>JASDDO010000031.1:633350170-634700170 GCA_030015575.1 Agapanthus africanus | reverse complement strand
GCATATGAGCGCTTACGTGTTTAACATGTGAAGTCAGTTTGGCCTCTAGCTTAATTTTATTCAGTGCTCATATGCTTTGCATATGAGTGCCCACGTGTTTAACACGTGAGACCAGTTTGACCCTTAGTTATTTGTTTTCAGCGCTTATATGCGCCTCACGTGTTTAACACGTGATGCCAAACTATAAGAATTCTTTTCCTCTTTCTTCTCTCCTTTTTTTATAAGGGAACAAGTAGCTCTTAGCCCAAAAAATTGGCAGGAACAGACCGCTCCTAGACTTCCAAAGGACAAGACGTAGGATCAATCCTCTATTATCTCCTTATCAATCTTACAGCCAGGTAAGTGCCAGGTAAGTTGAAGATATCTGCTATATGAATACCCGAAATAGCAGACCTAATTAAGTAACAACTTTGCTTAATCACGCTTGCCTTAGATACCACAAGAGAAATGCGGATAAGCAATAGATTACCCACGACCCTCCTTTGTCCTAATTGAGTGCGATTGCCCTTAGAGGCTTGGTCTAGATATTTTTTATTAATGTAGGATGATAGTATACTCGTTTGTGATTTGTGGGGCCTAGGAAGAGTGACGAAATACCCACCTAATCTAAATTTGGGTCTCTTGCCTCTTAATGTCCGTTTTAAATATGCAAAACAAACCAAAATCTAAAACACGCAAAAAGTTTTTTTTTTTTTTTAGCGGCACTGTTTGCAAAGAATCCTGCATGTGATAACAGTTTATTGGAGATTTAGATGAAAGAAGAAGACGATAGGATAATACCAAAAATTTTGGGGGCTCAACTCCCCAAGGTGGCCACGCTTCCGCCGCAGTTTTATGGAGTCTCGTCTCCAAAATTTTTCACAGAACACCAATTCTCCTATGGTCCAATTCGATGGTCTCTGAATCTCTGTTGGTTCGCACCAATTACTCCTGATTTCTTTGCAAAAATCGTACAAGAATCGTTAAAAACACAAAATACAGTTTTGGTTCTCCTTTTGCTTTTATTTTTCTGGTTTTTTATTAGAAATCAACCCGAATAACAAGAAAAATATTACGACGGTATTCCTGGTAACGACGCCATTTGATTGATTATGAAAAAGTGTGTCTTTATGTATCATAAATACCGCAATCAATAACGGTGTCGCAATAGCTAACCGCTAGTGAGTACGGGTCGTCCACAGAAAAACGGTAAACTACTTTTCTTGTTTTAGTAGTTAATGAAATTTTAAAAATAATTTTTTTAATCTTTTAATTATTTAATACTAAAGAAATTGCGATGAATATGGATTAGGGTTCTTGGAGGGAAATAGGATTTCCCTCTACTGATCCTTGTATTTCCATTGATCTCTATTTATCTCAAACCCTCAACATAGTAAGTATTAACGAATCATAAATCGTGGTCGTGACTATCATGAATGGATAGCACGTCCAATAAGAGAGTTAATATTTATTTTGCTAGAATTTATAAAAATTAAAACTTTAAAAAGAATTTAATTGATATTGTTCATCCATTATTCTACCATATCCTACAAACCCTAACAAGCGAAAATTTACTCGCTCATTAGGATAAACGAAATAAAAGAAAGGTAGAAGATGAATACGGAACCCATAAGAAATAACAAAATTAAAAGTACGGAAAGTAAATGCGAAAAAATTAAAAGAAAGAACTACTTTTTATTAAATAAACTACTGCATTACAGAAGTTGTTCGCTTAAAAAGTAAATTACAACCCTAATTTTCTTTAGATTGCTTGATCGGTAGATCGGTCGATTGATTCTTCGATGGATTGTTTGATTGATAGATGTAAGTCGATGTTCAACACCCCAATACATATGGGGAGGCGGAAATATGAATAACAATCAAGTTCTATGATCAAACATCGATTAACCGTATGAATCGTTTGCTAAACAAGTTTTAACACAAGCTATAGAGTTTTAGTCTACTATGCGAAGAGATTATACCAAACGGTTCTAGTCCTTCGTCTTGATGTTCTCTACGGCCTCTTTGGATCTCCACGCCCTCTTCGGCTTTCTTCCGTGATAGACGATCCACCCGAGAACCCTAATCCAAGCTATAACCTCTAAACTTGAGGTTACTTAGTTTCTCTAGTTGCTAAATAGAGTAGCTAAGATGATGTAGAGATTGGTTATGGAGTAATTAGTCTTTCCTAATCCTTGTTCTCAACTCATGAGGGTAGGATTAGGGTTTGGTGAAGGAGAGAGAACTTGAAGAGAGAGAGTGAGAAGATGATAATGATATTATTATATTGAATAAAGCTTCTCACTTGATATATATGAAACATAAAGAATAAGAAAGAAAATGAATAATAAGTGAATATTCATCATGTTTCATTTAATCAAGTGGGTGATTCATCATGTGAGTCATTAAGCAATAAATGATGCTTTAATGACATGATGAATCACTCACAATGAGTCACTAATTCAATAAATGAAAATGCCACCTCTCTCTTTATGTCACATCCTTCTAGAAGCTTCTCGGAAAATTACGAGAACGCCCCTCTCATCCGTGAAAACACGGAAAAACTTTAGACTGTATAAATCCAATAACCTGATACTAGAATCTGGCTTAAACCAAAGCCGGCTAGTAAAAACTGTCCGAATGTCGTACGTGCGATCAAACACGTATGCGTCCAAACCTTTGTCGTAAAACCATACGACCTCTATATCTTTTCACCTGGGTTTGGGATATCTCTGTGTGGGAATCTAAAGACTCGACTACTACGCTGGCAGTGGGTTTAACCACAGACCGCAAGCGGCACTAGCTGTACGTAACGGTCCCCAGGTAGTTGTCGATAAGAAAGCTGATGAGGTAACCCATCTGAAATCCTACTGAGCCTGTCTGTGACAATATCCGCGCAGTCCGGTCTGTTCGTCTAAGAGTATCACATGTACGGTCTAGGGAGGTGGTGGACGTCAGACCCCTAATAACCATACAAGTCGTGTCGGTATGGCTCTATCACCATCCGAGAATCTACTGATCAACCTATCAGTAATTCTCAATCAGCCCTGGCCAGGGACTTATGGTAATGACCAACCGATCACCGTGCGATATCAACTCCCTATACCGGGAGAGACGAATCCCTAACAGTCACTCACTGCCTCCACATGGCTCGGGACTGTGCCCAACTGAAACCTGTTTGCACAACTCCTTTGAGCCGTGGTAGGGTAACAATCAAAGCACAGTGGGAACTCACACGAGACAAATGATGACCTTAAGTCAACGTACTATCTGCACACATGTCACCTGAGAACTGCTATCTGACGTTAGGTATAATACCATCCAGTCAGTTCTCGGCGAGTCATGTCCGGTGTACTCACACCCAGTGAGCATCTGTATACAATCTTAGGTGAACACCACCAATGGTTGCGGGACCAATCCATTGCCCCTCGTCAGGGTCTAGATATGTATACACTAGTCTACTCCGGAGTATCGATGCCCAATCTCGATACTCCTGCGACCAGGGACATCTAAGGGTGTGCCTATTGACTATCCAGCTCCCACTAGTATGCCTGTCATCACAACGCCGGTAGTCAGACAAAACACCCTATGGGCTTTATCAACATATATATATAAATACCAAGTAAAATATATTATACGTTAAGACAAAGTCAAACCAAATAGCGTACTGTCATATCAAGCAAGACTGTCATGTACATACATATCCCAAGCATCCTATACAATGTAGGCCTCTAGGGCATATATATCCAACAATCTCCCACTTGCACTAAGGCCTATAATTGGCGCAATGAGTACCCACTGTCTCTACCAGATCCAGTTGCTTACGTACCGCATGCCCAACATCTCAAAAAGTCTCTCGAACTGTACTTGAGGAATGGCCTTGGTGAATGGATCTGCCGTGTTGTCTTTTGTGTCTACTCTCCGTATCTCGATCTCCCGACGATCCACGATCTCCCTGATCAGGTGAAACCGCCTTAAGATATGCCTGGATTTCTGATGGGACCTTGGTTCCTTCGCTAAAGCTACAGCGCCATTGTTATCGCAATACAAAGGTATTGGATTGGCAATGGACGGAACCACCTGAAGTTCAGAAATGAACTTCCTTATGCAGACAGCCTCTTTTGCGGCTTCACTAGCAGCTATATACTCAGCCTCCATAGTTGAGTCTGCGACGGTATCTTGTTTGGAGCTCTTCCAACTTACCGCCCCTCCATTGAGGGTAAACACAAAACCCGAAATAGATTTAGAATCATCCTTGTCACTTTGGAAGCCGGAGTCAGTAAAAGCCTCCACCTGGATGTCCTTATTGCCGTAAATCAAGAACATCTCCTTAGTCCTTCTCAGGTACTTGAGAATGTTCTTTACCGCTATCCAATGTTTCTCACCTGGGTCCGATTGATACCTGCTTACCACACTAAGTGCGTAAGCTACATCTGGTCTGGTACATAACATCGCATACATTATTGATCCTACCGTCGAAGCGTAGGGTATAATGCCCATGCGAGCTCTCTCTTCATCAGTCTTTGGAGACATGTCTTTGGAGAGGGTGATTCCGTGACAAGCGGGCATATTGCCGCGCTTGGAATCTTCCATACTAAATCTCTTTAGTATAGTGTCTATATACCTGGACTGTGAAAGTCCCAATATTCTATTAGATCTATCTCGATGGATCTTAATGCCCAGAATGTATGATGCATCTCCCAAGTCTTTCATAGAGAATTTCTGTGACAAGAAGAGCTTTACTGATTGTAGCATAGGGATATCATTCCCTATCAGTAGTATGTCGTCGACGTACAAAACGAGGAAGACTACTGCTCCTTCTACAATCTTCCTATAAATACATGGTTCATCTGCATTTTTGATAAAGTCAAATTCCTTGACTGCTTCATCAAAACAGATGTTCCAACTCCGCGATGCTTGCTTTAACCCATAAATGGATTTAAGCAATTTGCACACTCTTCCGCTGCTCCCACTGTCTAAGAAATCTTCTGGTTGATCCATGTAAACACTCTCTTCTAGATGTCCATTTAGAAAAGCTGTTTTTACATCCATTTGCCAGATTTCATAGTCATGGAAGGCAGCAATGGCAAGCATGATCCGAATGGATTTAAGCATAGCTACTGGTGAAAAGGTTTCATCATAGTCCAATCCTGGTCTTTGACGAAAACCTTTTGCTACTAGTCTAGCTTTATAGGTTTCCACTTGTCCAAATGCACCAATCTTCTTTTTGAAGATCCATTTGCACCCAACTGGTTTTACCCCAGGAGGAGCAACTTCTAAAGTCCATACTTTATTGGTGTACATGGATTCCATTTCGGATCTCATTGCATCCAGCAACTTTACTGAGTCGCTACTTGTGATAGCCTGCTGAAAACTAGTAGGCTCATCATCATCGATGATGCAATCCTCTCGATCCCCATCAAGAAGAAAACCATAGTATCTTTCAGGAGGATGAGAAAGCCTACTAGATCTGCGGAGTGGCGTTGGTTCGTCATGTTCTATTGAAGTCTGAGATTCTTCTAAGTCTTCGGTTACAGTTTGAGGTTCTGGAATTTCTTCCAGTTCTACCGCGCTCCCACTAATTTCTTTTGCAAGAAATTCGCTTTCTAAGAAGACAATGTGACGAGCGACAAACACCTTTTGTTCTTCAGTGTGGTAGACCATGTACCCCCTTGAATGTTTGGGGTATCCTACAAACTTGCACAAAACCGATCGTGCCTCGAGCTTGTCCGGATTATGCTTTTTGACATATGCCGGACACCCCCATATCTTTATATACTTGAGATATGGTCTCTTCCCACACCACATTTCATATGGAGTGGTAGGTACAGACTTAGTTGGAACTCTATTTAATAGATATGCGGCTGATTCTAGAGCAAATCCCCAGAAGGAAAGTGGTAACTCAGCACTACTCATCATTGAACGCACCATATCTAATAGCGTGCGATTCCTTCTTTCTGATACACCATTATGCTGAGGTGTATAAGGTGGAGTAAGCTGAGAGAGTATTCCATTTGCTTTCAAGTATTCAAGGAAACTGGTACTTAAGTATTCTCTACCTCGATCAGATCGAAGTGTCTTGATACTTTTACCAGTTTGTTTCTCTACTTCATTTTTATACTCCTTAAACTTCTCAAAAGCCTCGGATTTATGCTTTATTAAGAACACATGTCCATACCTAGAGAAGTCATCAGTAAAAGTAATGAAGTAAGAGTGACCACTTCGTGCATGTATAGACATCGGACCACATACATCACTGTGTACTAGTCCCAAGAGTTCGGTGGCTCTTTCTCCGTGTCCGGTGAACGGAGATTTGGTCATTTTTCCTTTGATACATGATTGACAAGTTGCATATGATGAATATTCAAACGAATCTAGATATCCATCTTTATGTAACTTAGTCAACCTTGTTTCATTTATATGACCAAGTCTACAATGCCACAGGAAGGCTTGATTCGAATCTGGAGCCTTTCTTTCACGCGTGTTTTGAATATTGAAAATTTGTGGTTGATTAAGTATGTATATGCCGTTTTCCAGTGTGCCAAACCCAATCAGTTCTTGATTTAGGAGAATGTTCATGACATTTCTTTCAAGCACAAAATTATATCCTTTATTAGACAATAAAGATACTGATATAATATTACACAACATACTGGGAATACAAAAACAGTTATACAATACCAAAATGTTTCCACTATTCAACCCTAGGTGATATTCCCCTATTGCAACTGCATCTACATGCATTCCATTGCCCATCCGGAGAGTCATATCACCTGCCCCCAGTACTCTACTATTTCTCAGATCCTGCAAAGAATTACAGATGTGAGAACCAGAACCGGTATCAAGTACCCATGAAGTAGAGTTTACTGAAAGACAATTTTCGATTACGAACACACCTGAAGTAGAAGCAACTGCTTGCTTCATGCCCTTGGCTTTGCAGGCCTGACAATCCTTCTTCCAGTGCCCCTGCTTGTGACAATAGAAGCATTCGTTCTTTTCCGTCTTCACCCTTCCTGCCTTGTTCGTTCCCTGCACCTTCTTGACCCCACCCTTCGGTTTGGTGGCTTTCATCTTCTTCTTCCCTTTAGCTTTCGCTTTAGTTTTAGAAGAAGATGATTGGCCAACATACAGAACGGGGGTCTTCTCCTTTTTCAAGGAGGTCTCTGCTACCCTCAACATATTGAGGAGCTTTGGAAGGTCCGCTTCCATTTCGTGCATGTTGAAGTTCAGCACGAATTGAGAGAAGGTGTGGGGAAGGGACTGCAAAATCAAGTCGATATATAAATCATTCTCTAGCACGCATCCCAGGTTTGCGAGTTCCTCAATGAGGATGATCATTTTGAGGACGTGCTCTCCAACAGGCGATCCTGGAGCTAACCTCATCTGGAATAGTTTCCTTGAGGTTTCGTACCTCGCGATACGGGAGTGTTCACCATACAATTCCTTGCAATGGAGGAATATGGATGCAATATCCATACTCTCGTGCTGTTTCTGGAGTTCATTATTCATGGACGCCAGCACGATACACTTAGCTCGCTCACAGTCTAGATCCCAGGTTTTACGAACTTCCTTGTCCGCAACTGAGGAATCTGGTCCTGGGATAAGGGGAGGAACAGCAGTGGTAACATATGCAACTTTGTCATAAGTCAGCGCAATATTGACGTTTCTTAGCCAATCTTTATAGTTCTGCCCGGTCAGTATATTCTTTTCAAGTAATAGTTTTAGTCCAGTCATGGTAGCTGCCAGAGAGAGAGAAAAGAAAACACTCAGCATATGCTCTTGCAAGTTTAGATTGGTTTATTAATTTATCTAAACAGGATGGCTCCCACTGTTTCCTCAAATCCTTCTTCAAAACCTAAAAGAAGAACTAGTCAGGATTTAATCACACGTCACAATACTTGCTTAACCTTTCAGCCAGGCTGGTGTTGGTACTTCGAGGGAGGTTTTCCAACGCTTTCGCGAAGTTCCTTAATTAAAGAATCTCTTTTCCCTGGAGGCGTAGCCCCTCTAACACCTTTCTATGCACCTACTTGATTTATAGCATTGATTGTTAAGTGAGAGAAATTCCCGAGAGTAATCCTACTCATCAGTGGGATCGGGATCCAACTATCATTGCATGATGCCCTAGATGGAAGCCACTCTAGTCACCACACTCCAGAAGGTAAGCTAAATCTGCAAGTTTCCTTTATGTTTGAAACTCCCGATGTGATTTTTACCCCAAGCTCTTATAGACCTTGACGTAGGCCAACAAGTCATAAGACGCAAGTCAAGTTCTACCCGTCGTTGTCCTGATCAATTTAAATACATCGTACAAGCCCTTGACGTAGGCCAACAAGGTGTACGTCTGTATTAAACTAATGCATCTATCTATGCTACAAATAGACACACACACTGCTACCATACACTATGCCTTGACGTAGGCCAACAAGCATAGCATGAATACGATGTGCTGTCTATCTGAAACGACGGAGGGTTACGGCTGGTTTTTGGCAAAAAACCGTTAACGTAATGAACTTGATTTGATCGAAGGAACTATGATAGCTTTTTAAAAGGAGTGGTTTAAGCTCCGTATTTAAAATTTGCTTTTTCAAGAAAACCGAGTGGTTTTTAGAAATTGTTCCAACGATTCAGTTTAGGTTTTATTTTCTTTGCATTAATAATAATGCGTCCCATCTTTAACCTATCATTACAGATAACAACGAAAATATGACGTCCTCTTATGCCATCCGCATTCGCCACGGGGTCCCGTCATCACCCGTTAGGTTACTTAACTAACGACAGAGCGGGGGCTGGGCTAGCGCGGGTGTAAAACATAAGTGACGTCTAAATAGCTATCATATATATAGATATTTTACATTCGTCTGACGCAATGATATACATTCCAGAACACAGATAAACAATATTGGATTTGCAAGCAATCTGTATTTCTTTTGAGGCTGCAAGAAAAGACAGATTACACAGTTGTGATGAATAGCCATTACCCCACCCAAGATCCCTACGGGTACGGCAAACTACCCGCCCGGCAGTTTGTGTACCCCACTTTGGATCTGTCCTAGGAGCAAAAACAGTAAAAAGAAATAATACAACGGTGGCTACAACCGCAACCTGGATGTGCCCCGCGAAATAATATTACAACTTGTTACAATTACATCAAATGAATTAAAACAATAACCCATCACAAAGCCCGGCTAATCACCACAACAGTCCAATACAGTTTATATGCACAAACAGTTAAAATCCATTACAGAAATGTGCAACCCCCTGCCAACCGACATACTAGCAGTTAGGGGAGGTTTACGAACACATTATACAATCACAGATATAATTCAATATGCAAATACTGTACAATTTCGATCGATTAAACACTTTTAATATTGCTCCAAAATCTGCTCTGTAAAACTGAAACCTGAGCAAAAATTAAATATTCCAGAAAATCCCAAATTCAACAGAGAACCCACCCAAGAAAACTGGGATCATGACTCGGCAACTCGGCCGCGGAAGCGCGGCGGATCGGTGGGATCCGCCGCGGAACCGCAGTCGTTTGGTCGAGTCATGGCCCCAAATTTCTTGGGTGTTCTTCTGGTGTCATAACAAGCTTTCTGAACATCCCTGAACAATTTTTGGACTTCATTTAAATTTCGACAGAAACTTGTAATTTTTAGGGTTTTCCGGCTTCGTTTTTCCGTTCGAAATTCTTACAAATTTGCAATTAAGTTAAATCTTGTTTAGCTAGGCTCTGATACCACTGTAAGTCGATGTTCAACACCCCAATACATGTGGGGAGGCGGAAATATGAATAACAATCAAGTTCTATGATCAAACATCGATTAACCGTATGAATCGTTTGCTAAACAAGTTTTAACACAAGCTATAGAGTTTTAGTCTACTATGCGAAGAGATTATACCAAACGGTTCTAGTCCTTCGTCTTGATGTTCTCTACGGCCTCTTTGGATCTCCACGCCCTCTTCGTCTTTCTTCCGTGATAGACGATCCACCCGAGAACCCTAATCCAAGCTATAACCTCTAAACTTGAGGTTACTTAGTTTCTCTAGTTGCTAAATAGAGTAGCTAAGATGATGTAGAGATTGGTTATGGAGTAATTAGTCTTTCCTAATCCTTGTTCTCAACTCATGAGGGTAGGATTAGGGTTTGGTGAAGGAGAGAGAACTTGAAGAGAGAGAGTGAGAAGATGATAATGATATTATTATATTGAATAAAGCTTCTCACTTGATATATATGAAACATAAAGAATAAGAAAGAAAATGAATAATAAGTGAATATTCATCATGTTTCATTTAATCAAGTGGGTGATTCATCATGTGAGTCATTAAGCAATAAATGATGCTTTAATGACATGATGAATCACTCACAATGAGTCACTAATTCAATAAATGAAAATGCCACCTCTCTCTTTATGTCACATCCTTCTAGAAGCTTCTCGGAAAATTACGAGAACGCCCCTCTCATCCGTGAAAACACGGAAAAACTTTAGACTGTATAAATCCAATAACCTGATACTAGAATCTGGCTTAAACCAAAGCCGGCTAGTAAAAACTGTCCGAATGTCGTACGTGCGATCAAACACGTATGCGTCCGAACCTTTGTCGTAAAACCATACGACCTCTATATCTTTTCGCCTGGGTTTGGGATATCTCTGTGTGGGACTCTAAAGACTCGACTACTACGCTGGCAGTGGGTTTAACCACAGACCGCAAGCGGCACTAGCTGTACGTAACGGTCCCCAGGTAGTTGTCGATAAGAAAGCTGATGAGGTAACCCATCTGAAATCCTACTGAGCCTGTCTGTGACAATATCCGCACAGTCCGATCTGTTCGTCTAAGAGTATCACATGTACGGTCTAGGGAGGTGGTGGACGTCAGACCCCTAATAACCATACAAGTCGTGTCGGTATGGCTCTATCACCATCCGAGAATCTACTGATCAACCTATCAGTAATTCTCAATCAGCCCTGGCCAGGGACTTATGGTAATGACCAACCGATCACCGTGCGATATCAACTCCCTATACCGGGAGAGACGAATCCCTAACAGTCACTCACTGCCTCCACATGGCTCGGGACTGTGCCCAACTGAAACCTGTTTGCACGACTCCTTTGAGCCGTGGTAGGGTAACAATCAAAGCACAGTGGGAACTCACACGAGACAAATGATGACCTTAAGTCAACGGACTATCTGCACACATGTCACCTGAGAACTGCTATCTGACGTTAGGTATAATACCATCCAGTCAGTTTTCGGCGAGTCCTGTCCGGTGTACTCACACCCAGTGAGCATCTGTATACAATCTTAGGTGAACACCACCAATGGTTGCGGGACCAATCCATTGCCCCTCGTCAGGGTCTAGATATGTATACACTAGTCTACTCCGGAGTATCGATGCTCAATCTCGATACTCCTGCGACCAGGGACATCTAAGGGTGTGCCTATTGACTATCCAGCTCCCACTAGTATGCCTGCCATCACAACGCCGGTAGTCAGACAAAACACCCTATGGGCTTTATCAACATATATATATAAATACCAAGTAAAATATATTATACGTTAAGACAAAGTCAAACCAAATAGCGTACTATCATATCAAGCAAGACTGTCATGTACATACATATCCCAAGCATCCTATACAATGTAGGCCTCTAGGGCATATATATCCAACAATAGATAGCTCTCGATTCTTTTATAGGCACTGGAACTTGAAACCCTAGACGTCATATTGAAGTGTGTGCAAAGACGATCAAGCTCTTGATTTTTCACATCCTACGGCTACAGATTGACCGTGTTTTAGCCGCCATTTTCCCCTATTGGCCGCGGATCCGCCGCCTCCTGGTGGATTTGAATTTCCAGATTCTTCGTACTTTTTTCTCTCGATATTTGGAGATTTTTCTGATAAAAATATTCTGAAAATATATATGTTAGTCTCTGCCGTTGCGAGATTCTTCAATTTGCTCTAACATTCAGCAGATTTGACTTGGTGATTCGATTTGATGCGGATCTCCTACTTATTTTTCAAATCTGAGTTGATCTATTATAATATCTGCACAATATCTCAAATCCAATTGTTAGTAGCATTTGTTTTATTTGAGATAATATTCTAACCAACTAATTGATATGATATCTTAATAATATTGGTTAAGATTATTTGATATGATATGCATATTTTAATAATAAATAATCTCATGGATATTTTATTTAAATATGATATGCATATATTTCCGTAATTATATTAATTATAAATTAAGAAATATATGACAATAATATTTTTTACAAATAAATCCATATATGTTCTTTATTTATAATTAACACCTTTTAGTAATTAATAATAATAGGGAAAATGTCCATACAAATGAGCAATAAATTTGACTGATCAACCGTGCTAGATGCCCATTTGGCTATATGCGCATCCCATTGGGTGCAAATCGAGCTAAGTGCGCACCGACCCAGGTGCACACCTCACTAAGTGTGCACTTCCCTAAGTGCGCACCTTACTGGACATTTTGGTCTATTTGGGACCCTTTAGCCCCTTTCACTCCCTCGCACCTTGCCAAGTGTGCACCTTACTAGGTACGCGTCTCGGCAGGTGCACACTTGTCATGTGCGCTACTTCACCAAGTGCGCACTTTGCTAGGTGCACGTTTTGGCAAGTGCGCACTTATCACGTGTACAACTTGTGACGTGCGCACTTTGCTAAATGTGCACTTGACATATATGCACTCATCACCTCTTTCGTTACAAAAAAAAATTCTAACGGAGCGCTGTCTCGCACCACACAAGGGGGCTGCTAGCCCTCTTATCCCGCAACCCGCTATCCGGGTAGCGTGACCCCTGTAAAAACTCTGCGAGACCCCCGATATGCCCAAAGCACCTTTAAACTTGTTCCCAAACACAACACACACATATTGCATATTGAGTTCGCATGACCAGTTTGACCCGTCAATCGGAGGTTCTCTCGCTCCAAAAGTAAGAGGTAATTAACGCCAGCTTAGTCCGCGGCTGCCGGAGATTTGGATCCTCACAATCATTAAACCCCAGCCTACCCCAAGCAAGGGGAATCTGTAATATGCCTAACAAGCGACACGTATTTCTATCTCAATAGGGTGACAAAAAACACTCTACAGAATCTGGTACGTCCGGTGAGACCTTTTCTCTCCTCCCATTTTTTGGGTTAAATCATGCGAACTCAATCAACATACATATAGATGTTTATACTAAAATAATGCTCTTTCATGCAGGCTTTCAAGCAATCAATTCTCAACAATGTTTCCAAGATGAACTCAACTCTTAAGGCATCTCTCGTCTCCTACACGATGAAGACGGACACTCGAACGATCTTCCCGGCAAGTCTCGGGTAGTAGTGGGAGGAACCACTACTGTAATTTGGCTCTATTTTATTTGTCTCAGCCAACACCATTCCTGCTCCTTAACCCCTGGTGACAGATAAACCGGCCTCAAAAGGCAAAAGGCCAAATGTCATAGTCACGAAGGCACTTCGGCCCGAGTACAAATCCGTCTCCAAACGACTCTCCGTTGCTCTGGCTAGGGGCAAGGCCATCAACACCAACAAAGCAACATGGCGTCTCGGGCAAGCTTCGGTGGTGCCCTTGACAACTGCTCGATCGGATATCTTCTTTAAGCTCCCGTCAATCGACTCACGATGGCTTTCCGGATAATGGATGCCCGTCAAGCCCTTAAATTCGAGAAGCTAAGACAGAAAAGGTTCAGATACAGAGCCAACAAAAGGGCTAGGACTCCTTCTAGGCTATACTTCATGAGGTTCTAAGAACAGGGTTATCCCGCGACAACAGTTGAATTGGCTGAAAAGCTTGCTAACTTTTTTAAACCGCTGAAATTGGTTTAGAAGAATGCCATGACCGCAAGAGTCAAGAAAACTGCGATCCGGACAGCACCACCCGAGGACCTAGCCAGGACAACCGTCTTTAGTCGCCTTTCCTTTCCTGAAGAGGAAGGGCTATGACGACGGTCCGAAAAATCAGCCGTCAAAGATTAAGAGATGACACGATATGTGGTCTACACTGTCTACATGGCGGGCACATGTGGCAAGAGAAAGGATGGGGCCACCACATCTCAAATCCAATTTGGTTTGAATGTGGCTGCCCTTTCCCAAGACCAGCCTCCTCCGGAAGATAATGAAAACCATTCCAGCGAGGCTGATAAGTAGAGAGATCCCTCAGTGCATAAGAAGTCGGGCTTGGAAATCAAAGAGGAGCCAATCTTCTGTCCCAAGACCGTAAAGCAGCAATTTCTCCAAGAGCTCCAGAATTAGCTCAGAAACAAAGATAAGGAGATGGCCAAGCTCTATTAAAAGATTGACAACTTGACAAACGTCGTCTTATAGCTCACGGCCCAAGTCGCCTCTCGGCCATCCAATCAACCGCAGGGCTCGGCTCATGAACCGGGAAACGGTGTCCCGAAGCAGTTGACGCCTATTCCCTCAAATCCAAAGGTGGGTGAGACACATAAAAGTCGACCACATTCTGCCTCAAGAAATGTCTTGACTATCGATGACAGTCGCCCGCCAACACAGGATCAAATCATGGATTTGATCACCAACAAAGTTAAAACATTGATGGCCGAGGCCGAAATGCAGAAAAAGGTCGGCAGCAATAGGAGACCATACCCTGCACAATATGATCTTGTGGAGTTTTCCAATGGCTATATCGTCCCCAAATTCGAAAGGTTTGGGACGGGAAATGCGAACCGGCGCATTGCCCAATTTAAAGCATCATGCGTGAATATTAGGAGCAATGATGCACTCCTTCTCCGTCAGTTTGTCAACAGCTTGACCGATATTGCTTTCGATTGGTATGTAAGCATACCGATGACTCAATCACGACGTTCGCTCAAATAGAATCCCTGTTCAAGCAAAAGTTCATGAGTGTCAGCGATAAAATCATAATTGCTGACCTTGTAAGGACCGAGCCAAAGAACAACAAAACCAGCATGGATTTTATAGTCCGATGGCGCAACCTCTCCGTCAAATGTGAACCGCTGTTGGAGCAAGACCGATCCGTCGGTCTTCTTATAGAAAATCTGAACAACTAGATAAAATCTTTCCTGTGCACCGTAGGTCTCAAAACATTCCAAGAGCTGGCCAAGAAGGTTCAAATATTTGAACGCTCAAATCCCGAGTCCACTCAGGATCTCCAACTCACAAACAAACTGAGGCCTCAGAGGGATGACCACCAAAAAGGCGAAAGTTCCAACAGCACCGATTCTCTCAATAAGCAGAGAGTGGGCGGAGCGAATACTAACAAACCCCAAAAGACAACTTTAGAGGAAAGGAGAAACAAGGTCTACTCTTTCAGAAGAGACAAGTTCCACAAAATATGCAAGGACATAGATAGTTAACCTTCGGTAGTCCCCAAGATGTTCTTGTGGGAAAATGCACGCTTATCACCTCCCTTGCTCGCATGTAGTAGCAGCTTGCGCGTCTCGAGTGGTTGACTACCGTACTTTCATCGACCCACACTGTTCCATGTCTTACTTGGCCTCCACTTAGGCACTCATTTTTTCCCGATCCCAGATGAGGAGTACTAGTGCATCTATACCGGTGCACATGTTCCCGATGAGTCTTTGCGAAGCTGCAAAAAAGGTCGACCTTCATCTACACGCATTCGCAATGAAATGGTGTGAGGCAAGATAAAACATCCAGTCAATATCGATGCACGAAATGTCATTAGCAAGGACACAACAGTCGTAGGTGTCCATTACGCGATGAAGCTGGTCCGTCGCACTAATGCATGGTCGTAGAGCTTTATATTGTGGAGTTTGTGTTGATGTAAATTATTTTGAGTATTGATGTAGAATGAAAATATGTATGAAAATTTTAGTAATATAGATGACTTTGGATATTGTGTTGTTATCTTGGATATTGGAACAATTCGTAGATTGTGTTATGGATATTATCTTGGATATTGTAGCATTGCTTAGTAATC
Organism: Agapanthus africanus; assembly: GCA_030015575.1. NCBI lineage: Eukaryota > Viridiplantae > Streptophyta > Magnoliopsida > Asparagales > Amaryllidaceae > Agapanthus > Agapanthus africanus. The sequence continues at coordinate 634,684,220 of JASDDO010000031.1, read as the reverse complement.
TTGGATATTTTATCATGGATATTGTAATATTGCTTTACTTTTTGTTATCATGAATATTGTAGCATACTCTTTTCTTTTTAGAATGATCATGAATATTGTAGCATTACTTTACTTTTTTTAGATCTCTTGTCACTTTTCATATTCTAATATCTTATTATTTTGTACTTTACAGGTTTATACGATAGTACGAGAACGTGGTGGTGGATTTCGTGGTGGTCGATTTCCTTGTGGCCGAGGTCGTAGTGATGATCAGGATGAGCTACATGTCACACAAGATTATGATATTACACATCCGGATCCGCAAATACCGACACTCTTGACCTTATAGACAGGGTATAGATCGGAGGCTTTGTGGAATGGTGAGACAGCATCCGACATAGAGTTTTGCAGCCACGATTACTTGCCGATAATACCACATATAGCTGATATACTTATTGAGTGTGGATTATATAGAGTTGGACTCATCGGCAGTATGCAGTTAGATCACGCTCTACTCACGGCATTGATAAAGCGTTGGAGGCCCGAGACACACACGTTTCATTTTCTGGTTAGTGAGATGACACCAACCCTAAAGGACGTCAATATATTATTGGGAGTTTCGGTGGAAGATCTCGTAGTGACCGGTATGACAGTGTATGATTGGCCGACATTATGCAACCGTATTTTGGAAGTTGTGCCGCCAGCGAATCAGCTTCGTGGTTCACATCTACGTTTGTCGTAGTTACATGATCAGTTTCATGACACTATCACCAAGGACTCCGATCCGTATCAGATAGAGTGTTATGCTCGTGCGTACATTTTGACTTTGTTCGGGGATCTCCTATTCCCGAATTCATCTGGAGATATGGTGTAGTTGTTTTATCTACCATTGATTTCCGGTCTGACCAGAGATGCAGCAGGATCATATAGTTGGGGCAACACGATCTTGGCATGTGTCATGCCCCGCTTCCCAGTATACGGAAACGATGACGTGGTAAGATGCGACGTATTTATTTCGAGAATGTCATTTCTCGAAATAAATACACTAAGCGTAATATAAGCAATATAAAACGACAAGATAATAAACATGAGAGTAACACTTCAACAACTTTATTTGCATTCAACTTGATTCATTTACAGTACATGATTTTTAACTGAAAGAAAATACAAGAATTGAAACGCCTAAACGGGTGGCGTGCATTAACAGAGAAAAGATAACTGGTCTAGGGCTGGATCTCGGACTAATGGTGCTCTTCCTCTGAGATATATACCTCTTCAGTCTCAACAGTATCTGACGAACATTTCAAGAAAACAGAAAAGGGTGAAATGCCCATCAGCGAACTTTCACTCGGTAAGTCCCAAGGAAAATAAGTGAAATATAAAGTGAAATGATAAGATAAAAGTATATTATGAATAATTGAGTAAGAGGTATGTTGTGTCAGCATGTCGTTTAATGTCAACTTGGAAACTTGCAGTTTTATTGTAATACATGTGTACAAGTATAGTAATGTATGACGAGTAGAAAAGTATGATAGCATGAACATGGCAAACCGAAAGTAATATGGACGTGTAATGTAGGATAGTGAACATGCAGTGAATGTAAGTGATTTATCATGTCTCTACTTAGGTATACTAATTTAACGTAAGTTCAAGGGTGAATATCGACCAATTTCAAGAGTATTCTCGAACCCAACAGGCTGTAATCCAGGAGTAAAAAATCACGGGGCCCGAATCAAGTGTCAGTAACGGAACTTTAACCTAGTATTGAAGTATTCTAGACTCAACAGGCTGTAATCCAGGAGCAAGGAAACACGGTCCCTCATGATAGCTTGCTTGTGTTAATAGACATGATTCATGATCTAGTGGGACTCCTGAGATTTCATTGAATTTACGCATGAACTATCCCAGCACCCTGTATATGCTAAGTTACAGTTAAAAATTACAGGCCTTGCTCGAATCTATAAATGCTTCAAGTGGCCAGATAAAATTCATGTCAATATCGAGTATTCATGTCAAGTATTCTTGTATTCATGTCAAGTTGTATTCATGGTTCGAGTCAAGTCGAGTCATGTTTACATGATGATATTGTTCTGGTATTCATGTTTAAGTTTAAGTGTTCATGTTTGGTATATTGAATTCATGTTGAATTGGAGTTATGATTGAATTCATATCTGGATTGTATTCAAATTAGACTCAGACTAAGACTTGAGTCAGACACTTAAACAGATTTTGGATATTGAATTAGGTTTAGGAGTTATCGGTAACTGCTGCACATGGACGGCAGGATTTGTATCTTTTTCCAAGATAATTACCATTGATAACCCCGTTTTAGTTTTCGACCTTAAATAGGCAAGCACTCTCATTCCCCGGCTCCCTGATGCTCAAGAGAACGGATTCCGCTTAAACCTATATTTACTAAGGTCCTTATTGTAATTTAATATAACTTAAGCGAGGTTTATGAAAAATATTTTTAGTATACTTTCAAAATAAACCTCAAGTATTTATTTAATCGTATTTATGGTTTTCATGAATGTAAATTTTAAAGAATGAGGTATCCTAGTGATTATAAACCTAGATTGAATTATACATGGTATTTTAGTATAAAGTTGACTTGTATGAATTCTTGATGGTATTTTCATGAAAATTGTAATTCTTTTCTTTTGTTAATAAAAACATGGAATTTATTATATATTTAAACTAGATGGTTTGATAATATTTATATATAATTATTAAAAATAGAATTTATTTATTAAATAGAAAATCATGTTTTTCTAAAAAATTGCATTAAGGATTCCATCAAGATCGGATGCTTTGTGAGGAGGTTTGCATCTCGCTCTACTAGTCCTGAGGATGTGCGATAACCCGCACCATCCCGATCGGGTTCCCCAAATTGAGTTGTAAAGGCTTAATCGCAAAGAATGTAAATAATACAAATTTAAAGAATACGGTTTTTAATAGTTATGGTATTTTGATGTAAAAGTCGTATTTGTCCCAAATTATTGTTAAAAGTAAATCGTGCTATGTCAAAATGCTTGTTTGTGAGAGGTAGGTCATTACCTCATGATATTTTCTAAAGGTAATACAAGCAAAAAGTATTAAAATACGACATATGTAAAGTTTGTGGTATTTAAACGAAAATGTGTAATAAAAGTTACATAGTATGGTATTTTAAGATGAAACTTGTTCTCAATAGTTGTTTTAAGATTACTAAACAAGATATAATAAAATGGTCGTTTGGTTATTAAGAGATATTGTGCTTTATAACAAGTTCAGAAACGGATATCGAAATAATTCCACTTCCGACGAGTTTTGAAAAGAGAACTTTTTTAAATTAAGAAAAGAGAAGATGAGCGGGGACTTACAAGATGAAATGAGAGAGAGAGAAGGTATAAGAATAAGTTGAGAGCTTCGTGGAGTCGCGGGGTTGCCGAAATCTTCTTGAATTGTCGCCGGAACTTGACCTTGGGCTAACTGTACTTGTATTGTTTTTTGACTTGGAAAATTTTGAGAATTTTTTATAATGGATTTCAGGATGGAGAGGGTTAGGGTGTGGGGTGGTATTTATAGGAAAAATTAGGATTTTGAGGATTGAAGAAAGGAATTAAAAATGTATTAAAATGGATTAAAGAGGTGAATTAACATTCTCTGGATAAATGCAGAGAAATCAAACATAATATGAGTTAAGCGGGTAGGCCAAGAGTTGGGTGTGCAAGGTTTGGGGGTATTTGGAACAAGGGGGCCCAGCGCCGCCGGCTCATAGGCTAATCTCGCCGGTTATCTGTAGGGGTGGGGCTCTGGATCAATGACACATGTCCATGTCAGTTCATACAACATTCAGCACATGTTTGTTTTATCTGACTTTTCATTTTTTACGTGTGTTGCACGTGTAAACTTTTGGGATTCCAAAAAGTTTAAAATAAAAATTCAAAAAATAATATATGGCTGATGGGATTTGAACACAGGGGCTACGTCACAGCAGTGCAAGGCTTTACCATTGAGCTACAAGTTATTTCTTGCCGTTCTTAAGCAAATTAAATTTATAACTTATGCTCATACTTGAAACTCTATTCTGTATATTAACTTGAAATTTTTCGTACAGTAAAATTGGATTTGTTACAGCATGTCTATATCGTGGCTTGTGTCGTGCGTCGCATGACACGACGCAGTTGACCGGATGTTCTGTATTCCTACAAATATGGGCGTGGGAGATACTACATGTTAGACGCCATGAGATCACGCATCCCACGGATAGGTGGATCATTGATAGTCCTGAGGATCGGAGGTCTCCTCTGGATGTTCGGTGGGCAAGTCGGCTAACATGGAGGAGGAACCCTCACGAGTGCCTAGACTTGTATAGGGATGAACTGAACACGCAACGGGACGAGTTTGTGACATTGCATCCTTACAGAGATGAGTGTGTCGCGCTTCTACCATCTCTGTACACGCCCCATCCTCACCACTTGCTATGGTTGACCATGGCGTCACTCATACACTTCATGATTGTCGTGTACTACTATCCACAAAGAGTACTGCGCTAGTTCAGTTTTCACCAGGGCATCCCACCCGATCGAGTTTTTGACACCGGGTTGCACAAGATAGATGTACGAGGCAAGTACAGGGAGGACTGGAGACACATGCATATGCCACACGTACACCAGCGAGACTACAACAGGTTTGCACTCGTCATTGGAGCAGATATCCCCGTGTATGATTCTACACACCGTGTCGAGTACATGAGTTGGTATATACCGAGGACTCAATTGTACGTTGTCACGCCCGAGCAACAATATGTTCTTAGATGAGATATCCCTCTGTTTCCGCCAATAGCTCCCTCGAAAATTAAGATGCTATGTTATTTTAGTTGTTTGTTTAATGTTGAATTATCATCCCGTATGATTTATAAAATGTTTATACTAAAATGTTCATTGCTTTTTCAGGTGGGACATATGTGGAGGCTTGTACGTATGGTAATGAAGACTATATGGAATGATGCAGCGGATGCGTTGAAACAATTCGCGCATGCTATGATTGGATATTGCCGATGCATGATGCTTGAGGCGGGTGAGGGTCCCAAATTTGAGTCTATGGTAGCAGGTCCCTTCCATGACCAGCGGAGTCGCACATATCAATCAGATGATCAGGCAGGTCCTACTGTTCCCCACCGAAGACGTGCGTATGAGACGAATGAGGATGAGGCAGTGGTGGCGGAGCACGGTCTTCATATCGTCCCTGTGTCGCAGTTGACTCAGGTAACTCAGGGTGACATAGCAGGACCATTGCAGCAACCCCCAGCTGACGAACCAGGACTATCACAACAACCCCCACAAAAGAAGAAGAAGAAGAGAATATACTACAATTTGATTTGAAGTTGTATAATGTATTATTTATGAACTTTGTAGTATCCACGATACAATTCTAGTCTGTGTGATTGTGTGTTTGTACTGTATGTGATATTTTCTATTGTGCGGTTCCACCCTTTGAGGTGAGATTATTTTTGGAGCTAAGTGTGACTTGTATTACTCCGGTGTGGAGATTATTATGTATTTATGCAAATAGATCAATATTTACAAAGGAAATGTTATCCGTTATATTTTAGAATTTATTGGTTATTAAAATGTATGTACACGAGAAAAAACTTTGAATTTAAACTAAAATTCTATTTAATTAACCGAGGAAAGAAGCCTAAAAGATTTTTGTTTAGAATTTATTTTTGCTTCTGGAAGTGAGGAGATTCCTGTGAGGGGTTTGAGGGAAGAGTTTCAAATATTTTGGTTGGAGGGCAGAGTTTAAAACCAAATAAAGTGTTTGTACAAGTAATTTTCATCTCAATATTGGAATGAAGAATTTATTTCACTTTCACTTGATGAGTATCAAGTTCCAATTCATGTGCAATGAGATTTCTAAGTTCTATAACATGAGGATCAATTCTAAATATGATATATTCAGAGACATGGAAAATTTTGTCTAAGATTTTGCATGGGACAAAATTTTCCCACCAATACCCACATCCTTTATCCCTCGCTTAATTGGTTACTCCCAAAGCAAAACATTAATAGGGATAGCATTTTTCAAGGAAAAACCGGCCATCACAACTGGAGTTTCTAAATAAGGCGTCACCAAATATCCATACTATCCAAGTCATTTTGGGGATTATTTTGAAATATAGATTATTAAGGGATTTAATTTATTTAATAAGTTTATTTACGGAAAAAATTCCAAATCCTCCCATAAAAAAAAGAAAAAAAATTGGACAGCAGACCGCCTCGATTCCAATGACGTCGTCGCTTACGTTCATCACGCTCACTCGAAGCTCTTTTAATTCTCTTTCTTCATTCTCAATGCACACCAAATTCCCCAAATTTATCACCTTCAATTCGAAATGGGTTGGAAAGGGATCCTTGGGTTCGACCACGGCATCGTTCAGGGGCCGCTGGGGCCCGACATCTCGTGTCCTGATCTCGTCGCCGCCGTAGCCAACGCCGGCGCCATCGGAATCCTCAAAGCCCCCGATTGGGTAATTTTCATTTTTGAACCAAACCCTAACTCTTAGGTTATTTTTGCAATTTTATGTTTAATTAATGGTAGAAGACCCAGCTCAATGATCATTGCTAGTTTCCTTATTAAATTGATCATTGGTTCATGCAAGTTGCTTCTTTTAGAATTGCTATAGATTACTATGAACAAAATTCCTTATTACTGTGAACATTTTAATGAGGGAAGTAGATTGTTGTGCATTTTTGTGTTAGGTTGAAGAAGCTCCACTGTTGTTTTTCATCAAATGGTTAGTTAGTTGCGTGCATGTTTGTAGAATTAGGTACTTTATACTAGCTGATTGTTATTTTTTCTTTTGAAATTAACTTATAATGCCTTCTTTTATATAGAGTTCATTAAATGAGGTTGGAGCAGAGTTCTTCTTTTTGGATAATAGGTCAACCAGAGGAAGTGGGTTTGAACCTAATACAAAAACAATTCATGATACAACTCGGATTCACCCATCTGTAATTTTCCAAAAAATATGGGCTATGGTTTGTTGGGATATCGAACTATCTGTTGTTTACACACACAGAGTAACAAGAATAGCAAATAATCAGGTGGTGTTGATACTAAGATTGTCTGTGTCTTAGTCGTTAATTCATGTTATATGCATCCATATTACATTTGAAACTTCATGTTGCGTTAAAAAAGTTCCGTAAGAATTCTTGATGAATCTGAAAGAATCTAATACAGATACAAACCCGATACAAACCCAATGTGGATATGCCACCTTGACAATGAATTCTTGCAACATAGATTTGAAGCTCCAAACCTCTTACTCGACGGCAACAAGCTTACTCTATGTTATAGCTACACCCATATCAGAATGAGGTTTGCAATGAGAACTTTTAGGTTGAGATAACTACAGTCATCTCACTCCAAAACCAAAGCCAACAGAGACGGAGTTAGAGATTTAGAGTCAAGTTGCTAACTCATCACTCATGATCTACAAAGTTGTTGGTATCCTTACTTAAACTCCAAATCCATACATGGTTTAAATCATGATGAGTATAGAAAGTACGTGGCTACACAACGAGTTTGAAAAAATCGATATTCATTTTCATTGTATATTCGTAATCGAGTCATTAAAAATAAGATTTGCATATACAAGAGATACTACCTAATTCAGTCTGTATTCTAATTTAAGCTAACAATTTTCTCATCATCTCCCAATAAAAGCTAGCATTTCTCACTCATTTCCCAATAAAAGCTAACATTTCTCTCACTCATCTCCATATAAATCACAATCAAGAGTGACAGGATAAAATATGTGCAAAGGCCATCTATATTTACAATGATTAAAAAAAAAGTGAAAAAAGGGATGCAAGGTCTTCTTTTCCGCGATAGGAATTCATAGGCACTGCAGTCTGGCTATTCCATATCTTAGGCTAGCTTTACAAGCATCTCATTGTGCCCTGCATGATAGTGCAAAAGGACAAGCTATAGCGTTAACAATAACTAAAATAACGCGACTATAAGAAGAAAAAAGACGTTGAGGCCCTTAAATTGATAACTAAGTGCACTGAATTATTCGGGTAACAAATTTATGCAACTAGCAGATCAAGAAAGTGTGGCAAAAACATAAAGACTAATTAGCAACTTGTTGCTAATTCCAATTTGCAATACTGAATACTTGATTTAAACATCACAGTCATCATGAGATATATGTATTTTTTCGCAAACAAATAAAAACTCTATGAAAAGAAAAGCAAAACGAGAAAGAAATATATTTACTTGAAATTCCTTCTCAGAAGTCAAGATCAAACTCTAAGCCTTAAACAAATCATTTGATGAAGCTATCTTTGTGCCTAGGAGTATAGTCTCCATCCTTAACATGATTCGGATCTTCTTTTTCCTTTTTCTCCTTTCTAAGATTGTCATGGATGTCTAAAAATTTTGTTAATCTCTACTTCTCTAAATTTTCATCTCTTGGGTGAAGGTTCCCCTCCAATTTATAGCCAACTTATGATCTTGGATTCATAGCATATAGGCAGAAAAATTATTCCAAATTCGTAGAACCATAATAACCTTAATGTTATTAGATTGTTTTATTTCACTTCATATAAGAATTTAGCACATGTATGTACTATATAATGTATATCTACCACATTCATGCACATAAAAAATATATGCCTAACTTGTAAATGAATCTGGGGCCAAATCATTCAATAAAATCCAACCCCATTATCACTTTCTATTAAAACTTGCCATAATGCTGAATTATTAGTAGCCACCCTCCAAATCCTTGTAGCTTATATGAAATCTAGGAAATGAAGGAAAAATGGTAGCTTTGCTATCGGATTTTTTTTATCTCCCTCCCAATGGTACAGGCCAAAAATATGCTAGAGCAGAAAAGAACACATTTCTACATGGTTACGAACTTTAAGGCCATTTGTTTAATCTGTAAAACCAGTCTTATTAAAGATCTTATTATTTTTATCTTACAAAGTTTTAATCGTACACCTGTAGGTGAAGCCATATTAAATTAATTATTGTTCTCTTGTGACCTAATGTCGAAGTTGTGCATAAGACGTGACATGCCATAACAGTGCAATAGTTGCTCTTAAAAGGGAAAGGCATAAGTATAACATGCACAAGCCTTAGTGGTTTCAGAATTCCAAAAGGACTTTCAAGTTTCAACACAATCTCACTATTTGGTATGCCTATATTTATTCTTGTCCCTTTGACATGATAGTAACTGCTTATTGTCCTGCTTGAAAACTCATTTAATATTTTTCAAATAAGCAAGCCCAGTGCCATTTTTTCCCTCTATCCTAGATTTCATATAGTTGTCTTGATGAATTTAAATTCTTAGTATAAGATTTCAGCAAGTTACATAAAAGTTGGCAACTGGAATTTTGTAAGCTTTTTAGTACAAAGGCTCTTACCTGTTCTATCAATTTTTGCTTGGGAAATTTTGCCAGGACTCGCCTGATTATTTGAGAGAGTTGATAAGGAAGACAAAATCCTTGACAAACAAGCCGTTTGGAGTTGGCATAATCCTGCAGTTTCCACACAAGGAAAATGTGAAGGTTATATTGGAAGAAAAGGTTGCATTTTTGCAGGTTTCATGGGGGGAGTATCCGGGGGAGCTTGTTTCCGAAGCTCATAATGCAGGAGTCATGGTTGTTCATCAAGTAAGTGGCCTTGCTGAAATTGAGGATCTAACACAGGATTGGTAACAGTATTTTATCGCCTGAGTATGCTATTTGCATTTTGCAGAATTTGCCAATCCCATTGCCATATTTATGCACAACTTATTATTTCAACCTCTGATTTGGCCCAATTCATGGCAGTATTTGAAGTAAAGTGGTATATGGCGGTAGGTGTACCGTCTGAAAGTTAACGAAAGGGACAGAAAGTCCTAACAAAATCAACACACAATAACCTCAACCAAACCCTACCGGTACCGATCGCCCAGTTTTATCAGCCAATAGTGAACAATATACCTGTAGTCTATATTATGCTAATATATTTAATATTATTTTATCACACACACACACACATATACACACTTAACCAGCTTAAAATACATTTTTGATATATTATATTCATTTAAAATATTTTATTATAATGGTATATCGGTCATAGCAGGCGGCATATTGGTAACTAACAGTACCAGCCAGAGACAGGTATCACTGGTAAATTCCTTGGTAACAGCGGTATCAACTCTTCCGTGCTATTCATATGCTATAGAATTCAATGTCGCCTTGGTATTGATTTTGTACTATGATGAAAGTTTGATCTGCCATGTGCATGAGCCCACAACCCTGACAATTTAGAAGGCATCTAATTATTCAATCAGATATAAATTCTCATGAAAATATCTTTTAATAGCCGAAATCCTTGAATAGTATTTCACCATTTGGACCATTAAATTACCTATCCTTCATTTCTACTAAGCATTAAATTACCTATCCTTCATTTTTACTAAGCAATTTTGTTATTTTCATATATTTTCTTGAGTTAGCTTGGGTGCGTTGAAGATGCAGAGAGAGCCATACATGCCGGAGTCGATGCAATTATAGTTCAAGGTCGAGAGGCAGGAGGGCACGTTTGTGGCCAGGTATTAATTTTTAACCTAATGCAACCTTTAACCATCATTTCGAAGGTTGTCATTAGAAATTTAGTCCAATATTATTGAGATCTGGAATATGATGTTAGCTCATGGCATTGATTCTTGTTTATTTTTGTGCAGGCAGGGTTGGTACCACTATTACCAAGGGTTGTGGATTTAGTTTCTGATTGTGGCATTCCGGTGATTGCTGCTGGTGGCATTGTAGATGGCCGTGGCTATGTTGCTGCATTGGCCCTTGGAGCTGATGGTGTATGCCTAGGAACTAGGTAAAAAAACTTAGATATGCATCTTTGACTAGACTCCATGATCTTAGCGGATCACAAACAAATACCAAGAACTTAAAAGTCCTTGTCATTGCATCAAAACCTCGAAGATATGTTACATTCTAACATGGTGCACAGGTTGAGTGTCATGTTATGGTGCGAGATGGTGATTTTGCGAATTGGCACATTTTAAATTAATTCGCTTTAGATGCGCATATGGTGGAATGTGAACCTTTGGTCCGATACTATTTTAAAGTTTCCACCACCGCATCAAAAGTCTGAAATTATGATGAGTGTCGAGAGATATATTTTTATGTTCAGACAGTAGTTTGGAATGCCATGATTTTCATCTATTTTCAATTTAATATCATATGCTTGCCAATTGCCTCTTTGCCTTTATACACTTCATTATTTACTCAAAACGGCGTATGGCATTACTTTGAAAAATGGCTGAAAGTTCATGATATTTATTTGTAATCTACTAAGCTTTGCATTTTTTTAAATAAAAAGTATAAATCATTTATCTCAAACCCATAGAAGGCTCATAGTAATTTAGTGAAATTTAGCCTGATCTCCCCCCCCCCCCCCCCCAAAGTATGAATAAGATGCTTATTTTGACATATCAATCAGGTTTCTTGCAACTACTGAAAGCTTTGCCCATCCTTCATACAAGAAGACATTGGTCGAATTGCATAAAACTGAGTACACAAATGTATTTGGTCGTGCAAGGTGGCCAGGTGCACCACACCGTGTTCTGCAGACGGCCTTCTTCAAGGAATCAAAGCATCTTCTCTCCGATCATGAAACCGAGGAAAGCCAGTCTGTTATAGGCCATACAATTATCCATGGAAGAGTAAGTCTTCATCTGGCTTTATATCTTGAGCATGGGGCTTTGGTTCAAATTCAGCTTGCATTGAGAATAGAAAATCATATCTTTATATGAATTTTTGGATTACGCTTAAGAAGTATTTTGGCATGGCACGATCCAATGTTTTGTTTATTAAAGCTTCTTTTTTAGAGGCGACCAGACGATTTTATAATAAAAAGCTAGAGCTTTTAATTAAAATAAATAATGTTTTATGCATAATGAACATGTGAACTTTTATGTGGACAGCAAGAGTATGTATGAATATATGTACTCATGTACATATATAATTAAAGAGATTAGAGTTCCTAAGCAACTCTCTCTATGCAGTTTACAGCACAACGTGACTAAAGAGTGAGGAGCTCACCTCTTGAGTGGCCCCTACCCCTTCTCTCTGTTGCTTAGGCCCCCTAAGATCATAATTAAAAACCATACATATGCACATATGTAGGTATAGATGTATGTATTTGGAGGCAATAATTATAAATATTAATATTAAAGTTTCTATTAGATTTTGTCGTTGTCATCACAACAACATCAACACCATCATCATCATCATTGAGTTTTTTCCTATCAAAATAGGGTTGGACAAGAAGCAAGGCTCCATAAAAAAATGACTATGTTTTTGGACCAGCTGGAAAAATGATGTCAACTCAAACTCTTAATATGATGTTTGAGTTGTTGTCAAGCTGTTAATGATTGCTAAGCTTCTGGAGAAAACTCTCGACAACTGAGTTGTTGTCCACAATACTGAATGACCGGTTGATGTCCTCAAAATTGAGAATCTGTCTAGAATAAGGGGAAAGATGATAGATTGTCTATAGGAATTATGTTCAAAAGGCACAAATAAAACCAATAGCCAAAAAAAGGGCTGTACTTTCAATCTTTGGCATTATTTCTTTCTAGGAAAGGGAGATACGCCGCTTTGCTGGCACAGTTCCAAATGCAACAACAACGGGCGATATTCAAAGTATGGTGATGTATGCGGGTGAGGGCGTGGGCCTCATCAAGGAGATTCTGCCAGCTGGTGAAGTGGTGAGGAAGCTAGTTGAAGAAGCACAACAGGCCATTCAGCAGAAATTTTCCAGTGTTTGAGCGTGTGCTTATGCACCACCTATATATCGGTATTTCCTTTGATAACTCTTAATTTTAAAACATAGTATGGTTTATTATACACATCACAGCTATACATGATTTATTATGTCAACTATTTTATTGAAAGCTGCAAAAAAGACAATCAAATAAACTGTTTGAGTAGCTGCATTGGTACATAGAGATTTGACATAGCAGAAGTATATTGCATAACAATCTGAGGCTTGTAAATGCACATATATGTAAACCATGGTTGATTGCATAAGTTTTTCATCTGACGAAACTATTAGTTGTTAGAGAATTGTTCCAGCAGTGCAACAGTTTCACCCTTTACTTGTTGCCCATGCAGTAATATTTGAATTTTGAGAGTTGCTAACTTTTAAGTTCAAATGTAAAATTGTGGATTGGTACCTACACCAAGCATCTTCTTTGCATTAGGTCCCCATGGATATGCTACCTCGGATTGAATGGTTTGTAGCTGCGATCATGTATCATACACATCTTAGGGTGTTTTTTCCTCTGTTGTGGTGTTGTTCCTGAACATTCTAAAATGTGCAGGAAGTGCAACATCTCACGACTTTTTAAAACCCCCACTCACTTTGCTGTCCTTACAAAATGACCATAGGAATTGATAGACCTTGCAAATCTAATAATATAAAATTTAATAGTAGTCACAAATAAAATTAATTTGCTGATAGGGCATTGGAACAGTGACATTCTTATTGTCAGCGAACGGAGGCCTTCACTTTTCATATTGTCTCAGGGTTTGGGAAAAGAAAATCGATGCTAGTTTTGCTTCTTTACTAACAGCGTTTAACTAAATTGTTTGGAAGAAAAAATGGGAAGGAACAATGCCATATAGGATCTACACAGGATTGCTAATGCACTTCAAACTTTATATTCCTCAATGAACATGTCGATTATAACAGCATGACTAGAGAGCTTGAGTATATCTGTGTTCTGAAATCTTAATCAACATTTTACCTTTAAGAATATCAGAAAAATAATTTGAATATACTGATTGTAGGATAGGCTTACAAGCACCATGAGATGTTGTCATGCTAGCCTCTAGTATCTTATTTATCATTTGATTATCTATTACTTGTACATGCGAATTTCCTTTCCTTTCCTTTTTTTCAGAAAAAAGAAAAAATAAATGATTACCATTCTTAAAATTAATGATTACCATTCTTACTTCTTAGCTATCTCGACGTGATAGACAATGCTCTTGGTATGATTTTGAATTTTATGGCAGGTGCAAGCTCTTTCGGGCCGCAGATGACTAGATCGATTCCTCCACTTCTGTATGATACCTTTGGCTTGTATTTCATTCTGCATTTACCATTTAGTCGTTCTAATAGGTGATATTATTGTTAATCGTTCGATACATAAAGTTGCTCATAATTTATATTTCATGGTTTGCATTTACTATATTTGTGTAGTAAAGTCGCTTTATTCCGTCCAGATAAGTGAAATAAAAGCTCAAATGTCCAGTGGTAAATTCAGCAGCATGCAAATTCAGTTGCAAGAGTACCTTGCCATTTTTCATTCGGATGTAGTTATTTGGCTAATTGTGAATTGTTCTGCATAATCGACCACAATGAAAGTGTATATCACCTTTGGATATGAACATCTGGGGTAGTTTTGATGAAGTTTGTTGTAAGGGCGTCATAACAATATCAGGGCCAGCATTTAACACATGTTTTACATTTGGATATGATATCGTTGGACATATAGCATGCTGAGTGTTTCATGTAGTAAATTTTTTTGCATTGTGGTATTTGTTGCCCATCACAAAGATAGTTTTCGACGATAATATTTAAGTTGGGATGAGATCCGTCCTCAAGTCTAGGTCATGCGACCGTACATACCCCACCCCCATTTATTTCATATATCATATCTAACATAGTTTTCAGAGAATGTCACTCACATCTCATTGAATATATTTGGTTACAATTAGCTTATCTGATCGTTGGGGGGTTGGGGGGGGGGGGGGGCACATAATTGCTTCTATTTTCTTGTATCCACTCTAGCATGCTATCGTATTACAAGTTTTACAATTTATTATACCTAATATAGTGTCATCGGTAGCAATCCTATCATTCATGTCCTGTCTCGCAAATCAGTGTAATGTCAGCTTACTAAAAAGATTGTCATACGCTAAACCAATAAGCTTTAATTAGACATGTAACGATAATACATGTGCATTGTACAAACAAAATACTAGGTTTTGCTTAGCTTCATTGATTCTTGACTGCAAGAGACGAAATAGATACTGGTGAGTGAATGAACTCGTGCAGAAAAATGATGAAGTGGCCAAATTTCAAGACACTCAACTCCAAGTTGTATGATTTGGATTGTGACTCATCATCAGCTGTGAGTGTTCCCCCATGTAGTTGCTGTACCTTGCCTTGGTACCTTTCAAAATTTACACTTACTAGTACATAATTTGCTCTGCATAAAAAAAAAATTCACAGATAATGCAGGATAATAAACATCAGGGACAGTTTGCAACAGAGCCCCCGTACCTCCCCATTCCCCTTCTTGTTTCTCTTTTCAGAAAATTTTCATTTCTGATGTCATCTTTCACTGCAAAATCTAAATACAATCAAGCATGGGCCATTCTCTAGCCGTCCACAAAATAAGAAAAAAACTCTGATGAAAAAACATGGAGAGCCCAGTTGGCGATGATATTTTATTCATAAGGGGAGGTCGCGGGTGGTTTTTTGTAATGCTTTGCTTTGTTTTGGACCGTGTGGTTTACTGTAATCTGAACATTTTTGGTTGTAATCATTGAAATCTTTTTAATGAAATTGGATGGCTAATTATCCACGTATTCCTCCAAAAAAAAACATGGAGAGCTCAAGCCTAACATGTCTCTGTTTCTTATCGAGGCCATACTCTGTTAACTAAAATGATGGACAAAAGCCTATTTTCTCTCTCATGTGTCGTTTATGTGGCAGTAAAACTCAAATTCCGAAAGTGATGGTAATTAGTCAAATATGTTTGATTAATTGATTTTTAACCATGGCTACCCTGTTTACCCACCACCACTTGCCTTCACTATCCCCAGTACACCTCATGTGATGTCTCAGAGAGAGATGGAGGAGAGAGGAAGAGACGCGGGGGGGGGGGGCGGAGGCGCGGCTCAACATTTGACCATGAGCATGACCAAATACCAATGACTTTCTCCTCACCTCAACCTTCATCATCTCTCTCCTCCATCTTCTTCTTCCTTCTTCTCCCTCCAAAAGCTCCCACTCTCAGCTCCTCAGGTATTTTAATCTTGTATTCATATAGCAAAACTCTCTCTTTTTTCCCTTAATGCCTTCCATTTTATTAATTGAATTTGGAATTTGGTTTTAGCAATTTGGCAAACCTTTATTTTATTTATAGTTTTCTTGATCAAAAATTTGACGTTAAAGTTGGTTTTGCCAAATAGATTAGAATAATTATTTGTTCATGTCTTGCTAGCTTAATCTTGTGGATAAAGTGGTCGTCAACATGGTTCATGTAACTTTTGCTTATTGTTGATCCTGTTTTGATGGAGATGTACTGACTCATCGAATTTTTTGGAATTTCAAGGCAACAACAATAGGTCTAATACCATTTTAAATTCTGCTTTATGAATAATAAATTCTGAAATTATGATCAAGATTAGGGAAAATTGTTTCTGGGCTCAGTTTCTTATCTTTATTTATTGTTAAACACAAGAAGTTTCAAAATTGGGGGAAAACCTAAAAGTATATTATTAATTTCTTTGTAAATCTAAAACTTGATTTGCAATATTTTGCATACGTATTTGTGTATTTGTGTATGTATTGCTAATAATACCATTTTTAGATTTCATGGAATATTTGTTATGATTTGAAAATTATGTTATGTAATTTGATAAAAAGTGGTATGACAAACAATGTAATGGTTTGATAATTGATGATATGATTTGATAAATAATGTTATAGTTCATTAAAGTTAGAATACTTATAATTTGAGAAAGGATAAAACTAGTGGTTTTGAAAAATATCTCAATCAGTATATAAATAGGCTTGAAACATTTGTATTTTCGAAATATTCGGTCTTTGACAATTTTAAAAATAAATCGCTTCTCAAAACTGGATCCAGAAACCGCTGCAACGAGTGAAACCCTTGCAAACCTGTCCAAGTTCCAACTCTCCCGACCAAATCCCGAACCCAAACGGATCCAGTTCAGGTCCGGACCCAACCGTTATTGGTCGACCAGCCAAGTTTCAACCGGTACTCAAACTACAAGAATCTTGGATGGAGATGCCGGTGTGGCGACCGGGTGTTTAACCCATAGTAGCCGGTCACTGCCTCTTTTTGCTACTCATTTGATGCAAATCGACACTGTTCATCTTGATCCTCATATACTTTTGATGTTTTACCTATTCATCGTTTAGGACGTTCAGATATTATATTCTCAAGAGAGTCGTAAAAGTAAACCCTTGTGTTGCTTTTGATTCAAAAGTTGACCATGTACCACGACATTAATTGTGGCTAGTACTATGGTATGATTGCAAATTTTGTCATCTAATTGGAAAAGAGACGAAAGAGTCTGTCTTCAGTGACTTTTTACTATATTTTAATACACCGTAAGTAGTGACAAACTCTCCTCTACAATTAACTTTATGCGTGTAAGTAAACTCATTCACTCTAGGGACAAAACTATGAGCATCTACAGTTTGCTTGCTAATTGCAATTCGCCAATGCATAATGAAAATAAAATGCCTTCATTAATATTTTGTTGCAGCTCCAACTTACCAACTGACCGTAATTCAAACGGTAACATCACTCTTATTTCAAATGGTAGGTTCTTGATTTAAAGCCATCGAACTATGATGGAAAAAGTTTTACAAAATTGAAGTTGCAAAATGGGGAAACAAACTATTTGAATATCTATTCTATAAAGGCGGATATGAATATGACGAAAGAGTTTAATGGTTTGTGAAGTCTAAAATATGATACATGTGTGTAGCATAAGATTTAATATATTTATTTATCGATAAAAATAACTGATTTACAATATGAACTACAAAATGCCTTTAAATTCTATTCGGTATAATTGTTTTATGTAAGTAAGAAACCATTTTGCAAAGTTAAAATGATAAAGGGTTGTATGCTTGCCTCAAAAAAGTGATGAGTTCACCTGATTGAGTATAAATCTATTTGGACAATATTCAAATACCATGTACATTTTCCAGCTAAATTTCCCTAAATTTCCTAGGATTCGTGGTGTATCACATAGCCCTGCTAGATTCAAAAACTATGTAAAATGCTCCTTTATATTTTTCTACCTTATGAAACATCTAAAACTCAACATTAACTCAATGAATTAATCAAAGAACCATAGAATATTATATTCATATATAAATACTTTTTCTCTTATATTTTCTATATACAAGACATTTAGGGGTTATTCAGTCCACCCGTATCTTGTACGAATTAATAAAACTAATAATTTCAGACCATATCAATAGACCAGGAAGCGTTCATGCAATTTTTTAAGTTCGGCCGTGTTATCTCAAAAACCCATGGGTGTTTAATAAAGCCTACATTTTTCGTTTATACAAAAGGTCTAGTTCTTAGAATGGAGGGCCTTTAAGGAAACATTCCTTGGGCTTAATATAAACTCCAGGTCCCTAAATTCCAACATCTTCCCTTCTGTTTTAGCGCCTCACTTCCTTCCCCTTCGAAAGAGAATTTATCCCACATCGGATAACAAAAATTCCCATGGCCACCGCTTCTTTCCTCCCCCTACCCCCAAACCCCGCTCTCTCTCATCGCTCCTCTTTCTCTCTCCTCCCATCTCCAAACCCTTGCTCTCTCCGTTCGCCTCGCCTGCTGCGGTCCCGTCCTCTGCTCATCCGCTGCTCCGCCGCCGCCGCAGCTTCCCCTCTCCACGCCCTCATCTTCGACTGCGATGGCGTCATCCTCGAGTCCGAGCACCTCCACCGCCAAGCCTACAACGATGCTTTCCAACACTTCAACGTCCGCTGCCCGCCGTTTGATTCTCATGCGCCGCTGTATTGGGGGGTTGAGTTTTACGATGAGCTCCAGAATCGAATCGGGGGTGGAAAACCTAAGATGCGATGGTGAGATCGTCTTTTTTCCCGTTTTAGTGCCTGGAAATTTGATTATTTGCGTATTATCATTCTAAAGTTGTAATTTTCCACGCGTCACTGTTTCTAGCATAGTCTGTTATGTTTGGAAGATGGGGAAAAATTGAACTTTGGTGAAATGTAGAAGCTTTCACCAGCAATGAAACCAAAATTGACCAGAAATTTCATCAAACGGTATAGTATGGTTAATGCCTGGAATTTCAATTGAAACACTGCCTGACAATTTGGGATTTTAGTGAAAATTAACGAAGAAAAACAGAGGGAAGCTTCATTTCTAAGAAGTTTGGATATGGTGTACCTCGTACATATAAAGTATTTTTCTTATATGATGCGATTTATCTGATGCGATAGTGGGTACATGGAATTGAATTTGAACCACCGAAATTGGCAGAAGTTTGGCTGAAAATTTGTGATTGAGGTTAAAATTGATGTGAAGGGAAATCACAAGATTTCTAGGTATTTCGGTCTCTTGTTTACCATGGTAATGTGTAATGCAATGTTAAGGTTGTTTTATGTACATTGTTAGCTCACTATCAAGTGTTTAAAGCTTTTTGGTGAAGTGGCTCCCCTCTGCTTCCCAAAAGTTTCCGGGCTTGAACCTCATGATTATGCTGGTGGCCTCATGACCCATTAAGCTTTTGAAGTGGTTTCACGACAGTATGTGAAATAGTGTCAGTAATTTGAACTATGAGGATAATGAACTGATGATTAATAAATTTTTCACATTATCTAATAAAGTCTATTTGACTAGCACTTGATCCGCTACTAAAAGTGATAAGGTGAGACTCTCTTTTCCTAAATCAGGTGTTTGCTAAGATCAAGTCATAAGATAAGGCAAAATCTAGAATCGAGTCACCTACTTCATTCCTTTGTCCAAAACCAAAACCTCCATGGATAGTATCAAACCCACTACGACTAGTACCTACATGTCCATTAAGATCACCACCAATAAATAACTTCTCTCCACTAGGTATACTTTGCACCATCTCGTCTAAATCCTCCCAGAATAGACGCTTACTAGCGTCATTAAGACCTATATATGGTGCATAAGCACTAATAATATTAAGGATCTCTCCACCTAGAATAAGCCTAACCAGTAAAATTCTATCACCTTTTCTCCTAATCTCAACCACATCCTCAAACAACCGTCTATCTATGATTATGCCTACCCCATTACGATTTTTATTTCTACCCGTATACCAAAGCTTATAACCCCAAGGCTTTATGACTCTACTCTTTTCACCTACCCATTTAGTTTCTTGCAAACACATAATACCAACTCTCCTCCTAATCATCACCTCCACTAATTCTATTAGTCTACCCGTAAGGGAACCTATGTTCCAGGAAGCTAGACGGATCCTATGAAACCCTTGCTTATTTGTCACTACACCCGGGGTCCGATGTAGCGCGCCGTTTCTGGACGACGACCCTTGCTTATTTGTCACTACACCCGGGGTCCGATGTAGCGCGCCGTTTCTGGACGACGACCCTTCCTTATTTGTCACTACACCCGGGGTCCGATGTAGCGCGCCGTTTCTGGACGACGACCTAGAAGCCCTTGCATACTTAACACTACACCCGGGATCCGATGTAACGCGTCGCTGAGTAGGGGACGCCCCAACGATATTCTTATTATGGTTCATGTCATAGAATGTGACAAAGTTTTACGTTGGCTGTCACAAGCCTACCACAACCCTCATCCTTTCTCATCCGGACTTGGGACCGGCAACGGTGGGTTTTATCTAATATATGAATACTTATTTAAAATTATTTTGAATTTGCACTGATGTTTCTTCCAGTCCATTGCCGGCTCTTTCCTCCGCGGGCTTCCTGAATTTGATGTATCCTGTTATTGAATCTCCCTTTTCTTCTAGAATTAGATTGCATATCTGACACTTAGAGCATGTTTGTTTCCATGAAGGGCATGTTTGGTTAGCAACAAAAAAGAATTGCAACATTTGTTGCATGCGGCAAATGTTGCATGCGGCATTTGTTGCAAAAAAAATGACCCAAATCCGTTGTTTGGTTATCCTCAAGTTTTGTAATTGGATTTCCAAATCCAAACCATTTTTTGTGTTTAGTTGAACCAAAAAGTAAAAGAAATGCTACATTTGTTGCAGATTTGCATATGTGGCATATAAAAAGCTTATGTGGCACCCCATAATAATCACTATGCTCACCATTCCCAAAGTTGCAGCTCTTGTTACAACCAAAATGAGTACAGCAAATGTTGCATGAATCTCCATTTCCAAGCTACCAAACAGCCCCGAAGTTCCATACAGTTTGTAAACTCAGGAGTTCGAAATCCTGATTTCAGTCCAGAGTTTGAAGCTGATTGTTTGTTTTGTGAGTTTTGTCAGAGAAGTCAGCGACTTCGAACTCTTCATATCCTATGTGGAGGGGGCGAAATCAGGAGTTCGAAGTTGGAGCTTCTTGATTGGAGTTGGGTCGGAATTTGTCACATCAAGTCTTTTTATTTTGTTTTATTACTTCTCTCAAAATGACCCTATTTCCCTCCATTTTTATTTAGGAACCCCCTCCCCTCCCCATGCCCCCCTATTTTTTAAGTGCTCTACCAAACACAAACTTCAAACTCCTAGTTTAATGTATAACAAACTCCTTCTAAACAAACACAAGAATTCAAAGTTTGCATTCATTTTCATGCATGACTTGCAACTCTTGATATTTACTCCATGGAAACAAACAAGCCCTTAATGGCTGCTTCTTAAGGTGCTTGAATGCCAAACAGTTTTCCTTTATGATGTGGATGAAGAGTAGTTCAATTAGAAACATTTCACTAGATGGTAGAGACTTGGATACTTGGATGCTTCCTTACAATTTGCAATATTAACATTAAACTAAATCATAGAATCTGGATATACACTCATTATATGAGTGTTTTGAGTGAGCAATGAGAAAATTTCTTCTTCCTTTTTGTTTTTATTGGTTATTGTTAATTTAATTGACATTGGGCTGGATAGGTATTTCAATGAGAATGGCTGGCCTACTTCTTCTGTGTTCGAGACACCTCCTTCAGATAAAACGGACAGAGAGAAGTTAATTGATGTACTCCAGGTGGTTTGACTCTCAAATCTCTTTCTCGAGACATATAGAATTTAGTACAGTTGGAGTTTGATTGTTGATGTCAGAAATATGCTTTACTACTTTCTGTGATATTTTCATGTTAACTTAGTAAAAATTTCCCATAGTATATAGTATCCGATTGTTTGAAAAAAAAATTCCTTATCTTCTTCATCTTATCGAATTGAATGACTTGGTATGTTTATGGCTTCTCATGGCTTGAAGTAATAGTTCTTGCTTTCTCATGTTGCATGGAAAATATGTTAAGACAAAAGGCAGCTTCTCCAACATTTAAGGCTGGGTTCTGTGATGCTCATTGCTAACTTTTGTTATTTGCAGATGGAAATAACTGAGCAGAAATGCTTTCATCAAAATTGTTGTCGGTCTGGTTATATCAAAATAGGATCATTAATTTTCACAAGTCTCAGATAAAAAAATATCTTGAATCTGATTTTGTATTGTTGAATTTCTTTGAAAGTTTTTGCAAATATAATAGAAAAAAGAAATATGAACGCAGTTAACTTACCTAACTCAAATAAAAACCAAGAAACCGCCTACTATTGCTTTAACGGGCTTATAGATATCTCCCCTTGAAAACTTTCCATCTAGATATGCCCCCTCAAAAATTTATAAATTATTTCAAATTCCCATGAATCAATTAGGTATAGGTTATTTTGAGGGAAATTTCCACAAAAGGCAGCCTAACTACTTAGAAAGGCAACACCTCTTTAATCAATATTCCTTAAATATACCCTACAACTGACAACCAAGGGGGAGGAGATATTATCTAAAATACCCTTCTATAAAAGATTGAGATTCCTCCGAACCAAATTTTGTTTTCTATGTAATTTGATTTGCTCACACTGCTCCTATGTAAGTTTTCTGTCAAATTCTTTCTCAGTTAACAATAAATTAGGACAAAAAGGATGTAGAAGGATATTAGAATTTTCATGTATCCCTTAAATCTAACAATTAACTACAAAATTTGCTGTTATCATATAGCTACTTTGATCGTAGATGACAAGGATCAAATTGAACCTATTATGGGATAAGTGTCATTTATATCGCACGCAGTCTGTTTCTTAATAACACAACAATTCCCTTGGAGATATGCCTTTAATTTATCAGAGAATGAATTCTACTACATGGAGATGGGTTGTTGATAAGAGATTGATTCCATCACAGCAGTCTTCATTACATTTAAATAAAATTGTTCATGATCATGGGATATGCATACATGATAGATTATCTTTTTACTTATTCCTTGGGTGATATATTCATCCTATTAAAACTTTTCACTTTGTCACTTGGAAAGGTGTATTTTCTTGTCCAGGCTAATGCTTTTCATTCTATAAGAGCTTGCCTCTTTATCATAGTTTTCTTACTTCTGCAGGACTGGAAAACTGAAAGGTACAAAGATATTATTAAATCTGGAAGTGTAAGTAAACTTTTCTTATTAGTCTAACACCATGCCCTTTGGCTTTTGTCTCATATTTTTTTTTTATTCTTGGTGAATTTGGGGGTTGCTCATTATTGCCACATACACAACCTGTGAACTGATCCGTCATATGGCTCTTTCTTCTTTCCTTTCTAAAAGATGAATGCGATTTCTCTAGCCAAGTCAATCATCTTATTTCTTCATCTAAACCCTTTCACATTTTCTCATTGTAGCCCTGTTAATGTGGCCCCAATCTATACAAATTCACAAAACGCTAAGAATGTAATCAGTTTTTTGGTGGCTCTTTCTCGACTTTGATCATGATCTGTATTCCACCCCATTTGATGGGGAAAATGATGCATTGGATAAAGTAGTAGATATTATTGCATTCTTAGGAAAATGATGTTTTTCCGTATGTTTTTAACAGGTGCAGCCTAGACCTGGTGTTCTACAATTAATGGATGATGCAAAGGGTGCGGTAATATAACTTCCTGCCTGCTTAAATCCTCTCCCCCCCCCCCCCCCTTATTTGTAATAAATCATTTTATGTTCATTCGTATATATACTCATCTATGGCACTATGGTATATATGCTAACCTTGGCAACTTTACGACGATGCTTTGGAATGATTCCTGTTGAATGTTTTAGGGCATTAAACTTGCTGTGTGCTCAGCAGCTACTAAAAGTTCAGTCATATTGTGTCTTGAGAATCTTATTGGAATAGTAAGCATTCTGTGGCATTACTCAATTCTCAATTTAACACAACTGATCAATGACCTCAAGATTTCTTGCTTCTAGGAGCGGTTCCATAGTCTGGACTGCTTTCTTGCAGGTATTTATTGCTTACTCCTATTTTCAGTTCTTAGATTCACTTCCAAAAATACAAACATCAACAGTACAATTTTAGATGGATTTTAAATTAACAAGTGTCGTGTGCTTATGATGGATATCTTAATCTGTTGAACTTGATGATTTTACAGACAACTGTTGTTAGTTTAAGCATACCACAACGGTGATAAGCCTTTATCCCAAACTTTTGTTATTGGCTATACAAATCTTTTGTTTACATTCGACTCTCTGGCCATCTGCTGGATTAAATTAACAATTAATATAGCTGCCTCTATCCATGTTCATGTTGACATACTGCTAGTTTTGTTGCTCCGTTGCTACAATATGTCATTCCTACTAACTGATACACTTGGAATCTTCATTACACATGCCCAAATCATCTCCATTGGTTTAACTAAAAATTGTTTATTTCAACAAAACAGAAAACAAAAACTTAAAAATTGTTTTTGTCATTTATATAATTGAATATATTCAAGTTCTATTCCCTTAAATTTGGGAGATAAAAGATAGAGGTTCAATTTACGAATTGGGATTAGAATATTGCAGCCTCATGCTCTACTGAAATTACCTGCCATGAGGAAGAACTATTCATACTTCTCTTTAGATTATTCATACGCCTATTATAGTGGGGAATGACTTACTGAAGGACCAACTTAATATTCGAAATAACATATTTTTTAGCAGAAATTTTTTATGCATTAAATAGGCGCTTCACCATATTTTACCTCATACATAAAACATTTGCAGGGTCCTCATGGCTATTGTGATCTTTATGTATTGCAGGAGACGACGTCAAAGAGAAAAAGCCTGATCCATCCATCTATTTAACTGCAGCAACGGTAATCAGAATCATGAGTACTATTCTGCGTTATTATTTTGGTATTTGTAGTTCATATCTTACTTATTTAAGCTATATATGTTGACTGAGACTATCCACTTTCCAACTCAGAAACTAGATGTTTCGGGAAAGAACTGTTTGGTGGTGGAGGACAGTGTGATTGGGTTAAAGGTAGTTTTTCACTTTTTCTACATTCCAAAAAGCGTGAATTGTATATAACATTCTTGTTGCATATTTTGTTCATCACCTATCACCCCTCAACCGGTTTATTAGCGTATGGTACTCCTGAGGCCAGTCTCCATATATATCAGAAGAGGGTATTTGACCTGATTTTGACCAACTTGGGGTGGGTGGGGTGTCATGTGCTAATAAACCAGTTGCGTTAATAGGTGAGGGATGATGTATGCAATTAACCCTAAAATAAACATCGATGTTGAGCTTAAGCAGAGTCTTTGGCATTGACAGGCAGCAACTGGAGCAGGAATGCAGTGTATTATAACCTATACCTCATCTACTTCTAATCAGGTGGTTTAATGTTCATTATTTACACGAAGAATATTGGCTAATGGTTTCTTTGCTTCTGAATAAAATTTTGTCTATGCACGAGTTTATTGCACGCTGTGGGTGCTATTTTTCCATGAACATTGACCACCTCTGAAACGCATTAGTATTCAAGTATTCTCAGAACACGGAGATGAAATCTTTATATATATAATGATATGCGTGCAATATATGTCAGATGGGTTAATATGACAATTGAGTGACTGATTTTTTATTTTGTTTTTTTGTGTGGGAGTGCACACACGTCCTCAGTGCGCAGGTTTGAATTACACAGATTATTATGAGAGGAATGATCAGCAACTACAGTGAAAATTATGATTTAAACACCCAATTAAAATGATAGAATAACCTGGTTGTAATTTCCTGTCAATTTTCTTTGCATTTCTTAATACAACCTGTGACTGTTGTCTTATATCTGTAGGATTTCAATGCTGCAATTGCAACCTATCCGGACTTGAGTAATGTGAGGTATGCACCTTCACATTTGAATGTATTGTTTATGTGTGAGCGGTCATTTGCCATTTATCATCTATGTGATTAATCTTACATCTTGCAGGCTCAAAGATCTTGAACTGCTGCTTCAGAATTCTCTGATTGCTGATTAGGTATGGGCATCTCATCTCGGTTATACACAATTCATATGAAAGGTTATATTAAGTCTGTATATCCTTCTTTCGCTTTTTGAAACATAATATATTTCATTCCTGATGTTTATTCTTTGTACTGATGAGGTTAAACACATCATACCATGTAATATTATGTTCTTCCCATATTAACTATTGTACAGTCTCCAATTCATATATAATGGATGGCATTATTCATGTTGGATTCGGTTTTTGCTGTGATTCTAGACTTTCACAACACCCTAGAAAAATATATAGGATACCAATTTGTTATCTAGGGTCAGATTAATATCATGTTGACAACCAATCATACAGACTGCCAAAATTTTCTCAAGAATACTTAGAAATGAAAATTCTAGATCCCACTCACCAACTGCGGAAACAAGAATAAGTGTGATAACTAACATGTGGGGCGTTGTAGCATTATCCATAGTTATTTTGTGTCGGTATCTGACTAGACATGAGAGTAAGTATCAATAGGTATAGCATGCAGAGCCCAATAGAGTTTGAGTGCAAGGCAGGATGACATAAATGAATCTATTCATTAACATCACAGATACTATTTTTTGTTGAACTTTCAGATCTTAGATACCGTCTCACATGTCTTCATAACAACAATCTCTCAAAACCTTCTCTCTCTTTCATGGCTGGGCTGTGAAGTTGAAATTAGCACAAGTTGTCTGCTTGAAGAACAGAGAAGAGCTAAACCCCAACCTCTTGTTCCCAAGATCAAACTGCAACAGATTGTCCTCTAGCTGATATCCTCCAATCACAATCGAAGTTCTTGGATTCACACCTCCATCGACAAATCCAAGGCACAAAACCCCTGTTTTTGCCTCCACCATCGAATTCGCTCCAAATATCCTCCAAAATACTGCCTCATTCTGCAACACAAGATCGATTGTGGGCACAGCAGGCCCAACTCGTGTGCTCCCAATGTCTTTTGCATTATAGCATAACTTAAAAGGACGAACTGGCTCCACCCTTTGAATGTTGCTCATCGCAGCGGCAAATGCATTGCTCACTGCTTTGTAAATGGACGTCTCCAGTTTAGTGTAGGGAGTCACCGCACTAATCTTTGTTCCTCCATCCCCATATTTGTCGAGGGCTAGCAATGTTGTGTTCACAGGCACGACTTTCTCATCTATCTTGATCGATTTCACCCCTATGAAGTGCTCGACTGATTTGTCTCCTGCTATATATGCCCCTGCAGTGCTGACATGGTTAATGAAGAGTGGGGTGTACATAAGAGATTGTGACACATCTATATTGGGTAAGAGCTTATAAGGACCATCCCCGAAAAATATGACACCGTCCACAGATGTGGACGACGACAGACATATAGCAAACTTGGGGCGCAACTGGAACTCGACCGCCAGCTGGATCGGCATCGCGATGCGGTTGCGCCCTAGTCCTGCCATGCCCCGGGCCCCCCGCGCAAGCCCTTTTAGCAGGAGCTTTGGGGCGCAGGCGAAAATGTAGTCATAGGTCTCGACAAGAGGTCCCGGGTTGGACCGGTCGGTTGAGCTAAAAGTGAAGCGGTCTTGGCCAAGTTCGCCAATGCTACTGAGTTTAGGGTTTTCGGGCATGACACCACAAGACTGGTTGCTGCATCCGGGGCTGGGAGGCAACAGGCAGTCACCACAGTCGAAGCCAGTTGTGATGAGTCTACACTGCGGAGTGTTGCAGTGCACCGGACGGTAAGAGGAGGATATGTATTTAGAGTCGCAGTCGACCCAGATGTATTGACCACCGAGGTCAATGACTAAGTTGAGGGGTATGAGGGGGGTGCGGGAGCTAACGCGAGTTATGTATTGGAGGGTGCCTCGGTCTTTTCGGACAGGGAGGACGAGGGCATGGGGTTTGGCTGAGGAGAAGGAGAGAGTAGAGAGGAAGCAGAAGAAGAAGAGAAGTACCCAAGACTCTGAAGCCATTAGAGGAGTGAAGGATGATTGATTCAATAGAGATTGCAGGCTCCTTTGGTAGGCAGAAGTACGAGTATTTTAGTGTGTGCACATGCTATATGTTCTTTCTTCTTTTATAATTAATTTTAGTGCATATGCAAGCATTTCTTCAGTCTGAAGCCAGCTCTTGTGGTCCATGATATATCTATCGGTGTTCATTATTAAATTGACTCTTGGGTCAGGTCTTCTTGGGTTAATGAGAAACACGTTCACTATTTATCTTCACGCGAAAGAAATGGAGTCTTTCTATATTATTATTATTTTTATTTTACAGGCAAAGGCCCTTTCTTTTGAAAATTTAAGGAAACTATTACAAATGCTAAAAGGAAAATGAAAAGAAAAAGGAAAAACACAAAAAAAAACAAAAAGAAAAACAAAAGAAAATGAAAAAAGCACCAATCGCCACAATCTGTTCTCCACCAAATTTTGGTGTGTTTCCTAACCCTGTTCGATTCCAATCAATATCATTAGTGTTTTCTTGTGATTCGTCTTCGACAAATCATATATATCATATACCGTCGATATATGTCAAAATATCTATTTTGATGTGGTCTTTTCGCTCAGTCTAACCGAGTCTTCAAACGTCTAATTCTTGATCAAGATTTCATTTGTTTGATTAACTCTAAGTCTTTGAACACCTAGTCCTCGATCGGGCTCTATTTTGTTAGATCGGACTTCAAGTCTACTTCAAGTCTACGGACTTCTAACCCTTGTCCACGGTCGAACGAACTTTCACCTAAACGGGCCCTAATTCTTTGGACACCTTGTACTCGATGAGCCTCATTTTCACTAGATTAAAATCCTCATGATGGTTGTATCAAACATACACGTAGCTCAAATTGCTTCGTCGTCAATTCATGAGGCACACAACGAACCGGCGCCATTTTCTCCAAATGCGGACCAATTAATTTCATTCCGACCTCACGTCGCCATTCTCGATCTCAACATCAATGGAATTGCAATGGATTGATCTCCACCTTACCAGATGTAATAATTGTTGTGAAATATCATGAATGTACACAACAGATGATCGATACACGTGAATCAAAACTAATGAAAAAGATCAAACGCGGTAACTACGCAAAAGTAATAAGTAATAAAAGAAAAAACACACCAAGTAAGGGACACAAATATTATCCAGATTCGTTGCGCACTTGCACATAATCCTACAAACTGACAACGAATTGCTTGCACTATTTAAAAATAATTTCTGCCCTCACAATTTCATACATATATAAAGAATCTTTCTCAATACAAATCTCTCTCACTCCACTGGGACTCTTTAATTATGCCGTAGCCTTCAATTCTTGAAAGCCTGTAGCTGCAGACTTCTTCTTGAGGCCCTGTTTTTATTAAAAGCAACAGCAGACTTCAAGTGCTCCAACCTAATCAAGAGCACTAATCATTAACTAATATTTAAATAGATAGAGATATCTTAGAAATAATCATGAAGTTTAAATTAAGAGATAAGAATAGAATTAGATTAATCTAATCCTTTCTATTCCTAACCAAACTCAAATATCTGCAGCCGCTAATGCTCCCGCAACGCGCAACATGGCCTAGCCGCACGTATCGCGTTCCGCACATGCTGCACTTGTACGCACTATGCACGTGCCTCCGAGTCTTGGATTGTTGAGCTCTTGATCTCAGACTCCGAATTTGCAATCAATTTCAATAATCTCCACCTTGATTCAAATTCGCAAAATTCTGCACTTTCATGAAAAAACTTAGGATTCTGCAATTCGTCGTCTCTAGCATTTATCAAGCAACTAGGCAAATCAAGTCCAAGCAAAAGTTGAAATTTGAAACTGGGACCATCTTCATAAATGCGTCCACGGATTTTCATAGGTACCAATTTTCATAAGCGAAATAATTTTCTTCTTTTTCTCCAAAAAGAAATCTTTCATCTCGATATGCTTAGTTTTCGAACCATAAGCCTGATACTCCGCCAAGTGAATCGTGCTCTGATCGCAAAACACCTCCATGAAATCCTGCGGAACACACATACTACCCATCAATCCACGCAAATATATAGCCTTCTTGACAGCCTCCGTAGCAGCTATCAACTCTGCCTCTGTCGTCGATAACGTGACAATGGACTGTCGACCTCTATGACACTGCGCCAGTGCCCAACGTGAATACGTAACCCGTCATAGATCTCCATATGTCCCTATCACCAGCAAAATCTGAGCCACAATACAACCATCCGTACTGTCTCTACTGAATAATAAGCCGAACCCCGTAGTACCCTTCAAGTATCTCAGAATTCACTTTACAGCCTGCCAATGCTCCTTATCCGGATTAACCATGTATCAGCTGACCATTCCTACTGCATGTGCAATGTCTGGACGCGTACAAATCATCGCATACATTAAACTACCTACTGTACTCGCATATGACACTCTGGACATGTACTCTCTGTCCGTATCCGACCTCGGTGATAACTTCGCCAAAAATATAAAGTGCGCCCCTATAGGAGTAGACACTGGTTTTGTCTTCTCCATCCCATACCGAGCGAGAACTTTCTCGATATACTGTTTCTGTCGTAGACGCAACTCACCACGCTTTCTCTCCCTGACAATCACCATGCCAAGTATCTTCTTTGCAGCCCCCAAAACTTTCATCTTGAACTTCTGACTCAGCTGTTGTTTCAACCTGTTGACCTCTGACATACTGCATGATGCTACCAACATATCGTCCATATACCATAAAACATAAATTCAGGACCCATCGTCTAGTAACCTCACATAAACGCACTGATCGTTAATATTCCTTGTGTACCTAATCGCCAATATAAATTGATCAAATCGTTTGTTCCACTATCTCGGAAACTGTTTCAAACCATAAAGCGACTTCTTCAATTTGCAAATACAGCCATCCTTGCCATCGACTACGAACCCTTCTGGTTGATGCATATAAATATTCTCCTCTAGATCACCATGCAAGAAAGCAATCTTGACATCAAACTGCTCTCGCTCCATATCATAAACCGCAACCATAGCTAACAAAACACGAATCGAAGTATGTCGAACCACCGGAGAATAGATCTCGTTCTAGTCTTCACCCTTCCTCTGTGCAAAACCCTCAGTTACCAATCTCGCCTTGTATTTAATGCCATCTGTCTTTGACGAACCTTCCTTAACTTCAAAGACCCACTTGCAGCAGATCGCGTGCTTGCCCTCTAGTAAAGCAACTAAATCCCAAGTATCGTTCTGATGAAGAGACTCCATCTCCTCCTCCATCACAACTCTTTTCACGTCCCGTTTCCCGGTGTACGGTGAAGAGGACGTGGCGAGGCACGCGACGTATTTACTCAGAAGTAAACACGCTAAGCGTAAATAAGCAATATAAATGAAAAGCACAAGAATGACAAGAAATGTAATATAAAAAGCAACTTTTATTAATAATCATTCTTTACATACAACTGAAAAAAGTACAATGGTCTTTTCGTTCAGTCTAACCAAGTCTTCAGACGTCTAATTCTTGATCAAGATTTCATTTGTTTGATTGAACTCTAAGTCTTTGAACACCTAGTCCTCGATCGGGCACCATTTTGTTAGATCGGACTTAGAGTCTACTTCAAGTCTACGGACTTCTAACGCTTGTCCACGGTCGAACGAACTTTCATCTAAACGGGCTCTAAGTCATTGGACACCTCGTACTCGATGAATGAGCCTCATTTTCACTAGATTAAAATCCTCAGGGTCGTATCAAACATACATGTAGCTCAAATTGCTTCCTCATCAATTCATGAGGCACACAACAAACCGACACCATTTTCTCCAAATGAGGACCTATTAATTTCATTCCGACCGCATGTCGCCATCCTCGATCTCAACATCAACGGAATTGCAATGGATTGATCTCTATCTTACTGGATGTAATAATTGTTGTGAAATATCACGAAAGTACGCAGCGGATGATCGATACACGTGAATCAAAACTAATGAAAAATATCAAACGCGGTAACTACGCAAAAGTAATAAGTAATAAAAGAAAAAACACACCAAGCAAAGGACACAAATATTACTTAGATTCGGTGCGCACTTACACATAATACTGCAAACCAACAACGAATTGCTTGTACTATTTAACGAAGAATTACAAGAAATAATTTCTGTTCTCTCAATTTCATCCATATATAAAGAATCCTTCTCAATACAAATCTCTCTCTCCACTCGTGCTCTTTAATTATGCCCGTAGCCTTCAATTCTTCAAAGCCTGTAGCGGCAGACTTCTTCTTGAGGCTCTGTTTTTATTAAAAGCAACAGCAGACTTCTAGTGCTCCAGCCTAATCAAGAGCACTAATCATTAACTAATATTTAAATAGATAGAGATATCTTAGAAATAAACATGAAGTTTAAATTAAGAGATAAGAATAGAATTAGATTAATCTAATCCTTTCTATTCCTAACCTAACTCAAATATCTGCAGCCGCTAATGCTCCCGCAACGAGCCACGTGGCCTAACCGCACGTATCGCATTCCGCACGTGCTGCACTTGTACGCACTATACACGTGCCTCCGAGTCTTGGATTGTTGAGCTTTTGATCTCAGGCTCCGAATTTGCAATCAATTTCAACAATCTCCATCTTAATTTAAATTCGCAAAATTCTCCACTTTCATGAGAAAACTTGGGATTCTGCAATTCGTCGTCTCTAGCATTTATCAAGCAACTAGGCAAATCAAGTCCAAGCAAAAGTTGAAATTTGAAACTGGGACCATCTTCATAAATGCGTCCGCGGATTTTCATAGGTACCAATTTTCGTAAGCGAAATAATTTTCTTCTCGTTCTCCAAAAAGAAATCTTTCACCTCGATATGCTTAGTTTTCGAATCATAAGCCTGATATTCCGCCAAGTGAATCGTGCTCTGATCGCAAAACACCTCCATGAAATCCTGTGGAACACACATACTACCCATCAATCCACGTAAATATATAGCCTTCTCGACATCCTCCGTAACAACTATCAACTCTGTCTCTGTCGTCGATAGCGTGACAATGGACTGTCGATCTCTATGACACTGCGTCAGTGCCCAACGTGAATACGCAACCCGTCATAGATCTCCATCTGTCCCTATTACCAGCAAAATCTGAGCCACAATACAACCATCCGTACTGCCTCTACTGAATAATAAGCCGAATCCCGTAGTACCCTTCAAGTACCTCAGAATTCACTTTACAGCCTGTCAATGCTCCTTGTCCGGATTAGTCATGTATCGGCGGACCCTTCCTACTGCATGTGCAATGTCTGGACGCGTACAAATCATCGCATACATTAAACTACCTACTGTACTCGCACATGACACTCTGGACATGTACTCTCTGTCCGTATCCGACCCCGGTGATAACTTCGCCAAAAATATGAAGTGCGCCCCTATAGGAGTAGACACTGGTTCTGCCTTCTCCATCCCATACCGAGCGAGAACTTTCTCGATATAATGTTTATGTCGTAGACGCAACTCACCACGCTTCCTCTCCCTGACAATCTCCATGCCAAGTATCTTCTTTGTAGCCCCCAAAACTTTCATCTTGAACTCCTGACTCCACTGTTGTTTCAACCTGTTGACCTCTGACATACTGCATGATGGCACCAACATATCGTCCATGTACAATGAAAGATAAATTCAGGACCCATCGTCTAGTAGCCTCATATAAACGCACCGATCGTTAATATTCCTTATGTATCTAATCGCCAATATAAATTGATCAAATCACTTGTTCCACTGTCTCGGAAACTGTTTCAAACCATATAGCGACTTCTTCAATTTGCAAATACAGCTGTCCTGGCCATCGACTACGAACCCTTCTGGTTGATGCATATAAATATCCTCCTCTAGATCACCATGCAAGAAAGCAACCTTGACATCAAACTGCTCTCGCTCCATATCATAAACCGCAACCATAGCTAACAAAACACGAATCGAAGTATGTCGAACCACCGGAGAAAAGATCTCGTTCTAGTCTTCACCCTTCCTCTGTGCAAAACCCTCAGCTACCAATCTCGCCTTGTATTTAATGCCATCTACCTTTGACGAACCTTCCTTAACTTTAAAGACCCACTTGCAACCGATCGCGTGCTTGCGCTTTGGTAAAGCAACTAAATCCCACGTATCGTTCTGATGAAGAGACTCCATCTCCTCCTCCATCACAACTCTTGTCACGCCCCGCTTCCCGGTGTACGGTGAAGAGGACATGGCGAGGCACGCGACCTATTTACTCAGAAGTAAACACGCTAAGCGTAAATAAGCAATATAAATGAAAAGCACAAGAATGACAAAAGATGTAATATAAAAAACAACTTTTATTAATAACCATTCTTTACATACAATTGAAAATAAAAGTACAATGATAGAAAGTGATGCCTAAACAATGGCATACAAATGAAAAGATAAGTACAAGTAAAGTCTAGAAGTCTGGTTGGACTTCGATCAGCTCCAAATACTCCAGACTGGGCTCTGTCTCCTGAAGGTCCTGTCCTCCTGACGAACATTCCAAAGAGAGAAAATAGATAGGAATGTAGTCAGCGAACTAGCGCTCGGTAAGTCCCAAAAGAAAGAATAGAATAGGACAAGTAAAGAGAATAAAACCGGTAATTGTACAGATTTATACTTGTTATACTAACATAGTTATTTGTAGCTTGGTACAGAAGGTATCATTGAATACGAGAGGAGTCCAACTTGATCCGTGGACTATGGTAACCCATAGTATAAGGCCCCGTCAAGCCACGAGACAATGGCGATGTATATTCAGGTTAGGTGTATTATAGTGACCGTCTCGTTCCCCTTCTAATACATTTCGTACCAATCTACCCCTTTAAACCCGGTAATGAATATTATATAGATTGTAGTTATCAGACTTGCCGAGACCATGGATACAAATTGTTCATGTATCAGATTCAGGATGTAAACAGGTAGTCATGTAATCAAGTCAAGATATAGCCATCGTTCGGTCAAGTCAAGTCAAGTTGCATGTTGATATTGTTCTGGTATTCAGATTCAAGTTCAAGTATACATGTTTGGAATATTGGATTCATGTTGAACTGGATTCATATTGAATGTGACTCAGGCTTGAGTCAAACACTTTAACTGATTTGGACCCTGAATTAGGTTCGGGTGTTATCGGTAATTGCTACACATGGACGGCAGGACTTATGTCTTTTCCAAGAAAATTACCATTGATAACTCCGTTTTAGTTATCTACCTTAAATATGCAAGCACTCTCATTCTCCGGCTCCCTGAGGCCCAAGAGAACGGATTCCGCTTAAACCTATATTTACTAAGGTCCTTAATGTAATTTTATATAACTCGAGGTTTTTTTTATGAAAAATACTTTTAATATTTTCAAAATAAACCTCAAGTAATTAGTTGTGTTAAGTAGGGTTTTTATAGATGTAATTTTTAAAGAGTGAGGTATTTTAGTGAAAATCTACATAGCTTGAATAGTTCAAGGTATTTTAATGTAAAACTTGTCTTATATTGATACTTGATGATATTTTGATGAAATTTGTCATTCTTTTATTTTCTAGAAAACATGGAATTTTATTATACATTAAAAATAGATGGTTTAATAATATTTAAAAATTAATTTTATTATTAAATAGAAAATCTCGTTTTTCTTAAAAATCAAATTAAATTTCTTTCGAGATTGTATGCTCCGTGAGGAGGTCTGCATCTCGCTCTACTAGCCCGAGGATGTGCGATAATCCACACCATCCAAGAAATGGTTCTCCAAAATGGGTTGTAGAGACATAATCGTAAAGATTTTGATAATACAATTTCAAGAAAACGGGTTTTTATAGTTGAAAAGTCTTTTTTTTTCCACAAAAGTTATGTTTCAAGAGAATCGTGCTATGTCAAGATGTGTGTATGTGAGAGTTAGGTTATTACCTAGTGAGGTTTTCTAAAGGTATGCTAAGCAAAATATTTAAAAGGTAACGAATATAAATTTCATGGTATTTAAACGTAAAAGATTAATTAAAGTTAATTAACATGGAGTTTTAGAGTGAAATTTGTTTCTAAACATTAGTTAAATGATTACAAATAAGGTCTATATATGAGTACAAGTGATTCGTAAGAAAAATTATGGTTTTCAAAGATTTTAGAAACAAATGTCGGTGCAACTCCACTTACCGACATGTTTTACAAAAAGAGACTTTTTAAGTAGAAGGAGAAGAAGGAGGCGGGACTTACTTGCTAAAAGAATAGAAGGGAGGTAGAGGAAGAAAGGGGTAGCCTTCGTGTAGTCGCGGGGTCGCCGGAATCGTCTCGAATCCTCGCCGGAAATTGACCTTAGGCTAACTCCACTTGTACTCTTCTTGTACTTAAGAATTTTTGATAATTTTGACTAGGGATTTCAGAATGAGGAGGGGGTAGGATATGGGGTTGTATTTATAGGGTGAAATTAGGGTTTTGTAATTGAAAGATTGAAATAAAATGCATGAAAAATTGGATTAATTAGGAAATTGAATTCTCTGTTAAATTGCAGAGAAAACAAACAGAACAGGGGTAACAGGAGTAGGCCAAAGATCAAGTGTGCAGAGTTTAGGGACTATCCCCTATGAGGGGCCCAGTGGTGTCGGCCCTATGGGGCATCTCACCGGCCATTAGTGAGGGGAAGGGGTTGGATTCTCGCCACGTGTCCTAGTCTGTATATACAACATTGTGCACATGTTTGTTTTTCCGACTTTTCAGTTCTTGTGTGCAGTGCACGTGTAAACTTTTACGCTTCTAAAATTTTAAAAGAAAAATTGGTAAAAATAATATGTGGCTGATGGAATTCGAACACAGGGACTATGTCACAGCAGTGCAAGACTTTACCAATGAGCTACAAGCTATTTCTTGTTGTTCTTAAGCAATAATAACTTTTAAATTGTGCTCAGGCTTGCAAACTCTTTTCTGTACTTTAAAAAGAAAAAAATTTGTACAGAATATTCAGGGTCGTTACAACTCTCCACCTAGAAAAATCGATAAACTGCACAACCTATTTGTAACTGGACAGTTCCTCGTGCTTAATAGTCAATGTATATGATACCACGTCGTCGAAACTAACTGCGGTCATGTCCTTAAAACCAAGTCTGACCGGCGGACATCTAACTCGCGTAGATCTTCGCCCCTCTGTCTATACCGGACCATCTGGCTTTGACGAACCCTCCGTCTGAATCTGAGTATCAATCACCTCATCTCTCTTATTAGCCTGAACTGGAACATCAATCTCCATCTCTTGGTGGCGCAACCGTTCTCTCTTCACCATCTGATTGAGTCCGTTTTCTATGAACTATTGCTGACACATCGAATGTAACATAGCGCCGATTACTATCTTTTGGGTCTCAGGACACCACAGCCTGTACCCTTTGGTTTCACTTCCGTAATCATGTAGGACACGCTTCCTAGCTCCCGGCTATAGCTTATCGCTCATCAGCTGAACATAAGCTAGGCACCCAAATATAAAAAGCCGCCTGTAATCTCTAGCCTTCCCGGTCCACACTTCCTCAGGAATTTTCTTATCTATCACCGCCGATGGTGATATGTTGATGAGGTACACAGCGGTAGATAGGGCTTCAGCCTAAAACTTCTTAGTAAGCCCGGCTGTAAACCGCAAACATCTGGTCTTCTCCAGTAGTATCCGATTCATACGTTTTGCAATGCCATTTGACTGAGGGTCTCCCGGAGTGGTGTAATGGTGCACAATCCCCTCTGACTTGTAGAACTCTACAAATACATGCGAAGCAAACTCTTCGCCGTTATCGGACCGAAGAACCTTTACGTACCTACCAGTCTGCTTCTCCACCCTGACCTTCCACGTCTTAAACTTCTCGAAAGTCTCGGCCTTAAACTTGAGAACGTATACCCAGACTTTTCTTAAAAAGTCATCAATAAATGACGAAGTATCTGGCTCCACCTGGCGAAAGAACCGGTGCTGAACCCTAAATATCAGTGTGGACATAATCAAGAATACCCTTTGTATCATATACTGCTGTCCCGAACTTCACTTTTGTAAGCTTTTCTATGACACACACTTCACAGAAATCAAGACTACCAAAATCTCCATCTCCAAGCAGCTTCCTCTTACGAAGCACTTCCAAACCCGACTCCTTAATATGTCCCAACCGTAAGTGTCACAATCTAGTCGAATCTGAATCATCTGAACTGTAGGGTGTTTTTCGTCACCCCATTGAGATGGGAATGCACGCGCGCTTGTCAGGCGCATTACAGATTCCCCCCGCCTATGGTAGGCTGGGGTTTATTGATTGTGGGGATCCGAATCTCCGGCAGCCGCGGACTAAGCTGCCGTTAATTACCCCTCGCCTTTGGAGCGAGGGAACCTCCGATTAACGGGTTAAACCGATCATGCGAACTCAATGGGCAGTGTTGTGTTTTGGAAGGGTTTTGGATATATCGGGGGGCTCACAGAGTTTTTACGGGGGTCCCGCTACCTGGATAGCGGGCAGGGGGTTAAGGGGGCTAGCAGCCCCCTTGCAGGGTGCGGGGCAGCGTCCCAGCCCAAATTTTTTTGAGAGGGATAGTGTTGTAGAGTATGTGTGTGTGTGTGTATACATATATATATATAAAAAAAAGGGAAGGGCATCCAAAGGATGCGTAGGAAAAAGCGCCAACGTTTTGGCGCGAGAGCGCTAGCATACCACGTGTCAGCACGTGGGCGCTCGGGCGCTAGCGCTTTGGGCGCTAACACCCTACGTTTCAGCATGTGGGCGCTCGGGCGCTAGCGCTTTGAGCGCAAGAGCGCTAGCGCTTTGAGCGCTAGAGCACCACATATCAATACATGGGTGCTCGGACGCTAGCGCTCTGGGCGCTAGCGCCCTACGTGTCAGCACGTGGGCATTCGAACGGCAAAAGGGACTTGGTCCCTGCAATGGGAGTTGTACTCCCAGAAAGGAGCACTTATTATTCTGTGTGTGTATATGTATGTATGTGTGTGTGTGTGTGTGTGTGTGTGTGTATAAGGAGTTAAACTCCTAGGTTGTTTTGAAGCTGATGAAGGGCTTCTCCCCTTGAGCCCTAGTTCTTCCCCAAAGTGGGGTTTCTGGAGATGGGTCTCCTTCTTCTTCCTTTGTTGGCCGGATCTTGAAGACCAAGAAGTATGAGATTTTAAAAATCTCTCCTTTCTGATATCTGATGGCAGATATGAGTTCCCCTTTGTAGGTTTTGTAGTGAAAAACTATTTTATTTTATAAAAGGAAGAGTAAAACTCTTGATTTAATTCAAAAGAAAAAAAGAAGGTTTTAGAATCTTGAAGAAGAAGAAAATCACAGATCTGAAATTTTTGGAGAGAGAGAAAGTTGTTGAGATATTTTCATTATCTTGGCCTGTATAGGCTATACACTTTACATATAGCCCCTTGGGCTTTACAAAAATGGCATTTGCCCATCCCATGGCTCATGTGCCATTTCTTTTTGCACATAAGCCATGGGCTTTACAAAAATTTGGCTTTATGCCCATTCATGCATAAAAAAATTACATAAAAATTATTTATTACATGATTTTTTTGTTGGCATGGGGGGGCGCTTCATGTTCAGACTCGACCTGGGGATGGGCCCACCTGATCCGAGCTTGGGCCCACTTGGCTTGGGGTTGACCTTGACTTTGACTTGGTCAACCGGGGTGCAATTTTCGACCCCAACAAAGTGCCCCCATCAATAAATGCACACCACATATGTGGGTCGTGTGCATGAAATTGATGGATCTTCTTTCGCGTGGAGGCGACTTTCTTTGGTTCCCACTTTTTGGGACGCACTGTCCATTTTACGGCATGGACGGTCGACGCTTAACGCGTCTCCGAGACGGAGTGTCCGTGGTAGACATTTCCCTGGCCCGGAGTGATTTAGTAGACGTGTCCCCGGCATAGGGTGTCTGTAGTCGACGTGCCCCCGGCACGGAGTGGCTGCTTGACGTTTTCCCAAGGCGGAGTATCGGCTGGTTGACGTGTCCCTGAGAAGGAGTGTCTACTTGACGTTTCCCCGTTACGGAGTGTCTTTATTGGACGTTTCCCCGATGCGGAGTGTCGCTGGTCGACGTTTTTCCGGTATGGAGTGTCTGTGTTGGACGTCTCCCCGGCACGGAGTGTCGCTGGCTGACGTGTCCCCGGCACGGAGTGTCGTTGGTTGACGTGTCCCCGAGACGGAGTGTCGCTGGTCGACGTGTCCCCGAGACGAAGTGTCGCTGGTCGACGTGTCCCCGAGATGGAGTGTCTGCTTGATGTTTCCCCGTTACGGAGTGTCATTGTTGGACATTTTTCCGAGACGGAGTGTCGCTGGTTGACGTGTCCCCGAGACGGAGTGTCTGCTTGACGTTTCCCCGTTACGGAGTGTCGTTGTTGGACGTTTCCCCGATGAGGAGTGTCGCTGGTTGATGTGTCCCCGAGATGGAGTGTCTGCTTGACGTTTCCCCGTTACGGAGTGTCGTTGTTGGACGTTTCCCCGATGCAGAGTGTCGCTGGTCGACGTTTCCCCGGCATGGAGTGTCTGCTTGACGTTTCCCCGTTACGGAGTGTCGATGTTGGACGTTTCCCCGAGACGGAGTGTCACTGGTTGACGTGTCCCCGAGACGGAGTGTCTGCTTGACGTTTCCCGTTACGGAGTGTCGTTGTTGGACGTTTTCCCGATGCGGAGTGTCGCTGGTCGACGTTTCCCCGGCATGGAGTTTCTGCTTGACGTTTTCCCGTTACAGAGTGTCGCTGTTGGACGTTTCCCCAAAACGGAGTGTCGCTGGTTGACGTGTCCCCGAGACGGAGTGTCTGCTTGACGTTTCCCCATTACGGAGTGTCGTTGTTGGACGTTTCCCCAATGCGGAGTGTCGCTGGTCGACGTTTCCCCGGCATGGAGTGTCTGCTTGACGTTTCCCCGTTACGGAGTGTCTCTGTTGGACGTTTCCCCAAAACGGAGTGTCGCTGGTTGACGTGTCCCCGAGACGGAGTGTCTGCTTGACGTTTCCCTATTACGGAGTGTCGTTGTTGGACGTTTCCCCAATGCGGAGTGTCGCTGGTCGACGTTTCCCCGGCATGGAGTGTCTGCTTGACGTTTCCCCGTTACGGAGTGTCTCTGTTGGACGTTTCCCCGAGGCGGAGCGTCTGTTGTTCGACGCAGAGGTCGATGTTGGAATTGGTTGGTTTGATTTGTATGATTTGAGTTGACATCAGCATCGCTACACTGGAATATGGTACCGGGAGCGAATCATCATCTGTCATGAGAGGATTTGGGAATTGGTTTTCTGTCGGCATCTGCATTGCTGCACTGGAATAATGCCAGGAGCAACTCATCATTTTCCCCGGGAGGATTTGGGAATTGGTTTTTGTTTGGCATCTGCATTGCTGCACTGGAATAATGCCAGGAGCAACTCATCATTTGCCCCGGAAGGATTTGGGAATTGGTGGCTTAGGAGACAGGTTTAGATCCCTATCACCTAAGGCTTTTCAATTTTATGGGCCGTAAGGGTCCCATTAAAGCATTTTCTCCCTACGAGTCGAAAGGATCTCGTAGGTGTTTTTTCTCCTTAGGAGTCGTGGGGACTCCTAAGTGTGTTGCTCCTTTGTGAGTCGTAAGGATCTCACACGGGAACTTTCTCCTCACAAAGTCGAGAGGATTTTGCGAGTGCATTTCATCTTTTTTTTTTATGAGTTCGCGCTCTTTCGGGTTTTCACAAACTCGCCGGCAGTCCTGCTGTTTTTACTCACGGAGCCCTTTCGGGTTTTCATCCGTGTCCATTTTGCTTGTGGACATACCATTTTTTTTTGACTTTGAATGTTGTCTCACCGGTAGGACTTAGGAGAGATTTGGATTGTTTTACGCCCGTGGGTTGTATACGGTTTTGCAGGATGTATGATCCAAACCGTAGGGCTGGAAAAATTTCGTGACTTTGTTGGCGTCTGCATCGCTGCACTGGAGCATGGTACCAGGAGCGACTCATCATTCGCCGTTGGGGTGTGGGATTTAGAATTTGGTTGGCGTCTGCATCGCTGCACTGGAATATGGTACCAGGAGTGACTCATCATTCGCCATGAGGGGATCTCCCTCGTTTCCAGTTTAACGACTTAGGGGTCATCTGTTCCCAGTTTAACGACTTAGAGGTCATTTGTTCCCAGTTTAAAGACTTAGGGGTCTATTGGATTGGAGTTTGGAATTTTGCGGTTAGGGTAGGCATCAACGTTGCTAACACTGAAGCACATATGCCAGGAGCAATTCATCATTTGTCGTTCCCTGTTGGGGTAGTAGACAGGTTTAGATCCCTATCACCTAAGACATTTCAATTTTATGGGCCGTAAGGGTCCCATAAAAGCATTTTCTCCCTACGAGTCGTAAGGATCCCGTAGGTGCATTTTCTCCTTAGAAGTCGTGAGGACTCCTAAGTGTGTTTTTCCTTTGTGAGTCGTAAGGATCCCACGAAGTTTTGTTCTCCTCATGTATCGTGAGGATACATGAGTGGGTCTTCCCAAATGGAGCATAATTCTAAGGGCGGAGACCGGCCGCTGGACTGGTGATTGCGGTGGGGCATGGGTATGCTGAGAATTATTTGAGCCCGTGGATTGTATACGGTAGTCAACTTGGGGACCAACCGTAGGGCCGGAAGAATTCTGGGAAATTGGATTTTGGTTGGCGTCTGCATCGCTGCACTGGAATATGGTACCAGGAGCGACTCATCATTCGCCGTTTTTTTTTTACCGCGATTGCTCTATCATTTCAGCTTTTTTTATCGCGAAGGTCGCGATTGCCCTATCTTTCGGCTATTTATTCGCGGTTGCCCCATCATTTCAGTTGTTTATTTTCATCTTTATTTTTACTCGCTGATTTTTATTTCGAGTTGCCCTATCATTTCGGCTTTTTATTATTTTTGTTTTATTTACACATTTTTACATTCCCAGTTTAACGACGTGGTGGTCGATTGTTCCCAGTTTAACGACGTAGTGGTCGTTTACTCCTAGTTTAAAGACTTGGTGGTCTGTTGTTTTGCTTATCCCAGCTCCTCAAATTTTGATCTTGGTGGAGCTGTGTTGATGACCGTAGCTCCGTGGCTTGTCGGTATATCTGACGACTGTGAGGCTTTCCCAAGTCTGTACTGGTTTTCCACCCAATCTTTAAAAACATAGCAGTCTTCAATGGTATGGCTCGCCATTCTATGATATGGGCAGTATATGGGATTGTCGGTCATGTTTGTCTCATGTGGCTTCTTTGGAATAGGCAGTTGAAGACCGTTGTTCAAGGCGTCCACGAATATTTCGCGAACATTATCCCTCCTGAAGGAGTATACTTTATTCTTTCTCTCCATTAGAGTAGGTGCCCTTACTGATGTTGGACCCTCAGGACGATCAGTCTTTGGTTCGCCTAATGTCCGCTTACCACGTTCAGTGTACGTATCGGAGGGACTGGAGGCTGATCGCGTCCGTTTTTCACAAAGGTGTTCCGCTTTCGAGATGGAAGGGGTATCGGTTGGCTGCTTCCGGATATCAATCCCCAGCTCACGAACCAAAATTTGATTTTGTTGTAATTGCAATCGGACGACTTGGGTCCTGAGATCCGCCACGATATTTGCCAGCTCGTCGACTTTGGAATGGACCTTGGCCATCTTCTCGTCCCTGTCATGAAGTTGCCTTTGAAGCCATTGGAATAATGCTTGTTCTATAGTTCCGGGTATAACAACGGGGTCATCCTTACCGCCTAAACTTGATTCAGCATGAACCATGGGTTTCCTTGGCTTAATGGCCTGAGCGAGCTCTTCATCATTTGGACCGGGCCGATGTTGGATGGCAACAACCGCGTCATTGTCATGGTTATAAGGCGTAGGAAGACTTGTTCCTCTGAGCTCCATCATATAGACCGTGTGGGTTGTGTACCTGTCTATTGCTTCTTCATTGGCAATGTTGCTCGCTTGGCTCTTAGCTTGTTGCCTTGGTCCGCTCTTTTTAGAGACAGGCAGATGTCTGAGAGAATCAGGTCCCTGAAGGACTTCGGTCTCCGTTTGTATGAAATTGGCGGTCGCGGCTTGATTGTTTGTTAACACGCCAGGGGACAATGATATTTCTCCCGCCTTGTATTGTTTCTCGACCCAATCCTTGAAGATGTAACAGTCTTCAATAGTGTGTCCCAGCACTCGGTGGTATGGGCAAAAGTTAGGGTGATCAGTCCTGTTCGCTTCACTTAGCCTTTTTGGTTCTAGTAGCCGCAGGCCATTCTTCAGAGCATCTTTAAAAATTTTATGGACCTTGTCCCTTCGGAATGAGTAGACCTTATTTCTTCTTTCCTCCAAAGTTGGCTCTCGAGATTTGTTAGTTTTTGCTCTGCCCGCTCTCTGCTTATGTAGAGAATCGGTGCTGTTAGAACTTCTGCCTTTTCGGTTGTCATCCCTCCAAGGTTTCGGTCCGTTTGTGAACTGAAGATCCTGAGCGGACTCGGGCTTTGAGCGTTCCAACGTTTGGACCTTTTTGGTCAGCTCTTGGAATGTTTTAAGG
Organism: Agapanthus africanus; assembly: GCA_030015575.1. Classification (NCBI taxonomy): domain Eukaryota; kingdom Viridiplantae; phylum Streptophyta; class Magnoliopsida; order Asparagales; family Amaryllidaceae; genus Agapanthus; species Agapanthus africanus. The sequence goes on along the minus strand of JASDDO010000031.1, from coordinate 634,639,461 downwards.
CCTGCGGTGCACAGGAAAGGTTTCATCCAGTCCTTCAGATTTTCTATAAGAAAACTGACGGATTGGTCTTGCTCTAACGGCGGTTCACATTTGATAGAGAGATTGCTCCATCGGACTATAAAATCCATGTTGCTTTCGTTGTTCTTTGGCTATGTTCTTACGAGGTCGGCAATGGTGATTTTATCGCTGACACTCATGAACCTTTACTTGAACATGGATTCTATTTGAGCGAACGTCATGATCGAGTCATCTGGTATGCTTGCATACCAATCGAAAGCAACATCCGTCAAGCTATTAACAAACTGACGGAGAAGGAGCGCATCATTGCCCCCAGTATTTGCGCATGATGCTTTAAATTGGGCAATGTGCCTGTTCGCATTTCCCGTCCCATCGAACCTTTCAAATTTGGGGACGACATAGCCAGTGGGAAACTCCACAAGATCGTATCGAGCAGGATATGGTCTCCCGCTACTGCTGGCATCTTTTTGCTCTCCGGTTTCGGCTACCAATGTTTTGACTTTGTTGACAACCAAATCCATGATTTGATCTTGAGTTAGCGGGTTGTTGTCATCGGCCGCCAAGACATTTCCCGAGATAGGATGCGACTGGCCTTCATGCGGTCCGCCAACCTTTGTATTTGAGGGAATAGGCGTCGGCTGTCTCGGAACACCGTTTCTCGGTCCCTAAGTAGAACCATGTGCTTGATTGGGCGGCCGAGAGGCAAGTTGGGCCGTGAGCTGTATGATGACGTTTTTCAAGTCGTCAATTTTTTAGTAGAGATTGGCCATCTCCTTGTCTTTGTTCCTGAGCTGCTTTCGGAGCTCCTGGAGAAGTTGCTGCTCTGCGGTCTTAGGATGGAAAGTTGGCTCATCTTCGCTTTCCGAGCCCGACTCCTCATGAACTGAGGGATCTCCCTGCTTATCAGCTTCACTTGGAGCATTTTCATTACCTTCCAGAGAAAGCTGGTCTTGGAATGTGGCAGCCATATTCATACCAGATTGAATTGAGATGTAGTGGCCCTTTCCTTGCTCTTGGTGCGCGTGCCCACCATGTAAACAGTGTGGACCACATATCCAGCTGTCTTTTTATCATTGGCGGGGAGCTCAGAGAAGACACCCGATTGAGCAGTTGTTAGGGACAGCGCTGGAGCCTGCTCGAGACACCTTGTTGCTTTGTTGGTGTTGATGGCCTTTCCCTCAGCTGGGGCCAAGGAAATTCATTCAGACACCGACTTTCGTTTGGGCAGTGGGGCCCTCGAGATCACCACATTTGTCCTCTTGCCTTTCGAGGCCGGTTTGTCTGTTACCGGAGCTTGAGGAGCTGGAATGGCGTTGGCTGGCACGAACAGAATAGAGCCGAACTGTAGCAGCGGCTCCTCCCACTGTCGCCCAAGATTGGCCGCGAGGACCGTCCTGGAGTCCATCTTCATCGTGTAAGAGATGGGAGATGAGTTCATCTTTGGAGACATTGTTGAAAATTGATTGATTGGAAACCTGCATGAAGGAGCATTATTTTAGTATAAATATAGGTATGTATATTGATTGAGTTCGCATGAACGTTTAATCTGAAATATAGGAGGAGAGATAGGTCCCACCGGGCGTACCAGAATCTGTAGGGTGTTTTTCGTCACCCCATTGAGATGGGAATGCACGCGCGCTTGTCAGGCGCATTACAGATTCCCCCTGCCTAGGGTAGGCTGGGGTTTATTGATTGTGGGGATCCGAATCTCCGGCAGCCGCGGACTAAGCTGCCGTTAATTACCCATCGCCTTTGAAGCGAGGGAACTTCCGATTAACGGGTTAAACCGATTATGCGAACTCAATGTGCAGTGTTGTGTTTTGGAAGGGTTTTGGATATATCGGGGGCCCCGCAGAGTTTTTACGGGGGTCCCTCTACCCGGATAGCGGGATGGGGGTCAAGAGGACTAGCAGCCCCCTTGCAGTGTGCGGGGCAGCGCCCCGGTCCAAAATGTTTTGAGAGGGATAGTGTTGTAGAGTATGTGTGTGTGTGTGTAAACATATATATAAAATAAAAAAAGGAAGGGCATCCAAAGGATGCGTGGGAAAAAGCGCCAACGCTTTGGCGCAAGAGCGCTAGCGCACCACGTGTCAGCACGTGGGCGCTCGGGCGCTAGCGCTTTGGGCGCTAGCACCCCACGTGTCAGCACATGGGCGCTCGGGCGCTAGCGCTTTGGGCACTAGCGCTCTGAGCGCAAGAGCGCTAGCGCACCACGTGTCAGCACGTGGGCGCTCGGGCGCTAGCGCTCTGAGCGCAAGAGCGCTAGCGCACCACATGGGCGCTCGGGCGCTAGCGCACCACGTGGGCGCTCGGGCGCTAGCGCTTTGTGCACTAGCGCTCTGAGCGCTAGCGCACCACGTGTCAATACGTGGGCGCTCGGACGCTAGCGCTCTAGGCGCAAGAGCGCTAGCGCTTTGAGCGCTAGCGCCCCACGTGTCAGCACGCGGGCGTTCGAACGGCAAAAGGGATTTGGTCCCTGCAATGGGAGTTGTACTCCCAGAAAAGAGCACTTATTATTCTATGTGTGTGTGTGTGTGTGTGTGTGTGTGTGTAAGGAGTTAAACTCCTAGGATGTTTTGAAGCTGATGAAGGGCTTCTCCCCTTGAGCCCTAGTTCTTCCCCAGAGTGGGGTTTCTGGAGATGGGTCTCCTTCTTCTTCATTGTTTGGCCGGATCTTGAAGATCAAGAAGTATAAGATTTTAAAAATCTCTCCTTTCTGAGATCTGATGGCAGATCTGAGTTCCCCTTTGTGGATTTTGTGGTGAAAACTATTTTGTTTTATAAAAGGAAGAGTAAAACTCTTGATTTAATTCAAAAGAAAAAAAATAAGGTTTTAGAACCTTGAAGAAGAAGAAGATCACAGATCTGAAATTTTTGGAGAGAGAAAAAGTAGTTGAGATATTTTCATTATCTTGGCCTTTATAGGCTATACACTTTACATATAGCCCCTTGGGCTTTACAAAAATGGCATTTGCCCATCCCATGGCTCATGTGCCATTTCTTTTTGCACATAAGCCATGGGCTTTACAAAAATTTGGCTTTATGCCCATTCATGCATAAAAAAATTACATAAAAATTATTTATTACATGATTTTATTGTTGGCATGGGGGGCCGGCCACTTCATGTTCAGACTCGACCTGGGCATGGGCCCACCTGATCCGGGCTTGGGCCCACTTGGCTTGGGGTTGACCTTGACTTTGACTTGGTCAACCGGGGTGCAATTTTCGACCCCAACATGAACAAGTAGGTACTGGAACAATATCATCTGTAACTGACTGCCCCTCTAGAAAGTATAAGTTCCTTACCTTCTTTACTTTAATGACAATAAGAAACCCCTTAAAAATTTTCATGGTACATCCATCGACTACACATTTGCAGCTTATCCCCACCAAAACTTCTACAGAAAACAAACTCTTTTTCAGATCTATCACATATCTGACATTCGTCAAAGTCCGTGCTCCCCCATCAAACATGTGTATCCAAACAGAACCAATCCCCTCGATCTTGCACGCTGCATTATTCCGCATCAAGACTGAACCTCCATCAAGAGAGCGAAATGTCGCAAACTAACTCCGATATGAAGTCATGTGGAAAGAGCTCCCCGAATCTAGCATCCATAGATCATATATGTCGCCGACTGCACAAATTGATAATACGGAACAATCGCTGCCATCATCTGAATCATCTATATTAACTTTGGTACTAGAAGTCTCCTTCTTCCAATGACATTTCACCTTGAAATAATTATACTTGTCATTAGTGTGATTCCACGATTTGGATCTCGCTTTATTCTTGGAACCACCATGTGACCGCTTCACAAAACGGTCTCTAGAAACTAGCGCATCGTCTTGACCACCCTTATCACCTGATACCTTCTCCCTCAACACTTCGCTGTGTAGGCCCGCTTTAAAATATTCTAAAGAAATTTTATCTCTGCCGTACACCATCGGTTTTACGAACTGGCTATATTCAGAAGTCAAAGAGCAAAACAGAATCATAACTTGGTTCTCGTTTTCAATCTTCATCTCTACGTTGAGTAAGTCCATAATGATTTTGTTGAGTTCGTCCAGCTGGTATTTGACTGATGTATTTTCCTTCATCTTCAATATGTATAGACGATACTTGAGATGGAGATGGTCTGTTAAAGATTTCTTCATGTACAAGGATTCTAACATGCTCCATAAACCTGATGTCGTTGTCTCTTACGCAATCTCGCATAGAACCTCATCAGCCAAGCTCAGCTGCATCAAACTGAAAGTCTTATCCTCCATGTCTCCTTTCTGAATATCTATGGTTGTCGAAGAAATCTTCTCTTTTTCGAATACTATTTTATAAACTCTTTGTTGTTTTAGACTCTCCGTCATCTTCAATTTTCATATACTGAAATTTTTACTTCCGTCAAACTTAGCGATCTTATAACGTGTAGAAGACATTTTCCTAATAATCCGAATCACCGTAACAAAATCTCGGATACCACTTGTTGTGAAAATAACACCAAAGTACGCAGCAGATGAGCGATACGCGTGAATCGGAACTAATGAAAAAGATCAAATGCAGCAACTATGCAAAAGCAATAGGTAATAAAAGAGAAAACACACCAAGTAAAGGACACAAGATATTACCCAGGTTCGGTGCGCACTTACACCTAATCCTACAAACTGACGATAAATTGCTTCCACTATTCAACGAAGAATTATAAGAGTAATTTCCGCCCTCACAATCTGTTACGCCCCGCTTCCCAGAGTACGCTAAAATGGGCACGTGACATAGCCAACCATGCTACCTGTGGGTAGGAAATATCCAACCACAGTCACATTACGGCTGTAGAGATATCAAGAACAAAATAAAACTATCTAAACATGTCCATAATCCAAGATAACATGAGTCAAGAATAATAAAATACGGAAGCGAAAGATCCAATACAAATAACTGGAATGTATGTCCCATAATGCGGGCTCACATCAGGAATAAAATGCAGGAAAGAAAAACTAACTACTGCTGACACTCACAGCTCAGCCTGTTGGCTGAAGTACTCCTGCTCGGACTGCGACAGCGGTACAGAATCTGGGCCATGCAAAACCCAGACGTCAGCGCGTCAAGTCATCAAGTAATAACATATAAACAGGGTGACAGGCAATGCGAATATAAACATGAATAAAGCAAGGGTAACAATAATATAAATCAGAGCAGTGCAGTGGGTAAACTAAACTGTTCTATCAGGTTTTTTGTTCTAAAGTCTTTGAAACCAAATTGATGAATCATCGATGTAGCTCAATAGTATGTAGCAAGTCAGGTCAAGATGTGACGATATCATGGGTGTGCTCATACTCAGTTACATAATCAAGCATAGTCATCAACAACATAAATTTAAGCAACGAATTAAACAATAAAGAAGCTTCAATGAATTAGCAGCACAGTTATCAATTGTGTTTCAGAAGTGTTATCAACATTATAAGAATACAGCATGACAGTTAGGGCCGTTAAATCATGTTAACAAGTTTAAGAATTTTATGGATGCAATAATATATATATATATATATATATATATATATATATATATATATAGGTTCAATAGATGAAATCACAGTTATTACAGGTTAAGTGTACACGAGTGTCCGAATGAAGTAAAACTATAGAGCAAGTGCCAAAAGCTACGTCAATAGTGAAAGTGTGATTAAAACATGCAAATGTGATTATTAGGTGTAATACAGTAATTGCAAACGGTAGGTTTCAAGTGTGGAAGATAAAATGATATAACATGAAATTGAACACGAAAAATGGGAAATTATAGTACTAAAGTTAAATTGCAGGTTTAGGGTGTCATCAATGTATATGTAAATATTGTTTAGCATGTAGCAAGAGGTACTTGCCTCGACGGGTCGCGAATCGGAAAACGGAACGTTAAACGTCGGCGGGGAAAACTCGCGACGCGTGCACGGTTCACAGAATGAACCCAAACGACGGACAATGAAGCCACACTGGTCGGGGTACCACGCTGGAACGTCGGGACACGTCGCCGGCACGGCCGGATTTCGGCGAGACACAAAAACAGTAAGCAACTAAAGAATTACATGAAAGGAAGAAGAAGGGAAGAGGGGAAGGAGGATGGAGAGGAGGGAAGGATACTCACTGTGGATTGTGAAGAGGTCGTGATGGTCGACGGCGTCGACGGAGCTCCGGCGGACCACCTGCAGGGGACAACGGCCAACCCACAGAACAGGAAAAGAGAATAAGAGAAACGAAGAAGGAAGGAAAGAAGGAGAAAGAAGAAAAGGAGAAGAAGACACTCACCAAGGGATGCACGAGGCCGGGGGGACGGATCGAGATCGCCGGCGGCGATCCCACGAGGTGCAGGCGGTGTGCAGTTGGCCGCGGTTGCCGGTGCAGGGTGCACGGGGAGTTGATGAAGGAGGGAGAAGATGTGGATGTGGATGTGACGAGGGCGAGGAGACGACGAGGCCGGTGGTGATGGCGTCGGCGTTGGGCTACTGCGGCGAAGGGTGAGGCGGCTAGGGTTTCTCGCGAGGTGGGTTCGATGAAGGAAAAAGAAATTGAGGGGGGAGAGGGAGAAGATTTATATATAGAGGAGAGAGAGAGATATAGGGAGAGAGAGAGGAGAGAGATAGAGAGGAGAGAGAATTGGGGAGGAGAGAGAAGGAGAGAGAGAAAGCGAGAGAGAGAGAGAATGTGGGGCCCACGGAGGTTTAAGAGTGCTGATTGGCTGCAAGGAAATTTTGTGGAAGATTTAAAAGGGATTTAAAATAATAGAGAAAATCTTTCAGTTATATATATGAATTGAATTTCGTTGGTTTTAAAAGAAATATTGGAAAATGGGATTTGGCGGAATACAAATTATTTCAGAATTGCGCCCGGGTCGGGTCCAAAAATTTGAAATTGAAATACGAAATTTTTAGGCGGGATCCAAAATTTAAAATAAAGTATTTTACAATCAAAAAGCGTACCCCCAAAACGGACGCACGTACGTGCGCGTAGCCGTCCAAACACGTCCGTTGCACTGAACGGGACGAGAACACGATGCAGGGACGCTACCACAGGGTTAGGGGTGTCAAGCAGGCCGTGACAAATATTTTTAATTTTATTTTAGATGCCCTAAATTGTTATATGCAGAAGTGAATTGTCGGGTAAAATTTATACTAGCAACAGTCAAATAGGATCAATGAAATAAATACCATACACCATTCATACGGTAACAGAAACTAGTAGTATTGGGCTCGGTTGTTACACAATCTCACCCAAATACAAAAAATCTCTCTCCATATAAATCTCTATCTCTCTTCTTTCGGCCTCCTTAATTATGTCGCAGCCTTTAATTCTTCAAAGCCTGTAGTCGCAGACTTCTTAAGGCTCTGTGGATTTTTAATAAAATCAACTGCAGACTTCAAGTGCAGCAGCCTTTTAAATATAAAGGCTCTCGGATAGATCTTTGATTTGTGGATTAATCAAGAGCACTAGACATTAACTAATATTTAAATAGATAGAGATATCATTTGTCTCTATCTATTTTAAAGCGGGCCTATACAGCGAGGTGTTGAGGGAGAAGGTATCGGGTGATAAGGGTGGTCAAGGCGATGCGTTGGTTTCTAGAGACCGTTTTGAGAAGCGGTCACCCTTATCACCCGATGCTTCATAGAAAAGTCTTAGCCATTCTTCACTTAGCCATTATTCTTTTTTTTTCCTCCTCTCTTTTCTTCTTGAGTTCACTCCCTTGTTCAAACCCTTATCATTCTCATGTATTAAGAACCAAAGGGATTTAAGATAGAAAACTACTACTAAATATCACCACATCATTTAAGCAAATTAGATTAGCAAACTAGGTTTCTTAGTTTGTTTCTTTTTGAAGTAGGAGCTTAAATCAAGAACCTTCAGGTGGATCATCTAGGACCGAGGAGGCCGGCCATCAAGGTTGATCCAGGAGACCTCAAGGAGGTTAAGAAGAGGAGTGAAGACCCGAAAGACACGTGTCGTTAGCTATAACACTTTTTCATAGTAGCTAGACTCCTCTAGTTTACTAGTTTCGATTTTTTGTTAGATTCTAGAATGTGTTTTCTAGCGCCAAAGTTTTAAAAGTCAAAAAAATTCGTTCCGCAATGGCCGGAGACAGTGGCCAGGATGCTAGGAATTCCAACATGGTATCAGACCCACCCAAACATTAGAAACTAGTAGTAGACGATGTTTTAGTTTCAAGACCGAAAAATTCCGAGTTTCAAAACCCACTCTCTGTCCACGAAATTTTTTGGTCTCTAAATTATTTTTAAATAAGTGCAGAGGCTTACTCTTGATATGTACACAATGAAAACGAGGCAAAACATCCATACAAAAACTGCCAGAAAGTCCTAGAACCCCGCTATGGGCGGTTTTCCCATCTCCTCTGGTCCTCGTTTTCATTCTGTGTCTTGGGTTTTGAAAATTAGGATTTTTGGTCTTGTTTGATTTGCCCTAAATTTCACTTAGTGTTATCTTTGCTTTGGGGCAAGTTGGAAAGTTTAGAACTTGAAACTTTTGCATCGTTGATTTTTGTGATATGGTGTATGTATTTTCAAACGTCGTCTATTTGCTATATGTCATTTAGACGGAGTTGCACATACTTGTTTATGTTGCTGTGATGTTTATATCTGTGATGGTTTATTTGGATTGTTGTGTTGGATAGCCCCTGTTGCAATGGTAGTTGTACAGTTTAGATTCATTTGTATATTCATTATTGCGGGACGAGCGTCTGACATGTGGACTGCCATTTCCGCAAGTTTGTATATTATTTTATTGGGGCACAGCCGGATTGAGGTCGATATCACCGTTTGTATATATATTTTTCTTTTCTGTACTAGCATTACCCCACGGAGGAGTGCTCGAATAGCCGGGTTCTAGAGGGCAACGGGTCCGCATCTCATTGCGTTGAGACGGAGGGGGCCTTACTTTAGAATTGGAGGGCTGTTTGCCGCACTCATAGGGGGTATAGGATGACCCACGGAGGGGTGCTCAAGTTACCGGATTCCGTGAAGTGCTGGATGGCCCATTCACTTTATTGATTGGGGTTGCCTCACTTCCGGGATTAGCGGGTAACTTGCCGCACTCGTAGGGGTCTAGGTTCTTTATTGCACAGGCTATCCACACGACCGGAGAACGTCGTGTCTCATTTGCGGCTCAAATGAAACCCGGGGCTCCTAAATTATCCGCTATTCCATATTGCTTATTGATATTTTGTGATGTTGCTTATATCATGCCTGGGACGAATGGTTATACACACACACACACTAGTAGATGTTGTATATGTTTTGCATCCGCGCTAGTCCTGCCTCCTCTTTGCCATTAGTTAAGTAACCTAATGGTTCATGACGGGGCCCCCTAGCGAATGCGGATGGCATATACGTAAATTTTATTTTCGTTCTTTTCTGGTGTGATATAATTTAATTGATGGGACCGCGTTAATTTTAATTAATGCAAGAAAAAGAAATCTAAAAGATATTATTGGAACAAATTTCGAAAAACTATAGTCATACTTTTTCGCTTTTCATAATGGTATTCGGTTAGGAATATCGAGCACCTCATTCGAGGAGGCAAGAGCCTAGATCCCTTCATGAGGAGTGATCTCTTGAGCAAAAGTTTATGTTACTATAGAATACTCGGTTTTCTTCAAAAGCACTAGTTTTCAAAAGCGGAGCCTAAAGCACTCCTTTTCAAAACTACTCGGTTCCTTCAATGATATCAAGTTCATTACGTTAAAGGGTTTTTCGCCAAAAACCTAGCCGCAGCCCTCCATCATTTCGGATGAGTAGTACATAGTATTCGTGTTGCGTTTGTTGACCTTTGTCAAGGCGTAGTTTACGGTAGTTAGATATTGCTTGTCTATTGTATAGAGATGCGATTATCTAGGACAGTCGTATAGTCTTGTTGGCCTTTGTCAAGGGTTTATTTGGGTGGGTCTAGATTAATCCAGGATAATGATGGGTTGAACTTGACTAGTGGTTTATGGTTTATTGGCATTTGTCTCATAAACCGTTCGGGACAAAAACCACATCGGGAGTTTTAAATATACAGGAAATTTGCCGGTGTTGCATACTTTCTGGAGTGTGATGACTAGAGTGGCTTCCATCTAGGTTATCAAGCGATGATAGTTGGATCCCGATCCCACTGATGAGTAGGATTATTCTTGGGAGATATTTTTCACTTCACAATTAGCTAACCTATTAGGTGTCTAGAAAAGTATTAACGGGGCTACGCCTCTGCGAAAACGAGGTTTATTTTAATTAGGTCCGTGCGAAAGCACGGGGAACCTCTCTCGGAGTACCAACACTCACCTGGCTGAACGGTTTGCGAACTTATGAGGTGCGAATGATCCCGACTAGTTTTCCTTTTAAGGTTTGAAGAAAAATTCGAGGAAACGGTAGGACCCGTCCTGATTAGATAAATTAATAACCAATCTAATATTGTATGAGCGCATGCTGAGTGTTTCTTTTCTCTCTCTCCAGGGAGCAATCATGTCACGCCCTAATCAAGATAATAAAATGTTTGATTTGACCAAACCAGCTTGTTACACTAGGCTGGGGAATGCCGGTTCGGCTCAAACTTATGACAACCGTCATGAGTATGGGCAAAAGAAAGAGAACTGTATGGAATTCCAGATGACCCTATTGAAGAAGAAGCATTCTAATGCATTTTCTTCGGGTATATTTGTTATTGAAAACTTTTTTCGGTCAACCCTACCAACTGGGTACTAGATACCGGATCATGATCTCATATATGTAATTTATTTGTAACAACCCTAACTTTCTGTACTAATTTTCTGTACAATTTTTTCAAAAATACAGAAAGAGGTACTTTTGCCTGAGCACAAGTTATAAATTTGTTTTGCTTTTTAATAGCAAGAAGGAGCTTGTAGCTCATTGGTAAGACCTTGCACAGCTGAACCAAAGCACCAGAGTTCAAATCCCACCACTCACATTATTTTTAATATTGTTTTCTTTTAAATTTTTAGAAGTCCAAGGGTCTACACGTGCATAACTCGTAAAAACCCCACGTCACATATAAAACAAACTGTCCCAGGGGGTAGACGACTCGACATTGGACACGTGGCGACGGCAGCCCGGCCCGACCCGGCCGAATCGGGCCGGCGGCGCCGATCGGACCGACTCGGATCGCCGACCTTCCTTCATAAAAGTTGTGCCTTTTTGTATTCTTATAACCCCTGTCATGTTTATTTCTTCTGCACATTAACAGAGATCTTTAAAACCCTATTAAACCATATTTTTAATATAATTTTTAATACATTTTCAATACAACTTTTCACCTACCCTAACCCTAGTTTTACCCTATAAATACCACCCCTAAACACACCCTCCTCACTCACAACTCTGTCCAAACTCTCAAGAAAACTCTCTAGAATCCTTGTGTACAAGTGGAGTTAGCGAAGGGCGAAATTCCGACGACGACCCTAGAAGCTCCCGGCGACGAAACGATGCACCGGAACCTACTTCCACTCCCTCTCCCTCTCCTCTAAACCAAAAGCTTGTAAGTCCCTTCTCCTCCTTCTCTAATCTATTTTAAAAACTTATAAAACTAAAACCCGACGGAAGCGGAGTTAATCCGACTTCCGATTCGGTTTTCTCTAAAAGGTTCAATTTTCCTTAAATACAACCATACTAAACTCTTACATCTTGACTAATAATCAGTAACAAGACATATGGAACAAATTCCATTTCAAAAGAATTCATATTTCAATTTTTATCGCATTTTTTCAGTAAAATACCATGTAGTTTAGTTTCGACTTTAAAACATCATTAATCTTGCTATACCTTTAGTTAGATCACGAGGTAATGACCTACCTCCTCACAACACTCATATGCAACATAGCACGATACCTTTCGGGAACATAGAATACGGGAAAACAAGACTTTACATATAAATACCATTTACTATTAAAACCGTTTTCTATAAGATTATGTATTTTAAACAAATCTTTACAAAGCGCCGCTACAACCCATTTGGGGAACCCGTTCGGGCTGGTGCGGATTATCACATATCCTCGGGCTGAGTAGTGCGAGATGCAGACCTCCGCAAGAAGCATTCGGTCTCGAAAGATTTAAAATATAAATATCTTAAGAAAATAAGATTTCTAGAAAAATTATAAATTAAAATTATTTTTTATAAATATAAATATATATATATATATATGTATCATCAAAATATCTAATTTTTGATATAATATAAATATTCCAACTTTTCTATATCAAAAGAATCACTTTACATGAAAATACCATGCAATTTCATACAAATTCAATATTACAAATAAATATTATGTATTATGAAAACTAGGTTTTATTCTCTAAAAATGTCACATGCATAAAATCTATATCTATGACAACTCTAAAGACGATAATTAAATACTTGGGGTATATTTTGAAAATTATACAAAATTATTTTTACATAAAACACCCTCAAGTTCTATAAATTACCCTAAGGACCCTAGTAAACATAGGTTTAAGCGGGACCAATCTCTTGAGCCTCAGGGAGCCGGAGAAGTGGGTGCTTGCCTATTTAAGATAGACAACTTAACAAAAGGTGTTATCAATACGGTAATCGTCTTTGAAAAAGACACAAATCCTGCCGCCCATGTGCAGCGGTTACCGATAACACCAAAACCTAATTCAGGACTTCAACTTCTTTTCTAATTATTCTGACTCAGACCGAGTCTCATTATAAATAATCTGACTTGAATATGATTCAAGTACAAACTACAATTCAATATGATTCCATGAATCCATATAATCAATCTTTTCAAACTATTCAATCTATATTGACCGAACCGAACCATGGATATACTTCCATTTACATGATTCTCCAGATACAACCATTTACATGATTCTCCAGTTACATCCATTTACTGATATCATGGTTTCGGCAAGTCATCTATACAATTCAATTTACAAGACAATACAATACAATACCATTAGTACAATCATTACTATCAATACAATAAATACACGGGGTATTGGGGTAGTTCATGCGTGAATCCAACGGAATCTCAAGATTCCCCCTAGATCATGAATCTATGTCTACTAACACAAGCAAGCTATCATGAGGGCCCGTGTTTCCTTGCTCTTGGATTACAGCCTGTTGAGTTTGGAATACTTCAACACTAGGTTGAAGTCCCGTTACTAACATTTGATTCGGGCCCGTGGTTCCCTACCCCTGGATTACAGCCTGTTGGGTTCGAGAACACACTTGAGATTGGTTGACATTCACCCTTGAACTTATGTTAACAACAGCATTAACACTAAATACAACAGTATAACAAAATAATACAACTTTAAAAGCTATACTCACTCTCCCTCTCTGCCTATTCTACTTCTCCCTTATCTTTGGGACTTACTGAGCGATTGTTCGCTGACGACATTCCTTCTCTTTCTTCTTTGGAATGTTGTCAGGTGGATCGGAAGCACTAGAGCACGAGACCATTCAGAAGCATTCAGAGCAGGCCCTTGAGCAGTACACCGAAGACCCAGAGCTGTAGCCACTTGTACCTATTTCATTACTTTCCATTTCTGTTATGCCACTGTTTAGGCATTGCTTTCATTCAGATGTATTTACTTTTCCATGCATTGTACAAAAGAATGTTAATGAATAAAGTTATTGGTTCATTACATTTGTCTCTTGTGTATATTTCTTTTATATTGCTTAGTTACGCTTAGCGTATTTACTTCTGAGTAAATACGTAGCGGCCTCAACGCGTCCTCTGCCTGTACACTGGAAAGCGGGGCGTGACATTATTATAAGGATTGAGAAAAAGTAGAATGGTTGGACCGGATGATATGTCTCTCAGAGTAGGGAACGGAGCACAAGTTGATACTGCTGCCGTCAGTGAATATCACATAGTATTGCCAAGCGGCAACATTATGATTTTGAACAACTGCTACTATATACCTTCCATGCTCTGCAATATCATATCAGTTTCTTTACTTGATAAAGATGGATATAATTTTGTTCTAAATAGAAATATCATGAATATTTACTTTAATCAGGTATTGGTTGCAGAAGGTACACTTTGTAATGGTATCTATGTTCTAAATTAAAACACGGTCTTCAATATACAAAACACACGCAAGAGAAAGAGTTCAGACACGAACCAAACCTACTTGTGGAATTATAGACTTGGCCATATCGGTGAGAAAACACTAAGTAAGTTGCATAATGATGGATATCTGAATACGTTTGAATTTTCATCCTATGAAACTTGTCAGTCTTGTCTCAAAGGAAAGATGACCAAAACTCCGTTCACCGGACACGGAGAAAGAGCTACAGAGCTCTTGGGACTCATACACAGTGATGTATGTGGTCCGATATCTATACATACGAGAGATGGGTTCTCGTACTTCATTACATTCACCAACGATCTCTCTAGATTCGGATATGTATATCTTTTGAAACACAAATCTGAACTTTTTGAGAAATTTAAAAAATATAAGAACGAAGTAGAAAACCAGACTGACAAAAGTATCAAGATTCTTAGATCTGACAGAGGAGGGAAATACTTAAGCACATAATTCCTAAAATACCTGAAAGAGAATGAAATTCTCTCTCCGCTTACTCCTCCATAAACGCCACAGCATAATGGTGTATCGAAACGGAGGAACCGTACCCTATTGGACATGGTTCGCTCCATGATGAGTAGTGCTGATTTGCCTCTTTCATTTCGGGAACATACGCTTCAGACAACAGCATACTTATGGAATCAGGTTCCATCTAAATCTGTGCCTAAGACTCCATATGAAATTTGGAGTAGTAAGAAATCATGTCTTAATCGTATTACGATATGGGGTTGTCCAGCCTATGTAAAAATACAAAATCCGGACAAACTTCAGGCACAATCATTTCTATGTAAGTTTGTGGAATATTCTAAGCATTCGCATGGATATCTGTTCTACCACACCGAAGTACAGAAGGTGTTTGTTGCTCGCCACGCCGTCTTTTTAGAGAAGGAATTTCTTGCAAAAGAAATTGGTGGGAGCACGGTAGAACTGGAAGAAATTCAGGAACCAGAAAATGAAAATGAAGATTTGGTAGAAGCTCAGGATTCAATAATCCCGGACGAACCTCAACCACTCCGCAGATCTAGTAGGATTTCTCGTCCGCCCGAGAGATACTACGGTTTTCTCATAGATGGGGATCGAGAGGATTGCATCTTGGAAGAAGTTGATACTACTAGTTTCGAGCAGGCCATTAACAGTAGGAACTCTGTAAAATGGATTGATGCTATGCAATCCGAAATGGATTCCATGTATACCAACAAAGTTTGGACATTGGACGTTGCTCCTCCTGGGGTAAAACCCGTTGTATGCAAGTGGATCTTCAAAAAGAAGATTGGTGCAGATGGACATGTGGAAACCTATAAAGCTAGACTTTTTGTAAAATGTTTTCGTCATAGACCAGGAGTGGACTATGACGAAACCTTTTCTCCAGTGACTATACTGAAATCCATTCGGATCCTATTTACCATTGCTGTCCATTATGACTACGATATCTGGCAGATGGACATAAAAACGGTCTTTCTAAATGGAAGTTTAGAAGAGTGCGTTTATATGGATCAGACGGAGGGATTTGTAGACAGTGGGAGTAGCGGGAAGGTGTGCAAGTTGCTTAAATCCATTTATGGATTAAAGCAGGAATCGCGGAACTGGAACATCTGTTTTGATGAGACGGTCAAGAAATTTGACTTCATCAAAAATGAAGATGGGCCATATATCTACAAGAAGATTGTAGGGAGAACTGTTGTATTCCTCGTCCTGTACGTGGATGATATTCTCTTGATAGGAAATGACATTCTTATGCTGCAATCGGTCAACTCGTTCTTGTCACGGAAGTTCTCCATGAAGAACCTGGGTGATGCCTCCTACATTCTGGGGATTAAAATCTACAGAGATAGATCCAAAAGATTGTTGGGACTTTCACAGTCCAGGTACATAGATACCATACTAAAGAGATTTAGTATAGAAAATTCCAAGCGCGGTAATATACCTGCATTGCACGGAATCACCTTCTCTAAAGAGATGTCTCCCAAGACTGATGAGGAGAGTGTTCGCATGAGCACTATACTCTACGCTGCGGCGGTAGGATCTATAATGTATGTGATACTGTGTATCAGACTGGATGTAGCATACATGCTTAGCGTGGTGAGCCTGTTAGTTGTATGTATGCCCTAGAGTCCATTATTGTACATATGATGTATATTATAGTGGATGCTTGGACATATATAGGGAGGACTTTCTTGCTCGACATGATAGTATGCTATCTGGTTGCACTTTATCTTAACATGTATACTTATTGTCTGTCTGTTACATGTTGATAAAGCCCTTATGATGTGTACTTGACTACCAGGATTACAATGCAGATCATACTAGTGGGTCCAGGGTAGTCCATAAGTACATCATTCGATTGTTCCTAGTCGTGGGAGTATCGAGATGGGGCATCGATATTCCAGAGTAAACTAGTGTATACGTTTCTTGACCTATATGATGGACGATGGATGATCCCACATCCATTGGTGTTTGACATCAAAGATTGTATACGGGTGCTCAGTGGAGACTGGGTACACTGAACAGGACTCACCGAGAACTCCTAGATGGTATTATATCTCACGTTAGATAGCAGTTCTCTTGTGACACTAGTACAGGTTAGTCTGTAGACCCGAGATCGTCATATAGTCTTGTGTGATTCCCACTGTGCTTTGATTTCCGCCTTACCACGTTCAAGAGAACATGCAAAATGGTGGTTTTTGGGTACAGTCTCGAGTCACATGGAGGCAATGAGCGATAGGAAGGGATTTCGTCTCTCCCGGTATTAGGGGTTGATGTTGCGCTGTGATCGATTGGCCATAACAAGAAATCCCTGGTCAGGGTTGCTGAGATTTACTAGTAAGTGTTATCAGTAGTTTCTCGAACCGTTATGGGCCTCACATCGGCATGACTTATCAAGCTATTGGGGTCTGACGTTTACCACCCCCAGGATGGATATACGATATATCAGACGAAGAGACCGGACTGTACGGTAGTGTTATTTATTGGATTCACAAGAGTATGAGCAGGCTTGCTTGTTGATCTTCTGATCGCTCAATACCCGGGTAGCCGTTACGTCTAGCTAGTACCGCTGACGGCTTATGGGTGACTGATATGATCATCACCTACTGCCGGCGTATTGACGAGTCTTTAGAGTCCTACATAGAGGTTTCCTGGCTCAGGCGAAATGAAGTAGGAGCACATATATGATATGTGCGGGACCGATATTAATACGCGTATGTGATACCGTATTCTAATCTCGCGATATGTGGTATCGTTCGGTTATATGTGATATAGCCGGGTTATCGAATCAAGTGTTGATTCGGTAAGTTGATGCAGATGATATTAGTCGGATATATGAGATATAGCCGGATTATTAAATCAAGTGTTGATTTAATAATTTAATGTATGATTATATATATTTGATATATTAATTTTACATTACCTAATATTAGCTCATTCAAGCATTTCTTTTTCTCACTTCTACATAATATGTATGTGATATATATTATTGTGTCATGCTTGATGATACATTGTTCATGGGTGTATGAGACTCACACCATTCCATAAATAATTAAGGGTATTTATTTATTTAAGGTAATTCAAAATTAGGTGGAAAAGTCATATGGTTTGAAGCTTGGAAAAGCTTGTATAAACATTGACCAAGTCCACTAATTTTGTTTTATCTTAAGATATTTGTTAACCAAACCATTATCTTTAGCCATGGTTAAGAGTTATATGAGATATTATCCCACCCATGGTTGATATTCTCACTCATTCATTCTCATTCCATTCACATCTTCATCTTCTTCTTCATTCCAATTTTGCTCTCTAGCTTTTTGGAAAGTGAAGAAATATAGTGAGAAAAATTATTCTAAAGTGAGCAAAAATCCTAATTCATCAACATATACTAGATTAGCCATTTAGTTTAGGTTGTTTGCATCACTAATTCCCAATTAGTGAAGAGGTAGCTTGAGTTGGAGTTTTCTCGACGTAGATCATCTTCGGCCACGAAGACTTCAAGCAAGCTTATTCCTTTCGCCTTGTGAACCTTTACTAGATTCCGAGAAATCACTACTTGGAGCGAAGGGAATACTACACAGAGCTTTAGAAGTGAAGGACCGATCTACAAAGGTTGTATTCCTCATTCACTTAGTGTAATGTTTGATTACATACTAGCTTACTCCTAATTTTCTAGTTAGATCCTTAGTATGGGTTGCATGGCTCTTTAGCTTTTTTAAAATTGCATACTTTATGCCCTATAAATCGTAGTTAGGTGCTATGAAACCCAGCAGTGGTATCAGAGCCAAGCTAGAACATTAGGAGTTGTTTTGACAATGTTAGATGAATTGCGAAACCGAAACAACTCCGAATCTCGAAACAATACCCTTGAAATCTGGCCGGAATTTTCATAGTGGGATAGCTTCGATTTTTTTATTTTTATTTCGGGGCTCTGGAGTTTAGTGTTTCGTAGTCGTAATTTTAACATCGTCTCGAATAACTTTGACGACGTTAAAATGTTCGAACGAATATCAAAAACCCATTTTCACCCCTCTCTGGAAAATTTTCCAAAAGTTGGATTTTTCCGAGTTAAAAAATTATTCAAATATCATGCATGTAATTCTATGGACCCTCTAGAAGAACGATATCCAAACTCGACTCTTTGACCGCGGAACCGCGACCAAACCCTAGGGTTTGCGGCAGTTCCACGGCGCTATGAGTGAGGCATGGGTCGGCCCTTCTACGGTTGGTCCATAGGTGCTGTAGCATGTTCTGGGTATTTTTAAAACTGTGCTCAAATATTGAGCTCTCTGGCAAATTTTTGGTGTTTGTTGATTCGATCGAAATGTTTAAGATCGTCTAGCTATCTGTGAATTGTGATACAATATTTGGAATTCACAATAAATAGTTTTGTGAAAACTAGTTTGAATTTTGTAAACATAGCAATTTAGTCTCATTTGATTGGTTGCCGCGGGGTTTTGATTCGGATCAAACCTCCGTCGCAATCTCGTATTATATGCGAATGTTCGCCGGGTAACATTACTAGATAGCCACGCCCCATAGCCCCGACCGAGTGACTGTAGGAGAACCCCGTTGCCTAAAGCATCCGTCCGGATGCTCGCGGCCGCGGTGTTCCGCCTAAGTGCACTTCGTCGACGGCATCGGGGGTGAGGCCGCCTACTATTGTTTCCGACGAGCATTCGATATGGATGTCGGGAATCTTGTTGAATTGCCCGACTTGTTATTGAAAAGTGTTTTCAATATCGAGACTAAAATACGGGGTTTATAATGTTAGGCATGAAATTCGGAATATGAGATATTCCGGGTTTATGATGTCTAAGAAATTCATATGGTTAGGTATGAAATCCGAAGTATGTGATATTTCGGGTTTATGATGTCTAAGGTGGTTGCAGATTCCAATTGTTGTAGTTTTCACTTTCTTTTCTGCGACCGTAAGTGTAATATGTGGTGTATCGCCGGTTTCGTTGCTATATATCAACGACAATTGGGATACGCATATTTACTTACGTTGATAACATGAGATGTTATGTGTTGCTGTGATATGTTATATTGGATCGTTGTGTTTGAATAGTCGGGGTTTTTTGCGTGAGATGAGAATTTTTCATTTTCATTCATATAAAAACTTGTATGTAATATTCTTTTATTGGGGCACTTCCGGGTTGAGGATGATGTCACCATTGATGTATATTATTTACTTTTCCGTATTAGGATAGACCCAAGGTGGGGAGCACAAGTAACCGGGTTCTAGAGTCCAGTGGGAGACCATCTCGAGAAGTTGAGACCGGGTCTCCTAACTCTAGAATTGGGAAGGTTGCTTGCCGCTCTTGTAGGGGTTTAGGGATGTGGGTTTGGATATTCATCGCGACCGTAGAATCCGTGTTTTTTACTGGCTTAATTTAAAACACGGAATTCCTAGTATATCCAATATTTCATATGTGTACTTCTGCTGCTGATATTCTGTGATGTGATCGCTTTATATGATGAGACGAATGTTATTATTATATATATGATATATAATAAATGTTGCTTATGTTTGCACCCGCGCTAGTCCCGCCCCGCTATGCTGTTAGTTAAGTAACCTAACGGTGCATAACGGGACACTGTGGCGAATGCGGATGGCATAAGCGTACGTTCTATTTTCGTTTCTTCTGTGATGCTTAGGAAGCATAATTGATGGGACTTCATTAATGAGATTAATGAAAAAGAAAGAAACCTAAAGATGTTGTAGAATCAAATTTTCAAAAAGGGTGGCTCTAGTTTTTGTTTTGCATAGCGGTATTCCTTGTAGAATATCCAGCACCCCATTCGATGAGGAAAGAGCCGAGATCCCTTCACCGGGAGTGACCTCTTTAGCAAAAAGCTAGCAGATGCTACAACCCACTCGGTTTTGTCTTTTGATTGCTTCTCTAGTTCTTGCTTTGCATAGTGGTATTCATGAATATTCAGCACCTCATTCGATGAGGAAAGAGCCGAGATCCCTTCACCGGGAGTGACCTCTTTAGCAAAACTAGCAAAAGCCTAAAAAACACTCCTTTTCAAAATCACTCGATTCTACAACGATATCAAGTTCATTACGCAAAACGTTTTCTTAAAAACATGTCGTAGCCCTCCGTCATTTCAGATAAGGACTATTTAGTATTCGTGCTGCGTTTGTTGACCTTGTCAAGACGTAGTGTACGGTAGCTGATTAGTGCTTATCTGCTAAAGCATGAAATGCGATTGGATTAGGGTAGTCGTGCGGCCTTGTTGACCTTGTCAAGGGTCGTGCGGGTGGGTTTAATTCAATCATGAAATGTACAGGTTAAACTTGGCTAGCGTTTATGATTTGTTGACCTTGTCAAGGTCATAGATCACTAGAGGCAAAATATTATCGGGAATTTTAAGTGTTGAAATTTGCAATGAGATTGCATACCTTCTATGAGATAGTTGGATCCCAATACCCACTGCGAGTAAGTGTTACTCCTGGGAGAGTTTTGCACATTACAATTAGCCAATCAAGTAGGTTTCTAGAAAGGCGCCCCTGGAAAAAAGAGGTTTATTTTAATTAGGTCTGTGCGAAAGCACGGGGAACCTCCCTCAAAGTACCGACACTGGCCTGGACGAAAGATTGGCGAACTTGTATAGTGTAATTAATCCCGGCTAGTCTTATCTTTTAGGGTTTGAAGGAAGATTTGATAAAAACAGTGGGATCCATCCTGATTAGATAAGATAATAACCAATCCAATCTTGCAAGAGCATACGCAGAGTGTTTTCTTCTCTCTATCTCTCCTGGTAGCGACCGTGACATGCCTTAATCAAGATAATAATATGGATGTATTGACCGAACCTTCTTATTATACTGTGATGGGGAACGTTGGTTCCGCTCAATCTTATAATTGTTATAAATCCGAGTAGGAAATAGGGGAATACCAGGATTCCCATGCCACCCAATCGAGGAAAAAGCATGTTGATGCATATTCTTCGGGTGTGTTCGTTACCGAGAACTGCTTCTCAGTATCCTTTACGTCCTAGGTATGAGATACCGGATTAGGATCTCATATATGTAATCTGTTACATAGGCTACAGAAAGGTAGAAAACTGGGATTGGGTGATATGTCTCTAAGTGTAGAGAATGGTGCAATTGTTGCAGCCAAACTAGTTAGCAAATATCACCTGTATTACCAAATGGTAAATACATTGATTCTGAACAAATGTTATTACATGCCGAACCTGATATACAACATTACATCAGTTTCTTTATTAAGTTAAAGAAGGATATAATTTTGTATTGCAGGATAATGTTGTGAACATTTTCCTTAATCAAGAGTTGATTGGATCAGGCACGATATGTAATGGCATATATGTTCTAAATCAAACCACAGCTCAAAGTATATAGAACACATACAAGAGGAAAATTTCAGAAATAAACGAATCATTCTTATGGCATTGTAGTCTAGGTCATATCAATGCGACACGACTAGCTAAGTTACATAGGGATGAATATTTGAATCCGTTCGAATTTTCATCTTATGATACTTGCCAGTCATGTCTCAAAGGTAAAATGACCAAAACTCCGTTTACTGGACACGGAAAAAGAGTTACTGAACTCTTGGGACGGATACATGATGATGTATACAGTCCTATGTCTACAAATGCCAAGGTTGGTTCTTTGTACTTCATTACATTTATCGACGATCTCTCAAGATTCGGACATGTGTTCCTGTTGAAACACGAGTCTGAAGCTTTTGAGAAATTCAAAGAATATAAGCACGAAGTAGAGAACCAAACGGGTAGAAGTATTAAAGTCCTTCGATGTGATCGGGGAGGAGAATACTTGAGCACAGAGTTCCTGGATTATTTAAAAGAGAATAGGATTCTCTCTCAGCTTACTCCTCCGTATACACCACAGAACAACAGTGTATCGGGGCGGAGGTATCGCGTCCTATGAGATATGGTGCGCTCTATGATGAGTACTGCTGAGTTGCCTATTTCCTTTTGGAGTTATGCACTTGAGAAGCTGCATACCTATTGAATTGGGTTTCAACCAAATCAAGTGCATACCACTCCATATGTGATATGGTATGGGAAGAGACCATGTCTTAAATGAGTTAAGATATGAGGTTGTCCGGCCTATATTGAAAAGCAAAATCCGGAAAAACTCGAGGCAGGGTCAGTTCTGTAAGTTTGTTGGATATCCCAAATATTCGCAAGGGAATATTTTCTACCAAACCGAGGAACAAAATGTGTTTTGTTTCTCAACATACCACCTTTTTTAGAAAAAAGGAATTTCTTAAAAAACAAATTAGTGGTCATGAGGTAGAACTGGAAGGAATTCCAGCTATACAAACTAGGACTGATGATTTAGTGGAACCAAAGGATTCGATAGTTTCCAACGAACCTCAGCCTCTCCGCGAATCTGGTAGGGTTCCTCATCTACCTGAGAGATACTACGGTTTCCTCAGTGACGGAGGGAGCGAGGAATACATCATGGTAGATGATGACCCAACTAGGTTCAGGCAGGCCATCACGAGTAGGGACTCTGTGAAATGGCTGGATGGAACATCTATTTTGATATGGAAGTCAAAGAGTTTGACTTCATCAAAAATACAGATGAACCTTGTATATACAAGAAGGTTGTAGAGAGTAAGATTGTCTTCCTCGTATTGTACGTAGATGACATACTCTTGATAGAAAATGGTGTTCCTATGCTACACTCGGTCAAGCTCTTCTTAGCACGAGGATTCTCCATGAAAGATCTAGGTGATACCTACTACATCTTGAGGATTTAGATCTATAGAGATAGATCTAAGTGGATGTTAGGAGTATCCCAAATCCAGGTACATTAACACCATACTAAAGGGGTTTAGTATAGAAGATTCTAAGCATGGTGGTTCGCCCACTTACTCAGGAATCACTCTCTCCAAAAGGATGTCTTCCAAGACTGATTTGGAGAGAGCTCGCGTGCAAGGGATACCCTATGCTTCGGCGGTAGGCTCTATCATGTATGCGATGTTATGTACTAGACTAGTTGTAGCTAACTCACTAGGTGTAGTGATCAGGAATCAATCAGATCTTGGGAGAATCACTGGACAGCTGTGAAGAACATTCTTAAGTACTTGAGAAGTACTGAAGAAATGTTCTTGGTGTTTGGTAACGTGGAACTCCAGTGGGAGTCCTTTACCGACTCGAGCTTCCAGAGTGATAAGGTCGGTTGAAAATCAGTCTCAGGCTTTGTCTTTACCCTCATAGGAGGGACGGTATGTTGGAAGGGTTCCAAGCTAGATATTGTGGCAAACTAGACGATAAAGGCTGAATGCATCGCTGCCAACGATGCTGCCAAAGTGGGTGTCTGGATATTTCTTGTTCATGAGATGAACATGGTTCCTACCATTAAGCGTCCAATAACTGTTATTGTGACAACAATGGATTTGTGGCTTTGGCCTAGGAACCCCGGTCCCATCAGCGATCCAGACATATTCTGAGGCAGAATCACCTGATGAGGAAGATGGTTGATCTCCAAGGGATCGAGATTAGAAGAGTTGACGCGAAGGATAACACGGCGGATCCACTCACAAAGGTCTTTCCCTAGAGAGACTTTTATCGGACGTTGAGTACGAGATACTACAATAAATGGCCTTAGTGCAAGTGGGAGATTGTTAGTTGTATGTATGCCCTAGAGGCCATTATTGTACATATGATGTATATTATAGTGGATGTTTGGACATATATAGGGAGGACTTTCTTGCTTGACATGATAGTATGCTATCTGGTTGCACTTTATCTTAACATGTACATTTATTGTCTCTCTGTTACATGTTGATAAAGCCCTTAGGATGTGTACTTGACTACCAGGATTATGATGCAGATTATACTAGTGGGGCCATGGTAGACCGTAAGTACATCTTTCAATTGTTCCTAGTCGTTGGAGTATTGAGACGGGGCATCGATATTCCAAAGTAGACTAGCGTATACGTTTCTTGACCCATATGATGGGCGATGGATGATCCCACATCCATTGGTGTTTGACATCAAAGATTGTATACGGGTGCTCAGTGGAGACTGGGTACACCGAACAGGACTCGCCGAGAACTCTTAGATGGTAATATACCTCATGTCAGATAGCAGTTCTCTGGTGACACTGGTACATGTTAGTCCGTAGACTCGAGATCGTCATAAAGTCTTGTGTGATTCCCACTTTGCTTTGATTTCCACCTTACCATGTTCAAGCGAACGTGCAAAACGGTGGTTTTTGGGTATAGTCCCGTGTCACATGGAGGCAATGAGCAATAGGAGGGGATTTCGTCTCTCCCTGTATTGGGGGTTGATGTTGCGCTGTGCTCGATTGGCCATAACAAGAAATCCCTGGCCAGGGTTGCTGAGATTTACTGGTAAGTGTTATCAGTAGTTTCTCGAACCGTTATGGGCCTCACATCGGCATGACTTATCAAGCTATTGGGGTCTGACGTTTACCACCCCCAGGCTGGATATGCGACATATCAGACGAAGAGACCGGACTGTACGGTAGTGTTACTTATTGGATTCACAGGAGTATGAGCAGGCTTGCTTGTTGATCTTCTGATCGCTCAATACCCTGGTAGCCGTTACGTCCAGCTAGTACCGCTGACGGCTTGTGGGTGACTGATATGATCATCACCTACCGCCGGCGTATTGACGAGTCTTTAGAGTCCTACACAGAGGTTTCCTGGCTCAGGCGAAACAAAGTAGGAGCACATATGTGATATGTGCGGGACCGAGATTAATACGCGTATGTGATACCGTATTCTAATCTCACGATATGTGGTATCGTTCGGTTATATGTGATATAGCCGGGTTATCGAATCAAGTGTTGATTCGGTAAGTTGATGCAAATGATATTAGTCGGTTATATGAGATATATCCGGATTATTAAATCAAGTGTTGATTTAATAATTTAATGTATGATTATATATATTTGATATATTAATTTTACATTAACTAATATTAGCTCACTTAAGCATTTCTTTTTCTCACTTCTATATAATATGTATGTGATATATATTATTGTGTCATGCTTGATGATACATTGTTCATGGGTGTATGAGACTCACACCATTCCATAGATAGTTAAGGGTATTTATTTATTTAAGGTAATTCAAAATTAGGTGGAAAAGTCACATGGTTTGAAGCTTGGAGAAACTTGTAGAAATATTGACCAAGTCTACTAATTTTGTTTTATCTTAAGATATTTGTTAACCCAACCATTATCTTTAGCCATGGTTAAGAGTTATATGAGATATTATCTCATCCATAGTTGATATTCTCACTCATTCATTCTCATTCCATTCACATCTTCATCTTCTTCTTCATTCCAATTTTGCTCTCTAGCTTTTTGGAAAGTGAAGAAATATAGTGAGAAAAATTATTCTAAAGTGAGCAAAAATCCTACTTCATCAACATATACTAGATTAGCCATTTAGTTTAGCTTGTTTGCTTCACTAATTCCCAATTAGTGAAGAGGTGGCTTAAGTTGGAGTTTCCTCGACGTAGATCATCTTCGGTTTCGAAGACTTCAAGCAAGCTTGTTCCTTTCGCCTTATGAACCTTTACTAGAGTCCGGGAAATCACTTCTTGGAGCGAAGGGACTACTACACGGAGCTTTATAAGTGAAGGACCGGTCTACAAAGGTTGTATTCCTCATTCACTTAGTGTAATGTTTGATTACATGCTAGCTTACTCCTAATTTTCTAGTTAGATCCTTGGTATGGGTTGCAAAACTCTCTAGGTTTTTAAAAATTGCATACTTGATACCCTATAAATCGTAGTTAGGGTACTATGGAACCCAGCAGAGCCGATATCAGTCGAACCCAGATGAGAATCATTGGACTGCTGTGAAGAACATTCTCAAGTACCTGAGAAGGACTAAGGAGATGTTCTTGGTGTACGGTAATGGAAACCTCAAGGTCGAGTCCTTTACCGACTCAAACTTCCAGAGTGACAAGGATGGCAGCAAGTCGTCTTGGGTTTTGTGTTTACCCTCAACGGAGAGACGATATGTTGGAAGAGCTCCAAACAAGACACCATCGCAGGCTCGACGATGGAGGCTGAATACATTGCTGCACACAATGCCACAAAAGAAACGGTCTGGAAGAAGAAGTTCATTACTAAACTTGAGCTGGTTCCATCCATTGTTGATCTGATACCTTTGTATTGCAATAACAATGGGGCAATAGGTTTAGCGAAGAAACCATGGTCCCATCAGAAGTCCAGACATATCTTAAGGAGGTTTCACCTGATCGGGAAGATCGTAGATCGCCGGGAGATCAAGATCCGGAAAGTAGATACAAAAGACAGCACGGCGGATCCATTTACCAAGACCGTCCTTCAAGCGCAGTTCGAGCGTCTTTTTGAGATGTTGGGTATGCGATATGCCAACAATTAGCCCTAGTGCAGACGTTGGGTATTCGGTACGCCAATTACAAGCCTTAGTGCAAGTGGAAGATTGTTGGATATGCATACCCTAGAGGCCTGTATTGTATAGGATGCTTGGGATATGTATGTACAAGACAATCTTGCTCAGTTGTATATAGTATATTATTTTTGTTGTCTTTATCTTAATATGTGTATTTCTTTCTCATGTTGCTTTATATTGCTTGCACATATTGATAAAAACTCGATACAGTAGTATACTATTATGGTTTGGCTTTATCTTAACATGTGCATATGTTATACTCGATATCACTGCAGGGCGTTTTTCGTCACCCCATTGAGATGGGAATACGCGTGCGCTTGTCCGGCGTACTACAGATTCCCCCTGCCTAGGGTAGGCCGGGGTTTAATGATTGTGGGGATCCGAATCTCCGGCAGCCGTGGACTAAGCTGCCGTTAATTACCCCTCGCCTTTGGAGCGAGCGAACCTCCGATTAACGGGTTAAACTGGTCATGCGAACTCAATGTGCAGTGTACGTGCGTGTTGTTTTGGAAGGGGGGTTTAGATATATCGGGAGCCACGCAGAGTTTTCACGGGGGTCTCGCTACCCGGATAGCGGGCTGGGGGTCAAGGGGGCTAGCAGCCCCCTTGCGGGGTGCGGGGCAGCGTCCCGTTAGAAATTTTTTCTAACAGGGACAGTGTCGTGGTGTATGTGTGTGGGCACATATGTATATATATGTATATATATATATGTATATATATATAAGAAAAAAAAGGAAGGAAAGGCATCCAAAGGATGCGTGGGGGCAGCACCTTGGGCGCTGTGCGCTCAGGCGCTAGAGTGCCACGTGTCGGCACGTGGGCGCTCTGCGCTTGAGCGCAAGCGCGCCACGTGTCGGCACGCGGGTTCTTTGCGCTTCAGCGCCTGATGCTCGAGCGTAAGCGCGCCACGTGTCGGCATGGGGGAGACTTGCGCCTGAGCGCTGGGTGCTTGAGCGCAAGCGCGCCACGTGTCGACACGGGGGAGACTTGCGCCTGAGCGCTCGCGCTGGAGCGCAAGCGTGCCACGTGTCGGCATCGGGGCGACTTGCGCTCGAGCACTCGCGCTTAAGCGCAAGCGCGCCACGTGTCGGCACCGGGGTGACCTGCGCTCGAGCGCAAACGTGCCACGTGTCGGCACGCGGGCGCTCTACGCTTGAGCGCCGGCGAGAAAAAGAGGCTTTTAGCCTAAAAAAATTTCTCGGAAGAGAAATCAGAGAGGAGTTGGACTCCTGAGTGTGTTTTTTTTTTGGGTTTAGTGAAAGGGGTTCTTCTTCCTCCTCCTCTGTTAGCTGGATCTTGAAGATCAAGAGATGTGAGATCTCAAAATCTCTCCTTTTTGGGATCTAAAGACAGATCCAAGTTCCCCTTTGTGGGTTTGGTGGTGAAAAACTATTTTGTTTTTGAAAAGGAAGAATAAAACTCTTGATTTAATTCAGAAGAAAGAAGAAGGTTTGAGACCTTCAGAAAAGGGAAAGAAATACAAACCCTAGGTTTTTGAGAGAATGAAAAGTATTACTTTATTCATCATCATGTTGCCTTTTATAGGCTTACATATTTACATATAGCCCCTTTGGCTTCACAAAATGGCATTTTGCCTTTCCCATGGCTCATGTGCCATTTCATTTTTGCACATAAGCTATGGGCTTACAAAATATTGGCTTTATGCCCATTTTACGTACATTCATATATATAAAAAAAATTACATAAAAATTATTTATTACATGATTTTGTTGTTGGCATGGGGAGGCTGGCCGCGGGCTCGACTTGGGCATGGGCTTGCTTGACCTGGGCTTGGGCCCACCTAGCTTGGGGGTTGACCTTGATTTTGACTCGGTCAACAGGGGTGTAAATTTTTACCCCAACAATCACATATGGTTGATACATGTTGATAAAGCCCGTAGGATTTTGCCTGACTACTAGTGTTATGATGGTGATCATACTTGTGGGAGCTGGGTAGTCCATAAGCACATCCTTAAAGGTCCCAAGTCGCAAGAGTATCGAGACCGACCATCGATATTCCATAGTTGACTTGTGTATACGTTTCTAGACCCCGACGAGGGGCGGTGGTTGGTCCCATAGCCATTTTTGTGATCACCTAAGATTGTATACAGGTGCTCACTGAGGGTGAGTACACTGGACGGACTCGCCGCGAACCTTTATATGGTATTATATCTATCGTCAGATAGAGGTTCTCAGGTGACATGAGTACAGGTTAGTCTTTGGACCTGAGATCATCATTTGTCTCGTGTGAGTTCACATTGTGCTTTGATCACTACCCTACCACGGCTGTACTGAGTCGTGTAAACAGGTTTTGGTTGGGTACAGTCTCGATCCACATGGAGGCAGTGAGTGATTGTCAGGGATTCGTCTCTCCCGGTATTGGGAGTCAATATCGCACTGTATCCGGTTGGCTAGAACCATAAGACCTTGGCCAAAGCAGTTGAGATATAATGATGGTTAGATCAGTAGTTTCTCGGATCGGTCCTGAGCCAAATCGACACGACTTATCGGGTCAGTAGGGGTCTGACGTTTACCATCCCGTAGACCCGGTATGCGATACTCTTAGACGAAGAGACCGGACTGTACGAAGATTGTCACGGATAGGGTCAGTAGGGATTTCGGACGAGCTTGCTCGTCGGCCTTCTTTTCAACGGGTACCTGGGTAGCCGTTACGTACAGCTAGTGTCGCTGACGTGCTTGTGGTTAAACCCACTGTCAGCGTACTGTCGAGTCTTTAGAGTCCCACACAAAGGGTTTCTCTGATTCAGGCGAAACGATGTGGTGGCCGTATGTTTATACGTGCAGGGTTTCGATCGAATGATAATACAAGCCGGCTTAGGATTAAGCCGGATTATTAAATCAGGTATTGATTTAATAATTTACATATACAAATTTCGATATGTATATTCTAGTGTTATAAAGGTTTTCGATCGGACGGTTGATGATACTAGCGGGCTTAGGATTAAGCCGGTTTGTTAAATCAGATATTGATTTAATGCTAGTATTATATTAGTAGTATTATTCTATCTCTTAGGTATTCGTATTTTGGTATGAATACGGGTATGTATATACGGTAGAAAGTATTTTGTATTTATACAAAATACCCTCTAGAAGATGACACCTCATCATGCATTTTTCTATTTTATTGAAAATAGAAAATGGGGTGGAAAAGGGTGAGATGACATGAAGCATGGATGAAGCATGGCTTTGGTATTTATTGCAAATACTATTGAAGTATGGTGGTGTTTTTTAAATAAAAGAAAATGCTTCATAGAAAAGTCTTAAACATTCTTCACTTAGCCATTATTCATTTTTGCCGCCTCTCTCTTCTTCTTGAGTTCACTCCCTTGTTCAAACCCTTATCATTCTCATGTGTTGAGAAACAAAGGGATTTGAGATAGAAAACTACTACTAAATATCACCACATCATCTAAGCAATCTAGTTTGCTTAGTTTGCTTCTTTTTGAAGTAGGCGCTTGAATCAAGAACTTTCAAGTGGATCATCTAGGACCGAAGAGGCCGGTCATCAAAGTTGATCTAGGAGACCTCAATGAGATTAAGAAAAGGAGTGAAGACCTAAAGGACACGTGTTGTTAGGTATAACACTTTTTCACAGTAGCTAGGCTCTTCTAGTTTATGTCACGTGTCACGCCCCGCTTCCCGGTATACGGCGAAGAGGACGGGACTGGTCCGCTACGTATTTACTATGAAGTAAATACGCTAAGCATATCTAAGCAATATAAAAGTAAAGCACAAGAGACAAGATATAAAAACTGAACAAAAACTTTATTTATTCACATTCTTTTGTAAAATGCATGAAAAGTAAATACAACTGAATAAAAAGCAATGCCTAAACAATGGCATAACAGAAATGAAAGTACTGAATGGAAAGTGTACAATGACTAGAGCTCGGGGTCTTCACTGAACTGATCCAAGTCTTCAGCGCTGGGCTCGATCTCTGAAGTGTCCAGATCACCTGACGACATTCAAAGAAGAAAGAAAGAGAATGTCGTCAGCGAACAGATCGCTCGGTAAATCCCAAAGAGAAGGGAGAAGTAGAAAAGAAGAAAGAGATAGAGAGTAGCTTTTAAAGTTGTATTATATTGTTATGATGTTGTGTTAACGATGTTGTTTGTAGCTTGGTACAGAAGATGCCAGTGTATACGAGAGGAGTCCCACATGCACCGGGGACTTTGGTAACCCATAGTACAAGGCTCCGTCGATAATACCACGGAACAACGACATGGATGTAATTACGTCTTAAGTGACCACCTCGTGCCACCTTTAACATATTCCGTACCAGTCTACCCCTTAAACCCCGCGATGTCTTGATTGTATTGTTGTATTGTATTGTAAACTGTATAGATTGTATAATTGATTGACTGACCGAAACCATAATATTAGTAAACGGATATAATTGTATAATCATGTAAATGGAATAACTGGAGAACCATGTAAATGGAATGTATATCCATGGTTCGGTTCGGTCAAGTTATATAGGTTGATAATTGGATTCATGGATTCATGTTAAATTGTAATATTGTAAATTGTAGATTGTAGATTGTAGACTGTACTTGAATCATATTCAACTCAGATTATACTGAGACTCAAACCGAGTCAGACAATTAGCAAAGTAAAGTGAAGTCCTGATTGTTTTTATTAATTTGTCTACCTTAGATAGGCAAGCACCCACTTCTCTAGCTCCCTGGGGCTCAAGAGATTGGTTCTGCTTAAACCTATGTTTACTAGGGTCCTCAGGGTAATTTATAGGACTTGAGGAGGTTTTCTATAAAAATACTTTTATATACTTTTCAAAATACTCCTCAAGTATTTATTATTCGTCTTTAGAGTTTTAATGAATGTGGATTTTATATTGTGATATTTCTAGTGAAAATATCCTAGTTTCAGAAAATAAAGTACTTTATTTGTAATATTGATCTGTTTGGAATTCATGGTATTTTAGTGTAAACTTTATTCTTGTGATTTTTAGAAAAATGTGGAATATTTATATCATAATAAAATAGGTATTTTAAGGATAAGTATA
Organism: Agapanthus africanus; assembly: GCA_030015575.1. Taxonomy (NCBI): domain Eukaryota; kingdom Viridiplantae; phylum Streptophyta; class Magnoliopsida; order Asparagales; family Amaryllidaceae; genus Agapanthus; species Agapanthus africanus. Next base: position 634,607,386 of record JASDDO010000031.1, on the reverse strand, counting down.
CATATATTTATACAAAAATAATTTTAATAAATATTTTATATTCTAAAAATCTCATTTTCTTAAGATGTCGTATTTTAAATCTTTCGAGACCGAATGCTCCTTGCGGAGGTCTGAATCTTGCACTACTAAGCCCGAGGATGTCTGATAAACCGTACCATCCCGAACGGGTTCCCCAAAATGGGTTGTAGCGGCGCTTTGTAAAGATTGTAAAATACTAAATCCTTTAGAAAACGGTTTTATGAAGTAAGTGGTATTTATTTGTAAAGATATCAATTTTTCTGTATTCTATGTTCTATGGTCTCCTAAGTCAATTTAACTATTCCTAACTGGTCTAAACGACAAGTTGTGAGATACCTAAAACCGCCTCTTCACCGCCAATTGTGGCCATGTAAGTACAAGTGAAGAAAGGATGGATCCGCTCACGAATCACCATGAGACGGGTCTTTTAAAATTACCTTTCTCACTTGCCTAGCCTAGACACCACAGAGTCAGGTTTAGATAAACGACTGATGTCCACAACTTATCGTATTTTCATAATAAGAGGTATTTATTTAAAAGTGTAACAACACTAAATCTTTTAGAAATGGTTTTCTTAAGTAAATGGTATTTAAATGAAAATGTTTGTTTTCTCGTATTCTAGGTTCTCGGGGGTGTTGCATATGAGTGTGTGAGAAGGTAGGTCGTTACCTCGTGATCTACTTTAAATGTATAGCAAGTTTGATGGAGTTAAATGAAGGATTGAAACAATGTGGTATTTAAATGAAAAATACGATAAATTGAGATAGTTATCATTTCATGTGATGAAACATATTCAAATTGTTTGATTAGTGTTTAATAGTCAACATGAGGAAGTTTAAGTATGATTGTATTAGTGAGAAGTGGAATTTTATAGAAAACCGAATCGGAAATCGGATTTGTTCCGATTCCGTCGGGTTTTGTAAATTCGTATTTTTAGAATAGAAAAGAGAGATAGAAAAGGGACTTACGGGTTTTAGGACACACAAGAGGGTGAGAGGGAAGTAGTGGAATTACCGATGTGTTGCGTCGTCGCCGGTAGTTCCTAAAACGATCGCCGGAAGTTCCGCCGGGAAATTCGTCGGAGCTTCGCCTCGAGCTCGTTTTCAAGATACACAAGATCTCTTGAGAATTTTAGAGAGTTGGCTCAAAAATATGAGTGAGAGGGTAGAGGGTAGGGGGTGTATTTATAGGGTTAGTCTAGGGTTAGGGTAGGTGAAGAGTTTAAAAAATGTAAAAATATATTAAAATTCATTAAAATATGGAGTAAATAGGGATTTCAAAGGTTTCTGGAACAGATCTAAATAAATAGAGTATTCAGGAGGGTAGGGGAGGCCAAGAGTCAACTTTTTTGTGTTGACGACTTGGCCGTCCGGCCGAGTCCGGCCGGCGGCGCCGTGCCGAGTCGGCCGGTCCGCCGTCTGAGTCGTTCGAGTCGGGCCGAGTCGGAAGTCAGGGAGGTGGGGGGCGTCTGGTGTAGCCTCTGGTATATTTAGTTTTTCAGGTTTAGTTCAAAGTTTGGGAGTTATTGTGTGTGGACCGTTGGGCTTCCAAAGAATTTAAAACAAAATAAAAAAAAATAATGTGGGGCAGGGGATTTGAACTCTGGTGGCTTGGTTCAGCAATGCAAGGTATTACCAATGAGCTACAAGCTCCTTCTTGTAATTAAATTGCTAATTAATTACTTAAGTTTTGTGCTCAGGCAATAAATACCCCTTTATGAATTTTTGAAAAAAATATTTTGAAAAATTTGTATAGGAAAAAAGTGTATAAGAAAATTAGGGTTGTTACATCACGCCCCACTTCCCGGTGTACGGCGAAGGGGACGCGACTAGCCGCTACGTATTTACTCTGAAGTAAATACGCTAAGCGTATCTAAGCAATATACACAAGAGACAAAAGTAATGAACAACAACTTTATTTATTCACATTCTTTTTACAATACATGGAAAAATAAATACATCTGAATGAAAACAATGCCTAAACAGTGGCAAAACAGAAATGTAATGTACTGAAATGAAATGTGTACAATGAATCTAAAGTTCTGGGTCGTAGGCTAGCTGATCTAAGTCCTCGCCGGTTGGCTCGATCTCCTGAAAGTCCGAATCACCAGACAACATTCCAAAGAAGAAAGAGAAGGAATGTCGTCAGCGAAAGATCGCTCGGTAAGTCCCAAAGATAAGGAAGAAGTAGAATAGACAGAGAGAGAGAGAGAGGGTGTGGCTTTTAAAGTTATATTTGATTGTTATAATGTTGTATTTAGTGTTAACACTATTGTTTATAGCTTGGTACAGAAGATGCCAGTGTATACGAGAGGGGTCTCTATATGCCAGAGACTAAAGGCAAATGGGATACAAGGCTCCGTTAGAATGCCCGGAACAACGGCGATTGAATTCAGGTTAGGTGTCTTAATGGTTGCAGTCTCGTGATACTTCTAACACCTTCCGTACCAATCTACCCCTTAAACCCCGTGATGTCTTGATTGTATTGTTTGTATTGTATTGTAACTTGTATTATCTTATAATATAGATTGTATAATGGGATGACTTGCCGAAACCATGATATCAATAAATGGATGTAACTCGAGAATCATGGATGTGACTAGAGAATCATGTAAATGGAAGTATATCCATGGTTCGGTTCAGTCAATATAGATTGAACAGATTGATTATATAGAATTATGGATTCATATTGAATTGTAGTTTGTACTTGAATCATATTCAAGTCAGATTATTTATAATGAGACTCAGTCTGAGTCAGACAATTAGAAAAGAATTTGAATCCTGAATTAGGTTTTGATGTTATCGGTAACCACTGCACATGGGCGGTAGGATTTATGTTTTTTTCAAAGACGATTACCGTGTTGATAACATCGTTTGTTAAATTGTCTACCTTAAATAGGCAAGCACCCACTTCTCCGGCTCCCTGAGGCTCAAGAGATTGGTCCCACTTAAACCTATGTTTACTAGGGTCCTTAGGGTAATTTATAGAACTTGAGGGTGTTTTATGTAAAAATAATTTTGTATAATTTCCAAAATATACCCCAAGTATTTAATTATCGTCTTTAGAGTTGTCATAGATGTAGATTTTATGTATGTGACATTTCTAGTGAATAAAACCTAAATTCATAATATATGGTGGTTAATTGTAAAGTGTTGAACTTGTATGGAGTTGCATGGTATTTTCATGTAAAGTGATTCTTGTGATTTAGAAAAGTTGGAATATTTAAATTATCACAAAAATAGATATTTTGATGATACATATATATATATATATATGAAAATAATATTAATTTATTATATTTCTAAAAATCTCATTTTCTTAAGATATTTGTATTTTTAAATCTCTCGAAACCGAATGCTCCTTGCGGAGGTCTGCATCTCGCACTACTAAGCCCGAGGGTGTGCGATAATCCGCACCATCCTGAACGGGTTCCTCAAATGGGTTGTAGCGGCGCTTTGCAAAGACTTATTTAAAATACATAATCTTGTGAAAATGGTTTTTATAAGTTAAAGGTGGTTTTGTGTAAAACGGTATTTCCCGAATCTATGTTTCCCAAAAGGTATCGTGCTATGTTGCATATGAGTGTTGTGAGGAGTTAAGTCATTACCTCATGATCTATTTAAAGGTACAGGAAGATTAATGATGTTTTAATGTCGAAACTAAACTACATGGTATTTTACTGAAAAAGTGTGATAAAAATTGAAATATACATTCTTTTGAAATGGAATTTATTCCATATGTTTTGTTAATGATTAATAGTCAAGATGTAAGAGTTTTGTATAGTTGTGTTAAGGAAAATTGAACTTTACAAAGAAAACCGAATCGGAAGTCGGATTAACTCCTCTTCCGTCGGGTTTAGTAAAAGAAGTTTTAAGAATAGATTAGAGAAGAGTGAGGTGGGACTTACTGGCTTTTGGTTTAGATGAGAGGAAGGGGAAGTGGAAGTAGGTTCTGGTGCGTAGTTTCGTCGCCGGGAGCTCCTAGGGTCGTCGTCGGAAATTCGCCGGAGCTTCGCCCTTCGCTAACTCCACTTGTACACAAAAGTTCTAGGGATTTTTCTTGAGAGTTTGGACAGAGTTTGTGAGTGAGGGGGTGTAAATTGGAGTGGTATTTATAGGAAAAGATTTGGGTTAGGGTTAGATGAAAGGGTGTGAGAAATTGTATTAAATTTTGTATTAAAAATAGTTTAATGGAGTTTTAAAGAGTTCTGTTAATGTGCAGAAAATTTAATGTGTACAGGGGTTTCGAGAAGGCAAAGAGACACAAGTTTCATGAAGGGTCAACTCGGATTCAGCCGAGTCAACCCGGCGGCGCCGGCCGAATCAGCCGCGCCGCCGGCCCGATCCGGCCGAGTCGGGCCGGGTCTGGGGGCCACGTGTCCCTCGTCGATAGGTCTACCCCCTGGCTAGTTTGTTTTATATGTGACTTTTGGTTTTACGGGTTTAGCACGTGTAGACACTTCGGATTCTAAAAATTTAAAAGAAAATGATATTAAAAAATAATGTGGGTGATGGGATTTGAACTCTGGTGCTTTGGTTCAGCAGTGCAAGGTCTTACCAATAAGCTACAAGTGCTTTCTTGCTATTAAAAAGCAAAACAAACTTATAACTTGTGCTCAGGAAAAAGTACCCCTTTCTGTATTTTTGAAAAAATTGTACAGAAAGTTTAGGGTTGTTACATTCTACCCTTCTTATAAAAATTTCGTCCTCGAAATTTATAAAAGGAAAGTGTAACAGATTCAAGCAAAGTTTGGTGACTGAAGTACTGATAGTGTATGAAAATATGTGAAACAACGAAAGAATGCGAAGGTTTTGGTAAGATTGTAAAAGAGGTGAGGGAATTTTGGGTTAGGATAGATTCAAAAATATATGAAACTGGAAGATTCAAGGAATATGAATTATAAAGAATGTTTTAGTTGCTGGTTCTTGTGTTATATTGCTTAGGTTGTTCACGCGGAACAGAACTGCATGGTAGGGTTCCATACAGCTCTGACCTGCATGGGCCGCCAACAAAACCTGTCACGCCCCGCTTCCCGGTGTACGGCGAAGGGGACGCGACTGGCCGCTACGTATTTACTCTGAAGTAAATACGCTAAGCGTATCTAAGCAATATAAAAGAAATATACATAAGAGACAAAAGTAATGAACAACAACTTTATTTATTCACATTCTTTTTACAATACATGGAAAAGTAAATACATCTGAATGAAAGCAATGCCTAAACAGTGGCATAACAGAAATGTAATGTACTGAAATGAAATGTGTACAATGAATCTAAAGCTCTGGGTCATAGGCTAGCTGATCCAAGTCCTCGCTGGTAGACTCGATCTCCTGAAGTTCCGAATCACCTGACAACAATCCAAAGAAGAAAGAGAAGGAATGTCGTCAGCGAACGATCGCTCGGTAAGTCCCAAAGATAAGGGAGAAGTAGAATAGACAGAGAGAGAGCGAGAGAGTGTGTGTGGCTTTTAAAGTTATAGTTGATTGTTATAATGTTGTATTTAGTGTTAACAATGTTGTTTGTAGCTTGGTACAGAAGATGCCAGTGTATACGAGAAGAGTCTCTATATGCCAGAGACTAAAGGCAAATGGGATACAAAGCTCCGTTAGAATTCCCTGAACAACGGCGATTGAATTTAGGTTAGGTGTCTTAATGTTGCAGTCTCGTGCCACTTCTAACACCTTCCGTACCAATCTACCCCTTAAACCCCGCGATGTCTTGATTGTATTGTTTGTATTGTATTGCAACTTGTATTGTCTTGTAATATAGATTGTATAATGGGATGACTTGCCGAAATCATGATATCAGTAAATGGATGTAACTCGAGAATCATGGATGTGACCGGAGAATCATGTAAATGGAAGTATATCCATGGTTCGGTTCGGTCAATATAGATTGAACAGATTGATTATATAGATTCATGGATTCATATTGAATTGTAGTTTGTACTTGAATCATATTCAAGTCAGATTATTTATAATGAGACTCGGTCTGAGTCAGACAATTAGAAAATAATTTGAATCCTGAATTAGGTTTTGATGTTATCGGTAACCGCTGCACATGGGCGGCATGATTTGTGTCTTTTTCAAAAACGATTACCGTGTTGATAACACCGTTTGTTAATTTGTCTGCCTTAAATAGGCAAGCACCTACTTCTCCGGCTAATGGGGCTCAAGAGATTGGTCCCGCTTATGTTTACTAGGGTCCTTAGGATAATTTATAGAACTTGAGGGTGTTTTATGTAAAAATAATTTTGTATAATTTTCAAAATATACCCCAAGTATTTAATTATTGTCTTTAGAGTTTTCATAGATGTAGATTTTATGTATGTGACATTTCTAGTGAATAAAACCTAATTTCATAATATATGGTGGTTAATTGTAAAGTGTTGAACTTGTATGGAGTTGCATGGTATTTTCATGTAAAGTGATTCTTGTGATTTAGAAAAGTTGGAATATTTAAATTATCACAAAAATAGATATTTTGATGATATATATATATATATATATATATATATATATATATATATTTATATGAAAATAATTTTAATTTATTATATTTCTAGAAATCTCATTTTCTTAAGATATTTGTATTTTTAAATCTCTCGAGACCGAATGCTCCTTGCGGAGGTCTGCATCTCGCACTACTAAGCCCGAGGATATGCGATAATCCGCACCATCCCGAACGGGTTCCCCAAATGGGTTGTAGCGGCGCTTTGCAAAGACTTGTTTAAAATACATAATCTTGTGAAAATGGTTTTTATAAGTTAAAGGTAGTTTTGTGTAAAACGGTATTTCTCGAATCTATATTTCCCAAAAGGTATCATGCTATGTTGCATATGAGTGTTATGAGGAGGTAGGTCATTAACTCGTGATCTATTTAAAGGTACAGCAAGATTAATGATGTTTTAAAGTCGAAACTAAACTACATGGTATTTTACTGAAAAAAGTGCGATAAAAATTGAAATATACATTCTTTTGAAATGGAATTTGTTCCATATGTTTTGTTAATGATTAATAGTCAAGATGTAAGAGTTTTGTATGGTTGTGTTAAGAAAAATTGAACTTTACAAAGAAAACCGAATCGGAAGTCGGATTAACTTCGCTTCCATCGGGTTTAGTAAAAGAAGTTTTAAGAATATATTAGAGAAGAGTGAGGTGGGACTTACTAGCTTTTGGTTTAGAGGAGAGGAAGGGGGAGTAGAAGTAGGTTCCGGTGCGCAGTTTCGTCGCCGGGAGCTCCTAGGGTCGTCGTCGGAAATTCGCCGGAGCTTCGCCCTTCGCTAACTCCACTTGTACACAAAAGTTCTAGAGATTTTTCTTGAGAGTTTGGACAGAGTTTGTGAGTGAGGGGGTGTGAATTGGAGTGGTATTTATAGGAAAAGATTAGGGTTAGGGTTAGATGAAAGGGTGTGAGAAACTGTATTAAATTTTGTATTAAAAAATGGTTTAATAGAGTTTTAAAGAGTTCTGTTAATGTGCAGAAAATTTAAAGTGTACAGGGGTTTCAAGAAGACAAAGAGACACAAGTTTCATGAAGGGTCAACTCGGATTCAGCCGAGTCAACCCGGCGGCGCCGACCGAGTCAGCCGCGCCGCCGGCCCGATCCTGCCGAGTCGGGCCGGGTCTGGGGGCCACGTGTCCCTCGTCGATAGGTCTACCCCCTGGGCCAGTTTTTTTATATGTGACTTTTTGTTTTATGGGTTTAGCACGTGTAGACTCTTGGGATTCTAAAAATTTAAAAGAAAACAATATTAAAAAATAATGTGGGTGATGGGATTTGAACTCTTGTGGTTTGGCTCAGCAGTGCAAGATCTTACCAATGAGCTACAAGTGCTTTCTTGCTATTAAAAAGCAAAACAAACTTATAACTTGTGCTCAGGCAAAAGTACCCCTTTCTGTATTTTTGAAAAAGTTGTACAGAAAGTTTAGGGTTGTTACAGTTTACTGGTTTCAATGTTTGGTTATATTCTAAGATGTGTTTTCTAGCGCCAAAGTTTTAAAACTCAAAGATTTTCATTTCGCAGCGGCAGCGGACAGCGGCCAAGGCGCTAGGAATCCCAGCACAGGCATCCATCCTCTTCGCCTGATCGGACTTCGTGTTCTAGATCGGGCATTCATCCTCTTTGTCGGATCGGACTCCGCTCAATTAGGCATCATTTCTTTTTTCTGGATCGGGCTCCACGTCCTTGATCAGGCATTATTCTCTTTTGTCAGATTGGGTCTGCATCCTTGATCGGGCATTATTCCTTTTTGCCTGTTCAGACTCCACCTCCTCGATTAGGTATTATTCCCCTTTGTCGGATCGGACTCCACGTCCTCTTTCAGGCATCCATCCTTTTTGCCAGATCGAACTCTGCGTCCTTGGTCGAACATCCTTCCCTTTTGCCAGATTAGGATCCGTGTCCTCAGTCAGCATCTTCCTCTTCTTCCACAAAACCCATGGGATCCGCTACCTCATTGCCGGAACAGATTATTCTAAATGGATCTTCTCATCATTGACCGGATCCGTCGCTTCCCATAGCCGAAACCCATGGCCAACTTTAACACTACCAACCTTTTAACCAAATCCGCGATCATCCATGTTTGGATCTTCCACTTTATCCATCAAAAATCCGAAAAAGTCTTTCTTTATCTTGTTAACAAAATATTTTAGTTGAATTGGTTACAGATCGGGGGAAAGCATGTGCATTGTCATCTTTTAATATGTATTTTGAACTTAGTTTGTGTAGGTGAGAGAGAGAGAGAGAGAGTCCGCAGGGGGGTTGGCAAACTTAAGTCTTTTTTGAGAGGGCATTGCATTGATGCTGTCAGCCACGTCCTTTTTATTTTTTGGTTACATAGGTTGGTAAAGCACTTCTAATTGAAAATACCATTTTTCTTTTCCTTTTCTTCACTTTTTTCAGAAGGTTATTTCTTCTTATATCATTTCGTATACAGTTGATATTGTCCATATAATTGGAGCAAATAGGTCATAACATCAACATACCAAAAGTATGCGTATCACGTGATATCCACGTGAGCGCAAGATGCAAAAGGATGTGCATCATATGATATCCACGTGTGTGCAAGTGAAAAATATTGTTTATAAAGATATGCAAAAAAGTGCATGTGCACCCTGTGCTATGCGCGCGCGCACTTATCCCAAGTCCGCAAGTAAGCTATTTGAAGCTTATGCTTCTTATATACTATATTACTATGTTGATCTTAGTCCCATATACGACTAACGATTTTTAACCCATATCATTTAAGTTGATCTTAATCTCAAATACGATTAAAGATTCTTAGCTTATACTTCTAAGTTGACCTTAGTCTCAAATACGTCTAACGGCCTTAACAAACCTTCTAAGTTGACCTTAGCCTGCAATAAGACTAACAATCCTTAGATAAAATATAAGTTCGCCAAGAAACCTTTTCGGCAAATCGGAGCTTAAGTTCCAACATATTCTCTTCCCTCATATACGTGATTTGGTTCAAGGGCACATCCTTCTATATCTCTGATGTACGGCATTGTAATTTCTCAGTGTCTTCAGAGAGGTGGGGGGTCCCAACAACCAACAAGTCATCCTTCTTCCTCTCATCTTCTTAAAGTTTCGGCTTTATTGAGTTTCGGCTCTATTGAAAACTAAGATTTTCTTGAAAGATATGAACTTTCATCAAAACAGGGACTGCTGTAACCCTAGATGCACACCATAAAGTGCATGCGCACCATCAAAACAAAGAACAGAGTCTTAGTTCTACGAAAGCATACATATACAAAAACATGTTGGGAATTCACCCGCGCGCGCAAACACGTATGTTATGGAAACGGATATGAAATTAAGGAAACGGAATGCGCACGCAAGATCGTTCTCGTTTTAAATATTTATAAACCGCAAGTGCACGGCGCGTTGTAGCGAGCCGGCAAGCACGGGTCTGTTTCCCCAATCAGAGCAAAGCTCTGTTCAAATTTCAAAATTTGAAATGAAGCAGTGCTTCATTGCAGCGCCTCATTGCAGCGCCAGCGCTGAGAGTCAAAGACTCTGAAGCAGCGCTCACGTGCTTTGCACTCTAAGCAGCGCACCACGTGCAAAGCACGTGAGCGCTAGCGCTAAGAGTGCTGCACTATAAGCAGCGCACCACGTGCAAAGCACGTGAGCGCTAGCAATAGAACAAAATGTTCTCGGCCCTTAGATCAAAGATCCAACGAACATGATTAAAAATTATCAATTGACCAGAATAAAATTCTGTTAAGAAAGCATTCCTCAGAATCTTTCCAAACAGGAAAGGTTATGCTCTGAAAATCAGAGCACCGTTGGATCAATGATCCAATAGTGATTAAAAATCACCAAGATGCAGAATAAATTCTGTATGGGGAAAGATTTTCTCAATCTTATTAGAACAATAAGATTTTTCTTCTGTAAAACAGAAGCCCTAGGATCAAAAATCCAACGGTGGGGAAATCCCCAAATCAATTAGAGAAAAGATCTCTTCAACTGATTCAAAAAATCAGCCTTCACTATATAAAGGCTCCAAGACTTCAAGTCTGATAGAGAGGAACCCCCCCCCCCACAAACTTTGAGAAAGTTCAGAGAGAAAAGCAAGCTCTTAGCAGAAGAAGGATTTCTTCAAGGTAAAATAAAAAGATCAAAGTATCTCCTCAGAAAAAGAACTTAGTTCTTATGCTAGATCATATATCTATAAAGAAAATGTCTTTCACAAAGAGATCATAACATCTCATTATAAAAGGGGGGGAGAAGAATTCAATTCTCTTAGAATCACAGATCCATAAAGAAAAAACCTTTCACCAAAAAACATAAGATATTGAAATATCTCCTATAAAATAAGAACTTTGTTCTTAGATCAATGAGACAAAGTCTCTTATAAGGGAGAATTTAATTCTCAGAGAGCAGAGTTGCCTAAAAAGAGCCATAGCGCTCCAATTAAACGAAGCGTTTCAACGCTCCAAATCTAGCGCACAGCGATGCAGAGCCTTAGCGCTCCAAATTTAAAGAAGCGCTCTGCGCTCATTGACTGGCGCTCAGCGTCAAGCGCGCCACGTGCTCCTCACGTGTGCGCTACTTAACAGAAGCGCTCTGAGCTGATTGATTGGCGCTCAGCGCCAAGCGCGCCACGTGCTCCTCACGTGTGCGCTACTTAAACAGAAGCGCTCTGCGCTCATAAACTGGCGCTCAGCGCCAAGCGCGCCACGTGCTCCTCACGTGTGCGCTACTTAAAAGAAGCGCTCTGCGCTCATTGACTGGCGCACAGCGCCAAGCGCGCCACGTGCTCCTCACGTGTGCGCTAAGAGAACATAAACTGTTCTTTAAATAAAAGCCCCAAAGCTATAATGAATGCTCAGCACTCAATAAAAGACAAAAAGGCTGTCAGAATCCAAACCAATGCTCAGCATTGTTAAATGTTCAACATTTTAACTAAATGGGTCGAGCTCAAATTGGCCATAGAACCCTACCTCAGATTAATTGAGCCCATATGCTCATAAATCTTTGATCTTAGTCCCGAATTGGACTACAGATCTCCCAACCAATATTGGTTCAAGGGTACATCTCTTCACTCCTCTGATATTTGTCGTTGTAATCTTTCAACGTCTTCAGAGAGGTGAAGGGTCCCCACAACCAGACATTCCACGGACTGTGAGGTCCTTAAGCTCATGGACTATGACGTCCTTAAACTTTACGGACTGTGGGGTCCTTAAACTCATGGACTATGATGTCCTTAAAATTTACAGACTATGATGTCTCTAAACTACCATGGATTGTGAGGTCCTTAAACTCATAGACTATGATATCTTTAAACTTTACAGACTATGATGTTTTTAAACTCCATGGACTATGATGTCCTTAAACTTCTGGACCGCACTGTCCCTAAACTAAACAATAGAGCCCAAATGCTCTTTTGTTGGATCTAAATGATCCTGTTAAGTAGATCTTAGTCTAAAATTAGACTAACGTATCCTTAACAAACGTTTCAGTTGATCTTAGTCTCAAATGAGATTAACGATCCTTAAACCCAACCCAAACCCAAATCTATGAAAATACGGATTTGGACTAATCCACGCCTTACGGGCGACAACATAAATTAGTCTCCGTATACAATCCACGGGCAACCAAAAACAAAACAAACACATACGACACGAAGTGACCGTCTGGAGAAGGAGAAAGTGGTTACCGTGATGCGGTAGCGTAATTAACTGCAGGGGTTTGCGCCTGCAGGGAAGAGCGTCCCCATAATCAAAAACCCCTTAACGAGGGGGAATCTGACGAAGTCTGCTACATCGGCCGCATCCTTCTAAACCTTCGATACATGGTGTCATAAATCAACTTGGCATCATCGGAGAGGTGTACGGATAAAACCAAATAGCATCTGCCCCCAAAATTCAGGCCGGACGTCCCAACGTCCCGGTCGCGTCTTTCGGCGGAGAACGGATTCTGGCACGTCCGGTGGGACCTTTTTCTCTTTCCACTCCACACTTCGTGTGTCGTGTTTTTCCGCGATCAAATAATCGCGGTATATATGTTTGTGGTTGCCCTTAGGGGAGAGGATACTGAAGCCGGCGTTTCGTCTCTATGAAGAATGGTGTTTACTCCCACCTTAGCAACTCAGGCTCTGTCATATCTGGTGGAGTCAAGTACGGGCCACTTGCAGGCTCAAATCTCTGCAATCCGGCTCTTCAAGAAATTAACGGGCTTCTTTTTGGATCGATACGCCCACCTCCCACCCTCGGTGCCTCAACACCGATGGAGGAATCCCAGAGGAAGTCTGTCTTCCACAAGCTGGTTCCCCAAGCAACTGCTTTGCCGACAGACTCAGTCCTCAAACAACTGGCACATTCCAAGGACCAAGGTCGACGCAGGGAGCAGAATATTTAAGCTCTCAAAGGAAACAGGGGGCAGGCTCAGCAAAATCCTGAAGCTAATCAAATCCCGGCCGTAAGAAACGGCCAACGTCGATATCAGCGTCATCCAAAATGATCTGGGGGCAGTCCTCCGTATGGTCCTGTTTCAACCCCAGTGGTGAATATTGTTGTTCCAACTGAGAACAGCTTCGAACTGTTGTGAAGGGTCAGACAAAATTCTCCTACCGTAATACTGCAAAAGTCTCCGCGGCCTATGGAGATCCCACGAGAGCATAAACCAATTCGCTCCCTCAAGCAACTTTCCTCATCTATATATAAAGTACGGAAGCAAGTGAAGGTCTCTGTCGTCAACCGCGGCTCTTCCCCTAAACGTCAGCCAAATTCTGATAAATCCTCTTTCAAATACAAGGGGACTCATCCCAAGACGGAACCCGATATAGCGGTTCCTCCCAAAACCAAAGCGGATTTTCACAAAAAAGAGAGGCCCAATAAAGCTCAAGTGCCCGAAGCAAACTCCAAAGGCCAAAACTCCAAACGCCCCAAGCCTAGGGGCATGGTAGTTCACATAGTCTATGTGGTGAATTCCAAAGACAAAGTTCGAGCTTCTACTAGTCACCGACCTCAAACTCGGTCTTTAACAAAAGTTCAACTGCAACGTGAAAAGCTGCAGGAGATGCTTACTCAGGCGGCAGCAAACGCTAATCCATCGTCTAAGGCAAATCCCGAAGACGCACCTGGAGAAAGAATAGAGAAGGGGTCGGATATTGATTTCCTAAAGCGCGCTCTGAAAAAGGGAGACGCAGAAGCGGCAGAAATGTCCACTAAATTGAACCATATGGCCCTTCTGATTCAGAATATGGCTGGAATGATGGTTCAATCAGAACCACTGGCGGATGAACTGCCGGTAGTCGGTCTTAAAGATAAGGATGACATTTCAAATCCTCTGCAAAGCTCATAAATGGCTGAGAAGGAAATGATTCCTAAAAGCAAAGCTGAACGAATATATCGCTCAGCAAATCGAAGCTCACTATGCCAGTGAAGCCGCAAATAGATTAATCAAGTTGGTCGACCGTATCCGACATGGCACAATCAAATACAGTACCCGCCAGAGTACACACTTCCAACATGCCACATGTACAAAGGAACTGAGAATTCTCGCCGGCACATGGCGCGATTTGAACCATGTGCAGCAATACTGATATACTTCTCCTCTGACAGTTCATCGGCTGTCTGGCGGGCATTGCCTTCGAATGGTATGCGGAACTCCCGAATGACTCCATGAATACCTTCGACGAAATGGAGATCCCCTCCTATCAGAGATTCGCTAGTGTGAATAAGCGCACTACCATGACGGCACTGGTCAATGAAAGGGTTAGACCGAATGAGATTTGGGTTCAATGTGTTACCCGATGGCGAAATCTCTGGTCAAATACAAGCAACGCATCGATGAAGTTGCAGCCATGGGAATGCTCATAGCCATCCTTGACCCAAATTCAAAGGCGTCCTCGTATATGGCCCTTTTTCAAGCTGACAGCCTTCCAAGAGCTCATGGATAAAATGACTTGATTGGATTAGCTGAGTCAAGACCCTTCATCATCTGATGAAGATGAATGAAAAGCGGAGGTAAGGTGGTATTTGTTGCCGACGCTCAACAAAAAAAATGAGCGACTTTGAAACAACCTGTCACCAAAATAGCGACGGCATTGGTACTCGCTCCCCCCGAGGTATACACAGGGGGCATATTTCTCACTGGAGGAAGAATCTCTACGTAAGATGGTGCTTTTTCTCAAAGAATAGAAAGGATATCAAGGGGCTTACAAACGAGTCCTGCAGTCAAGTGGAATATCCCACTTGAAAACAAAAAAAACGGTACGTCCACAAGCAAAATGGGCACGGATGAAAACCCGAAAGGGCTCCGTGAGTAAAACAGCAGGGCTATCGGCGAGTTTGTGAAAACTCGAGAGGGCGCAGGCTCGTAAAAAATTCGTGCACACTTGCGAGGTCCTCTCGACCTTGTAAGGAGAAAACTACCTGCGTGAGATCCTTACGACTCATAAAGGAGTGACACACTTAGGGATCCCCACGATTCCTAAGGAGAAATTACACTTACGTGATCCTCATGACTCGTAAGAAGAACCCTCTTATGAGACCCTCACGGCTCATATGATTCAAAAGCCTTAAGCTACAGGGATATGAACCTATTCTTAAGCCATCACAATCCCCAGATTGCCCTACAAGCGATTCAATATTGACCCTTGTATACAATCCACGGGCACAAATAAACGTTTCCCCAACAGAGTCCCACCACTGACGAGAGATATTTTCATATGGCGAACAACACTTGTAAGTCCTCTCGACTTATAAGGAGAAAACACTCTTGTAATATCCTTACGATTTATAAGAGAACATACACTTAGGAATCCTCACGATTCCTAAGGAGAAAATGCACCTACGAGATCCTCGCGACTTGTAAGGAGAAATACCTTTATGAGACACTTACGGCTCGTAAAGTCAAAAAGCCTTAGTCGACAGGATCTTAATCATGTTTGCTAAGCCACATTTGTTCGAACCGACGAAGGCAGATGATGATTCGCTCCTGGCAATATTCCAGTCGCAGTGATGCTGATGCTAAGATTGGCACCAGATTCCAAGTTCCATACTCGCAGCGAAAAGTCGGCGAGCCAAAAATGCATATGAAATAGCCGAAATGATAGGGCAACTTGCAACAAAATCAGCAAGTATAATATATGCATACAAAAACAGCCGAAATGATTGGGCAACTCGCAATAAAAAGCAGCGAGTAAAAAGAAAATAGCCGAAATGGTTGGGCAACTCGCAATAAAAAGCAGCTAGTAAAAATAAAATAGCCGAAATGATTGGGCACCGCGAAAAATAGCCGAAATGATTGGGCAATCGCGAACTCGCGATATAAAAGCTGAAATGATAGAGTATCGCGGAAAGAAATAAAAAATAATGATGAAACTTTTTCCCTACAGGTGAGTCCATACTAACCCATGTATACAATCCATGGGCATAAACAAAAAGGGGACCACATTTCCCCACCAGACCTTGTCAAAGGGAGAGTCAGATCTTGACGGCAACATCTGCATCCCAGAAGAACAACAACGGCGTTCCTCCTCATTCCAGCAGGATTCGGACGCGATGTCAACAAAGTGGAGCCACGGCAAAGTCCTAGTTCCAAGACTCTACGGTCCACAGACAACCTAGAGTCAACCAATGATCTCCCCGCCGGATCAATGCTCCGTCTCGGAAGCAAGTTCACCAATGACCTCCCCGCCGGATCAATGCTCCGTCTCGGAAACAAGTCAACCGACCCTAGGGAAATCAGTGTCCTTGGCCAAACCCTCGATTCAGAGAAATCAACATCCTTGACGAGAGCATTTCGATTCGCGTCGACCCGCAAGGAAATCAGTGTCTTTGCAGGAAAATCTCGATTCGTCTCAACCCCCAGGGAAATCAGTGTCCTTGGCAAATACCTCGATTCAGGGAAATCAGCGTCCTTGACGAGAGCATCTCGATTCGCGTCGACCCACAAGGAAATCAGTGTCTTTGCAGGAATACCTCGATTCGTCTCAACTCCCAGGAAAATCAGTGTCCTTGGCCAAAACCTCGATTCAGGGAAATCAGCGTCCTTGACGAGAGCATCTCGATTCGCATCGACCCGCAAGGAAATCAGTGTCTTTGCGGGAATCTCTCGATTCGTCTCAACTCCGAGGAAATCAGCGTCCTTGGCAAAAACCTCGATTCAGGGAAATCAGCGTCCTTGACGAAAGCATCTCGATTCGCGTCGACCCGCATAGAAATCAGTGTCTTTGCAGGAATACCTCGATTCGTCTCAACTCCGAGGAAATCAGCGTCCTTGGCAAAAACCTCGATTAGGGAAATCAGCGTCCTTGATGAGAGCATCTCGATTCGCATCGACCCGCAGAGAAATCGGTGTCTTTGCAGGAATACCTCGATTCGTCTCAACTCCGAGGAAATCAGCGTCCTTGGTAAAAACCTCGATTCAGGGAAATCAGCGTCCTTGACGAGAGCATCTCGATTCGCGTCGACCCACAGAGAAATCAGTGTCTTTGCAGGAATATCTCGATTCGTCTCAACTCCGAGGAAATCAGCGTCCTTGGCAAAAACCTCGATTCAGGTAAATCAGCGTCCTTGACGAGAGCATCTCGATTCGCGTCGACCCGTAAGGAAATCAGTGTCTTTGCAGGAATCTCTCGATTCGTCTCAACTCCGAGGAAATCAGCGTCCTTGGAAAAAACCTCGATTCAGGGAAATCAGCGTCCTTGACGAGAGCATCTCGATTTGCGTCGACCCGCAAGGAAATCAGTGTCTTTACAGGAATCTCTCGATTCGTCTCAACTCCGAGGAAATCAGCGTCCTTTGCAAAAACCTCGATTCAGGGAAATCGGCGTCCTTGACGAAAGCATCTCGATTCGCGTTGACCCGCAGAGAAATCAGTGTCTTTGCAGGAATACCTCGATTCGTCTCAACTCCGAGGAAATCAGCGTCCTTGGCGAAAACCTCGATTTAGGGAAATCAGCATCCTTGACGAGAGCATCTCGATTCGTGTCGACCCGCAGAGAAATCAGTGTCTTTGCAGGAATACCTCGATTCGTCTCAACTCCAAGGAAATCAGGGTCCTTGGCAAAAACCTCGATTCAGGGAAATCAGCGTCCTTGACGAGAGCATCTCGATTCGCGTCGACCCACAGAGAAATCAGTGTCTTTGCAGGAATACCTCGATTCGTCTCAACTCCGAGGAAATCGGCGTCCTTGCCAAAAACCTCGATTCAGGGAAATCAGCGTTCTTGACGAGAGCATTTTGATTCGCGTCGACCCGCAAGGAAATCGGTGTCTTTGCAGGAATCTCTTGATTCGTCTCAACTCCGAGGAAATCAACGTCCATGACGAGAGCATCTTGATTCACGTCGACCCGTAAGAAAATCAGTGTCTTTGCAGGAATCTCTCGATTCGTCTCAAATCTGAGGAAATCAGTGTCCTTGGCAAAAACCTCGATTCAGGGAAATCAGCATCCTTGACGAGAGCATCTCGATTCGCGTCGACCCGCAAAGAAATCAGTGTCTCTGCAGGAATATACGACATCAGCAAAACGGAGCCATGGCAGAGTCCCTAGTTCCAAGTCTCGACGGCCACATCTACAGCCTGAAGACCCACAACAGCGTTCCTCCTCATTCCAGCAGGATTCAGACGCGACAATCAACCTCGGAGCCATGGCAAAGTCCCCAGTTCCAAATCTCGACGGTTCACAGACAACCTAGAGACCACCTCGACATTCGTCTCATTACAGCAGACGCAACGTCAGCAAAGCGGAGCCGTGGCAAAGTTCCCGGTTCCAGGACTCGGTGGTGTACAGACAACCTAAAGTCAATCCTGACCCCGTATGGCTAAAGTCAATCCTGACCCCGTATGGCTAAAGTCAATCCTGACCTCGTATGGCCAAAGTCAATCCTGACCCTGAGGAAAAAAACCCAAAGTCAACCCCCGACCTCCCCGTCAAAGCAATGCTTTGATTCGGGAGCAGGTCAACTCATCAATCACTTACGAATCCTCTCGACTTGTAAGGAAGAAAATTCTCTTGGGAGATCCTTACGACTCTCAAGAGAAAAACACACTTAGGAATCCTCACGATTCCTAAGGAGAAAATACACCTACGAGATTCTCTCGACTCGTAGGGAGAAAAGTCTTTATGAGACCCTCATGGCTCATAAAGTTGAAAAGTCTTAGATGGCAGATCTTAACCCTGTCTCTTAAGCCATCACTGCCCTGCAAGGAGGTCGAGATGGATTATTCACGGGACACACTCTCCCAATTCGAATATCGACAAGGAGGGAAACAATCACTTATGAGTCCTCTCGACTTGTAAGGGAGAAAAATTTTCTTGTGAGATACTTACGACTCTCAAGAGGAAACGCACTTGGGAGTCCTCACGACCCCTAAGGAGAAAATACACCTGCAGGATCCTCTCGACCTGTAGGGAGAAAAGTCTTTATGAGACCCTCATGGCTCATAAAGTTGAAAAGTCTTAGCTGGCAGATCCTAACCCGGTTTCCTAAGCCATCACTACCCTACAAAGATTCCAAGATGGACAGCTACCTACTATTTACAGACCACATTTGCCAAAATTACATGCCATAGAAATGGAGGTGCTACTCAAAAGTGCGTAAACTGCTCTGCGTCAAATCGAAATGTAAAGGCGTAACCTGTGGACGTCAACCACATACTATGAATGACAAAAAGAAGAACATTTGATTCGCATCCAGTTAAGCGTTCGAAACGTACCCATTTATGTATGTGCAGAAAAGGTTTAGTGCATAAAATAAACACGCGGAAACAAAAATTGTCTATTCATACTTCAGAAAATTCTTACAGTAATGAAAACGGTAAACAAAAATATCATTAAAATGTTTACAATGGCAAGACATCAAATCCAGGACATGGATTGAGAAATTCAAAAGTTAGGCCATCTAAAATGTTTCAGGCCTCTCGGACCATTCTCGTATGCTTTCTTTCACGATCACAAGCGTCAGGGTCCTCACTGATGTCCTCCGCCCTTCGATAGGCAACGATTATCGTCGCCTGTTGAAAAGTTTGATGCAGAATATCAATAAGATTGTCTCGCCTTTTCTTTGAGATTAGGCCCATCAGATACACTGAGTGTACCTTATCTTCGGCGTCATCCAATGCTTTAAGCGGCATGCCGTCATAGAATAAAGGAAGTGCTTCCCAGATCACTCTCACAATGAGCTTCAAAAGAGCGGAACGACAAGGAAGCCGTCGACCATTGTATTCATCAAAGCGACGCATGATTTCGGCGCACTGAACGTTTGTAAACTCCTGGTTTTGGCAGCAACCCAGTGTGAGAATGTCTCCATAAGAAATAATCTCGTCAAGATCATACAGATGAGCGGCCATAACGTCTGAAAAGGAAAATCAGTGAGAGTTTAATGGGAAGACCGATTAAGAAAAAGCTTATTGAAACAGACACGGGGATTTAAACAACTCTTGATATCCTCACGGAGAAAATAAGTTCTGATTAAGAGACCCAACAAATTCAAATTTGTGCAAATAAAAGAGAAATCCTAAAAAAGATTCTCATTTAATGAGAGACTCCTCGGGTCAAGGAGTTAAACTCCTCGAGAGCAATGCTCTGCAGACAGGAGTGACACCTGTTAAAATCAATTATGAAGGGAATAAAATTCCCCAAAAATTCTAAAGAGCAATGCTCTGTGAAGATGATAGAATAACCCATCAGAAAACTTAAGGGAAAGCTTTTAATGAATTAAAAATTCTGAGATCTTCAAGATCTATGAACAAACTCTAAGAGTTCTTCATAAAAGATTAACAAATCTACATGATTTCAAAAAGCAAAGCTCTGTTAATAGGTTAAGAAACCCTAAGAAAGATCTCTCTAGATCTATGAAGAGCAAAGCTCTATTGAGAAACCCCAAAAATCTATATGATTTAAGAAGAGCAAAGCTCTGTTAATAGGTGAAACCCTAGATTATAAAATAATCTCTTCAAAGATTTAATCTTTACCTAAATTTTTGACAGAGTTCTGTCCCTAAGAAAGTTCTTAAGACAAAGAGTTATGCTCTGAAGGAGAATTAATTCTCAGAAAACAAGTAAGAAGATGAGCAGATGTCATCTCAAGGGCCAAAAGCCCTATTTATAGGCACTGAGAGCCGTTTCAACTTCTGGGTTGATCCAATGGCATAGATGCCGCCACCGCTGCACTCACGTGTAGACAACGTGAGCGCAACGATGGGGGGGCATTTGTTTACCCAATCAGAGCAAACCTCTGTTCAAATTTCAAAATTTGAAATGAAGCAGCGCTTCATAGCAGCGCCAGCGCTGAGAGTCAAAGACTCTGAAGCAGCGCTCACGTGCAAAGCACATGAGCGCTAGCGCTAAGAGCGCTGCATTCTAAGCAGTGTCACATGCAAAGCACGTGAGCGCTAGCGCTAAGAGCGCTGCACTCTAAGCAGCGCACCACGTGCAAAGCAAGTGAGCGCTAGCAATAGAACAAAATGTTCTCGGCCCTTGGATCAAAGATCCAACGAACATGATTAAAAATCATCAATTGACTAGAATAAAATTCTGTTAAGAAAACATTCCTCAGAATCTTTCCAAACAGGAAAGATTATGCTCTGAAAATCAGAGCCCCGTTGGATCAATGATCCAATGGTGATTAAAAATCACCAAGATGCAGAATAAATTCTGTATGGGGAAAGATTTTCTCAATCTTGTTAGAACAATAAGATTTCCTTCTGTAAAACAGAAGCCCAGTTATCAAAAATCCAACGGTGGGGAAATCCCCAAATCAATTAGAGAAAAGATCTTTTCAACTGATTCAATAAATCAGCCATCACTATATAAAGGCCCCAAGACTTCAAGTCTGATAGAGAGGAACCTCCCAACAAACTTTGAGAAAGTTCAAAGAGAAGAGAAAGCTCTTAGCAGAAGAAGAATTTCTTCAAGGTAAAATAAAGAGATCAAAGCATCTCGTCAGAAAAAGAACTTAGTTCTTATGCTAGATAATAGATCTATAAGGAAAATGTCTTTCACAAAGAGATCATAACATCTCATTATAAAAAGGGGGGAGAATAATTCAATTCTCTTAGGCTCACAGATCCATAAAGGCAAAGCCTTTCACCAAAAAACATAAGAGATTGAAATATCTCCTATAAAATAAGAACTTTGTTCTTAGATCCATGAGACAAAGTCTCTTATAAGGGAGAATTTAATTCTCAGAGAGCAGAGTTGCCTAAAAAGAGCCCTAGCGCTCCAATTAAACGAAGCGCTTCAGCGCTCCAAATCTAGCGCACAGCGCTGCAGAGCCTTAGCGTTCCAAATTTAAAGAAGCGCTCTGCGCTCATTGACTGGCGCTCAGCGCCACGTGCTCCTCATGTGAGCACTACTTAACAGAAGCGCTCTGAGCTGATTGATTGGCGCTCAGCGCCAAGCGCGCCACGTGCTCCTCACGTGTGCGCTACTTAACAGAAGCGCTCTGCGCTCATTGACTGGCGCACAGCGCCAAGCGCGCCACGTGCTCCTCACGTGTGCGCTAAGAGAACATAAACTGTTCTTTAAATAAAAGCCCCAGAGCTATAATGAATGCTCAGCACTCAATAAAAGACAAAAAGGCTGTCAGAATCCAAACCAATGCTCAGCATTGTTAAATGTTCAACATTTTAACTAAATGGGCCGAGCTCAAATTGGCCACAGAACCCTACCTCAGATTAATTGAGCCCATATGCTCATAAATTTTTAATCTTAGTCCCGAATTGGACTACAGATCTCCCAACCAATATTGGTTCAAGGGTACATCTCTTCACTCCTCTGATATTTGTCGTTGTAATCTTTCAACGTCTTCAGAGAGGTGACGGGTCCCGACAACCAGACATTCCACGGACTGGGAGGTCCTTAAACTCATGGACTATGACGTCCTTAAATTTTACGGACTGTGGGGTCCTTAAACTCATGGACTATGATGTCCTTAAACTTTACAGACTATGATGTCTCTAAACTACCATGGACTGTGAGGTCCTTAAACTCATAGACTATGATGTATTTAAACTTTACAGACTATGATGTTTTTAAACTCCACGGACTATGATGTTTTTAAACTTCTGGACCGCAATGTCCCTAAACTAAACAATAGAGCCCAAATGCTCTTTTGTTGGATCTAAATGATCTTGTTAAGTAGATCTTAGTCTAAAATTAGACTAACGTATCATTAACAAACGTTTAAGTTGATCTTAGTCTCAAATGTGATTAACGATCCTTAAACCCAACATAAACCCAAATCTAAGAAAATACGGATTTGAACTAATCCTCGCCCTACGGGCGACAACATAAATTAGTCTCCATATACAATCCACGGACAACCAAAAACAAAGCAAACACACACGACACGAAGTGACCATCTGGAGAAGGAGAAAGTGGTTACCGTGATGCGGTAGCGTAATTAACTGCAGGGGCTTGTGCCTGCAGGGAAAAGCGTCCCCATAATCAAAAACCCCTCAACGAGGGGGAATCTGACGAAGTCTGCTACATCGGCTGCATCCGTCTAAACCTTCGATACATGGTGTCATAAATCAACTTGGCATCATCGGAGAGGTGGATGGATAAAACCAAATAGCATCTGCCCCAAAAATTCAAGCCGGACGTCCCAACGTCCCGGTCGCGTTTTTCGGCGGAGAACAGGGTCGTTCCGCAGGGAATTATGTATTAGGTCTTGTCTTTTAAGGTTCAACAAATTAATGAATTGGGTTGGTTGTCACAAAAAATGAATAGAATACAAAAACAAGAAAAAGCAAGAAAAGAAGTTAAGGGAGAATTGGTTGTGTCTTTAGCTTGGAAGATTGAATCGCTACGATTCCTTCGACGCTCCCTTAATTATGAGTTGTCCGTTCTTGCATCGATCCCGGCATGAATCACGACTTGTCATTATGTTTGTATAACTTATCGTTTATTTTAAATTTCGAGAACGAAATTTTTGTGAGGGTGGTAAGATGTAATACCCAGCCCCTTTTTATACCAAAATACGTATCTCTCTCTAATTTATAAAGTTCTTATTTTTTTATTTTATTTATAATTATTGATTTATTTTAAAACCTTTTTAGCTCAAACCTAAGCTATAGATTTATTCTTCATCAAAATACATTTCCCTATATTACTATACTTCTAGTTTTCTGACTTTAATCGTTTTATATTTCCAATCTAGAACCCTAGTTCCTTATAGAGATATATATAAACCAAAACCACAACCCATCTCCTTTATAATTTATTTTATTTCTATTTCTGCAGCCCATCTCCTCTTAACTGAGTTTTTCCTTTCTTAATAATCCAAGCCCGGCCCTCTTCTCCCTTCAAAATTCCTCTTATATTCCTCCCGGCCAACTCCCTATATTTATCCCCAAATAATTTCCTATTAATCCCAAGCCCAAACTATATTTATTTTAAACCAGCCCACTCCTTTTCTTTAACAAATTCCCTTAGGCCCGGCCCTCATCCAATAATTAAAATCTTTTTACTATATTTTTCCTGAGCCGGCCCGTTCTAAATTCCCATTCCCTTAAAATGTTTTCTATTTCTCTAGCCCACTCATTTCTGGCCCACTCCCTTAAATCCACTAATTAATTTCCTTTTCTTTCTTTGTATTCATCAGGCCCGGCCCACTCGTCCCCTCACCGCGCCGCTTCACGACCCGACCCGGCCCAATAACCTTTCTTCCCCAACGGCTCATTCCCTCATTTCCCGCGCGCGTTTCTTTCGCGACTACGTCGCCCGCGTTTCTCGCCTCCGCCTCCGCCTCCGCCGACGCTCGCGCGCGTTACTCCCACTACGCGCGCCTCTCTCCTCTCTCTATTCTCTCGCCTCCATGTTCTCTTTCTTCTTCCCTCACGTTCTCCTCTCTCTCTCTTTTTCCGCTCCCCTCTCGAACCCACGCCCACGGCCGCACACACCCCGCCACCTCTGCCGGCACCCATCTCTAGCCTCCTCCTTCTTCCTCAACCCTCCTCGACTCAAACTCCCGTCTCCCTCTCTTTCTTTCCTCCTCTCTCCCACCGACCAAACTCCCCTGCATCCCGAGCATAAGCCCCTCTACGTCTCGTCAACTCTCCCGCACCATCGTCGTCGTCGTCATCATCATCGTCGTCGCTGTCATCATCATCATCATCATCGCCGTCTCTACCCAACTTCATCATCTACAGCCCCCAACCCCGACCTCCGATCACTCCCCTCTCTCTTCCTCTGTCCCACTCTCTTCTCTCTCCCTCTCTCTCTCGCTCTAACTCTCTGTTTTCATTTTCTCTCTCTACAACTCTCTCTCCCCCTCACTCCAGATCTCCCCTCTCTTCTTCCGTCCCACTCTTCTCCTCTCTCTCACTCTCTAATCTCTCTCTCTCTCTCACTCAATCTCTCTCTCAGCTCTCTCTCTCTCACTCTATTTCTCTCTAACTCTCTTTCACTCTCTCTCTTGATCACTCTTCTCACCCAACCCACTGTATCCCCACCATCAGGAGCTGCGACCACCGCAGACACCCCGACGACGCCCCGAGCCCCTACTGGCCGAGAACAGACCCGAGCTCACTCGGAGCCGTAGCCATCGCGGTGCTAGCTCGTCGCGCGTTCGTGCCATTACCACTGCCGTGCATCGCCTAGACGCCTCCAGCCAAGTTCTCTACTTGCTTCATGCTATTCTATTTATGTTACAAATCCAAATCATATAAATTGCTATGTTACCATTCCTGAAAACGTACACTATTTACCTGTTCGACGTGTGCTCCCAATGAGAATCCTTTCCTAATTTGGCGGAACTAAATGGTATTGTTTGGCCCGTAGGGCTGTGAATCTAATGGGTGAATTTCGTTGGAAAATATAACCGTTAACGACTAAAACAACTACCCTCAAGTTTACTCGTAAAACTGGAATTTCCCTGTACCTGAAAACCGTTAAAATCGCTATAAATTATATACATAATCGAATGATGCGTTCGAGGGCTCAAATCGAAGCCGACTCGACGAACTTTAATCCTATACAAGTTTCCAGATATTCCTGTACTCAAACTGTGTTAATATTTGGATCGGAGTGCGACTCTGTACTGCAGTCCAGAGCGACTCCAGTTGTTGCTTGCTGTTCCGTAATGGGTACCACAGGATTTCCTCAACTCGTAGGTTGCGGAACTCTACTGTTTATTGTAGGTGAACCTGTTAGCTAGAAAACACAAGTGGTTTCAACCTGTTCCATCATCATTTACTATTTAATCTGTAATTTAAAAGATCGGGACGCATAACAGTCCCAACAGAATCAGAATTGACATACTAGTATTAAATAGTGTATATCTCCTGACGTACAGACGCGATTGAAGATCCGTCTGTTGCGTTGAAAGACTTACTGAAAACCCTAGATGTCATCAAACTGTAGCGTCGCTAAAATCTGATCCCAACTGGGATTAAAATGCGTTGCGAAACGGACTTCTGATTCTGAAACCGGATTTCCAGCCGCGAGCGCTTAAAATGAAATGGTTAAAATTAATGATCCTGGAACCCGATTGGCTTGAAACTAAATTCGATGGATGGACAACTGAACATACTAATTATTACCTGTTTATCGTTTCGCTAAACTATACACGTACGTTTCATGATAAATCGTGCAAGTGTTAGAATACTATTTTTTATGACACCTTAATCATGCTTCATATACTGTTTACGCATCATATCATACCCATATCATTGCAGTGATAACCTAGTGATATCGTGCATTTACCCAGTGTTAGATTTTAGTGATGATTGTGGCAAGTACGTCAGTGTTCGTGTATCCGTGAATAAGTGAAAGTGATACGTACTTGTACACAATCAGTGACCCTATTATTTTATTGCATTGTCGACGTCTGTGGGATGCGTGTACGTGTGACTATAAGTGGTATGGGACACTTATGGAAGCGCTTGCACGGGTGTCACAGATAAGGCATCAGACACTGTCATTTATCTTAGGTATTAGTCGGGACGTGCTTGATGGAGGTCCTGCCTCCAATTCTCGCGCAGACTTGTCACGGATCGATTAGTATTTAGGGTTATGGTTAGCGTTTGATGTAGACCACGGGGTGTGGGGTAGTTTGAGTGTGAGTTCAACAGAATCTCGGGAGTCCCATGCCGGCTTATATATTTAGGGAGATATATGGAGATTTACAGGGTATGTGATTATCACCGTGATATACATGTTGGGCCCGTGGTCCCTTGCCCTTGGGTTCTACCGTTGGGTGGAGGACACTCGCGAGTGGTTGACTCTCACACTTGGACTGACGATAGGCTTAGTGACCTGTGCAGTGAGACTTAGAGACTGATAGGGATACTGGAATTGATATATCTTACTTACTGTGTTGACATACGTGGCATATCGTTCTACTGCTTTTACTGTTCCACTGCATTGATTACTGCATATTCATATCCATGTTGTCATTGATTTACTGTTATACATATCTATTACTACTGTTAGAATTGTCACATGATTTTATATATATTATATTGCTATTGTGTCGCTCTGACGACCTGAGTATGCATGCTCAGTGAGAAGGGAAGATTTAGCCTGGACCAGGACTAGACGCACTTCACGGACATCTTGTTTAGCTATCCAGAGTTATATCTTTTGTTTCCCATCAGGTCAGTTCATTTTTACTGTCTTGTTCCAGTTACTGCATTTCTCATTACCTGTGCATTATTTACTGTTTACCATGATAAACTAGAAGCCGAAGTGTGACTACGGCGGGACAATTTCTTGACCGTAGGAGCATGGCTGGCCTTGCCTACCCCTCGTATTCCGTATTTTGGGAAGCGGGGCGTAACATGGTTTAGTTGGTATCAGAGCCCAGGTTTTGCTTCGATTGGGATTGCAGTCTTCCGTGTAGAGCTTGGCAATCTAAGACACTCCTTGGTCTAGGTTGTAAACTTGTCATTCTTGATCCATATTCACATCGTGTGTTCAGCTATCCATTCGCTAGGGTTTCGGGTGACTAGGCAAGGTTACGTGGTTGCAATTGCACTACCGTACTCTGTTTAAGTGACTCAGATTCATACAGTTGATTTTCCAATTGCAATGAATTTAATCACATCTGATATTCTTGAATCTTTGTCCAATCCATATTATGTTTGATTCTTATAGTTTGTGCCTCATATTATCTTCAAAATTATTGTTTCAGGATCATGTCTTTCAACGACTCTTCCTCTATTTCCACTTCCCAGAATCAGACCGTTGAGATCCTGAGTCTACTGCAAGGTTTAAAACAAGCCCAGGAGCGGACGAACGACTTACTAACTGAAGGACTGAGAAGGCAGGTGAATCAGGCACCAGCGGGAGTCTCCAATCATAAAGGGATCCCCGTTAGACGAGGAAAAGAGAAGAAGATGAAGCGTCAATTTGTTTCCCCGCGACAGAAGCAGCAGAAGACCCCATGCTGTGGATATTGTAAGAGGCCGGGACATCTTCAGAGGGATTGTCGCCGCGCCCAAGGAAAATGTCTGATATGCGGGTCTGACAAACATCTCATCAACGGTTGCCCAGAAAGGAAAGAACTACAAGGAGGAAACTCGTCCACACTCCCCACTCCTGCCAAGTGAGGATTACTGCGTAGTTCGTACTTCGAGGATAAAGCGGATCCAACATAGGATTCAATTTGCATGACGAGGATGCAACGGTCTAGTGATCAAAGAATTTTTTTTCATGTTTTCTACTTTCAGTAATAATGTTGTCATCTTTTTATGAATATTTCTTCCCGTTTGAAATCTTGTATCCGTTGAACTCTTAGTTAAATGCAATAAAATTTGAATTATAATATATGTATTATTCTCTTGTCACTTCCCTTGTTCATGCTGTTCATTAGCACAACATTTTAATCTTGATTTTCAATTCCTGCCACCGCATATCTTTCTATACTTCGTACACTTAACTACTTCCTTGATATGTCCCATTGCCTAATCATAACTCTTTCTTTTCAGGCCATGGCCCACCCCGGAGCAGCGCCGCATCTAGACGAGGATGCACAGTCATGCGTTGCCTTAGACCACACGCTGATGAGTTCTGACGATGAGATCAACGGTCCCCAGATCAATTTTGGAAACAACGATTCAGAGGACGAAGGAGTAGCCGCCCCAGAGTTTAACATGATAGCTGATTCCGACGAAGAAGAAAGAGACCCTGAAGAGAACCCGTTAGAGGAAGATCCCGAGGAAGACCCGATAGAAGAAAATCCAGCGGAGGAAAACCCCGTGGAAGAAAATCTAGAAGAAGAGAATCGCATGGAATCGGACCTCGATGAAGAAGCTCCATCTGAGGAAGAAGAACCAGAAGATCAAGACCCTGTTGTGGAAGAACTCCCAATGGCGATCCCTGCAAGACGATATGGGAATGGACGCCCTTACCTGAGCGCGCGAGCCTACCGCAACCTGCTGAATCTCCACAACCGCGACTGACGGAATTTCTTTTGATGTTGTCTTTCTGGCCAAATGAAATGTGTATAGTTTAGGGCCACTTTTCGTCTTTGGGAATGCCTTGTTTCAAATTTTCTTGATTGAAATAAATCATCTGAATTCGTAAACCTTTTGATTATTGGTTTGCTTGATACTTGTTTATTGCCCATATCCATTTATTTTTCTGCTGAGATCCCTGACTGTCCACCCCTACTCATTGTATAGTTTTCACCCTCGAAAGTACCGCACCCTGATCCTTGGAATGAGCCGCCATTCATCCTTCGTCTGTGCCTCGATTGAGATCCTTCTGGGAGGAGAAGTTCATAGTTAAATCCTCGAGTTAGCTAACCCTTCAAATTCTTGATTCATATGATGTACTGAAAGTTATCCTCCCCATACTGTTTCCCTTGTAGTCCTTTGTGGCTCACCCTTACTTCTTGTGCTGACCCGATCCCAATTTCCTTGATCTTCAGCCTAAAGCCGTCACACTTCGACCTTTTGTATCAGCCACATTCCATTGTAATCCCTACCCTACCTAGGCCTAGACATACTTGTGTTTTTCCCTGTTACCCCAACTATATTTAGGGGCACTATTATTTGAAGATGTAGTTTTAGTATTTTGTATTTATCAAAGAATACGTGTTATTGATTACTCCGTTTTATGTATTTTAAGTGCGTTATTATTATTCTCATTTTCAGTAGCGCGACCTTACACCACGCACATTTTGTTCCATGTTTCTTATTTTCACCATATTAGTTTCTAAGTTATTTTGAAACTATTTGACCGATGCATTATCCTAAAATGTTTTAACCTACCGACTAATCCTTCACTATTTTATTGTCGTTACTTTATTTTCGAGTATTGTGCATATGGTTACTATTATCAATGTTTGTGCCTTATACTTACTATTTCTGATGTATTACTTTTGATATACCTACATGTGCATATAATTGAGTTTCGATTTTGTCGAGTACGTCTCGAATATCACTGTTCATTATTGTTTTTATTGCTATTCTGATATACATATAGGGTGCCGTCGTAGTTGTTCCTGTCCTATACTTATTTAAACCTATAGCTTTGTATGTTATTCTTACATATATAAACTTTCAAATTTCGTTATCTGCCTATTTCAAATAAAGCATTATGTGTTAGTTTGCAATATAATAAATTTCGTTTATGTTTGTATAACTTATCGTTTATTTTAAATTTCGAGGACGAAATTTTTGTAAGGGTGGTAAGATGTAATACCCAGCCCCTTTTTATACCAAAATACGTATCTCTCTCTAATTTATAAAGTTCTTATTTTTTTATTTTATTTATAATTATTGATTTATTTTAAAACCTTTTTAGCTCAAACCTAAGCTATAGATTTATTCTTCATCAAAATGCATTTCCCTATATTACTATACTTCTAGTTTTCTGACTTTAGTCGTTTTATATTTCCAATCTAGAACCCTAGTTCCTTATAGAGATATATATAAATCAAAACCACAGCCCATCTCCTTTATAATTTATTTTATTTCTATTTCTGCAGCCCATCTCCTCTTAACTGAGTTTTTCCTTTCTTAATAATCCAAGCCCGGCCCTCTTCTCCCTTCAAAATTCCTCTTATATTCCTCCCGGCCCACTCCCTATATTTATCCCCAAATAATTTCTTATTAATCCCAAGCCCAAACTATATTTATTTTAAACCAGCCCACTCCTTTTCTTTAACAAATTCCCTTAGGCCCGGCCCTCATCCAATAATTAAAATCTTTTTACTATATTTTTCCTGAGCCGGCCCGTTCTAAATTCCCATTCCCTTAAAATGTTTTCTATTTCTCTAGCCCACTCATTTCTGGCCCACTCCCTTAAATCCACTAATTAATTTCCTTTTCTTTCTTTGTATTCATCAGGCCCGGCCCACTCGTCCCCTCACCGCGCCGCTTCACGACCCGACCCGGCCCAATAACCTTTCTTCCCCAACGGCTCATTCCCTCATTTCCCGCGCGCGTTTCTTTCGCGACCACGTCGCCCGCATTTCTCGCCTCCGCCTCCGCCGACGCTCGCGCGCGTTACTCCCACTACGCGCGCCTCTCTCCTCTCTCTATTCTCTCGCCTCCATGTTCTCTTTCTTCTTCCCTCACGTTCTCCTCTCTCTCCCTTTTTCCGCTCCCCTCTCGAACCCACGCCTACGGCCGCACACACCCCGCCACCTCTGCCGGCACCCATCTCTAGCCTCCTCCTTTTTCCTCAACCCTCCTCGACTCAAACTCCCGTCTCCCTCTCTTTCTTTCCTCCTCTCTCCCACCGACCAAACTCCCCTGCACCCCGAGCACGAGCCCCTCTACGTCTCGTCGACTCCCCCGCACCATCGTCGTCGTCGTCATCATCATCGTCGTCGTCGTCGTCATCATCATCATCGCCGTCTCTAACCAACTTCATCATCTACAGCCCCCAACCCCGACCTCCGATCACTCCCCTCTCTCTTCCTCTGTCCCACTCTCTTCTCTCTCCCTCTCTCTCTCGCTCTAACTCTCTGTTTTCATTTTCTCTCTCTACAACTCTCTCCCCCTCACTCCAGATCTCCCCTCTCTTCCTCTGTCCCACTCTCCTCCTCACTCTCTCTCTCTAATCTCTGTCTCTTTCTCACTCAATCTCTCTCTCAGCTCTCTCTCTCTCACACTCTATTTCTCTCTAACTCTCTTTCACTCTCTCTCTTGATCACTCTTCTCACCCAACCCACTATATCCCCACCATCAGGAGCTGTGACCACCGCAGACACCCCGACGACGCCCCGAGCCCCCACTGGCCGAGAACAGACCCGAGCTCACTCGGAGCCGGAGCCGTCGCGGTGCGAGCTCGTCGCGCGTTCGTACCATTACCACTGCCGTGCATCGCCTAGACGCCTCCAGGCAAGTTCTTTACTTGCTTCATGCTATTCTATTTATGTTACAAATCCAAATCATATAAATTGCTGTGTTACCATTCCTGAAAACGTACACTATTTACCTGTTCGACGTGTGTTCCCAATGAGAATCCTTTCCTAATTTGGCGGAACTAAATGGTATTGTTTGGCCCGTAGGGCTGTGAATCTAATGGATGAATTTCGTTGGAAAATATAACCGTTAACGACTAAAACAACTACCCTCAAGTTTACTCGTAAAACTGGAATTTCCCTGTACCTGAAAACCGTTAAAATCGCTATAAATTATATACATACTAGAATGATGCGTTCGAGGGCTCAAATAGAATCCGACTCGACGAACTTTAACCCTATACTAGTTTCCAGATATTCCTGTACTCAAACTGTGTTAATATTTGGATCGGAGTGCGACTCTTGAAACGGATATGAAATTAAGGAAACGAAATGCGCACGCAAGATCGTTCTCGTTTTAAATATTTATAAACCGCAAGTGCACGGCGCATTGTAGCGAGCCGGCAAGCACGGGTCGATCCGCAGGGAATTGTGTATTAGGTCTTGTCTTTTAAGGTTCAACAAATTAAAGAATTGGATTGGTTGTCACAAAAAATGAATAGAATATGAAAACAAGAAAAAGCAAGAAAAGAAGTTAAGGAAGAATTGGTTGTGGCTTTGGCTTGGAAGATTGAATCACGACGATTCCTTCGACGCTCCCTTGATCATGAGTTGTTCGTTCTTGCGTCGATCCCGGCATGAAGCACGACTTGTCAAAACGGTTGCAAGGCACAAGTCGTCAAATTCCGATATTCTCCGTAAACACGAAACTAGTCCGTTTTGTTCACTTACCGTTGTATGTCCAAGCTTGGGGTATCAACACTAAACACAAGGGTTAGCAAGCATACCACAACATAAAAAACACAATTAGTGAGTTAAAGTAAATGATTTTAGTGTTGAGTTTTCTAGGTGTTTGTGATGGTATAAGGTATATGAAAACCAAGGGTTTGTCAAGCATTCGGTCATAAAATACCGTATCCAAACTTAGCAAACTTAACACCAATTTGATTTTAACTTAAACATTGAAATCGGGAAAGGGAATGATATGGTATATGAGGAGGTTACAAAGTAATCATGTTTCAAAATACTATATCATATCAATACATAAACAATATTTAAGTTAGAATCATAAATTGAAGCATAATAAACATAAACAAGAGGTGGAGGAGGCAAAGCCTTTCATCTCACTTCCTCACCAATACCACAACCAAAGAATTAGTTAAGCATGATAAAAGAAAAGAAAAACAAGCAAGAAAAGAAAAGAAACACAAATGTTATTAACACTTGAGAAAGAGATACAAGATTTTGGTTACTTGTTCAGCCTCCTTAATGAAGCTCTCCTAAGAAAGCTTCAAGAGAGAAGAAGAAGAATAAACCAATTGAAGCCCACTCAACTCTCAAGCTAAATCAAAAATAAAGAAACTAAGAAAAACTATGAGAATATATGAGAATGAGAGAGTGTCCTTCCCTTGCTCACTGGTATGCTTTTATTGGCACCAAAGAAAAAATAAACAAACAATAAAAATAAGGTGATGCGACTGCAAGGAAGGGACAGTGAAAAGATGGGGACATGATGCCATACATCATATCAACACTTTTAGCATTTATAACTCTTGTCCCTCCATGTGCCCACTTCATCATATCTTGTGTGCCATGGGCACCATGATCCATGCCAAAGAGTTGTGTGTACACTTGTATTGTGTTGGACCAAAATTGTGTACACATGTTTATTTCCAAAAGAACTCTTTGGATATCGGTCGGTTTCCTGTTCTGTTTGCAGTGTCGGCTCCAAAACGATTATATCCGTGATTTTGAATGTATTTCCAGTATTTTATCACGAATGCCTGTAAACTGTATTTACTGAGCAGACACTGATTAATAGTACCGATATATAACAAAATAGATAACGAATGAGCGGTATTAAAATGCAGTTTTCTGTGATGAACAAATACCCCCAAACTTATCTTTTGCTCGTCCCGAGCAAAACAAAAAAATCCTTGACTCTCTTTCGCAGGAAACGCGGTTGCACTGAGCATGTGCAACAAGCCGTTAAACCTCTAGGTGTTCCTAATAGGAGAAGTGTTGTCTCCTGAGGGTTTTCAGCGGATTACACCCACAAAATCCAGTCAAGTTAGCATCGTGGAGAGACTGTTGATTCTAATCTTAAGTTAAAGATCAAAGTTGGAGGTTCTATCACCCAAGTTAGAAATGTTAAACCCTATTTTTCACTCCTCACAATTTGTTTAACATAAGCTCATACGCGTCTTTACGTGATTGTGCGGATAGTGTCCATAAGGTTTTAAGAACTTGATTAAGGTCATCATGTCATAATCACAGATCAGAATAGTCTTCAAAAGGATCACACGAGTTTTGAAAGGAGTTGCGGTTTTCTCAAGTTTTTGTTCTCAAGTTAGGTTTCAAGTCAGAATATAAAATCATTTTTAACAGAGAACCTAAATCTGAGGTTTCACTCCTACCTTTCTCCTGTTGTTGTTCATACACACCTTTCTTTATCGTGCAAAACATCTTAACAAATACAAACCTTCATATCTCCGCGAAAAAACTGTTTTAATAGAAAATTCGTTTCCGCCAAGATTATTCTCCCACAAAGAACCGTGAGGACTTTTAACTCGGAGAGAATACTTGCTTAGCTTGTTTTATCTAGCGATTGGAAACTTAGCGAATTTTGGGTCAATGACTCCCAAACCAGATGGTTTTAGGGCATTAGGTGTGGAGATACCCCAAGGACTTAATTACCCAACTTACCAAGGCCACAAAACAAAAGACTCGTTTTATTTTAAAATATTCTGAACTCAGTGAAAACGGAGATATAGTCAGCTTTTTCTTTTAAATCCGAAGACGTTACATGTGGATAAGGTGTGTAATTACTCCAACAATGTTTCAGATGGGTTATTTTTCAGACTTATAGTTTCTGTTAAAACCTCAATAATATACTTCATATTCACCTTACTTTATGAACTATTCTTGATATTACTTAACTCAGAACAAACATGTTTGATCCTAAAGATCTTTATCAATTATAAAAGTTTATAGACATATGTGACTTTCATTAAATTCTCAAAAACATACGACACGTGTAAGTGATATAAAAGACGTATATTAGCAACGGTTAAACACAAGAGAGGGTTATCTTTCGGGTTGTCAATCTCACAACAAGGATTTAGTTATTTCTAACTTATCAACCGAACAGTCAGACTTTGAATCTAAGTTCCCCCGCTAGCTAACATGACAAAGTTTTTGTATTTTTAGGAAAAAATTTCAATTTTTATGGGTTTTTTAATATGTATGCAATGCAGAATATACAATATACACATGATGCAGCAAAATAAACGCAGTGCTCACCGCCAAACCTAAGTTTTACGATGTCCTCATCGTTGCCCCCGTCTCCGGTAGCTAGACTTAGACATCAGGATGATAATTTTATTCAAAAAAATATATAAAAAAAAACTAAGACTAATTACAACATTTACATGTTAAAATACTGGGTTAGTCCAGAAATTAATACCAGCCATTTAAAGATTTTGTCTATATAGTGCAATGGCTGGTAAAAGATTATGTATATAAAAAAGAAAGAGAAAAAGAAAAGGTATATGTTAGATGTTAGTGAAGGGCATGAGCATGTAAAAGTAGGGATCGGAAGACGTTGAAGATGAAGATGAAGTTTTGAAGAGGTCAAAGAATTGTTTCCTGGATGAATTGAATGTTCATAAAGCACATGTTGAGTTCCAAAGTCAAGTTCGTGTAGAAACTAGAGTTCATCCGCAAAAAGTTCGGCAAAAGAAAGGTTTTTAGGATGTTCCCAAATGGATCCTGACTCAAGCTCACCAAGAATATCAAGTTCATCCGCAAAAATTTCTTCAAAACTTGATATGAAAGAATATTTTTCAATGCTGTCTTCCTCCCTATGATTTTTCACAATCATATTCTTATCACTATGGTTTTCTAACTCTCCCAATACCATTTCTTCCTCATCACATTCACAAATAGGTAGGTATATGTCATCCAAAAAAGTAGGTTCCCACACTAACATTTCTTCCGAAACAATATCACTAGGTGATACAAAAATTGTGGGTTCCTGATCATTGATCTCTTCTGACAATCCATCCAAACCATACTCGTAAAACTCACGAGATTTCTCCTCTAAAATTGGAATGCAAAAATCAGTCGGAGGTTTTTCTTGTGCGTCCTAATAACACTTAGTCAATTCAATTGCATCGTCATCTATGAAATCATTAAAATTCAATTGATCGTTTATCTCACTCGGGTGACTTCCTAGATGACAGACATTAACACTATTGGGTTCCAATTGACTGTGTCCACTCTCTAGAATCCTTACAGCTAAATGTTTCGCTTGTTCTTCTATTATAGCCAAAGATTGAACTTGAGCGTGAAATAATTGCTCAGACTGCTGTATATACAGGGCTAGCGTAGCAGATGTTTGATTCTCGACCTCGATCATCATTTCAATACCCTTCTCTAAAGCGCTCAACTTAGCATTCATCTCACTATCATTCCCTAATGATGGTTCAATTGTTTCAGGTAAGGAGGGTTGTGATGGTGGTGATGCTAAAGCGGTCAATCTGTCGACCTCTTTCTCTAAATCTTCAATCATTAGGTCTCTAATTAAAGTGAGACTGGGTTCAAGAGTGTTAGGTGGGTGACCATTATAAAAAATCTGGGACGGTTGGTCACCCCCTAAGAAAGGACAGTTGTCATGAATGTGGGAAGAATTTTGGCAATTTGAACAAGTGAATTGGGATTGAGTATAACCAAAAGAATAAGAATCGTGAAAAATTGAATTAAATCGTGATCGCCCATATCAACAAGAATTCACAAATATCACAAAAACAAAGAATATCACACCCCTAGCAGTTTATGTTATGCCAGTCAACTAGACTTGCTCAAGAACCTGATTGTTAAAGTAAAACTGTGTCGAGAAACGGGCTCAAGATATATGGATTACGAAGCCAGGTAAGTGCAAGAGAAAAGGGGAGGTTTTCCAACGCTTTCGCGAAGTTCCTTAATTAGATAACCCTTTCTCTTGAACACTTGCTTAGACACCCCATGAACGATATACCGTTAAACGGTGTTCTAAATACAGTCAATTTCTCCTAATGAGCGCGATGTCCTTAAAGTCAAAGTATAGTTGATTTTAAATTACTGTAGGTATGCAAGAATGCAGTTTTGTGATTTGTGGGCCACGGAAAAAGGTGATAAAATCCTTTACCGTATCTTGTGTGGTCTTTTTGCCCTTAAATCCGTATTAAGATGCAAATGCGCAATCAATAAAAGAATTCAAAAAATCAAGCAATTTAACCAATTCTTTTTCGTTTTAAATTTAAGCGCTGCAAAAAATACAGTTAGTTCTCTGTTCAATTGGTGGCAAGCTTGTGCGAAAAATCCTGCAGACGATCGAATAGTGGAATGCGTCGGATTTGAGAAGAATGTGTTAGAAAAAGCGCACCGAAGTGATTTGGGTTATGAAACCCTCTTTGAAGTGATCCCGAGTCTTTGATTGTTCGCTTGCGCGGGTCAAACTACCCGGATCTTTGTCACTGTACTTCACTAACGTTTTTGCAATTGAATTTGATCCTTGCTCCGCACGATCGCTGGTCGTAATTCCTTAAAAACTGAAATGTTGGAAAATACGATATTTAGTGTCAAAAAGTGATATATATGCCCCAATTCCTGCACACTCAAAATTAGAAAAATCAAACAATACCACTAGAGCACTGACAACACACTGGAGATCACCCAAAAAGAAATTATCAAAAAACACCCTCATTGGGCCGGCGAAGTCAGATTTCTTGATGACGTCGCCGGCCAAATGCAAAGTGATTGTGCTTGAATTTTGTGTGGCTCTTCCAGGTTATATTAGTATTCCAATGGAATAACTTGATTTTTCAGTTCAATAACAGAGTGCTAACAGGTTGCAAAGACAGAGAACAAAGTGAAAAGAATTTGTATTGTTAGTTTTGGAAAAAAATTGAGTTAGTAGTTAAACGAGTTAGTAAGAACCAGAAATAACAATACCCAATAATACCAACTCTCCGGCAACGGCGCCAAAAACTTGTTGGGAATTCACCCGCGCGCGCAAACGCGTATGTTATGGAAACGGATATGAAATTAAGGAAACGAAATACGCACGCGAGATCGTTCTCGTTTTAAATATTTATAAACGGCAAGTGCACGGCGTATTGTAGTGAGCCGGCAAGCACGGGTCGATCCGCAGGGAATTGTGTATTAGGTCTTGTCTTTTAAGGTTCAACAAATTAAAGAATTGGGTTGGTTGTCACAAAAAATGAATAGAATACGAAAACAAGAAAAAGCAAGAAAAGAAGTTAAGGAAGAATTGGTTGTGGCTTTGGCTTGGAAGATTGAATCGCGAAGATTCCTTCGACGCTCCCGTGATCATGAGTTGTTCGTTTTTGCGTCGATCCCGGCATGAAGCACGACTTGTCAAAGTGGTTGCGAGGCACAAGTCGTCAAATTCTGATATTCTCCGCAAACACGAAACTAGTCCGTTTTGTTCACTTACCGTTGTATGTCCAAGCTTGGGGTATCAACACTAAACACAAGGGTTAGCAAGCATACAACAACATCAGAAACACAATTAGTGAGTTAGAGCAAATGATTTTAGTGTTGAGTTTTCTAGGTGTTTGTGATGGTATAAGGTATATGAAAACCAAGGGTTTGTCAAGCATTCGGTCACAAAATACCGTATCCAAACTTAGCAAACTTAACACCAATTTGATTTTAACTTAAACATTGAAATCGGGAAAGGGAATGATATGGTATATGAGGAGGTTACAAAGTAATCATGTTTCAAAATACCATATCATATCAATACATAAACAATATTTAGGTTAGAATCATAAATTGAAGCACAATAAACATAAACAAGAGGTGGAGGAGGCAAAGCCTTTCATCTCACTTCCTCACCAATACCACAACCAAAGAATTAGTTAAGCATGATAAAAGAAAAGAAAAACAAGCAAGTAAAGAAAAGAAACACAAATGTTATTAACACTTGAGAAAGAGATACAAGATTTTGGTTACTTGTTCAGCCTCTTTAACGAAGCTCTCCTAAGAAAGCTTCAAGAGGGAAGAAGAAGAATAAACCAATTGAAGCCCATTCAACTCTCAAGCTAAATCAAAAATAAAGAAACTAAGAAAAACTATGAGAATATATGAGAATGAGAGAGTGTCCTTCCCTTGCTCACTGGTATGCTTTTATTGGCACCAAAAAAAAATAAACAAACAATAAAAATAAGGTGATGCGACTGCAAGGAATGGACAGTGAAAAGATGGGGACATGATGCCATACATCAAATCAACACTTTTAGCATTTATAACTCTTGTCCCTCCATGTGCCCACTTCATCATATCTTGTGTGCCATGGGCACCATGATCCATGCCAAAAAGTTGTGTGTACACTTGTATTGTGTTGGACCAAAATTGTGTACACATGTTTATTTCCAAAAGAACTCTTTGGATATCGGTCGGTTTCCTGTTCTGTTTGCAGTGCCGGCTCCAAAACGTTTATATCCGTGATTTTGAATGTGTTTCCAGTATTTTATCATGAATACCTATAAACTGTAATTACTAAGCAGACACTGATTAATAGTACTGATATATAACAAAATAGATAACGAATAAGCGGTATTAAAATGCAGTTTTCTGTGATGAAAAAATACCCCCAAACTTATCTTTTGCTCGTTCCGAGCAAAACAAAAAAATCCTAGACTCTCTTTCGCAGGAAACGCGATTGCACTGAGCATGTGCAACAAGCCGTTAAACCTCTAGGTGTTCCTAGTAGGAGGAGTGTTGTCTCCTGAGGGTTTTCAGCGGATTACAGCCACAAAATCCTGTCAAGTTAGCATCGTGGAGAGACTGTTGATTCTAATCTTAAGTTAGAGATCAAAGTTGAAAGTTCTATCACCCAAGTTAGAAACGTTAAACCCTATTTTTCACTCCTCACAATTTGTTTAACATAAGCTCATACGCGTCTTTACGTGATTGTGCGGATAGTGTCCATAAGATTTTAAGAACTTGATTAGGGTCATCATGTCATAATTACAGACCAGGATAGACTTCTAAAGGATCACACGAGTTTGGAAAGGAGTTGCTGTTTTCTCATATTTTTGTTCTCAAGTTAGGTTTCAATTAAGAATATTAAACCATTTTTAACAGAGAACCTAAATCTGAGGTTTCACTCCTACCTTTCACATGTTGTTGTTCATACACACCTTTCTTTATCGTGCAAAATGTCTTAATAAATACAAACCTTCATATCTCCGCGAAAAAACCGTTTTAATAGAAAATTCGTCTCCGCCAAGATTATTCACCCACAAAGAACCGTGAGGACTTTTAACTCGGAGAGAATACTTGCTTAGCTTGTTTTATCTGGCGATTGGAAACTTAGCAAGCTTTGGGTCAATGACTCCCAAACCAGATGGTTTTAGGGTATTAGGTGTGGAGACACCCCAAGAACTTAATTACCCAAGTTATCAATGCCACAAAACAAAAGACTTATTTTATTTTAAAATATTCTTAACTCAGTGAAAACGGAGATATAGTCAGCTTTTTATTTTAAATCCGAAGACGTTACATGTAGATAAGGTGTGTAATTACTCCAACAAGGTTTCAGATGGGTTATTTTTTAGACTTATAATTTCTGATAAAATCTCAATAATATTCTTCATATTCACCTTACTTTATGAACTATTCTTGATATTACTTAACTCAGAACAAACATGTTTGATCCTAAAGATCTTTATCAATTATAAAAGTTTATAGACATGTATGACTTTCATTAAATTCTCAAAAACATACGACACGTGTAAGTGATATAAAAGACGTATATTAGCAACGGTTAAACACAAGGGAGAGTTATCTTTCGGGTCGTCAATCTCACAACAAGGATTTGGTTATTTCTAACTTATCAACCGAACCGTCAGATTTTGAATCTAAGTTCCCCCGCTAGCTAACATGACAAAGTTTTTGTATTTTTAGGAAAAAAATTCAATTTTTATGGGTTTTTTAATATGTATGCAATGAAGAATATACAATATACACATGATGCAGCAAAATAAACGCAGTGCTCACCCCCAAACCTAAGTTTTACGATGTCCTCATCGTTGCCCCCGTCTCCGATAG
The DNA here is from genome assembly GCA_030015575.1 of Agapanthus africanus. Classification (NCBI taxonomy): domain Eukaryota; kingdom Viridiplantae; phylum Streptophyta; class Magnoliopsida; order Asparagales; family Amaryllidaceae; genus Agapanthus; species Agapanthus africanus. The sequence continues at coordinate 634,566,364 of JASDDO010000031.1, read as the reverse complement.
CTAGACTTAGATATCAGGGTGAGAATTTTATTCAAAGAAAAAAAAAACTAAGACTAATTACAACATTTACATGTTAAAAGACTGGGTTAGTCCAGAAATTAATACCAGCTATTTAAAAAATTTGTCTATATAGTGCAATAGCTGGTAAAAGAATATGTATATAAAAAAGAAAAAGAAAAAGAAAAGGTATATGTTAGATGTTAGTGAAGGGCATGAGCGTGTAAGAGTAGGGATCGGAAGACGTTGAAGATGAAAATGAAGTTTTGAAGAGGTCAAAGAATTGTTTCCTGGATGAATTGAATTTTCATAAAGCACATGTTGAGTTCCAAAGTCAAGTTCGTGTAGAAACTGAAGTTCATCCGCAAAAAGTTCGGCAAAAGAAAGGTTTTTAGGATGTTCCCAAATGGATCCTGACTCAAGCTCACCAAGAATATCAAGTTCATCCGCAAAAATTTCTTCAAAACTTGATATGAAAGAATATTTTTCAATGCTGTCTTCCTCCCTATGATTTTTCACAGTCCTATTCTTATCACTATGGTTTTCTAACTCTCCCAATGCCATTTCTTCCTCATCACATTCACAAATGGGTAGGTATATGTCATCCAAAAAAGTAGGTTACCATACTAACATTTCTTCCGAAACAATATCACTAGCTGATACAAAAATTGTGGGTTCCTGATCATTGATCTCTTCTGACAGTCCATCCAAACCATACTCGTAAAACTCACGAGATTCCTCCTCTTAAATTGGAATGCAAAATTCAGTCGGAGGTTATTCTTGTGTGTCCTGATAACACTTAGTCAATTCAATTTCATCGTCATCTATGAAATCATTGAAATTCAATTGATCGTTTATCTCACTCGGGTGACTTCCTAGATGACAGACATTAACACAATTGGGTTCCAATTGACTGTGTTCACTCCCTAGAATCCTCACCGCTAAATGTTTCGCTTGTTCTTCTATTCTAGCCAAAGATTGAGCTTGAGCGTGAAATAATTGCTCAGACTGCTGTATACACAGGGCTAGCGTAGCAGCTGTTTGATTCTCGACCTCAATCATCATTTCAATACCCTTCTTTAAAGCGCTCAACTTAGTATTCATCTCACTATCATTCCCTAATGATGGTTCAATTGTTTCATGTAAGGAGGGTTGTGATGGTGGTGATGCTAAAGCGGTCAATCTGTCGACCTCTTTCTCTAAATCTTCAATCATTAGGTCTCTAATTGAAGTGGGACAGGGTTCAAGAGTGTTAGGTGGGTGACCATTATCAAAAATCTGGGACGGTTGGTCACCCCCTAAGAAAGGACAGTTGTCATGAATGTGGGAAGAATTTTGGCAATTTGAACAAGTGAATTGGGATTGAGTATAACCAAAAGAATAAGAATCGTGAAAAATTGAATTAAATCGTGTATCGCCCATATCAACAAGAATTCATAAATATCACAAAAACAAAGAATATCACACCCCTAGCAGTTTATGTTATGCCAGTCAACTAGACTTGCTCAAGAACCTGATTGTTGAAGTAAAACTGTGTCGAGAAACGGGCTCAAGATATACGGATCACGAAGCCAGGTAAGTGCAAGAGAGAAGGGGGGTTTCCAACGCTTTCGCGAAGTTCCTTAATTAGATAACCCTTTCTCTTGAACACTTGTCTAGACACCCCATGAAACCGTTAAATGGTGTTCTAAACACAGTCAACTTCTTCTAATGAGCGCGATGTCCTTAAAGTCAATGTATAGTTGATTTTAAATTACTGTAGGTATGCAAGAATGCAGTTTTGTGATTTGTGGGCCACGGAAAAAGGTGATAAAATCCTTTACCGTATCTTGTTTGGTCTTTTTGCCCTTAAATCCGTATTAAGATGCAAATGCGCAAATAATAAAAGAATTCAAAAAATCAAGCAATTTAACCAATTCTTTTTCGTTTTAAATTTAAGCGCTGCAAAAAATACGGTTAGTTCTCTGTTCAAATTGGTGGCAAGCTTGTGCGAAAAATCCTGCAGACGATAGAATAGTGGAATGCGTCGGATTTGAGAAGAATGTATTAGAAAAAGCGCACCGAAGTGATTTGGGTTAAGAAACCCTCTTTGAAGTGATCCCGAGTCTTTGATTGTTCGCTTGTGCGGGTCAAACTACCCGGATCTTTGTCACTGTACTTCACTAACGTTTTTGCAATTGAATTTGATCCTTGCTCCGCACGATCGCTGGTCGTAATTCCTTAAAAACTGAAATGTCGGAAAAATACGATATTTAGTGTCAAAAAGCGATATATATACCCCAATTCCTGCACACTCAAAATTAGAAAAATCAAACAATACCACTAGAGCACTGACAACACACTGGAGATCACCCAAAAAGAAATAATCAAAAAACACCCTCATTGGGCCGGCGAGGTCGGATTTCTTGATGACGTCGCCGGCCAAATGCAAAGTGTTTGTGCTTGAATTTTGTGTGGCTCTTCCAGGTTATATTAGTATTCCAATGGAATAACTTGATTTTTCAGTTCAATAACAGAGTGCTAACGGGTTGCAAAGACAGAGAACAAGGTGAAAAGAATTTGTATTGTTAGTTTTGAAAAAAAATTGAGTTAGTAGTTAAACGAGTTAGTAAGAACCAGAAATAATAATACCCAATACTACCAACTCTCCGGAAACGGTGCAAAAAACTTGTTGGGAATTCACCCGCGCGCCCAAACGCGTATGTTATGGAAACGGATATGAAATTAAGGAAACGAAATGCGCACGCGAGATCGTTCTCGTTTTAAATATTTATAAACCGCAAGTGCACGGCGCATTATAGCGAGCCGGCAAGCACGGGTCGATCCGCAGGGAATTGTGTATTAGGTCTTGTCTTTTAAGGTTCAATAAATTAATGAATTGGGTTGGTTGTCACAAAAAATGAATAGAATACGAAAACAAGAAAAAGCAAGAAAAGAAGTTAAGGAAGAATTGGTTGTGGCTTTGGCTTGGAAGATTGAATCGCGACGATTCCTTCGACGCTCCCTTGATCATGAGTTGTTCGTTCTTTCGTCGATCCCGGCATGAAGCACAACTTGTCAAAGCGGTTCCGAGGCACAAGTCGTCAAATTCCGATATTCTCCGCAAACACGAAATTAGTCCGTTTTGTTCACTTACCGTTGTATGCCCAAGGTTGGGGTATCAACGCTAAAAACAAGGGTAAGCAAGCATACCACAACATCAAAAACACAATTAGTGAGTGAGAGCAAAAGATTTTAGTGTTGAGTTTTCTAGGTGTTTGTGATGGTATAAGGTATATGAAAACCGAGGGTTTGTCAAACATTCGGTCACAAAATACCGTATCCAAACTTAGCAAACTTAACACCAATTTGATTTTAACTTAAACATTGAAATGGGAAAAGGGAATGATATGGTATATGAGGAGGTTACAAAGTAACCATGTTTCAAAATACCATATCATATCAATACATAAACAATATTTAAGTTAGAATCATAAATTGAAGCACAATAAACAAAAATAAGAGGTGGGGAGACAAAGCCTTTCATCTCACTTCCTCACCAATACCACAACCAAAGAATTAGTTAAGCATGATAAAAGAAAAGAAAAACAAGCAAGTAAAGAAAAGAAACACAAATGTTATTAACACTTGAGAAAGAGATACAAGATTTTGGTTACATGTTCAGCCTCCTTAAAGAAGCTCTCCTAAGAAAGCTTCAAGAGGGAAGAAGAAGAAGAAACCAATTGAAGCCCACTCAACTCTCAAGCTAAACCAAAAATAAAGAAACTAAGAAAAACTATGAGAATATATGAGAATGAGAGAGTGTCCTTCCCTTGCTCACCGGTATGCTTTTATTGGCACCAAAGAAAAATAAACAAACAATAAAAATAAGGTGATGCGACTGCAAGGAATGGACAGTGAAAAGATGGGGACATGATGCCATACATCACATCAACACTTTTAGCTTTTATAACTCTTGTCCCTCCATATGCCCACTTCTTCATATCTTGTGTGCCATGGGCACCATGATCCATGCCAAAGAGTTGTGTGTACACTTGTATTGTGTTGGACCAAAATTGTGTACACATGTTTATTTCCAAAAGAACTCTTTGGATATCGGTCGGTTTTCTGTTATGTTTGCAGTGTCGGCTCCAAAACGTTTATATCCGTGATTTTGAATGTGTTTCCAGTATTTTATCACGAATACCTGTAAACTGTAATTACTGAGCAGACACTGATTAATAGTACCGATATATAACAAAATAGATAACGAATAAGCGGTATTAAAATGCAGTTTTCTGTGATGAAAAAATACCCCCAAACTTATCATTTGCTCGTCCCGAGCAAAACAAAAAAATCCTAGACTCTCTTTCGCAGGAAACGCGATTGCACTGAGCATGTGCAACAAGCCGTTAAACCTCTAGGTGTTCCTAGTAGGAGGAGTGTTGTCTCCTGAAGGTTTTCAGCGGATTACACCCACAAAATCCAGTCAAGTTAGCATCGTGGAGAGACTGTTGATTCTAATCTTAAGTTAGAGATTAAAGTTGGAAGTTCTATCATCCAAGTTAGAAACGTTAAACCCTATTTTTCACTCCTCACAATTTGTTTAACATAAGCTCATACGCGTCTTTACGTGATTGTGCGGATAATGTCCATAAGGTTTTAAGAACTTGATTAGGGTCATCATGTCATAATTACATACTAGGATAGACTTCTAAAGGATCACACGAGTTTTGAAAGGAGTTGCGGTTTTCTCATATTTTTGTTCTCAAGTTAGGTTTCAATTCAGAATATAAAACCATTTTTAACATAGAACCTAAATCTGAGATTTCACCCCTACCTTTCACCTGTTGTTGTTCATACACACCTTTCTTTATCGTGCAAAACGTCTTAATAAATACAAACATTCATATCTCCGCGAAAAACCGTTTTAATAGAAAATTTGTCTCCGCCAAGATTATTCTCCCACAAAGAACCGTGAGGACTTTTAACTCGGAGAGAATACTTGCTTAGCTTGTTTTATCTGGCGATTGGAAACTTAGCGAGCTTTGGGTCCAAAAACTTGTTCGGAATTCACCCGCGCGTGCAAACGCGTATGTTATGGAAACGGATATGAAATTAAGGAAACGGAATGCGCACGCGAGATCGTTCTCATTTTAAATATTTATAAACCATAAGTGCACGGCGCGTTGTAGCGAGCCGGCAAGCACGGGTCGATCCGCAGGGAATTGTGTATTAGGTCTTGTCTTTTAAGGTTCAACAGATTAATGAATTGGGTTGGTTGTCACAAAAAATGAATAAAATACGAAAACAAGAAAAAGCGAGAAAAGAAGTTAAGGAAGAATTGGTTGTGGCTTTGGCTTGGAAGATTGTATCGCGACGATTCCTTCGACTCTCCTTTGATCATGAGTTGTCTTTTCTTGCGTCGATCCCGGCATGAAGCACGACTTGTCAAAGCGGTTGCGAGGCACAAGTCGTCAAATTCCGATATTCTCCGCAAACACGAAACTAGTCCGTTTTGTTCACTTACCGTTGTATGCCCAAGGTTGGGGTATCAACGCTAAAAACAAGGGTAAGCAAGCATACCACAACATCAAAAACACAATTAGTGAGTGAGAGCAAAAGATTTTAGTGTTGAGTTTTCTAGGTGTTTGTGATGGTATAAGGTATATGAAAACCGAGGGTTTGTCAAGCATTCGGTCACAAAATACCGTATCCAAACTTAGCAAACTTAACACCAATTTGATTTTAACTTAAACATTGAAATAGGGAAAGGGAATGATATGGTATATGAGGAGGTTACAAAGTAACCATGTTTCAAAATACCATATCATATCAATACATAAACAATATTTAAGTTAGAATCATAAATTGAAGCACAATAAACATAAACAAGAGGTGGAGGAGGCAAAGCCTTTCATCTCACTTCCTCACCAATACCACAACCAAAGAATTAGTTAAGCATGATAAAAGAAAATAAAAACAAGCAAGTAAAGAAAAGAAACACAAATGTTATTAACACTTGAGAAAGAGATACAAGATTTTGGTTACTTGTTCGACCTTAATGAAGCTCTCCTAAGAAAGCTTCAAGTGGGAAAAAGAAGAAGAAACCAATTGAAGCCCACTCAACTCTCAAGCTAAACCAAAAAAAAGAAACTAAGAAAAACTATGAGAATATATGAGAATGAGAGAATGTCCTTCCCTTGCTCACTGGTCTGCTTTTATAGACACCAAAGAAAAATAAACAAACAATAAAAATAAGGTGATACGACTGCAAAGAAGGGACAGTGAAAAGATGGGGACATGATGCCATACATCAAATCAACACTTTTAGCATTTATAACTCTTGTACCTCCATATGCCCACTTCATCATATCTTGTGTGCCATGGGCACCATGATCCATGCCAAAGAGTTGTGTGTACACTTGTATTGTGTTGGACCAAAATTGTGTACACGTGTTTATTTCCAAAAGAACTCTTTGGATATCGGTCTGTTTCCTGTTCTGTTTGCAGTGTCGGCTCCAAAACGTTTATATCTGTGATTTTGAATGTGTTTCCAGTATTTTATCACGAATACCTGTAAACTGTATTTACTGAGCAGACACTGATTAATAGTACCGATATATAACAAAATAGATAATGAATGAGCGGTTTTAAAATGCAGTTTTCTGTGATGTACAATATATATATATATATATATATATATATATGTATCTTTGGAGGAAATATAAATGCATGCAAATTGGATCGCACCCCAATATTGGGCGCATCCTATCTAGAAGTCCGCATCATGCGCTTCGCCATGTGATATGCACGTGCGCACAAGTGAAGAAAACTTTCCAGAAGGGACATGCGCATTACATGTCATAGATGTGTGCGCAAATGCAGAATATTGTCTTTCAAGACATGCGATGAATGACATGCGCATCACATCACGTGATATACACGTGTGCGTAAGTTGAAAGAAGCCTTTATAAGGACATGTGTATCACGTACCATACACGTGCCCATCGTCAGGGCATTGTAGGGTGTTTTTCATCACCACATTGAGATGGGAATACGCGCGCGTTTGTCCGTACTACAGATTCCCCCTGTCTAGGATAGGCGGGGGTTTATTGATTGTGAAGATCCGAATCTCCGGCAGCCGCGGACTAAGCTGCCGTTAATTACCCCTTACCTTTAGAGCGAGAGAACCTCCGATTGACAGGTAAAACCGGTCATGCGAACTCAATGCGATATGTTGGTGTGTGTGTGTGTGTGTTTTAACATATAACAATGGAGACGTGTTCATTTTTTTGTTCCAATTGTAAATAAATAAATAAAAGGATATATATATTTTTTTATAAAAAAAACCAAAAATAAATAAGTAAATAAATATTTAGAGAAAAGTTTTTTTATTTTAATATTATTCATAATTTATTTTTATTTATTTATCATTTATTTCGTTTTTTTAAAAGAAGAAAAGAAGGAAGAAAAAAAATTTAAAAAGAAAAGGGAGGGGGCTTCCCCCACTCACGTGAGGGGGGAGGCTCTCATTAAATCCTATTTAATCGGTGCCTCACATGCCCACTCGTGAGGGGGCAAAAAGGCTTCCATTAAATGAGAGTGAGGTGGTATGGGAGCCTCACATGCCCTCTCGTGAGGGGGCAAAAGGGCTCCCATTAAATGGGAGCATTCCCCCCTCACGTGCCCTCACGTGAGGTGGGCCAAAGGGCTCCCATTAAGTAGGAGCCTTCCCCCCTCACATGTCCTTATGTGAAGGGGAAGGGAGGGCTCCCATTTGATGGGAGCCTCCCCCACACTTAGGGGCCCCAAAATTAATTAAAAAATAATTTTTTTATCTTTTATTTTTTAAATTATTTTAATATATTTATTTTCATGGAGTTCAACTCCAAAAAAAAAGAATTTTATTTTGGAGTTAAACTTCAAAAGAATTTTAAATGGAGTTAAATTTCAAAAGAATTTTAAATAGAGTTCAACTCCAAAAGAATTTTTATCGTGGAGTTAAACTCCAAAAGAATTTTAAATGGAGTAAAACTCCTAAAAAAAATTTAATGTAGAGTTAAACTCCAAAATACTTTTAAATGGAGTTCAACTCCAAAAAGATTTTTATTATGGAGTTAAACTCCAAAAGAATTTTAAATGGAGTTAAACTCCGAAAGAATTTTTATTATGGAGTTGAACTCCAAAAGAATTTTAAATGTGGAGTTAAACTCCAAAAGAATTTTAAATGGAGTCAAACTCCTAAAAAGATTTAATGTGAAGTTAAACTCCCCAAAAAAGATTTTTATTGTGGAGTTAAACTCCAAAAGAATTTTGTAATGGAGTTAAACTCCAAAAGAATTTTAAATGGAGTTCAACTCAAAAAAAAATTTATTTATGGAGTTAAACTCCAAAAGAATTTTAAGTAGAGTTAAACTCCTAAAATGATTTAATGTGGAGTTAAACTCCCCAAAAAGAATTTTATTGTGAAGTTAAACTCCAAAAGAATTTTTAAATGGGGTTCAACTCCAAAAAAAAATTTATTTGGTGTGGAGTTAAACTCCGCTAAATGGGGTCCCCCCTCATGTGAGAGAGGAGAAAGGGGCTCCCCAAATAGGAGACTCCCACTCATATGAGAGGGAACAACCCAAAATGGGAGACTCCCCCTCACATGAGAGGGAATAAAGGGGCTCCCAAAATGGGAGCCTCCCACTCACATGAGAGGAAGCAACCCACAATGGGAGCCTCCCCCTCACATGAAAGGGGACAAAGAAGTTCCAAATGATATTTTTTTAAATTTTTTTTTATTTTTTTAAAAGGAGTTGGACTCCAAAAATATTTGTATGGAGTTAAACTCCAAAAGAATTTTTATTTGTGGAGTTGAACTCCGAAAGAATTTTTGTTGTGGAGTTAAACTCCAAAAGAATTTTAAAAAAAAGAATTTTAAATGGAGTTAAATTCCGAAAGAATTTTTATTTTGGAGTTGAACTCCAAAAGAATTTTAAATGTAGAGTTAAACTCCAAAAGAATTTTAAATGGAGTTAAACTCCTAAAAAGATTTTTATTTGGTGTGGAGTTAAACTCCACTAAATGGGGAGCCTCCCGCTCACGTGAAAGGGGAGAAAGCTTCCACTTGGTAGGAGTTCCCTCTTCCATACGTGAAAGGGAGCAGGGGCTCCCAAAAGATCCTTTTTTTGTGTGATGGAGTTAAACTCCAAAAAAATTTGTTTGGAGTTAAACTCCCAAAACAATTTTATTCGGAGTTAAACTCCAAAAAATAAGGTTTTAATTATAGAGTTAAACTCCAAAAGAATTTTATTTGTGGAGTTAAACTCCAAAAGATTTTCTCATTTCTCTTCTGAGAAGAAACCCAAAATGGGTTCTCTTGAAACTCCAAGATTTAGATCTTGGATGATAAAAAAAAAGAGACCCTTTTTTCTCTTGATGGAGTCTTGGGAGGTGGGTTTATGGTAAAACTTTATTTAGTTTTAAAAAAGAGAGAGCTAAGCTCTTGATTTAATTAGAAAATGAAAAGGAAGAGGAAGAACTTGGGAGAAAGAGGATGGAGGCACTAACCTTAGTTTTTTGGGAGAATGAATTGTTCTCTTTTATTTCATTATTATGTTGCCTTATATAGGCTTACAAATTTACATATAGCCCCTTGGGCTTTACAAAATGGTATTTTGCTCATCCCATGCCTCAAGTGCTCATTTCTTTTGCGCAAAAGCCATGGGCTTTACAAAAATTTGGCTTTATGTCATTTTTCTTACATTCATGCATAAAAAATACATCAAAATTATTTATTACATGATTTCATTTTGGCATGGGGAAGATTGGCCGCGGGGCTCGACTTGGGCATGGGCCCACCTGGTTTGAGGTTGACTTTGACTTGGTCAACCGGGGTGTAATTTTTGACCCCAACAAAGTGCCCCCATCAATAAATGCACACCGCACATGTGGGTCGTGTGCATGAAATTGATGGATCTTCTTTCATGTGGAGGCAACTTGATTTGATTCCCGCTTTTTGGGAAGCCGGCACTGCCCTTTTTACGACATGGACGGTCGATGTCTCCAAGACGGAGTGTCCGTGGTAGACGTTTCCCTGGCATGGATTGATTTGGTTCCCGCTTTTTTGGGAAGCCGGTACTGCCCTTTTTACAATATGGACGGTCGACGCTTGACGCGTCTCCGAGGCGGAGTGTCCGTGGTAGACGTTTCCCCGGCACGGAATGAATTGGTTCCCGCTTAGTGGGAAGCCGACACTGCCCTTTTTACGACATGGACGGTCGACACTTGACGTTTCCCCGAGACGGAGTGTCACTGGTTGTTCGACTAGTCCCCGGCACATAGTGTCGTTGTTCGACTTATCCCCGGCACGAAGTGTAGCTGGTCGACTTGTCCCCGGCACGGAGTGTCGCTGGTTGTTCGACTTGTCCCAGGCACGGAGTATCGCTGATCAACGTTTCCCCGGCACGGAGTGTCGCTGGCTATTCGACTTGTCCCCGGCACGGAGTGTCGCTGGTCGACTTGTCCCCGGCACGGAGTGTCGCCGGCTGTTCGACTTATCGCCGGCACGGAGTGCCGCTGGCTGTTCGACTTGTCCCCGGCACAAAGTGTCGTTGGTCGACTTGTCTTCAGCACGGAGTGTCGCTGGATGTTAGACTTGTCCCCGGCACGGAGTGTCGCTGGCTGTTCGACTTTTCCCCGGCATGGAGTGTCGCTGGTCGACTTGTCCCCGGCATGGAGTGTCGCTGGTTGATTTGATTCCGAGGTGGAGCATAATTCCGGCAGGGAAGGTAGATATCCCGAGACGAAGCATGATTTCGATACGGGGTACATTCTGGGACGAAGCATGATTCCGCCGCAGAGGTTGTTGGTTTGATTTGATTTGGGTTGACATCAGTATCACTACACTGGAATGTGGTACCAGGAGCAAATCATCTGCCATGAGAGGATTTGGGGATTTTGGTTTTGGTTTGGCATCAACATCGCTAAACTGGAATATGGTACCAAGAGCGAATCATCATTTGCCGTGAGAGGATTTGGGGATTTTGGTTTTGGTTTGGCATCAGCACCGCTTACACTGGAATATGGTACCAGGAGCGAATCATCATTTGCCATGAGGGGATCTCCCTCGTTTCCAGTTTAACGACTTAGGGGTCATCTGTTCCCAGTTTAACGACTTAGAGGTCATCTGTTCCCAGTTTAAAGACTTAGGGGTCTATTGGATCGGAAGCTTGGAATTTTGGGGTAGGGGTCGACATCAACGTTGCTAACACTGAAGCACGGGTGCCAGGAGCAATTCATCATTTGCCTTTGCCTGTTCGGGAGCGATGGCTTAGGAGACAGGTTTAGGTCTCTATCACCTAAGACTTTTCAATTTTATGAGCCATAAGGGTCCCATAAAAGTATTCTCCCTACGAGTCGAAAGGATCTCGTAGGTGTACTTTCTCCTTAGGAGTTGTTGGGACTCCCAAGTGTGTTTTTCCTTTGTGAGTCGTAAGGATCCCACGAAAATGTTTTCTTACGAGTCGTAAGGATCCCGTAAGTTTTGTTCTCCTCATGCATCGTGAGGACACATGAGTGGGTGTTCCCAAATGGAGCATAATTCCGAGGGCGGAGACCGGCCGCTGGACTGGTTACTGTGGTGGGGCATGGGTGTGATGGGAATTATTTGAGCCCGTGGATTATATACGGCAGTCAATTTGGGGACCGCCCGTAGGGCTGGGAGAATTTTGGGAAATTGGATTTTGGTTGGCGTCTGCATTGCTGCACTGGAATAGGGTACCAGGAGCGACTCATCATTCGCCGTTTGAGAATTTGGATTTTGGTTGGCGTCTGCATCGCTGCACTGGAATATGGTACCAGGAGCGACTCATCATTCGTCGTTGGGACATTCAGAGTTTGGTTGGCGTCTGCATCGCTGCACTGGAATATGGTACCAGGAGCGACTCATCATTCGCCATTTTTTTTTACTATAGCGATTGCTCTATCATTTCAGCTTTTCTTATCGCGAAGGTCGCGATTGCCCTATCATTTTGACTTTATTTATTCGCGGTTGCCCCATCATTTCGGCTTTATTTTTCATGTTTATTTTTACTCGCTAATTTTTATTGCGAGTTGCCCCATCATTTCAGCATTTCTTTTGTTTTTATTCACAATTTTTTTTATTTACATTCCTAGTTTAACGACTTAGAGGTTGATTATTCCCAGTTTAATGACATGGTGGTCAGTTTGCTTATCCCAGCTCCTCGAACATTGATCTTGGCGGAGTTGTGTTGATGACCGTAGCTCTGTGGCTTGTCGGTACATCTGACGACTGTGAGGCTTTCCCAAGTTTGTATTAGTTCTCCACCCAATCTTTGAAAACATAACAGTCTTCAATGGTATGACTCACCATTCTATGATATGGGCAGTATATGGGATTGTCGGTCATGTTTATTTCATGTGGCCTCTTTGGAATAGGCAATTACAGACCGTTGTTCAAGACGTCCACGAATATTTTGCGGACTTCATCCCTCCTAAAAGAGTATACCTTCTTCTTTCTCTCCATTGGAGTAGGTGCATTTACTAATGCTAGTCCTTGAGGCCGATCAGTCTGTGGTTCGCCTGTTGTCCGCTTAGCCCATTCAGTGTACGTATCGGAGAGACTGGAAGCTGATCGTGGTCGTTTTTCGCAAAAGTGTTCCGCTCTTGGGCTGGAGGGAGTATCGATTGGCTGCTTTCGGATATCAATCTCTGGCTCGCGAACCAAAATTTGATTTTGCTGTAATTGCATTCGGGAGACTTGGGTCGTGAGATCTACCACGACGTCCGCCAGCGCGTCGACTTTGGAATGGACCTTGGCCATCTTCTCATCCCTATCGTGAAGCAGCTTTTGAAGCCATTGGGATAATACTTTTTCTATAGTTCCTGGTACGACAACGGGGTCACCCTTACCGCCTGAGCTTGATTCAGCAAGAACCACTGGTTCCTTTGGCTCAATGGTTTGAGCGGGCTCTTCATCATGTGGATCGAGCCGGCGTTGGACGGCAACAACCGCGTCATTGTCATGGCTATAAGGCGTAGGAGGACTTGTTCCTCTGAGCTCCATCATGTAGACAGTATGGATTGTGTACCCGTCTATTGCTTCTTCATCAGCAATGTTGTTCGCTTGGCTCATAACTTGTTGCCTTAGTCCGCTCCTTTCATGGAAAGGCAGATGTCTGAGAGGATCAGGTTCCCAAAGGACTTCGGTCTCCGTTCCTATAAAATTGGCGGTCGCAGCTTGACTGTTTGCTAACACGCCTTTAGACAGTTCTATCTCTCCTGCCTTGTATTGCTTTTTGACCCAATCTTTGAAGACGAAACAGTCATCAATGGCATGACCTATCACTCTGTGATAGGGGCAATATTTGGGGTCGTCGGCCATATTCGCTTCTTGCGGTCTTTTTTATTCTGGCAGTTGTAGACCGTTTCTTAGGGCGTCCTTGAATATCTTGTGGGCTTTGTCCCTTCTGAAGGAATAGACCTTATCCAGTTTCTCTTTCAGATGCGATTCCCCTCCCCTTCCCAACACCGGTTTTCGAGGTTGGTCGGTATTAAGTTCTCATGATGTCTGCTTACGACGTTCGGTATATGTATCGGGGGGACTGGAGACTGATCGCGGCCGTTTTCCGTGAAGGCGCTCCACTCTTGGGCTGAAGGGGGTATCAGTTGGCTGCCTCGGGTATCAATCCCTGGCTCATGAACCAAAATTTGATTCTGATGTAATCGCAATCGTGCGACTTGAGTCGTGAGGTCTGCCACGACGTTTGCCAGTTCGTCGACCTTAGATTGGACCTTGACTAATTTCTCGTCCCTGTCCTGAAGCTGCCTTTGAAGCCATCGGAATAATGCTTGTCCTATAGTTCCGGATATGACAACCGGGTCATCCTTATTGCCTGAGCTCAATTCCGTAGGAACCACGGGCTCCTCTGACTTATCGGCCTGAGCGGGCTCTTCATCATTTAGACCGAGCCGATGCTGGGTAGCGTCAACCATATCATCACTGTGGCTGGGAAGAAGAGGAGGGTTCGTTTCTTCTTGTCCGACCATGTAGACTATGTGGACCACATATCCAGCCATCTCTTTATCTTTGGCGGTTGATTTTTCGGACCATCGTCGCGGCCCTTCATTTTTTGGAAAGGACAGGCGACGGAAGACAGTTAGCCCGGCTGGGTCCTTGGGCGGCGCTGTCCGGATCACAGCTCTCTTGACCTTCGCGGTCATGGCATTCTTCTGAACCAATTTCAGCGGTTCAAAAGAGTTAGCGAGATTTACAGCCGTTTCAGCTGTCGTTGTTGGGTAATCTCGTTCTTGGAACCCTACGATGTTCAAATCAGCAGAAGCCCTAACCCTTTTTTGGCTCTGTACCTGAGCCTTTTCTGTCTTAGCTTCTCGATTTTGAGGGCTTGACGGGCGTCCGTCATCCAGGAAGAGTCAATTACCGGGGAGCTTAGAGAAGATACCCGATTGGGCAGTTGTCAGGGACACCGCTAGAGCTTGGCCGAGACGCCTTATTGTTTTGTTGGTGTTGATGGCCTTGCCCCAGCTGGAGCAAAGGAAAGTCGTTCAAACACCGAGTTGTGTTTGGGTAGTGGTGCCCTCGAGATCACTACATTTGGCCTTCTGCCTTTTGAGGTCGGTTTATCCATCACCGGGGCTTGAGGAGTATAGATGGTATTAGCTGGCATGAACAGAACAGAGCCGAATGGTAGCGGTGGCTCCTCCCACTGTTGCCCGAGACTGGCCGGAAGGACCTTCCTGGCATCCATCTTCATCGTGTAGGAGATGGGAGTCGTGCTGAGGATGAGCTTATCCTTGGAGACATTTTTGCTGCGTCCGAAGATTGCGATTGGAAAACATTAACCTGCACAAAAAAGCATGATTTTAGTATAGGCAATTGATATGCATATTAATTGAGTTCGCATGAATGCTTAACCCGAAATATGGGAGGAAAGATAGGTCCCACCGGGCGTGCCAGAATCTGCAGGGTGTTTTTCGTCACCCCATTGAGATGGGAATACGCGCGCGCTTGTCAAGCGTACTACAGATTCCCCCTGTCTAGGATAGACAGGGGTTTATTGATTGTGGAGATCCGAATCTCCGGAAGCCGCGGACTAAGCTGTCGTTAATTACCTCTTGCCTTTAGAGCGAGAGAACCTCCGATTGACGGGTAAAACCGGTCATGCGAACTCAAAGCGATGTGTTGGTGTGTGTGTTTTTTTAACATATAACAATGAAGACGTGTTCATTTTTTTTGTTCCAATTATAAATAAATAAATAAAAGGATATATATATATTTATATAAAAAAAACAAAAATAAATAAGTAAATAAATATTTAGAGAAATGTTTTTTTTATTTTAATATTATTCATAATTAAATTTTATTTATTTATCATTTTTTAAAAGAAGAAAAGAAGGAAGAAAAAAAAAGTAAAAAGAAAAGGGAGGGGGCTTCCCCCACTCATGTGAGGGGGGGAAGAGGCTCCCATTTAATTTGAGCCTCACATGCCCTCACATGAGGGGGAAAAAGGGCCCCCATTAAATGAGAGCCTTCCCCCTCACGTGCCCTCACGTGAGGGGGAGGGGAGGGCTCCCATTTGATGGGGGCCTCCCCCACACGTGGGATCCCAAAATTAATTAAAAAATAATTTTTTTATCTTTTAGTTTTTAATTTTTTTAATAATTTTTTTACATGGAGTTCAACTCCAAAAGAAAGAATTTTATTGTGGAGTTAAACTCCAAAAGAATTTTAAATGGAGTTAAACTCCAAAAGAATTTTAAATGGTGTTCAACTCCAAAAAGATTTTTATCGTAGAGTTAAACTCCAAAAGAATTTTAAATGGAGTAAAACTCCTAAAAAAATTTAATGTGGAGTTAAAATCCAAAATAATTTTAAATGGAGTTCAACTCCAAAAAGATTTTTATTATGGAGTTAAACTCCAAAAGAATTTTAAATGGAGTTAAACTCCGAAAGAATTTTAAATGTGGAGTTAAACTCCAAAAGAATTTTAATGGAGTTAAAGTCCTAAAAATATTTAATGTGGAGTTAAACTCCCCAAACAAGATTTTTATTGTGGAGTTAAACTCCAAAAGAATTTTGTAGTGGAGTTAAACTCCAAAAGAATTTTAAATGGAGTTCAACTCAAAAAAGATTTTTATTTATGGAGTTAAACTCCAAAAAAAATTTAAGTAGAGTTAAACTCCTAAAATGATTTAATGTGGAGTTAAACTCCTTAAAAAGATTTTTATTGTAGAGTTAAACTCCGAAAGAATTTTTGTAGTGGAGTTAAACTCCAAAAGAATTTTTAAATGGAGTTCAACTCCAAAAAGATTTTTATTTGGTGTGGGGTTAAACTCCACTAAATGGGGCTCCCCCTCACGTGAGAGGTGAGAAAGGAGCTCCCAAAATGGGAGCCTCCCACTCATATGAGAGGGAACAACCCAAAATGGAAGTCTCCCCCTCACATGAGAGGGAATAAAGCGGCTCCCAAAATGAGAGCCTCCCACTCACATGAGAGGGAACAACCCACAATGGGAGCCTCCCCCTCACATGAGAGGAAGAAAGGGGCTTTCAAGATGGGAGCCTCCCCCTCACATGAGAGGGGACAAAGGGGTTCCAAAAGAATTTTTTTTTTAAAGGAGTTAAACTCCAAAAATATTTGTATGGAGTTAAACTCCAAAAGAATTTTAAAAAAAGAATTTTAAATGGAGTTAAACTCCGAAAGAATTTTTATTATGGAGTTGAACGCCAAAAGAATTTTAAATACAGAGTTAAACTCCAAAAGAATTTTAAATGGAGTTAAACTCCTAAAAAGATTTTTATTTGGTGTGGAGTTAAACTCCACTAAATGGGGAGCCTCCCGCTCATGTGAGAGGGAAGAAAGCTCCCACTTGGTGGGAGTTCCCTCTTCCACACCTGAAAGGGAGCAGGGGCTCCCAAAATATCCTTTTTTGTGTGATGGAGTTAAACTCCAAAAAAAATTATTTGGAGTTAAACTCCCAAAAAAAGGTTTTTATTATAGAGTTAAACTCCAAAAGAATTTTATTTGTGGAGTTAAACTCCAAAAGATTTTCTCCTTTCTCTTTTGAGAAGAAACCCAAAATGGGTTCTCTTGAAACTCCAAGATTTAGATCTTGGATGATAAAAAAAGAAACCCTTTTTCTTCTCTTGATGGAGTCTTGGGAGGTGGGTTTATGGTAAAACTTTATTTAGTTTTAAAAAAAAAGAGTTAAGCTCTTGATTTAATTGGAAAATGAAAAGGAAGAGGAAGAACTTGGGAGAGAGAGGATGGAGGCACAAACCCTAGTTTTTGGGAAGAATGAATTGTTCTCTTTTATTTCATTATTATGTTGCCTTATATAGGCTTACAAATTTACATATAGCCCCTTGGGCTTTACAAAATGGCATTTTTCCCATCACATGCCTCAAGTGCTCATTTCTTTTGCACATGAGCCAAGGGCTTTACAAAAATTTGGCTTTATGCCCATTTTTCTTACATTCATGCATAAAAAATTACATCAAAATTATTTATTACATGATTTCGTTTTGGCATGGCGGAGATTGGCCGCGGGGCTCGACGTGGGCATGGGCCCACCTGGTTTGGGGTTGACTTTGACTTTGACTTGGTCAACCGGGATGTAATTTTTTACCCCAACAGGCATAAGTGCCAACCTCTGTCCCATGGCAGACCATGCGAAGTATGCGCACCCCGTGCTATGCACATGCGCTGATGCCTTGCGCATCAATAGTGTGCAAGCGCACCTGATGACAAGTCAAAGCTTAGAACTTAGCCAAAATATGCTTAATATAGAAGCCTATGCTTCATATGCGATCAAATGATCAATTGAGCCCATATGCTCAAAACTTCTAAGTTGACCTTAGTCCCAAATACGACGAACAATCTGTTTCCTGATTAAAAATCAGGAATTACCTCAATGAGATATCACGTGTTCACACGTAACCAATGGTCACGTGATGGTTAAATTCTCATCAAACAGAAATGAAAGCAAACGACTGAAGAAGGACCCAATTGGGGGTCACGTGCTCACACGTGACCAAGGGTCACGTGCCAGCACGTGACAGCCTTTGAAAGCCTTGCAGCTTAATAGAATTTAATTCTAAAAATCGGGAATTACCTCAATGAGGTATCACGTGCTCACACGTGACCAACGGTCACGTGTTGACACGTGACAATTAAAACAGAAATAAAATAACAAACGTCTGAAGGAAATACCTCAATGAGGTGTCACGTGCTCACACGTAACTAATGGTCACGTGTTGACACGTGATGGTTAAAACTGAAGCGTAAGTAAACACTGAGAAAAGGACTCAATTGGGAGTCACGTGCTCACACGTGACCAAGGGACACGTGTCAGCACGTAACTGGCTTCGAAAGCCTTACAGTTAATAGAATTAAATTCTAAGAGCTTCTAAATATTTCTAAATAGAAAAGGATTATGGGGACCGTTGGATTAAAAGATCCAAGGGTGATTAAAAGTCACCAATTTATGGAAAGATTTTAGACAAGGAAAGATTTCCCTGAAAATCTCACCAAAAATAACAAACAGAATATCTTTGGATTTAAAATCCAACGGTGAATAAAATTCACTTAATGATCTAAAGGCTCATATCAATTAGGAAAACAAACAAAATCTTTCAATGAAAGATTTACTAAACAATTTGATTCTTTTCTTTCTCCTATAAATAGGGGCCAAGAAGAAAAGAGAAAGGGATCTACTTTTTTGGGAGAAAACAATAAAAGAGAGAAAAGAAAGGAGAATTTAATTCTCTATAAAGAAAAACCCCAGGTGAGAAAAGAAAGGGGATAAAAACTTCAAACAGAGAATTTAATTCTCAAATCTAAGAGTTTAACTCTTCTGCACAAAAGAACTTAGTTCTTCCTCTGGTTGAAGATCTGCAAAGAGCACATCTTCCCATAAGTTGAGAATTTAATTCTCATCGGGTTGAGATCCTGCCATGCAGATCCAAAACTTAGAGGGGGAATTGAGTTTAGAGAATTTAATTCTTCCAAAACAAAGTTAGGATTTAACCTTATATGAGAATTTAATTCTCCCAAAGTTATAGGAATTTAATTCCTCCAAGATAAAACTAGGGTTTAACCCTATATAAGAATTTAATTCTTCTAAATACATAGGAATTTAATTCCTCAAAACAGAATTAGGGTTTAACCCTACCAAAGAATTTAATTCTCAAACAAAGGACTCAAATTATCCATGCATGTAAACGTGGTCACGTGGCAACACGTGACCCTTCCTTTGATGATCAGAAAAGAATGGATGAGACATGGTCATGTGCCCCCACGTGACCCTCAAACAGATTCCTCATAATGAGAAAGAAAAAGCTTGGAGGCAATGCCTCACGTGCTCCCACGTGGCCCTCAAAACAAAAGGGAACAAATCCAAGAGCAGAGTCAATTTTGGGCGCCCTCACGTGTTCCCACGTGACCCTTAAACAAACTCCCCAAAATAAGAAGGAATTAGCCCAGAGGCAATGCCTCACGTGCTCCCACGTGACCTTCAAAACAAAGAGAATAAAAGCAAAGGAAATGTGGGCTTTGGGCGCTCTCACGTGTTACCACGTGACCCCTTGGCAAACGCTTTAACAGTCAGCACATAAATCCCCATCACGTGTCGACACGTGATGCTCAAAATAAAAATATAAAAGTGTTTAACACTTAATTACAGAACAAAGAAGAGGAATCTGGTCCCACCTTTGGGCGCCCTCACGTGACCCCTTTTTCTTTATTGTTCAACACTAATTCGATAGCCTTATTCCCAGTGTTTAACACTGATTGTCTTTTAGTGTTTAACACTAATCTGAAAATCTTATTTCCAGTGTTTAACACTGTTATTGTCTAGTGTTTAACACTAATTTGAGAGTTCTGTCTTCAGTGTTTAACACTGTTGTTCTTTAGTGTTTAACACTACTTTTAACCAAATTGGCTAATTTTCCAGAGGCAAAAGTCCCTCCTCCAAATGAATCTCAAAATTGAAGAAATCGAAGATAAAAATGTTACCAAAACCCTCGAACTCTTGTTTGAGCACTGCTGAATGATGAGGGGCTAAAACCAGACAAATGTCTAATGGTCTAAAAGCCAATATTTCAAACTTGATTGGACTTAGCCCAAACTGGCCATAAGTCCTCAATTCAGATTTAACTGAGCCAATGTGCTCATAATCTAATAAATTGATCTTAGTTCCAAATTGGACTATAGATCTCCCAACCAACATTGGTTCAAAGGTACATCTCTGAACTTCTCTGATATTTGTCGTTGTAATCCTTCAACGTCTTCAGAGAGGTGATGGGTCCCGACAGCCATACATTTCACGGACTATGATGTCCTTAACCCGGACCACCATGTCCCTAAACTGGTATTGGACCACCATGTCCCTAAACTGGTATTGGACCACCATGTCCTTAAACTGATCATCGACCGCAATGTCCCTAAACTAAACAATGGAGCCCAAATGCTCTCTTGTTGAATATAAACGATCCTGTTAAGTTGATCTTAGTCTGAAATTAGACTAACATATCCTTAACAAACATTTAAGTTGATCTTTGTCTCAAATGAGACTAACGTATCCTTAAACCCAACCCCCAAACCCAAATCTAAGAAAATACGGATTTGGACTAATCCACGCCCTACGGGCGACAACATAAATTAGTCTCCGTATACAATCCACGGGCAACCAAAAACAAAACAAACACACACGACACGAAGTGACCATCTGGAGAAGGAGAAAGTTGTTACCGCGATGCGGTAGCGTAATTAACTGCAGGGGCTTGCGCCTGCAGGGAAGAGCGTCCCCACAATTAAAAACCGCTCACAATGAGGGGGAATCTGATGAAGTCTGCTACATCGGATGCATCCGTTTAAACCTTCGATACATGGTGCCATAAATCAACTCGGTATCTTCGGAGAGGTGGACGGATAGCACCAATTAGCATCTGCCCTCGGAATTCAGGCCCGGACGTCCCAACGTCCCGGTCGCGTCTTCCGGCGGGGAACAGATTCTGGCATGCCCGGTGGGACCTTTTCCTCTTTCCACTCCACACTTCGTGTGTCGTGTTCGCGAACGAATAGCGGTTTGATATGGTTGCCTGTGGATTCAAGATACTAAGATTTGGTGTCTTGCTCCGTGCAGAAAATAGAAGATTAATAGCTTCAAACTGCACTCATTGCAACAACTCCCACTCCATCCCAGCTGGAGGAGTGACCTATGGGCCTCAAGCGGCCTCCCTTTTCACGATGCCGGTAGAGCAGGTAACGCAGGCTACCACCAGATTGTTCTTCGGGACCATGCTCCCGCCGATGAGCTTCAACACCGCTGTACCATCACAAGAAGCCCCAAAGAAGTCGGTCTTTGATCGACTCACCACTACCGCGGCCCCTCTCAACGGGTCATCCAAACCAAGCGCCTCAGTTTTCAGCAGACTGGGCCAAAGCTACAACGGGCCCGTGAAAAAACCCGCAATACCAGAAGGAGTTATCCCGAAAAGGATAGTCATTCCTGCTCCCGAAGTCTTCAAAGCGGCTTCTCCTGCCAAAGGGTCGGTCTTCACAAGATTGACTGTTTCAGCTCCCGTTTCAGGCGAAATCGTCAAGGCTGCTTCACCTGCTCGGAAGTCTACTTTCGATAGGTTGGCCATCCCCACTCAGCGGACAGCAGTCTTCAATAGGCTGACAACGACAACTTCTGACCAACACAGGGGGCATGAAGAAGTCACCCCTGCAGCTGAGACAATCCCAACGGCTCGACACGCTCGAGTCGCCACTGGCGCCGAGTAAGGAAGGTTGGGGGCAACTCTCCTTCTGGGCTAACTCCACCAGCCCCAACGGTGGAAGCCAATGCTGCTATTCCAACTGGGAACAACTTTGAACTGCTGAACAAGGTGCGCAGGAACTCTCCTACCGCCGTACTGAAAAGATCTCCTCCACCTATGGAGAATGCCACAAAGGCAAAGCAGGAGCAACCCCCTTAACAGCTGTCCTCTAAAATTTACAAGGTCTGGCGACAGGTCCAGGACTCCGTGATAGATCAAGGTTACTCCCGCCGATAGAAAAAGATGAAAATTCGGCGAGAAGAGGACCATTCTGTCAGGCCACAAAAGGCGACAGCTACTTGGGTGCCCACTGCAACGGCCCCCTCAACGTCAACTGCTCAAAAGAGAAGGAGGCCAGAGAAAGCCCATGTGCCTGCGACAAATGTCAAAGGCACTGAGCCCAAACGCCCTAAGTCTGGGGGCATGGTGGTGCATACTGTTTAGATGGCTTCCGGAAAGGAGGAAAGCCGCACTTCTACGGGTCACCGACCGCTCACCCGATCCGTGACAAAAGCCCAGGAGCAGCAACAGAAGCTTCAGGAAATGCTAACGCAAATGGCCGCACTCACCAGGCCAAAAGAAAGCCCGGAGGCGTCATCAGAGCAGCGTCATGAACAAGAAACCGATGCTGACTTCCTCCACAGAGTCCTCGAAAAGAAGGACAGAGAAGCAGCAAAACAAGCGGCTAATATAAAATGAATGGCGCTTCTCTTCCAAGACATGGTCGGGATGATGTTACAACCAGAATCTCCAGCTGAAGACCCTCCTATCATCATTGAAAACGACAGAAGGGATACATCGGGCCCTCCTCCGGCTCTTTCAACAGCCAAAGAGGAGACCATCTCCAAGGCCACTCTGGATGATTACATCGCTCAGCAAATACGAGCTCATCATGCGAGCGAAACGTCCGAGCAGATCGTTAAGACTGGACGACCCTATCCAGGCCGGTATGACCAAATAAGGTACCCACCGGGATACACAATCCCCAAATTCCACGTATATAAGGGGACGGGAAATCCGCATCAGCACGTCGCTCAATTCAGAGCCTTGTGCGGCAACACCGGAGGTGATGATAAACTTCTACTCCGCCAGTTTGTCGGTAGCTTAGCAGAGACAGTTTTTGAATGGTACTCAGTGCTTCCCGACGACTCCGTCAAAACGTTTACAGAAGTGGAGTTGCTATTCACTCAACGGTTCGCGAGCGCCAGCGAGCGTACCCCGATTACCGCATTAATTAACGTAAGGGTAAAACCTGCAGAAACATGGGTTCAGTACGCGATACGGTGGCGGAATCTATGGTCAAAGTGCGAGCAGCGCATTGAAGAAGCGCCTGCGGTTGGCATGTTTGTGGATACTCTCGACCCTCAAGCTACCATATCCCAATTCATGATGTTCTTCAAGCCGACCACGTTCCAGGCCTTGATTGACAAGTTGGCCCAAATGGATCAGATGGGTCATAGACTATCTCCTTCAAAGACGGATCCTCGGAATGAAAAGGGGAAAGGAACAGCAACTTTCGTCGCCGATACTCAACAACCGCCGAGCAACTTAAAGCCAGCTGTTCGCCAAAGCAATATGCGTCCACGCCCATCCCTCGAGGAGAGACTCGGACGTCCTTACTCGTTTCCCCGGGATAAAACGAGGAGACTGTTCGAGCTGGTAATACGCAACAGACTAATCAATCTGCCGGACCCTAAACGTCCGTTGCAGCCAGGCGATGTCAACAATTATAATTACTGTCCTTACCACCAAGCAGTAAGCCATCCTATTGAAGATTGCTTTGTCTTTAAAGGCTGGATTGAAGACCAATACCAACAGGGAAAGTTCGCGCTGTCCGAAAACTGGAAGGTGAACCCGCCACAACCACATGCTCCGAAAAAGATGGACATGCCGGGGGCATCGTGCTCTTTCATAGAGAAAACCTCATGGACCGAAAAGTCCGTAAACTAGAAATTCACCTCAAATATGGCAACAACGGACCGAAACGTCGTTAAACTAACGATGGACCACTATGTCCTAAATCTGGCTATAGACCGAAACGTCGTTAAACTAACGATGGACCACTATGTTCTAAAACTGGCTATTGACCGAAACGTCGTTAAACTACTACAAACCCGCGCCATCCCCAGGCTGACGTGGTAAAAAAGAAAGAAAAAGAAAGAAAAAGAAGGTATGTCCACAAGCAAAATGAGCACGGATGAAAACCCGAAAGGACGCCGTGAGTAAAAACAGCAGAACTACCGGCGATGTTTGTGAAAACCCGAAAGGGCGCAGACTCGTTAAAAAAAAAAGGTATGTCCATAAGCGAAATGGGCACGGATGAAAACCCGAAAGGGCTCCGTGAGTAAAAACAGCAGGGCTACCGGCGAGTTTAGTGAAAACCCGAAAGGGCGCAATCTCGTTAAAAGACACTTGCAAGGTCCTCTCGACCTTGTGAGGAGAAACCACCTGCGTGAGATCCTTACGACTCATAAGGGAGCAATACACTTAGGGATCCCTACCATTCCTAAAGAGAAAACACACTTACGAGATCCTCACGACTCGTAAGAAGAATTCCCCTTTGAGACCCTCACGGCTCATAGGATTCAAAAGCCTTAAGCTACATGGATCTGAACCTGTTCTTAAGCCATCACAATCTCCAATGTTGCTCTACAAGCGGTTCAATTCCGACCCTTGTATACAATCCACGGACACGAATGAACATTTCCCTAACAAAGTCCCACCAGAGACTGGGGATATGCTCATATGGCAAAAGACACTTATAAGTCCTCTCGACTTATAAGAAGAAACCACTCTTGTAAGATCCTTACGACTTATAAGAGAACCCACGCTTAAGAATCCTAACGATTCCTAAGAAGAAAACGCACCTACGAGATCCTCATGACTCGTAGAGAGAAATACCTTTATGAGACCCTTACGGCTCATGAAATCAAAAGCCTTAGTCGACAGGATCCTAACCCTGTTTGCCAAGCCACATTTTTTCGACATCGACACAGGCAAATGATGATTCGCTCCTGGTAATATCCCAGTGGTAGCAATGTTGATGCCTAAAACGGTATCAAATTCCAAGTCCTTTCATGGCAAATGATGATTCGCTCCTGGCAATATTCCAGTCTCAGCGATACTGATGCTAAGATTGGCACCAGATCCCAAGTTCCATACTCGTGGCGAAAAGTCGACGAGCCAAAAATGCATATGAAATAGCCGAAATGATAGGGCAACTTGCAACAAAATCAACAAGTAAAAATATATGCATACAAAATAGCCGAAATGGTTGGGAAACTCGCAATAAAAAAAAGAAAAGCGAGTAAAAAGAAAATATATATATATATATAAACATAAAAATAGCCGAAATGATTGGGCACCGCGAAAAAATAGCCGAAATGATTGGGCAATCGCGACTTTCGTGATATAAAAGCTGAAATGATAGAGCATCGCGGAAAGAAAGAAATAAAAAATGAAATGAAATGAAATTTTTTGCCCTACAGGTGAGATCACATCGATCCCTGTATACAATCCAGGGGCATAAACAAAAAGGGAACCATACCTTCCCACCAGGCTCCATCAGAAGAAGAGCCAAGTCTCGACGGCCACATCTACAGCCTGAAGACCTACAACGGCGTTCCTTTGCAGTCCAGCAGGATGCAGATGCAACGTCAACGAAAGACCTCACGGTCGAAACAAAGCAGAGTGATAGCAAAATCCCAACTCCATCTCAGCATTCGTCTCGTTACAGCAGACGAAATGTCAACAACGGCATTCCTTCGCAGTCCAGCAGGATGCAGATGCAACGTCAACGAAAGACCTCACGGTCGAAACAAAGCGAAGTGATGGCAAAATCCCAACTCCACCTCAGCATTCGCCTCGTTACAGCAGACGCAATGTCAACAACGACGTTCCTTCGCAGTCCAGCAGGATGCAGATGCAACGTCAACAAAAAACCTCATGGTCGAAACAAAGCGGAGCGACGGAAAAATCCCAGCTCCACCTCGACGCTTGTCTCGATAGAGCAGACGAGACGTCAATACAGCGTCCTTCCTCCAACAGGATTCGGACACGACAAAACAAACGAAGCGAAGGCCAAATTCCTAGCTTTAAGGTCTTGACAGCAACTCATATAAAGCCTGAAAGACAATCAGAGATCATTCCACACCAGCGCGGAATGGTCACCACCTCGGCGTTCGTCTCGATACAGCAGATGAGATGTCACTACAGCGTCCTTCCTCCAACAGGATTCGGACACGCCAAACGAAGCGAAGGCCAAATTCCTAGCTTCAGAGTCTTGACGGTAACTCATATAAAACCTGAAAGACTATCGGAGATCATCCCACATCAGCGCGGAGTGGTCATCACCTCGACGTTCGTCTCGATACAGCAGATAAGATGTCACTACAGCGTCCTTCCTCCAACAGGATTCGGACACGACAAAACAAACGAAGCAAAGGCCAAATTCCTAGCTTCAGGGTCTTGACGACAACTCATATAAAGCCTGAAAGACAATCGGAGATCATCCCATATCAGCGCGGAGTGGTCACCGCCTCGACGTTCGTCTCGATACAGCAGACGAGATGTCACTACAGCGCCCTCCCTCCAACAGGATTCGGACGCGCCAAAGCAAACGAAACAAAGGCCAAATTCCTAGCTTCTGGGTCTTGACGGTAACTCATATAAAACCTGAAAGACTATTGGAGATCATCCCACATCAGCGCGGAGTGGTCACCACCTCGACGTTCGTCTTGATACAGCAGACGCAATGTCACCACAGCGTTCTTCCTCCAACAGGATTCGGACACGCCAAAGCAAATGAAGCGAAGGCCAAATTCCTAGCTTCAGGGTCTTGACGGTAACTCATATAAAACCTGAAAGACTATCGGAGATCATCCCACACCAGCGCGGAGTGGTCACCACCTCGACGTTCGTCTCGATATAGCAGACGAGATGTCACCCCAGCGCTCTTCCTCCAACAGGACTCAGACGCGACAATCAAACAACGGAGCCATGACAAAATCCCCGGTTTCAAACCTCGACGGTTCACATGCAACCTAGAGACAACCGCGACATTCGTCTCGATACAGCAGACGCAGTTCTAGCAAATGAAGCGAAGGCCAAATTCCTAGCTTCAGGGTCTTGACGGCAACTCATATAAAACCTGAAAGACTATCGGAGATCATCCCACACCAGCGCGGAATGGTTATGACTCATCGGGGCTATCCAAAATGAGCCTAACCTCAAGTAAAAAGCGGCATGGAAAAATTCCTAACGCTTGCTCTTCCGACGGTCAAACTGCCTAGGAAGATTGCTTGAAGACGTCTTGTCCAGCCCCCGAAGGGATCAGAGACACGACAGTCGCAAGGCTGCTCGAACAGCAAGATTGCCTATCGAGGAATACATCAGCCAACGCGGCGGTACGACGGACAAAATCCTAGTACCACAGACCCTAACGGACCTTTGTCGTAAAGAGCAGAGGTTAATTGTGACGTTAGGACATCCTTGCGAGAACTTCTCGATTCGTCTCGACTCGTAAGGCAAAGCCTAAAGCAATGGGGATTAAAAAACCTGTTTCCTAAGCACTGAGGCCCTGCAAGTCAGTTCAAGATGGACTCTTGCATACTATTCACGGGTCACACTCTCCGAAGTCGAACATCGACAAAGAGAGAAACAACCGCTTACAGGTCCTCTCGACTTGTAGGAGGGAAAATTCTCTTGTGAGATCCTTACGACTCTCAAGAGAAAACGCACTTAGGAGTCCTCACGACCCCTAAGGAGAAAATATACCTGCGGGATCCTCTCGACCTGTAGGGAGAAAAAACCTTCTTGAGACCCTTATGGCTCGTGAAGATGAAAAAATTCTTAGGCTACAAGGACCCTAAACTTGTCTCCTAAGCCCTCAATTTCATGGCTATGCATAACTTTGCACTACTTCACCCACGTACATACTTACGTGGGCAAAGTAGTTGGGGCATTTATTTCCTGATTAAAAATCAGGAATTACCTCAATGAGGTATCACGTGTCAACACGTGACCAATGGTCACGTGTTGACACGTGATGGTTAAATTCTCATCAAACAGAAATGAAAGCAAACGACTGAAGAAAGACCCAATTTGGGGTCACGTGCTCACACGTGACCAAGGGTCACGTGCCAGCACGTTACAGGCTTTGAAATCCTTGCAGCTTAATAGAATTTAATTCTAAAAATCGGGAATTACCTCAATGAGGTATCACGTGCTCACACGTGACAATTAAAACAGAAATAAAATAACAAACGTCTGAAGAAAATACCTCAATGAGGTGTCACGTGCTCACACGTGACCAATGGTCACGTGTTGACACGTGATGGTTAAAACTAAAGCGTAAGTAAACACTGAGAAAGGGACTCAATTGGGAGTCACGTGCTCACACGTGACCAAGGGTCACGTATCAGCACGTAACTGGGTTCGAAAGCCTTACAGTTAATAGAATTAAATTCTAAGAGCTTCTAAATCTTTCCAAATAGAAAAGGATTATGGGGACCGTTGGATTAAAAGATCCAAGGGTGATTAAAAGTCACCAATTTATGGAAAGATTTTAGACAAGGAAAGATTTCCCTGAAAATCTCACCAGAAATAACAAACAGAATATCTTTGGATTTAAAATCCAACGGTGAATAAAATTCACTTAATGATCTAAAGGCTCATATCAATTAGGAAAACAAACAAAATCTTTCAATGAAAGATTTACTAAACAATTTGATTCTTTTCTTTCTCCTATAAATAGGAGCCAAGAAGAAAAGAGGCAGGTATCTACTTTTTTGGGAGAAAACAATAAAAGAGAGAAAAGAAAGGAGAATTTAATTCTCTACAAAGAAAAACCCTATGTGAGAAAAGAAAGGGGATAAAAACTTCAAACAGAGAATTTAATTCTCAAATCTAAGAGTTTAACTCTTCTGCACAAAAGAACTTAGTTCTTCCTCTGGTTGAAGATCTGCAAAGAGCACATCTCCCCATAAGTTGAGAATTTAATTCTCATCGGGTTGAGATTCTGCCATGCAGATCCAAAACTTAGAGAAGGAATTGAGTTTAGAGAATTTAATTCTCCCAAAACAAAGTTAGGGTTTAACCCTATATGAGAATTTAATTCTTCCAAAATTATAGGAATTTAATTTCTCCAAGATAAAACTAGGGTTTAACCCTATATAAGAATTTAATTCTTCTAAATACATAGGAATTTAATTCCTCAAAACAGAATTAGGGTTTAACCCTACCAAAGAATTTAATTCTCAAACAAATGACTCAAATTATCCATGCATGTAAACGTGGTCACGTGGCAACACGTGACCCTTCCTTTGATGATCAGAAAAGAATGGATGAGACATGGTCACGTGCCCCCACGTGACCCTCAAACAAATTCCTCATAATGAGAAAGAAAAAACTTGGAGGCAATGCCTCACGTGCTCTCACATGACCCTCAAAACAAAAGGGAACAAATCCAAGAGCAGAGTCAATTTTGGGCGCCCTCACGTGTTCCCACGTGACCCTTAAACAGACTCCCCAAAATAAGAAGAAATTAGCCCAGAGGCAATGCCTCACGTGCTCCCACGTGACCTTCAAAACAAAGAGAATAAAAGCAAAGGAAATGTAGGCTTTGGGCGCTCTCACGTGTTACTACGTGACCCCTTGGCAAACGCTTTAACGGTCAGCGCATAAATCCCCATCACGTGTCGACACGTGATGCTCAAAATAAAAATATAAAAAGTGTTTAACACTTAATTGCAGAACGAAGAAGAGGAATCTGGTCCCACCTTTGGGCGCCCTCACGTGTCCACACGTGACCCCTTTTTCTTTAGTGTTTAACACTAATTCGAGAGCCTTATTCCCAGTGTTTAACACTGATTGTCTTTTAGTGTTTAACACTAGTCTGAAAATCTTATTTCCAGTGTTTAACACTGTTATTGTCTAGTGTTTAACACTAATTTGAGAGCTCTGTCTCCGGTGTTTAACACTGTTGTTCTTTAGTGTTTAACACTACTTTTAGCCAAATTGGCTAATTTTCCAGAGGCAAAAGTCCCTCCTCCAAATGAATCTCAAAATTGAGGAAATCGAAGATAAAAATGTTACCAAAACCCTTGAACTCTTGTTTGAGCACTGCTGAATGATGAGGGGCTAAACCCAGACAAATGTCTAATGGTCTAAAGGGTCAATATTTCAAACTTGATTGGACTTAGCCCAAACTGGCCATAAGTCCTCAATTCAGATTTAACTGAGCCAATGTGCTCATAATCTAATAAATTGATCTTAGTTCCAAATTGGACTATAGATCTCCCAACCAACATTGGTTCAAGGGTACATCTCTAAACTCCTCTGATATTTGTCGTTGTAATCCTTCAATGTCTTCAGAAAGGTGATGGGTCCCGACAGCCATACATTTCACGGACTATGATGTCCTTAACCTGGACCACCATGTCCCTAAACTGGTATTGGACCACCATGTCCCTAAACTGGTCATCGACCGCAATGTTCCTAAACTAAACAATGAAGCCCAAATGCTCTCTTGTTGGATCTAAACGATCCTGTTAAGTTGATCTTAGTCTGAAATTAGACTAGCGTATCCTTAACAAACGTTTAAGTTGATCATAGTCTCAAATGAGACTAACGTATCCTTAAACCCAACCCTCAAACCCAAATCTAAGAAAATACGGATTTGGACTAATCCACGCCCTACGGGTGACAACATAAATTAGTCTCCGTATACAATCCACGGGCAACCAAAAACAAAACAAACACACACAACACGAAGTGACCATCTGGAGAAGGAGAAAGTTGTTACCGCGATGCGGTAGCGTAATTAACTGCAGGGGCTTGCGCCTGCAGGGAAGGGCGTCCCCACAATCAAAAACTCCTCACAATGAGGGGGAATCTGACGAAGTCTGCTACATCGGATGGATCCGTTTAAACCTTCGATACATGGTGCCATAAATCAACTTGGCATCTTCGGAGAGATAGACGGATAGCACCAATTAGCATCTGCCCTCGGAATTCAGGTCCGGACGTCCCAACGTCCCGGTCGCGTCTTCCGGCGGGGAACACAATCCTTAGATCAAACTCAAATATCTTGAGCTGATGGACCTCATCGATATGAGAAATGCGTTCTAAGTTCAACTCCTATTGGCAAACAAAAACACCAACGTGGACCCAAGTACCCAATCTAATATGTATGGATTTGGACTAATCCGCGCCCTACAGGCGACGACATAAATTAGTCTCCTTATACAATTCAATGGCAACCCAAAATATATAAACTATAATACGATACATGAAGTAAACTAGAGTGCAGAAAGTTGTTATAGCTTGGCGATAACGTAATTAACTGCAAGGGCTTGCACTTGCAGGAAAAAACGTCCCCACACTCAATAAAACCTTCATCCGTGAAGGGGAATCTAAAAGTTCAGCTACATCGGTCGCATCTATCCAAACCTCCGATATACGGGTTATAAATCAACTTGGTATCTTAAGAGAGGTGGATGGATATGTTCCAAATAGCATCTGCCCCTAAATTCAGGCTGGACGTGCTTCCCGTATCTTAGTCCGGTTTCCGACGGTAAACAGTACATATGTTAGAACCTATGATTAACGTGTGTCAACGGGTGATAACTATATAGAACTACCCCGGACATCGTGAAACCCATTTCTAAAGTTAAAAAGCATGAAACAACGGTCAAAAACAAGTTAAAACACTCCCAGATTTCACAATATTAAATCTGGAAAATTTAGATATATGAAAATAGCTTAGTTTGCATCTGGAGAAGTCCCTGCCCAAACCCCGACATCATAGGAGTCAAGTGGGCCGACCAGGTTGGCCTTAGGGCAAGTTTGGTCGGCCAGAGAGGGAATTAGGGGCTCGGGCTTCGAGTAAGTTCTTAGAATAGTTTAATTAGATCAATACGATATATTATTTAATTTTCAGAGATCAAAATGAAAACCAACATAGACTTGAATCATATGAAAACTTAGTTTTGGAAATTCTAATTCAATTTTTGAAATTGTAACACTTTGAAACCAAGAATTGTCGCATCAAAACACCATTAACTTTCCTAAACTTGGGTGTGATCAACTAGGAAACCATTCTAACACATTACCCACTTGAAGTGCTTGGCTTATGTGTTGCTTCTTGATATGGATAACATTGTTTTGAGAGGGTTGCGACAATTCTCGATGAGTATGTTGAGCGCTTCTTTTTCTGGAATATCGAGGCCGGTTCTGGAATATTGGTCTCGCCATCTTATGACTTTTTTCATGTTCATGAGATCCATTATAGTGGGGATGTATTCAACAAGGCCACGGTACCGCAGTCGGAAAGCGTTTATCAATTTTTCGAAGTCATTGAGTGTTTCTCGGTCGACGTTGGAAAACCATTTTTAGGCATTACTGTCAAGCGGTCGCTGGAATAGGTGAATTATAAGCCCGCAATTTTAAGCGTATGGCCTAACCATCTCGCAAAATGTGTATAGCCAAATGTCTGGATCAGATTCTCCTTTGTACTTGAGAATGCGAGGGTATTTGAAACCATCGGGAAGCACGAAAGCTGAGCTCGGCAGAAGTCATTGAAAGTCATGTACCTGTACGTCTTAGTTCCTGCATGCTCCTGTATAAGATCTAAAACATTGTAAGGGGGTTATGCACCATTTTGTGGGCCGAAACCGTGAGAGGTGCATTTGATGAATGATGATTTTGAGATGGAAAGTTCGACTTGAACCCGTTGTTAGGGTAATGCTCTAGAGAAGAGACATTCTCCGTGAATTGAGATGTCAAGGAAAAAGAAGTATTGTTAGGTTCATTAGGGATGAAGGAATTCGAATTGAGCCCTCGAGATGTAGTTGCATTATGTGGAGAGACAAAGGCTTGACGAATGTGACAGCTTTGCTCTTACATGCAATCAAAATAAAGTTGAGCAACGATATCTTGAAATTCATCTTGAATAATTTTATGAAACCTGTCATCATTTCTTTTGCCACTAACATTTTTGTATGAAATATGATCAATGGATTCAATTCGAGCTTTCATTTTTTATTTTTCATTAAAGTTCATTTATTTTGACATTTCAAAATTCATCATACACACATAGTTTTCTTTGCTTTCATCATACAAATGATTTTGATTTGCCGACATCCTTTTGATTGAATTGCTTTGAGTTGACTTGGCTATGTCTTGATGACTTGGTTCGACCATGTCATGTTCTTGCTCTATGCTTTCAGCTTGATATCGATTTCCTTGATTTGACTTGATTGGATCGAGCTTGGATTCTTGGACTACAACCTGATTTAGCTTGCTCTATTGTTCTCTTTCTTTAGCCGGCTTAGATATAAGTGAAACATTTCCGACCTCTTTCATCGCTTGAATTTGAAGCTCTTGTTTGTTGAGAGTTGATGGTATGGGCTTAAATTGGGCTTCGACATCCCTTTGATTTGTTTGATGGATCTTTGCACTTTGCTTCAACTTGGAATCTTGTCAAAACCTTAGCTTTGTGGTTCATGTCATCAAACTCGCCTTCTAATTTCATGATGAGAATCAAACCCCTTTCCTGCAAAATCTTATTAGGCCCAAATAGAATGCAAGCACTCGGTGTTGTACGTGCACCTGTCGCACACGTGATTGGGATTTGAGCTCTACTTAATGACCCCATGTTTCTTTGCTAACCTAAGTGAATGTAGGCTTTGAAAAGGAGTGAATGTAGGCTTTGAAAAGGCTCTTATAACTCCTATCGCCGTACTATCATCACCAATTCTCAGAAAGGTCTCACTAGGCCGGATACCTGGATCTACCGAAAGACTACATATTTATTGGGACCCAAGAGTTCTTTTCAACAAGACAGTTTTCCTAAGCAATCGTTGTGATCAGACACATAAATAAATAAAGTATGAAGCATGTAAAAGATATGCAAACATATGATTGATATGCAAGAAAGATCTATCTAGATATCCAAAAGATTGCAAAGGTTTTTTTATGTAAAAAGATTTAACTAGATTTGCAAAAATTCAGTTATTTTTGAAAAAAATGCAAAAGATTTTTAAAATTTTGAAAAGATTGAATTTTTTTGATATATGGAAAAGATTTTTAAAATTTGAAAACTATTAAAAAAAGATTATTTTTTTTGGATTTTTTTTTTTTGCAAGGGAAGATACAATTCTAATAATGATGCAAAAGAATGGAAAAGATTTTTTTAACCCCCAAACTACTTGTCTAAATTGAAAGGGGGTCTTACCGTAGATTGCTAAAGCGGATCCCATCATCACCATGTGGATCGGTCCCGGGGTATGAATTCGGGATGTTTCTTATGACGCGTTCGATAATTACCTTTTCCGTTCCGCCCGGTTTGATACTTTATGAGGAATTTGATCACGATCGTCCCTACGTTTGAAAGGCCGTTAGCCACCCTTGAAAATTGATCACGTGCCGAGAGAGAGTATGGTCCGCCACTCCTTCCAAAGGCACCAAGTCAAAGAAAGAGCTTCCTTCTGGTAAAAATCTCCTGCAAAACAAAGGCAAAGTAAAAAGGAATTAGGAGTCGTGTAGTAAAATTATTCTAAAGAAAAAAAATAATAATGAGAAGAAACAAAAGTACTCACCAGTCGCCGGGGAATACTTTCCTTTACCCCCATGGGTTAAAAGTGGTTTTTTGAAAAAAGGATTATTTTTATGATTTGTTTTGAAAAAAAGAGTTTTTTTATGATTGTTTTTTTTTGAGATAATTATGCATGCAAAAGATACATATAAAAAGAAGATAGAGGAAGGAGTTTAGCCTGATTGCACGTTGTGCCGCTGCCTATAGAAATCCATGAAGCTTCCGCGATCCCCGCCAGCCGACACCGAAAATTGAGAGAGAGAGAACTTTGAGATGATTTTACCTCCAGAGTACCCCAAGAAGCGGGGGATGAGAAATAATGATGTAGAGAGGCTGCTTATATAGCCTCATTGGAGAATCTAAGGTAAATCTTTGGTTTTGGAAAAATTTTGAATTGACGACGCGTATGCGGACGACAATCGTCCGCATATGCCACCTACATATCAATTTTGGAAAGTTTTACAGTTTTCATATCTTTTAAAATCAATTTCGAATGATTTTGCACACATGCGGACTACAATCGTCTGCATATGTGTCGCAGTATGAAAAGTTTCTGCCGTGAGAATAAAGTAAAATTTTTAAAAATCAATTTCGGACGATTCTACGCACATACGGATGATCGTATCCCAATTTGGAAAATTTTATATTTTTTAAGAATTTTCGAAAAATTTAATTTTTTAAAAGAATGTGGCGTATCCGGACAATTAAGCGTCCGCATATGCACACTTAATTGATTTTTAAATTTTTCCAATTTATCCATCCAAAAGTTTGTTATCATTGGTTTGTCCTTTGTGCATTTTGTCTTTTAGTGAGATGTTGATAGCACGTGAACACCCTTTTCATTTGTTTATTTTTAAAATCATTTTCTTTTCTTTTTTGGAAAGTTGTCATTTTTCATTTAAAACAAGGTACGGGGGTATTCCGATGAAAAATTGGATTTTGGAAAAATCAAAATTTTGAAAAATTCTTTTACTTGATCCACAAATTGTTTTGAAAAGTCAGCTGTAAAACTCCTTTAAAATTGTTCAGAACAGTAGATCTTAATTTTGGATACTTTGATCGTTGAAATTTTTTTAATACCTAAATACAACATGAATTACCACTTATGGGTTCTTTATGGACGGTAAACATCCAGATATGTTTTATTCCCTTATTTTAGAAAAAAAAACATTTAAAAGTCAACATGTGGCATAAATATACATAGGCCGTATGCACAACATATTGGTTTCAAAATTTTGAAAAATTCCAGAAAATTTTCTAAAATCGTTTTGGAGTATTTGGCACAATTTATGGTATTTTCATGCTGCTTTTACGTACTATATACGTAGTATCCAAAACTGGTCCTCATCAATCCAAATGACATATCAACATGGGGAATGTGTGAAAACTTCCCGTTAGAATGCCACTTAAGCCAGTATAAACTGGTATAGTCAAGCCTGGTAGCTAGGAAAAGTATTTCTCATTTTTTTGGGCTAACCAGATGGGCCCACAGGCTGATGTGGCAATGCCCTCTGACTGTTGTGGCCTATATTCTGCATGGTCCATAATATTCATCCATTCTCCAATAAGACACCTCAAGGTGTCTAAGGGGCCGGGCCAGCTGCGGGCCGGCCCGGCCAAGGCCAAGGCCCACCCCCGGGCCGGGCCGGACCAGCTGTCGGCGGCCCGACCGTCCGGCTAAATTCAAATTTGAGGGTTACCGTATGGGTCAAATTCTTAGAATGGGTTTTTATTTTAATGGGGATGGGTTTTTTAATAAAGAGTGAGATTTGAATTAAAGTGGAGTTTATAAAATTATCTAACACCCCCTAACTCAAAATTGTACGTTTCTATACCCCTAATCCAAAAGTCTATAAATACCTATCTACACTTCTCATTCTTCTCATAATCCACAACAACAAAATTTTTAATCTCCCAATCACTCTCTTTAATTTCCGAGAAGTTTACTGTTAAAATTGGAATCACGCAATCTTCATTTCCGCAGTCTCAATCTTCATCCGGTTTCACTAATTTGATTCTGCTATTTGGAATTAGGTTTTTTTTTATTGATTATATATTTTTCTCGTATATTTTTTTCATCTCTCTTTCTCTGTTACTAATATTTTTAATTAAGAATTTCAGGCCCATCTTCACAAAACAACAGGGGTGTTTCATCTTCACGGAGAGACAGAGATTAACCAATATGCTGCAAACTGATTTTGATTCTTATCCTCCTAACTATGAATCTTCTAATTATGATATCCCTGCTGCTTCACAAAGTAATGTCTCTGAAGAAGTTCCTGCTCTTACCGTTCTTGAAGCAAGAACTTCTACCCCTAAAGATAAAAGAGCTAAAACTTCTGATATTTGGAAACATTTTATAATACAAACAGTTGCAGATAAAGACGAGCGGGCAGTTTGCACTCATTACCAAGCAGATTTTACTCGTGCCACTTCAGGTGGAACTACCCATCTAAAAAGACATTTAATCAAACAAGAAAAAACTGATTCTCGACAGACGATTCTAAGTATGTCGTCTAACTCTTTAACTAGTTTTTCTTATTCGCAGGATACTAATAGAAAAGAACTTGCAAAATATGTCAGACATGCTGAACAAACATTTGGTTTTGCAGAAAACGAAAAATTTGATAGATTGGTAAAAAATGCATATAATTCATTATTTTAAAGAGTACCCAGAACAACACTTAGAAGTGATGTTTTTAAAAAATTTCATGATGGTAAAGTCAATTCGATTGATATTTTTGCAAATCTTAAGAGTAAAATTGCATTAACTTCTGATTTTTGGACTACAAAATGGTCTATGAGTTATATTTGCGTTGCTGCACATTTCATTGATAATGATTGGTTTTTACATGAAAGAATTATTGTTTTTTAAAAAATGGAGCATCCACATAATGGAAATAATATAAGTAATTGTATTTTGACTACTGTACGTGTATATAATATTCAAAATAAAATATTTTCTGTTAGTTTTGATAATACTAATAATAATTCTGCTATAGCAATTTTAAAAAATAATTTAAATCATGTTTTGAATGGAGAATTATTTCATCAAAGATGTGCATGCCGTGTGTTAAATTTAATTGTGCATGATGGTCTTGCTATAATCGATCCTCATTTAGCGAAACTTAAAAATGCAATGATTTTTATTGAAACCTGTAGACCCCGAAAACATATTTCTAAGCAAATATGTACCCAATTAAATTAAAAATTTAGATCTTTCAAATTCAACATTCCAATTAGATAGAATTCCACTTATGAGATGTTGGAATGTGTTTTAAAATATCGGGAGCTCATTACTTTATTTTACGAGTAACAAATGCCCAATAATAATTTAGAGGATTATGACTGGTTTGTTTGTTAATATGTTTTGAAATTTTTAGAAATATTTTACAATGCAACTAAATGTTTATCTGGTGTTTATTATCCTGGTACATGTTTGGCAGTAGAATAGTTATTTTATATTAATAAGATTATTAATGAGCATGTAATTGATCCTGAAAATGCATTTGCTGGAATGTTACATAGCATGCTTACGAAATTGAATCATTGCTGAAAAGTTCCTGCATTATTTTTGTTTAGCATCTGTATTTGATCCTAAACTTAAAAAAGATAATTTATTTTTTTTATTAGATGGATACCATGAAAACTTAGGTACTGATATAGGAGATTATAAAAATGTTTTAAATTCTTATTTACAAGGACTGTATGCCATATATGATACACGGTATGGTCAAAACAAAACTTCTTATATATCTTCCTCTTCACTGCAAACTTCCAAAAAAAGGAATATTTCAGTTTTTGCAGCAGAAAAAATAAAGAACAACTGTTTCTACTTATAATGAGCTTACAATATATTTGCAAACCGATTTCAGTAATTTTCTTACCGCGGATAAAATATATAATCTTGATATTTTGGATTGGTGGAAAACAAAACCGATTTCAGTAATTTCCAAATATTTTAATAAAAATAAAAATTTACTATAAATTATTTTATAAATAAAATCAAAAATTTTAAACGGCCGGCCCGTTTTGGCCGGTCCGATCGCCCGAGCCTGGCCCGACCCAAGCTGGGCCACAGACCGGACAGGGTTCGGGTTGGGAGGATTCGGGCCGGGTCTAATCCCGGTCTAACCGGGCCCGGCCCGGCCCGATAGACACGACACCTAATTAACCATCAAAGATAGTACACATGCCCACATCAATCAATCCCAAAGAATCAAAGCTAGGCCACTTCTAATTCTGACTATTTCTAAAGATACAACCACAACCTTCACATGAGCTACACGACCTTTGGATCAGCTGAGCGACGTCGACTGGCATCTTTATTTCTATTTCATTAATGGCGCTTTCGTGCATCTGGCAAGAGAAATAAAAGCACATAGTGACTTTCAAACATTACCGATTTGCGGGCAACAAAACTTTCTTTCTCGCTTGCAATTACTTTTATATTCACATCAATCTTAACTGTATTTTCTAAAAGACTATCATATGAGTTTCACACCATCTAGATATAAGTGTCATGTATATGAATTTACTTGACTACCGTATCACTTGAGAAGACATGTCGGATGATTGCACACAATTAATGTATATGCAGCCAAAATAATGAATTTATTTTTCTCGATATAGATTCCAGAGGCTCATGATCATAAAATATGCATGCACATCAAATCCAAAGAATCAAACCTAGCTAGGACCCTTCTAAACATTCTATCTATCTATAAAAAGACACCCACAGCCCTAGTCTATGATCAGTTACAAGCTTAACAATAATCTTTCAATTCCCACTCTTAATCCAACATGACTTGTTCAAAACCTCATGCGGTGATCATTCCATACCCAGCTCAAGGCCACAAAGCTCCCATGCTTCAACTCTCCAAGCTCCTCCACCTCAATGGCTTCTACATCACCTTCGTCTACACCGACTACAACCACCGACGGTTGAAACCCTCTCTAGGCTCAAACTCGTTAAACTATGTCGAGAACTTCCGGTTCGAGGCCATTCCGGACGGGCTTCCACCGTCGGAACTTGATGTCACCCAAGATATCCCTAAGCTTTGCTTATCAACTAGAGAAACTTGTGGGAAACCATTCAAAGAGTTGATTTTGAAGCTTAATAATTTAGCTGGGGTGCCTCAAGTTAGTTGTGTTGTTGCCGATGGATTGATGTGCTTTACATTGGAGGTTGCTAAGGAGCTTGGGATAGTAGAGCTTGTGTTTGGACCATGAGTGATTGTGTGGCTTCATGTGCTATCTTCATTTCTTTGAACTCATCAAGAGAGGGTATATTCCGGCAATATAATTTGATTATTGAACTATATATATTAATTAGTTTCTTTTGAAACGTAGGTTTTAAAAGAACCTAATATAAAATTATTAATTAATGATATCGATCATAACAAGTTTTACTATAATACTTGATTTAATAGCATATTGCATCACCTTTCTAGCCATTAGATTTGTATTGAGTTCTTTATATACAATAACGTTGGTTGTTTTAAAGAATGCGAGGTTTTCTTTGTATTTTGGTCAAATCTCAATATAGATCTAATGGTTAAAATTTCTAAAGGTATTGTACATATCAAACGGACCCTCTTGAATTAAGTCGGACTTCTTTATATGCATAGTTATGCTTTAAATTGGTGATATTCGTGTTTTACCCAACTTAACTAGATATATATATTATTATTACGTAAATTTAAATTTACATCCGTAATTAAACATCATCCTAATCTGTAGTTAGAGTCGATCCACGATCGAAAACATACGGCGTCTAAACATATATATTGGTGTTTTTTATGAGATCAAAACCTAGTCCTACATGCATATATATCTAGCTGACATCCGATCTTAATTTCCATTGAAAACAACTTCAAATATTAAAATAAAAAAGACGATGTTGAAATTTATTGTGTTTAAATCAGCCCTTTTATAACTTTTGAAAATGTTAAAATAGATGACAATTTAGGGAAAGCTGGGCCAGAGTTAATACAAAGATAGGGCTATGTGTTTGCAATCAGAAAGGCTGTCTATTTGTTAATTAGAGTTGTCTTAATTTTTCTAGAGGGAGGACTTTAAATAATCTCTCTTTTACTCAAAATGTCTGTTATGCCCAAAACAATATTATAAGTGGCAGCAGTTCTGGATAAAATTTAGAATCCCTGATGACCAACTCCTTGTTTTTTTAAAAAATTATTTTTTAGTTAAAATTTTCTAATACCAATAAAATAACATTCAAATACTAATAGATAAGTTGAAGATAAGACTGTACGCAAGGAATGACGTAACTCGAAACCGATAAGAGTCGGTGTATGGATTTATAGTGTGATGGGACCAATATATTTTCTCTACTTGTCAAATCATAATAAGAAATTTGTTGTTATATAGCTTGGCATCATTAGAGAGAAGGCAAATATGATGACTTAAATTACGCAATAGAGACAAAGATTTCTTTTATTTTTATTTGGGGGCCAGGGGGCACATGGGTGGTGGGGCCCACTTTCCCACCACCCTATTCTACTCTTTTGACTGGCGTGCAGCGCCATCAAGCTCTTATTTGGAACCTGCTTAGCGCATGTTTGGTTGCAGTATTTCTTTGGATTTACCGTATGGAATTCTAGGATTCTATAATTTTATGTTTGGTTGGGCAATTTGGATTTATAGAATTCCTTTGTTTTTTAGGGGGCCATCACAAAACATGGATTCCTGAATTCTAAATTTTTTAAAGGATTTTCAAGGATTTGACACTATTCATTGTACTTTTAGATGGGACATATGTACTTTATTTATTTAATAATCCTCTCTCTATCTATCTCTCCTTAAAATCCTCAAATCCAAATCTCACTTTATTTTCACCAATCAAACAAAGATTACATGAATCTACAAATCCAATACTGGAAATACAAAACCAACCAAATAACAAATTACCAAATCCAGAAATTTTCAACCGTAGTATTTAGGAATCCAAATTTCATAATCTTGCAACCAAAGAGGCCCTTAAAAGCATCGAATATCTCTAAGTTACATGGAAATATTTAACGCTAGAAAGTTATGGTGTGGTCTACATTTTTGCCAAACCCAATATATCAAATGATCTCTCGTCGATTCTTGTATAAACAAAACCCTTAGTATTGTTAAAACCTATAATCTTATCTCAATCAGGAATCACCAAAAACATTAATGGAGGATTTAGCTCAAAGGCCTCATGCAGTCCTGATCCCACAACCAGCACAAGGCCATGTAACCCCCATGCTCCAACTC
Source organism: Agapanthus africanus (assembly GCA_030015575.1). Classification (NCBI taxonomy): domain Eukaryota; kingdom Viridiplantae; phylum Streptophyta; class Magnoliopsida; order Asparagales; family Amaryllidaceae; genus Agapanthus; species Agapanthus africanus. The sequence continues at coordinate 634,524,677 of JASDDO010000031.1, read as the reverse complement.
GCAAAGCTCCTTCACTCCAATGGCTTCTTCATCACCTTCATCAACTCCCACTACAACCACCAGCGCCTCCTCAAGAGCTCTTTTATCCCAAACTCTCTAAACAAACTCGACGATTTCCGCTTCTTGTCGATCCCCGACGGGCTCCCCATGCCCGATACCGACACCGGCGGCACCCAAGACATAGCAGAGCTTTGCCTGTCCACAGCCAAGCACTGTGTGGGGCCATTTAGGGATATTTTGTTGAGGATCAATAGGGAGAAGAGAGAGCCTAGAGTCAGCTGTGTTGTAGCTGATGGGGTCATGAGCTTTGCTTTGAGAGTTGCAGAGGAGTTTGGGATTGTTGGGGTCATGTTTTGGACCACCAGTGCTTGTGGGTTTATGGGCTACTTGCACTTTTTTGAGTTGATTAAGAGAGGGTTTACTCCTCTTAAAGGTAATTACTTTTTTATAAAATTTTGATGTTGTTAGATTGCAATTTATTTTTGTTATTTATGCTTATTTGAATCTGTTGGGAGAGAAAAACTTTTTGGAAAAAATTACGATCGAATTTGATGGTGTTTAAAGAAGCCAATTTTTACAATTTTTTTCTTGGTGGTTGGTATTTTCAAGAATTATTGTATGAATTAATAGTTTAGGAGTTTATTGTTACATGCCGATTGTTTATTTATCTTCATGGTGGTTAACAACTATATATGAATTAGAACACAGCTTGTTATTGATTAGTTGTTTTTTTGTGTGTGTGTGTGGAAATCTGTATCAATTCTTTTATTTTTATACAACTTGTTTTTACCTTTATTTTTTATATGAATTATTCTGAAATATGAACCTGCAAACTTAGTTCTGGACTAAAACAACATTACGGATGATTAGTTAGAGAGATAAAAACAGAGAAATAATCCTTAACAAGAAAAAAAAGAAAGAGAGAGAGAGAGAGAACAAACTTGAATGTGAATTCTCTAAATTAGATTGACTTTAATAATTTGAGGTTTCATTTTCTTTTGGGAATAAAATTTGAAATTTCTATGGCTGAATCAATTAGAAATTATGCTAATAATTAACTTTATCCGTGATTCATGGTTAATTTCTGAGCAGATGAGAGCTATCTCACTAATGGATATCTCGAAACGACAATAGACTGGATCCATGGCATGAAGAACATACGTCTAAAAGACATTCCAAGCTTCATCAGAACCACGGACGCCAACGACATCATGCTCAACTTCGACGGAGGTGAAGCCCAAAATGCCTTCAAAGCATCGGGAGTCATCATAAATACCTTCGACGAGTTAGAGCATGAAGTTATTGAAGAAATGAAGAAAATGTTTCCCCGTTTATATACCATAGGTCCTTTGCCGACATTCGTGAACAAATCAGTTGAGAGCCCTTCGAAATCCATTGGATCCAATCTCTGGAAAGAAGACACTCGGTGTCTCGAATGGCTTGACCGTCAAGAAAAAAGTTCGGTGGTGTACGTAAATTTCGGCAGCATAACCGTTATGACAGCGAAACAACTGGAAGAGTTTGCTTGGGGCCTTGCCAATAGCAGGCACAAGTTTTTGTGGGTGATCAGGCCCGATCTTGTCGCTGGAGAGGATTTTCTCGGGGCGAGCGAAGATTTCAGGAAGGAAACAGAAGAAAGGGGTATTTCAGTACATTGGTGCCCGCAAGAAAAGGTGTTGTCTCATCCTTCAGTAGCAGTCTTTTTGACCCACTGTGGATGGAACTCGACGCTAGAGAGCATCTGTGGTGGAGTTCCGATGATCTGTTGGCCATTTTTCGCAGAGCAGCCGACAAATTGTCGATATGTTTGTGCAGAATGGGGCATTGGAATGGAAATAGACAGCGACGTTAAGAGACAAGAGGTTGAAGGACTCGTGAGGGAAATGATGGAAGGCGGGAGAGGGAAGGAGATGAGATCGAAGGCCAAGGAATGGAAAGAGAAAGCGGAGAAAAGCGCCATAAATGGAGGATCGTCATACGAAAACTTGCATAGGTTGGTGCATGATTTGCAAATGGGAATTTAGCCAGTTTCGAAAGGTTTGTAAATTTGTAACATTTTGAATAAGTGTTTCCTTCACCAGTCAAATGGAAGGAAGAATAACCACAGCTGTTGACATGAACTGATTTTATAATGAGTCTATTTTTAGTTTCTATTAATCACCATCTTTTCCATCTAGATATTTTGGAAATAATTGATTAATGCAACTTAAATACCTTAAATTGCACTAAATTCACCAACACCTTCATAATATGAATTTTTGTAAAGTTATTTTCAGACCAGAATTGGGAAAAGGTTGTTCGGTTGAATATGGGATTTAGAATCCAATGTTTGATACATAAATGGATGTCTTAAAAATGATAATAAAAGAATTAACAAAAGGGGAACTAAAAATAAAAATAAATAAATAGAAAAAGAGAAGAGAAAACAGTTTATGAGATTGAACAATGTCCAGGAGTTCTGGAATATGAATTGTTTAATTTTGCATGCCACGACTCTTCACCCTTAGAAATTGCATGCCTTTTTGTTCTTCATCTTATTCGCTTGCAGCAATGATGAGCAAAGATTATAAATGGCTCCATGATAAGAAAGAAAGTTGCTCTCTTTATCCATCTGGGCTCTCAGTGTTTGCTCCAGTTGTTGAGGATTGTCGAGTTTGTGAATCTGAGGAAGAATTCATAACAAAAAATTGAGTTTTACAAGCAATTTTTTTCTGTCGAGAAAAATAATTTCACAATCACTTAATGTCATATAATCATGTTTAATAAACAACCATAACATGGCTTCATTCAAAATTCTCGAATCTTGGGGTCGTCTACATGAATCTGTTTCTTCGAAGTTATCTTTCGAATTAAATTTACAACTAATTAATTTATCTTTTTATAATTGTTATTTGTCTTTCTTTTGTATAAATGGAATAAGTTTGAGAGGTTTGGAGTTTTGTAATCATTAAATTCTTTTTAATGAAGTTTAAGGGAGGCTAATTATCCGACATTTTATGAGAATAATGGAGGAAAGAAGCCATAAGAGGGAGTTTCTCCTATGGTGTCGAAAAAATATACTCACCCTCGTTTTTTCCGACGATCGGCATCCATAATTTTCATTGTTATTATTTAAGATGTGGTTACACCAAATTTCATGTGATTCTTCAACTTTTTCGCCGTTGAATCAGTAGGTTCAAAATTAACGGTTTACCAACAATAAATTTTTTTGCATTGCTAAAGCAACGGTGAAAAAGTTGTAGAATCATATGAAATTTGGTGTACCCACGTCTTAAGATGATAATGATGAAGATGATGGATGTCAATCGTCGGAAAAAACGATAAAGGGTATATTTTCTCGACGCCATAAGAGAAAATTCTCCTCCTATGACCTCTTTCCTCAAATATATATATATATAAGAATAATAGAGGAAAGAGGCCCTATAAGGCTTTTTGCGTTAGATGGTGGCATAAATCACGTCCTCCACCATTTTATTCAACGATCGGCACCGGCCATCATGATCTTCATTGTCTAACATGATACACCAAATTTTATGTGATTCCAACACCTTTTCATCATTGATTTAGTGGCTGCAAAATTAACTGTTTACCGACAATAGAACATTTTACATTTCTAAATCAACGGTGAAATGATGTTGTAATCATATAAAATTTGGCGCATCGATAAGTTAGAGGATGGATATCAAGTTGGAAGGTGTCGATCGTCAAATAAAATGATGGAGGACGTACTCTCTCTATATACACACACATATGCGCACGCGCGTGATGCTTATCTTAGGAATGCATTTATATGATCTTCATAATAATCAGAGTTCCTTAATTATATTTTTATAAACATTTAAACATCCATAATGGAAATATATTTCCACAAAATCATAGGGTGTGTTTTGGGCTTTCGGTTAGATGTAATAGTTAGTCAAGGACAAGTCCTAAAAGTCCTGCCAGTGCACCAAAACTATATATTTTATGTTCTAAGAAAAAGTCACCTGAAATGTTAGGAGGCTGCCTTGCATTTGGAGGAGCCTGAAGCTGGAAGTTTTGAGGTAGGGACGGTACGAAGGGCCCTTCGATGTGAGCCGTCGGATACTGAACGTATGACGGGCGATGATGACCTTGGAAAGGCGATTGGAATCCGGGCCTCGGCCACTGAATGTTGTAGCCAACATAAGGGTAAGGGTAATGTTGAGGACCAGCAGTAGATGATGATGATGATGATGAAGATTGTCCGTAAAATTGTTGGTAGTATTGTGATGTCATTTGAGGATTATACATGCCCTGCTTAATTAATTAAACATGCAAAGGAAATGTTAATTAGATCTAATGCAATGTGAGCCTTTTAAGATTTTATCTCAAAAAAAGAAAATTGTGGCTAAATATAATTAGAAATGCAAGCAATAGTGTTGGAAGATCCAATGTTGTTGAACTCAAGGTTGGAAGAGCTGGTGGTGCATGAAATTTGTGACACGAAGATCAGATTTAATATGAACAAATTAGAAAGTGAAAAAAAAAACTTCAAATATACAACTTTAGAACCTTAAAAAGGGAGAGCACTAACTTGTTGGTATCCATAATCACTTGGGTACGCCATGTACCTGCAAAAAATCAAAAGAAAAATCCATGGCATAAATAACAAACACTCCGAATCAAATCCTTATCCTAATAACCTGCCCAAACAATAAAGCCCATGGCCCACACTCCAATTTGTGGGCCGCTTGATCTCACGTTCAACTTGAAACCCATGGTTGACAATCCAACGGTCTAAATCGATCGATCGGTCGCAGCCGAAGTAGGGCTCACAGTGCCCACCTCAAGTTGGGAAATTTTGATGGAGCACTGGAGGCCCTGCATCTATCCACTTAATGGGGCTTTTTATGGTCCCACCTAATGTGTGGCCCTATTTCTTGATAAATAATACCTTTTTTAGACATCTGATATATATTCGGTCTTTCTACCTGATGCAGCCGCTAAGATGGATATTTATTCTCCGTTTTGAAATGAGATACGGATAAACGTAAAACAAATAGGAAAGGTACCGCTCTTATTTCTTTCCTTTTTCGCTTTTTTTTGCGGCATGGATTGTAGAGAAATTGAACTTACCCATAGGGAGTGGGGTAGAAGACTTGAGGGGGAGGATGCATCTGAGCTGGCATTCGGGTATACGACTGGCCTCCACCTTGTGGTGGGCCTTGTTGAATGCTCCCTGCTTGATTCCTACCTGTAGAGAATCAAGTAGATTAAAATTTCTATAAGAGAATATTGTTAGAACTCCTGTCTCGTATTCGTGTTCGTCGTGTATCTATGTATCATTTAGATGTGGACATCTATTGGTAGAAGTAGTGCTAAGGTTTTTAGTCAAACCAGTTAGAAAGTTGCTCAACCGTTCCTTTCCCTTAGGCACAACCGATATTTTCTCAACCATTAAAATTTTGAATAAGTTGGAAGAATATTTTGATGAAGAATTCAAAAAGCAAAATTAGCAAAAGGGTCTAATATGAACTGGTTAATGTGATGGCACTAGGTTAATGTGATGGAATTATATATATATATATATATATATAATTTATTGTTTAAATACATGAGTCTATTAGTTGTTAGTTGTTGTTACCTTCTGCTTAGAAACTCCTCATCTGATAGAAAAATAATTAATAACCAAGTTCTATTTTGAGACAAATGTGATGTTCCTTAGGTCTCATGCATGAAGTTGGACTCGGTTGTATCTTTGTTGTTATCGATTGGATTGACCCTTGACCTGGCCCTTAGTCAAAGTCATAGATGTTAGGGTTCGGTTATCAGCCCAATGATATCGTAATAATTCTTTGGGCACCTTGCGGTATGGAATGGAAAATTACCGGAAATCCTTACATTCTTGGGAATGGGATGACCTGACATCTAATTCCAAGGAATCTTGTATTATTAACATGCTTAGTATACTTTAATCATTTCCGGTAATATATGTATATTCGGCCGTCGATCGGTAGTGAGGTCGGAGGAGGGCAGTGAGGTCAGAGGAGGGCCGGTAGATAGCGGCGAGGCCGGCAACGAACGGTCGATCGGCAAGCAGCCGGAGGCGAATGTCCGTTCGGCGGCGGGCCGGCAACGGGAGGCGGGGCTGGCGATGGATAAACGGTGACGAACTACAGGCGACCGACGACGAACGTCCAATCCGCGACGGGCAGGCCAGCGGACGATGGGCGATGGGCGACATGGCCGACCGGTCGGCAGGTGGGCAAGGAAGGCCGACGGCAGATAGTCATGGTTCATTTCATGTTAGACGAGAATATTTCGTAGTAATCTAATATAGACACATACTTTGGGAGAATAGGATTACCATGAAATTGGGTCAGTTGATTACCATGATAATCCTATATTTCCGGAACCATTTTTTACACCTAAACAAGCGTGGTAATATTTCATGGTAATCAAGAATTTCCGTCTAGATTGCCTCCTAGGAAAGGTCGTAGGCCGTGTGATTCCAACTTTATAAACTACCAAATAAAACATAAAATTCATATAATCCAACCTAATTAATACATCTCTCTAATAATTTATAAAATTGGTGACTCCGGCATCTTAGCTCATGATATGTAGCGTGCCAGCTTTGCCCTCACATGAGTCCTCATCAAGTGAGCTGGCAACATACTTTAATTAGGTTAAGGCCCCACTCTTGCCCTAAATCCTCTCTGGCCAATTGCCCTCATAGGATAAGAACAAGTTCAATTTTTATATTTGTTTATTATTTATATGTGAATATTCTACAAATAGGTCCTTAACAAATACCCATATTATATTGCCAAAGAAAAAGGCATTTATTTAATAGACGGTGGATACTAGAAACTCGTTAAATACATGAGACCGGTTTGATAAGCCCTGCTCTTTCGTCAAATAAAGATTGGAATCACTGGATTGGGCTCTTTCGTCAAAGAAAGAAAAATGTATAATTTTTCTAAAAATTGGAATCACTAAACAAATGCATGTGTTACCTTGGATATCCTGGTTTAGGGAAATTTGGGTAAAAGTATATTCCGAAAAAGATCAAAACTATAGTAACGTGAGGATTTTATATTTTATTGATATACCTCGAGGAGGGTCGGGCCGTGCGCGGCCTAAAGAGGCAATGTTGCAATTGGCTCGCCTTCCATCAATGAATGGATTTGGATCGGACACGGACAGTCTTGCCGACTCCGGGTCGCGAAATGTCACCTGACCATGATATGATATTATATAAATAACTTATTGGATAATGTGATCTTTTGTCTACTAGCCGATTATTATATATAATACAAAGGTAAACCAATTTTAAGGGCCACAGTGAAAAAGACAACAGATGCTAAACAACTATCCAAGACAAAAATGTCTTTATATTTTCCTATCAATTTTCATATAAAATATTTGCATATAAAAGAAACATTATAATAGTTTGTTACATTGAATACTGTGTTTTTAATACCCAAGTGGAGTACAAAAGAGTAGATGTATATCATTGAATGGATAGGCAAATACAAAGACCGACCATTTGGACAGAATAAAATATTTGTAAATTTATTATATTTAGTACCCTTGTATTATTACATTAAGGGAAAAATAAAATCATTAGACATGGTCAAAATTGAACAAAGCATTGATATGATCAATCAAGAATTATTGATCAAATATAGCACATGCCCAATTTTTACCAAAAAAGAAGAAAAGACATTATATAAAACTAACAAGATCAATCTAAGAGAGAACAAGAAACAGATCACAATAACAAATACAAACACAAAAGTTACACAAGAATACAATGATTGATCTTGAGAAAGAGAGAGACCAATGACATGCATATCAAAATTTAGATTGAAATAAATAGAATAGAATTCTTTGATCATGAGAGAGAGAGAGAGAGCTTACAAAGCCATAGCCTTTTGATCTGCCAGTGTTCTTATCAGTGATGATAACAGCCTCAAGAATCTCCCCAAACTGCTCAAAGTATCTCCTCAACTCATCTGTAGGGGTCTCCCAAGCCAAGCCCCCAACAAAAACCTTGGTCAGAGTTGTGTCCCCAAACCTTGATCGGTGCTGTTGTGGGCTCAAACTAGCCATCTTTTCTCTCTCTAAAAAACTTGTATGCTGCTACAATTACTCTCTCTACAAAAGCTTGAGATGTGATCCTAGCTTTGTTGACAACCCTTTTTGCTCCTTCTCTTGATCTTCTTCTATTGCAGGGGCCTCTCCTTCCATGTGATCAAAGAGATGGAGAGAGAAAGAAAGAAAGAAGAAATATTAGAGAGAGAGAGAGAGAAGGGAGAATCTAAGCAAAGGGTGTGTTTTTTTCCAGGTTGTATCATGAAATTGCTACCGAGGGATTATTTGGATATCGAATGACAGCTTGCTTTGGGCTTTCCACTTGCTCTTTCTCTCCTGTCCTCGCTGTCTCTTGGCAATTAATATACACAAAACATCGCCCCTGGCTTGGCTTAGCTGAGCCAGCTATGACCTAAGATTATATATGCAAGTACGCAACAAAAGGGAAAAAGGTTTTGTTCACACCCATTTTGTTTTTTGGTTAATTACATTTGATTACAACCCTTTTTAGAAGCGATGGGTCCTAGGGGAGAAACTAGGCCTCAAATTGATCACTGGTTTAAATCCTATAAAATCAACAAAAATAAATATCTCCATCTCAATTTAATTTTTGGGTTAATAGCATAAAACATCCATGTAGTTTGCCATTAAGAAATTTATTAGCACAGACACCTCTTGTGCTCATGGTTCAGAACCCCCAAAAAATGCTCAAGACTGTTCAAAATCAATTCTCAATAAGTCAAATGATTGTCTGATTTTGTTTTCCAACTCGTTTTTGCTGTTCAGAGTAGAATTTGAACGTTTTTTTAGGGACGTTTCATCGATCAGCATAGCGGGTGTTTATGCCAATAGATTGCTTGAGGCCGTAAAAGTGCCGGACTAGGTAAACCACAGGAGTGTTTTGTGCAATTAACCCTTAAATTTTTTAAGAATTAAAATTACTCCTTAATTTCCATTTATTTATTTACCGTTCTCTTAGTCATTCGATAGGATATGAGAAACACAATTAGGCAAACCCTAATACCGCTTTGTATTTGACAGAGCCTAGCGAAAACCATATCTATAGCAAACCAGATCACACAAAGGTATCAAATGTGGTAGTAGTAAATTGACCCGTTGTTCAAGTCAGAGGTTCAGTTGTAGCCCAATCAGTAGCAGTTGTACGCCTTGACTGATCGACTGACAAAATGGATTGAAACACGTATGACCTGAAAAGAGAATTAGTCCCCGTTAAGGTCTTTGGAACCGGACTTACCCAGAGAAGGGGATTTGTTTTCCAGCTCAGCTGTCTTTTGATCCTTTTATTCTCTGCATGCGGTTTCAGCCGTTTCGTTGACTATATCGACACACCAGTTTTGAACAACAAAAATATCTTCAAGGGGTACTTTTAAAGTTTTAGCTAGGGCCAGGGATGATTTTCATTTTGTTAATATTTTATTTGATGATAGGGCCTAATACATGAGAAAAGGCTTTACTATACTCTTTTTGTCCAGCAAGTGATGCCGATTGGATGATGATTATACTGTATGAATCATCCACAGCAAGCGCTCCTTGTGTGCGATGACCTAATGGGACCCACCCTTGTGTCCAGAAAGTCATCACATTATGATTTGCTTGCCATGAGAGCCTACAGGTCCCTTTCATAGACCTGGAACTAATTCAAAATCTTGCACCAATCTTTGCTTAATTAACAAGTAACTCGTGAGGAAGTAGAAAGTTTTGGCTACTCCTGTTTGACCATATGTTTCTTGGGCTTTTCTTAGAAGTTGATATTATCACATTTCACCTCTAAACGTTATACTTTACTTCATATGTATAACAAATGCATACTGAAAGACCTTCATTGTTGCACATGTCGATGCATTGGTTAGAGCTCTTCAAATCCTTTAATTCTTCATGCATATACATTTAACGGTAGGGCCATCAACTTGAACGGATTGGATCGTTAAAATATATCTAAACCGAGAGTTTCCGTTTTTAAAAAACGCGGACCGGTTTTACAATGGAGCATATACATACATACATACATATACGAGAATAATGGAGGAAAGATGCCATGGGAGGGAATTTCCTCCTATGGCGTCGAAAAAATACGTGCTCCATCGTGTTTTCCGACGATCGGAACCCATCAACTTCATCATTATCATCTAAGATGTGGGTACGCCAAATTTCATGTGATTCTACAACTTTTTCACCGTTGAATTAGTGGGTTCAAAATTAACGGTTTACCGACAATAGAACTTTTTACATTCCTAAATCAACGGTGAAAAAGTTGTAGAATCACATGAATTTTGGTGTATTCACATTTTAGATGATAACGATGAAGATGACGGATTCCAATCGTCGGAAAACATGATGGAGGGCATATTTTTTCGACGGCATATGAGAAAATTCCCTCCTCCTATGGTCTCTTTCCTCCATTATTCTCTCTCTCTCTCTATATATATATATATAGTGGAGGAAAGATGCCATATGAGAGAATTTCCTACAATTGCGTCGAAAAAATATACGCACCCTCATTTTTTCCGACGAATTCTATCATCTTCATCGTTATCATCTGAGATATGGGCACACCAAATTTCATGTGATTCTACAACTTTTTCACCGTTGATTTAGCAATGTAAAAAGTTCTATTGTCGGTAAACCGTTAATTTTGAACCCAATAATTCAACGGTGAAAAAGGTATAGAATCACATGAAATTTGGTGTACCCATATTTTAGATGATAACGATAAAAATGATGGATGCCGATCGTTGGAAAAATCGAGAGAGGGCATATTTTTTCGACATCATAGATCTTTTTCCTCTCTCTCTCTCTATATATATAATGGATGAAAGGTGTCATAGGAGGGAATTATTTTTTTCGACGATCGGCATCCATCATCGTCATTTTTATCATGTAAAATGTGGATAAACCAAATTTCACGTGATTCAATCACTTTTTCACCGTTGATTAAGTGGATGTAAAATTAACTGTTTACCAATAATGAAACTTTTTACATTGTTAATTCAACGGTGAAAAGATGGTGGAATCATATGAAATTTGGTTTATCCACATGTTACGTAATAAAGATGATGATGATGAATGCAGATTATCGGCCATGACACATTTTCTTCATTATATATATATATATATATATATATATATATATATATATGAAGAAAAGAGGTCTTAGAATACTTTTTCGTTAGATGACGTCAAAAATCTAGATCCTCTATCGTTCTATTCGACGATCAGCACACATCATCATCAATTTTATCGTCTAAGATGTGCATATACCAAATTTCATATGATTCTCCCATTTTTTCACCATTGAATTCGCAATGTTAAAAGTTATATTGTCGATAAACCTTTAATTTTGCACCCACTAAATCAAAGGTGAAAAGGTTGTAGAATGACATGAAATTTGGTGTATCCACGTATTTGATGATATAGATAGAAGTGATGGATGTCAATCATCGAAAAAAATTATGAAGGATGTATTTCTTATATGTCATAGGAGGAAATTCCCGTGTGCGTAAAACTGTTCGTGATTTTCAATCCCATCCTTACCCAATGTAAAGGGCTGCATTGTCGTACCCAATGTAAATCTATATTTTTTTCTTGGACAAAAGAAATTATAACAAATCATAACTTCCTAGCTCTATTAAAGAAAGCTAGGAGCGGTACGACAGGTGCAGATCTTGGTTTTCGAAAAGATTTTAGATTTAAGCCATCGAAGCAGCTTAACTTAGTAAAGACGTCAGGTTAAGTTGATAGCATATGATCGAAAACGTGGCGTGATTTGAATAACGCTAACTTTAAAAGTTGATAAATGGAAATACCAAAGATTTGAGGGTGTTATATAAGTTTTGGACGTGGCGTACCAAAAACCCCCATATTTTCTTCTTCATTCAAGTATGGTAATCAAAGACTACTCATCAGTGTGCAAACAACATGATGCAAATGATGCCGTATTGCTTGCGTCAAATGAGATATCTGTATAGCTTGTGTGCTCAGAAATAAAAATTGTGGGATTTGATTAGCTTTCATAAAAGTGGCTTTATCATCATTGATTAATAATTAATAATGAGACGGTGAAAGTAAAAAGCGACTTTTAACTACAGGATCTTAACAACTTGTGCAATCAATCAATGTGACACATGCAAAAATGCTTTTACTGCCGTAAGCTATATATACAAAAGTTAACAAAAAGTTTACAAAGAGGCAAACACCATAGCCCGACATGTTTAACACCGTTACCTAGGTGTTGTGCGTCCTGCCATTTTGTCTCTTAGGTAGACAAATCGTGGGTAGGAAACGTACTGCTCTGCAGAAAAAGACGAGGAAGTGAGAGCAGAGCAATACTTTTCCTACCCACAATTTGTCTGCTTTTTCTGCAGAGCAATATTTTTCCTACCCACAATTTGTCTACCCAAAAGTTTATCCAAAAAACAAAATGGTAGGACCCACAACACCTAAGTAATATTGTCAAATAGATAAGTCATGATGTTAATTTTTTTGGTAAATTTTTTGGTAGAGAATTTGCGGTAGGGAAAGTATTTTTAAGTGAGCATATGCCATGAATTGGTTCATAAATATTTCTCAAGAGTTGAACTTTGATAACTTTTTGATTAATTTATGAATGAGAATTGCAGTGTATATAATTAGAGTAAACGGAGGCTGCGGGATCTGAAGGTCCAAAACTGCAGTGACATCTCATATGTGTCATTAAAGTTTAAGGGTCTAAAAAAAAAATAGCAGCGGACCCCACTGGACTACAAAGGTTTCCTCATGTAATTAAACTATAAGAAGTTTCTTATGATGTAAAAAAGTAAACCTTTTAGTTAATCTATCGGACAATACACATACCTCATATTGATCATCTCCAATTTGGATAGTCTTTGCCTGTTGATTCGGTGTTATGAATGTCTATTTCAAGATAATGTTAATTTTGCAATCATTTTATGCAATGGTTGTTGTTCTGGTGAAATGTGCCTTTGAAACTTTTGAATCAAAAAAGGATATATATCGTTCATCTTCATAATCAATCAAGAAAATCAATGACTGATATTATTTATTTCCATTTGCAAATTCTTCCTTTCTTTTATATATACTTAAAATAGAAAATGAATAATATCAACCATTGATTTTCTTGATTTGCTGCGGTAATAAACAGTGAATATTTATTTTTGACACAGAAGCTTCAAAAATATCTTTCACTGTAACCTCATGCAAATGGCAAGCATTACCATAATTATATATCAATTGATGTACACAGAGTTAAATGTCCACATTGAGATCAAGATGATTGGCGACTTTTAGCCTTCCTTTAATAATTAAAAAAGAAGATGATTGGTGCTGATAATCCAAAAAACCTATGAATAATCTGTTTCTATAGTTTTTCTTTAAACCAGGACTCTACATGATCTTTATGCAAGACGCGGGTCTGAGCAAAACTGGATTTGATGTTTTTTTGTCAAAGACTTTATTCCACCATCCTTGATGTAATATACCGCCGGTCAATATTTAGTAAGAAAATAAATAAATATTTAAAAATAATATTTTTATTTTATTTCAATCTCAACCGTTCATGTATTATATCGCGGACGGTTGATAACCAGTTTTGACTTAAAAATTTCAAATCCATATTTGACATGATCCAAGGTCCTTTATGCATGAATTGGAGGGTGGACTCCACACACACAATTCACTGATTTTGTCAGTCAACCGTAAGGCAAATCAAGCTGCCATCTGATCTCTTCTATAAATGCTCTTCATATGATAATTAAAAAAAAACAGAAAATAAGTTTTAAAAAAAAGATGAGAATTATATATAAAGATAGTCATCCAAACACTTTATTTACAACATAGTGCTTTTTATATGAATTGGTGATTGGTCAACAAAAATAGGAAAAAAAGTTTGCGGTCATAAAACGGTAACTTCATCTTCATTTTATAGCCGATCACCAATCGTGATAGCATATATGGAATTATAAGACCGAGAAAGTGTTTACCCTTCTTGCAACATGCATCATATCTTATAAATTGGGAATACATTAGTAGATCCTTCCTTTGAAAAATCGAGACATGACATCACTAGGATCCAAATCTTGAACAGCAGCCAAAACTCTTGAAAAACGAGTTTAATTAATGAGGCCGCTTGTAATAAGCTTGTAAGGGATTTCTTTTCGAATAATAATAATAATAAACTTGTAATCTCTCTCTTGATTGGCTAGCACAAACTACACAGACTCCACAAACAAGTTTATTGAAACAGATTGAGCTTGAGCTTGAGCATGTGGCCTTGTTTGACTAAGTTGTAGCAAATTACACTCAATTGGCAACATCGCATGGGACACGAAAACATATCTAGGATCCCTGGTATTATATATCAATTCGACAGCTTGAAAATGATTAGAGAAAAGGCGCATTTCGAGTTGGGTTGAGTTTTGATAAGTGACACAGGATCGAGATCATCCATATTACATTTTCAAAAGCAACCGTTTTGCATTTACACGGCTCTCCATTGTCTCGTTAGCTCTTCACGTGGTCCATCCCCACAAACTCTACATTTTAATTATCATACAGTATGATGAATATTTCTGGAACTTAATACATCCGTTTGGACCCAAATCACTCACGAACGCATGCAATATGGGTTAACACTTTAGACGGCTTAGATACATGTCATAAAAGTAGGTATCAAGATAAACAAGAGCAGACATATAATTAGCAGCCAAATCTGATGTAAGATCTAAGGGTATAGGATTTGAAAGCTAACTTTAAAACTGGCAATTTTTCTGTAAGTCTGGAACATAAAGTTATGGCTCAAATGCCGCATAAATAGGTGCTCTTCATCATTTTTCTTCTTTTATCTTATATATATATATATATATATATATATATATATATCCAATCTATAGAAATATTCTTCATGGTTTCCTATTTTTTGACAGAAACTTTTTGTATCTCCTATCTTAATTTTGATCTTCTAGGAAACCAAGAAATTATTTCTTGTACCGATCATATATGTCCGAACAGTAAAGAAAATAAAATGAGAACACAGATCCACAAACGGTCGGTACTTGAAATTCTCCGTCTCATTTCTCTACTATGCCCGTTGTAACCATAATTTTCGTAAAACAAACAAAGATTAAGCACTGGTGGTACAAGAAGCAGTGGGCCCCATCCACAGGAAAGGACTGATCGTTAAACACTGGGCCCCGCTGTGTCTTTGAACTTCGTGCAAAGCCTGCGGCTAATCCCTGACCTCTTATCGTGAGCACGTGCCTTTGTCACGTGGTCCCGTGCCCCTGCATCAGCCGATCTCACTGGAACACCAAACAGCATGTCGAGCCGACGGCCTGCTTTCTAACAGCCACGTGGACCTCACTGGATCGAGTGCATAACCTTGTGGGCCCACAACTTCCATCTGTGGCGTTGAAACTAGGCTTTTGAACCGGCTTGACCTATTTATCCAATTAGGACTTGCTGACTTGGGCACGATTAATCTATTAGTAAGAAGTACTTATGCGGGATCATCATAGGAGTTTTTTAAATTTGCATTAATAATTTTTTAATTTAAATTGTTAAATATTTTGGACTTATTTGCAATGTCCAAATAAATTGTTATTTTGCTTTTGCTTTTTTATTTTGGGTTTATTTGAATAATATAATAGGTCTCTTCCTATTTTACTGAGAGAGACATCTAGGGTTTTATTTTAGTTGATGAATGATTAATGAAATTTTGCTATTGGAAAAATTTTGAGTTTAATATTTGAGTTCTCTGCGGAGTTCGCCGTGTGATCCGGTATGAGAAGTGAATCCTCTAGGGAGCGAATCCCTTGGATGTAAGACCCGTCGTCGTCGATTTCGCCATTCAACATCGTCCTCGTCATCACATATTCATTGATTTCTCGCCATCCAGATCCGTCATCGACGTCATCAAAATAATCGAGTTGCCGATAGCGTGAAACCCGTCTAACCGTCGCCATTGATATTGGTTTCAATACAGTTATTGGAATTAAACTTGAGATCTCGAGTTACGCTCAACAAAAATCAATAGCATGGGACATTTAATTCCTATAAGGTAATGAATAAATTGATATTCTTATCTTAATGGTTGTCGATTAATTGGCAGCGTACAAGACAAGGGAGAACGGAGAAGCATAAAAAAAAAATTGAGCAAAGCAACATTAAATTTTTTAGAGATATGAAATATCACTGTTTTTTCTGAATAAAGTGATAGGATGTTATTCGGCAAATTGTTTGGTTTAAATAATCTAATATTATTCCCTCCTTAGAATTTTCTATCTAAGATGAAAATTTATTTTTTTTCTAAAATATAATTTTGGATTTTTATTAGAGTTGTTTAGTTAATTTACACTCGATGGATAATCTGATATCAACGTCAAGTGGAATCTTTAAATTGGATGTTTAAATGTGGATGTTTGGCTTATCGTTTATTTTATTTATTTATCATGACGGTTAATATCAGATCTCACGCGTGTGTGGTTGCATATCTTATTAGCCGGTGTTTTTGAAGGTGTTTCTGAGGAACACCTCAGGACGAATGAGTAGGGCTTCGCCCTGGAGTGCAGAGGAGACGAAACCTTTTCTTGAAGCGTACGGTTCATTCGCAAGGCTCTATTGAGGCGGACGAAACGTATGCTTCAATTGTGAAGCGTACATTTCTTTTGTTTGGAAGAAAGCAGAAAAAACTTAAATTCTAACCTGGATCGTAAATTTTGTCTTCTAGATTGCAATTTGACAGCGAAATTGAGCCTAGAAAGCGAGGATCGAAGGTGCTGCGCAAGTTGGCAGCGAGATTGAGCCTAGAAGGCGAGGATCGAAGATGCTGTGAGAGAAAAAAACTTCGTTCTTCCTGTTGGCGGCGCAGGGAACCCATGCGAGAAAACCCTAGTGTATTTTTCTTTGTGGTGCTCTAGCAAGAGAGTTACAAAGAGATAAGTTATTGGGTTTGGGCTTTGGATTAATAAGGTAGCACATAACATTTCAATCTTTCTTCTTCTCTGTCTCTACACAAGCAAACAAAGATTTAGTAGTTATTGATAATTTAAAAATTCAAACTACATTATAAAACTATATTATTATTAAATATTAACTAATATCCATAATTTATTATCTTAAGGAAGTCTTTGTTTTGGCATATGAGTGAAATAAAACCATATTATTATCTTATATTCTGAATTTTCTCTATTTATTTATATTTATAATTAATAAAAGTACGAAAATTGCGAAGCTTACGCCTCACGTCTCGAGACCTAACGTCTCGCCTAGCCGAGGGTCAAACGTTTCGCCTCACGCCTCCGTCTTTTAAAACACTGATATTAGCTATGTTGTATGATATAAAGTTTGTCGCTAAAATTTGTGTTTGTATCGATTGTATGTGTTAATCATTTTCACATCCACACGCACACACGTATATTTAATAGTCCTATCATTCCTCTCATGCATCACGTACTAATGGGGAAAGAGACGTGAATACTTAATGATTAGTTAAAATCTAAACTAAGATGGTGGTTGTCAGATTGTTGATAATTAGTTTACCTCGAATTGTTTTTCCCTTGACATCGTTTTTCTGAATAATCAAACTTGCACAACAATTAATCAGCTCATTTAGGTAGCAAATTTAGCATAACTATCGTATAATGTAAGAAATGAGGGTGCATAATGATTGCGTGCGCATCAAAGTTTTGGCGAATGAAAGAGGACAGGTTGTTGAATAATTTCGACCTCATCCCAAATATTTTTAGCAGCTTTTACGTTTATTTTGATGAGTTGTTTGTCTCTTTCCTTCCCATTGTACATTGGGCTCTAATGCTTAGGGCACTTGCGGTCAGAAACAAAAATAAAATTGCATCATGATTTCATGCAACAAATGTTGCATGCGACATTTGTACAAAAGAAATGGCTCAAGATCCATTGTTTGGTTATCTTTATATTTTGTAATTGGATTTCCAATTCCAAACCATTTTTTGTGTTTTGTTGAACAAAAAACTAAAAAAAATGTAATGGTTGCAAATTTGCACATTTGGCATATACAAAGCTTATGGCATCCCATAATAATTACTATACTCACAATTCCCAAAGTTACAACTCTTGTTACAACCAAAATGATGAGTGCAATAAATGCTGCAAGAATTAGATATTTTTTGCTTCTCCATTTCCATTTCCATTTCCAACTTAAGTTTGTTGCTAATTAAACATAGGAAATGGAGATTTTTTACAACAAATGTTGCATGCGTCTCCAAATCCTATCTACCAAATAGCCCCTTTGATGGAGGCGTAGATCTCCTTCAGATGTTGCCTTCCGTTGATCTGCTGATGGCAGCGATGGGTGGCTGAGATTGGATCTGGAGGCTGTCGCTTCTGAAACGTGTGGATCTCAATGGGTTTGAGATTGTGGTTGCCGAATTACCTGCAAGGAAGTCTCGGGATGGTTGTACTACCGAGGACCCTCCGACGATCAAGTTAGACTAAAGATCCGAGCAGAGTAACAACTTAGTGGAGTAAAAATGGCTTAGTTGAACCGTCTGGAAGAGGGGTTTATATAGCGGTGGCAGCAGGCAGGGCAAGCGCTAGAATCACACCGGCCGTTACGCTCCCGACGTCACGCCCGCGTGATGAGCGGGACCTCCCATTAATGGCGAGACATGCTCGTTAATGGGGGATCGTGGTGGCGTGGAACGTGGGATGTGGCCGACGGAGATCTCGCGCATGGCGAGATTCGCGGGATGGCGGTTACGCCTGCAAGCGGTGCTGTCGGTCGGTCGATGAGACCGGGGAAGATGACCTCGGCGGGAGAGCTCGAGGACGAGCGGGAGAGCTGAGGTATCTTGGTTCTGTGGTAGCTCGGAGACGAATTGTGAGGCAGAGGAAGCCAGTTGTGCAGGGGGCTCGGAGGCGAGCCAGCGTTCGCTCGGTAGGACGAGCGTAGGTGTGGTCTGGTCGACCACTGTAAGTCCTTTCTTGCATGGTCTGGGACACGTCATCTGCCATGTGTCCTGATCTGGGAGATCACCGATATCGAGCATCATCATTAGCCCCCCACTGTCGTCCCGACCAGCTGACGGGTCGGGTCGAGAGTGGTTTGCCGGATCACCCGAGGTGAGCTCCTTTCCGAAGATATCGTCGGGCGTGTCTCTGAGCAATTGGTTGCCTTTTCTGGATGAGGCCAACGAATCAGGGCGAGATCCTTTGTATTAAAGAGGGTGCGCCGGATCGTGTGCATTTTTGGTGAAGCGACAGACCACGTGTCGGGTGCTGGTTGGCTGATGTGACGTGCTGCAGGCTTCTGGCGTCCGATGGGACGCTGCCAATGTGCTTGCGGCAGGTGGAGCGATCGTGGTCGTCGAGCGCACTGAACTGTTTTGGCAGGAGTCGACCGTCGCCGCTGGACGAGGACGTCGGTCGCATAAATAGAGAGGAGGCCTGATTCCGGATCTCTATCTCTTCACATTTTTCTCGTTCTGAGCCTTATTTGCTCGGCGCTCTTCTTTTTTAGGTCGGATCTTGCGTTTTCTTTTCTCGAGGACTTCTTCCCATCAGGTTAGGTGTCTTGCTTCTTCTCCATATGAGTCGAGCCTCTTCTCCCTTTTGGCAGGACAGATGGTTCGATCCCAGACTCTTGGTGCTTTCGGCGCTCAGTCCTGGAGGAGGGATGGCGGTGCGGCCGTGCCTCTGGCTGACTCGAGCCCTGTGCCGGATGTGCCCCAGACGGCGGGGCCACCTGCCCCGTCACTAGCTCTTGACGATTGTTCCGGCGGCGGCCAAAGGCGTACACGGGTTCCCGAATCTCAGACGAGGGATGCAGGAGAGGGCGAAGACGGGGTTCCTCTTAAGCGGAAGAGGAAGGTCTCTCGTGCGTCGCCGATGGAGATTCCGGAGGGGACTCCCGTGCAGGAGGGGGACGTCCAGTTCGTAGTCCTGTCGGGGCTTTCCATTGCCGCTAGCCTTCTTGTTGGTATGGAGGAGTCGCCGGGGGGCCAGATGCCGCGGGGGACCTTGAGGGCCCAAATGGCGGCTATCGCACAGGAGGCGGTTCAGGTATGTACTCCCTCATGTGTTGCTTCGAGCGAACTTTTCTTAGTTCGGGCGTCCTTAAGTTTCTCTGCCATTTTTTGCCAGGTCCTTCAGCACTGCGCCCTTGTTACTCGTATGGAAGCCGAGGGGGCTATTCGGGCTGCGAGGTCAGCAGAAGAGTCTTCTTCGGAGGTCGAGGGTCTGCGACTCGAGCTGCGTCTGGAGAGGGAGAGGTCGCTTGTCCTCAAAGCCCGGTCAGAAGCCGTGGATTTCACCGTTTCAAAGTGCCGGGAGTCCTACCGCCGCCTAAGTGAGTCCCACCGAGTCGTTGAGGCGAAGTTGATGGAACTGGCCGATCGCTTTGCAGCCATCAGGAGGGCGAAAGATGCCAGCAGGCGGGATGCCGAGGCGGCGCTTCAGGCGGCGGAGGCCGCCGAAGTCCGGGCTAGGAAGGCGATGACGGATTACAAGGAGTCGGACCAGTTTTACGTCGATCTCGGCGAGGCCTCCGATATTGCATGGAACAAAGCTCTTGATGCCGTCAAGGAGCAGCTTCCGGAGTTCGCCGACGGTGATCTCCGTGCTCGGGTCCCACTCTCGGTGGTCACGCCTCCGGCCGGTAGCGATGAGGGGAGTGAGGTCTAAACGGGGCTTGCTGCTCGACCTTTTTGGTTTTTCCTCCTCTCTCTTTTGTAAGCCTCCGGGCAATTTGATAAGGCTGGGGATCCCACAATACCCTTGTAAAGACTTTTGGCTTTGTGAATAAAAACTTTTTTGTTTTTGCAGTAGTGTTCGTGCTTGTACTTTCTTTTGTTGGTAGACACTTGTATCTGCACAGTACTGCTTTTATGGTCGGCATGTTCCTCGTCTAGCGATTAATCGTCGACTTGACTCTGATCACGGTATCTCCATGGCCCCGAAGTCGAAGTGGAGATCGCTAAGATGTTGATAGACCGGATTCCCCTTGTTGAGTTCACGTTCCTTAGTTGTTGGAGGGGCCGTGAGTGGCCTACTAAGGATGGTGCTGAGCAGGGTAGCTGCTCGGTGCCCCTTGGCTAGAGCTTTGATCCTTAGTTTTTGGAGGGGCCATAATTGGCCAACTAAGGATGGTGCTGAGCAGGGTAACCGCTCGGTGCCTCTTGGCGAGGGCTTTGATCCCTGGTTTGTTGGGGGTAGGAAGCTACCAGCCAGGGATAACCGAGTAAGGGTGGGCCCGGTTGCCTCTTGTGAGGGCTTAGATCCCTGGCGTTGTGAGGTAGGGAAGCTACCGGCCAGGGATAGCCGAGCAGGGTAGCCGCTCGACTGCCTCTCGGTGAGGGCTTCGATCCCTAGGCGTTGTGGTAGGGAGCTACCAGCCAGGGATAACCGAGCAAGGGCGGGCCCGGTTGCCTCTTGCGAGGGCTTTGATCCTTAGTTTTTGGAAGGGCCGTAATTGGCCAACTAAGGATGGTGCCGAGCAGGGTAGCTGCTCGGTGCCTCTTGGCGAGGGCTTTGATCCCTGGTTTGTTGGGGTAGGGAGCTACCAGCCAGGGATAACCGAGCAAGGGCGGGCCCGGTTGCCTCTTGCGGGGGCTTAGATCCCTGGCATTGTGAGGTGGGGAAGCTACCGGCCAGGGATAGCCGAGCAGGGTAGCCGCTCGGCTGCCTCTTGGTGAAGGCTTCGATCCTTAGGCGTTTTGGTAGGGAGCTACCAGCCAGGGATAACCGAGCAAGGGCGGGCCCGGTTGCCTCTTGCGAGGGCTTTGATCCTTAAGGACGGACCGGGCAGGGTTGCTGTCCGGTGCCTCTTGGCGAGGGCTTTGATCCCTGGTTTGGTAGGGAGCTACCAGCCAGGGATAACCGAACAAGGGCGGGTCCAGTTTCCTCTGTGAGGACTTTAATCCCTAGTTTGTTGGGGTAGAGAGTTACCAGCCAGGGATAACCGAACAAGGGTGGGTTCGGTTGCCTCTTGCGAGGGCTTTTCATCCTTAGAGCGGGAGGGGCCGTAATTGGCCTACTAAGGATGGCCGAGCAGGGTTGCTGTCCGGTGCCTCTTGGCGTTAAGGATGGCCGAGCAGGGTTGCTGCCCGGTGCCTCTTGGCGAGGGTTTTGATCCCTGGCGTTGTGTGGTAGGGAAGCTACCAGCCAAGGATAGCTGAGCAGGGTAACCGCTCGGTTGCCTCTTGGTGAGGGCTTTGATCCCTAGTTCGTTGGGATAGGGAGCTACCAACCAGGGATAACCGAGCAAGGGCGGGCCCAGTTGCCTCTTGTGAGGGCTTAGATCCCTGGCGTTGCGAGGTAGGGAAGCTACCGGCCAGGGATAGCCGAGCAGGGTAGCCACTCGGCTGCCTCTTGGTGAGGGATTCGATCCTTAGCGCTGGAGGGGCCGTGGAAGGCCCGCTAAGGATGGACCGAGCAGTGGAGCTGCTCAGTTGCCTCTTAGTGAGGGCTTAGATCCCTGGCGTTTGTGGGGTAGGGGAGCTACAGGCCAGGGATAGCTGAGCAGGGTAGCTGCAGAGCTGCCTCTTGGTGAGGGCTTTGATCACAAAGACAGAGCTCTTCTTTTTGCAATGTTCTAACGTTCCCTTCTTGTTATTCAGATGAAAAGGACTTTTTAGAAAAATTTACATTGTCTTTATGAAAGGAGAGGTGCACACTTGTAGGTAGTGATTTCACTGGTACAGCTTGAGCTTCTCGGCGTTGTAAGGCCGCGGAAATTTGCGCCCGTCCGCGTCCTGCAAGCGGTAGGCTCCGCCGGGAAGTACCTCGGTGACGAGGAAATGACCGTCCCATTTTGGGGAAAACTTGTGCAGCCTTCCTTGATCGACGAACTCATTTCTCCGTAGGACTAGATCCCTGGTCCTGAAGGAGCGACGCTTGATCCGTGCGTTGTAGTATCGGGTAGTTTGCTGCTTATAGGCGACAGCCCTGATCTGAGCCCGGTCTCGTTTCTCCAACAAGATGTCCAGGTTGGTTCGTAGTGCCGTGGTGTTTGCTTCGTCGTCGAAGTGTTTGACCCGATGACTAGGTAGCCTGATCTCCGCTGGGACCATTGCCTCGGTCCCGTAGCAGAGGCTGAAAGGGGTTTCCCCGGTGGGGGTCTTCTTTGACGTGCGCAGGGCCCATAGGACCGGGGGCAATTCCTCGACCCAACTGCCTTGGCGTCCCTCCAGGCGGGTCCGAAGACCCCGGAGGACATCTCGGTTAGCGACTTCGGCCTGCCCGTTGCATTGGGGATGTGCGACCGCGGCGAACTTCATGAGGATATGATATTCGTTGCAGAAATCCTTCATTTTTTCGTTTTCGAAGTTTGTCCCGTGGTCGGTGATGATGCACCTCGGGATACCGAACCGGAGTATCAGGTTATTCTGCAGGAACTTGATGGTCGTGGCGGCGTCTGGCTTCCTGATGGGGTTGCCTCGATCCACTTCGTGAAGTAATCTACCGCGACGAGAACATATTTGTGCCCGCCTGTGCCGGTAGGGAACTGGCCTATCATGTCCAATCCCCACCGAGCGAACGGCCATGGGGATGTCAGCGCGGTCAGCTCGGTAGCCGGGAGGCGGGGTACGCTTCCGTGGAGTTGGCAGCTTTTGCATCTCCTGACGAGCTTCTGGGCGTCCTCGTGAATAGTTGGCCAGTAATACCCCAGGAGTAATGCCTTCTGGATTAAGGTTCGGGCCCCTTGGTGTGCGCCGCCGACCCCTTCATGGATTTCACGGAGGACGTAGTCGGCTTCGTGGGGGTCGACACACCGGAGTAGGGGCTGAGTAAAGGATTTCTTGTAAAGGTTCCCATTGCTCCAGACGAAGTGACGGGCTTTGGCCCGGAGACGGCGGGCTGCTCCCCGATCTCCTGGGAGCGCTCCATCCCTTAGGAATTCCACGAAGGGCCTCCTCCAGTCTTTGTCGTCTTCCTGCACCATGTACACATGAAGTATTGTCGCCCCGTCTTCCATACTGGGCCGTGGCAGGGTCTTGAAGAGGATAGATCGCTTGTTGTTGGCCGAGTAGGATGAAGCCAGCTTGCTCAGGGCGTCAGCTTGGGCATTGAGCTTCCTGGGTATCTGCTCTATCTGGACTTCGTCGAAGTTCCTCCAAAGTTTTCTTACCTCGGCCAGGTACTTTGCCATTAGAGGTTCCCGAGCCTCGAAGTGGCCTTGTCACTTGTCCAACGGCTAGGGCTGAGTCACTGCGGATTCGAATTGTTTTCAGCCCCAGTCCGGAGGCCATACGCAGTCCGGCCAGCAGGGCCTTGTACTCTGCCGCGTTGTTTGAGGCCCTGAATATGAGCTTTACAGAATACTCCATTTCTGTTTCGTTCGGGCCCCGAATGATAAGGTCGGCGCCACAGCCGTCCTCAGTTGAGGACCCGTCGACGTAGATGACCCACTCAGGGACTGAGTCGGGTCTCTCCACGATCGGGTGTTGATCCGCGAGGGTCAACGCTGGCTTCGGTTCCTTGCTGGGATGGTGCACTCGACAATAAAGTCGACCAGGGCTTGTGCTTTGATGGCTTGCCTCGGGCGGTATTTTATGTCAAACTGGGACAACTCCCACCTCCACTTCTCTAAGTGGCCCGAGGATTCGGGTGAGGCGAGGATAGCCCCCAGCGGGCGCTCGGTGAGGACGAGGATAGTGTGCGCCTGGAAGTAGTGTCGTAGCTTCCTTGAGGCCACTATGAGGGCCAGGACGATCTTCTCTATGGACGGATACTTGGTTTCTGCGTCTTTGAAGACGTGGCTCACGTAGTATATCAGCTTCTGCACTCCGTCGACCTCTCGGATAAGCACTGAGCCTGCCGCTTGGTCGGATACCGCCAGATACAGCGATAGCTCGTCTCCTTCAACTGGTCGGGTGAGCAGCGGTGGTATCGCAAGGTGCCTCTTTAACCGGTCGAAGGCGGTCTGACACTCTTCCGACCACTCGAACCTCGGGATTTTCCTTAGAGCCTTGAAGAACGGGAGGCACTTTTCCCCAGACCTCGACATGAAACGGCTCAAAATGGCCACCCGCCCGGTTAGTCGCATGATCTCGACGTTGTTTTTGGGCGCAGTCATGTAGAGGATGGCGTCGATTTTTTCCGGGTTGGCCTCGATCCCACGGTGGGTGACCATGAAACCGAGGAACTTTCCCCCGGTGACCCCGAATGCGCACTTGGCGGGGTTTAGCTTCATCTTGAACTTGCGGAGTACCTCGAAGGCCTCGCCCAAGTCCTTGTAGTGGTCAGTCGACGAGACCAATTTGATGAGCATATCGTCAATGTAAACTTCCATGTTCCTGCCGATCTGTGGCTTGAACATGCGGTTCACCAACCGTTGGTACGTAGCTCCGGCGTTCTTAAGGCCGAAGGGCATCGCCTTATAGCAGTATACCCCCCGGTCCGTTGTGAATGCGGTAAGTTCTTTGTCTGCCGGACTCATACGGATCTGATTGTAGCCGGAGAAGGCATCCATAAAGCTCAATAACTCGTGGCCCGCAGAGCTGTCGACGAGCTGATCTATTCGAGGTAGGGGATAGTTGTCTTTGGGGCATGCCTTGTTGAGGTCGGTGAATTCGACGCACATGCGCCACTTCCCGCTTGATTTCATGACCAGGACTACGTTTGCTAGCCACTCCGAATAGGGCACGTTCCGAATGAAGTTGGCGGCGAGGAGCTGATCTACCTCGTCCTCGATAGCCTTCTGTTTGACCGGGGCGAAGCTTCATTTTTTCTGCCTGACGGGTCGGGCCGTAGGATCAATCCCGAGCTTGTGAGATATAATTTTAGGGTCGATCCCAGGCATGTCAGCAGGCGCCCAGGCAAACACATCGGAGTTGTTTCTGAGGAAATGGACCAAGTCATCACGCTGAGTTCCTGTCAGAAGCGACCGATCTGAACGAGTTTTTCGTCGTCCCCTTCTACGAGGGGGACCTCTGTCAGAGGCTCCACCGGGGTCCCTCGGACCTCGGTTTGCTCGTCTTGAGTGTCTAGAGAACCCCTGATGTCACCCTCACCTTCGACATCGTCGGCCAGTCTCTCCGATGAAGATGTTGCGGTGAAGCAAACCTTTGCAATTCGCTGGTCTCCATAGACCCGACCTATCCCGCCCTGGTCGAGAGGGAACTTCATCGCCAGGTGATAGGCCGATATCTGGGCCCGGAGGGAGTTCAGCATGGGGCGACCGAGGAGGATGTTGTAGGCCGATGGGATTCTTGCTACGATGAATTCTACCGGCAATGTCCGCGTACGGTTGGCCTCCCCGACGTTGAACTGTAGAGTGATTACCCTTTCCGCCGGGATGGAGTGGTTGGTGAATCCTGAGAGGACGTGGGAGGTCGGCCTCAGGTCCACCGAGGCGAGCCCCATGCGCTGGAAACAGTCGTGGAAGAGAACGTCTGCCGAGCTTCCCGAGTCGATCAGGATCCTGTGCACCTCGTATTGATGGACTCGAGCCGTAATCACCAGGGGGTCGTTATGGGGCAAGGATATGCCGTGAAGGTCCCCGTCGTCAAAAGTGATCGGCTCGGTCTCGCTTGACCTCTTCGTCGGTCGGCTGTCGGCCTCCACGGCTGGCGCGGGGTGCTGAGTCGCGTATGTACTCGACGTACCCCTGGTCGTCATGACCATGATTTTTGCCGAGCCTTGGTTCCCTTGAGTGAGGTTCCTTACGCCCCCCCGGTGGGGTTGTTTTTGAGCTGCCGTGGAGAGTCTCGCGTGCGCGACCCCGTCGAGAGAGGGGGTGCCGGTCGTGCCTGTAAACAGGTGAGCTGACCGCCACCGCCTTGGGAGGAACAGGGGTGCGACGAGACTCGGGACGAAACTCCCTGGCGTAAGACCTTGGAGCCAAACTTAGCGGTGCCCACCGGGTTTTCGAGTACGTCGGCCTGAGGAAACTGCGGTTGCCGGAAATGATGAGGCGGCGGTCGGCAGTGCCTACGCGGACGGAGTCTTCTCTCCCCATGTAGGTCCCGTGGCGGGGGGGGGGGGGCGACTTGGTGATCTTGCCCCGCCGCTTGGACGTGGACGAGCGCCTCCGTGATGGACGCGAGTCGGTCTATCCGGCCAGCGAGGACCTTGATGGCATTCGATGGAGGAGGTTCGTCTGCGCCTCCGTTGAGGGGGAGGTGGCGGCTGGTGCTTGGATCATCGTGATGATCGCTCGCCATTAGGTTGAGATCGGAAGGCGAACTTTTGTTTTTGTGGAATCAAGAACGTGTTCCCACAGTCGGCGCCGGCTGATGGAGGCGTAGATCTCCTTCAGATGTTGTCTTTCGTTGATCTGTTGATGGCGGCGATGGGTGGCTGAGATTGGATCTGGAGGCTGTCGCTCCTGAAGCGTGTGGATCTCAATGGGTTTGAGGTTGTGGTTGCCGAATTACCTGCAAGGAAGTCCCGGGGTGGTTGTACCACCGAGGACCCTTCGACGATCAAGTTAGACTAGAGATCCGAGCAGAGTAACGGCTTAGTGGAGTAAAAATGGCTTTCTTGAACCGCCTAGAAGAGGGGTTTATATAGCGGTGGCAGCAGGCATGGCAGGCGTGAGAATCACGCCGTACGCTCCCGACGTCACGCCCGTGTGATGAGCGGGACCTCCCATTAATGGCGAGACAAGCTCGTTAATGGGGGATCGTGGTGGCGTGGAACGTGGGATGTGGCAGACGGAGATCTCGCGCATTACGAGATTCGCGGGATGGCGGTTACGCCTGCAAGCGATACTGTTGGTCGGTTGATGAGACCGAGGAAGATGACCTCGGCGGGAGAGCTCGAGGACGAGAGGGAGAGCCAAGATATCTTGGTTCTGCGGTAGCTCGGAGACGAGTTGTGAGGCCGAGGAGGCCAGTTGTGCAGGGGGCTCGGAGGCGAGCCAGCGTTCGCTCGGTAGGACGAGCGTATGTGTGGTCTGGTCGGCCACTGTAAGTCCTTTCTCGCATGCTCTGGGACACGTCATCTGCCACGTGTCCTGATCTGGGAGATCACCGATATCGAGCATCATCACCCTTAGTGTCAGTTCTATGACTTCACAATTCCGTGTTTTATTGGATATTCTCAAACATCATCTTTAATTTTCGTTAAAAGTTTGTGTCGAGCTCCATTGGATCTCCTTTCTTTGCGTTTTACATGCCTAGTGTTTTACATGTCTGATTATGTGGTTGTTTTAGTTGTGTATGACGAAGGGCGGACCGAGGAACACATGCTCCTATTAAAATTTAGGAGAAAAAAAAGTTTTAGTATTGATTGTGATTGAAATTCAACTAGCATTTTGCACATGAGATGTGCATAAGTATATTAAGAGATGTATATAAAAATATAGTATAAGTACATGTATGTTTTATTTTGTAATTAGTGAAATATATAAAATCTAGTTCTATGAGAAATAAAGTGTATTGACTTGCTATCAGCATGATATTCCATTTTTATGACCAACTTATTTTTTGGTATCATTAAAAACTACCTAAATTAATATTTATTCGGTTTTTGTAGGATTATTATTGAATTACATATAATAAAGGGTTACTTAAAGGCCCCCGAAAAATATATTAATTACTAAAAGCACCTCAAATTTTGATAATTACTTATTAGCCATCCTAAACATTGAAATTGCTCTAAAAAGAGCCCCAACTTGCCAAAAAAGAATTATTTTCGCATATTCCTTAACTCAGTTTGTCAGTTAACAGTGGGTATCGGGGTTAAATCTTTTTAACCCCTAAACCATTTTTCTTCACTAAAAAAATCTTAAATTGAACCCCAAATAGAAATTAGTGCAAGGGATTTGCTCAAATCACTCTTCATCTAAAATCCCCAAATTTAGCCCCAAATACAAATTAGGGTTAGGGATTTACTCCAACTCCTCTTCTTCATTTGACTGTTTTGGGCTGTTACAGATGTGCAGTTCATCATGCGCGTGGTCCCACAACGGCGATCAGTTCTGCATGCACGCTGTCATTCAACACATGGAAACTTGTTCCAAAAATTTGTTGAATTTTGTTGCAAAAATTGTTGAAATTTATTGAAATTCGATGTACAGTTCTCCATGCTTGTTGCCATAGTCACAAATTCGTCGTTCGGGAATAATTCGGCGAGGTCAAAAATTCGGATTCGGAGAACTATTCGGAAAAAATCGGCAGGTATTCGGGAAAAATTCGGTAAGTGTTCGGGAAGGATTTCGAGCAATAAATTAATATATGAGACGCTAGGTTTTGATTTTGTGAATTATTTGCTGTTTTTTGAATTATTCGCTGTTTTTCACATAATTCGGGAATAATTCGCGAATTATTCGCGAATAATTTGCGAATTATTCGGCCAGTTCGGCAATGGCGATTAATTCGGAGATTAATTTGTCTGATCAAAAATTCGCGAATTATTCACGAATTCGGCGAATAATTCGCGAATTATGTGACTATGGTTGCCATCCAATGCATGGAGACTTGTTCCAAAAGTTTGTTGAATTTTGCTACAAAAATTGTTAAAATTTGTTGAAATTTGACGAACAGTTCTTCATGCGTGTTGTCATTCGACGGATGGAGAACTACAAAGAAAATTTGGTCTAATATCCTTTTAAAAATCAAATTTTATAGCAAAAAAGTGTATAATTCATCATGCTTTTGGGTGATCATAAGCATTGATTGGGTGCATTTTAATGCATATTTTACATTCGTACTTAGTTTTATTTTGTCACAATTAATATTGCGTAAAAATATTTTATGATATTTGCAGATGACAGGGGCTTAATTGCAATAGGAGAAGAAGACAAACCAACACACGTGGTTCACGTCGATAAAAAGAGTTAAACAGAGAACAGAAACGCATGGAAAAGATTTATAGTGGTCTAAATAACCAAATACAATCAATTCAGAACAATAAAGCAAGAAGCCAAAGTGGGGCCCACTTCGCCAAAATTGACCGGCTTTTAGCTGGATCCACTCCGTGTTTAGCCGACCCCCTTTAGTCAATTAAATCAAATTTTTTTCTGGAGATTCGTGTTTTCATTGTAATACTGTTGGTATCCAGTATTCGATGAAAAGGCTATAAAAATGCATCGAATGCAGAGGGCTAAAATCATCTTCTCTTGTATTCTAAGAGGCTAGGGTTTGAGAGAAAGATCAATCTAGGTTGTAAAATATTTTTAATTTTTATTTAATTATTTTTGCAATGTTCTTGTTTTATTGTTTTATTTTTTTCTATGCATGGCTAATTCTTCTATCTTGGGTTAGATGATACTTGATCTATGATTGGTGTATATTCTTAATGTTATTGTTTTTCTTTTTTGTTCTTAATGACAACTTCTTAAAACATAGAAATCAACCTATGAAAAATATTACCGATAAACCAGATAGATCTCATAATTGATAACCATAAGATCTCATCAAGAGAAGGGATGTCAAAGAGGGATTATTATAGTTTGCAGTTGATCTAATTAATTTAGGGTTAATATTGACTGGCCGATAAAGATAGGAAGATTTATGATTGACAACCATTAGATCTTCCTAATGGAACATTTAGATCATTTAATTATCAGTTAATTAGTATTTAATCCTTAAAACAATTACTTTCCTCATTGTTAATTGATAGGGTATGCAAGCTTGGTATAGATTATGCTTGCTACTTATTTGATAGTTTATTGCGATGAACGTATAATTTATACTTTTAATAATTGATAGGTAATTGGTTTAAGGGTAGAAATAAGAAAACAGTTCAATTTAAAATACCGTGAATAGATTATGTGGATTCAAAACCCTAGATATTTTCCTTTATTCAAATCTTTATCAATCTTGCATTTGTTTACTTAAATTTTCTTTAATTTAAATTAATATAATTTCCAAAATTAAAAGATTTTCTTGATTTGACTTAATTAACTAGGATTACCCTTTTCACTGCGGATCGACCCACAAGTGCAACAATCGATCGACCGTGCACTTGCGGTATAATTTAAAACTACATAAATATCCCAACAAGCATGGTGAACTACAGACTTTAAAATTAATTTATGATTCATTAAAAATTGCTAAAATTTCCAAAAAATGTTTAAAGATATTCTTTTCGCTCATTTTCTTAGAAATTGGGTCTTTGGCACTCAAAATGATTTTTAAAACCAGAAAACACTCAGTTTCACATACTACAATATATTATGAAAAACAGCATGACTTGGTCAAGTTTGGCATGACAACAGTCAGGCCGCACCAGTCTCTACTAGATTCATGCCTTCCTCCTCAAGGAAAGTATTCTGTCATGTCAAAGATAGGAAAGTAGTCGTTACTGATACGAATACCATCTACAGGGGCAACCTATTGTTGTGCCTGCACTCAACCCTGAAATGAAACGAAAGTCGGTTATTGACAAACTTTCTTCCACACAGGGGGTTCAGTAAGTTCCCCCAGAAGATAACGACATCATCTTCAAGAAGGACTACTTTGCTGCTCCTTCATGCACAAAGAAAAATAGGGCGTCTTTCATAATGAGAAGAAGGGCCGCGAAACAGACTTGTGATGAGAACATCGACCTTATTTCTCAACATCAACAGGTTCCTGCATTGCCTGTCAGGAACTCCTTCACCCCGCTTCAAAAGCAAGAAAACTGAATTCAACAGAGTGATCATATTGTTAGGTCATCTCGTTGTCAGGGAACTACAAATCAAAGAACATACAGGGTATACACGGAGACAAGGTCCGTTCCTCCTAAGGTCTTCTACCACAAAAAAAAAACAAATCCTAAACCGTCTGGCCGTCGAGGCGCATATACACACTTACGAGGAGCAAATCTCAACGCCAGACTGTCCTGATCATGACACGGGTAGAGTTTACTTCAATCGAAGAAATCAAATCCATTCATTAACTCTCTCATCTAGTCCGGTAAGAAACTCCCTGGCTAGTCCGGTAAGAAACTCCCCGACTAGTTGATTTATCTCAAAAATATCTAGTAACCGCAATCAAGAACGGCGTCGCTTGGTAGCTAGCCGGTGAGTACGGGTCAGTCCACAGGGATGTTGTGAATTTCCTAGTCGCTCAAACGAGTTAATTCCGATGGGAGCCGGATTGATTATTAAATCTAAAAACTAAATTATTCTATACTAAGATTATCTAGATCTAAGTCTTGCTAGGGTTAGATCTAGGGTAGGTTTGGAAATGTAAATAAATCTCAACGCTTTCTATACCCATATTAGGATCTGGTAGGAGTTATGGTAATTATTAACAAAAGGGATTAGAATTATCGGGAAGATTTTTTCTTTCTATAGTTTCTTGTCCTTCCATTATCAATCCTTACCCTAACCTACATGGAAAACATCACAACCGGGCCTTTATACTACGGTATCACCGCTACCTCGAAATATAGGGTGCCGTAGGGAACGGTATGTGCATGTATGCATGGAGTCCTATGAAAATATATAACGGGCAAGAAAGGGATGAGAGATCTCATCTCTCAAAAGCCTTCCCCAAAGCTAACCCTAACAAGCGAGGAGACTGCTCGCTCATTAGGGAATTTAAAAACATTTATCTAGGGCAGAGAATAAAAGATTTAACTAGGGCAAGAAATAGAAATTACCTAGGGCAAGAATAGAAATTACCTAGGGCAGAAAATAAATTAAGAACTTACAAATTGATGCTCTCCAAAAAGAATTCTGAATTTTATTAATGAAAGGAAGTATAGGGAGGCATGAAAAGAATACAATGAATTGGGTCTCTATTTATAGATTCATAGAAACCTAGGTTACAATTGATTCGCACGTCTGCATTTACCAAAATACCCCTAGGTTAACTAGTCAGCGCCGCACAAGGTTTTGGTAAAATTTCCCTCTCCTGATTGCTCCAGACCGCCGCGGAACCGCGGCTCGAGGCCTGGTTTGGCTGCGGTTCCACGGCCAAAAGGAAGGATTGGGCTTTGAATTTTCCTGTGTTGGCTCTGCTGTTCTTGTACATTCTGTTTCTTCAAGTCCTTTCTCAGATTGGCTTCTATTTCTTCTCCAGATCTCCAGTGAACATTGTAGCGGACTTTTACCGTTGCTTCATGACGAAGTCTTGAACCTTGCGCTGCTTTGTACTGATCTTTGTGTAGGCTTGATCAAGATTCTCTGTTTGTTGGTCAAAGTCTCATTTTTGCATCATCTTTTATCTTTTTCACTGTTTTAGATCCAAGAACCTGTAACCCGTAATATGTAGCAGACATGCATCAAAAGCACCTGTTTTATTTGTAAAAAGAATAAGAATGGGGAATATAATAATACAATATTATGGCGTGAACAAATACCCCCAAACTTATATTTTGCTCGTCCTCGAGCAAACTTAGTTTTATTCTCTACAAAAAACCTAACCGCACTTTCGCAGGGAAACGCGATTGCACCGAGCTCGTGCAATAAGCCGTTAAACCTCTAGGTGTCCCTAGTAGGAGGAGTGTTGTCTCCTGAGGGTTTTCAGCGGATACTACCCACAAAATCCTATCAATTCGGCCCATTGACTTTTGTTCTCCAATTAGGTTTTCTAACAAGGAATTCTATTATCGTCGACTCGTAAATTTTCTACCCATATTCTTCACACTTCCTCATCATTTAACTTAAGATTATATATGTTCTGCAGACCTACTTAGCTTTCGGCATTTCTTAAGTTTTCCTTCAAGGGTTCCATCTCCACTTAGGAATTTTTATCGACTCTACTAAACATACAAGTTCTATTCTTCACCCCTATCTCTCATCTAAATCCCAATCATATACCCCTACGTGTGTGTTTAAATCACCCATACACTTGGAAATTCAAATCAAGCAATCATACTATCGTTCGTTGTCCAAAGTACTTATTAATAGGTGAATTTTTAGATGAATTTCACTCACACATCCTTCATGCGACCGTTAATATTTCTTGAGGTACCAACAACCGATTACAAGATGTGTTTGCACATTAAAGCGTAATTCCTAGTCTTGCAACACCTAAGGCTTTAGCAGTGACTCCCAAACCAGTTGGTCTAAGGCACTAGGTGATGAAGCACCCTCGCTAAATATTTTTCTATTTTTGCAGCCTTGAGTAATCACAAAAACCAGTGTTCATTTTTTTTTCTTTATTCACACTTGAAATTTTTTATTTTATTTTCTTCGTATTAAGGACTTTAGACAAGAGCATTTCAAGGTCTCTTCTACTATTCCAAGTTTCAAGGTGCGTGATTGTGCAAATTGTAGGGTATACATTTTTAGAATCTAGACTTAAATTAGGAATTATTTTTCAAACTTATACTCTAATAAAAATATTAATACTTTTCCTTTGTTTTGACTTAGTCCAAGAAGTGAACTCAAAATTTGCCTATTTCTAAATAGACTACAAAAACATATACTTTCTACCGTTAAACTTTAAGGAAGGTTATTTTTAGGGTTTTTAATTTACTAAGTCTAAGATCTAGTTGTTCCTAACCAGTTAACCTATTTGTCAAACTTAAGTCAATACGGCCAAAATTGAATACATTAATTTTTATAATTTTTTAAATTTTCGATTTTTATGGGTTTTAAAATAAGTATGCAAATACAAAAATATACATATGAATGCGAAGGAAGAAAACGTACCGAGCATACCCCCAAACTTAAACTTGACAGTGTCCTCACTGTCATGCTACACCATGAGGGTCAAAATTGTCGGCACTCCCCTGTTTATTTATTTAATTTTTTTTGAATTTTTTTTTACTAGAAAAGAAAAAAAAAATATACGTATATACAATAAGGTCCTCCCCAAACTAAGCAAGGCCTTACATAAGCCAAAGGTTAGCACCAACCATTCAAAAATTCTATCGTGATAATGGTGGGGTTGGTGAAAGAAATGAGTGTAAAGAAAAGAAACGAGAAGCACACGAGACCGTGTGGAGATAGAAACGGTATACGGTCTCGGTGGAGGAGAATGGCGGAGGGGAAGAAATGGTAGTGGTTCTACTTCTGCGAGTGGAGGTTGATTACTCCCAAAAACCGTATCATTTAAGAATGCGAGTTCGTCGGCGAAAATATCTTCGAAACTTTCGTCTAAGGTCCAATTGAAAATTATCGAACTCAAAATATCGGATTGTGATTTATCAACACTCGGTATCATGAAATGAAGAGTAGAAGAACCAAAGAAAGTGGGAATACGAATTTGAGGGTGGGGATGGAGCGTATAAATTAGCACAATTTGTAATGACCGATATGTAAAAAACGATTGTGCTAATCTATCAACCCGCGGAAAAATGAGATTAAATCCCTCAAGATTCGTGAGCAAACATGGGTACGTCGAACTTGGTATTGGAGATGAAAGCGTAACGGTCTCTTGCAAGGTCGGAACTAGGATGGAGGGAAGTGAGTGAAGAAGGGTATCAGTTAAGGATTCAGGAGGGTGTACACAATCATTGGAAGGGACATGATGAATTGGGAAATCCAACTCATCGAACAAAACTGGTTCATCCTCAATAATTTCCTCAATATTCTCCTCAAAATTTAGCTCATCCATGCCATTATCATCAAAATCAAGACGCATATGAAGTTCGGGAGAAACATTTAATGACTCGGGATGATGAATTGGACATAAAATTTCAATCAAATCTACGGGCTCATCATCCAAAATATTCCCGGCGTCTATATCCTCAATCATGTGAAAATCAATTTTTTCGGACACCTCATCGAAAGCATGGATATTTATCAATTCAGGTTCTAGAGTGGATGTGTAGAGTTCAAACGGATTAGGTGTGGTTTCACTCGAAAGGGGTTCTTCACAATCTGGCAAATTAAGCACTACAAAGTCACACAACTCATTAAATATTTTATTTTCAACTGGTGAACTATTTGGGACAATCGATGGAAAACCGGAGTTGTGGGCTTCAATTGGGTATGGATAGGTTTGATTTGGAAAGGTGTAGAACTCACTTGCTCCTCTCAAATTCTCACTCTGTCCAACCGCCCCCCTCATACATTGAAAAATTTGGAGCTAGTTGGAAACTAGCTGCCGGTTCACTAGGTTGCAAAAGGGCGGCAATGGATATTCCTAGTCATTTTGTTTGTTGCTGAAATATAAGCTTCCAACGACTGTTCCAAACTAGACAGGGATGGTGAAGGGGTTTCGGTAAAAGATTCGAAATTGTTTGGATACGTGAAACTCCCAAGTGGCTGTGTAGAAGCAATATCTAGTGAATGTGGGAAAGTCGGGTAGGACTGGTAGGAATTGGATGGTTGGACAGGAGTAGGATCAACATTTGTATAAAAAGGTGAATGGACTTGTTGATCCCTAGAACTGGATGTATGGAGAGGAGTGAAAGATCGGCTACGAGATTGTGCAATGTGCTCAGCAAAAGACATCGGTTTAGGAGTTACAACAGGACTCGAAAAAGTGGTATCAACGTACGAAGGTGGTGAAGGTTGACACGGTTGACACAAAGTGGGTTGCAAAGTCGAACTGTTTCTCCTAGACGCTTCTATTTGATCTTTCAAAGAAACTTTGGGCATGGAGGGATTGTTCAGTTGAAAATATTGCACCTTGGTATAAGTATTTTCCTTACATTTCTTAAATAATAAAAGGTGTTTATTATAAATATTAAACATATTTGGATTTATCTGCAAAATACTATTTTCCATATGTTTATATATTATAATTAATATTATGAAGGAAAATATAAGCATTTTATATTTATATAATATTTTGGTAATTGAAAATATGCATATCATATCAAATATTCTAATCGCAATTCTTAAAAGATATAATATCATATAAATGGTTAGAATAATATTTCAAAATATATGCATAATATTTTAGTAATTAAAAGATGTATAGCATATCAAATATTCTTAATCATGTTTCTTAAAGATTTATTACCATATAAAGTGCATAGCATATTAAATATTCTTAATCAAGTTTCTTAAAGATTTATTACCATATATAGTGATTAAGATACTCTATCCAATTTAATAAATAAACTAACATTATTTATAGAGATATTGTGCAAGATTTAGCTCAGGTCAAGAGATCAAGATGTTCAAGATGTCAGGATCAAAAATCTGCCAAAATCATAAAATCAATACTGACAGGGACTCAGAATCCAGGCATGGAAAGTCACCATATTAGGAAGTCACCATATATGGTAACTAGTTTTTCTTCTTTGAGGGCTATATAAAGGACCAAGGGCTAAAGTTAGAAGGCATCAAGCCGACGAGATCACGAAGTCCAAGACGGCTCACGCATCCAGGCTAATCATCAACGGTTCATCTACCTCCTTAGAAGAGATCGAGAAGCAAACTAGGTTTTTGTAATCATTTTCTAAGGAATCAAAGTGTACTTGATCTTGTTGATTAATAAAGGTAGTTTATTGCATTTTCTCTCCATCTCTTTTTCTCCCAACATGCGCGAGTAATTCTCCGCTTGTTAGGGTTCGTAGGATTAGGGTAGGCTAATGGATGGAGAACATCCCTAAACTCTTTTTAAGTCCTATAAAGTTTATGAACTTTATCTAAAGAATCATTAACATCCTAATCGGGTGTGCTAACAATTCCTTGTTAGTCCCGACCGCGATTAGAGATTAGATTAATGATTGTTTTGGTAAAGGCTAGATATGAACGGAGTTCCGTGTTGAGATAAGGGTTAAGAGTGAGATTCCTTTTCCCTCCAGAAACCCTAATCTACACACATCACCGTCGTTCTAGTTTTAAATCTATTAAAGGATAAAAAGGTGTCACGTCCCGAAAGTACGGAATATGACCGGCACTTAAACTACGAACGTCTCAAGGCGTACGTATTCTAAGTAAGCCGAAAACCCAGAAATCCAAACCAAGAAAAGTAGTAGAGTGTAGGAAAACCAATTTAAATCAAGAAGTTTTAATAGCATAAGCCGAATTATGCGTTTTTTTTAAAACATCAAATATTTCCTAAAAATTTCGGCAGAGTCTCCTTTGTAAATACAGGCCCCCAAACGGGATACAGCATGAATAGTATACGAAATCGATAAAAGGCATCCCCAAGCGGGAGCTAGCTCTTCGTCAAACGACGGCCACAACCACACAAACAATATAATATACAACGCCAAGGGCGAGGATCAAAACTCAAAAGGAAACTCAAAATAGCAAGAAAACCATAGAAATACAACACGCGACTCTAAGGTCGAAAGGATAAACATCACCGGTCTCTATCTCAAAAATACATACATGTTTGGTTGATGGAACTTCTAGATACAACTGAATACTAATATACAAATATACTGATGGTCACGATACAAGTGAACCCACCTACCAGCAAATCACCCAGAAATGGAAGTAGTGCCAGCAAAGCCGTAATGAAACATGTACGGCCAAACCTGCAAGAAACTGTGGCACAACGGGGGTGAGTTGCCAACTCGTGAATAGATTACATCTACGAACAGAAATCACATGTATGACACAATCCTAGGTCATACGATCATAATATATTCTCAAATATATATATATATAACATGCAGCCTAACAATGACTAGGGTATATATCTAACCCAAGTGTAATTCCATGCCCGTGTCAGTGCCTCAGGTAGCAATGTATCATATGGATGATATATGAATGCATGAAACAGAATGCATGTACTGAAGAAAACTGCTTTCATAAATCAGTGAGATTTCTGTATTTTAAAAGTGAGGTACCATAAATGAAATCAGCATAAAACAGTGTCCAGCATCGACATAAAACAAGTGTCCAAATATCTCGATATCTCTGTATCACAATCTCTGTACCTCAATATCTCAAAATCTCAAAATCTCAATCACAATATCTAGGGCGCCGTCAATCCAGACCGGCCCCTACCATCTATCTCAAGACCACGACGGTATCCTCCGGATATCCGACGCGTCGGGTAAAATCACCGGTCGGTAGTGCTCCCCTGCCAGGCTCAACGTCAACAACACGATCCTCTTGCCCCGGGGTACCGCACCGGGCCCACCATGTACCCGAAACGGTTCCTCCACTCCTCGAATCGGGTCTCGAAATCCATCAACAAACTCATGGTGGACGACTCATACATTATGGGAAAACCACACTTTGATCTAGCTTCATCGGTACCATTTTGGTTTGCTGCCACGATTACGGGCAGGGAGAGCTACGGCTAGAGTTGCGGTCAGCGCGAGCTCGTCACGAACGAGGACTGACCAGGGCGTGATCCCGGCGACACACGATTGTAGAAATGTGTCTTTTGATTGTGTTTTGCGCCACGAGCGTTGGATGGATCGCTGTATGAGATTACTCGGACGTGCAAATCAGCACCAGAGGATTGGGCCGCTGACAGAGGCCATCCAGATTTTGATGACTGTTGGTGTATTGCTTGTTCATGATGATTGAGGCACGGTTCAGCGAGCAGACGAGTGAGCCAGTTGTTGCTGCGAACGACGAGATATCGCCCCAGATGATTGGAGCTATGGCAGTACGAGATTGTACTAAGAGATGTTAGAAGGTCGCTAGTCACCGAGGGTGAATGACTAGGACATGTAGATCGTTCGCTACCCCGACGCGAGGTCATCAGATAGATTGATTCCAGCTGAGACGACTTCACGCAGAGACGTTGAGAGTCGACAGAGACGATCGAATGTCAGAAACCTATTATTCCAAGTTTTAAGTATTCGGAAAGACATGCAGACAATTCTATGGTCCCTCTAGAAGAATGAAACCCTAACTCGACTTAATGACCGTATGAAAGCCTTTGAACCTTAGGGTTTGCGGCAGTTCTGCGGCGCCATTAGTGAGGCTTGGGTTTGCCCTTCTACGGCTGGACCACTGATGCTGTGGTATGTACTCGATACTATTATACTGTACCCAAGATGTTGAGCTCTTGGGGGATTATGAGGTTTTGACGAATCGATCGGATGGCTCGACTTAATTCGGATGCTAAGTGGTGATATGCACTTCTTGGGAGACCCCAGATACAAGGATAGCCGTTGGAGCTCAGTCCATGCAGCCACGACGAGACGAGTCCGAAGCAGTCGAGATTAGAGAAAGGTGGAATAAGCGGTTCGTACGAGATCTTGATAAGATAACGTTCCACTCCGCCGACATCAGAGATGCGATACGCATGCCGAGGCATTGTACTTGGATATACCTTCCAGAAGGAGCCACGATGAGTATGCAGCTGTTCCGGAGCAAGAAACAGATATAGTAAAGGACGATGACTTCCGGACAGTTAGGCAGAGACGAGACTTGGAAGAGACCTTGAGCAGGATTCCTTCTAGGACACTGCTGCAATGATATTTGCAACCAGGATCAGATATGTCCCGTGCGTTCAGAGAACCAGAGGCCGACGCCAGTGATATGCTGCCTTACGAGTGGTCGCGATGATTGACCGAGAGATGACCAGAGAAGTGCCAAAACGGAATCGTCCCCGTTAGCACACCTGACAGGGCCGATGAGCCGATGGATCATGAGATTGGTAATCCACGGAGAAGACTTGAACCCAGGAGCGGTCATGTTACGCACACCAGCAGGCCAGAGTTCAGGATCGTCGATGAGACATGCTATGAGTGATCGCGACAGTTGGCCAGAGATTCTTGGAGGATGTGCTTGAGCGGGACTATCTCGCCATGCTTGTTTTCAGTATTGTTGGGCGATTTATTCGCTTGATTTGATTTTGATGATTGGGTCTCATGATATTTGTTTTCATGCCCCATGGTTGCACCTACTGAGTATTTACGATTTTTGCACAGTTGTTGCACTTGATATCGTTTTCGTACCTTGGTTTCTCACGTTTATGATTTTATGGGTTTCATACAGTGGAGTTGATTTTGTGCGTATATACGCACACGATTTGTTTTTTTTTGCACTCGGTATGATTCACATATGCTTGCAGTGCAGTGATACGCATTTTGTGCACTTAGATGCACTGGACTTCGATTTCGATTGTGATAATCGATAATTGTTTGTGCACCTTGTGCACCTGATTTGATTTTGCGCATGTTCGGCGCTTGATATTGGATTTCATGATTTCGTGCTTGTTGGATGCACCGATTTGGATTTTCGCGCATGTTGAGCGCATGTTATGAGATGTGATTTTGGTGCACCCCAGATGCACTAAATCGGGATTTTCGTGCATGTCAGATGCACCTGATTTTGCGGTCAGGCACGCACGTTGCCTATGACCGATGTTGTGTGCACAACCGTTGCACCTTGATGTTGTTTCTGTGCACCTGCTTGGCACATGCATGGATTTTGATTTCCGTGCGCACCGGACGCACAGGGTTTTCATATGCGCTTTTTAGGACTGATTTCTTATGGAGCAGTACATTTTTTTATGTTGATGTGATTTGTTTTCGTACCGAGCAGGACTGGTCAGATGACAGTACCTGAGTATATTTTGCATGCATTGATAGATTTTGAAGGGATTTCCAAAAGCGAGCTATAGTCTCAGTATTTACCTACGTGTCTGATATGACACGAAACGTTTTAAAACAAGGAAACCCTTCTAAATTGTTTCCAAAATGGCGGAACATACATATTAAAACAAAGGATATATACGTATATGGCTATTTTCTTATAAGAGACGTCCGCCACTGTGCAGTGTTATGCGCATTGCACAGCTACTTTAAAAGATTTGGCATGCATTTCCTTCAGATATTTACATATATAGATTTGATATTTACATACATAGTTTCGAGTTATATCATATTGGTTTTGCTTTGGATTTGGCATTCGTGTCTTTACCTTGACTCCAATGATTGCGGGATGCTTGACGGAGTTTCGATTTTGAGTTATCTGCTCGTTACTCATGCGCATGCATTGCGCTATGATGCGTTTTATGTATTGATGATTTCGGAGCCCCGACGACTTAGACATTCTATTGAAATGTTTTAGAAATTGGGGGTTTAAATTTAAATTCGGGGACCGAATTTCTTTAAGGGGGGAAGATTGTAACATTTCAAAATAATAAAATATTATTTTTGGGAATTTTTATAATTTAATATTATTTTACTGATTATTTTAATATTAAATTTATAATTAAATACCGATAAATGAGAAAAATTATGGAAAATTATAAAATAGGGTATTTTATGGAATTATGCCATTTTAAAGTTTTTATGAGCATTTATATGCTAATTTAGTACCAATCGCGATTAAAAATCGCTAATCGGTTTTTTTAGTATTTTTGTGCAAAACATACACATATCTTTTTCCTACACTTGTTTTACATTTTCTTACCATGGCTATTACTTTGGGTTTACTATTTGAATGAGAAGGTTTTGGAAAAGAAAAGAAAAGAAAAGGATTTTGATTAAAGAAAAGAGGTATGGTAAGAGAGAGGGGGTAGGTGAGGGTGTTGACTTGGCCTTTCTCTTCATCTCTTCCTCTCATTTTCTCTCTCCCTCTTCCTCCATCTCCTGCTGCTACTACCCTCTTGCTCTCCTCCTTCACAAAATCATCACAATCACACACAAAACAACTTCAAAACACCATTTCCATTTCACAAAAGGTGTGCCCAAGCTCATGGAGAATGCTTTGAACCAAGAAAGTTTGTGTTTTGGTGCTGTAGGAAGATTCATGAGTCTCTATTGAGGTAATTCCTTCACAAATATTGTAGTAATTCAAGTGATTTAGCCTCTTTTAAAGTTTAGTGTCGTTTTGTCGAGGTTTTATACATTTTGGATCAACTTAGAGAGGGTTAGGGTAAAGTTGAGATGTGGCGGTGCAATTGGACCCTAATGGTGACCTTTGACCCTAT
The DNA here is from genome assembly GCA_030015575.1 of Agapanthus africanus. Lineage (NCBI taxonomy): Eukaryota > Viridiplantae > Streptophyta > Magnoliopsida > Asparagales > Amaryllidaceae > Agapanthus > Agapanthus africanus. Next base: position 634,481,988 of record JASDDO010000031.1, on the reverse strand, counting down.
ATTGACCAAAACACTGGCCTAGCACAACCTGAAACCCAAAAATACGGAATTACGGAACTTTTCATGTCGGTTTGTGTGATCTGTGAAGGTGTTCTGGAATCTGGAGCAACCCGGGGGCACCAAAAATAAAATTGAGCTGACAGTGAGTCGTGCAGGCACCTAGGAAGCTATCACCAAGACCCGAGCCCCTAACTCAAACCTACGGCCGCAGATTTAATCATTCTGACCGCAATTTGCGGCCAGAGTAGAAGAGAATCGGTCCATTTTTGTTCCAGGGCTCATTTTGCACTAAATTAGACCCCTCCTATATGCAGTTTTGGCTAATTGTCATCTGGGGAAAATCTAGGAGCATTTTGGTGTGTTTTAGGCGATATTTTCCGTATTTTTAAATGCACTTTCTTGATATTTGGATTTGTATTTGGTTGTCGGGTGTTCGTACATCGACAACAGGGGTTGTTTGTTGGATTTGCATGTTTGGGCCATAGGTTCCAACCTATGAGCACACGGTGCGCTGTATCGGTTTTCTGCCTTGATTTTCATACGCATTGCTATGGTTAATCATTGTAGGTACCTTCACGTGGATTCCGAGGCGACGGAGCATGGCGTTATCGACACCGACACGCAGGATACATGTGAGTAGATTTATATCTACGGGGAGAAGTCGGGTGGATGGCGTATAGCACCCCCGCAGTTCGTGGTGATGTATACGAATACGTATACACACATATATTGATTGTATGTTGTTGAGATTATTGATGATAAAGTTCGATATTTGGTATTTTTGGATTGGTTTAGTGTAGTTGCGAAACCCTAGAGTAGTGGTCGCACTCACACATGCACACACACACACACATACTTGCGTACATTCTTTCTTTCATACGTGCGTATATGGGAATATATATTTATGTGTTCACATGGGTATGGGACTATGTGTTCATATACTGGATTTGAGGATAGTATTTGGGATTTGAGATGAGTCGATGAGATTGGGCTTGAGGCCAGGAGGTCGGTGATGTGATTTGGTTCGTATTGAGATACGACATGATATTTTAGCGGGTCTTTTGACGTAGTGATTCTTACACCTGCATGCATACTTAGGCGGTATCAATATTGTACTAGACGTAGGTCATTATCCCGGATCATGATATTTGATAAAGAAGATACCAGATGAATAGTGTGATTGATGTGACTTTGACCCGTACCCAGATTTGGGATGCCGTACGACGGATTTACGTACGAGCTATATATTGATGATTGATCCGCACTCTTGACTTGGGATGTCTGATTATAGATATGGTATCGGATATGATATTATTGAGGCGGGATCACAGACTATACATACAGGTATATATATGTATCGACTCAGATGTTAGGCGGTTTCCTTACCTGTAGTTCAGCTTGTTAGTTCAGCCGTATAGTTTAGTGTAGTTGTTAGATTAGATTAGACTCCTACCTATTTCAAAACTAGCGGGTCGTGGGTATTTTAAAAGACAGGTCAAGGGATCTACGGATATTTCAAAAGACGTATCATTTCTTAAAACCACCGTAGCCCCTATTTTCAAAACCCCACGATTCGTGTTATTTTAAATGACACCATTGTTTAATATTTAGCTCCTGCTCATTTTGGTTGCTCGCTCCGCATCGCATACTTACATGGTTATTTCATATTGCATTGTTGACATTATGCTGTTAGGACACCAGCACCATTACCGATGATGCGTATGTACCACGTACACTTACTTGCCGGCTCACACACATCTTCATCGGTAATTTCCATGTCACGAACACTTTAGAAAATACTATTTCATTTAACATAGGTTGTTAGCTATTAGTTTAGACATGATATTAGTGTACTTGCCTTATATGCTAGTTAGACATTGTAGTTATTGCCTGCTACTTCATGCATGTTATTATTCACTGTCGTGTCGCATTCATGGATTCTCATGCCTATATTCACTGTTTACATGCTATTGATGACTTGGATTCGGATTTCATGAGATTTCTTGAATGCGACACAACAGTGAATAATAACATGCATGAAGTAGCAGGCAATAACTACAATGTCTAACTAGCATATAAGGCAAGTACACTAATATCATGTCTAAACTAATAGCTAACAACCTATGTCAAATGAAATAGTATTTTCTAAAGTGTTCGTGACATGGAAATTACCGATGAAGATGTGTGTGAGCCGGCAAGTAAGTGTACGTGGTACATATGCATCATCGGTAATGGTGCTGGTGTCCTAACAGCATAATGTCAACAATGCAATATGAAATAACCATGTAAGTATGCGATGCGGAGCAAGCAACCAAAATGAGCGGGAGCTAAATATTAAACAATGGTGCCATTTGAAATAACACGAATCGTGGGGTTTTGAAAATAGGGGCTACGGTGGTTTTAAGAAATGATACGTCTTTTGAAATATCCGTAGATCCCTTGACCTGTCTTTTAAAATACCCACGACCCGCTAGTTTTGAAATAGGTAGGAGTCTAATCTAATCTAACAACTACACTAAACTATACGGCTGAACTAACAAGCTGAACTACAGGTAAGGAAACCGCCTAACATCTGAGTCGATACATATATATACCTATATGTATAGTCGGTGATCCCGCCTCAATAATATCATATCCGATACCATATCTATAATCAGACATCCCAAGTCAAGAGTGCGGATCAATCATCAATATATAGCTCGTACGTAAATCCGTCGTACGGCATCCCAAATCTGGGTACGGGTCAAAGTCACATCAATCACACTATTCATCTGGTATCTTCTTTATCAAATATCATGATCCAGGATAATGACCTACGTCTAGTACAATATTGATACCGCCTAAGTATGCATGCAGGTGTAAGAATCACTACGTCAAAAGACCCGCTAAAACATCATGTCGTATCTCAATACGAACCAAATCACATCACCGACCTCCTGGCCTCAAGCCCAATCTCATCGACTCATCTCAAATCCCAAATACTATCCTCAAATCCAGTATATGAACACATAGTCCCATACCCATGTGAACACATAAATATATATTCCCATATACGCACGTATGAAAGAAAGAATGTACGCAAGTATGTGTGTGTGTGTGCATGTGTGAGTGCGACCACTACTCTAGGGTTTCGCAACTACACTAAACCAATCCAAAAATACCAAATATCCAACTTTATCATCAATAATCTCAACAACATACAATCAATATATGTGTGTATACGTATTCGTATACATCACCACGAACTGCGGGGGTGCTATACGCCATCCACCCGACTTCTCCCCGTAGATATAAATCTACTCACCTGTATCCTGCGTGTCGGTGTCGATAACGCCATGCTCCGTCGCCTCGGAATCCACGTGAAGGTGCCTACAATGATTAACCATAGCAATGCGTATGAAAATCAAGGCAGAAAACCGATACAGCGCACCGTGTGCTCATAGGTTGGAACCTATGGCCCAAACATGCAAATCCAACAAACAACCCCTGTTGTCGATGTACGAACACCCGACAACCAAATACAAATCCAAATATCAAGAAAGTGCATTTAAAAATACGGAAAATATCGCCTAAAACACACCAAAATGCTCCTAGATTTTCCCCAGATGACAATTAGCCAAAACTGCATATAGGAGGGGTCTAATTTAGTGCAAAATGAGCCCTGGAACAAAAATGGACCGATTCTCTTCTACTCTGGCCGCAAATTGCGGCCAGAATGATTAAATCTACGGCCGTAGGTTTGAGTTAGGGGCTCGGGTCTTGGTGGTAGCTTCCTAGGTGCCTGCACGACTCACTGTCAGCTCAATTTTATTTTTGGTGCCCCCGGGTTGCTCCAGATTCCAGAACACCTTCACAGATCACACAAACCGACATGAAAAGTTCCGTAATTCCGTATTTTTGGGTTTCAGGTTGTGCTAGGCCAGTGTTTTGGTCAATATAGGGTCAAAGGTCACCATTAGGGTCCAATTGCACCGCCACATCTCAACTTTACCCTAACCCTCTCTAAGTTGATCCAAAATGTATAAAACCTCGACAAAACGACACTAAACTTTAAAAGAGGCTAAATCACTTGAATTACTACAATATTTGTGAAGGAATTACCTCAATAGAGACTCATGAATCTTCCTACAGCACCAAAACACAAACTTTCTTGGTTCAAAGCATTCTCCATGAGCTTGGGCACACCTTTTGTGAAATGGAAATGGTGTTTTGAGGTTGTTTTGTGTGTGATTGTGATGATTTTGTGAAGGGGGAGAGCAAGAGGGTAGTAGCAGCAGGATATGGAGGAAGAGGGAGAGAGAAAATGAGAGGAAGAGATGAAGAGAAAGGCCAAGTCAACACCCTCACCTACCCCCTCTCTCTTACCATACCTCTTTTCTTTAATCAAAATCATTTTCTTTTCTTTTCTTTTCCAAAACCTTCTCATTCAAATAGTAAACCTAAAGTAATAGCCATGGTAAGAAAATGTAACACAAGTGTAGGAAAAAGATATGTGTATGTTTTGCACAAAAATACTAAAAAAACCGATTAGCGATTTTTAATCGCGATTGGTACTAAATTAGCATATAAATGCTCATAAAAACTTTAAAATGGCATAATTCCATAAAATACCCTATTTTAGAATTTTCCATAATTTTTCTCATTTATCGGTATTTAATTATAAATTTAATATTAAAATAATCAATAAAATAATATTAAATTATAAAAATTCCCAAAAATAATATTTTATTATTTTGAAATGTTACAAAAGGGTAACTTTTAATTAATCATCCATAACTACTAAATCCTAACGAACCCTATAAGCCCTTTTTTATATTAAACCTACACCCATAATTAATATAGATATATATTTTGCATCCGTGTTTAACATAGATCTAGAACCTAAAACCATTCTTATTTCTTCCTCTCTCTTTCTCAACACGTCTAAAGTAAGAATAAAAGGTTCCACATTTTCCTGAGGAAGACCTGTACTCATCTCGGTCTAGCTACATGCGACACCGTTATTGATTGCGGTTATTCTACAAACACACTTTTTCGAATCAATCAGGGATCGTCCTTAAATCGACCGAAACAATTAACGTACGAGGCAAAATTAGGTTCAGGATACCAAAGTTCGGAAAGAGATTTATGATGTGGGGTACCCATGATAGAAGAAAGAGAAGAGAAAGAAGGTAGGTGGTGCAAGGATTTCTTAGCGACAAACTTTGCAAGTTTTGTTAAAAAAAAAATTTCCCTTTTTACTTTTTCTCTATATTTGGAAATTTTTGCCAAAAAGATTTTCGATAAAAGATATTCAAAACAAAAAAATATTACTTGCAATCAATTTCTATGTTAAGCGAGGCGCAAAGAATCCTGCACAACATTGTTATTTGGAAGGGGGAAGATTTTTAAACGCAAAGAAATCCTGCAGGCAAATTTACAGAAGATATATCAAGATTTACAGAAGAGAAAGAGAGAAGCTCACAGAGATTTTTCCACGAGACGACTTCACTGTGAAACCGCGTTTCCGCGGTTTGATGCGCGATCCGGCCGCGTTTCCGCGGTCAGGGAGAAGGTTCAGGTCACCAAATTTTTTTTCAGGCAATGAAGTCACGAGAAGGCCGCGTTTCCGCGGTCGGAGATAGGTTTAGGCGGCGGTTTAGCGGCGCGGTGGAGGTTTCAGGGTGCGGGAAAAATTCTACTGTTCTGTTTTTGAAATCTCCCTCTGTTCTGATCTCCCGATTTCTGTTTTGATTTCTGTAGATTTTCAGATCCGAATGTGTAGATCCTGCAAAATTCAAACAACAAAATACCCTTTCCAAAAATAACAGATGATATATTTTTATATATTTTTTTTTTATTTTTCAGTTTTTATGGTTTTTTTTAAATTTTAGATTAATCCAAAATTGCAAAAAGGAAATAACACGCCATCCCCGGCAACGGCGCCATTTGATTTATCTCAAAATATCTAGTAACCACAATCAAGAACGGCGTCGCTTGGTAGCTAGCCGGTGAGTACGAGTCGGTCCACAGGGATGTTGTGAATTTCCTAGTCGCTCAAACGAGTTAATTCCGATAGGAGCCGGATTGATTATTAAATCTAAAAACTAAATTATTCTATACTAAGATTATCTAGATCTAAGTCTTGCTAGGGTTAGGTCTAGGGTAGGTTTGGAAATATAAATAAATCTCAACGCTTTCTATACCCATATTAGGATCTGGTAGGAGTTATGGTAATTATTAACAAAAGGGATTAGAATCATCGGGAAGATGTTTTCTTTCTCTAGTTTCTTGTCCTTCCTTTATCAATCCTTATCCTAACCTCCATGGAAAACATCACAACCGGGCCTTTATACTACGGTATCACCGCTACCTCGAGGGATAGGGTGCTGTAGGGAGCGGTGTGTGCATGTATGCATGGAGTCCTATGAAAATATATAACGGGCAAGAAAGGGATGAGAGATCTCATCTTTCAAAAGCCTTCCCCAAACCTAACCCTAACAAGCGAGGAGACTACTCGCTCATTAGGGAATTTAAAAATATTTATCTAGGACAGAGAATAAAAGATCTAACCAGGGCAAGGAATAGAAATTACCTAGGGCAAGAATAGAAATTACCTAGGGCAGAAAATAAATTAAGAACTTACAAATTGATACTCTCCAAAAAGAATTCTGAATTTTATTAATGAAAGGAGGGATAGGGAGGCATGAAAAGAATACAATGAATTGGGTCTCTATTTATAGATTCATAGAAACCCTAGGTTACAATTGATTCGCACGTCTGCATTTACCAAAATACCCCTAGGTTGACTAGTCAGCGCCGCACAAGGTTTTGGTAAAATTTCCCTCTCCTGATTGCTCCAGACCGCCGCGGAACCGCGGCCCGAGGCCTGGTTTGGCCGCGGTTCCGCGGCCAAAAGGATGGATTGGGCTTTGAATTTTCCTGTGTTGGCTCTGCTGTTCTTGTACATTCTGTTTCTTCAGGTCCTTTCTCAGATTGGCTTCTATTTCTTCTCCAGATCTCCAGTGAACATTGTAGCGGACTTTTACCATTGCTTCATGACGAAGTCTTGAAGCTTGCGCTGCTTTGTACTGATCTTTGTGTAGGCTTGATCAAGATTCTCTGTTTGTTGGTCAAAGTCTCACTTTTGCATCATCTTTTATCTTTTTCACTGTTTTAGATCCAAGAACTTGTAACCTGTAATATGTAGCAGACATGCATCAAAAGCACCTGTTTTATTTGTAAAAAGAATAAGAATGGAGAATATAATAATACAATATTATGGTGTGAACAGGAGTCACGTGGAGACACGTGACCTTCTATCTGTTGTTCTCTTTTGTTCATCAAGGGTGCTCACGTGGGAGCACGTGATATGCCATTATCATGCTGGGTGCTAATCTTTCTACGTGCATGGAGATCTTGAGTTTTGAGATGATCTTTCAGTTGAAATCATGTATTGTAAATGAATCAAGTTAAATTTAAATAAAGTTGTTGAATTTTAAATCTCGTGTTAATTTTCTTGTCATTTTATATTGCTTCTTTTACGCTTAGCGTATTTATTCCGGAAAATAATCTTCTCGAAATAAATACGTCGTGGGCTTGTCACGTGCCTGTTTCCGTCTACTGGGAAGCGGGGCGTGACATAGGGTAATAAGGATCTTATGGCGGAGGCGGAGGACAAGGGTAGTTCCCTCGTTGTAATTGCGGAGGCGGAGGATAAAGATATTACGACGTTCCCTGTGATGGGGGTAATACGGTCGCCGCGTCGGAGGAGGATAATATGCCGGCTGCGGCGGCAATAGACCCTTTGCTGACCACGATTGCGGAGGCGGAACAAATTGTTGCAAGAATTATTTCCACCGCGCCTCCATTTGAGCTCTCCAAGCCGCTTCATCTTCTGTCCTCTTCTTATCTACTTCATCCCTCCTCATTGAGCCGCTCCTCTAGCTCATTGATCCGCTATGCCTCAGCCGATTGTTGGTTGGAGTGAGCGTTCGACGAATTTGAAGTGGTTCTTCTGGAACCAGACCGCGAAAGACTAACGGGGCCACCGTATAGGAGAATACGACCGTGTCCTCTCGACTAAGGAAAAAGTTGTTCTATAATAGATATCTCGGCGTTCGTAGGAAGAGGATCTTCGGCCGGATATTCGGGATTTGATTCCCGATAGCTCCTCTCCGCCTTCTCGAAATCTTCCTTCGATAAATAAAACAATAATTAATTTTCTTTACGAAGTTAACAAGTGTAATTAATTTACATAAAAGAATTGAAAAATGCAAGCTTGCCATATGTTGAGTGGCTATATCCATCCTTTCTTCTGACATACCCTCTTTCATGTGCAATGCCTCCCAAGTCTCAGGTAGGCTCGGCTTTTTCCCAGCCTTCTCCCGTAACGGATATTTGATTTATTTATATGTGAAGATATGTTACGATGAAATTGAAAAATCGAACATCTATGTAATTAAAGATAAGTTAACAAAATTAGCCCTATACTGATCAGCAGGAATCGATCCACCATAATAGTCATCTGTGGCGTCTCTCGGTTCTGCTTATTCCTTTATGATACTTCATGCTTATTCAGAAGATAATATCTCTAAATATAATTTAATCTAAATTCGGTATTCAAATTATTTAAGTATATTTTTAATTACCTTTGTTTCGGGTGTATCCCAATGCAATTGGAGAATGCAAACTGATCTCTAGGGATGATGGAGGGAAGAGCGGCAAAATGTTCACAATCATCCGTAAATTTCTCCGACTGTTTGATTTTTTCTTCAATTTTTGACGCCGTCTCTTGAATATTTGTGACATTTCATACCGGACATGCGTCCAATGTCCGTCTATATCGTCTTCTAAGTTGAAATGTTTCTGTAATACATATTAATAAATATATTATTTAATAAATTTATAATATATACCAGATATGCATGTAATTTTGAAATACAGTTGAGTTATGTATTACCAAGAATGAGCGCCAAGTGCATACATATACTTCCCATGGGTTATCTGCAAACGTGAAGCCCACGTGCCAGAAGTCGGTGTTGTGGACAATAATACCGATATAACCGTGGAAATGTGTAGCCCACATACCCGGACCTACGGGTTTCCCACCTACACATTGCAAAATTGCCCTTTTTCCACACATCGTATTTCGTAATTTCATTTTCAACACCTCTTCCGTGGTGTTCAAACCGGGCTAGATTATCCCCTGCAACCCGTGCCTCATCAATACTCGTGTATGCTACCTCTATCATCATATCGATTTGAGGTCGAGCAACAGCTCACCGCGCCAATGCCTTCGCATTGTCTCTATCTCGATACGGTTTTTTATTATGTAAATCACGAGAAAGAGGCAATGCATGAATCCACTCATCGGTGAAAGGATCCGAGAACGCCCCAGTTCTATACTCAAGTCCGTGCACTGCTCGTCTAGGTGTGCATACGAATCATGCTGCACTGATGGACCTACATCCTTCTGATCAGATGTACCTACACATTTTAATTTATTATAATCAATGCAATAGTTATTTGAATAAAATAATGTGGTCGATAATTATTTAAAATTCGTAATATATAGCTCTACTCTTAGGATCAAGCTGTGTCAAGAAGGAATTATCTTGATCTTTTTTCTTTGAAGAAACTGCTTTGGCAAATTTTTCAAATATACCTTTTCGTCCCATCTGTTGCATGCAAGAGTAATGACGATACAAAATATATAATATGTATAAATTATTAAATTAACAAATAAATACATTACAAGTGATTAGAACCGCAAAGTTTTTCATATATCATTTATATGCAAGTGATTATAAGTTTTTACAACTACAAAGTTTATAACATATATCAATTGATTACAATTGTTTACAACTGCAAAGTTTATAACATATATATATATATAATATTACAACTGCAAAGTTTTTCATATGTCAACCGGATTTGCTTCATCAAGGTCAAACTCGTCGGTAGAACTATCGAACAAGGATTTAGGAGGTGCCAGCAATACATTCCAAGTTTCTTCACGGTTAGGATTTTTGACATAGAAATACTGCTATGCTTGTGAAGCTAACATGAACTCATCATCTCGATAAATTTCTTTATTGTGATTGACAAGCTGAAAACCGTATTCATCTATCTAGATGCAGCTGCACCAACGAATTTTGAATATAAAAAATCTTTCTTTCTCATTACTACCGTAAAATAGCTCTATTATATCTTCCAGCTGACCGTGGTATTCCTTTTTTCCTCCCTGCGGTCTTTGATCACGGGAACTTGAGAAGAACGTTTGTTCAAACGGACAATAAATCACATTGTTTTGGGTAGTCAATTTCTCGGTTGTAAGAAATTTTAGGTTATTAATACAATATGAACCGTATCGATTCACTTTTGCATTAGGACCTTTAGATAGCCGCATGATTATATCCGGGAATTGCATCTCTTTTGTTATGTTATCTTCAATTTACAATGCATTTACACGCAAAATGTATAAGCTATATATGATATATACATGTGAAAGCTAGTAATTCATAGACACCATCATCACGAAATACTGGATGCAATTCCTGTCTGATTCCAAGCTCCTCTAAGCACTCGTGAGCACTCAACTTATCCTTAGACTTAGAATCGTCCTGTAACAATGTGCCAGCAATATTATCAAACACGTTCTTCTCCACACACATGACATCAATATTGTGTCGAATCAACAGATGTTTCCGGTTAGGATGATTCCATAATATACTTTTCTTCTTCCACACACTCAACAATTCGTTATCTTCGGATCTCTTCCGGGTTTTTTTTTTGTTTATTGAAAGAACCATTTGAGTTAAAACGATTAGAATCTTGTTGGAATTGACACGATGAAGTCTGCTAAAAATTTTCTATCCCTGACAATTGTTTTGGTGTTTCATCCTTTTCCAATATTCCATCAAACTTATTTGCCATCTTTCTGTACGAATGATTCGCCGATAGCCACCTACGATGAAACCAGTAGCAAAAATTACCACGTGTCTTAAGTTGTAGGGCACTGTAATCAAGACCACATGATAGACATGCATGCTTCGCATAGATAGACCATCCAGATAACAAGCCGTATGCTGGAAAATCGCTGATTGTCCAAATAACAGCCGCTCGCATTCAAAACTTCTCCTCGGCGTACGCATCATATGTCTCTACTCTACGTTTCCAGAGTTCTATCAGCTATTCAATTAAAGGTTCCATATAGACGTCGATGTTCTGACCAGGTGAATATTTTCCAGGAATTAATAAGGAAAGAATCATATACGGTTGCTTCATACACATCCAGGGAGGCAGATTGTAAGGCATAAGCAATACCGGCCACGTGGACCAACTAGTTCTCATGAGTCCGTTAGGCATGAAACCGTCGGTTGCCAAACCTAGACGTACATTTCTCGGCTCATCCCCAAAATGATCGACACTATCTAATACTTCTGCATCAGACAAATGCCTCAGCTTCCCTTCTTTGATCCGACGATCGAAATACCATCACATGCTCTTTGCCATGTTTTTTGAAATATATAAATTTTGTAACCTCTTAGCCAGGGGTAAATAACGAAAGATTTTGGCTAAAGTTTTCTTTCTCTTTTTGCTGACATCGGATGTTTCTGCGTTTAAATTTCGCTTAACATTTTTTTACCTAGACAAGTTACAAGTAGAACACTCATCGAGTGACGCATAATCCTTACGATACAGCACACAGTCATTGGGACATGCAACGATCTTCTCATACGAGAAACCAAGTGTCTTAATAATCTTTTTTTCCTGGTAATGATTCTCTGTAATGCTTTCCTTTTCTTCAGGAATTACCTTTCGTAGGAGATTAAGAAGCACGTCAAAGTGCTCGTTAGACATTTCGCTGATCATCTTCAGATGAAAGAGTCTTATTACAAATGACAGCCTACTAAATTCCATACAGCCTTCGTATAGATCAAGTTCGTTTTTCTTCAGAACTTTCTGCAATTCTTCTAATTCACAGGTGCCTTCTGACGGTTCAATACCATTCATTTCCTCTCAAACAAATAAATCTCCCAACATCTCATGCATGTCATCTATCCCGTCTGTAACACCCGAGCCCAATAATATTATTTCTATTACTAGTTGAGGGTTATACATTGCTCATTTCAATTATCCTGATTGTTTGGTGCTTTTTGCTAAATTTTAACCGGTTAAGTCATTTTGGCACATAACAAATTTTAACACCTAAAGTGAAATTAAAAGTATCCATGTTGGCCTACTCGTCGCCGCTAGTCGCGTGGTAGCGTCCGCGCGTCGAGATTTCGTCCCGTTCGGTGAAACGGGCAAGTTTGGACGACTACGCGCGCGTGCAAGTGTCCGACTTGGGGGCATGTATTTTAATCATTAAACACCTCTTTTTAAAATTTGGAACTCGCTTAAAATCCTATAGTTTGAATTTGAAACATTTGGGCGCAACCCGGGCGCGATTTGGAAATGTTTCATTTAGCGCCGAAATACCCATTTTAATTTAATATATTTAAAACTACGAATATATATTCTGTTATATATATTCTGTTAAATCTTTTCAATCTCTATAAAAATTTCCTTTTATAAATCCCAGTATCCATTCCAGCCAATCACGAGGGGCTAAAATCCTCGTGGGCCCCCATCACCATCTCTCTCTCTCTCCGTCTCTCTCTATCTCTCTCCAACAATCTCTCTCTATCAAATTCTTTCTCTCTCTCTCCCTCTAACAGTCTCTCTCTCTCTCGTATATATTAAAAACCACTGTTCCTCTTCTCCCTCACACGAGAAATATCGCGAACACCCGAACCCTAACCCTAGCCTTGTCGTGACCTCGCCGTCGACCTCCCCGCGACCTCGCCGTCGTCGTCCTCGCCTCCTCAGCCTCGACTGCTCGACGTCCTCCTCTTCTCCAGCCTTCCGCGCCTGCAACCCAACCCCCCGACGCCACCACCAGCCGCAGATCTCGCCGTCGCCGCCGCCTCCCATCGCCGACGACGCCAGAGACTTCCTCCCTTCACCCTCGTCCCGACCTCGTCGTCTTCTTCCTCCTCCCCTCGCCGGACCACCACCAACCCGAGCCCAACCCCCATCACCTAACCCTCTAGTTCGCCGGGAAACTTGCCGTCGATCATCGCCGTCATTGCCAGAGCCACCTCCGACCACCTCCTTCTCCCCTCGATCACCAGAGCAGGCCAGCACCTCCTCTACTCTCAGCACCATCCTTTTCCAGCAACATCCAGCCATTTTCAGCCCAACCGCGTTCCCTGTTCGCCGCCGGCGCCCCATCGCCGTCGAACCTGTCGCGGTTGACACCCGTGCCATCCCTGTAAGCATCTCTTCAACTTTCCTTTATTGTTAAACCCTCGCTGGTCCTTAGTTGCGTGTATCGTATGTTTTGCTAACTTCGTCGCTTTTTGACTTTTCGCCGGATTCCGGCCGTGCCGACGTCTGGACCCGACTCTCCAGCGAAGTACTCTGGTCCGTGTGGTCCCGCTGTTCGCTGTTTGGACTCGATCCGTGGCCCGTGCATCCGTCTCGTGTTTTCCGCCGACGTTGCATTCGTGTTTTCTGGTTTGCGAAACCGTCGAGGCAAGATCTCTTGCTACATGCTACGTTAAACTAACTAAATATTTGACTCATAAAACTTGCTGTTTTAACTAAGTATTGTTACTTGTCCTCATTGGACGAAATGTGATATGCATTATAATACTGCCATCTAAATTGTACTTTGCCACCATAACTTTAATAACGACTACCTGCTAATCATTTTACTATTTAGAGGATGATAGTCGCACACTTAAATCTTTATTACCTGCTGTTCTTGATATTGCGCTACCCTGTGATTATTGCACCCCAAGGGTGCTCGAACCTGTTAATATCATACAACTGCACCATATTCATGTGCCATTGTGATTAAGTGAACCGTTATTGTTAATTACTTTATTCTTGCTGCTGTTCATTATTTGATTGTATACCTGTTGTGAGCACATACTCGATTGCACTACATATTGGCCTGACCCTGCTACACATGATATATATATATACTTACCGACTCAACCTGTTGTACCACGACCTGACTTGTTACATGATCTCATTGCCTAATGCCGACAAACCTGACTTGGGGTCCTCATGGACCACTCCTGTTGTCTATCCAGACAAACCTGACCTGTTACCTGATCCTGTGTCGGCATTAGTCCTTGATTATTGAATACCTGACCTGACATACATAACTTGGGGGTATGGGGAAATCAAAGGTGAAACCGACTTGTAACTCAACAGTTCGATACCTGTTCTGATCAGTCTTACGGGCTTGGCCAGCCCCGGAGTGATGATGCTGACATTACTCGCCCATCCTGCTACCTATTACTGCTTAGCGGCACGTCTCGGATTCAGCCCCGAGGATCTTGACCGTGGTCCCGGGCACGCACGGGATACTATTGAGTTACATCGACGAGTCATCAATTGATTTCAAAGACTTTAGAGTAGAAACCTGATAGGACAGTTTAGTTACCGCTGCACTGTTATTCCATAGTACTGCTTTATTCATGTTCATATTACCATGTTTATATTATATTATTGGTTGACATGACGCGCTGACGTCTGGGTTTTGCATGGCCCAGATTCCTTACCACTGTCGACGACCGAGCAGGAGTACTTCAGCCGGCAGGCTGATCTGTGAGTTCCTTAGTGATTAGTTTATTTATTTCATTTCATTTCCAGATGTGAGCCCGCATTATGGGACGTACTGGTTATTTATTGTATTGGATCATTTGCTTCCGCACTTATTGTTTATTGACTCTTGTTATTATGGATTTGGACATGTTAGATTAGTTTTTTTTATCTTGTTCTTGATATCTCTACAGCCGTAATGTGACTGTGGATGGATACCTCCTACCCACAGGTAGCATGGTTGGCTATGTCACGTGCCCAATCTTGCGTACTCTGGGAAGCGGGGCGTGACATGGTTTTTTTGGTATCAGAGCCATAGGTTAATTGGGTTGATTCTTTGTAGTTGAGTATTGCACCCGATACACGAATCATAATACCTGTGATTAGGAAACATGTCCTGCCACCTTGACCGTTTTACCATCCTTGAATCATTCTTCCGGATCATGTCGACATGCGAACTTACTTTGCATTGTCAACTCGAAAACCTAACTTCTTGTTATCTCTAGGACTTAGGCGACTTGGGTGGAGTTAAGTAATTGCGGCTATGATACCGCGGCATAGCTACAATGCAGTACTCTATTTAAGTATCTTGGAGTTCTAGCCTTGATTTATATATTGAATCTATCATCATGCTAATGTTGTTTGTTTTGATTTCAGGACCATGGCAGATAAGAATTTCAAGACGTATCAGAGGCGTGTGGATGAAGCCGCCATGTTAGGAGTGATACGTGGGATGTTAGAGAATCAGAAAAGGCAAACTGAGCTGATCCAGCAACAAGCAGATTCATTTCAGGAGGGTTTGCAGGACATTCGGCAGTCTGTAAACACCGCTGTAGCGAAGCCAGTTGACCGAGTAGGGACCGTGGAAGATTTCAGACGGTTGGGTCCTACTACTTTCACTGGTCTGGAGGAGCCGTTGCCATCCGAGCAGTGGCTAGTGGACACGGAGAATTTACTGATTGCGGCACAGATCCCTGAAGACAAGAGAGTTGATGTAGTGCGCATTCAGCTGGTGGATTACGCCCGAGAGTGGTGGCTTGTGGAGGAGACCCGCTTGTCCAAGCCAATCAGTTGGGCGGATTTCTCTAAAAGTTTCCTGGAGAAGTTCTTCCCGCGGACCGCACGGGAGGAAATGGAAGAGAAATTTATTGGGCCGAGACAAAATGGAGCAGCTGTGGATGTACATGCAGCGGAATGGACGAGACTCAGCCGCTTCGCTGGACCCTTAGTCGCCAAGGAGGCAGACAGGGCGCGAAGGTTCTTGCGCAGTTTGGATGTGGACATCCAGAGGCAGATTGTCTCCCTGGGTTTGACCACTTTCTCGCAGGTTCTTACGGCAGCCAGGGAGCAGCAGAGTTTATCAGGATCGAAAGGGAACCTACAGCAGACAGCAGTTGCGACCAGAAAGCCCGCATTTGTACCTAACCGAGATCATGGGCGCAGAGGTATTCCAGTGGACCGTCGAGGTGTAGCGCCAATGAAGAAGCCTGTGATCGTTGATCGAAGGAAGAGCGTGATTTGTGACTACTGCCGTTTACCTGGGCACGTGCAGAAGGATTGTCGAAGGAGACTGGGACTTTGTCTGGTTTGTGGCGCGGCCGATCACGCAGTTGGTGCTTGTCCGTCGAAGCTTCGCACAAGAGATGATATACAGAAGCCTCCGCAGAGACCGTTCCAAGGGCAGAAACAGCTGACTCAAGGACCAAAGCAGGCTCGAGCTTTCACGTTGACAGCTGAGGAAGCTAAGGCATCAGGAGAAGTGGTTTCAGGTACTTTACTCGTTCATGGTTTTCCCGCATTGGCATTATTTGATTCCGGAGCATCCCACTGTTTTATGTCATCCCAATTTATAACTACACACTCGATTACCTGCACGACCCTGTCTAGTTTTTGGGACATACACACTGGGAATGGGAAAATCATAGCTAGTAAGGAGTGTAGGGATTGTACAGTTGTTGTTTGCGGACGGGAGCTCTTTGCAGATTTCTTGGTGATTGATATGGGCAGCTATGAAGTTGTCTTGGGAATGGATTTTCTTGGCACTTTCCACGCCCACATCGACTGTAGGGCAAGGGAGGTAATTTTCCAGATTCCCGGACACCCTGAGTTTACCTTCTCTGGGGGAAGCAGTTCTGTCGGGCCAGTCGAGTTCAGGGCTAGGCCGACACACAGTGTTCTTGCAGCAATGGAAGTTGATAGTAATGAAGAGCCGGCAGTTGTTCGCGACTTTATGGATGCATTTGCAGATATTTCGGGCTTACCGCCGAAGCGAGATGTGGAGTTCGCGATTGACCTTATTCCTGGTGCAGCGCCAGTATCAAAATCTTATTATCCGATGGCGCCAGTGGAATTGGAAGAAGTTAAGAAACAAGTTGGCGAATTGCTTGAGAAGGGATGGATTCGAAGCAGCAACTCGCCTTGGGGAGCTCCAGTTCTTTTAGTAAAGAAGAAGGATGGCACGAGAAGGATGTGCATTGATTATCGAAAATTAAACCGGGTGACTATTAAGAACAAGTACCCGATCCCTCGCATTGGAGAACTTTTTGAGCAGCTTAGTGGCGCGAGAGTATTCTCGAAACTGGATTTACGATCCGGGTATCATCAGGTCCGAGTGAAAGCAGAAGACATTTGCAAGACGGCGTTCCGAACTCGATATGGACATTTCGAGTATTTGGTGATGCCCTTCGGAGTGACCAATGCGCCGGCAATATTCATGGATTTGATGAACAGGGTTTTTTCAACATTCTTGGACCAGTTTATTGTGGTATTCATTGACGATATTCTGGTGTACTCGAAGAGTCCGGAAGAACATGCTGAGCATTTGAAGATCGCACTGCAGACGCTGAGACAGGAGAAATTGTATGCGAAGATGAGTAAGTGCGAATTCTGGCTGGAAGAAGTGAAATTTCTGGGACATGTCGTGTCGGGCAATGGAATCGCCGTTGATCCCGAGAAGATTTCAGCAGTTCGAGATTGGCCTACTCCAAGAAATGTTGCGGAGATAAGAAGTTTTCTTGGACTCGCCGGATACTACAGGAGATTTGTGGAGAACTTCGCTCGTTTGGCAGAGCCGTTAACCAAGCTTACGCGCAAGGAGGTACCGTTTGTTTGGACGGATGGATGTGCATTGGCCTTCGAGACGTTGAAGCAGAAGTTGATAACCGCCCCTATCCTGACTGTACCAAATAGTTCAGGAGGACTGGTAATTCACAGCGACGCATCTGGAAAAGGATTGGGATGTGTTTTGATGCAGAATGGGAAGGTCGTGGCTTACGCATCGAGACAACTGAAGACTCATTAGAAGAATTATCCGACCCATGACTTGGAGCTTGCAGCCGTGATCTTCGCCCTGAAGATTTGGAGACATTACCTTTTGGGCGAGAGAGTCGAAGTCTTTACAGATCACAAGAGTTTGAAGTATGTGTTCACTCAGAAGGAGTTGAACATGAGGCAACGTAGATGGTGGGAGCTGATGGCCGACTACGACCTTGATCTTAAGTACCATCCGGGAAAAGTTAACGTCATGCCGGATGCGCTAAGTCGATTACCAGCAATTCAGGTATTGACCGCACAAAGGGAGATCATTGCGGATTTTCGGAGATTTGATTTGGAGGTAGTGCTACCACATGCTACGGGACAGTTGATGCAGTTGCAAGTACAGTCGTCCTTAGTTGAGAAGATTAAAGCGGCACAATCGCGGGATCCTAGGCTGCAAAAGTTTCGAGAGCAGGTTGAGGCCGGACTACGAACCGATTTACTGATCCATGAAGACGGTTCGTTGAGGTATGGTAGCCGTGTGTGTGTGCCAAAAGGGGATGTGCGTGAAGAGCTTATGAAGGAGGCACACAGTTCAGCTTACTCTGTACATCCAGGAGGGACAAAGATGTACCGAGATATCCGACAACACTTCTGGTGGGAAGGTATGAAGCGGGAGATTGCTCGCTTCGTGGCTAAGTGCTTGGTGTGTCAGCAAGTCAAGGCTGAACACCAAAGGGTTGCCGGTTTGTTGCAACCACTTCCGATCCCTCAGTGGAAGTGGGAACATATAACCATGGATTTCGTGACGGCTTTACCGCGGAGTCCAAAGGGCAACAATGCAGTATGGGTGATTGTCGATCGGTTGACCAAGGCAGCTCACTTTATTCCTTTTCGGGTTGGCCAATCGACGGAGACTTTGGCAGAGCGGTACATGCAGGAGATTGTAAGATTGCATGGAGTACCGGTAAGCATCGTGTCCGATCGGGACACTCGGTTCTTGTCGCACTTCTGGAGGAGTTTACAAGAAAGTTTGGGGACTCGATTGAAGTTTAGCACAGCTTATCATCCTCAGACTGATGGACAATCGGAGAGAACGATCCAGACCCTTGAAGATATGTTGAGAGCTTGCATGTTGGACTTCAAAGGTTCTTGGGAGGATCATCTACACTTGGTGGAGTTTTCGTACAATAATAACTTCCAAGCGACTATTCAGATGGCTCCGTTTGAAGCGTTATATGGTCGTAAGTGCCGTTCACCTGTTTGTTGGGATGATGTTGGTGAACGAAGGTTACTAGGACCAGATTTGGTGGTACAGACAGTCGAGAAGGTGAATACAAACAGGAAGCATATGAAGGCAGCTCAAGACAGACAGAAAAGTTGGGCTGACACGTCAAGAAGACCCCTAGAGTTCGCCGTGGGTGATTTGGTATTCCTGAAGATATCACCGACTAGAGGGGTGATTCGCTTTGGGAGTCGGGGAAAGCTTAGTCCTCGATTCGTTGGACCCTTCGAGATATTGGAGCGTGTTGGAGAGGTAGCGTACCGTTTGGCGTTACCACAGTCATTGGCAGGAGTGCACGATGTGTTTCATGTGTCTCAACTACGGAGGTATGTTCGCGATGAGACTCATGTCTTGGATCATTCGGAGTTGACCGTACGGGAGGACCTGACTTTTGAGGAGCGACCGGTTGAAATCAAGGATCGAAGAGAAAAGGTTCTTAAGAACAAGGTTATCCCTCTTGTGCTAGTTTCTTGGGGTAATCGTTCATATGGACAATCCACTTGGGAGCGAGAAGACGAGATCCGGCAGAAGTTTCCTCATCTTTTTCTGTAGCTATCTATCTTGTATTCTTGGAATTTCGAGGACGAAATTCTTTTTATAGTTGGGTATGATGTAACACCCGAGCCCAATAATATTATTTCTATTACTAGTTGAGGGTTATACATTGCTCATTTCAATTATCCTGATTGTTTGGTGCTTTTTGCTAAATTTTAACCGGTTAAGTCATTTTGGCACATAACAAATTTTAACACCTAAAGTGAAATTAAAAGTATCCATATTGGCCTACTCATTGCCGCTAGTCGCGTGGTAGCGTCCGCGCGTCGAGATTTCGTCCCGTTCGGTGAAACAGGCAAGTTTGGACGACTACGCGCGCGTGCAAGTGTCCGACTTGGGGGAATGCATTTTAATCATTAAACACCTCTTTTTAAAATTTGGAACTCGCTTAAAATCCTATAGTTTGAATTTGAAACATTTGGGCGCAACCCGGGCGCGATTTGGAAATGTTTCATTTAGCGCCGAAATACCCATTTTAATTTAATATATTTAAAACTACGAATATATATTCTGTTATATATATTCTGTTAAATCTTTTCAATCTCTATAAAAATTTCCTTTTATAAATCCCAGTATCCATTCCAGCCAATCACGAGGGGCTAAAACCCTCGTGGGCCCCCATCACGATCTCTCTCTCTCTCCGTCTCTCTCTATCTCTCTCCAACAATCTCTCTCTATCAAATTCTTTCTCTCTCTCTCCCTCTAACAGTCTCTCTCTCTCTCTCGTATATATTAAAAACCACTGTTCCTCTTCTCCCTCACACGAGAAATATCGCGAACACCCGAACCCTAACCCTAGCCTCGTCGTGACCTCGCCGTCGACCTCCCCGCGACCTCGCCGTCGTCGTCCTCGCCTCCTCAGCCTCGACTGCTCGACGTCCTCCTCTTCTCCAGCCTTCCGCGCCTGCAACCCAACCCCCCGACGCCACCACCAGCCGCAGATCTCGCCGTCGCCGCCGCCTCCCATCGCCGACGACGCCAGAGACTTCCTCCCTTCACCCTCGTCCCGACCTCGTCGTCTTCTTACTCCTCCCCTCGCCGGACCACCACCAACCCGAGCCCAACCCCCATCACCTAACCCTCTAGTTCGCCGGGAAACTTGCCGTCGATCATCGCCGTCATTGCCAGAGCCACCTCCGACCACCTCCTTCTCCCCTCGATCACCAGAGCAGGCCAGCACCTCCTCTACTCTCAGCACCATCCTTTTCCAGCAACATCCAGCCATTTTCAGCCCAACCGCGTTCCCTGTTCGCCGCCGGCGCCCCATCGCCGTCGAACCTGTCGCGGTTGACACCCGTGCCATCCCTGTAAGCATCTCTTCAACTTTCCTTTATTGTTAAACCCTCGCTGGTCCTTAGTTGCGTGTATCGTATGTTTTGCTAACTTCGTCGCTTTTTGACTTTTCGCCGGATTCCGGCCGTGCCGACGTCTGGACCCGACTCTCCAGCGAAGTACTCTGGTCCGTGTGGTCCCGCTGTTCGCTGTTTGGACTCGATCCGTGGCCCGTGCATCCGTCTCGTGTTTTCCGCCGACGTTGCATTCGTGTTTTCTGGTTTGCGAAACCGTCGAGGCAAGATCTCTTGCTACATGCTACGTTAAACTAACTAAATATTTGACTCATAAAACTTGCTGTTTTAACTAAGTATTGTTACTTGTCCTCATTGGACGAAATGTGATATGCATTATAATACTGCCATCTAAATTGTACTTTGCCACCATAACTTTAATAACGACTACCTGCTAATCATTTTACTATTTAGAGGATGATAGTCGCACACTTAAATCTTTATTACCTGCTGTTCTTGATATTGCGCTACCCTGTGATTATTGCACCCCAAGGGTGCTCGAACCTGTTAATATCATACAACTGCACCATATTCATGTGCCATTGTGATTAAGTGAACCGTTATTGTTAATTACTTTATTCTTGCTGCTGTTCATTATTTGATTGTATACCTGTTGTGAGCACATATTCGATTGCACTACATATTGGCCTGACCCTGCTACACATGATATATATATATACTTACCGACTCAACCTGTTGTACCACGACCTGACTTGTTACATGATCTCATTGCCTAATGCCGACAAACCTGACTTGGGGTCCTCATGGACCACTCCTGTTGTCTATCCAGACAAACCTGACCTGTTACCTGATCCTGTGTCGGCATTAGTCCTTGATTATTGAATACCTGACCTGACATACATAACTTGGGGGTATGGGGAAATCAAAGGTGAAACCGACTTGTAACTCAACAGTTCGATACCTGTTCTGATCAGTCTTACGGGCTTGGCCAGCCCCGGAGTGATGATGCTGACATTACTCGCCCATCCTGCTACCTATTACTGCTTAGCGGCACGTCTCGGATTCAGCCCCGAGGATCTTGACCGTGGTCCCGGGCACGCACGGGATACTATTGAGTTACATCGACGAGTCATCAATTGATTTCAAAGACTTTAGAGTAGAAACCTGATAGGACAGTTTAGTTACCGCTGCACTGTTATTCCATAGTACTGCTTTATTCATGTTCATATTACCATGTTTATATTATATTATTGGTTGACATGACGCGCTGACGTCTGGGTTTTGCATGGCCCAGATTTCTTACCACTGTCGACGACCGAGCAGGAGTACTTCAGCCGGCAGGCTGATCTGTGAGTTCCTTAGTGATTAGTTTATTTATTTCATTTCATTTCCAGATGTGAGCCCGCATTATGGGACGTACTGGTTATTTATTGTATTGGATCATTTGCTTCCGCACTTATTGTTTATTGACTCTTGTTATTATGGATTTGGACATGTTAGATTAGTTTTTTTATCTTGTTCTTGATATCTCTACAGCCGTAATGTGACTGTGGATGGATACCTCCTACCCACAGGTAGCATGGTTGGCCATGTCACGTGCCCAATCTTGCGTACTCTAGGAAGCGGGGCGTGACACCGTCACTCATCGGCAATTCAGCTTGCGAATCTGCGGCCTCATTATCCATCCTTATTTGCTCGTCACGTATTCTCTCACCATGGTAATTCCAATGTATATAGTTCGATTCAAAACCCTCTACAAACACATATTCTTCTATCGCTTAATGTCGAAAACGGGCTATATTTTTATATTTCTTACAAGGACAGAACAAGAGTCTGTCTCGGCTACACTTTGGGTTCTTATTTGCGTAATATAAAAAGGCTTTAATCTCATCTTTAAATCTGGTGTCTCTCAAGCTATACTTATCTTTTTTCCCCATGTACATAAACGATTTATCCGGAAGTATTCTCATCTGTTATCACATAGATAATAATATGAGTTTAACATATCTTATGAGTTTATTACAAGCTCGTCATTAAATAAATTTTCAAGTTTTAAATAAAATTTCATGATGTGGACGCATCAAAATATCTAAAGTCATTTAAGATTGGCGTAAGTACTCTGGGCAAAAGGTCGAGATGAATAATTAGTTTCACTGTTGTCGGGGATAAAGGTCCTAATTCCCATTACGAATGCAACACTCGCATCTCACATCCTTCTGTTTTTCGTCCATTTCGAGAAAATTTCAGCAGCACTTTCTTTCTATTCCTTGTGTTTGTACATAAATCTGTACACGGGGAACAAGTGGAAAACACCTTCGAAACTTCTCGAAATGAACAAAAATACAGGAGGATGTGAGTCTTATTGCAGTCGTAACATGTCCAAACAGGACAAATCCGACAATTACTGTATGTCAAATCCCCTCGTCGAATACTACACATATGTTTGAAAAAATTGAACATGACACTCAACTTTCACAAACATATAATGTGATCCTATCAATTCGACAGGAAAAATATTTGATATACACCAATTGTCAGACGGAAAACTATAGGTCGATTCTAAACAAATTTAAGACCTTTCGATTTAAACTTAATAATTAAATGAAAACATAAAAGCCTAATTAAGTTTCTAATCAAAATTTTAAGGCATCCCTTAATTTTATATTTAATAGTTTTTTAATCAGGGTCTCGGTTCACTATTATTTTGTCTTAATTAAGATTACTTAGTTAATGTAATTAATGTTATAGGTTAATTAGTTTTAATTTTTCTTAATCAGTTTGATTTTATTTTTGATTTATGTATCTTCTATAGTTTAATTGGAATTAAAGCATTTGATTTTTATTTTGATTTGGTTTATAAATTATGCTACAATTAAAAATTTTAAGCAATAAATCATAAGCAACAAAATATCAAATTATTAAATTTACAATATAAAGGATATCGAATCACTAAATTTACAAAATACAACCTAGAAGTTAGAATGAATATATTTTTGAAATATTTCATATGCGGGCGCGCGCGTGCACACATACACTCTCACACATATGCGCGCGCACTCAAACACTCATATATACACTCGCTCACACACTAACACACTCGCTCACATACGTACGCATGGACACACACTTATACATACAAACATACATTTGCACACACCTAGGTTGTACGAACACGTCTTTTTGGTTGTTGTATCCGTGTCGGACACGTGTCGAATACGGATTTGTGCCCGAAACTTGCACGACGTGTGTCCGACACATATTTTCCATGTCCCACTTCGAAACAAGGCGAATTTGAATTTGGATACGTGCCGGACACGTGTCAAACACGTTTTGGTGAAAGCACGACACAAAAAACTATTTTTCAAATAAAATCAAGAAAACCCTAATATTATTTTTAACTTTCTTGATTTGTTGATATTTCTTTTTATTTTACTCAATTGTGCTGCTTAATATAATTTCATGTGAAATATATAAGATATTTTTGTTAAACTGTTAGGAAAATGCTGAAATTATATAATTTTGCTAAAATTATGTTACGTCCGCTTAGGAATTGATATTGCTGAAATTATATTCAATACAGATAGGAAAAATGCTAAAATCATATTTCTTTTACGAAAATTGCTAAACTTTTGCTAAAATAGCCAAGTTTTTTGCTGAAATTTGATAAATACAGTCAAAACATGTTAAAATGCTAAGGTTTATTTAATTGAATATGTTGTTGCAATGATATGATATTCTATTTCTTATAGTTATATATCTGTATATATATCCGTGTCCCCGTATTTTATATTTTAAGATCTTGCCATATCGCCGTGTCGCATCGTAACGTGTCCCTGTCCCGTGTCCGTATCTATGCAACCTTAGTGCGCGCGCACTCGCTCACACCCCCTGAATTAACTATAATACATTTTACCCTAAATTCATCTAACATAATTCTATAATCCATCTTTTAAGGAACTAATGCGCTCTAATTAGCAATTTTAAAATATGATAATATAGGGTTTTAAAAAATCAAGAGAGTAATTAGTCCAAACCATAGGATCTTAGCTAAAAATTAAAACCTGAAACTAAGAAATGAGCAAACTAGCTATAAGATTGAGGCTGCAACCTTTGTAGCATCTTCAAGTGCTTCCAAATTGTGTTGGACTCCATTGTAGCTTTCTTGAAGCTCCATGGAATAACCTTGCTCACCCATCTCCTCCATTGAAGATGATCCAACTTGAAGGCACAAGTGCTTTGGCTCCAAACTCAAAATAGAGTTAACCTAAGTAGTTAGGTTGCTAGGCTAACTAGCTAAGAGTTGTAGTTTCTTTTTCACTATAATTTTATTCTCTTTTATTCCTTTTTCTAATTTGTTTTCTCACAAAAGAGGGGGAGGGAGACGAGAGCTTCATGGCTTAAAGAGGGGGAGAAGTTGAAGAAGGAACTAGTTAACCATTCACTTTAAAAAGAGAATTGTTACTAATTATCATTCTCTACAAAATCCTAGCCATAGGATTTAATCAAGCAACCAAGTGTCCACCCTCTTCTCTCCCCTCCATATGTCACCCTATAGAGTGAGGAAAAATTTATGTTACTCCCTTGGAATAACTTAAGCTAAAGAAAACAAAAGAAAAAGAATAAACAAAAACAAAAGAAAAAGAATAAACAAAAACAATATATATATATATTTATATGTAATATAACATACTAAATACATATAATTGTAATTGTTATCCAACGTATTTAAAATACATAAAAGAGAGACAAATAATTAGTGACAAAATACTAGCAAATACAAATATTAAATATATGTAATATTAAATCTAAACTAGATTTAATATCCATCTTTCTAAAAGATCATGCTAATATTACAACCGTTCGATTACCGTCAATGTATATAATACATTAGTTTTAATCGAACTCAAGCGTGTACCAATGTACCGCAACTACAACATATCGCCAAAATCGGAAACGCTCTGTGTGAGACTCTAAAGACTCGACAATACGGTGGTAGTGGGTTTAACCACAAACATGTCAACGGCACTAGCTGTATATAACTGCTACCCAGGTATTGTCGAAAGGGAGATCGACAAGCAAGCTCGTCCAAAACCCTACTGAGCCTATCAGCAACATGTACCATACATTCCGGTCTGTTCGTTTAAGAGTACCGCATATCCGGTCTGCAGGGTGGATAACGTCAGACCCCTAATGTAACAACTCCAATTTCAATGTACAGAAAATTGTTTAAAAGTTAATGTACAATTGGGGTATTTACAAACCTGTGTATGTTATAAGTATTTGTTTTATTTTAGAACAGCAAGAAAGTACTTGTAGCACATTGGTAAAGCCTTGCACTGCTGTGACATAGCCCTTGTGTTCGAATCCCCTCATCCACATTATCTTTTTATTTTAAATTTCTTTTAATATTTTAGAAGCCCAAGGGTTTACACGTGCACCACACGTAAACTGAAGAGACACAAAATAAACAAACACATGGGAAATAGCATTTACACAGACCCCAACACGTGGCACAATCCCATGCACTCACCGACGGAAATGGACCGGCGAGATGCTTCATTATACCGGTACCGCCGGGGCCCCCGTACCCAATGCTCCCCAAAATTTCCCCCCTGCACCTCTTGGCCTACCCCATTTCCCTTAAACTGTTTGTATTCTCTGCAATTATCCAGAGAATTAAAATACCCTCTATAAATCCATTTTTAATACAAATTTTAATTCACCAATTCAATAGACCAAACCATAATTTTCCCTATAAATACCACACCATATTTCCCCCCTCCTCACCAGAATTTCATTATCAAAACTCTACCAAATTCCCAAGTCCTTTAGTGTACAAGTGGAGTTAGCAAAAGGGTGAAGTTCCGGCGACGATCCAAAGAGATTCCGGTGACGAAATGACGTCCCGACGCTTCCCTATTCTTCCCCTACCTCTCTTCTTCCTAAATAGCCAGTAAGTCCCTTCTTCCCTTCTCTTTCTCTATTCTAAAAACTTTAAATTATAAAACCAGCAGAGTTAATCCGACTTCCGATTCGGTTTTTCTTCAAAACTCAACTTTTATTAATCAAGAAAATACCATACTCTCATATCAAGTTTAACAAACATTAACAAACACTTTAAAACAAGAATCATCTCAAAATAATCTTTTATACAACTTTTATCATAGTTTTACAGTAAAATACCATATATTTTAGTTTCGATATAAAACATCATAATTCCTGTATTACCTATAGATAATTCACGAGGTAATGACCTAACTCACAACAACACGCATTTTTGATATAGCACGATGAATTTTTTGGAATATTTTCATTGGGATAACATGACTTTACAAATAAAGACCATCAACTTAGAAAACCATTTCTTTAAAAAGATATATTAAACAATTCCTTGCAATTGCGCCTCTACAACCCACTTTTCGGGACCCCGTTCGGGATGGTGTGGATTATCGCACATCCTCGGGCTTAGTAGAGCGAGATGCAGACCTCCGAAAGGAGCATTCGATCTCGATAGAATTTTTATGCATTTTTCTTTAGAAAAAGAGATTTCTACAAGAAAATAAATAAAATTTATTTTTTAATATATATATATATATATCATCAAAATATCTATTTTAATTATATTATATAAATATTCTAAGTTTTCCAAATCAAAAGAATCACCATTACATGAAAATATCATCCAAATACAAAACAATTCCAATATTTCAAGAAAATACCATATACTATGAAAACTAGGTTCTACTCACTAGAAATTTCACAATTATAAAATATACATCTACGAAAACCTTAAAGACGATAATTAAATGCTTGAGGTGTATTTTGAAAATTATATCAAACTAATTTTACATAAAACCCCATCAAGTTATACTAAATTACAATAAGGACCCTAGTAAACATAGGTTTAAGCGGGACCAGTCTCTTGAGCCTCAGGGAGCCGGAGATATGGGTGCTTTCCTATTTAAGGTAGACAATCTAACAAACGGTGTTGTCAACACGGTAATTGTCTTGGAAAAAGACACAAATCCTGCCGTCCATGTACAGCAGTTACCGATAACATCAAAACTAATTCAGGATTTCAAGTTCTTTTCAAAAGTGTTTGACTCAGACTAAGTCTCAATCAAATCAATCAGACTTGAATGTGATTCAAGTAGAAATTACAATACAATATGATTCCATGAATCCGTCTATTCAATCTAGATCAATCTATATTGACCGAACCGAACCATGGATATACTCCATCTACATGTACATCCATTATATCCGTTCCATTTATTGATATCATGGTTTCGGTAAAGTCATCCATCTATATAACAAAACAATACCATCAATACAAAAGACATCGCGGGGTTTAAGGGGTAGATTGGTACGGAAGGTGTTAAAAGTGGCATGAGACTGTAACCATAATATACCTAACCTGAATATCCATTGCCGTTGTACCGTGGCTGAACGGTTCCTTATGCTCCGTATACCTTAGTCTCTGGAATAGTGGGACTCCTCTCGTATACACTGGCATTTTCTGTACCAAGCTACAAACAACAGCGTTAATAATATAATAAAACATTAAAACTTATATTCTCCTTCTGTCTATTCTATCTCTACTCATCATTGAGACTTACCGAGCAATTGTTCGCTGACGACGTTCATTTTCTTCTTTCTTTGGAATGTTGTCAGGTGGATCGGACTCACTGGAGATCGATCCCAGCACCGAGGACTTGTAGCAGTCGGCATTCGACCCGGAGCTTTAGATACTTGTACATATTTCATTTTCATTTTATGTTATGCTATTGTTTAGGCATCTCTTTCTATTCATGTACTTTCATTTCAGTTGTACTTGTAAAAGAATGTTTAATAAATAAAGTTGATGTTCATTTACATTCCTGTCTCTTGTGTACTTTACTTTATATTGCTTAGTTACGCTTAGCGTGTTTACTTCTGAGTAAATACGCAGCGGCCTCGTCGCGTCCTCTTGCCATACACCGGGAAGCGGGGCGTGACACCTAATAACCTGATAAGTCGTATCAGTGTCAAACCCTATCACCAATCGAGAAACTACTGATTGCAATCAGTAAATCTCATCTTCCTGGGCTTAGGTCTTATGGTGACGACCAATCGTATACTGCGGGACATCAACTCCCAGTACCGGGAGAGACAAATCCTCTCAATCGCTCATTACCTCCAAGTGCTTCGGGACTGCACCCAAAAGCTACCTGGTTGCACGACTCTTTAAAGCCGTGGTAGGGTAGCAATCAAAGTACAGTGGGAACACACTCAAGAGAAATGACGATTTCGGGTTAACAGACTACGCTGTACTAATGTCACCTGAGAACTGATGTCTGACAATAGATATAATACCATTTAGCATGTTCTCGGTGAGTCTGTCCAGTATAACTCATAACCTAATGAGCACCTGTATACAATCTTTGGTGACTGACTAACACCAATGGCTGTGAGACCGGCCATCACCACTCGTCGGGGTCAAGAAACGTATACACTAGGCTACTCTGGAATATCGATGCCCAGTGTCGATATTCCTATGACTACGTATATTTAAGGATGTGCTTATAGACTACCTAGTTCTCACAAGTGTGATCGTCATCATAACCCTGGTAGTCAAGTATGAATCCTATGGGCTCTATCAATACATAATAGTGATATGCTATACCACACAAGACATGTACATAATGATAAAGTCAAACCAAGTAGCATACCATCATCTCGAGTAAGATTGTTTTAACTGTATAGATCCTCCCTCAATCATCATGATCACCTGCCTGCGATTACAATAATTACCTTGAGGGCACTATAGCCAACAATTTTACCCTAAATTAATCTAACAAGTAAATTCATCGATTACCTATAATCCTTATATCTTCAACTCTAAACCTAAATTACCAAATTTATATTTCAATTTTTCTTCTATTTTCAATTCTAAAACCCATTTAAAACAATTTTCTTCAATAATATTTTAATGCTAAAACCCATCAATCCCCAAAATCATAATAAATTTCAAACCCATCATTCTACAACCGATTCAATTCCTCATTATCCAAATTTAATATATCAAAACCAACACAAATAACATATTATAATCACCTATTTTCAAAATTTAATAATCTAATTGACAAAATTAGGGCTAGAAGGAGAAAACACTAATCTTAGCCCGGATTTAAAAAGGAAAAATGAACGATTGCTAGGTTCTACACCACCAACTGCAACAATAACACCTATAAAAAAAAATTAGGGTTAAATCTTATAATTTTTTTCGAAAATTTGGAGCAAAAGAGGATGGGGATTATCTTGGCCGCGGGTTGAAATTAGGGAATGAGGAGGAAGAAAGGCCTTCGCGGCTCTTATCTGATCGACCTATTAGCGATCGTTTAGAATAGTCGCTAATATTATATGAACGGTCGTCAATACATTGTCGACCGTTCATTAGAGACCGTATAATATACTGGTGCTAATAATTTATTAAGGAACATATATATGTACACGGTCCCTAATAAACGGTCTCTAATGTATACAGTTTCTACTAGTGTGGGGGGACACATTATGCCAAAGTTGATACAAGTGTGTTCACCCCAAGTGAGGGCCTTCAATTCATCATGAAACGGACATGTTTCAATAGCGGGAGACCCATTTTTGGGGGCTCCCGACATCAGGTAGGGGTCCCGACCGCGGGAGGC
The DNA here is from genome assembly GCA_030015575.1 of Agapanthus africanus. Taxonomy (NCBI): domain Eukaryota; kingdom Viridiplantae; phylum Streptophyta; class Magnoliopsida; order Asparagales; family Amaryllidaceae; genus Agapanthus; species Agapanthus africanus. The sequence continues at coordinate 634,451,257 of JASDDO010000031.1, read as the reverse complement.
CTTCTTTTGAGGCTTCCGAATATTCAATTTGGGATGCTTATTTTAGAGCTTCCCGCCGTCGAGAGGAGGGTCCCGACAAAGGTTAGGAAGCCCAGTTTAGGGCTTCTCGTGGCTCATTTTTGCCAGGATCGGAAAGTTCTTCTTATAGAGCTTCCCTATATGAAAGTTCATTATATTGAACTTCTACACAATACAAAAATGATATATTTTATCATTTTTAATAATTTTATGCAAATATGAACATATAGATTATGTTCAAAGGACAGAACATGATTTTAGATCATGTTCTATATAGGGAATATAGTGTTTTCACACATGATTCCAATCATGTTGATATAATTTTCATATCTTAGAGATGAATAAACTTTGCATATTCATATATATATATATATTTTATTGAAGGAACATGGGGATTTTGATCCATATTTCTACTTTAAGAAAATGGGATTATCATCCTCATTTCGAATATGTGAAGAAAATATGGTGGCCAATTTCACTGATATGCAAAATATGGAATGGCCAATATTCTAAGTTCAGTCCAGTTGGTGAAGAATACATAATTTGTGTTCTGAGATCCCCATCTTCATTTTATGAAGATATAGTAGAACCTATGGTCATGGTTGTCAAGTTTCTTCATTGGGGATGAAACTTATGAAAGTTTCTATGACTCTTATATTGATCCTTAATTGAGGAGAGAGAGAGAATATGAGAAGAGAAAAGAGAAATGGGCTCATTCTATTGCTCTAGCTCTCATCTTCTTCTTCTTCTCAAAACCGAGAACACTTCAAGTTTTCTCTCTTAGAATTCTGTTTTATGAATTCTATATCACTTCTATTGATTTTAGAAATATATATTTCTTTATGAGAGCGAGTAGTTATAAAACTACTTTGCATGTTCTTAGAGTGAGTGAGGGGAGATTACCCCCCACTCTACTATCTAAATAGGCCAAACTGCCTATTTTCAGGGGGTCCCAAGAGCCTAAAAAAAGGTCCCAAAATCTCAAAAGAGGGTCCCCGGAGCCCAAAATAGGTGTCCCAGAAGGGGGGGCCCGGAGCAAAAAAAGGGGCTCCCGACAGTCCATTTCTGCATGTACAAGGTTCAATGTTTTGACCATAATTTTCTATAGGAAAGTTCAAACGACCCACCGTTTGACTAGATTCGATGGGCTTTAAAATGAATCCTTATTTATCCACATTGACTAAGTATGTTGAAATATATAGGCATTTTAAGTCAGACTATGTGCAGATTCATCAGTACTCGATTTGAGTAACGTTGAGAGTCAATATTTTTGACTCCAACAAGTGCCCTCCTTTTTATAACATGTATACAACATGTATATATAAGTTGGATATATGATATTAATGCATTTTTTGATGCCAACAAATGCCTTCCGATAAGGAGTATATACAACATATCAAGTTGTATACACGATATTGTTGCATTCTTTCATTTGAGTTACGAACATAAGTTGAGAAACTTTTATTTAAAGTCATTTCAAACATAAATATTAGTTTAAAGTCATTTCGAACATAAAATTCATTTGACGTCCCTTAGAACATGACTTTTAACTTGAAGTCCTCATAGTACGTAATTTCATATATACGAGTTTAAAGTCATTTCGAACATCGAATGCTAGTTTAGAGTTATCTCGGATTTCAAATGTTAGTTTAGAGTCTTCTCAGACATCAAATGTTAGTTTAGAGTCATCTTGGACATCAAATGTTAGTTTAGAGTATTCTCGGAAGTGGATATTAGTTTACGGTCATTTCGGATGTGGATATTAGTTTACAGTCATATCGGACGTAAAAGTCATTTGTCGTCCTATAGAACATGACTTTTAATTCATAATATTAGCTTAACTTTATTTCAGACATATGAATAGATAAAATTTATGGATATCGTTCCAAGATCATCTGGTTCATCATTTTTGAAAACGTTTAGTTGGGTTAAACCGTTAATGTATTAGGGTTTTTTTGGCCTAACTAAGTTTATATATTTAACGGTGCCAGCTCTATAGCATCCATACTTCTTTTTAAAGATGCTAAAATAATACTGACCAATCTGTATATTTTATGTTATCGTGAGATCTGTGAGAAATCTTTTTAGGATAGGTATCCTTTTAGGGTATACTCAGATTCACCTTCTGTGCTGCATTTCGAAGCATTCTGCGATATGTTTAAGTAGCTACGAGCCCTTATGATAATATTTTGATGAGTATCCTTTAGGATAAATCTCAAATATATTTAGGTGCTGCCGTTTAGGCGTTTCCGTAGGGTATATACTATTGCGGGACCATTGAGGTGAAGTTTTTAGTGAGTTTCCTTTCGGGATCAATTTCAGCTTTATCTCAGTACTGCCTTTCGTCGGCGTTTGTGTAATGCCGATATTTTGCCGTGAGACATATACGACAAGACTTTTTGTGGGTTCCTTTTGAGATAAATCTCAGTCTTGTCTTAGGTCTTGCTTACTTTGTATGCATATCTACGGCGACCAGTGATAAACCATGATGAACCATCTCGTTGGAGCGTGCCCGATTTATCTCGAGTCGGATCCAAAATCCATATATTCGGGAAAAAATCCATTATTTGTTTGGATTCCGCCTTCATCATAAGTGCGGGATCAAACGACGTAAGAAAATCTTTTAGGATGTAAAAAGCCTTTTGTGACGTAAAAGTCTTTTGGGACGTAAATGAAGAAAGATTTTGAGTCCACTTAAATACGATAAAGAGGAAAAAAGTTTAGAGTCCATTAGAGATTATAAATGGAAAAGTTTAAAGTCCTTGGGGACGTATATTGAGAAATGTTGGGGTTTGAATATATGGTAGAAGCGTAGAGTGGAAAGCGGACCTTGTCTTCATCTGTTACTTGCGACAAACAAATATTCAATTTTCAACAGTCCCAAACAAAATGACCCGATATATATTCCTTAGCGAAGGTGATGTGATCATCACTTCACGGAACGTATTTGTTGCTCCTGTGTAGGAGAGCCTTACAAAAACGGAATTTCTTTTCAGTTCTGTAGTGGGAGCTAGCACCGCAATGAGTTTCCCCATAAACAGTTTAAAGTCGTTTCAGATATAAGTATTAGTTTAGATTCATCTTGGACATATACATTAGTTTATAGTCCTTTCGGACATAATTTATGTAATAAGTGTGTAAGAGTAATTTTCATTGGCCTCTGAACACAAGATAGTGAGTGAAGAACGGGGAGCACACCTAATCGTCATCCGTTACTTACTCCTAACAAACATTCGAAATAATAATATAAATCCACACAATCAACACTTATGATCAAGAGGGTTTCAAGATGAATTTAGATTTCGTAAAAAATTTCGTTATGAAGATAACTTTCACAACGAAATTTGGTTTGATATATTTTCATCATGAAGAGAGCATTCATAAATGAAAAGAAAATGTTTTTTGTTGTGTAGAGAAATTTCACAACAAAATTGGGTTTAATATATTTTTACCGTGGAAAGATCTTCCACAAAGGGATTATTTGTTACGATGAGCGATTTCATAACAAAATTTGTTTTGATATATTTTCTATTGTGAAGAGAACTTTGACAAATGAGTTTCCGCTATGAAGATGATTTTCATAGAGAAATTGGTATATTTTTACCGTGGAGGACTTCTACAAAGGAATTGTTCATTACGAAGAGGGCTTTCATAACGAAATTTGATTTGATATATTTTCTATTATGAAGAGAAGTTTCACAAATGGGTTTCCGCTATGAAGAGGAATTTCATAAAGAAATTATGTTTGATATATTTTTACCGTGGAGAGAACTTCCATAAAGGGAGTATTCGTTATGAAGAGGACTTTCATAACGAAATTTGTTTTGATATATTTTCTATTGTGAAGAGAGCTTTCACAATTGGGTTTTCGCTATGAAGAGGTTTTTCATAGCAATATTGGTATATTTTTATCGTGGAGAGCTGTAACGACTCTGAAATCTCTGTACGGAAATTCTTCTATTACTATACAGAAAAGAGTTTGTCAGCCTGTGTATGAGTTATAAGTCACTTTTGCTAAATAAAAACAAGAAACCACTTGTAACTCACTGGTAAAGCCCTTGCACTACTTTAACGTAGCCTTTGTGTTCGATTCCCGTCAGACGCAAAACTTTTCGGATTTTTCTTTTTAACTTTTTGAAAGCCCAAAAATTTCACGTGCAATACACGGGGAAATGAAAAGTTCAGAAAAATTAAATATGTGGAAAATGGAGTAAACAGAGATTTAATTAGATGGCACGAATCTCGAGGCCAAAGCTCAAGATTCGACCGGCGGATTTGCCATTATGGCCGGAAGGGACGGCTGGGATGAGCCCAAATTGCCGCGTGCTTTGCACACTCGTCTCTTCAACTACCCTTAACTCCTATGCACTGTTTGATTTCCTTGCAATCAAACACAGACCTTTCATTTAACAATTTAACACCATTTTAATGCTTTTTAATTCACAATTTTAATTCCCAAACCCTAATTCTCCACTATAAATACCACCCCACATTTTGGCTCAGTATCATTCTGAGAATTCTAACCAAAACTCTCTAAAAAGTTCCTAAGTGCAAGTGAAGTTAGCGAGCAAGCTTCTTCCGACGAAGATCGAAGCCTATTCCGGAGCTCCCTCGACGCCGCGAAGCTCATCCCCTCTTCTTCAACCTCTCCTTGAAATTTCTAAACCATAAGTCCCTCCCAATTCTCCTCCTTTTCATTGATACTCATTTTAAATCAAATATCGGTAAAAGTGGAGTTATTACCGATATCATCTTTTCTAAAACCTATAACTCCATTTTTTTTATCATTTGGTCAAACCAATTTTACCCCTTCACTTGTAATCAAAATACAATGTTTAGAATCAAGTTTAACCAAGAATCTCGTGTGAAACAACCATAATTGAAATTTTACATTAAAATAACTTGAACTTTGTTATCACACCTTTTCAACTAATCGTTTAAACAATATCTTTAGGAAAACTTCACGGGGTAACGACCTATCCCTCACGCACACTTGGTTCCATAGCACGGTGCCTAATTGTATGTATTTTTGGTTCGAAAATAGTATTTACAATAAAATACCACATAATTTAAAACCGGGTTTCTTTTAAAACAGTATTTCATACTCCTTTGTAATTATGTATCTACAACCCTCTTTAGGAGGCCCGCTAATGGATGGTGCGGATTATCGCACATCCTGGAGATAGTAGAGCGAGATGTAGACCTCCTCACGGAGCATTCGATCTCGAAAGGATATAAATACGGTTTTAAAGAAAAATGAATTTCTAAATAAAACTAATTTTTAAATTATATAAAATTATATATCCTTATTTTAAAAATATAATAAACCTATATTTTTTTTCTTAAAACGAAAGATTAACAAATACCAACAAAATACCATCAAGATACCAAAAAGGCAACTTTTTCAATAAAATACCATAAACTTTCCAAAGCTAAGTATTTATCACTAAAATACTCCAATACATAAAATCCATGCTCATGAAACCCTAAGTAATACTAGTCACCCTCGAGGTTTACCTTTAAACTATATTAAAAATATTTTTCATAAAACCCCCTCGAGATATATATAAACACTATTTTAAGGATTCTAATAATATGGGTTTAAGCGGGATCAATTTTCTTGAGCCCTAAGGAGCCGGAGAAAGTGAGTGCTTGCCTATTTAAAGTAGACAACTTAACGGTATTATCAATGGCAATTATCTAGGAAAAAACACAAATCCTGCCGTTCATGTGCAGCAGTTGTCGATGACTCCCAAACCTAAGAATTCAAGAGTTAAATCAGTACAAGTGTCTGACTTAGATTGAGTCCAAACTCAAACCTGAATCCAAGATCAAACACGAATACCTAATTATGAACTTGAACACTCGAAATCAATATCAAACTTAAACATGTATACTTGAATTGACTTGACCAAACCCTGTTCATAATTGGACATGAACTTAACATTAATACCATAACACAATGGTTACTATTGAAACTGAATTGACTCGAACCATGAATACAACTTGATATGAATACATGAATACTTGACACGAATACTTGATATTGGCATGAACTCAATCTTTCCACTTGATGTATTCATGGATTCGAGCAAGGCTATTAATTTTAACTATAACGTAGAATACACGAGGTGTTAGGGTAGTTCATGTGTGAATCCAACGAAATCTCAGGAGTCCCCCTAGATCATGAATCCATGTCTACTAACATAAGCAATCTATCATGAAGGCCCGTGTTTCCTTACTCCTGGATTATAGCTTGTTGAGTTTGGAATACATCAACACTAGGTTGAAGTCCCGTTACTAACACTTGATTCGGGCCCGTGGTTCCTTACCCCTGAATTACAGCCTGTTGGGTTCGAGAACACTCTTGAGATTGGTTGACATTCACTCTTGAACTTACGTTACATTAGTTGACCCATGTAAAGACCTTTTAGGACACTTACATTCACTTCATGTTCATTATACCTACACCATGCGACCATGCTATACTATGCTCATATTATTTTGCCGTGATATATATATATATATATATATATATATATATATATATATATATATATATATATATATATATATATATATATATATATATATAGAACTACATGTTATATAGAATTGCCATACTTATGATAACATGTTTCAACACCATAGATCCTAGTCCATTGCTTCATGATATACATTTTATTTCTCATTATACTTTTATACTTCACACCCATTTCTTGGGGACTTACCGAGCGAAAGTTCAATGACAGGCATTCCACCCATATGTGTTTCTTAGAATGTTCATCAGATACTGTGGAGACTGAGGAGGTGGACACCATCGAGGAGGAGCACGATTAGATCACGACTCAGGACTAGACTAGCTATCTTTTACAGTTTATGTATGCAACCTGTTTAGGCATTTCTCTTCCTGTATTGATTTCCTTTCAGTTGAACTCATGTATTGTAAATGCTTCAAGTTGAATGTAAATAAATTTGTTGAAGTTTAAATCTCATATTTATTTCTTGTCATTTTATATTGCTTATTTTACGCTTAATGTATTTATTCCGGGAAATGACCTTCTCGAAATAAATACGTCGCGGGCTTACCACGTCACCGTTTCCGTCTATTGGGAAGCAGCCGTGACAAGAGCAATTCCAAAAACGGATTATTCGTTACGAAGAGGGTTTTCATAACGAAATTTGTTTTGATATATTTTCTATTGTGAAGAAAACTTTCACAAACAGATTTTCGCTATGAAGAGCACTTTCATAGCGAAATTGATATATTTTTACCATGGAGAGCACTTCCTCAGAGGGATTATTCGTCATGAAGAGAAATTTCATAACTAAATTTGTTTTGATATATTTTATATTATGAAGAGGACTTTCACAAATGGGTAGGAAAGAAATTTTCTATTGTTCTGAGGAGGACTCTCATAAAGTGTTGCCCCTAGGAAACCTTTCATAGCAGTTGTATCGAGAGTAAAAAGTTTTTTTTTAATTGTTTAGCTCATACTAGGGGTGCAAGAGAGAAGCTTAAGTTTTATTGAAAGTCTCTTACCACACTTGATCCCAAACGAGCAACGCATCCTTGTTAACCGATTCAAAGGAAGGTTTTAATCCTATATTTGTATTTATCGAGTTGGGTGAGCTTGCCTTCTCGATACTGTTTTTGAACTCAATCCATGAAAACATAATATTCTTCGATTTGGTGATTGATAAATCGATGGTACAACCAGTAGCTCAGATTCTGTTTTGTTGAGCTCTTCTGACTTTTTTGGGGGCGAGCAATTGTAACATATTTTCCAGGGTGTCTTCAAAGATATTTTTGGAGTATTTTTGTTTAAAAGAATATCTATCACTCATTCTATCGTTTGAGAAGATTTAAGGTCGATTCGTCTGATCTATTGATATCTCTTATCGATGAGCGAAGGGTTGCGCTGATCGCGAAAGGGTGGATGCATCGTCTTCACGGGAATAGCTTAACAATTCAGGCCCAGCTTCTTCTAGTAAGATTATTTGCTCAATTAAATAAGCAAATGATTTGTGCATAGCGGACATCAGAAAACTCTTAATTTGTCATGGGATTTTAGAAATTATGAACTGGACATCCTGTTCTTCGAATATTTGCTACTCATACTAGATGTTAGCCGTTCTCCATCTTTGAACAAAATTGACCAGTGACTCCTTATCTTACAGCTTTATAGATAACAACTTTGTCAGAGTCATTTTGTCTAGGATGCTGCTTTTGAACTTTTACTTAAAGTTTTCGGTAAGCTGGTTGAAAGTAATTACTGATCCAGGTTCTAACTTGGCGAACTAGTCGAAGGCTATTTCAGTCAAACTCCTAGGAAATTGACGAAGCAGGATTTCATCGTCCCTTGCAGAGTCTCCGTACGCAATCTTGAAATGAGCCAGATGTTGCTCAAGGTTTCCTATCTTATCAAATGTTTTAAATGAAAAGGTTAGGATATAAGACATCATTGTATTCGTCCGGTTAAGATTGGTTAGCTACCGGTGTTATCGTGTCTGCATTCTTTTGTTTTATTTGTTCATCAATGAACTTCTGCAGAGCAACAATGTCTATATTGGTGATGGACGAAGGTCTTACTGTTGAAGTTGAGGGAGCAGGAGCAGCCACTACTGCTATTGAGGCGGTCGTGACTACAACTGTCGCTGTGGGCTTATGAATTGCCTGTGGATGATCAACCCCCCTCAAAGATGGAATGGTCCCTCCAGTTGGTGTATGTGGTATTTGAAGGGAAGGAGGTGGTTCCCTCTTTGGTGCATTGGTTGCCGAGTTTTGTTCTGTCGTTGCCTATTCTGTACTTTCTGCTGACGGATTTTGTTTTCGTATGTTTGCCAAAGTTTGCACCTAGGTAGACAAAGCCTGGATGATGGCTGTTAGATTAGCCATTTGCTTTCGTATCTCGTCTATTTGACGATCTTTATCCCTCGGCGGCAAGTTTTCATCCATGTCATTGGCGTTAGTCTCATACAATAAAATATTATGAACATGCGTAGGAGGATTATCCGCTTCGTTCGGTTGAGGAATCCCCTCTTGATTATGAAGATTTAAGGGATCAACATTTCCTATGCCTTTTGGCTGAGAACCGTCATCCTGACTTCTCGTGCCACTTGACGGACCATCACGTCGGTTGGTTTGCGGATCATTTGATTCAACCATCTGGCAAGTGTGCACCATTGAGCGGATAGAAAAGGTCAACATCGGACTAGTGTTCACACTATAATATTGCATTATCATATTCCCCATTCTTATTCATTTTATAAATAAACAGGTGCTTTTGACGTATGTCTGCTGCATATTACAGGTTACAGGTTCTTGGATCTAAAACCGTGAAAAAGATAAAATACGATGCAAAGGTGGAACTACAACCAACAAACAGAAGGATCTTGATCAAGCCTACATAAAAGATAAAGTTCACAAAGTATAAGGCAACGCAAGGTCGAAGATCGCAAAGCGAACGGGTAAAGTCCACCACAATTATTCACTGGAAGATCTGGAAGAGAACGAGAAACCAATCTGAGAAAAGAACCAAAGATACAGGAAGCCCAAAACAACCAGAGCCAGCCCACGAAAGTTCATAGCCCAATTCCACTGTTTGGCCGCGGAACCGCGGCCAAACCACGCCTCAGGCCGCGGCAGGGTTAAGGGAACAGAGCAAAATATTTTTACCATAAGTTGGTGGCGGCTTTGACTAGTCTACCTGGGGTTATTTTGGTAAATGTAGACATGCAGATCAATTGTAACCTAGGATTTCTATCTCCTATAAATAGAAGCCCAAATCATTGTATTAGGTCATGCCTCCCTATGCCTCCTTTCATTAATAAAATTCAGAATTCTTTTTGGAGAGCATCGATGCCTCTTTTCATTTCATCTATTCAGATCTGACAAGTCTTGTGTAAATGTTTGGAGAGAGCCATCAAGTAAGTAGTTTTATTTAATTGCCCTAGTGTAGATCTTTAATTCCTTGCCCTAGTTAGATAGATAGAATGTTCTTCAATTCCCTAATGAGCGAATAGTCTCCTCGCTTGTTAGGGTTAGTTTTGGGGAAGGCTTTTGAGAGATGAAGATCTCTCATCCCTTTCTTGCCCATCACACGTTTTTATAGGACTCCATGCATACATGCACACACCGCTCCCTACGGCACCCTATCCCTCAAGGTAGCGGTGATACCGTAGTATAAAGGCCCGGTTGAGCGTGTTTTCCATGGAGGTTAGGGTAAGGACCGATAAAGGAAGGACAAGAACCTAGAGGAAGAAACACCTTCCCGAATGGTTCTAATCCTCTTTATTAATAATTACCATAACACCTCATAGATCTTAATTTGGGTAGAAAGTGGTGAGATTTATTTACATTTCCAAACCTACCCTAAACCTAACCCTGGCAAGATTTAGATCTAGATAGATTTAGTTTTTAGATTTAATTGATCCGACACCCATCGGAATTAACTCGTAAGAGCGATTAGGAAATTCACAAAATCCCTGTGGACCGACCCGTACTCACCGGCTAGCTACCAAGCGACGCCGTTCTTGATTGCGGTTACTAAATTCTTTGATTCATCTTTTAAAAGCGCATAGGCTAAACAAAATCATTTCAATCAAATGGCGCCGTTGCCGGGGATCGAACCCGGGTCATCCGCGTGACAGGTGGGAATACGGGTCGGTCCTAAAAATAATCTTCCTTAAAGTTTAACGGTAGAAAGTTTATGTCTTTGTAGTTTATTATAAGCAAATTTTGAGTTAACTTTTTGGGCTAAGTCGAAACAAAGGAAAAGTATTGATATTTTATTAGAGTATAAGTTTGAAAAATAATTCCTAGCAAAATAATTCCTAGCAAAATCATTTCAATCAACTCCTGAACAAGCACTTATACAAAAAAGAAAAAGGGTATAAACCCAAAGACAGTTACCATTTTTGGGGCGCCTCACGTGATCACACGTGACCCCCTAAAAAGTGCTTAGCACTTCCAAAAGAAAACGGGAATAAACCCAAGATAGTTCCCATTTTGGGCGCCTCACGTGATCCCACGTGCCCCCCAATAGGGCTTAGCATTTATGAAAGGAACAAGGGAATAACGCCAGAGAAGCAGCGCCAACTTTCAAGCGCCTCACGTTCCACACGTGAGCGCCCCAGATTTCAGTGTTTAACACTGCTTTAAGGCCGCACGTGGGAGCACGTGAGCGCTGAGCATACATTAGTATTTAACACTATAAGGAACCAACTTCAACCACAAATCGGTTAAGTTCCTCCTGAGATTAAATCTCCAAGCAAACCGAGCCTCTATCCTCAGAACTGATAATTCCTCGATTTGGGATTTAGTTCAAGGGTACATCTATCCACACCTCTGATACATGTCGTTGTAATCCTTCAACGTCTTTAGAGAGGTGGATGGTCCCAATAACCAATAACTCTTGGCATGCCCCCAAACCAATGAGCCAAAACTATATGGACTATGATGTCCTTAAACATGGACTATGATGTCCTTAAACCAAAAATTTTATGGACTACGATGTCCATAAACCCAATGGACCGCAACGTCCCTAAACTAAACTCTATGTACTATGATGTCTTTAAACCCAATGGACTGCAACGTCCCTAAACTAAACTCTATGGACTATGATGTCCTTAAACCAACTACGGAGCACAACGTCCTTACACTACTGTGGACCGAAAATGTCCTTAAACTAAAACAATAGAGCCCAAACGCTCTTTTGTTGGATCTGAATGATCCCAAAATCCTGTTGAGTAGATCTTAGTCTAAAAATTAGACTAACGTATCCTCAACAACTATTTAAGTTGATCTTAATCTCAAACGAGATTAACGATCCTTAAACCAAATCAAACCCAAATCTAAGAAAATACGGATTTAGACTAATCCACGCCCTACGGGTGACAACATAAATTAGTCTCTGTATACAATCTACGGGAAACCAAAAGTAAAACAAACACACACGACACGAAGTGACCTTCTGGAGCCGGAGAAAGTGGTTACCGCGATACGGTAACGTAATTAACTGCAGGGGCTTGTGCCTGCAGGGAAAAGCGTCCCCACAATCAAAAGCCCCTCACAACGAGGGGGAATCTGACGATATCTGCTACAATGGCCGCATTTGTCCAAACCTCCGATACACGGTGCCATAAATCAACTTGGTATCCTCGGAGAGGTGGACAGATAAAACCAAATAGCATCTGCCCCCAAAATTCAGGCTAGACGTCCTAACGTCCCGGTCGCGTCTTTCGGCGGTAAACAGATTCAGGCACGCCCGGTGGGACCTTTTCCTCTTTCCACTCCACACTTTGTGTGTCGTGTTTTTCCGCGATCAAATAATCGCGGTATATATGTTTGTGGTTGCCCTTGGGTGATGGGATACTGAAGCCGGCGTTTCGTCTCTATGAAGGATGGCGTTTGCTTCTACACTAGTAACTCAGGTTCTATCACATCTAGCGGAGTCAAGTATGGGTCACTTGCAGACTCAAATCTCTGCATTCCGGCTCTTTAAGAATTCAGCGGGCTTCTCTTTGGGTCGATACTCCCATCTCTCACCCTCGGTGCCTCAACGCCAATAGAGGAAGCCCAGAGGAAGTCTGTCTTCCACAGGTTGGCTCCCCAAGCAGCAGCTTTGCCGACGGAATCAGTCCTCAAACAACTAGCACATGCCAAGGGCCAAGGTCAACGCAGGGGGCAGAATATTCAAGCTCTCAAAGGAAACATGGGACATGCTCGACAAAATCCTGAAGCCAATCAAATCCCGACCATAAGAAATGGTCGACGTCGATATCGGCATCATATAAAATGAGCTGGGGGCAGTTCTCCGTATGGTCCTGTTTCAACCCCAGTGGTGAATGCTGTTGTTCCAACTGGGAACAGCTTCAAACTGTTGCGAAGGGTCAGACAAAATTCTCTTACCGCAATATTGAAGAAGTCTCCTCAGCCCATGGAGATCCCACGAGAGCAGAAACCAGTTCGCTCCCTGAGACAACTTTCCTCATCTATATATAAGGTGTGGAAGGAAGTGAAGGAGACTCATCCTAAGACGGATCCTGATACAGTGGTTCTTCCTAAAACCAAAGCTGCTTTTCACAAAAAAGAGAGGCCTAATAAAGCTCAAGTGCCCGAAGCAAACTCCAAAGGCCAAAACTCCAAGCACCCCAAGCCTGGGGGCATGGTAGTTCATATAGTCTATGTGGTGAATTCTAAAGATGAAGTTCGAGCTTCTACTAGTCACCGACTTCAAACTCGGTCCCTGAAAAAAGTTCAACTGCAACGTGAAAAGCTGCAGGAGATGCTCGCTCAGGCGGCGGCAAACGCTAATCCATCGCCTAAGGAAAATCCCAAGGACGCACCCGAGGACAGAGTAGAGAAGGAGTCGGATATTGATTTCCTAAAGCGCGCTCTGAAAAGGAGAGATGAAGAAGCGGCAGAAATATCCACTAAAATGAACCAGATGGTCCTTCTGATTCAGAATATGGCTGGAATGATGGTTCAATCGGAACCACTGGAAGATGAACCACCGGTAGTCGGTCTTAAAGATAAGGTTGACATTTCAAATCCTCTGCAAACATCATCAACGGCTGAGGAGGAAATGATCCCTAAAAGAAAAGATGGACGCATATATTGCTCAATAAGTCTAAACTCACTATGCCAATGAAGCATTAAATAGGCCAATCAAGACTGGTCGACCGTATCCGGCGTGCTACAATCAAATACAGTACCCACAAGAATACATACTTTCGACTCCACATATACAAAGGAACTGGGAATCCTCGCCAGCACATTGCGCGATTTAAATCCATGTGCGACAATTCTGGAGAGAATGGTATACTCCTCCTATGACAGTTCGTCAGCTGTCTGGCGGGCATTGCCTTCGAATGGTATGCGGAACTCCTAAATGATTTCGTGAAGAGCTTCGATGAAATGGATATGCTCTTCTGTCAGGGATTCGCTAATGAGAACGAACATACTACCGTGACGGTGCTAGTCAACGAAAGGGTTAGACCGAATGAGACTTGGGTTCAATATGTTACCCGATGGCGAAATCTCTGGTCAAAAACAAGCAACGTATCGACGAAGCTGCAGCGGTGGGAATGGTCATAGCCACCCTTGACCCAAATTCAAAAGGTGTTCCTATTTACGGCCCTTTTCAAGCCGACAACCTTCCAAGAACTCATGGATAAAATGGCTTTATTGGATCAAATGGGTCAAGACTCTTTCTCATCCGATGACGACGAGTGAAAAACAGAGGCAAGATGGCGTTTGTTGCCTACGCTCAACAAAAATAAGCGGCTTTGAAGAAACCTGTCTCCAAAATAGCGACGACGTGGGTACTAGTTCTCCCCGAGATATACACAGGGGGTATATTTCTCACTGGCGGAAGAATCTCTATGTAGAATGGTCCTTTCTTCTCAAAGGACAGGAAGGATATTAAGGGGCCTACAAACAAGTCCCACAATCTAGTGGAATGCCCCGCTAAAAAAAAACAAAAAAACGGTATGTCGACAAGCAAAATGGGCGCGGATGAAAACTTAAAAGGGCGTCGTGAGTAAAAACAGTAGGACTGCCGGCGAGCTTGTGAAAACCCGGAAGGGCGCAATCTCGTTTAAAAAAACAACAACAAAAAAAAAACAGAAAAACGGTATGTCCACAAGCAAAATGGGCATGGATGAAAACCCGAAAGGGCGTCGTGAGTAAAAACAGCATGGCTACCGGCGAGTTTGTGAAAACCCGGAAGGGCGCAACCTCGTTAAAATAAATACACTTACGAGATCCTCACGACTCGTAAGGAGAATCCCCCTGTGAGACCCTCACGGCTCATAGGATTCAAAAGCCTTAAGTTACAGGGATCTGGACCTGTTCTTAAGCCGTCATATCCCTCAAATTGCCCTACAGGTGGTCCATATTGACCCTTGTATACAATCCAGGAGCACGAATAAATATTTCTTTGCCAATTTCTACAAATGGCAAGAAATGGCCCCATATGGTGAATAACACTTGTAGGTCCTCTCGACTTATAAGGAGAAAACACTCTTATGAGATCCTTACGACTTATAAGAGAAAAACTACTTAGAAATCCTCACGACTTCTAAGGAGAACATACACCTACGAGATCCCCACGACTCGTAGGGAGAAATACATTTATGAGATCCTTACGGCTCGTAAAGTCAAAAGTCTTAGTCGACAGGATCCTAACCTTGTCTACTAAACCACCTTTGTCCAAATCGACAAGGGCAAATGATGAGTCGCTCCTGGCAATATTCCAGTTGTAGCGATACTGATGCATGAACTGGTGTCAAACTCTAAGTCAACCTCTCCGGCAAGTGCCGTCCCTACAACCATCTAATGAAGAAGGGGACCCCGTTCGTCTGGGATCAGAAATGCCAAAGTACATGGGATGAAATCAAGCAATACCTGTAGAATCCACCGGTACTGACCGCTCCGGTCAAGGGAAAGCCCCTCATCCTGTACACAACAACCCTTGAAGGTTCTTTAGGCGCGCTATGGGCACAGGAGAACGATCAGGGAAAGGAGAGAGCTCT
This sequence comes from Agapanthus africanus, assembly GCA_030015575.1. Classification (NCBI taxonomy): domain Eukaryota; kingdom Viridiplantae; phylum Streptophyta; class Magnoliopsida; order Asparagales; family Amaryllidaceae; genus Agapanthus; species Agapanthus africanus. The sequence goes on along the minus strand of JASDDO010000031.1, from coordinate 634,435,699 downwards.
CTACTATTTGAGTCGAGTTCTCCTGGGGGCAGAAAACAAATACCCCCCCATCAAAAAGTATTGCCTGGCATTGATCTTCGCGGTAACGAAGCTCCGACATTACGCATTGGCAAATGAGGTCCATCTCATTTCAAAAGTGGATCCTCTCAAGTATTTAATGTCAAGAGCCATGTTAACAGGAAGGCTTGCCAAATGGGCCCTCCTCCTGATGGAGTTCTCGATAATATATCGACCCTTCAAGGCAATAAAATGCCAGGCCATCGCCGACTTCCTCGCTGAACATCTGATACCTGCCAACTCTCCTTTGAACTGCGAGTTGCCAGAAGAACACGCGTTTGACGCAATTAACAGGGAGAAAGAAGGGAATGATACCTGATGGGAACTCTACTTCGATGGAGCGTCCTCCTTGAAGAAGTGAAAGCAAAACACCCCCATGATTAAAGCCGGGGTGGGCCTTATCTTTGTGAATCCACAAGGAGGAATGCGTTTTGCCCTTTCCTTAACGGAGCCAAGAACAAACAATGAAGCCGAGTATGAGGCTTTGATAGCAAGTCTCGAGATTGCTGTCAACATGGGAATCGAAAACCTCCTCATATACGGAGACTTCCAGCTGGTCGTTAGCCAAGTAAATGGCGACTACCAGACATGCAAACCGGAACTGATCAGGTATGGCGAAAGAGTGCAGCAATTGCTGACGCAAATCCCCTCCTACACCCTGAAAAGCATACTGCGTGTGGAAAATAGCAAGGCAGATGCGTTAGCCAAGCTCGCTAAAGAACTGGCTGACGAAAACCTCGATGACGTAAAGATCATTGTGCAAAGTCGCCGGATTCTCGCACCAGCAGAAATATCTCCGAAGATGTCTAGAGGAGAGGAAGTAACTGAACAAGTGGCCTTCCAATTGGAGGATGAAGAAAAGGCGAGAGATTGGAGAGAAGTCTTCATAGACTACTTCAAATCCCATCGAACGCCCGAAGACGTGTCGTCAAGACATCAGCTCATGAAGAGAGCCCTGTCTTTCGCCTTCGTTAATGGTACTCTTTATAAGAGATCATTCGATTGTCTATGGCTGAGATGCCTAGGACCAGAAGAAGCAAAAATGGTCGTTCAAGAAACTCATAACGGACTCTGCGGTTCCCATAAAGCTGGGCTAAAGATGAAGCTGAAGATCAAAAGAATGGGCTACTATTGGCCCACAATGGTTCGGGATTGCTTCGAATATGCGAAGCAGTGTCACTCGTGCCAAATTCACGGGAACTTCATCCATCAGCATCTGAATCCGCTACACCCGACATTGGCTAGCTGGCTATTCGAAATGTGGGGAACCGATATAATCGGGCACATCGAACCAGCATTATCCAAGGGACATCGGTTCATACTAGCAACAACCGATTACTTCTCTAAATGGGCAGAAGCAATACCATTAAGAGAGGTGAAGACGGAGAACATTCTCCATTTCTTCAAGACACACGTCATCTATCGGTTCGGCACTCCGCGACGGATTATCTCCGATAATGGGCCGGCCTACAGAAGTCATAGAATCAGCCGCTTCACACAGCAGCATAACATAGACTGGAGATACTCTTCGGTCTATAATCCCCGAGCCGACGGTCTGGCTGAGCCTTTCAACAAAACCTTGACAAAGATCATAAAGAAGACGGTGTCCAAAAATAAAAAAGACCGGCACGAGAGACTGCATGAAGCTCTCTGGGCGTATTGAACTACGTTCAAAACGGCTACGAATACAACGCTGTATGCATTGGTATTCGGCACGGAAGCGGTACTCCCCTTGGAGATAAAGCTACCCTCTCTACGAGTGGCGGTTCATTACGAACTAACAGATGAAGAGAATGCTCATCTTCGACTTGAGGAACTCGATACCCTCGATGAAACTCGTCTCATGGCGCAGCAAAACTTGGAAGCTTACAAAGCAAAGACGACACGCTCATAGGAAAGATTAACTAGGTCAAGAACATTTCGCCAAGGTGAACTCGTGTTAGTTTTCAAGAGACCTATGATCCCCAATCATGCCAAACGGGGGAAATTCGAGCCAAACTATGAGGGCCCGTACATCATAGACAAGGTCTACCAAGGTGGAGCCTACTTGCTCATGGAAATGCTTGGCGAAAGACCCTTCCGGCCAATAAACGGCAGATTCCGAAAAAATGGAGAGCAAGGGACCATAATGTCCTTAAACTAACAATGGACCGTAATGTCCTTAAACTAACAACGGACCGCAACGTCCTTAAACTAACAGCGGACCGCAACGTCCTTAAACAAGCTGTGGACCGAGATGTCCTTAAACTAACAACGGACCGAAACGTCCCTAAACTAACAATGGACCGCAATGTCCTGAAACTAACTACGGACCGTAATGTCCTTAAACTATTATGAACTGCAGTATCCTTAGGCTAACGCTGCAAAAAACAAAAACAAAAAAAAGATACGTATAAGCGAAATGGGCACGGATGAAAACCCGAAAGTGCTCCGTGAGTAAAAAACAGCAGGGCTACCGGCGAGTTTGTGAAAACCCGAAAGGGCGCAGACTCGTAAAAAATTTCCCGTGCACTTGCGGGGTCCTTTCGACCTTGTAAGGAGAACATACCCGCGTGAGATCCTTACGACTCACAATGGAACAAAACACTTAGGAATCCTAAATATACCCAAGGAGAAATTACTCTTACGAGATCCTCACGACTTGTAAGGAGAATTTCCCCCCTATGAGACCCTTACGGCTCATAGGATTCAAAAGTCTTAAGATACAGGGACCTGAACATGTTCTTAAGCCATCATATCCTCCAAACTACCCCACAGGCGGTCAGTATTGACCCTTTATACAATCCACGGGCATAAATAAGCGTTCCCTCGCCCAGTTCCACCAATGGTGTGAAATTGCCCTATCTGGTGAACAACACTTTTAGGTCCTCTCGATTTGCAAGGAGAAAATGCTCTTGTGAGATCCTTACGACTCTCAAGAGAAAACGCACTTAGAAGTTCTCATGATCCCTAAGGAGAAATTACACCTACGAGATCCTCACGACTCGTAGGGAGAAATACTTTTATGAGACCCTTACGGCTCACGAAGTCAAAAGCTTTAGTCGTTAGGTCCCTAACCCTGTCCACTAAGCCACCTTTGTTTGATAAAGGTGAAAGCAAATGATGATTCGCTCCCGGCAACGTTCCAGTAGTAGCGACACTGATGCCTAAATCGGTAACAAATTCAAAGTCCTTTCACGGCAAGTGATGATTCGCTCCTGGCAATATTCCAGTCGCAGCGATGCTGATGCTAAGATTGGTATCAGATCTCAAGTCCATACTCGCAACAAAATCAGCGTGCTAAAAATACATAAAAAAAATAGTCGAAATGATTGGGCAACTCGCAATAAAAAACAGCGAGTAAAAAGAAAAATAGCCGAAATGATTGGGCACCACGAAAAATAGCCGAAATGGTTGGGCAATCGTGACTTTCGCGATATAAAAAGCTGAAATGATAGAGCATCGCGGAAGGAAATAAAAAAAATGAAAGAATGAAACTTTTGCCCTACAAGCGACTCCAGATTGACCCCTGTATACAATCCATGGGCATAAACGAAAAGGGAACCACATTTCCCAATAGACTCTGTCAAAGGGAGAATCAGATCTCGACGGCAACATCTGCATCCCAGAAGATCGACACGGCGTTCCTTCTCGACACCGCAGAAAGCGGAGAAAGTCAACCAATGACCTCCCTGCCGGAGCAATGCTCCATCTCGGAAACGAGTCAACCAACGACCTCCCCGCCGGAACAACACTCCGTCTCGGAAACGAGTCAACCAATGACCTCCCCACCGGAACAACGCTTCGTCTCGGAAATAAGTCAACCAATAACCCCTCGATTCGTCTCGACTCGTAGGGGAAAGACTTAGGCAATGGGGATAAGGACCTGTTTTCTAAGCACTTGGGCCCTGCAAATCGGTCCAAGATGGGCCATTGCATACTATTTAGGGGCCACACTCTCCAAAGTCGAATCTCGACAAGGAGGGAAACAACCACTTACGAGTCCTCTCGACTTGTAAGGGGGAAAAATTCTCTTGTGAGATCCTTACGACTCTCAAGAGAAAACACACACTTAGTAATCCTCACGATTCCTAAGGAGAAAATACACCTACGGGATCCTCTTGACTCGTAGAGAGAAAAGTTTTTATGAGACCCTTACGGCTCATGAAGTTGAAAAGTCTTAGGCGGCAGATCTGAACCTGTTTCCTAAGCCGTCGCTGCCCTGCAAGGAGATCAAGATAGACTATCAAAACGCATTTACTAAAAGGGACACGCCAATATGAAATAAAATATGTCTTTTATTCATGAATCCAAATGAATACAAGGTATGTAACAACCCTAAACTTTCTGTACAATTTTTTCAAAAATACATAAAGGGGTACTTTTGCCTGAGCACAAGATATAAGTTTGTTTGCTTTTTAATAGCAAGAAGGAGCTTGTAGCTCATTGGTAAGACCTTGCACTGCTGAACCAAAGCGCCAGAGTTCAAATCTCATTAGCCACATTATTTTTTAATATTGTTTTATTTTAGATTTTTAGAACTCCAAGAGCCTACACATGCATAACTCGTAAAAACCCCACTACACATATAAAACAAAGTGACCCAGGGGCTACACCAAGCGACGAGGGACACGTGGCAGCGAGCCCCGACCCGACTCGGCCGACTCGGGCCGGCGACTCAGCCGACTCGGCCCGCCGCCGCCGGCCAAACTCGGTCGGATCGCCGAGTTGTCTTCATGAAAGTTCTGTCTTTTTGTATTCTAATAACCCCTGTATACTTTAATTTCTCTGCACAGTAACAGAGACATTAAAAACCCCCCGTTAACCTATTTTTTAATACAATTTTCATACAACCTTTCACCTACCCTAACCCTAGGATTACCCTATAAATACCACCCCTAAACACACCCCCTCACTCACAATTCTGTCCAAACTCTCAAGAAAACTTTCTAGAATTTTGTGTACAAGTGGAGTTAGCAAAGGGTGAAACTCCGGCGATCTTCCGACGACGACCCTAGGAGCTCCCGGCGACGAAACGACGCACCGACACCTCCTACCGATTGCTCTCCCTCTTCTCTTGAATCTAAACCCGTAAGTCCAACCTCCCTCTTCTGTTCTATATTCTTAAAACTTCTTTTATTAAACCCCGACGGAAGCGGAGTTAAATCCGACTTCCGATTCGGTTTTATTTATGAAGTTAAATTTTCCTTAACACAACCATGTTAAACTCTTACATCTTGAATTTTAATCATTAACAAAACATGTTGAACAAGTTCATAGCAAAACATTTCATCTTGTAACTTTTATCGCTCTTTGTCACTAAAATACCATGTAGTTTACTTTCTACTTTAAAACATCATTAATCTTGCTATACCTTTAATTAGATTACGAGGTAATGACCTACTTCCTCACAATACTCATATGCAATATAGCACAATACCTTTCGGGAATATAGAATACGGTAAAACGAAACTTTACATATAAATACCATTTCTATTAAATCCGTTTTCTACAAGAATATGTATTTTACACAAATCTTTGCAAAGCGCCGCTACAACCCAATTTGGGGAACCCGATTGGGATGGTGCGGATTATCGCACATCCTCGGGCTTAGTAGTGTGAGATGCAGACCTCCGCAAGGAGCATTCGGTCTCGAGAGATTTAAAATACAAATATCTTAAGAAAATGAGATTTCTAGAAAATAATAAATTTAAATTATTTTTTATAAATATATAAATATATATGTATTATCAAAATATCTATTTTTGATATATTATAAGTATTCCAATTTTTCTAAATCAAAAGAATCACTTTACATGAAAATACCATGAAATTCCATACAAGTACAATATTGCAATTAAATACCATATACTATGAAAATAGGATTTATTCACTAGAAATGTCACATATATAAAATTTACATCTATGAAAATTCTAAAGACGATAATTAAATACTTGAGGTGTATTTTGTAAATTATACAAAATTATTTTTACATAAAACCCCCTCGAGTTTTATAAATTACCCTAAGGACCCCAGTAAACATAGGTTTAAGCGGGACCAGTCTCTTGAGCCTCAGGGAGCCGAAGATATGGGTGCTTGCCTATTTAAGGTAGACAACTTAACAAACGGTGTTATCAACACGGTAATCGTCTTTGAAAAAGACACAAATCCTGCCGCCCATGTGCAGCGGTTACCGATAATATCAAAACAATCAAGACTTCAATTTCTTTTCTAATTGTCTGACTCAGACTGAGTCTCATATAAATAATCTGACTTGAATATGATTCAAGTACAATCTACAATCTACAATTCAACATGAATCCATGAATCCTTATATTCAATATATTCAATCTATATTGACCGAACCGAACCATGGATATAATTCCATTTACATGATTCTCCATTTACATCCATGATTCTCCAGTTACATCCATTTACTGATATCATGGTTTCGACAAGTCGTCCAATTATACAATCTATATTACAAGACAATACAAGTTGCAATACAATACAACAATACAATCAAGACACTACGGGGTTTAAGGGGTAGATTGGTACGGAAGGTGTTAGAAGTGGCACGAGACTGCAAGATTTAAGGCACCTAATCTGAATACCACGCCGTTGTTCCGGGATTTCTAATGGAGCCTTGTACTTCCATTTGCCTCTAGTCTCTGGCATATAGAGATTTCTCTCGTATACACTTGCATCCTTTTGTACTAAGCTACAAACAACAACGTTAATTCTAAATACAACTTTAAAAGCTATTTTCTCTCTCTGTCTATTCTATTTCTCCCTTATCTTTGGGACTTACCGAGCGATTTGTTCGCTGACGACATTCTCTTTCTTCTTCTTTGAATGTCGTCAGGTGTTTCGGACCTTCGAGAGATCGAGCCTAGCATTGAAGACTTGGACCAGCTTATTGAAAATCCCGAGCGGTAGTTACACTTGTACACATTTCATTTCTGTACTTTCCATTTCTGTTATGCCATTGTTTAGGCATTGCTTTCATTCAGATGTATTTATTTTTCCATGCATTGTACAAAAGAATGTGAATAAATAAAGTTGTTGTTCAATTATATCTTTTGTCTCTTGTGCATTTTTATTTATATTGCTTAGATACGCTTAGCGTATTTACTTCAGAGTAAATACATAGCGGCCTCGTCGCGTCCTCTGCCCGTATACTGGGAAGCGGGGCGTGACAATGTTCATTTCATAAAAGAATCAAAAGACACTCTCATTCAGGAGTAAATACAAAAAAGGAGAATATAAAAAAATATATATCTTCAAGCCGGCGGATGGTGCAATAAGTTCGTCAATTCATCATTCTTCCGCTGGGCCTCAGCTTCAAGCTTTGTTATTGCCACAAGACGGGTCTCCGCCTGAGACTGTTGAGTCTGATACGAGACGAGCCGACTCTCAAGCTCCTTTTCAGCAACTTTATGAGCTTCAACCATCCCGCGGGTAAAGATAACATCTTTACCAAGAGCTACCACCTCCGTGATAGCTTCTTGAAGCACCCGCCAAAGTTCGTACGCACGGGTAGTCTTAGCAGTGAGTTGAGCCTGGAGTTCCCCCAAAGAATTTGAAGCTATCTCTCTCTCCGAAAATTTCCGGTTGAGCCTCTTTTCGCAAGACTGAAGATTAGCGGCGCACCGCTTAATCCACCCCCGTAGGCTCACCTTGGCAGTGAAGAGCTCGAAAAGAAGGCGTATACACTCGAGATTATGTAAGCAAGCCCCTACTCTGCGACAATACTCAACCTAAACATGCACCAATATCTCATCATGATAAGTAGCAAGGAAAGGCAAAGAAGTATTGGCTTCAGCAGCAAATTCTTCGGCCGTAACAGAACTTCCAGCATGAAGATCTTCAACGAGGGCCGACAAGGAGTTAATGCTTTGTCTCGCCATCCTTTCAGACGCACGTCGGGTATATGGTCCCGGTGGCATAGAGATTCGGGATTCTAACGGAGCCGGAGCTGGCAAAACTGTCAAAGTTTATGACTAGTCAGCGAGACTGGCAAACATGGAATAAACAAAACAATACCAAGGGTAAAGCTTTACTTACCCACAGCCATGCAAGGGGGGTTTGAAAGATCCCCAGGCCTATCCAGGATCTCCACTTCATCATCAGCTTCCAGAATTGCAGAGGGCATGTTAGCATCATCGTAAAAAAGAAGTGATAATAAAGCAAAAGGGTCAAAGAACACCGACCTTGCCTGGAAGAAAGGACGATGCTTTGCGGGGATATCTCCAGTAGGGCAGCCATGTCAAGTAAGCGCTGGAAGGACTTCCTGGGAGATAGGTCCACTATAGAAGCCGCTAATTCCCGTAGCTCTGAAAGAAAGGAGAGTTCAGATAATGAGGAGATCATTAACAATAAAATTTAAGAGGTTACCTTCGACGCTCCGCTCGCCCTGAATTGGAGGCATGGCAGCTTCGGCGGCCTCCTCCACGCCCTCAGGCACATCACCGGGGACATTTGCGGGCATAGCATCTTCCAGTTGCGAAGCAACAACCGCCATTTCAGGCTCCGGAGAAAGAACAGTGGCCTTCACGGTCCCTCCTACAATTTCCAAGATGCCATCAGAAAAATACATAGGGTCCGTGGCCAATGGGGTCACCTCCGCTCGAGCAATGGACACCGAAGGAACAAGAGCCACCACTCGAGGCTCCACAACAAGAACGGCAGCCGTAGTAACCCCTTCTGCATATGCCGATGCGTCATGGGGGACATCTATAAAAGCGGGGGTCATGGCACGACCTGGGCTTAGATCCTCTTTCGCTGCTGAAGTCCCTGCAAAGTTTTCGCAAAGATAATGAGATATAAAAAGTGATACAAATTATTTGCCAAAAGAAAAATATGGAAAGCACACATACCAATGCGCCAGGATGCTTCTAGTATGGCTTTTTCAAGCCGTTGTTCCTTCCTGAGGAAATGTGCTCGCCGGGCTTCAAATGAAGATCCATGCTCGCCGGTCTTCAGTGCCAGCTCATCTTCAGAAGCAGCCGAGATGGGCTGCTTTAAGGCTCTTTCATCTTCCCTTCGCAGAGGACCCACATGTACTCTCCGTAGTAAAGGGGGATCTTCATAAAAGATAGCCGGAGGGTAGGGCTTCTTCGGAATGCGCACATTTTCGGTCTCATCCTGCGAGCGCCTTAAAGCTTCAGCTAATTGCGCGGCTTCCTCAGCTGACGAGCCAGGGTAAATAAGACCGTCATCCGACTCTTGCATGGAGATGGCCTCGTCTTGAACAATCGGCTCAGATTCCAGCAGGAGGTAATGCAAGCCAGCAACCGTTTTTTTTCCTCCTTTTCGAGCTGTAGCTAACACTGGAAGAGGATCGCTTCCTTCCCCTCAGCGTTTTGGTGCGACGTTGGCCAACTTTGCTTCCGGTATCCCCATTTGGCGATACCACCGCAGATGACACCGCCAATGATGGTACTATCACTGGCACTTCATCGGAGGCCTTTGCTCGAGCTCTAGTGCACACTGGCATCCCAACAGCGCGAGGAGTCGATTTTGCTTCCTCGGTTTTCGGGATGAGAACCACGCCGCCATCCCTCAATGGAGGGCGAACCACTGTCCGCGACCGCTACGGAATACCAGTGGCTTAGGCCGGAGCCGATGAGCGATATTCGAAGAGTACCCGCCTCTCCTTGACGATGACGGGACCGACTCGATGACGGTACCAACCCGTGAAGGACCCCACACACCTTGGAATATAGTTGGTCTCGGGGATCATGAAGCGGGAGCCGGTGTTCATCCGCATAGAGTGATGGGTGACGTCGCGCGTGACTTCCAGAGACGGAATACGTTCAACCAAGAACGCCTCGAAAGGGACACCCTGATTATAGCCCAACGGCTGGGCGAAGCGATGCAGATTGTAGCGCATAAAAAGGGCCGCGTTATTCTGTTGGAACACCAGGTAGCCTGGCCTAATCGAGTACAGGTGCATGATCTCCTTAGGTTTTAGAGACGACGCTCCCCCTTTCGACAAGTCAAACAGCTGCTGGATAGGCCCCGCGGGAGCAGAAAGGACTCGGTCGATGAAAACCATCCCACCCTCGTTGGAGTACGGATTAAGCAGCACGCGGAGGACTCCTAGCTGGGTAGGGTCAGGAGCAGAAGCATCCACCAACCTAATGACCCGTGGGAAGGTATAAGAGTCATAAAAATCCGGCCTCCGATGCGCTGCAAACGCTCCCAATACATGCATCTCAATCCACGACGTGAAATAGTGGAGAGAGGAATTCACGACGTCCGTACTTGGGGTTGAAGTGTTGGCCGCAACGCTCAATCCATGATAAAGATGCGACAGTCCCGCGATGCCAACAGCCAACCGTGCCCCTTCAGCTACACGAGCAGGGTAGAAGACAGAGGCTCTCATGAAGCGTCGATGCGTCGGCATGGCGAACCAACTGAGCCAAAGACTGATGAAGCCGACGAAGAAGGTCTCCCTGTCCATTCCAGGGGCCGTAATTGAATCGAAGGGCACGGCCGACGAAATCAGAATGTAAAATTGCGGCAAGTCCTCTTCTTTGGCCGGCAGTTTATTCAGCCCTAACCCAAAAGGGTCGTTAATATTCGCAAATTTTGGAGCCTCCTTTGATAAGACATCTTCACGGAGAAAACATGAGATGAAGATCTTAAAGGTGACGCCCTGTCCCTCTGACTCCACGAACAGCTTCTCGAAAATACCCAGAGTCTTGATTAGACTGGGGTACTTATGACGGACATCGTTTTTGGTCGTTAAGCCGTCAAGCATAGCAGGCACGGTCGTGAATACATACTCATCGGGAGGTAGCAACTCTTCATTGTGCTCTCCCCGGATCGGCAATCCGGAGATCTAGCGGAACTCTTCTAGAGAAATCGAGACCTCACGATCCCCTAGCAATAAAGTGTTGGTGGGAAGATTCCATTGATTCAGGAAAGCTTTAACCCACCAGAGGTGAGGAACCGGGTAATGAAAAAGAGACGAGTATACCGCTTGATATAACCCAACCTTCTGCAACCGTGCACGATGGGTGGAGAGGACATATCGAGCCCAAGGAAGATAGCCGATTGGATAACGAGGGGTAAGCCCTACCTTATAGACTTATCCCCAGGGTTGGGCTTCGCCCTGGCAGATGCGGCGTCCTAAGATATCTATAGCTGGCACGGGCTGGTTGGGTATCCCGGTTGTTGATGGCTCAAGACAGCCTATAGGAGTCCAATTAGCCACCTCCACCGCATAAGCAGTCGGCGGACGCTCCATCAGCGATATTGGGCGCAAAGGCTTTGTTGGCATCTCATAAGTAAAGCTGCGGCGGCCCCAGATAATGTGCCCGTACCAAGCTCCCCATAAGAGCAAACTACTGCAATCCCCGTCATAGGCCCAGATCATCGCCATGGCCTCTTCATCCGACGGCGATTGCGGAAAAGCGGCGTCTGAGCGGGTAAAAGGAAAGTAAGGAAGAGAAGCCATTGTTCCTGAAAGAGGGGAAAGAAAGGCCGTTAATGAAACCTATATATATATATATATATAAAAGTGTGTGTGTGTGTGTGTGTGTGTGTGTGTATATATATATAAGAATAGAAGGAAACGACAGAAAGTTTCCATGGGACCACTGATTGCAAAACTAATGGACCCCACAAAATCAATATGGCGGCTCACCAATGATCAAAACAGGACAATTATTATGAGAATCTAAAAAGATTCTCATTAAATGGACACGGGGGTTTAAACAACTCTTGACATCCTCGTAAAAAAAGCAAGTTCTGTTAAAATACTCAAAAATTTTGAATTTATGCAAGTAAGGAAAGACCCTGTGAAAATGTTTTCGAGACCACCGGGGAATCAAATTCCCGAAGGGACCTCTTGATCTTTCAGAGCTAAGCTCTTCGGTGAGGAATTAAATTCCTTTTATGCGTTGAAATTAAATTCTAGAAACCCCATGACATTAAGGTCTATCATTCAAAGATCACGTCTTTGGATCTCTAACAGATGGGTTTCAAAAGAGAGCAAAGCTCTCATGATGGATTTAAAATCCAGAATTTTTTTTAAAGAAAAAGGTTTCTCTAATGTTCAAGATCTTTACCTAAAAAGGATTTCTTTTTCTAACAGAGTTTAACTCTAGAATTGCAATGGTAGAGATCTAAGCTCTGAAGAGGAGAATTAAATTCTCAAAGAAAACAAAGAAGAAAGAAGATGAAAGAACAGTGGCTTCCCAAAGGCCAAACCCTTGCATTTATAAGACATGACAAGGACGGTTCACCTCCCCGTTACCCTAGGCAATCCAACGGCTGTAAAGGTGACAGCGTTGCACTCACGTGCAAGCCACGTGAGAACAACGCTGTGGGGGCATTTGTTCCCTTATGAAAAATAAATAATAAATAAAAAGCAACGGGAAAATTTCCCAAATGGAGCATCACGTGCTCACACGTGATGCGCCTTGGAGCAAAAATTATAAGCATTACACTTAACAAATAGGACTGAAGCTGAGCCTCACGTGCCACACATGAGCACCTATATACAAAGTATATAGGCGCCTTCATAAAACAAATAGCAGGCCAGAAGGCACATCACTTGCCCACACATGATGCTCTTCTCTGGGACTGCTGCATATAGGCAAACCGGCCTATTGCCATTAGGTCACGTGCAACACGTGAGGATTCCTAATATCTTCTGAGCCGATAGAATTAAATTCTATATAAAAGGGATCAGAACCCTATTTTGGAAATATTTCCCCCAATCTTTCTAATCAAGAAAGATTGTGCTCTGTAAATCAGAGCACCGTTGGATCAGAGATCCAATGGTGATTAAAAATTACCAAGATACAGAATAAGCTCGGTATGGGAAAATATTTTCCCAATCTAGTTAAAAACAAGAAAATATCTTCTGTAAAACAGGAGTTCTTGGATCAAAGATCCAACGGTGGATAAAATCTCCGAATCAATCAAAAATCTCTCAATGAGAGATTTCCTTAACAAAAATCAATAAACTTGCCTCTGCTATATAAAGGACTCGAGACTGAAGAGAGAGATATACAGAGGGACAAAGAGGAAAACCCCCTGGTAAGCTAAAAATAAAAGAGAATTTAATTTTCTATAGAAAATAAGATCTCCTCAAAAAGAAAGAGAAACCCTAGGTAAGAGAAAAAAAGAAACACATAGAACATATTACCTCTTCTTCACCTCCACAAGAGTTGAAATCTTTTAAAAATAACTTAGTTCTTCCTCTGGTTGAGATCTGCAGAAGCAGATCTCCCCACAAGTTGAGAATTTAATTCTCATCGGGGAGATTCTGTTATGTAGATTCAAACCTAGGGGAAAGAACTAAGTTCAAAGAATTTAATTCTTACAAGAACATATAAAAATCTAATTCCTCTAGTAAAATTAGGGTTTAACCCTATATAAGAATTTAATTCTTATAAAACAATGGGCTTGAAAGACTCAAAACTCAAGATCTCCATGTACGTAGAAAGATTAGCACCCAACATGATAATGGCATATCACGTGCTCCCACGTGAGCACCCTTGATGAACAAAAGAGAACAACTGAGAGCATGTCACATGTCTCCACGTGACTCCCGAACAAGCACTTATACAAAAAAGAAAAAGGGTATAAACCTAAAGACAGTTACCATTTTTGGGGCGCCTCACGTGATCACACGTGACCCCCTAAAAAGCGCTTAGCACTTCTAAAAGAAAAAGGGAAAAAACCAAAGATAGTTCCCATTTTGGGCGCCTCACGTGATCCCACATGACCCCCAATAGGGCTTAGCATTTATGAAAGGAAGAAGGGAATAACGCCAAAGAAGCAACGCCAACTTTCAAGCGCCTCACGTGAGCGCCCCAAATTTTCAGTGTTTAACACTGCTTTAAGGCCGCACGTGGGAGCACGCGAGCGCTGAGCATACATTAGTGTTTAACACTATAAGGAATCAACTTCAACCACAAATCGGTTAAGTTCCTCCTGAGATTAAAACTCCAAGCAAACCGAGTCTCTATGCTCAGAACTGATAATTCCTCGATTTGGGATTTGGTTCAAGGGTACATCTTTCCACACTTCTGATACATGTCGTTGTAATCCTTCAACGTCTTCAGAGAGGTGGAGGGTCCCAATAACCAATAACTGTTGGCACACCCCCAAACCAATGAGCCAAAACTATATGGACTATGATGTCCTTAAAATGGACTATGATGTCCTTAAACCAAAAACTCTATGGACTTGGATGTCCTTAAACCCAATGGACCGCAACGTCCCTAAACTAAACTCTATGGACTATGATGTCCTTAAACCCAATGGACCACAACGTCCATAAACTAAACTATATGCACTATGATGTCCTTAAACCAACTACGGACCGCAACGTCCTTAAACTACTGTGGACCGAAAATGTCCTTAAACTAAAATAATAGAGCTCAAACGTTCTTTTATTGGATCTGAATGATCCCAAAATCCTGTTGAGTAGATCTTAGTCTAAAAATTAGACTAACGTATCCTCAACAACCATTTAAGTTGATCTTAATCTTAAACGAGATTAACGATCCTTAAACCAAATCAAACCCAAATCTAAGAAAATACGGATTTGGACTAATCCACGCCCTGCGGGCGACGACATAAATTAGTCTCCGTATACAATCCACGGGCAACCAAAAGTAAAACAAACACACACGACACGAAGTGACCTTCTGGAGCCAGAGAAAGTGGTTACCGCGATACGGTAACGTAATTAACTGCAGAGGCTTGCGCCTGCAGGGAAAAGCGTCCCCACAATCAAAAACCCCTCACAACAAGAGGGAATCTGACGAAGTCTGCTACAACGGCCGTATCTGTTCAAACCTTTTATACACGGTGCCATAAATCAACTTGGCATCTTCGGAGAGGTGGACAAATAAAACCAAATAATATCTGCCCCCAAAATTCAAGCCAGACGTCCTAACGTCCCGGTCGCGTCTTTCGACGGTAAACATATGGATTTTGTAATTTTTATATAATTATTAAAAATTATTATTTCTTATTTATTTAGAAAATTCGTTTTTCTTAAAAACCGTATTTTAAACCCTTCGAGACCGAATGCTCCGTGAGAAGGTCATCTTGTTCTACTAGTCCAAAGATGTGTGATAATCCGCATCATCTCATAGCAGGTCCCCTAATAAAGAGTTGTAGAGGTATAATCGCAAAGGAATTTAAAACACCATTTAAAAGAAATCCTGTTTTTATAGTAAGCGGTATTTTTTTGTCATAATGTCTTCGTAACAAAAATTCACATAAAAGAGGTATCGTGCCACGGAACCATGTGTGCGTGTGGGGTAGGTCATTACCCCGTGAAGTTTTTCTAAAAGTATTGTTTTAACAAAATAATAAAAGATGATATTTAAAGTTCATGGTATTTAAATGAAAAAGTGTTACTATTGTTATTTCACATGAGAATTTTGATTAAAATTTGATTCTAAATATTAGGGTTTAAGTATAGTGTAAAAGCTTGGTTAATCAAATAATGAAGATAGGAAGTGTCTAGGGTTTAGAAAAAAATGATATCGGTATTAACTCCACTTACCGATATGAATTTTGAAATGAAATTTCAATGAAGAGGAAAAGAGATTGAGAGGGACTTACCATTTGATTATGCTAAGAAGAGGGGGAGAAAGAGTAGGAAAGGTTTGGGGTGTCGCGGGAGTGCCGGAATTAGCTTTGATCTTTACCGGAAGTTGCTTGCTTACTAACTTCTCTTTACTCCACTTGTACTTAGTAAATTTTTTAGAGTTTTGGTTAGAATTTTCAGAATGGTGAAGGGATAGGGCATGGGTTAGTATTTATAGAGGAGAATTAGGGTTTTGGAATTGAAAATGTGGATTAAAATGTATTAAAATATGATTTAATTATGAAATGAAGGATTTCTGTTTGATTGTAGGGAAATCAAACAGTGCAGAGGAGTTAGGGGTAGGTGAAGGGGTGTGTGTGCAAAACCCGGGGACACTTGGCCATGAATCAGCCGTCGGTGCCGGTCTTGATGGGCATTTGGACGGTCTATTTGAGGAGTTGGATTTCTGGATTGTTGCCACGTGTACTTCTCAGTGTTTACTCCATTTTCCACATATTTGGTTTTTCTGAATTTTCATTTTTCTGTGTATTGCACGTGTAAACTTTTGGGCTTCTAAAAAGTTAAAGTGAAAAATCAGAAAAAAAATAATGTGTCTGATGGGGATCGAACACAGGGGCTACGTAACAACAGTGCAAGTGCTTTACCAATAAGGTACAAGTTGTTTCTTGCGTTTATTTCGCAAAAGTAACTTATAACTCCAATTCAGGCTGTGAAACTCTATTCTGTATATTAACAGAAGAATTTATGTACTAAGATTTCAGAGTCTTTACACCCTAACCCTCTGCCACAGGAACCGTATAACCCTGATCAACCGACTCCATACGGAGGGTTATTAGGTAACTTTTTTCGCTGGAGGACTTCAATGATGTGAATCGATACAAGGCGAGCTTCTAGTGGCGGCGGCGGCGGTGGGAGTTAGTAAGGTACGTATAGTTATTATTTACAGAAATTTGAGCATACAATTAAACCGTGTTGAGTTTTGATGTTTAAAATTCATGTTGTGTATTCGTAGGGTTCTTATAAGTTAACGGATAAAGGATTATGTTTTAACGATGGAAGTGGCGGGAGTTAGTGAGGTACGCATATATATGTGTTATTATAGCTAACATTGTTTCGAAAATTATGATTTGAGTTCATATATTTATTTATTTATTTCGATTCACAGGGTTGAGTGAGCTGCAATTCCGCAAGATTTGGAGAATTTTTCGTATTGTTGGACATATATATAGCGTATGTATTGTGTTGTTCGTATTCAAAATAATTTAGTTTATGCATGCTTGTTTATTAAGAATTTAGTTCATATGTGTTTGATTGAGTTGTTGATATTGGTGAATATATCGTAGATAGTATTTATATGTTGGTTTGTATGCGTATGTGTTCGTATTTGTTGTTGATCTTATTGGATATGTTGTGCATTGTGCAAATATATTGATTTGTATGCGAAATGCTATTATGGCGTAATATATTGTGATTTTGTGTATTATTGTATTGAATATAGCATTTTTCTGTAATTTTTTTCCTTGGAAAAATAGGTATTAGTGGCCGTATTAGCTACAGGAACGGTCGCTCATATTTTATCAGCGACCGTTCGATAATATTAGGAAAGGTTAAATTCGTTGAGATGTCCACATGTCTCCTTATTAGCGACCAGAGCAAACGGTCCCTGATATATATAGTACCGACCGTTCTTATTAGAGACCGCTCATGAACGGTCGCTCATATATGTATCAGCGACCACCTAATCAACGACCGTGTTTTAGCGACCGTTTAAAATATAAACGGTCGCTAATAGATATTAGCGCCCGTTTATGATTTTTTGGAGACCGTTCTATATGGTCTCTAATTGTAACTGTATGTAGTAGTGGCATAAGGTACTACCCATCCTTACATGTCAAATTTGACCTTAAAATACCTCTAAGTATATAATTAAACTCTTAAATTAGAGTTCTCATACAATTTTATACTTTTTTCAATATTGATGTAATTTACATTCAAAATTATACACAAATATAAATGAAATACAATTATATTCCTTTGTGTTCTCATATTATTCTCTGTTTGCAAGTATTTTTACATTCATAAATATGATTTTTGTGATGTGATTTGAGTAACCTAACAAGATATCCTGTTTAGGTAATTCCTTAGACAATAGTGTGTAATTAAGCATAGGTGTTTGCGCTAATGGAAAGTCTCGAACCCAGAACTTTCTGGTCGGCCTTTAAAACTCAAATACTTATTTTGTTTAAACTCTACCTATTTTGAACGTTCACTTCGTTAAAGGTCTTAAAGAAGGTAAACAACCTGGCTTCTAAATTAGTATTATCTTGAGTTTGATTCTCGGAACAGTTTTACTTTAATAATCAGGTTTTTGAACAGGTCTACTTGATTTAGCAAAATATAGACTATTAGGGATGAGATATTCTTTTCTTTTGTGATTGTGTGTGAATATTGTATATACGGGTGATACAAATTTCAATCGATTCTTTATGATCCATATTCTTTTGTAAATCCACATCCTCAATTTTTTTGTTCCAATCGTAACGATCCCTCCCACATTCTTAAAAAATAACCTTTCTTAGGCTGTAACCAAATGTAACAACCCTAAACTTTATGTACGAATTTTTTTCAAAATACAGAAAGGAATACCTAAACCTGAGCACAAGTTATAAATTTGATTTGCTTTTGAACAGCAAGAAACAACTTGTAGCTCACTGGTAAAGCCTTGCACTGCTGTGAAGTAGCCCCTGTGTTCGAATCCTATCAGCCACATTATCTTTTTATTAAAATTTCTTTTAATCTTTTAGAAGCTCAAGGGTTTACATGTGCACTACACGTAAAATTAAGAGTTACAGAACAAACAAACACGTGTACTAGGGTATACCAACGGACCATGACACGTGGCAAACATCCAAGCACCCCAACCACTGAGATGGCTGGCGAGATGCTAGATTAGACCGGCGCCGTCGGTTCAAACCGATGGTAATGCCCCAATTTTTTCACCCTAGCACCTCTTCGCCTACCCCACTAACTCCACATTGTTTATTTTCTCTGCATTCATCCAGAGAACAACAAAACACCATTTAAGCCAATTTTTAATGCAAATTTTAATGCATTCTTTCACCCTCTAAACCCTAATTTTCCCTATAAATACCACACTCTATTTCAGTCATCCTCACTCAGAAATTCCCTGCCAAAACTCTCAATAATTCTCAAGTCCTTTTAGTGTGCAAGTGGAGTTAGCGAAGGGTGAAGTTTCGGCGACGATCCAAGGAGTTTCTGGCGACGAAATGACGCCCCGAAGCCTTCCTTAGTTTTCTCTCTCTCTCTCCTCTAGTTCAAAAGCCAGTAAGTCCCTTCTCCACCTCTTTTCTTCTATTATAAAAGTTCTATTTCTAAAACTCGACGGAAGCAGAGTTAATCCGACTTCCGATTCAGTTTTTCTTTAAAACTCTACTTTTCTTAATCAATAAAATTCCATACTATCACATAAGGTTTAACAAACATAAACTAACTTATTAAAACAAATTTCATCTCAAAATACACTTCTATGAAATTTTACAATAAAATACCACATACTTTAGTTACGACATGAAACAACACAAAACTTGTATTACCTTTAGACAACTCATGAGGTAATGACCTACCTCATCATAACATACATCTTTGACATATCACGATAAAGTTTTGGGAATATATTCATGGGATAACACGACTTTACAAATAAATACCATCAACTTATAAAACCATTTCTTTAAAAAGATGTATTAAACAATTTCTTCCAATTACGCCTCTACAACCCACTTTTGGGGACCCCGTTCGGGATGGTGCGGGTTATTGCACATCTTCGGGCCTAGTAGAGTGAGATACAGACCTCCGAAAGGAGCATTCGAACTCGATGGAATTTTAATGCATTTTTCTTTAGAAAATGAGATTTCTACAAGAAAATAAATAAAATTTATTTTCATTAAATATATATTTATAAATATTATCAAAATATCTATTTTAATTATATTATATAAATATTCCAAGTTTTCTAAAACAAAAGAATCACTATTACATGAAAATACCATCCAAATACAAAACAGTACCAATATTTCAATAAAATACCCTGTACTATGAAAACTAGGTTCTACTCATTAGAAATTTAACATTTATAAAATATACATCTATGAAAACCCTAAAAACGATAATTAAATACTTGAGGTGTATTTTGAAAACATATCAAAACAATTTTTACATAAAACCCCCTCAAGTTATGCTAAATTACAATAAGGACCGTAGAATGTGGGTGCTTACCTATTGAAGTTAGACAATCTAACAAATGGTGTTATCAACACGGTAATTGTCTTAGAAAAAGACCCAAATCCTGCCGTACATGTGCAACAGTTACCGATAACATCAAAACTAATTCAAAATTTCAAGTTCTTTTCAATGTGTCTGACTCAGACTAAGTCGCAATCTAATTAATTTGACTTGAATATGATTCAAGTATAAACTACAATACAACATGAATCCATGAATCCGTCTATTTAATCTATATCAATCTATATTGACAGAACCGAACCATGGATATATTCTGTTTCCATGACTATACATTTACATCCATTTCATTTACGGATATCATGGTTTCGGAAAGTCTTTCATTTACTACATGACAAGACAATACAATCAATCAGTACAATCATTACAATAAGACACTACGGGGTTTATAAATGGGTAGACTGGTACGGAACATGTTAAAAGTGGCATGAGGTGGTCACTTAAGACGTAATTACATCCATGCCGTTGTTCTGTGGTATTTTCGACGGAGCCTTGTACTACGGATTACCAAAATCCACGGTGTAAGTTGGACTCCTCTCGTATACACTGGCATCTTCTTTACCAAGTTACAAACAACTGCGTTAACAATACAATCAAATATGCTCTTTCTGTCTATTCTACTTCTCTCATTCTTTGGGACTTACCGAGCGATTGTTCGCTGACGACATTCCTATTTCTTTTCTTTCTTGGAATGTTGTCAGGTGGATCAGACGCACTAGAGATCGAGACCAACCAGGAGAATTTGGAGCAGTACACAGAAGACCTTGAGCATTATACTTTACTTGTACATATTTCCATTTCAGATATGCCATTGTTTAGGCATTGCTTTCCATCCATGTATTTACATTTCCAGTTATACCTGTAAAAGAGTGTTTAATAAATAAAATTGTTGTTCATTTCATTTATGACTCTTGTGTACATTTTACTTTATATTGCTTAGATACGCTTAGCGTATTTATTTCTGAGTAAATACGTAGCGGGGCTCGCCGCATCCCCTCGCCGTACATCGGGAAGCGGGGCGTGACATCGATCAAATCCTTTTTGGAATCAAGGCTTTTGCCAACAATTCCAACCATGCCAGAATTTTGATCGCGGTTTGTCACCCAGCAGCTTTGAACTCAATCACATTTCAAACTTTGAGCAATTAATTGAAAATTTAGATAAAGAGGTTAACTGGATGGCTGCTTTGACATTGCTACCGTCACAACCCTTCATGCTCGAAACAACTTTCACATCAATAGGGTCTGATAGTGAGATGGACGCTAGGTTGACCACTTTAGAGAATAGTTTAGAAGTAGTGATGGAAGTCGAGAATTAAACAGTTTTGATGCTAATCTTGTTTATACAACAATCTGATCATTTGTTTCATGGTCAATCGTAATACTTGAACAGAATCAACGAACACGTGAAACAATTAACTGTACAGATTTTCGGGAATGAACTATGTCAAGCCGAACCCCATAATGGTGAAAATTTTCATTTAGGAAGTCAACTGAATGAGATGCATGATTAAAAAATTTTGGATGTCGATGTAGATGATGAAACAATGATTGATTTGACTGAGTATTGTAAGGACAAGCACAAAAACCCTCCGAGTCAGTCAGACACTAGCTTTCAGGTGCCAATTTGGCCTTCAATGACTTGTGGCTATGAGGATGATTTAACTGAAGATGAGATTCTTGAACCAACTATTGGCAGCAAGAAATTTTTTGAGGAGGAAACTTGTGATTTTGATGGGTATGGTTTAGATACATTATTTGAGGAAATTATTGATAAGGAACCCACATCTTTAGTTCAGACGATCGACAAAAACTTTTGACGAAACTCGGGAGTGGAAAGCTACATTAATGGATGACATTGACATACCCTTTAGTTAAGATAAGGAGGAGGAGATTAATTTGAGCGATGAGAGATGTGTTGATATAATTGTGAAAACGATCATAGAGAAATATAGTGAGAACCCCATCTGCGGCGTCAATTGTAATTTCATGCCAAATTTTGAGAAGATTTTTGCAGATGAGCTCGAGTTTCTTAATGATTTTGTGACAACTATTTATCCTAGGGACCTAACATTTGATGAACATTTTTCGGAAGAATTTCATCCCATAGATGAGTTAGAATCACCAACTAATCACACACTTCAGGTTGATAGGGAACATCGGTCTGCACACATTTAACTCCTTCAAAATTTCATCTTCTTAGTCGGTGTTGGAACGCTTCATTTCTGCTCCGTGCATTCAACCACTCATTCCCAATACTAACATATAACAGCAACACCAACATTTTCTTTTTCTTTAACATATATTTTTCATTATTTCACCTGTCTTGGCCGTACAGAGACAGAATTTTTGAATGGCTGGTACTAATTATTGGACTAACACAATCCCCCAACATTCAGCGTGTAATTTGTTAGCATTTGTAAATATCTTTTTTCTTAGTTTTAGGGTTCTTTGCAGAATTGTGAAAGAAAAAACCAAAAAAAACAAACCAAAAAAAACATTGTGAATAAAAAAACTCACACTATCTGTCTGAGTCTAGCAGCCGGAGACGGAAGCAATGATGAGGACATCGTCAATCTCAGGTTTGGGGGTGAACAACCCGTTTACTTTGTTGCGTCATATAGTTGCATTTCCACGTTGATTGCATTTTAGCATTTTTTGTCCTTTATTTTTCTTTTCTTTCGTATGCAGTTGCATTTCATGATTCCCTTTGGCAATAACATTTTAAAAAATATAAAATATAAAAATTTCTAATCAAGTTGGTTAGTGAAAGTCTATGGGAAACAATGTTTAGGAATTTGGACTATACTTAACATAGACATCTCCCGAAAAACCTTACTTTATCTATGTTTACTCTTTTGAGCTTAAATAAACCGAGTAGTTTTACCCACTTAGGTTGACACGTATAATTTACTAGTTACCTCTATGATATTGTTACACTATATGAAAATTCCATTTTTCTTTAGCTATTTGACCGAGACCCGCTTGCTTCTTCATATACTAGGATATTGTGTTCTTTGGTTTGCAATAGTTATCAGTCTATATCATCATGATAGTGCCGATAATTTCTAGGCATGATAGGCCATTTATTTGTATACCAGCTTACCTAATTAGACACTCTATTTGATTCTAAAACTTTTGTGCCTGTAATGGAAAAAAGTTGGGACTACAATAAAAATTATGTGATCAATCACTAGTTAGGGGGTTTATGTGTGTTGATATGTCCCTTTTTTCCACTCTCGCCAATCAAGTGTCTTCACTGATTTAAAACTCCTCACGGTTGTTTGTATGAAATTCATCGGCGTTTGAAGAACTAGTTGATTCAAGAAAGAAAAAATATATATATATAATGGCACCGTCTTTATAGTGTTGCAAGTTTGGTCTCAAATACAGTTCTTTAATTGGTTTTGTTTTGTCATCCCTTTTGTGTTCATGCAGGACTTGTTGATACTTGTTCTAATTTGACATTAATGGTTTATCATAAGTTCTAGAGTAGCAATCCTAATACTTTATTTTGCATGAGATTACCTTGCTTTGTTAATAGTAGGAGACGTGGAGTGAGTATATGCAGTGATACGTTTGTAGACACTAAAATTGGCTAAGTTATGTTTAGCCTAAAAGCCAATCTATCTGCACAGCAGTCACATTTCATGCCTGCTAATTAAAGAAATTGAAAATATGTTGCTATCAAATTTGTTGGACACATATTAAAATTTCCAAGACAAATCAACATCTAATTTGAATTTTAAATATATATTTAAAATTTATAAGTTATAACCAACAAATCCATAACAAATAAAATCAAAAAGATCATGATATTGATTTAAACAAATATAATTGTTAAATCAACTTATCTAAAATATAATCATCACAACATAAAATTAAACTAGTGTGTTAGATTATTAATCTCTTTTATAATCTATTATTATATGTGCTTTGCAAGTGCATGAATACTAGTATGATATGCTGATTGAGAAAACATATTCATAAATTCCTTTTCATCACACATCAATATGAGGATAAAATACACATCTTTAACTTGCTAAAATAAACAACATGGGTAACACACATTGTAATGACTCTGAAATCCATGTACGGAATTATTTTTTAAATGCATAGAAAAAAGTATTTCAGCCTGCATAGGAGTTATAAGTTATTTTTGTTCAATAAAAGCAAGAAGTAATTTGTAGCTCACTGGTAAACCCTCCACACTGCTGTGACATAGCATGTGTGTTTGATTCGCATCAATCCCAATTATTTTTAAAGATTTTTCTTTTTAATTTTTTGTAAGCTCAAGAGTTGCACGTGCAATCCATGGAGAATCAAAAGGTTTCAGAAAAATCAAATATGCACAAAAAAGAGCAAACTTTGATTAAAGCAGGTGGTACGAATCTCGAGACGATTGGACCAAATCAAACCGTCCAAAATCCCATTCCACCCACCGCCGACGGTCCTGATGGCCCCATTCGACTTCGTGCTTTGCATACCCGTCCCTTCAGCTCCCCCCCCCCAACTCAACTCCCCCGCACTGTTTGGATTTCTTACAATCAAACAGAGACTCTTCAAATCCCTAATTAACACCATTAAATCCATTTTAATTCATTTTTATTTCACACCCTCTCTCATTTTTACCCTATAAATACCACCATGTGCCCAATCTCTCCTCTATTCTAAAAATTTCCTCAAAATTCTCTAAGTTCAAGATGTGTTGAGGCTATTTAAGAAGAGTTAAGCAAGCCAAAGGGAGTAGCGATCAAATTCCGACGACCGGAGCATCTCCGGCGAGATGAAGACCCCCTCTTTCTTCCTTAACCTTTTCCTAACACTACACAACGAGTAAGTCCCTCTTCTATCTATTTCTTTCATCTCAAATCGTCTTCTAAAAACACATCAACAAAGTGGAGTTAACTCCGATATATGTTATTTTAACATTTGTACTCCCTCATTAAGCAAAATCGGTCAAACTAATTTTCTCACACCACTCGTAACCTTATTTACAATCATTTAGCTTTTAATTTAATAAAATTTTCATGTGAAACAATCATATAACAAACTTTTTCATTAAAATACCATGAAATTTAATATGACTATAATTTCATTAATTAGAGTATAAACCTTTCTATCATTCACGGGGTAACGACCTACCCCACACGCACACTGTGGTTTCATAGCACAATTTTTTAAACATAGGGTTTATGTAAAGAATATGTTTTATATTAAAATACCACATTTTTTCAAAACGGGTTTCTTTTAAATCGAAATTTTAAATTCTTGGCAAATACGTTTCTGCAACTCTCGTTAGGGGACCCGCTAATGGATGGTGCGGATTATCGCACATCCTTGGGATCGTAGAGCGAGATGCATAATTTCTTATGGAGTATTCGGTCTCGAAAGGAAATAAAAATACGGTTTTTAAGAAATACTACTTTTCTAAACAAAACTAAATTTTGGAAAATTATATAAAACTATGAATCCGTATTTTTAATAAAAACAAATTATGAAACTTTATTTTTAAAATAAAATATTAGAATTTTTAATAAAATACCAACAAGTTTCCAAAAGCAGTAGTTTTCATAAAAATACAATAAACTTTCAAAAAGCTAGGTTTTATCACTAAAACACCATAACAATTTAAATACATGTTCGTGAAAACCCTAAATATTATAAATCACCCTCGATATTTATTTCTAAACAATATTAAAGTATTTTTCATAAAACCCCCTCAAGATATGCAAACAATATTTAAGAACTCTAGATTAATATAGGTTTAAGCGGTATCATTTTTTCTTGAGCCCCGGGAAGCAGCGACTCAAGTGCCAGATATAGCCTGGGTGAGAGTTGCTAAGTTGCAACTAACCGATAATGCCAGGGTTTGGTGGAAGGCTGAGAAAAGCCGTCCCGCGCAACCGATAGAATGGAAAATATTCTGAGACATCTTCGATGACAAGTACTTCCCTGAAAATGCCCGCTTTGACATGGAGCAGCAATTCATCCATTTACAACAAAACTCGATGTGGGTCAAGTCGATGGATGAATATGATATTGAGTTTACCATGCTCATCAGGTAAGATATAGTCTCAAATTCAATTTTCTGATCTCACTCACAACACTACTAATACAAGGTCGTAACAGGTTTGCCGCACACCTTATTCCCACTACTGAGATTCAGGCACGACGATTCCGGCAAGCGTTGGACCCTGAAATCCAAGCTGCACTCGCTACAGGAGATTTCCATACCTATGAGCTTGTTTTGAAGGCTGCCCGACTTTATGAGGCAGTTGTGAAGAAGAAAGGCAGGCCGCAGACTACCGTGTGAAACGCTCTGTGCATCAGATCACAGGAGGGGCCTCTTCCAGGCCAGCTTTTAACGGACCATCTTGGAGGCCAGTAAGTTCGTTCGCCAATAGGAGGCCAGACTTTTACATCAATTGCAAAAGAACAGGGCATCTTGTGAAGATTTGTCGTAGGGCGAACAACTTGTGCCTGATCTGTGGGTCTTCTACTCACGCTGTAACAACCCCAAATTTCCGATACAAATTTTTCAAAATATTTTTTCAAAAATTCATAAAGGAGTATTTCAACCTGAGCACAATATATAAGTAATTATTTTGTTTTTAAATAACTCCATTTTTAGTGTACATAAAATTGTTTTAAAATTAAAGTATACTTGGGATATTTAATGTTGCTGTTACAACTTTAAGTAATTATTTCACACCATAATTACAAGAAGGAGCTTGTAGCTCATTGGTAATACCTTGCACTGTTGAACCAAGCCATCAGAGTTCAAATCCCCCGCCCCACATTATTTTTATATTGTTTTTGTTTTAAATCCTTTGGAAGCCCAACAGTCCAAACACCATAACTCCTAAAAGTTGAACTACATTTTAAAAACTAAAAATACCAGGAGCAACGTCTGAAGACCCCCCACCCAGCGACCACCGGACTCGGCCGAGTCCCCAAAACGAAATGTGCGCCTCTTCGCCTTCTTTAACTCCCTGCATGCTCTAATTTAATGGATCGGTTCCCGAGAATTCAATATACCCTAATTACTATGATTTTTAATGTTTTACCCACATTTTTTAAAATTAAAAACCTTTCACCTACCCTACCCTATAAATACACCCCTACCCTCTACCCTCTCATCCCAAAACCATAGGCTCACTCTCTCAAAAATTTTCCAAGAAGTGTGTACTTTGAAAACAAGTTCGCGGCGAAGCTCCGACGAAATTCCGGCGGGAATTCCGGCGACGTTTTTAGAAACAACTGGTGACGAAGCAACGCCTCGGCAAATCCTTTAGTTCCCCCTACACTCCCTTGCCCAATCGAAACCCGTAAGTCCCATTCTATCCTCCTTTCTATTTCTCTAAAATACGAAATTACAAACCCGACGGAATCGGAACAAATCCGATTTCCGATTTGGTTTTCTATAAATTTCACTTCTCACTAATACAATCATAATTAAACATCCTTATGTTGACTACTAAACACTAATCAAAGAATTTGAAAAAGTTTCACCACATGAAATGATAGCTTTCTCAATTTACCGTATTTTTCGCTTAAATAACACAATGTTTCACTCTTTCATTTAACACCATCAAACTTGCTATACATTTATAGTAGATCATGAGGTAACGACCTACCTCCTCACGCACTCATATGCAATATAATACGATACCCTCGAGAACTCAGAATACGGAAAAACAAACATTTTTCATTTAAATACCCTTTACTTAATAAAACCATTTCTAAAAGATTTAGTATTGAAATATCTTTGCAAATAAATACCACTTATTATGAAAATAGGATAGGTTGCGGACATCAGTCGTTTATCTAAACCTGACTTTGTGGTGTCTAGGCTAGGCACGTGAGAAATGTAACTTTAAAAGTCCCGTCTCACGATGATTCGTGAGCGGATCCCTCCTTTCTTCACTTGTACTTACCTGGCCACAATTGACGGTGAAGAGGCGATTTGAGGCTTCTAACGACTTGTCGTTTAGACCATTTAGAAATAGGCTAGTTGACTTAGGAAACCCTAGAATCTAAAATACGGAAAATTTACACTTTTGCAAATAAATATCTTTTACTTTATAAAACCGTTTTCTATAGGATTAGTATTTTACAATCTTTGTAAAACGCTGCTACAGCCCATGTTTGGGAAACCGTTCGGGATTGTGCAGTTTATCGCGCACCCTCGGGCTAGTAGTGCGAGATTCAGACCTCCGCAAGGAGCATTCGGTCTCGAAAGGTTTAAAATATGACATCTTAAGAAAATGAGAATTTTGGAATATAAAATATTTATTAAAATTATTTTTGTATAAACATATGTATATTTATCATTTAAATATCTATTTTATTATAATATAAATTTTCCACATTTTCCTAAAAATCACGATAATAGATTTTACACTAAAATACCATGAACTTCAAATAATCAATATTACAGATAAATACCCTTATTTATGAAACTAGGATATTTTCACTAGAAATGTCACAACATAAAATCCACCCTCATTACAACTATAAAGACGAACAATAAATACCTGAGGAGTATTTTGAAAAGTATATAAAAGTATTTTTACGTAAAACCCTCTCAAGTTTTATAAATTACCCTTAGGACCCTAGCAATTATAACACTTCGATTCACATTTCTGATTGTCTGAGTCGGGTTTGAGTCTGAATAATCTGACTTGAATATGATTCAAGTCAATCTATAATCTACAAGTTTCCACTTCAATATGAACTCATGAATTCATGAATCCAATATCAATCTATACATCTTGACCGAACCGAACCATGGATATACCTATTCTTTTTACATGATTCTCAGTTATTCCATTTACATAACTCTATGGTTACAACCGCTTACTGATATCATGGTTTCGTCCAGTCAATCAATCTTACAATCAATACAATTTACAAGATAACAATACAAACAAGACATCGCGGGGTTCAAGGGAAAGACTGGTACGGAATATGTTAAAAGTGGCACGAGGTGGTCACTTAAGACGTAATTACATCCATGCCGTTGTTCCGTGGTATTATCGACGGAGCCTTGTACTACAGGTTACCAAGGTCCCCGGTGTAAGTGGGACTCCCCTCGTATACACTGGCATCTTTTGTACCAGGCTACAAACAACAGCGTTAATACAACATTACAATATTAGAATACAACATTAAAAGCTACTATCTCTCTCTCTCTTACTCTCTGTCTATTCCTCTCTTATCTTTGGGACTTACCGAGCGACCTGTTCGCTGACGACATTCTGTTTCTTTTTTCTTTGAATGTCGTCAGGTGGTTTGGACCCGGCTGAGATCGAGCCATCTGTAGAAGACTTGGAGCAGTTTGCCGAAGACCCTGTACTTTAGTTTCATTGTACACTTTTCTTTTCAGTACTTTTCATTTTCTGTTATGCCACTGTTTAGGCATATTTTTATTTCAGTTGTATTTTCTTTCATGCATTGTATAAAGAATGTTAATAAATAAAAGTTGCTGTTCTTTTTATTTCTTGTCTCTTGTGTATTTATTTATATTGCATAGATACGCTTAGCGTATGTACTTCTAAGTATATACGTAGCGGGCCTCGTCGCGTCCCCTTCGCCGTACACTGGGAAGCGGGGCGTCACAGGTTTTGTTGGTGGCCCATGCAGGTCAGAGCTGTATGAAACCCTATCATGCAGTTCTGTTCTGCGTGAGCAACCTAAGCAATATAACACAAGAACCAGCAACTAAAATATTCTTTACAATTCATGTTCCTTGAATCTTACAATTTCATATTCCTTGAATCTTATCATTTCATTTGAATCTGTCCTAGCCAAAACTTTTCTTCAGGGTTATGGATTCCCCGAACAACACCAGCACCAATGTCAACAACACACCTCCAACTCCAGCACCACCTCTCACACCAGCTGTTCCTGCTCCACTCAATGAGCAAATGGTTCTGCTTGAGGCAATCCGCAGCCTCCTAGAGGGACAACAGCAGCTCTTGAACTGTCCCGAGACTGAAGCACCTGGGGTGAAGCAATTCAGAGCCTTACATCCCAAACAGTTCTCAGGAAAGGGGAGCCCACTGGAAGCTGAGGAATGGGCTCAAAGCACAGAGGATGATCTGGCGGCAGCACAAGTGCCAGAAATAGCTTGGGTCCGAGTTGCAAAGCTGTAACTCATGGACAATGCACGGAACTGGTGGAAGGCGGAAGAAAGCCGTCTTGAACAGCCTATTGAATGGAAGATTTTTCGCGAGAAGTTCGACGCGAAGTACTTCCCTGTGACTGCCAGGTTTGCCATGGAACAGCAGTTCATTCATCTACAACAAGGTTTGATGTGGGACAAGTCAGTAGATGAGTATGACGCTGAATTCACCATGCTCAGTTGGTAAGATATGTCACAGTATTTCAAATTTTTGATATCACATACTACACAACTAACACAAGACCGTAACAGATTTGCGGCACACCTGATACCGACGGATGAGATCAGAGCTCGTCGATTTCAACAAGGTTTGGACACGGAAATCCAGGCTGCACTAGCCACATGGAAATTTCCAACTCATGAAGATGCTCTGGAAGCTGCCCGCAGTTATGAGGCAGTGATAAAGGCAAGGGGCAGACCTCAGTCTGCAGGAGTGAAACGTCCTGCCACTCAAATGGCAGGAGGGGCCTCTTCAAGGCCAGATGTTGAACTCAGAAGACTGGAAGAAATTAAGGATCGGCCAAGACCCGATTTTTGCTTTTATTGCAAGAGAGAAGGACACTTGTGGAAGGACTGTAGGCGCGCAAAAGTTCTATGCTTGGTTTGTGGCGCGTCCAATCACGGAATTGGAAAATGTCCTTATAGACGCAACCCAGCACACACACCCGCCAACTACCCGCAGCAGCCAGCTATCCAAGCTCCTGCAACTCGTCCTGCACTCCCAGCACCACCTCCACGTGGATTCCCTGCTCAGCCAAATCGCCAATTCCATCAAGCACTGAGAAACATGCCTCGAGTACAGGGGAATATGCCTCCAGCTAGGAGGAATGTGCCGAGACGCCAGGTATACAATTTGGCGGCCGTAGAAGTTGATACGGTTGGTCAGGATAACCCTGGTAATTCTCTTCAACTTTTTTTTTCACACCCTTGCATCATTTTTTCAATCTTCACTTTCATTGAATTTGTTACACTTTCCTTTTATAAATTTCGAGGACGAAATTTTTATAAGGAGGGTAGAATGTAACAACCCCAAATTTCCGATACAAATTTTTCAAAATATTTTTTCAAAAATTCAAAAAGGAGTATTTCAACCTGAGCACAATATATAAGTAATTATTTTGTTTTTAAATAACTCCATTTTTAGTGTACATAAAATTGTTTTAAAATTAAAGTATACTTGGGGTATTTAATGTTGCTGTTACCACTTTAAGTAATTATTTCACACCATAATTACAAGAAGGAGCTTGTAGCTCATTGGTAATACCTTGCACTGCTGAACTAAGCCATCAGAGTTCAAATCCCCTGCCCCACATTATTTTTATATTGTTTTTGTTTTAAATCCTTTGGAAGCCCAACAGTCCAAACACCATAACTCCCAAAAGTTGAACTACACTTTAAAAACTAAAAATACCAGGAGCCACGTCTGAAGACCCCCCACCCAACGACCACCGGACTCGGCCGGTATCGGCCGAGTCGGCCGGCGGACAGGCCGACTCGGGCCGGCGCCGCCGGACGGCCGAGTCCCCAAAACGAAATGTGCGCCTCTTCGCCTTCTCTAACTCCCTGCATACTCTAATTTATTGGATCGGTTCCCGAGAATTCAATATACCCTAATTACTATGATTTTTAATGTTTTGCCACATTTTTTTAATTAAAAACCTTTCACCTACCCTACCCTATAAATACACCCCTACCCTCTACCCTCTCATCCCAAAACTTTAGGCTCACTCTCTCAAAATTTTTCCAAGAAGTGTGTACTTTGAAAACAAGTTCGCGGCGAAGCTCCGACGAAATTCCGGCGGGAATTCCGGCGACGATTTTAGAAACAACCGGCGACGAAGCAACGCCTCGGCAGCTCCTTTAGTTCCCCCTACACTCCCTTGCCTAATCGAAACCCGTAAGTCCCATTCTATCCCCCTTTCTATTTCTCTAAAATACGAAATTACAAACCCGACGGAATCAGAACAAATCCGATTTCCGATTTGGTTTTCTATAAATTTCACTTCTCACTAATACAATCATAATTAAACATCCTTATCAAAGAATTTGAAAAAGTTTCACCACATGAAATGATAGCTTTCTCAATTTACCGTATTTTTCGCTTAAATAACACAATGTTTCACTCTTTCGTTTAACACCATCAAACTTGCTATACATTTATAGTAGATCATGAGATAACGACCTACCTCTTCATGCACTCATATGCAATATAACACGATACCCTCGAGAACTCAGAATATGGAAAAACAAACATTTTCATTTAAATACCCTTTACTTAATAAAACCATTTCTAAAAGATTTAGTATTGAAATATCTTTGCAAATAAATACCACTTATTATGAAAATAGGATAGGTTGCGGACATCAGTCGTTTATCTAAACCTGACTTTGTGGTGTCTAGGCTAGGCAAGTAAGAAAGGTAACTTTAAAAGGCCCGTCTCACGGTGATTCGTGAGCGGGTCCCTCCTTTCTTCACTGTACTTACCTGGCCACAATTGGCGGTGAAGAGGCGATTTGAGGCTTCTAACGACTTATCGTTTAGACCATTTAGAAATAGGTTAGTTGACTTAGAAAACCCTAGAATCTAAAATACGGAAAATTTACACTTTTGCAAATAAATACCTTTTACTTTATAAAACCGTTTTCTAAAGGATTAGTATTTTACAATTTTTGCAAAACGCCACTACAACCCATGTTTGGGGAATCCGTTCGGGATTGTGCGGTTTATCGCGCACCCTCGGGCTAGTAGTGCGAGATTCAGACCTCCGCAAGAAGCATTCGGTCTCGAAAGGTTTAAAATATGACATATTAAGAAAATGAGATTTTTGGAATATAAAATATTTATTAAAATTATTTTTGTATAAACATATGTATATTTATCATTTAAATATCTATTTTATTATAATATAAATTTTCCACCTTTTCCTAAAAATCACGATAATAAATTTTACACTAAAATACCATGAACTTCAAATAATCAATATTACAGATAAACACCCTTATTTATAAAACTAGGATATTTTCACTAGAAATGTCACAACATAAATTCCACCTTCATTACAACTCTAAAGACGAACAATAAATACTTTAGGTGTATTTTGAAAAGTATATAAAAGTATTTTTACGTAAAACCCCCTCAAGTTTTATAAATTAACCTAAGGACCCTAGCGATTATAACACTTCGATTCACATTTCTGATTGTCTGACTCGGGTTTGAGTCTGATTAATCTGACTTGAATATGATTCAAGTCAATCTATAATCTACAAGTTTCCACTTCAATAAGAACTCATGAATTCATGAATCCAATATCAATATATACATCTTGACTGAACCGAACCATGGATATACCTATTCCTTTTACATGATTCTCAGTTATTCCATTTACATAACTCTATAGTTACAACCGTTTACTGATATCATGGTTTTGGTCAGTCAATCAATCTTACAGTCAATACAATTTACAAGATAACAATACAAACAAGACATCGCGGGGTTTAAGGGAAAGACTGGTACGGAATATGTTAAAAGTGGCACAAGGTGGTCACTTAAGACGTAATTACATCCATGCCGTTGTTCCGTGGTATTATCGACGGAGCCTTGTACTACAGGTTACCAAGGTCCCCGGTGTAAGTGGGACTCCCCTCGTATACACCGGCATCTTCTGTACCAGGCTACAAACAACAGCGTTAATACAACATTACAATATTATAATACAACATTAAAAGCTACTCTCTCTCTCTCTCTTACTCTCTGTCTATTCCTCCCTTATCTTTGGGACTTACCGAGCGACCTGTTCGCTGACGACATTCTGTTTCTTTTTTCTTTGAATGTCGTCAGGTGGTTTGGACCCGGCAGAGATCAAGCCATCTGTAGAAGACTTGGAGAAGTTTGCCGAAGACCCTGCACTTTAGTTTCATTGTACACTTTTCTTTTCAGTACTTTTCATTTTCTGTTATGCCACTGTTTAGGCATCTTTTTATTTCAGTTGTATTTCCTTTCATGCATTGTACAAAGAATGTTAATAAATAAAAGTTGCTGTTCTTTTTATTTCTTGTCTCTTGTGTATTATTTATATTGCTTACATACGCTTAGCGTATGTACTTCGAAGTATATACGTAGCGGACCTTGTCGCGTCCCCTTCGCCGTACACTGGGAAGCGGGGCGTGACACACGCCATCGGAGCATGCCCCCAGAACCGAAGACCCAACAACCCTCCTGCTAGATCGGTGATCCAAGCTCCTCCTACCCGGTTAGCTTTACTAGCTCCAGTTTTCCGCACCCAGAGCAATCAACCCCAACGTCGAGTGTTTAACCAGGCACAGAAGAAAGTGCCACGACGCCAAATATTCACTATTGTTGGACATATATATAGCGTATGTATTGTGTTGTTCATATTTAAAACAATTTAGTTTATGCATGCTTTTTTATTAAGAATTTAGTTCATATGTGTTTGATTGAGTTGTTGATATTGGTGAATATATCGTAGGTAGTATTTATATGTTGGTTTGTATGCGTATGTATTCGTATTTGTTGTTGATCTTATTGGATATGTTGTGCATTGTGCAAATATATTGATTTGTATGCGAAATGCTATTATGGCGTAATATATTATGATTTTGTGTATTATTTTATTGAATACAGTATTTTTCTGTAATTTTTTCCTAGGAAAAATTGGTATTAGCGGCCGTATTAGCTACAGGAACGGTCGCTCATATTTTATCAGCGACCGTATTAGCTACAGGAACGGTCGCTCATATTTTATCAGCGGCCGTTCGATAATATTAGGAAAGGTTAAATTCGTTGTGATGTCCACGTGTCTCCTTATTAGCGACCGGAGCAAACGGTCCCTGATACATATAGTAGCGACCGTTCTTATTAGAGACCGCTCATGAACGGTCGCTCATATATGTATCAGCGACCACCTAATCAGCAACCGTGTTTTAGCGACCGTTTAAAATATAAACAGTTTCTAATAGATATTAGCGACCGTTTATGATTTTTTGGAGACCGTTCTATCACTACTACAAATAAGGGTTGCCCCTACGGATTTATCCGTAGGGGCAAACCACTGCCCCTACGGATATATCCGTAGGGGAAAAAAATACCCTGTAGGTGCAAACGCCGTAGGTGCAAGTTGAAGCTCTGAACTTGCCCCTGCGGACAAAAACTTGCCCCTACGGATTTCTGTGTAGGTCCCGTATCACCTACGGAATAGGCCGTAGGGGGCGAAAAAATTATTTTATTTACGTTTTTTTAAATATATTACTTGTACCTACGGATTCATCCGTAAGGCCAAGCAATAGCCCCTACGGATACATGCATAGGTACATATCCGTAGGGGAAAAATATCAGGATTTCTGATATTTGGCCCCTACGGATAACTCCGTAGGGACCTTTATTTGCCCCTACGGATATATCCGTAGGGGCACACCCAACCCCCTGAAACTGAGATCAGGGGGGAAATATCAGTTAATTCTGATATTTTGCCCCTACGGGTTAAGCCGTAGGGGCAACATGTGTACCTACGGATTAATCCGTAGGTACATATTATCTGTTTTTTTTAAAAAAAACGGCTGCCTGATTTTTCTTGCCCTGTGCACAATAATATATACATCAATCAAATATAAAATTAATCATCACACAACATATATCGCAGTATTCATAATCACATCTTACGCATATAATAGACAAAAGAAACCAAAAAACCGAATATGATATAAATATAAACCAATATCAATATCGTCCAAAATGTTTCAAAATGTAGTACAATATGTATCATATAAATAAATACATGTTTCAAAAAATAAGAATCAAAAAGCTACCCTAGCTCGGTCCAGCTCCACCTCTGATAAACGCTAGAATCTGGCGCGCCTGCTCCTCGGTCAATAAACCATGCAATTCGGCGCGTGCGGGAGTCTGAGCGGGCTGTGGAGCTGGAGATGTGGTCTGCACAGCCGCCGTCGAGGTAGTAGCTTGCGGAGCCGCGGCTGCGGGAGTCTGAGCGGGCGGTGGAGCTATAGGAGCTGTTTGCGGAACCGCAGCCGATGTAGTGGCTTGCGGAGACGCAGCCGAAGGAGATGCATGTGGAGGCTCGGCCGATGTACCCTATCGCGTCTGGACCTAACGTGTGTAATAAGCGTGTAAGAACTGTGTATTATTCGAATTTGTATCATTATCAAGTTATCTCGAATCCCCATTTGGATATCTAGTTTGGAAAACCGTAGTTTATTTTAATTAGATATGTATGTATGATTAATCAAACCTAAGTCTACAACCAAATAAGCTCAGGCTACGTACTAATTATGGATATGTTGATATCTATAATATGACATGATATTTTACTATAAAGTAGTATACATACCAGCATCTCCTTCAACTCCTGAACGGTGGCCCTCAAGCTCTCCAGTTCCTGCTGGACACGTCGCTTACTGGAGACAGAGGAAGTAACCGCCGGGGTGGAGTCCAACCTTATATGGGCCGTGCTAGGGCCCAGTCCCTGGCCTCTCTCCCAACCTCCGTGGTGCCCTCCGTGTGTGGCGTCCAGGACTGGGGTCAGCAGTCTCGGATCGCTCTGTCCGGTAAAATCGATCCCTGAGGCCTCGGCTTGCTCAACCACCCGCTCCTACACCCACATTAAGCAGTAAAGTATAAGTATAAAATTTAAATTTGAACCTTCCAAAACTACAATTTCAAATATGGGTAGAATAAATATTAACACTTACGCAATACTCCTTGGTAGCGACGTCGGGATATCGAAGCTCGCCTGTGGCAGGATCTGTCGAGGTGCCGTGGACGGCAAGATATGCGGACAACACGCCCGGTGTACCACCTTGCGCCACGGTCTGAGCCGTCTGCAATATTAGAAAATAACTCTTAATATTAGATATATTAGAAAATAATTCTTAATATTGCAGAATATCACAAAGGTCGGTCTATTGTAATTTACCGATAACTCCATGGCTCAAGTAATATTCCTCGAGCCATCTGTGTAAGTGGGGCGACCCCTCTTCGCCGACTTCCTGTTCTCTGTATTCTGAGCGGCCTGTTTCTGCACAACGCATTAACATTTAGTTTTCTAATTAAGGAACACAAAAAAATAAATTATATCCTAAACAATGAATTACATTTAAAATATATACCTGTTTGCGTTGGGAGTCAAAATATTCGCACAATATAGGCCATGTCTCTACGTCGACTCTCGCAAACGCCGGAGTAGATAGGAGGGCCGCTCTCTCTGCCTTGGGGGTCGCCATCCACAGGGAGTAGCAGTCGGCCTTCAGCTCATTCCTGTTGTATCGGACCTTGGTCTTCATGTTCTTCATTAGGCCATTTTACAGAGCATGAAGGTCGAGCACCCTCCTAGGATGATCAGGGTCGGGTACAGGCTGAAAATCGTAATCCGACTGAAAATACAAAAAAACATTGTTATTAGATTGCAAGTGTTAATAATAAATATATTGGATAAATCAAATGAAAATATATATGAATACGTACCCGAGCCTGATCAAAGAAGAGGGCGAATGAGCGCCGGTGCTGCTCGCCCCACTCAACGTGAAGTGGATAGTTCTTCACGAGCCGGCTCTCGTCCCCCATATACCGGCCGAACCTCTCGGCATGAGGACCGGTATAGCGATAGTCAAGGGTAAAAAAGAGGGGGAATGCTGCCTCCCCCTAGCTCTGTCAGGCCTCAGCCTATGGGACTGATTCGGTCCTCGAGTCCCCCTCTTGGGATGGAGAGGCCCTGCGTCTGCAAGAAATATCAAGACAATCAATATTAAGACAAAGTTGTATTAAGAAATCAAGGTTAAACGAAATTTGAAGTGTGATATATACCTCTGGTGACTAAAGCACGAGCCTGGGCCCGGACAGCAGCACGAGCGGGATGATAGTTCCTCCGGTAAGGAACAACCGGGGTTCCGGATGCGGACGCATCCCCTCCAACTAGAAAATAAACATTGACGCTAAATTTCCATGAAGTTCATATTTATTCTATAGAGCATATGTAAAATGAATAAATATTTTATATTTATTCATACTAACCTGCAGACGATGCGGAGGGTATGGAAGTGGCAGGAGTGGCCCCTGCGTCAGATATGGACGCACCACCTATAATTAGACAATTAAAAATAGATTATATAAGTAATTGCAAAAAGAATGTGTAGATCAATAATATAACGTTCTAAATCAATATGCATGCACTATAGGATATATAAACATACCCGCAGGTGCGGTGGTGTCACCACCTACAGCTAGACAATAATAAAAATTGCTAAGTAAGAGCAAAAGGAATGTGTGTATATTTATGATATAGCATTCTAAATCAATATACATGCACTATATGATATATAAACATACCTGGAGGAGCGGGAGTGGCCTCTATTCCAGATGTGGACGTATCACCAACAACTAGACAATCAAACATTGACAATATAAGTAATTTTGACATAAACATGCATGAATATCTGTAATATTACATTCAAAATGGATATGCGTGCAGTATACCTGGATGTGTAGCAAAATCCACACGGAAGGAGGCATCCGAAGGGGTCTCCGATCTGGGTGCAAGACCGGCCCTCTGAAGCTCCCTACGGAGCTCTCCGGGCGGCAGAACCGCTATGCCTCTGCCTCTGCCGCGGCTGGAGCTCCTGCCGCCCCTCGCTGCTCCCGACATCGTCATCAAATCTAGATAAACGGTTCGTGGACGCATTAGACAATCATTAAAAGTATTGACTATATATGTATAGATCGTAAAATGTGAAGTAATAATATAATATTACTGATAACCTTTTTCATTTTGTGGGCGCATTATACATATCTACTTGGATTTCATCGTCGATGTCATTTCTAACCCACGTAACTTCATGATCGGCCGAAGACAACCCGTCCTTCGAAACAGACGGTCGGAGCACTCTAAGCCTTCTCTCTTCTTCGTCCTCATCGCTGTCCTCGAATTCTGGAACATCGTAGACATCTCTGGGTTTCCATCGGCATACAACACTCCATCCCGGATGCTTCAAACACTGTGAGTAGTATACTTGGAACGCTTGGTTCGGAAAGATAAACAGATCTTCCTGACCGTAAAATCGAAGTATGTTCACACTGGTCAATCCATATTCATCTTTCCAAGTCCCAAGATTGCTTCGCCACTAGTCCGTATCGGTTCGCGTATCGTACCAAGTACACTGGAATATATAAAAGGGTTCTGATCGTCCGGGATAGTGGATGCCGAGTATGCAATTTACGTACCCATAATAAATCACACCGTCCGATCCTACCGTCGCAATCCCACTATTCTGAGTGGTTCTAGATGTTTCTATGTCCTTAACT
The DNA here is from genome assembly GCA_030015575.1 of Agapanthus africanus. Classification (NCBI taxonomy): domain Eukaryota; kingdom Viridiplantae; phylum Streptophyta; class Magnoliopsida; order Asparagales; family Amaryllidaceae; genus Agapanthus; species Agapanthus africanus. The sequence goes on along the minus strand of JASDDO010000031.1, from coordinate 634,396,238 downwards.
TCGAATTTGTATCCAAGGAAACCAAATCCTTTGTAATATGCAACCTCCATACTAGGAAATTGAGCTAAACATCTTGAATCACTCTCAAATGATGCAGATAAGTTCGGATCGTGGATCTAACAAAACAAATTTTACGAAAAATAAATAACGATACAAGTTTAGATTAAAACTGATAGCAATAAAATGTTATTCGAATAACTTACATGATCTGTGACCCAATCACAAAAATTTTCCTGATGATATTTTTCCAATTATTCTGCGTTCCAGTCAGGATGCCCCTCATGTATCTCGTTAAAATGAATTCTATTTTCGACAAATAATGGTGACATTAATATTATATCATTTCATACACACACAAACACAGATATAACAATTAATCTAAAAAAAACCTACTTTATAATTTGTTCAAGACATGCGCAATTAAGCAAGATAAACCGGTATATCTTGTTAATAAACAAAGTGTCTACCCTCTTATACTCGGCTTTACCATATGGCCCGTCTTGAATTCTTCGAGGCCGGTTAAGTCTTGTCTCAATGTTTTCGTCCAGATAGCGGGAACAAAATGTGGTTGTTTCATCAAGAAGATAACCTTGCATGATAGAACTCTCTGGTCGATTTTTATTGCGTATATATTTATTAAGAGTGTAGAGGTACCGAATGAAAATATGTTGAATAAATAAATACGGGCATACAGGACAACAATAAATTTATAAATTGCGCGAAACGAAAAATTACACGTACCTCTCGACGGGATACATCCATCGATATTGTACCGGTCCGGCTAACTTAGCCTCAGTAGCAAGATGAACCGTCAAGTGTATTATGATATCGAAGAATGACGGTGGGAAAATACGCTCAAACTTGCAAAGTATAAACGCAATAGAATTTTCTAGTTTATCCAGCGTCACAACCTCCAGTGTTTTAGCACACAACTCTCTGAAAAAACAACATAGGTCGTTGATTACTAGACCAACCGATTCGGGGAGAGAAGTCCTGAGGGCTAATGGAAGAAGGTGCTCCACGATAACATGGTGATTATGACTTTTTAGCCCATCGATCTTGCCCTTCACAATTTTTATTTTCTTGCTGAATGATCCTAAGAAACCTGTGGGAACTTTCAAATCATGCAACACCTGCAGGAATCTTTTCTTCTCCGGTTGTGACATATGATAAGCGGCATTGGGAAGTACAAACTTGCTCGGTTTACCCGCTAACGGTCTAGGGTGCAATTCACTTCTTATTCCCCACTCTTGTAGATCCATCCGAGCATTCAGGTTGTCTTTCGATTTCCCGTCTTTATAAAGAAGCAAGTTAAGTATGTGCTCTGATACTCCCTTCTCTATATGCATGACGTCCAGACAATGACGCACTAAATTTGTTGACCAGTACGGAAGCTCGAAGAAAATGCTTAACTTGTTCCAAAATGGTGGTTTGACCTGTTTCTTCGGATCCATCCCGAAGGTCATATTATTGTAACCATCCCATTTAGCAGTCACGTTCTCTCCGGACAATGGGGATTGAGGTCCAAGAAGCTCCTGATGACCATCAAAGTGAACCGTGTCTAACCTATAGGGGTGGTCTGGAGGCAGGAAACGTCTATGGCCGCAATAACAAACCTTCCTGCTAAAATTCAAGAATTTCGATGTTGTGTGTTCATGGCAATGAGGACATGCTTTGTGACCATGTATGGACCAACCTGATAGCATTCCATACGCAGGAAAGTCATTAATTGTCCATATTAAAGCCGCACGCAGTATGAAGGTTGTATTTGTGTTTGCATCATATGTCTCTACACCATCAATGAACAAAGATTTCAACTCCTCGATCAGAGGTCGGAGATAGATGTCGATATTGTTCCCTGGTGAGTTTGGTCCGTCGATAAGAAGAGGCATCATAAAGTATGATTGGTCCATAGCAAACCAAGGCGACAGATTATAAATTATCATTACAACGGGCCATGTGCTGTGACTTCCAGCCATATAGTTGAATGGGCAGAAGCCATCAGTAGCCAGTCCGATCCGGACATTGTGAGGATCACTACTGAATATTGCGTGCCTCCTATCGAAATCCTTCCATGCCGGTGAATCTTTTGGATGGCTCATTTTTCCATCTTCACTTGGAGGAGCACGGTGATGCCAAATCATTGCCTCAGCTGTTTTCTTGCACCTGAATAGCCTCTGTAGCCTCTGTGTTATGGGAAAGTATCGTGCTATCTTGAAAGGTATATCAGGCTTCTTATCAGAATCTTTCGGCTTATACCTGGCCTCTCCGCTTGTTGGACACTCTTTCAAATCTGAATTCTCTTTCCGGTACAACACGCAATTTTTAGGACATGCTTGAATCTTCTCGCACTTTAGACCCAAATCAGACATCATTTTCTGGGCTCCGTACCAGCTGTCGGGCACGTTATTTCCCTGGGGCATAGAATCTTTCAAGAACGAAAGAAGCATTGTGAATGACTTGTTGCTCCATCCATTTAGGCACTTAATCTGGAAAAGTTGGACGAACCATGAGAGCGTGGAATACTTCGCATTCTCATAAATTGGTTTTCTAGCATCATTCATGAAATTTTCATATTTATCCGCACGCGGTCCTTGACCGGAAGGAATGTCATCTTCGGTACGAATAGAATCACCTAGAGCAGCCTCTACCATATCCTCCATTTCTTCTGATGGAAATAAATTACCTTCTTCTCCTTCTGCCGTATTACCGAATTCTTCTTCTTCTCCTGCCGCATTATCGTGTTCTCCTTCTTCTTCTGCCGCAGTACTGCATTCTTCTCCTTCCCCGTGATATTTCCAAGTTGTATAAAGTCTAGTAAACCCATGTTTTACAATATGAAGCTCTGCCAATTCTACCTTCTGCCAGTACTTATTGCCACATCTATCGCATGGACAGAGAATCTTCTCTATTATGATCTAATTATGTGCGCGTGCAAATTCAATGAAAGCAGCAACTCCTGTGATAAACTTAGGTTGCATACGTTGTTGCCAATCCACATACATCCAGTCCTTAACTCTGACGTACTCATGGGCCATGTTAGACTGTATAACATATAAATTGTAGGTTATGGTGACTATATTGAGAAATATAAGAACGGGATAGTTACTGACAAAGGAGAAAATCCGTGTATATGCTTTGTGTGTGCGTTTGTCGTTGAAAAGAATAAATTATCGAACGTATGTTAACCGATAGACGGGGACTAAGTGGCGCTTTTAGTTTCATATATGAGTATCGATGAGAATATGAAGGTTTCATATTATCACCGAGTATCATATATTGGTTTTAACTTGAACATCTCGAATCACTCTCTAATTATGCGTTTGTTGTGTATCTTGTTGTATGTGTGTGTTCCGGCTGTCGGGGGTAGGCTTCTATCCCATTAAGCGAGCGAACACCCATCACTTGTGCTTTCAACCGTTTCGAGTAAATTTCGGCAGCACCTCCCCGCTGTTCTCCGAGTACACTGTAATAGAATAGATAATCATTTCAAAGCTGTGAAACAACGTTGAAATGAACATCTAATCTATCTTTGTACACGGAGAACCAGCGAAAAGGTACCGACGAAATATCTCGAAACGGATGAAAACACAAGTGAATGAAGGCGTTTTCTTTATACATTCTTAACTTGTCCACACAGGACAAATCTATGGGTTACCATACGATTGAATTTTCTCGTCGCGTAGACTATACGACGGTTGTTAGTATCGAGCTATACCGTCCGATATTTAACAACCTTCGTATAGTTCTATGTCACGACGAACATCGCACGTATGTTAACCGATAGACGGGGACTAAGTGGCGCTTTTAGTTTCATATATGAGTATCGATGAGAATATGAAGGTTTCATATTATCATCGAGTATCATATATTGGTTTTAACTTGAACATCTTGAATCACTCTCTAATTATGCGTTTGATGTGCATTCGTGTTGTATGTGTAACATGATTTTAAACCATTGAGATCAAGATTTGAGAAATTTTATAAGTGGTCGTTAACATGATAACAATCATCTCTTCTTATCAGTCCATATCTGAATTCTAAAGGGCAGTATATTTGCTATTAAAAGATCATGTTCAACTCTAAAGCAAGGGAAAAACAGAGGAATATAGATCTATTAAAGTCAAGCCATAAAGCTAATCACATATTTACAACATTGCAGATACATTAACGCAAAACATAGTTATGATGCTTCAAAAGAATCAATTATCAAGGATCTGGGAGTGGAGATGAACATACAGCTTCCCGTCAATAAGATCAACAAGACAGAGACAGATAAAATATAAGATTAGAATGATGAACAAGATAATATGCTTGAAAGATGCTATATTTGCTGATTGAATATAAATGAATCTACCAATAAGATTAAATACATGATAATATATGTAGAGGAATTCAGGCTATGAACACAAACCACCAACTATTTCATATGCTGGCTGAAAGAAACGGGCGAAAAGATTCATAGTTTTCCATAAACTACAAGCAGATTCTGCCATTACTAAGTACAAAACAAAATGGATTATAATTTAAAGGAGAAAGAAGAGCTTGAAGCAAAATCAGATCAAATTATATTGTCCCACATGGGTTGCTCTCCCAGACATTCGATAGCATACATGTCATAAGAAAAATAACAGAAAAACAATTTCTTAAGCTTAAATACCCTCTAAATATGCCAAACAGCTTGCTTACAGTTCTACCGATACATTATTAGACATAAAGTCCCTGCAGACGCCAAATCTGGAACAACTATCACCTTATCATCGAATGTTACGTCCACAAAAGTGAAGGTAACAGAATAAATGCACCAGTACAAACTCGACCTCGAATTAGCCTAAAGCTTTGCCGGGATGGAACTAAATCAACAAGCAAAGCATATTTACACTACAAGCTTACACCTACTGTAAGGGATAAATAGGGCACTCTACAGTTCACATCTCACAGCCCAACCGAACCCCAGCCCCAGCCCAACCGAGCCCTAGCCCCGGCCCCAGCCCAGCCCCAACCCCAACCCTAACCCCAACCAAACCCAAGCCCCAACCCTAACCCCAATCGAACCCCACAACCTAACCCTGACCCTAACCGACGCCGACGCCGATGCCCTCACCCCTACCCGAACCTGGCCTGAACCCTAGACTACAACGTTAAAATTAAAAATTATTTGAGATTTACTTACAAACCGTGCGCGCGGTGGAGGAGACGGTAGAAATTGGTAGTCGACGACGATCGGCGAAGGTGGCGACGAGGCGCGGGAAGTCGACTAAGGTGTCGGGAAGGCCGACGAAGATGGCGACGAGGCGCGAGCACGGTGGCGACGAAGCGCGGGAATAGGCGACGAGAGGCGTGGGAGTGAGAGAGAGAAATTTTGGAAACGTTGAATATAATTTTTCTGTGCTTTTTTGTATATTAATAACTTATTTAGATGCCCCTACGGACATAACCGTTGGTCCACGGCTTGCGGCTTCGTAGGGCCAAACAAAAAATTGGAACGTAAGCACCGTAGGGACAACGATTTGGCCCTATGGATATATCCGTAGGGGCAAGAAATATTTGCCCCAACGGATTTCTGTGTCCGTAGGGGTAACCCCATATTGTAGTAGTGTATATGGTCTCTAATAGTGACTGTATGTAGTAGTGGCATAAGGTACTACCCATCCCTACATGTCAAATTTGACCTTAAAATACCTCTAAGTATATAATTAAACTCTTAAATTAGAGTTCTCACACAATTTTATAGTTTTTGCAATATTGATGTAATTTACATTCAAAATTATACACAAATATAAATGAAATACAATTATATTCCTTTGTGTTCTCATATTATTCTCTGTTTGCAAGTATTTTTGCATTCATAAATGTGATTTTTGTGATGTGATTTGAGCAACCTAACAAGATATCCCGTCTAGGTAATTCCTTAGACAATAGTGTATAATTAAGCATAGGTGCTTGCGCTAATGGAAAGTCTCGAACCCAGGACTTTCTGGACGGCCTTTAAAACTCAAATACTTATTTTGTTTAAACTCTACCTATTTTGAACGTTCACTTCGTTAAAGGACTTAAAGAGGGTAAACAACCTGGATTCTAAATTAGTATTATCTTGAGTTTGATTCTCGGAACAATTTTACTTTAATAATCAGGTTTTTGAGCAGGTCTAGTTGATTTAGCAAAATATAGACTATTAGGGATGAGATATTCCTTTCTTTTGTGATTGTGTGTAAATATTGTATATACGGGTGACACAAATTTCAATCGATTCTTTATGATCCATATTCTTTTGTAAATCCACATCCTCAATTCTTTTGTTCCAATCGTAACGATCCCTCCCACATTCTTAAAAAATATCCTTTCTTAGGATGTAACCGAATGTAACAGCCCTAAACTTTCTGTACGATATTTTTTCAAAATACAGAAAGGAACACCTAAGCCTGAGCACAAGTTATAAATTTGATTTGCTTTTAAACAGAAAGAAACAACTTGTAGCTCACTGGTAAAGCCTTGCACTGCAGTGACGAAGCCCCTGTGTTCGAATCCCATCAGTCACATTATCTTTTTATTAAAATTTCTTTTAATCTTTTAGAAGCCTAAGGGTTTACACGTGTACTACACATAAAATTAAGAATTACAGAACAAACAAACACGTGCACTAGGGTATACCAACGGGCCATGACACGTGGCAAGTATCCGAGCACCCCAACAACTGAGATGGCCGGCGAGATGCTAGATTAGACCGGCGCCGTCGGTTCAAACTGAGGGTAATGCCCCCATTTTTTCACCTTAGCACCTCTTCGCCTACCCCACTAACCCCATATTGTTTATTTTCTCTGCATTCATCCAGAGAACAATAAAACACCATTTAAGCCAATTTTTAATGCAAATTTTAATGCATTCTTTCTCCCTCTAAATCCTAATTTTCCCTATAAATACCAAACTCCATTTTACTCATCCTCACTCAGAAATTCCCTGCCAAAACTCTCAAGAATTCTCAAGTCCTTTTAGTGTGCAAGTGGAGTTAGCGAAGGGTGAAGTTCCGACGATGATCCAAGAAGTTTCCGGCGACGAAATGACGCCCCGAAACCTTCCTTAATTTCCTCTCTCTCTTCTCTAGTTCAAAAGCCAGTAAGTCCCTTCTCCTCCTCTCTTCTTCTATTATAAAAGTTCTATTTCTAAAACCTGACGGAAGCGGAGTTAATCTGACTTCCGATTTGTTTTTTTTTTAAAACTCTACTTTTCTTAATCAATAAAATTCCATACTATCACATAAGGTTTAACAAACATAAACTAACCTATTAAAACAAGTTTCATCTCAAAATACACTTCTTTGAAATTTTTATTGTATTTTTACAGTAAAATACCACATACTTTAGTTACGACATGAAATAACACAAAACTTGTATTACCTTTAGATAACTCACAAGGTAATGACCTAACACATCACAACACACATTTTTGACATATCACGATGAAATTTTGGGAATATATTCATGAGATAACACGATTTTACAAATAAATACCATCAACTTATAAAACCATTTCTTTAAAAAGATGTATTAAACAATTCTTTGCAATTGCGCCTCTACAACCCGTTTTTGGGGACCTCATTCGGGATGGTGCGGGTTATCGCACATCCTCGGGCCAAGTAGAGCGAGATGCAGACCTCCGTATATTTTAGATTTGGGCTTAGATTTATTTAAGGACCGTTAATCTGGTTTGAGATTAAGATCAACTTAAATATATGAACATTTAGGCTCAATTTATTTTAATTAAGGATACATTAGTCTAATTTGAGACTAAGATCAACTTAGCAAAATTTCAAGGATCATTTTTATTTCAGATCCAACAACAGAGCATTTGGGCTCAGTTGTAAGAAAACCTCAGAGACCTAACCAATTTGGGCTTAGTCTGCTTAATATTTCCTTTTTGTTCATTCAAAAGTGCTAAGCACTTATTTGGGCTCTGTTTGTGCAGCCCTTTTTCCTTTTATGTAAAAATTCTAAGTACTTATTTGAGCTCTGACATATATCATGTGAAGCATTCATTCATGGGCGCTGCCCAATGAGTGTTGAGCACTTTAGTCGTTTGACTAATCATGAAGTGATAAGCATTTTTATGGCGCCCACGTGAGGTGCACGTGTGGTGTTGGGCGCTGCCCAATCAGTACTAAGTATTCAACCGTTTTGGCTGCATATGGAGTGTTAAGCACTTTTTACGTGGTGCCCACGTGAGGAGCACGTGCGGCGCTGGGCGCTGCCCAATCAGTGCTAAGCACTCATCCGTTTTGGCTATTTATAGAGTGCTAAGCATTCTTATTATTTTTGTGGCGCCCACGTGTGGAGCACGTGCGGGGCTGGGCGCTGTCCAATCAGTGCTAAGCACCCCGCCGTTTTGGCTATTTATGAAGTGCTAAGCACTCTTATTATTTTTGTGGCGCCAACACGAGGTGCACGTGAGGCGCTGGGCTTCTGCTTTGGGCGCCCACGTGTTTTCACGTGAGGCGCTGGACGCTTTTAGAGAGGCGTCCACGTGGGAAGCACGTGAGGCGTTAAATTCTTTTCTTTTTTAGAGATTGAATCTCTATTAATGGCATTTTGACCAATAATGATCACCAAGATCTTTGTTTTCAAGATCTGGGATCAAGTCTAAGTTCTTTTATAAGAACTAAGCTTCTTTTAGGGTTAAACCCTATTTTCCTAGGAATTAAATCCCCATAGGATAGATTCTTTTTCCTAGTTCTTTTCTAAATCTTTGATTCTCAAGAACAAGATCTTTTCGATGAGAATTAAATTCTCAATTTGTGGGAGGCTCTTCTTGTGGATCTCTGATCCAGAAAAAGAATTAAGTTCTTTGAGAAGGGTTAAACCCTTAAATAGGTAAAAGAGATATTTTTATCTCTGTGTTTTCTTTACCTACGTTCTTTTTCTTGAAGAGAGAAGTCTTCTTCTTTGAGAATTAAATTCTCCGTTCTTTTGAAAGCTTTCTGCCTTTTTTTATGGGGGGTTCTTTTATCTGAGTGTGTCTCTCCTTGTGTGTCTTTGAGACTTGAACTCTCGGGTTTTTTATATAGTGGAAGCAGATTGTTAATTTGTTTTGAGAAAATCTCTCATTGAGAGATTTCAATTGATTTAATTGGTCTCAAAATTGATCTGCGTAATTTTACCAACCGTTGGATCTTTGATCCAAGGGTTTTCTGTTTTACAGAATATGTTGTTCTTGTTTTTAAAAGATTGGGGAAATATTTTCCCATATACATAATTTATTCTGTTAAGTGGTGATTTTTAATCACCATTGGATTTTTAATCTAAGTGTTCTCTATTTTACAGAGAGCAATCTTTCTTTTTTTTGTCTAGAAAGATTGAGGGAATATATTCCAACCGAGAGTATCTTTCTTATTTAGAAAGATTTGGGAGATATTTTTTCCTAATAGAATATATTTTGATGATTTATCATCCCCGTTGGATATTTGATCCAATGGCTCTATTTAACAGTGAGTATTGTACAATTTAATTCTACCTGGGCGCTGGCGCTCACGTGGGCGCCACTTAAGAATTCAATTCTTATGATAAGTATTTATGTACTTTGCACATTAGCGCCCGTGTAAGGAGCACATGCGGCGCCATATAAGAATATAACTTTTATTCATGAAGCAATCTTGTGCTTTGCACATTGGCGCCCGCGTGAGGAGCACGTGAGGCGCCACCATAAGATTTAATCCTATAAGATTGGCACTGGTGTCCTCGTGGAGAGCACGTGAGGTGCTGCTTCATTCCAACAGAGTTTTGCTCTTTTATTAGGTTAAATATTGGGGGAACAAATGTCCCCCACCATTGTGCTCAGGTGGCTCACACATGAGTGCAATGGTGTCACCTTTTCTACCGTTCGATCTCCTAGGGAGTTGAACCGTCCCTTCATGTCTTATAAATAGGGCATTTGGCCCTTAAGATGACTGTCGTTCCATCATCTTCTTGAGTCTTCTTCTTCCTTCAGAATTTAATTCTCTCCTTAGGGCTTACATCTTTTTCCCAGAACTTTCTCAGAGTTAAACTCCGTCAAAATTGGTAAGAATTATGACCACGATTTAACTCTTAATGAAACTCTTAAAAGAATCTCTTCTCGTTTAGGGTTTTTAACCCATTAAGAGAGCTTTGCACTTCTCTTGGAACGATCTCTTAGAGATCTTAAAAAGACTTTTATTTGGGTAGACCATGGGTCTTAGAAATCTTAGGGTTTTACCGTGTTAGTGACTTTGATCTTTGAGGGTTGTTTGGAATTTAATTCCGTTTCCTGTGGGAAATTTCTGAGAAAATTTCTTTTGAAATTTCTTTTGGGATTTTTATTCCCTTTTCTTATTTTCTTTTTAGGGTTCTTCTTGCAGATTTGAATCTGCTGTAGAACTCGTTTTTCGAGAATATTGAAAGTTTAACTCCACAGTTCAATGAGATTTTTCATTAAATGAGAATCCTTTTGGATTCTTACAATGAGTGCCTGCCTCATCATTGATGGGGCATTTCCTTGATTTTGTAGGGCCCATTGTCCCTTATTCTTTGGATTGTGGTGACTTTATCATGCAATAATGTAGTACAAATTTGGGTGTACCGAAAATGCTAAGGCCTTGAACATTGTGTCGATAATGGACGTGCCAGAACCTGTTCACCGCCGAAAGACTGGACCGAGATGTAAGGACGCCAGGCCTGAATTTGGGGGTAGATGCTATTTGGACTTATCCATCCACCTCTCTGAAAGTACCGAGTTTATTTATGGCATTATATATCGGAGGTTTGGACAGACGCAACCGTTGTCGCAGATTTTATTAGATTCCCCCTTATTTTATGAGGGTTTTTTGATTGTGGGGACGCTCTTCCCTGCAGGCTCAAGTCTTTGCAGTTAATTACGTTATCGCATTGCGATAACCGCTTTCTCTTGCTCCGGTAGTTCACTTCTTTTAATGTGTGTTTTTGTTTGTTTTGGTTACCCGTGGATTGTATACGGAGACTAGTTTATGTCGTCGCCCGTAGGATGCGGATCAGTATAAATCCGCATATTTTAGATTTGGGCTTAGATTTATTTAAGGACCGTTAATCTGGTTTGAGATTATGATCAACTTAAATATATGAGCATTTAGGCTCAATTTATTTTAATTAAGGATACATTAGTCTAATTTGAGACTAAGATCAACTTAGCAAAATTTCAAGGATCATTTTTATTTCAGATCCAACAACAGAGCATTTGGGCTCAGTTGTAAGAAAACCTCAGAGACCTAGCCAATTTGGGCTTAATCTGCTTAATATTTCCTTTTTGTTCATTCAAAAGTGCTAAGCACTTATTTGGGCTCTGTTTGTTCAGCACTTTTCTTTTTATGTAAAAATTCTCAGCATTTCTTTGAGCTCTGACATGTATATCATGTGAAGTATTCAGTCATGGCCGCTGCCCAATGAGTGTTGAACACTTTAGTCGTTTGACTAATCATGAAGTGCTAAGCACTTTTATGGCGCCCACGTGAGGTGCAGGTGCGGCTTTGGGCGCTGCTCAATCAGTGCTAAGCATTCAGCCGTTTTGAAGCATGTAAGGCGCTAAATTCTTTTCTTTTTCAGAAATTGAGTCTCTGTTAATGTCATTTTGACCATTAATGATCACCAAGATCTTCGTTTTGAAGATCTGGGATCATGTCTAAGTTCTTTTATAAGAACTAAGTTTCTTTTAGGGTTAAACCCTATTTTCTGAGGAATTAAATCCTTATAGGATAGGTTCTTTTTCCTAGTTCTTTTCTAAATCTTTGATTCTCAAAAACAAGATCTTCCCGATGAGAATTAAATTCTCAACTTGTGGAAGGCTTGCCTTATGGATCTTTGATCCAGAAAAAGAACTAAGTTCTTTGATAAGGGTTAAACCCTTAAGTAGATATATTCTCCGTTCTTTCGAAAGCTTTCTGCCTTTTTTAGAGGGGGGGGTCCTTTATCTGAGTGCGTCTCTCCTTGTGTGTCTGTGAGACTTGAAGTCTCGGGTTCTTTATATATTGGAGGCAGATTGTTATTCTGTTTTGAGAAAATCTCTCATTGAGAGATTCCAATTGATTTAATTGGTCTCAAAATTGATATGGGTAATTTTACCCACCGTTGGATCTTTGATCCAAGGATTTTCTGTTTTACAGAATATATTGTACTTGTTTTTAACAAGAATGAGGAAATATTTTCCCATATACCGAATTTATTCTGTCAAGTGGTGATTTTTAATCACCATTGGATTTTTAATCCAAGAGTTCTCAATTTTACAGAGAGCAATCTTTCTTTTTTTTAGAAAGATTGAGGGAATATATTCCCAAAACAGAATTTTATTATATTATTGGATCATCGATCCAACCGAGAGTATTTTTCTTATTTAGAAAGATTTGGAAGATATTTTCTCCTAATAGAATTTGATTCTATATTTTGATGATTTATCATCCCCGTTGGATTTTTGATCCAACGTCTTTGTTTAACAGAGAATATTGCAGAATTTAATTCTACCTGAGCGCTGGCCCTCACGTGTTGTGCATGTGGGCGCCACTTAAGAATTTAATTCTTATGATATGTATTTATGTGCTTTTCACATTGGTTCCCGCGTGAGGAGCACGTGCGGCGCTATATAAGAATTTAACTTTTATTCAGGAAGCACTCCTGTGCTTTGCACATTGGAGTCCATGTAAGGATCACGTGAAGCGCCACCATAGGATTTAATCCTATATGATTGGCTCTGGCGCTGGCGCCTTCATGGAGAGCACGTGAGTCGCTGCCTCATTCCAACAGAGCTTTGTTATTTTATTAGGTTAAATATTAGGGAAACAAATGCCTCCTACCGCTGTGCTCACGTGGCTCACACGTGAGTGCAACGGTGCCATCTTTTCTACCGTTCGATCTTCTGGAGAGTTGAATCGTCTCTTCATGTCTGATAAATAGGGCCTTTGGCCCTTGAGATGACTGTCGTTCTATCATCTTCTTGAGTCTTCTTCTTCCTTGAGAATTTAATTCTCTCCTCACGGCTTAGATCTCTGTTCCCAGAACTATCTCAGAGTTAAACTCTGTCAAAAATTGGTAAGAATTATGACCATGATTTAACTCTTAAAGAAACTCTTAAAAGAATCTCTTCTCGTTTTGGGTTTTAACCCATTAACATAGCTTTGCTCTTCTCTTGGAACGATCTCTTAGAGTTCTTAAAAAAACTTTTATTTGGGTAAACCATGAGTCTTAGAGATCTTAGGGTTTTACCCTGTTAGTGACTTTGATCTTTGAGGGTTGTTTGGAATTTAATTCCATTTCTTGTGGGGGATTTCTGAGAAATTTTTTTTGAAAATTCTTTTGGGATTTTTATTTCCTTTTCTTATTTTCTTTTTAGGGTTCTTCTTGCAGATTTGAATCTGCTGTAGAACTCGTTTTTCAAGAATATTGGAAGTTTAACTCCACAGTTCAATGAGATTTTTCATTAAATGAGAATCCTTTTGGATTCTTACAATGAGTGCCTGCCTCATCATTGATGGGGCATTTCCTTGATTTTTTGGGGCCCATTGTCCCTTTTTCTTTGGACTGTGGTAACTTTATCATGCCAGAATGTGGTACAAATTTGGGTGTACCTAAAATGTAAGGCCTTGAAGATTGTGTCAATAATTAACCCCCCTTTTTATAGGTACTATGGTTTCTCATCTGTATGATCTTGAAGAGATTATCTCTTATGAGGACATTCGCGTCCAAGGCCGCTGTTAAGGCCAGGAGTTTACTGATGCCCAATGCGCTGAGGTGATGCGTCGCTTCGATGATTACAACGGTCGATTGCTCCCCCGCCATTTTGCTCTTTTAAAGATTGTCGTTGGGTTGATTTGGGAAGCACTTCCTGAGCTTGATGAGGCCATGCCGCTCGAGGAACTTGATGATACTGAAGACAAGGTGCATTCAGTATATCTGATGGGCCTAATCTCAAAAAAGCGGAGAGATGTTCTTATCACTATTTTGCATCGCGTCTTCCAACAGAAGGCGATAATATCCGCGTACCATAGGATGGACGACATCAGCAGGGATTCCGGCGCTTGCATTCGTGAGAAAATGCATAAGAAGATGGTCAACGAAACTAGAAGCACTTTACTCAAACTTGCTTCTAAGTTCATGAATCCGTGTCCGGAATTCAGCGTCTTGCCATTGTAAACTCCATTTTTCAATATATAAATTTCTTCGAAATATGAATGACACAGCTCCCCCTTTTCTTCACACCAATGTTCATATGTGCCTCCGTGAGGTGTTGTTATATATATATATATATATATATATATATATATATATATATATATATATATATATATATATATAAACTTGCGCCGGTGCTCATGTGTCATGCACGTGAGGCGCTGGTTCGAATCCTGAAAAGAATTAGCGCCGGCGCTTCGCGTGTCAAGCACTTGGGGCGCTGCTGATAGATTTAATCCTAAAAAGAATCAGCGCCGGCACTCACGTGTCATGCACGTGGGGTGCTGCTGATGGATTTACTTCACCTTCTGGATCTGATTTTCATGAGTCAACCTTTTCTTTTCTCATGCCTTTTTTTAGGCATTGGAAATAGATCCATCATGCACAACATTTTCTGCGCCTAAATTTAACTTCTTCTCTTTATATTCTGAAGTAATGATCTTCTTTTTCTTCACAAGGAGAGAACCATTTTTAACAGACCAAGAGTCATGGCTTGCTATCGTCTTCACGCTCGTTGGCAACCATGGGAGGTACCTATCGAGGGAATTGTTCCTCATTTTGCTGCGCGATTAGTGGATCCCGTTCTCACAGATGACCAATGTGACATGTTGATGTTTGAGGTCGTGGCTCATAGGGGCTCTCCTCTTTCTATCGGCTCCATTTGGCTCCAGATGATCTTCTCGTCTGTACTTGTTGACATCCCTTCTCATCCAGCGGAGATGACTCCAGTGATGCTCGACGCGGCGGAGGACAAGATCGAGTGCTTTCATGAAGCACATTTTATTACCCAGCTTCTGAAGGATCGTTCTGTTCAATTGCTAAGCCTGATACGGGCTCAGCGGGCCATCATGTCTGCCTTCGCTGATGAGCACGACGCTAACCGATGGAAGGCCGCTCCTTGTGAAGATATCCATTTCGACATGGTGGAGAAGGCAGAGAGGGCTTTAGAAAATTTTATTCTTAGTTTTGTAAACCCTTGTACTTTTGATCCCATGTTCGGTGATCTGTTTCCTGCAGAATAAAGTACTTATTTAAATGTGCATCTTTATTGTTGACTGTAGAATGTTTTTTCTCCAGTACATATCCATGTGGGCATCTTTCCTCTGCAAATATACTTTGCATTTTATTCTTAGAAGTTTCTGATGCATGCATCTAGCTATAGGTGAACAGTGGACTGATGTGAACAAATGCTTCCCCCTACCACGTTGCTCACGGTCGTGAGTGAAGTAATGCATAGCGTATAGCCAGTTTCGAGCTGGCATACACAATTTTTATTAGAATTTTGATCACAAGCGTCATCATCTATCGTTAGCTCAGATTTCGATCCTCAAGAAATGTAGTTCAAAACCCCGAGGCCTATGAGTTGCGCCTTTCTGTTTCTTGATGTCTTGATCTGGCACGAAGTAGTTTATGTACTCATTTCGGAGTTTGTAGTTTATTCAATCATTTCAGATTCTCTAGTTTATGCACTCATTTCGGAGTTTTTTTAGTTTATGTACCCATTTCAGAGTTTGTAGTTTATTAACTCATTTCGGAGTCTCTAGTTTATATACTCGTTTCGGAGTGCTTTTAGTTTACCTCCCTGTTCCCCTCGGAAAGACGGCGCGGCGCGTGGTCGTCTCGCCTGAGGTTCGGGGCAGATTCTAATTGATGCTATCCGTCTACCTCTCCGAAGATGCCAAGTTGATTTATGGCACCGTATATCGAAAGTTTAAACGGATGCGTCCGATGTAGCAGACTTCGTCAGATTCCCCCTCGCTTGAGAGGTCTTTTCCTTTGTTTTTTCTTTGCGCGCTTTGGGGGTCACGTGAAGCACGTGAGGCGTTGCCTCAAAGTTTTAGCGGTGGCTCTTTACAGGGGTCACATGGTAGCACGTGACCCTGCCTGTTTGAAGATGTGTTTATCTTTTTTAAGAATCAAATTCTTCACAGGGTTAAACCCTAGCAATAAACTTTAGAGGAATTAAATTCCTGTTATTTTGACAGATTTGAGTTCTTAACTAGGATTAACCCTGGTTCTATTCATTTTGAAGGAATTAAATTCCTATGACATAGGGTTAAACCCTAATTTTAATTCAAAGGAATTAAATTCCTATAATTCTGTGAGAATTAAATTCTCAAACATCCATTCCCTCTCTATACTTTGGATCTGCATGGCAGGATCTCAACCCAATGAGAATTAAATTCTCGATTCATGGGGAGATGTGCACTTTGCAGATCCTCTGCTAAAGAGAGAACTAAGTTCTTCTTTTAATATCAGAGTTAAACTCTGCTGAGAATTAAATTCTCATTTTTCTTGAAAGCCTCCCCCTTCTTACCTAAGGTTTTCTTTTGCAGAAGATCCAAATTCCTCCAAAGTCTCAAGGCTCTATTTTTCTCTCTCTCTCTATGTATCGATCTCTGTATCTATCTCCTGTCATGTGTGTCTATTGGCTCCTATTTATAGGAGAAGAAGCAGAATCAATTAGTTTTAGTGAATCATTCTTTGAGGTATTTGATTTGTATTCATTGGAGATCTGATTTACATTCATCATTCATTTGGACCTTTGGATTATTAGGTGGATGTTATCCACCATTGGATTTTAAATCCAAAGATATTCTTCTGTTGTTTCGGTTAGATTTTAAGGGGAAATCATTCCAAGTTCGAGATTTTTCCTTAGATAGGTGATATTTAATCACCTTTAAATCTTTAATCCAATCGGTTTCAAATAATCATTCCCCGTTGGAAAGATTAGAATGCTTTTCAGAATTTAATTCTGTTAAATAAATAGGCTTTGAAAGCCGGTCACGTTTAGGCACGTGACCCATGATCACGTGTAGGCACGTGACCCCCCTGGAACGAGCTTTCTTCTCCTTTCTGTGCTCTGTCTTCTAGCCGTTGTTCAACCGTCACGTGTCAACACGTGACCCTTGGTCACGTATGAGCACGTGACCCCTTTCTGAAGCCTTTTCTTTGATTTAGTCAGGGAACTGAGTCTACCTTTGCCGCTGCTTTTAAATGTCACGTGCCAACACGTGACTGATGGTCACGTGCTAGCACGTGATGCTTCTTCCGTCGGCTTTCCTGATTTTAAATCAGGAAATAAATGCCCCCACAGCGTTGTTCTCACGTGTCTGCACGCGAGTGCAACGCTATCACTTTTTTGTGACCGTTGGATTCCTCTAGGGATTTGGGGAGATGAAGCGTTTCCATCACCTCCTATAAATATTGGGGTCATTTCAGAGACGCCTCCACTTTGCTTGTCTTCCTCCTTGCAAACTTTTTTATGAGAATTTAATTCTCTTCTTCCAGAGCTTAGTTCTCTGTCTTGAAACCATCTTCAGAGTTTAACTCTGTTCAAGTGACCCTTTTCCTCAGGTAATGTTCTTGGACAAACAGTGAACTTTCACGTTCCTCTGGATTTTAAATCCAAAACAAGGGTTTTTACCCCCCCTTTTTTTAACAAAGAACCCATTTTTCTTCAAGCTTTTTAACCAAAGTATGAAACCATTTAACCTCCAACAGTAGATTTCTTAGGGTTTAGATGATCTTTAGGGAAATAATGGTGATAATCCATGGAGCTTAACCCCGTTCACAGAAAACATATTTCTGGGAATTTAATTCCCTTTTCTCAATAAGGAATTTAATTCTTATGAAGAACTCAGCTTCTTCGCATGGAGGCTTTTTAGGGTCTCTTTGCCCTAAGTTGTCCTTCTGTAATTAATAGAACAGAAGCTTTGTAATAATTCTCATGATCTTTATTTCAGGTATCATGGATGCCCATTTGTATGGTCTTGAGCGTGTATGTCCCGTTTCCAAGGTTGCTGTCGCGAAAGTGAGCTTACGTGGCCTGATAGGGCGACACGTGGCGAACATATTGCCGTGCGAGAAAAGGGTTCGGCCGTAACTTCTCGGAGAGAGAGCTGGCTTCTAAAGCGCTGAGCGAGCTTCACACGAGTCTTATTGCCAAGGCCAACAAAGCGTATGAACTCTGGCGGGTGCTTCAAGAGTCTATCAGGGAGGTGGTGACTCTTGATAAATCTGCTACACTCACTCGTGAGAGGGTCGAGGCTCATAAGGCCACCGAGAAAGAGCTTGAAGGCCGGCTCGCTTCGTATCAGGCCCAGCAGGCTCAGGCGGAGGCCCGTCTTTTGGCGATCTTAAATCATGAGGCTGTGGCCCAACAAAAGCAGGATGAGCTGACCAAGCTGCTAAATCGCCCGCCGGCTTGAAACATTTGTATCTTTTCCTTCCTTCTTGTATATACTCATAGATGAGAGTATTTTCTTTTGTTCTTTCATGAATTGTACTTTGTATCCATTTTGGTTTATGAATAAAAGATACATTTTTCCTCTCAATGATGTGTCTCTTTTCATTGAATGTGTTTTGCGGACAGTTTATCTTGATCTCCTTACAGGGCAGCAATGGGTTAGGATTCAGGGTTAAGATCTGCCTCCTAAGACTTTTGATCTTTGTGAGCCGTGAAGGTCTCATAAAGAGTTTTTCTCCCTACAGGTCGAGAGGATCCCATAGGTGTAAGTTCTTCTTAAGAATCGTGAGGATTCTTGAGCGGATTTTCCCTTGAGAGTCGTAAGGATCTCAGAAGAGAGTTTTTCTTCCTTACAGGTCGTGAGGACTTGCAAGTGCTGGAGTTGGTCACCCTTATTCGTGTTTCACGGGGTCAGGGGTTGCTCAAGACATCGTAGTTTAAAGACGTCGCGGTCAAGGTTAAGGACCTCATAGTCCATGGATTTAGGGACTCCACAGTCCGATGTTAGTTTTAAGACATCACGGTCAAGGTTAAGGACCTCATAGTCCGTGGATTTAGGGACTCCACACTCCGATGTTAGTTTTAAGACATCACGGTCAAGGTTAAGGACCTCATAGTCCGTGGATTTAGGGACTCCACAATCCGATGTTAGTTTTAAGACATCACGGTCAAGGTTAAGGACCTCATAGTCCGTGGATTTAAGGACTCCACAGTCTGATGTTAGTTTTAAGACATCACGGTCAAGGTTAAGGACCTCATAATCCGTGGATTTAAGGACTCCACAGTCTGATGTTAGTTTTAAGACTTCACGGTCAAGGTTAAGGACCTCATAGTCCGTGGATTTAAGGACTCCACAGTCTGATGTTAGTTTTAAGACATCACGGTCAAGGTTAAGGACCTCATAGTCCGTGGATTTAAGGACTCCATAGTCCGATGTTTGGTTGCAGGGACCCATCACCTCTTTGAAGACGTTGAGGAATTACAACGCCAGGTATCAAAGGAGTGAAGAGATGTACCCTTAAACCAAGGTAGAATCCATACGGAATCGGGGTGGTTGATCGTTAGTTTTAAGACATTACGGTCGAGGTTAAGGACATCATAGTCCGTGGATTTTAAGGACTCCACAGTACGGTGTTTGCTCTGGATGCTTCACACGGGTTCACTGCCGTGCTTGGCGAGGACCAGGCTCCACTCTGGGCGTTTTCCGCGGGGTCAAAGAGTGACGTTATCCGCGTTCCACGTAACCAGGAATTTTGCACTAGATGCTTCACACAGGTTCACTGCCGTGTTCGGCGAGAACTAGGCTCCGCTATGGATGCTTCACACGGGTTCACTGCCGTGTTCTGCGAGGACCAGGATCCGCTCTGTACGTTTTCCACGGGGTCAAAGAGTGACGTTATCCGCGTTCCATGTAACCAGGAATTTTGCACTAGATGCTTCACACGGGTTCACTACCGTGTTCGGCAAGGACTAGGCTCCGCTCTGGTTGCTTCACACGGGTTCACTGCCGTGCTCTACGAGGACCAGGATCCGCTCTGGACGTTTTCCACGGGGTCAAAGAGTGATGTTATCCGCGTTCCACGTAACCAGGAATTTTGCACTAGATGCTTCACACGGGTTCACTGCCGTGTTCGGCGAGGACTAGGCTCCGCTCTGGATGCTTCACACGGGTTCACTGCCGTGCTCTGCAGGACCAGGATCCGCTCTGGACGTTTTCCACGGGGTCAAAGAGTGACGTTATCCGCGTTCCACGTAACCAGGAATTTTGCACTAGATGCTTCACACGGGTTCACTGCCGTGCTTGGCGAGGACTAGGCTCCGCTCTGGATGCTTCACACGGGTTCACTGCCGTACTCTGCGAGGACCAGGATCCGCTCTGGACGTTTTCCATGGGGTCAAAGAGTGACGTTATCCGCGTTCTACGTAACCAGGAATTTTGCTGATTGTATCCGCATTTCACGGAATGGAGGTTTGACTGTTGGTGATAGGTATATCGCCGAGCCATGGAACTAGGGGTTGCCGCTGCTCCGCTTTGTCTGAAGTTGTTTCCGTTGTTATGAGACGAGTGTTGGGATGATCTCTAGGTCGCTTGCGGCCCGTCGAGATTTAGCTTCTTTCTTATGATGAATCCTGGGGGAGAAGTATGATCCCTTTTTTGTTTACGCCCTTGGATTATATACAGGGTGTGATGGAACATCACCTGTAGGGCATAAATTAAAACTTTTTTTATTTTATTTCTTTTTCCGCGATGCTCTATCATTTCAGCTTTTATATCGCGGAGGTCGTGATTGCCCTATCATTTCGGCCATTTTTCGCGGTGCCCAATCATTTCGGCTATTTATTTTATTTTTACTCGCTGCTTTTTATTGCGAGTTGCCCAATCATTTCGGCTATCTGTCATGCATACATTTTTACTTGCTGCTTTTTATTGCAAGTTGCCCCATCATTTCGGCTATTTTGTATGCATGTGTGGCTCGCTAGCTTTTTCTCTGCAAGCTTGGATTTTAGACACCGATTTCGGCATCAGCACCGCTACAACTGGGATGTTGCCAGGAGCGAATCATCATTTGCCTCTGTCGATGTTGAACAAAGGTGGCTTAGTAAACAGGGTTAAGGGTCATGTCGACCAAGACTTTTGACTTCATGAGACGTAGGGGTCTCACAAAGGCATTTCTCCCTACAAGTCGTGAGGATCTTGTAGGTGTGTTTTCTCCTTGGGAATCGTGAGGATTCCTAAGTGCATGTCTTCTTGCAAGTCGTAAGGATCTTACAAAAAGGTCTTCTCCTCATAAGTCGAGAGGACTTATAAGGATTGCTCACTATATGGACATACCCCTAGTCACGGGTAGGACTTTGCTGGGGAAATGTTTATTCGCGCCCATGGATTGTATACAAGGGTCAGTATTGAGTCACTTGTAGGGCAATATCGAAAGTTGTGGGGGATTTGCTTAAGAACGGGTTTAGGTTTCTGTAACTTAAGACTTTCAAATCTTATGAGCCGTGAGGGTCCCATAAGAGAGTTCTCCTTACGAGTCGTGAGGATCTCGTAAGTGTATTTTCTCCTTAGGAATCGTGGGGATCCCTAAGTGTGTCGCTCCCTTGTGAGTCGTAAGGATCCCACGCGGGTGATTTCTCCTTACAAGGTCGAGAGGATCTTGTAAGTGTCTTTTAACGAGGTTGCGCCCTTTCGGGTTTTCACAATCACTCGCCGGTAGTCCTGCTGTTTTTACTCGCGGAGCCCTTTCGGGTTTTCATCCATGCCCATTTTGCTTATGGATATACCGTTTTTTATTCTTTTTCTCTTTTTTTTTACAAGGTCGCGCCCTTTCGGGTTTTCACGAACACTCGCCGGTAGCCCTGCTGTTTTTACTCACGGAGCCCTTTCGGGTTTTCATCCGTGCCCTTATTGCTTATGGACATACCGTTTTTTTATTTTATTATTATTATTTTTTATTATTATTTTTTATTCATCTCGTCAGCCCAAGGATACTGCGGCAGTAGTTTAAGGACGTTTCGGTCTGTCGTTAGTTTAAGGACGTTTCGTTCCGTCGTTAGTTTAAGGACGTTTCGGTCCGTCGTTAGTTTAAGGACGTTTCGGTCCGTCGTTAGTTTAAGGACGTTTCGGTCCGTCATTAGTTTAAGGACGTTTCAGTCCGTTCAGGGGAAGGCCGGCTACTGCTTATAAAGTCTGAGCTTAGGAAGATAGCGAGCGGACATAGTCGTTGTCATCTATCATTAACCTAGGCTGTGGCTCATTAAGCGTAGTATTTCTTTAGGAAGCGGCCGTTTATTGGCCTGAAAGGCCTTTCACCGTGCATATCTATGAGTAAATAGGCTCCACCCTGATAGACCTTGTCTATGATGTACGGGCCTTCATAGTTCGGCTCGAATTTTCCCCGCTTAGCGCGATTGGGGATCATAGGCCTTTTGACCACTAGCACGAGTTCGCCATGGCGGAATATCCTCGATCGGGTCAATCTTTCGTATGAGCGCGTCATCTTTGCTTTATAAGCTTCTAGATTTTGTTGCGCTATGAGACGTGTTTCATCGAGGGCATCAAGCTCCTCAAGCCGGAGGTGAGCATTTTCTTCGTTTGTCAACTCATGGTGGACTGCCACTCGTAGAGGAGGTAGCTCTATCTCGAGGAGGAGTACCGCTTCCGTACCGAATACCAGTGCGTATGGCGTCGTGTTCGTGGCCATCTTGAACGTAGTTCGATATGCCCAAAGTGCCTCTTGCAGTCTCTCGTGCCAGTCCTTCTTATTTTGGGTCACCGTCTTTTTTATGATCTTTTTCAAGGTCTTATTGAAGGCCTCGGCCAGACCGTTAGCTCGTGGATTATAAACTGAGGAGTATCTCCAGTCTATATTATGCTGTTGCGCAAAACGGCTAATCTTATGGCTTCTGTAGGCTGGCTCGTTATCGGAGATAATCCGCCGTGGAGTTCCAAACCGATAAATGACGTGCGTTTTGAAAAAGTGGAGGATATTCTCCGTCCTCACTTCCCTCAGTGGTACCGCTTCCGCCCATTTGGAGAAGTAATCAGTTGTCGCCAGGATGAAATGATGTCCCCTTGACGATGCTGGTTCGATGGGGCCGGCTATGTTAGTCCCCCACATTTCGAATGGCCAGCTAGCCACCGTTGGATGTAGTGGACTCAGATGCTGGTGGATGAAATCCCCGTGGATTTGGCATGAGTGGCATTGCTTTGCATATTCGAGGCAGTCCTGGATCATCGTGGGCCAGTAGTAACCCATCCGTTTAATTTTTAACTTCATCTTCGGGCCTGCTTGATGAGAACCACAGATTCCGTCGTGAACTTCCTGAACGACTCTTTCTGCTTCGTCAGGTCCTAAACATCTCAGCCATAGGGAATCAAACGACCTCTTGTACAGAGTATTGTTGACGAAGGCGAAAGACAGAGCTCGTTTCATGAGCTGATGTCTTGAGTACGCTTCTTTGGGCATTCGGTCGGACTTAAAGTAGTCTATGAAGACTTCCCTCCAGTCTTCAGCCTTCTCACGGTCTTTTATTTGTAGGGTCGTCTGCTCAGTCGCTCCCTTTTCTTCGTATGATTCCGGAGATATTTCTGCTGGGGCAAGCACTCGACGGCTTTGTACCATGATTTTAACGTCATCGAGGTTCTCGTCAGCCAATTCTTTAGCGAGCTTAGCTAACGCGTCTGCTTTGCTATTTTCCGCGCGTGGTATACTTTCCAGAGTATAGGAGGGAATTTGAGTCAACAGTTGTCGCACCTTTTCACCATACTTTACCAACTCCGGTTTGCACGTTTGGTAGTAGCCGTTTACTTGACTAACGACCAGTTGAGAATCCCCATATATGAGGAGGTTTTCAATTCCCATGTCAATGGCGATCTCGAGGCCCGCTATCAAAGCTTCGTATTCGGCTTCATTGTTCGTCCTCGATTCCGTTAAGGAGAAAGCAAAGCGCATTATCCCTCCTTGTGGGGTCACGAAGATAAGGCTTACTCCCGACTTGACTATAGGGGTACTTTGTTTGCGCTTTTTCATGGAAGATGCTCCATCGAAATAAAGTTCCCATTGGGTATCACCACCGTCGATCGCGTCAAATGCATGTTCGTCCGGCAAATCGCAATTTAGAGGAAAAACCGGTAGGTACTGGATGCTCAGCAAGGAAGTCGGCAATGGCTTGGCCTTTCACTGCTTTAAGAGGCTGATAGGTTATTGAAAACTCCATCAGGAGTATGGCCCATTTAGCGAGTCTCCCCGTCAATATGGCCTTTGACATTAGATATTTTAGGGGGTCCGCCTTTGATATAAGACGGACTTCATGTGCCAATGCATAGTGCCGGAGTTTTGTTATTGCAAAGATTAACGCCAGGCAATGTTTTTCGATAGGGGAGTAATTGCTTTCTGCCCCCAGAAGAACTCGGCTTAAATAGTATAGCGCTCTTTCTTTCCCCTGGTCATTCTCTTGCGCCCATAAGGCGCCTAAAGAACCTTCGAGGGCGGTTGTATAAAGAATAAAAGGCTTCCCCTTGACTGGAGCAGCCAGCACCGGCGGGTTCTGCAGGTATTGCTTGATTTCATTTAGCGCGCTTTGGCATTTTCGGTCCCAGACGAACGGAGTTCCCTTCTTTGTCAGGTGGCTGTAAGGACGACACTTGCCTGAAAGATTGGCGATAAACCGCCGGATGTACGCGAGCTTTCCTTGGAGAGACCGTAGCTGTTTGAGAGTCCTTAGGGGTGGCATCTCCATAATCGTCTTGATCTTAGATGGATCTATTTCGATACCTCGGTGTCGGATGATGAACCCCAAGAATTTACCCGAGGAGACTCCGAACGCGCATTTGAGGGGATTCGTCTTCAAATTATATTGCCGAAGGCGTTGAAATACGGTCTTCAGATGCTCTAAATGCTCTTCGTATGACATGCTCTTCACTACGAGGTCATCAATATAGCACTCGACGATTTCATGTATGAGATCATCGAAGATCTTTGTCATGGCCCTTTGATAGGTAGCACCGGCGTTATTTAGACCGAAGGGCATAACCTTGTAGCAGAATATACCCAAAGGGGTCCGGAAAGCGGTATACTTCTGGTCATCGGGATGCATCTTTATCTTATTGTACCCTGATGAACCGTCCATAAAGGAGAAAACCTAATGAGTGGACGTATTGTCTATCATCAGTTCGGTGACCGGTACTGGGAAATTGTCCTTCGGGCAGGCTTTATTGAGATCTCGGAAGTCCACACATATGCGCACTGTCCCGTTTTTCTTCATTACCGGGACGATGTTGGCGACCCAGTCAGGATACTGTACCTCCTGGATAAACCAAGAATCAATCAGTTTCTTAACTTCGGCGTTAATGCTCATTTCAAGCTCGAGCCGCATCCTTCTCAGCGCCTATTTGACTGGCTTGATATCTGGGGATATTGCTAATTTATGCACAGCAATCTCTGGATCTAATCCTGGCATCTCGGAATAGTTCCATGTGAAGCAATCTCTGTGCTGCATAAGCACGTCTTTCAACACGGCCACCCTTTCTTCAGAGAGCAACTCGCTGACGAATGTCGGTCGCGGATCATCTGTCGACCCCAACTCAATCTTCTTGAGGTTATCTGCAGTAGTATGTATGCCATCTTCCAGTTCTTTCGGAGCCGGCGGAAATTCTGAGATCATCTCGTCATTGCTGTTCTCAAAGCACCAGGGGATGTCATCCATGTTCTCGGGCTCTTCTTTTAATATTGTAATCATATGACAGGCACGAGCTTGCTTCCAAGGCCGATGTGGATCTGGTTCTGGTCTTGTGGCTTTAGGTTCGTGCTTTTGTGGCGGTGTTACCCTCCAGCTGCTGGATAAAGCAAACCTGCCTTACTGGTACTGGTCTTCGACCCAATTCTTGAAGGTGAAGCAGTTTTCGATAGGGTGTCCTATGGCTCGGTGATAAGAGCAATAACCCGGATGAGAAACTTTGTTAGCTTGCTCAGGGTGCTTAGACTCCGGAAGCGCGATCATTTGATGTTTTATAGCGAGCTCGAGTAACTTCTCCGTCTTGTCTCGATGGAAGGAATACGCTCGACTCATCTTCTTCGTGAGGGACAAATCCGGACCGCACAATGCCCGCTCACGTGACTCTCTAATCCTGCGTCGTTGTTGTCGACTCCTTTTTCCGCTTCTTGACTTACTTCTGCCTTTGTATCGGGCCTTTTGCACGACGGGTTGACGGGGATGAGCATCTTCATCTTTTGCAGCCTGTTGAAACAGACGTTGCGTCCTGGCTTTTTCGTAGATGGCCATCTCGCGGTTGTGGTCTTCCCGAGCCTTTTGACCTGCTTTCCTGATAAGCTTGTCCACTTGTTCTTCAAATGACGGACTCGGCACTTCACTCGCGGGATCCAGTTTTGACGAGGGGTTAGCATTCCCCGACAGGGTGTCCTACTCCTCATCGAAGTTATATATGGCGTAGCTGCCGTGGACTCGCTCCCGTTTCCCGGATCTCACATATCCAAGCCCAAGCGTTTCCATTCTCCCGTTGGGTAATTTGCGCTGAGTTCCAGGGACATCCCAAATCCTGTTGTAGAATCGAGCTTGTCGAACAGTCTGTTTTAAGGGTACTCCTTGGCTCTTCAACAGCCTCTTTAGTCCATTTGTGTAAAATCTAGGCAAACGGATGGGTTGGAGCCTGTCGAGTGTAGAATCCGCGCCATGCCAGATTTCTTTCTCCACTCTCGTTTCCGTGGATTGGTAGAATAGGATCACCTTTTCACCCTTTCGCCTGGGAGGGACGTAAAACGTCTGCAGGTCCTGCACATTGTAAGCTTCAAGTGCGTCAAGATCTTTGTAGTGCTCCGGCGGGATCATGGTGATTTGCAAACTTCGATCATCACCAAGGAGCTCTTGTATTGGCGGCCGACTGGAGAACACAACATTAACCTCATCTTCCGAGTCACTTCCGAAGATTAACATGGGGGCGGACGATCCCGGGTTGTTGTGTCGAGACTGCCCAGCATAAACTTTCTCTTCTTCTTCTTCGGTATCGCTCCCGAAAACAGGGATGGTGGCGACGACTTTGTTCTCCGGCTTGCGACACTTTTCTGTATCCTCGAAGTCTGGCAAAAAGTACTTTGCATCTTCGTACTTGCGGACTTCGTTCACGGAAAATGGGTTCAGCTCACCTGTTACGGTATACTCAAAACCATCCTTGAAGTACTTCATACATTGATGCTGCGTAGAAGGGATGATGTTGTACTCATGTAACCAAGGACGACCGAGCAAGGCGTTGTAGCAGGTCTTGGCGTCAATGATGTGAAACTTGATGTCCGTGATGAGTAGTCCGAAGCGTAATGTTAGTATTACAGATCCGAGAGTCCGTGATGACTGGGAGTCGAATCCGGAGATGGTAATTTTGTCACGAGCGAGATGCTGTACGCTCATGCAGATTTCCTTCAACACCCGAACATTAAGGAGATTGACGGAGGATCCATTATCCACCAGGATTTTGCCTATCTTGATATCATGGCAGTATCCAGATATATATAGGGGACGGTTGTGGTCGCTCGTCCCGAGGAGAAGGTCTTCGTCACCGAAGGTGATGTCGGCCGTGTGCACTTCCTCCAGTTCATCCTTCATCCTTTTCTGCGGCGAGGAAGGCTTGGAATTGCTTGGGTTCTTGTAATGCCTTGATTAATGAATCTCACGCTTCTTTGGATAATAGGAGGGCATCGAGAATGCTGAGCTGAGAAGGTAGCTTCCTTAGGTGTGCTAGGATGTTGTAGTCCACCTTACCCTTCCTGGGAGGGTCCTTGGCAGTCAGCTCTTTCATGACTTGGTCATCTAGGGCGATATCCCCAGTGACCTTTTCCTTTCCCTTATCTTTTCTATTTGCGGGCCCGAGATTCTTTTCCGGGAGCGTGCGATTGCGCAGCTGAATGTTCTCGCAGGCCTCCGGTTCTTCCCCTTTCCCTAAGACGGACTCTTTAAAGAGAGGGCCCAAAGCCATTTCCTCATCAGAGTCGCTCCCGAAGGTGAGAACTTGTGATCCTCCGGCTTCGACCATGTGACAGCTGCCGGTAGTTCTTTTGTGCCTGTCGGTTGTACTTCTCTGCTCCCGACGAGTTCTGCGTTTCATGCGCTTAAAATGTTGCTGGTGAGAAACATATCCCTGCCACCATATCCTAAAAGCGTCGCACTCCTCAGTGGGGTGCGAAACCTTCCGATGATATGCGCAATAATTAGGGTGTCCCTCCGCCCCATCGAACGCGTTTTCTTCTGAGGGTGGTAGCTTCATTCCCATTGACATGGCTTTGGCGAATCTTCTCCTCGTCTTGAACACGTTTTTATTCGCATCGGATGTCTTTCGATCTGGCTGGAGTGCTTCGATTCTTTCGTTTAGTCGCCTGCGCTTGGCTCCTTCCGATGCAGCCATCTCACGCTCCTCATCGGTTTTACTCTTCAAACGAATCTCGTCTAGAAAGGCGTCAATCATTTCCTCTGTTGGCCATATAAGTTCTGGATCAGGCTGTGCCCCCAGTTTCTCAGTGCCAGGAGTTTTTTCGCCTTCCGAGTGGGAGATCACATGACAACTCGCCACACATCCCTCGGATTCATCCGATGAGCTCTCTCCCTCATCTTCTTCCTGAAAGACGTAGTTGAGGAATTCTTGTAGCGTGACGGGAGTCCACGCTTTTTGATTGTACTCTTCCAGCGCATCAATCTGTTTCTGTAAATCCATGCGCTTGTCTCCAGGCTTCACGGGCTTCTTGGATTTCTTCTTTTTCTTTGAAGGTTTTGACGGTTGGGTGTGAGTACTTGGGCCATCACCACCGCTCTTCATAGTTGGGCGCGGCTTCAACATCCCTTCGATGATTTGAGGTTCAAGCGGGTCCTTCCATTCGACCGCTGGGCACGCATGAAGATCACTCAGCATTCTTCTGGTTTTAGCCGATAGCACGACTTCCCATGGAGCTTCCTCAATGAAAGAACAGGTTGCCCCTGGTGTGTCGCTTTCTTAGGAGTATGCGGCTGTGGCGGGTTCACCTTCCACTTTTCGGACAGCGCAAACTTTCCCTGGAGGTATTGATCTTCAATCCATCCTTTGAAAACGAAGCAATCCTCAATCGGATGGCTTACCGTTTGATGGTAAGGGCAATAGTTGGGGTTGTTCACCTCAGTGGGTTGTGGCGGTCGCCTTGGATTTGGCAAGTTTATAAGTCTGTTGCGTACCGCCAGCTCGAATAGCCGTTTCGTCTTGTCCCGTGGGAACGAGTAGGGATGCTTCATCTTCTCATTATAATACCGGCGTCTTTCTTCCAGTTGATCCATCAGCTTTGGGGCATTGGGTTGCTGCTGGGCATTCGCGACGAAGGTTGCCTTTCCTTTACCCTTGTCACTCCGAGGCTCGGGCTTCGGGGGAGACGGTCTATGACCCATCTGGTCCATCTGGGCCAACTTGTCGATTAGAGCCTGGAATGTGGTTGGCTTAAAGAACATCATAAACTGGGAGATAGTTGCGTGAGGGTCTAGGGTTCCCACGAACATGCCCACCGCGGGCGCTTCCTCAATGCGTTGCTCGCATTTCGACCACAAATTTCGCCAGCGTATAGCATACTGGACCCACGTTTCGCCTGATTTTACCCTGGCATTAATCAATGTCGTTATTAGAGTGCGTTCGCTGGCGCTTGCGAATCGCAGAGTGAATAGCAACTCCATTTCAGCGAACGTCTTGATAGAATCGTTCGGGAGTTCCGAATACCATTCGAACACTGTTTCTGATAAGCTACCCACGAACCGGCGAAGCAACAGTTTATCATCACCGCCGGTGTTACCGTAAAGGGCCCTGAACTGGGCAACATGTTGATAGGGATTGCCGGTCCCCTTATACACGTGGAATTTTGGTATTGTATAACCCGGCGGATATTTGATTTGGTCGTACCAGCTCGGATATGGTCGCCCCATTTTTACGACTTGACCAGCTGCCTCAGTCGCATGATGAACCCGGATTTGCTGGGCTATATAGTCGTCCAAGTCAGCCTTAGAGATTGTCTCCTCCTTGGCCGTTGAGAGAGCCGGTGGTGGATTTGACGTTTCTCCCCTGTCGTCTTCAAGGACGATCGGAGGATCCTCAGTAGGTGGGTCTTGTTGGATCATCATTCCCACCATGTCCTGGAATAAGTGGGCTATCTGCTTTATATTGGCCGCTTGTTCCGCAGCCTCCTTATCTTTCTTTTCCAATATTCTCCGAAGGAACTCAGCGTCAGTTTCCTATTCTTGTTGCTGATCCGAGGACGCCTCGGGGCTTTCTTTCGGCCCAGTAAGCGCGGCCATTGCAATCATCATTTCTTAGAGCTTTTGCTGTTGGTCCTGAGCTTTGGTTACTGACCGTGTAAGCGGTCTATGACCTGTAGACGCACGACTGTCTTCCTTCCTCGATGCCATGTATACAGTGTGGACCATCCTGCCCCCAGCCTTAGGGCGTCTGGGTTCAGCACTTTTAGCTCTCGTTGCTGGCCCGGGGATCTTCTCCGGCCTCCTCTTTTTATGAGCAGTGGAAGTTGAGGGGGCCGTTGAGGTGGGCACCCAGACAGCTTTTCGTGGCTTAGCCTGGTGACTGGCTTCCTGTTGGATTTTCAGCTTCTTGTGCTGGCGGGAGAAATTTGGATCGATCATCGAGTCTTGGGCCTGCCGCCATACTTTATAGATTCGGGAGGACAGCCGTTGAGGAGATTGGGGCTGTTCTGGCTTTACTTCTATAGCCCTTTGCAGCGGATGGGGAGACTTCTTTAGCGCCGCGGTAGGAGAATTCCTACGCACCTTATTTAGCATCTCAAAGCTGTTCCCAGTTGGAACAGCAGCATTAACTTCTGCCATCGGGGCTGGAGGAGTTAGCCCAGAAGGGGAGTTGCCTCCGGCTTTCCTCACTCGGCGCCAGTAACGACGTCGAGCGCGTCGTGCTGATGGAACCGGCTTGGTGAGGGCGATAGTCTCGTCTTGCCCCCTGTGTAGGTGGGGGGTCGTTGCTGGTGCTAGCCTATTAAAGACTGATGTCCTTTGGGTAGCAGGAGTGGAAGCTGGAACAGTCGATCTTGTAAGGACCGACTTTTTGAAAGGAGAAGCCGTCTTGACGACTTCAGGAGCGAGACTGGTTATTTTCTTAGGAGCAGCCTTCTCTGGGATTGCAGGCCCCATTGCGGTTCCGCAGGAGCTCTGGCCCAGTCTGGAGAAGACCGAGGCACTGGTGTTGGGCGACCCGTTGAGAGGGGCCGCGGCTGGAGTAAGACGATCAAAGACCGAATTCTTGGGAGCTTCCGTTGTCAGCACCGGAGCGGTGAAGCATATCGACGGGAGCATGGTCCCAAAAAAAATCCTGTGGTGGCTCGAGTGACCTGTTCCACGGGCATTGTGAATAGCGAAGCAGCTTGGGGTCCGTAGGCTATACCTCCTGGCGAGGCAGAGCGTTGATTGCAATTGTAGTCCGAGCATGTCGCACAAGTGGAGGCCATTGATTCTTTGCTTTCTGCAGCAAACGAAACACCAAATCTTAGTACTTCAAAACCCAAGGGCAACCATTAGCGAACCGCGATTGGTTCGCGAATCACGACACACGAAGTGTGGAGTGGAAAGAGGAAAAGGTCCCACCGGGCGTGCCAGAATCTGTTCTCCTCCGAAAGACGGCGTGGTGCGTGGTCGTCTCGCCTGAGGTTCGGGGCAGATGCTAATTGATGCTATCCGTCTACCTCTCCGAAGATGCCAAGTTGATTTATGGCACCGTATATCGAAGGTTTAAACGGATGCGTCCGATATAGCAGACTTCGTCAGATTCCCCCTCGCTTGAGGCGTTTTTTGATTGTGGGGACGCTCTTCCCTGCAGGAGCAAGCCCCTGCAGTTAATTACGCTACCGCATCGCGGTAACCACTTTCTCCTTCTCCAGATGGTCACTTCGTGTTGTGTGTGTTTGTTTTATGTTTGGTTGCCCGTGGATTGTATACGGAGACTGAGTTATGTCGTCACCTGTAGGGCGCGAACTAGTCCAAATCCGTATTATCTTAGATTTGGGTTTGGGGGTTTGGGTTTAAGGATACATTAGTCTCATTCGAGACTAAGATCGGCTTAAACATTTGTTAAGGATACGTTAGTCTAAATTTTAGACTAAAATCGACTTAACGGGATCGTTTAGATCCAACAATAGAGAAATTAAGGGAGCCCTGTTGTTTAGTTTAGTGACATCACGGTCAGTAGGTAGTTTAAGGACGTTGCGGTCCATAGGTAGTTTAAGGACATTGCGGTCCAATGTTAGTTTTAAGACGTTGCGGTCAAGGTTAAGGACCTCATAGTCCGTGGATTTAAGGACTCCACAGTCCAAAGTTAGTTTTAAGACATCTCGGTCAAGGTTAAAGACGTCATAGTCCATGGGTTTAAGGACTCCACAGTCCACAGTTAGTTTTAAGACATCTCGGTCAAGGTTAAGGACCTCATAGTCCATGGATTTAAGGACTCCACAGTCCAAAGTTAGTTTTAAAACATCTCGGTCAAGGTTAAGGACGTCATAGTCCATGGGTTTAAGGACCCCACAGTCCACAGTTAGTTTTAAGACATCTCGGTCAAGGTTAAGGACCTCATAGTCCATGAGTTTAAGGATCCCACAGTCCGTATCAGTATGTGGTCATCGGGACCCGTCACCTCTTTGAAGACGTTGAGGAATTACAACGCCGAGTATCAAAGGAGTGAAGAGATGTACCCTTAAACCGAGATAGATTAAATAATCTTTGACCCAATTTGGAATCAAGACCAATTAATTATATTATGAGCCCATTGGCTCAGTTGAATTTGAATTGAGGACTTATGGCCAGCTTGGGCTAAGTCCAATCATGTTTAGGATATTGGCCCTCTGTCGGTCCATTAGAGGAGAGGCTTTGCCTCTAGACACTTAGCCAATTGGGCTAAAGTTAGTGTTAAACACCAGCAACAGGGGGTTCAAATTAGTGTTAAACACTAAAACAAATCAGTGTTAAACACTGGCAACAGAAATCTCAAATTAGTGTTGAACACTAAAGTAAATCAGTGTTAAACACTGGGAACAGAGTTTCAATTTAGTGTTAAACACTAAGGCAAGAGGGGTCACGTGGTAACATGTGAGGGCGCCCTGCTTCCCTTTATTTTATTAGGTTAAAAGTCTTGAATACTTTGAAGTATCACGTGCTATCACGTGATGGGCATTCTGATGTTTGTCTATTAAAGCTTCGGCCAAGGGGTCACGTGGTAGCATGTGAGGGCGCCCTGCTTCCCTTTATTTTATTCGGTCAAAAGTCTTGAATACTTTGAAGTATCACGTGCTATGATGTGATGGGCATTCTGATGTTTGTCTATTAAAGCTTCGGCCAAGGGGTCACGTGGTAGCACGTGAGGGCGCCCTAGAGCTCTTTATTTTATTCGGTCAAAAGTCTTGAATACTTTGAAGTATCACGTGCTATCACGTGATGGGCATTCTGATGTTTGTCTATTAAAGCTTCGGCCAAGGGGTCACGTGGTAGCACGTGAGGGCGCCCTAGAGCTCTTTATTTTGTTCTGCAGATAAGTGTTTAACACTTTTAATTCTGAAAGCCATCACATGTAGGCACGTGATGTTCATTGAGGGTCACGTGGTGACACGTGAGGGCGCCCCAGAGCTTCTTTTTTGTGGATCTTTTCAGAGGTCATGTGGTAGCGCGTGAGGGCGCCCCAGAGCTTCTTTTCCTTTGCTTTTTCTTTGCGCGCTTTGGGGGTCACATGAGGCGTTGCCTCAAAGCTTTAGCGGTGGCTCTTTACAGGGGTCACGTGGTAGCACGTGACCTTGCCTGTTTGAAGATGTGTTTATCTTTTTTAAGAATCAAATTCTTCATAGGGTTAAACCCTAGCAATAAACTTTAGAGGAATTAAATTCCTGTTATTTTGACAGATTTGAGTTCTTAACAGGGTTAATCCTGGTTCTATTCATTTTGAAGGAATTAAATTCCTATGACATAGGGTTAAACCCTAATTTTAATTCAAAGGAATTAAATTCCTATAATTCTATGAGAATTAAATTCTCAAACATCCATTCCCTCTCTATGCTTTGGATCTGCATGGCAGGATCTCAACCCAATGAGAATTAAATTCTCGATTCATGGGGAGATGTGCACTTTGCAAATCCTCTGCTAAAGAGAGAACTAAGTTCTTCTTTTAATATCAGAATTAAACTCTGTTGAGAATTAAATTCTTTTTTTTCTTGAAAGCCTCCCCCTTCTTACCTAAGGTTTTCTTTTGCAGAAGATCCAAATTCCTCCAAAGTCTCAAGGCTCTATTTTTCTCTCTCTCTATGTATCGATCTCTGTATCTATCTCCTGTCCTGTGTGTCTCTTGGCTCCTATTTATAGGAGAAGAAGCAGAATCAATTAGTTTTAGTGAATCATTCATTGAGGGATTTGATTTGTATTCATTAGAGATCTGATTTACATTCATCATTCTTTTGGACCTTTGGATTATTAGGTGGATTTTATCCACCATTGGATTTTAAATCCAAAGATATTCTTCTGTTGTTTCGGTTAGATTTTAAGGGGAAATCTTTCCAAGTTCGAGATTTTTCCATAGATAGGTGATATTTAATCACCTTTAAATCTTTAATCCAATCGGTTTCAAATAATCATTCCATGTTGGAAAGATTAGAATGCTTTTCAGAATTTAATTCTGTTAAATAAATAAGCTTTGAAAGCCGGTCACGTGTGGCCACGTGACCCATGGTCACGTGTAGGCACGTGATCCCCCTAGAACGAGCTTTCTTCTCCTTTCTGTGCTCTGTCTTCTAGCCGCAGTTCAACCGTCACGTGTCAACACGTGACCCTTGGTCACGTGTGAGCACGTGATCCCTTTCTGATGCCTTTTCTTTGATTTAGTCAGAAAACTGAGTCTACCTTTGCCGCTGCTTTTAAATGCCACGTACCAACACGTGACTGATGGTCACGTGCTAGCACGTGATGCATCTTCCGTAGGCTTTCCTGATTTTAAATCAGGAAACACTCCCTTGGGTTTACATGCAAACTTGTCCTATCGTTATATGCAGATAACCCTCATTCTTTACGACAGAGATCCGTTCGGTTTTTTGTACTAGGGTTTTTGTCTGTGGTGCCGTCGCGTTGGTTGATGTATTCCTCGATATGCAGTCTTGAAGCTGTTGTTCGAGTAGCCCCGCGACTGTCGTGTCTCTGATCCCTTCGGGGGCTGGACAAGGCGTATTCAAGTAATCTCCTTAGGTCATATTATCGTCAGAAGGGCAAGCGTTAGGAATTTGCCATGACGCTTCTTTACTTGAGCTTAGGATCAATTTGGAGCCCCGATGAGTCATAACCACTCCGATCTGGCATGGGATGATCTCTGATAATCTTTTAGGCTTTATATGAGTTGCCGTCGAGATCCAAAGCTGGGAATATGCCGTCACTTCATTTTTTTCTTTGATGATGTCACGCCGATTCTTTGCTGAAGTAGGGTAGACATCTGTAGGACCTCTATACTGCGTGTATTGCAGTTGAAGTCCGGAGCTAGGAATATGTCATTGCTCTAATTTCATGTGATAGCTGCGTTCGCATCCTGCTGAAATGAGGGGGAACGCCAAGATAGTCTCTAGGTTGTATATGTACCGTCAAGACTCGGAGTTAGGATTTTGCCATGGCTCTATTTTTGCTTTGACCCTTGGGACTTTTGTTGACGTTGCATCTGAATCCTGCTGGAATGAGAAGAACGTCGAGGTGATCTCTAGGCTTTAGATGTTGCCATTAAGACCTGAAGTTACGATTTTGCCGTCACTTCACTTTTATTTGATTGTCGTGTCTGCCCTTGCTGGAATGAGGAGGGATGGGACACAGGGATAGTCTCTAGGTTGTATATGTACCGTCAAGACCTGGAGTAAGGATTTTGCCATGGCACTATTTTTGCTTTGACCCTTAGTTATTTTGTTGATGTTGCGTCTGCATCCTGCTGTCATGAGAAGTACGTCGAGCTAGAGTTAGGATTTTTCCATCACTCCACTTTGCTTTAACCCTTGGGCCCCATTTTTTTTATGACGGCGTTGCGTATGCATGCTGCTGGAATGAGAAAAATGTTGAGGTGATCTCTAGGCTGTAGATGTTACCATTAAGATCTGGAGCTAGGATTTTACCATCACCCCACTTTAATTGACCCTTGGGTTCTTGTTGACATTGCGTCTGTATCCTGTTGGCAAGAGAAGCACGTTTAATTGGAGTTAGGATTTTGCCATCACTCCACTTTTTGATTTGGCTTCTTGGGGCCTTTGTTGACGTCGCACCTGCACTGAGAAGGAGCGTCGAGCTGGAGCTGGGATTTTGCCGTTACTCCTTTTTTGTTTGACCCTTGGGTCTTTGATGGCATGAGAAGCACGCCGAGCTGATCTAGGTTGTAGATGTTGCCGTCAAGATCCGGCTCTCCCTTTGACGGAGCCAGGTGGGAAAATATGGTTCCCTTTTCATTTGTGCCCATGGATTGTGTAAGTCCATGGTAGCGCCCCGGCCGTCTAACAGACGCCAAATGCGGAACAAAAACTTTTACAACTGGCGCTATCGCGTACTATAACCCGGATCTGCCATTAAAGCTAAACTAACAAACTAAAAAGTGGGTAGAAATGTTATACCGAATGATCCGAGTCCTTCGGTCTTCAATTATCATCCCACGCTTTGTTGCGGCTGCTCCGATCTCCTGAATCTCTAGTCTTCTAGTCCAGGTGGCACCACGTCGACGGATCTTTAAACGGGCTCCCGCCTCTGAACCAAGGCAACTCGATCGTCAAGTTTGCTAAAAGAGACGACCAAGATGTTGTAGAGAATGATTAGAACACTTTGTCTCGTTACGTCCAAAGCTATGGACGAACGGTTAATGAAGTTGCTTTTTGGATCGGTTGAAAATGAGAAGTAGAGTATACTAATTTCCATGAACCAAATACTTGCATCTTTTTCAAATCAACAACCATATTGCCTCCATCATAATGGCCGGCCAATATATAGAGAGGAGAGAGTGAGTGTAGGAGCAAGGAGTGGTAACCATAAGATAAAGAAAGAATGAGTCACAATAACACCTTGTATGAACACATTCAATGCAAATGATGAATCATTAACCCTAGTCATCAAACATCATTAAATGCACTAATAAGTCACAAAGATGCATGAACCTAGTCACCACCTTCTAGAAGCCTCTAGAAACTTCCACATCCATCTCAAGAAAAGATAAATCTATCTTTAACCGAATATTAAAGACGGGCGATAGAAAACTGGAAACTGGCAACTTCCAAAAGCGATCCTGAAACGAATTTCAGGATAACCCCGTAAAAGTATAAACATACCCACATTTTTATTATGACTGAATACAAATGCATCTGAGATAAAGATATTATATCTACACAGTATAATACTCGGATCCGGCTTAAACCAAAGCCGACCAGTATTATCTGCCCGAAAAATGATACGTGCGAAAACGCACGTGCATTTTCCGAACCTTGCCATAAAACCATACGGCCTCTACAACGTTTCGCCCGAACTTGGGAAAGTGTCTGTGGGGGACTCTAATGACTCATCAACACACTGGCACTGGGTATAACCACTAGCACGTCAAAGGTCTGGCTGTACGTAACGGTTGCCTATGTATTGATTGGAAGGGAAGCTGACGAGCGAACTCATCCATAAACCCTACTGAGCCTAACAGTGACAATATACATACAGTCCGGTCCGTTCGTCTATGAGTATCGCATATCGGCCTAGGGGCTGGTAACGTCAGACCCCCATTAGCGGTATAAGTCATGTCAGAGAGTGGCCCAGAACACCCTGAGATACTACTGGAGTACCTACCAGTAAATCTCCTGCCTCGGCCGAGTGCTTTATGTAATGGCTCTCCTAGACATAGCGCGATCTCACCCTCAATACCGGGAGAGACGAATCCCCTGTCGATCCGCTCACTTGCCTTCATGTGGCTCGGGACTGTACCCAAAAAAGACCTGTTTGCACGACTCCATTGAGCCGTGGTAGGGTAGAAATCAAAGCACAGTGGGAACTCACACGAGACAAATGACGACCTCAGGTCGATGAACTAACCTGTACACATGTCACCAGGGAACTGCTATCTGACGCTAGGTATAATACCAACTAGCAGGTTCTCGGCGAGTCCTGTCCGGGGTACTCATAACCCAATGAGCACCTGTATACATCTTAGGTGAACCAACTGACACCAATGGCTTGTGAGACCGGCCACCGCCCCTCGTCGGGGTCTCGACTGTATACACTAGTCTACTCTGGAGTATCGATGCCCTGTCCCGAAATTCCCACGACTAGGGACACTTTAAGGATGTGCTTACAGACCCCAGCTCCCACGTATATGATCGCCATCATACTGCTGGTAGTCAAGCAAGAATCCTATGGGCTCTATCATCATGCAATAGTGAACTAAAGCATGTATACGATGATAAAGACAAACCAGATAGCAAACTATCATCTCGAGCAAGACTGTCATATCGGTATAGGTCCTGCCTCAATCATTACAATCACGTACCTGCGATCCAATAATTGACTTTGAGGGCACTATCTCCAACAGATTGTATACAGGGGTCAGTGTGGACTCACCTACAAGGCAGAGAAAATTTTATTTTATTTTATTTTTTATTTCTGCGATGCTCTATCTTTTCAGTTTTTTATATCGCAAAAGTCGCGATTTCCCAATCATTTCGGATATTTTTTTTATATTTTTACTCGCTGCTTTTTTATTGCGAGTTGCCTACCATTTCGGCTCTTTTTTTAGTTAGGGATTTGAAATCTGATACCAATCCTTGCATCAGCATCGCTACCACTGGGATATTGTTAGGAGCGAATCATCATTTGCCGTGAGAGGACTTGAAATTTGATACCTATTTAGGCATCAGTATCGCTATAACTGGAATATTGCCAGGAGCGAATCATCACTGCCTTTGTCGATTTGAACAAAGATGGCTTAGCAAACATGGTTATGATCCTGTCGACTAAGGCTTTTTGACTTTATGAGCCGTAAGGGTCTCATAAAGGCATTTCTCCCTACGAGTTGAGAGGATCTCGTAGGCGTATTTTCTCCTTAAGAGCCGTGAAGATTTCTAAGTGCGTTTTCTCTTGTAAGTCGTAAGGATCTTACAAGAGTGTTTTCTTCTTGTAAGTCGAGAGGACTTACAAATGTCGCTTGTTCCCCGCCGAAAACCGGGAAGACAAACGTCTTGCCTGAATTTAGGGGCACATGCTTTTTGGTTTTATCCGTCCACCTCTCCGATGATGCCAAGTTGATTTATGGCACCAGGTGTCGGAGGTTTAGACGGATGCGACCGATATAGCAGACTTCGTCAGATTCCCCCTCGTTGTGAGGGGTTTTTGATTGTGGGGACGCTCTTCCCTGCAGGTGCAAGCCCTTGCAGTTAATTACGCTACTGCATCGCGGTAACCACTTTCTCCTTCTCCAGATGGTCACTTCGTATCGTGTATGTTTGTTTTCTTTTTGGTTGCCCGTGAGTTGTATACGGAGACTAATTTATGTTGTCGCCCGTAAGGCGGGGATTAGTCCAAATCCGTATTTTCTTAGATTTAGGTTTTGGTTTGGGTTTAAGGATCGTTAATCTCTTTTGAGACTAAGATCAACTTAAACGTTTGTTAAGGATACGTTAGTCTAATTTGAGACTATGATCAACTTAACCATTTGTTAAGGATACGTTCACTAGTAAAATAGGGGGTTGCCCTTACGGATATTGGAATCCGTAGGGGCAGATTTAACTTGGCCCTACGGATTAATCCGTAGGGCTAAAAGGTTGCCCCTACGGGCCCAGACGTCCAAGAATAAAAATATTAATTCTTAATTTGGTGTTTGCCCCTACGGAGCCGCAAACAAAGGACCTACGGGTATATCCGTAGGGGCAACTAAATATCAAATTACTAAAGCACAGATCGATCGCCTACGCTCACAATTTCTTTCTCTCTCGATCTCGATCGCGCGCGAAAACAACTCCTCGCCGCCACCGTCGTCCTCCTCGTCGCCACCGTCGTCCTCCTCGTCGCCACCGGCGTTCTCGTCGCCACCGCCGTTCAGGTCGTCGCCAGCGCCGTTCGGGTCGTCGCCACCGCCGGTCAGGTGAGTAAATCTTGAGGTAAATTAAAGAATTTTTTGATTAACATACGTGCTGGGTCTGGGGTCGGGGGGTTGCGTGCGCGCGAGTTGAGGTTCGGCAGGGGTCGCGGTCGGGGTCGGGGTTGGGGTTAGGGTTAGGGTTGGGGTTCGCTGCTGCTGGGGCTGGGGCTGGGGTTAG
This sequence comes from Agapanthus africanus, assembly GCA_030015575.1. Taxonomy (NCBI): domain Eukaryota; kingdom Viridiplantae; phylum Streptophyta; class Magnoliopsida; order Asparagales; family Amaryllidaceae; genus Agapanthus; species Agapanthus africanus. The sequence goes on along the minus strand of JASDDO010000031.1, from coordinate 634,355,985 downwards.
GGTTTGCCTTAGGGTTGGTGTTGGGGTTTAGCTGGCCGCGCTGGGGTTAGGGTTAGGGTTAGGTTGGGGCTGGGCTGGGCTGGGGCTGGGGGCTGGGGCTGGGCAGGGCTGGGGGCTGGGGCTGGGTGGGGCTGGGGCTAGGGTTAGGTTGGGGTTAGGGTTAGGTGGATTGACGACAACAAAATACATGGATGGATTGATGAATTTAGTGATGTTATGTGTCCCGCCAACATAGGAAATTCAAACGTATATTCCGTTTTCTCATCTTAAAACTAGCAACCAAAATGTGACTAAAAAATCTTTCTAAATATATTTGAAACACATTTATTAGTTGGGTTGAATATTTGTGATTCCATTATATTATATTGTAAGATGCAGAAATTGTATCCTAAAACTACTTGATCCAATCATCCAACAAATACATTCATAAGATACTTATTAATTTTCCTGTATCTTGTATTGAATCGTAAGATTGATTTGCATGTCGTAAGATATTTAACAACACTAGGATGTCTTTCATAAAACAGAAAGTAAATTGGTGTAGGGAGAAAGCTGCTTGATGGGTGGTGACTGGGTCCATTCTTTCTTCATAATCCCCTTCAACTCTATGCCTTTCAATTATTGTGGGAAAATTAGATATTACTTGAGTGATCATGATATCATTTTTTTTGAATATTTCTTCCGAGAATTTATGCATGGTCTTCACATTGAACTTTATCATACTCCTTAATATTACTTTAGTGATTGATAATATTCAATAAGCTTATGTTGTTGACCCAAATTAAGTAAGGGGGTTAGTCAATTGGAATTGGTGTTTGGAACTTTGAAGTATATCTTTAATGGGATAGGTTTATTTGGTGTCAGTCAAATAAAATGAGAAGCAGAACCTTTTATTGTTAGTTATGAATGAATCTAATATTGGAAGTTGATAGTTTCAGTTAGAACTTTTTTGGTATATGATAGATTTCCGCCTACCAAAATCGTTCCATCCAAAAAGTGAATGCAGTGGAACTTCTGTTCTCCTTGCCCATCCACTTTTTCTCTCTGGAAATTTGTAGTCTATATAACTATCTAAAATGTATTTGCTAATACAATTATTTTAACCTGACATACTAAAATATTATTATATTGTTTATGTTATCAATAAGTTATTAGTAGTATTCTCTTGATTGGTAAAAGGGGCATGGGCGTTCGCTCTATACATTCTTAATGGGATAGAAGCCTACCTCCCACAGCCGGAACACACACATACAACAAGAATACACAACAAACGCATAATTAGAGAGCGATTCGAGATGTTCGGGTTAAAACCAATATATGATACTCGATGATAATATGAATCCTTCTTATCCCCATCGAAACTCATATATGAAACTAAAAGCGCCACTTAGTCCCCGTCTATCGGTTAACATACGTGCGATGCTCGTCGTGACCTAGAACTATACGAAAGTTGTTAAATATCGGACAGTATTGTTGGGGTAAAAATTTACACCCCGGTTGACCAAGTCAAAATCAAAGTCAACCCCAAGCCGAGTGGGCCCGAGCCCAGATCCAGTGGGCCCATGCCCGGGTCGAGCCCGAACATGAAGCGGCCGGCCTCCCCCCATGCCAAGATAAAAATTTTGTAATAAATAATTTTGTTGTATTTCTTTTATTTTATTTTCGGATAAATGTAACAAAAATAGGAATAAAGCCAAATTTTTGTAAAACCCATGACTATGTGCAAAAAGAAATGGCACATGAGCCATGGGATAAGCAAAATGCCATTTTGTGAAGCCCAAGGGGCTATGTGTAAAATGTATGGCCTATAAAGGCAAGGATAATGAAATATCCCAACAACTTTTTCTCTCTCCAAAAAAAGTTTCAGATCTGAGATCTTTCTTCCTTCTTCAAGGTTCCAAAACCTTCTTCTTTCTTTTGAATTAAATCAAGAGTTCTACTCTCCTTTTTATAAAACAAATTAGTTTTTCACCACAAAACCCATCAAGGGGAACTCAGATCTTCCATTAGATCTCAAAAAGGAGTGATTTTTAAAATCCCATATCTCTTGATCTTCAAGATCCAGCTAACAGAGGAGGAAGAAGAAGAACCCCTTACACTAAACCCTAAAAAAAAACACTCAGGAGTCCAACTCCTCTTTGATTTCTCATCAGAGAAATCTTTTTAGGCTAAAAACCTCTTTTTCTCGCCGGCGCTCAAGCGCAGAGCGCCCACGTGCCGACACGTGGCGCGCAAGCGCTCGAGCGCAAGTCGCCCTCGTGTCGACACGTGGCGCTCTTGCGCTCAAGCGCAAGTGCCCGAGCGCAAGTCACCCTGGTGTCGACACGTGGCGCGCTTGCGCTCCAGCGCAAGCGCTCGAGCTCCAGCGCAAGCGCTCGAGCGCAAGTCGCCCTCGTGCCGACACGTGGCGCTCTTGCGCTCAAGCGCAAGCGCTCGAGCGCAAGTCGCCCTCGTGCCGACACGTGGCGCTCTTGCGCTCAAGCGTAAGCACTCGAGCGCAAGTCGCCCTCGTGCCGACACGTGGCGCTCTTGCGCTCCAGCGCAAGCGCTCGAGCGCAAGTCGCCCCCATACCGACACGTGGCGCGCTTGCGCTCCAGCACTCTGCGCTCGAGCGCAAAGCGCCCACGTGCCGACACGTGGCGCGCCAGCGCTTAAGCGCCTAGGCGGTGGCCCCACGCATCCTTTGGATGTCTTTTTCCCCTTTACTTATATATACATGTATATATATACATATGTATACAAATGTACACATACACATACTCCACGACACTGTCCCTGTTAGAAAAAAATTTCTAACAGGGCGCTGCCCCGCACCCCGTAAGGGGGCTGCTAGCCCCCTTGACCCCCAGCCCACTATCTGGGTAGCGGGACCCCCGTAAAAACTCTGCGTGGCTCCCGATATATTCAAACCCCCCTTCAAAACAACACACACGCACACTGCACATTGAGTTCGCGTGACCAGTTTAACCCGTTAATCGGAGGTTCCCTCGCCCCAAAGGCGAGGGGTAATTAACGGCAGCTTAGTCCGCGGCTGCCGGAGATTCGGATCCCCACAATCATTAAACTCCAGCCTACCCTAGACAGGAGGAATCTGTAGTACGCCTGACAAGCGTGCGCGTATTCCCATCTCAATGGGGTGATGAAAAACACCCTACAAGTATAGCTCGATACTAACAACCGTCGTATAGTCTACGCGACGAGAAAATTCAATCGTATGGTAACCCATAGAATTGTCCCGTGTGGACAAGTTAAGAATGTATAAAGCAAACGCCTTCATTCACTTGTGTTTTCATCCGTTTCGAGATATTTCGTCGGTACCTTTCCGCTGGTTCTCCGTGTACAAAGATAGATTAGATGTTCATTTCAACGTTGTTTCACAGCTTTGAAATGATTATCTATTCTTTTACAGTGTACTCGGAGAACAGCGGGGAGGTGCTGCCGAAATTTACTCGAAACGGTTGAAAGCACAAGTGATACCGTTTATCTAGATTTGATGAAGATGTCGGGAGCAGCGAGGGGCGGCAGGAGCTCCAGCCGCGGCAGAGGCAGAGGCAGAGGCAGAGGCAGAGCGGTTCTGCCTCCCGGAGAGCTCCGTAGGGAGCTTCAGAGGGCCGGTCTTGCACCCAGATCGGAGACCCCTTCGGATGCCTCCTTCCGTGTTGATTTGGCCACACCTCCAGTTATACTGCACGCATATCCATTTTGAATGTAATATTACAGATATTCATGTATGTTTATGTTAAAATTACTTATATTGTTAATGTTTGATTGTCTAGTTGTTGGTGATGCGTCCACATCTGGGACAGAGGCCACCCCCGCTCCTCCAGGTATGTTTATATATCATATAGTGTATGTATATTGATTTAGAATGCTATATCATAAATACACACATTCCTTTTGCTCTTACTTAGCAATTTTTATTATTGTCTAGCTGTAGGTGGTGACACCACCGCACCTGCGGGTATGTTTATATATCCTATAGTGCATGCATATTGATTTAGAACGTTATATTATTGATCTACACATTCTTTTTGCAATTACTTATATAATCTATTTTTAATTGTCTAATTATAGGTGGTGCGTCCACACTTTCCACAGGGGCCACCCCTGCCGCTTCCATACCCTCCGCATCGTCTGCAGGTTAGTATGAATAAATTTAAAATATTTATTCATTTTACATATGCTCTATAGAATAAATATGAACTTCATGGAAATTTAGCGTCGATGTTTATTTTATAGTTGGAGGGGATGCGTCCGGGTCCGGGACCCCGGTTGTTCCTCACCGGAGGAACTATCGTCTCGCTCGTGCTGCTGCTCGGGCCCAGGCTCGTGCGCTAGTCACCGGAGGTATATATCACACTTGAATTTTTGTTTAACCTTGATTTCTTAATACAACTTTGTCTTATTATTGATTGTCTTGATATTTCGTGCAGACGCAGGGCCTCTCCATTCCCAGAGGGGGACTCGAGGCCCGAATCGGTCCCATAGGCTGAGGCCTGATAGAGCTAGGGGGGAGGCAGCATTCCCCCTATTTTTTACCCTTGACGATCGCTATACCGGTCCTCATGCCGAGAGGTTCGGCCGGTATTTGGGGGACGAGAGCCGGATCGTGAAGAACTATCCACTTCACGTTGAGTGGGGCGAGCAGCACCAGCGCTCATTCGCCATCTTCTTTGATCAGGCTCGGGTATGTATTAATATATATTTTCATTTGATCTATCCAATATATTTATTATTAACACTTGCAATCTAATTTTTAGTTATATGTATGCCTTAGAGGCCATTACTGTACATACGATGTATATTGTAGTGGATACTAGGACATATATAGGGAGGACTTTCTTGCTCGACATGATAGTATGCTATCTGGTTGTACTTTATCTTAACATGTACTCTGATTGTCTCTATATTACATGTTGATAAAGCCCTTAGGATATGTACTCGACTACTGGGATTATGATGAGATCATACTAGTGGGGCCACGGTAGTCGACGAGTACATCCTATAACTGTTCCTAGTCGAGGGTGTATCGAGACAGGGCATCGATGCACCAGAGTAGACTAGCGTATACGCATCTTGACCCATATGATGGGCGATGGATGATCCCATATCCATCGGTGTTTGACATCAAGGATGGTGTACGGGTGTTCAGTGGAGACTGGGTACACTGGACGGACTCGCCGAGAACTCCCAGATGGTATTATACCATACGTCAGATGGCAGTTCTCCGGTGACACTGGTACAGAGTAGTCTGTTGACCCGAGATCGTCATAGAGTCTTGTGTGGTTCCCACTTTGCTTTGATTTCCATCATACCACGTCCAAGAGGGCGTGCAAAAAGATGGCTTTTGGGTACAGTCCCGAATCACATGGAGGCAATGAGCGATAGGAGGGGATTCGTCTCTCCCGATATAGGGAGTTGATGTTGTGCTGTGTTCGATTGGCTATAACCGGAAATCCCTGGCCAGGGTTGCTGAGATTTACTGGTAAGTGTTATCAGTAGTTTCTCGAATTGTTATAGACCTCATATCGACACGACTTATCGAGCTACTGGGGTCTGACGTTTACCACCCCTAGGCGAGATATGCGACATATCAGACGACGAGACCGGACTGTACGGGAGTGTTACTGTTTGGATTCACAGGAGAATGTACAGGCTTGCTTGTTGATCTTCTGAGCGCTCAATACCTGGGTAGCTGTTACGTTTAGCTGACCGCTTGCAGCTTGTGGGTGTTTGATATGATCATCACCTACTGCCGGCGTATTGACGATTCTTTAGAGTCCTACACAGAGGTTTCTTGGCTCAGGCAAAACGGAGTAGGGGCACATATGTGATATGTGCGGGACCGAGGATAATGCGATATGAGATACCGTATTCTATTCTCGCGATATTTGATATCAGCCGGGTCATCGGATCAAGTGTTGATTCGATGAATCGGTACGGATAAATATTAGTCGGTTATATGCGATATAGCCGGATTGTCCGATCAAGTGTTGATTCGATAATTTAATGTATAATAATATATATGATATATTAAATTACATTAACTAATATTTGCTCACTAAAAGATTCTTTTTCTTACTCGGGTAATACATTGATATATATGCGATATATGTTAATTGTATTATTTTATTTGGTTACAATAAATATTATATATGTGATATATAATATTGTAACATGATATGATAACTAATGCAACTTGTTTAGTGGAGTTTAAACATGATTAGGGTTTGGATTAGGGTTAATCTTTCTAGATGTTTCTAGAAGGTTTTCTTTTTGTTTTGGAAAAGATATTTACAAGTGACTCATTCTTAACTCAACCCAAACCCTAACCCTTGGTTAATTCTCTACAATGGTTAAGTCAACCATGGTTGCATTATTCTTCATATTAATTCTTTCATTATTCATCACAAAAGAAAATGGATCACAATTCTTCTTCTTCATTCATTCTTTCATGAAAAAGCTTGCTAGATTTTTCCAAAGTGATGAATAAATATGAGAAAAAGATAAATAAAGAGAGCAAAAATCCTACTTCATTATTCTCATCTTCCCTTACCATTTAGATGAGGGTGTTCACATCATTTCATGAGTGTTAGCTTGTGTTAACGGAACTTCAAGGTAGATCATCTTAGTATCGAAGATCGGAAGCAAAGGTTGCATCTTTCTCTTCGTGGAACCTCTCGAGAGTCCGGAACCCGATGATCGCAGCGAAGGGACCACAACATGGAGCATATGAAGTGAAGGACCGGATCTACAAAGGTTGTAATCCCTCTCACTTAGTGTTAAAGATGTTAACATGTTAGTTTTCGCCTAATCTCTAGTTTAAAGTTCCGTATTCGGGTTGTTCGGCACGGCTATTTTTTTAATCGGGCATGGTTGATGCCCCGTAGACCCTTGTGCGCATGCCTAGCAACCCTACAGTGGTATCAGAGCCAAGCTAGAGCTTTAGGCGAAGTCTAGACGAAGTTTAAAGTCCGATCGAACCCGGAAAACCCGAATTAACCCCTTCTCTGGAAATTTTCTGAAAATTTGGATTTTTGTGAATTAAAAATTGCCAAAAAATTCAGCAGGGAATTTGATGAATTACTGTGAAGCACGTGCTATTGATTCGACAGAAGCGCCGCAGAACCGCGGCCTAAGATGGCTTGCGCGGCGGTTCCGCGGCCAAAGTGCTGAATCAATGCACGTGCTTTGCACAGTAATTAGTAACTTTATGTGCTGAGTCTTCTGGAAATTTTTATATTTTATTCAAGAGTTGAATTTTTTGGGGTTGTTTTGGGGATTCGATGATTCGATCGGATTATCAGATTTTGTCTATGTGTTTTCCGGATAAATTTTAGAAACTGTTAAAAAGTTCGAACGGACATCAATAACTCACTTTTTCCCCTGTCGGAAAATTTTTCAAAAGTTGGATTTTTTCTCGTGTTTAAGAACGTTCTAAGTCGTGCAAGTAACGCGGTGGACCCTCTAGAAGACAACAAACCTTAACTCGATTATGTGACCGTCTTGAACTGCCTTTTGAACCTTAGGGTTTGGGGCAGTACGGCGTGCCACATGTGAGGCGTTGGCTTGACCCTTCTACGGCTGGACCATTGGTACTGTGGCATGTGATGGATGTTTTTAAACTGATTTCAAGTGTTGAGATATATTGGGGAAATCTTGGGTGTTTGATAATTCGATCGGAAAGTTTAACTTTGTCTATTTATCTGGAATGTGATACAATATTTGGAATCCACAGGTAGTTATGAGATAACTGATTTGAATATTATAAACATAGCAGTTTAGTCTCAGATGATCGGTTGCCAGGGAATTTTGATGTGATCAAAAGTCCGTCGCAATCACGTAGCGTACGCGGATACTCGCCGGGTAAACTTAATAGACAGCTACGCCCCATAGCCCCGACCAAGTGACTATAGGAGAACCCCGTCGCCGAAAGCATCCGTTCGGGTGCTCGCGGCAGCGGTGTTCCGCCTTAGTGCACTTCGTCGACGGCATCTGGGGGTGCGGCCGTCTACTAAAGTTTGCAACGAGCATTCGATCAGGACGTCGGGAATCTTGTTGAATTGCCCGACTTGATATTGAAAGAGTTTTCGATAATGAGACTAAAATGCGGGGTTTATAATTGTTAGGCATGAAATGTCTAAGGAATTCATTTGGTTAGGCATGCGATGTCTAAAGAGGTTGCGGATTCCAACTGTTGTAGTTTTACACTTTCTTTTCTGTGACCGTAAGCGTAGTATGTGGTGTATCGCCGGCTTTGTTGCTATACATCAACGACAATCGGGATACGCATACTTGCTTACGTTGATGATATGAGATATTATGTGTTGCTGTGATATGTTGTATTGGATCGTCGCGTTTGAATAGCCGGGGGTTTTATGTGAGATGAGAGTTTTTCTTTTTCATTCATGTAAAATTCATTTGTATGTAATATTCTTTTATTGGGGCACTTCCAGGTAGCGGAAGCTGTCACCGTTGTATATTATTTACTTTTCCGCATTAGGTAGACCCAAGACGGGGAGCACAAGTAACAGGGTTCTAGGGTCCAGTGGGAGACCATCTCGAGGAGTCGAGACCGGGTCTCCTAACCCTAGAATTGGCAGAGTTACTTGCCGCTCTCGTGGGGGTCTAGGGATGTGGGTTTGGCTATTCATCGCGACCGTGGAATCCGTGTTTTATACAGGCTCGTATTGAAAACACGGACGTCCTAGTATATCCAATATTTCATATATGTTCTTCTGCTGCAATGTTCTGTGATGAGATCATATTACTGCCTGAGACGAATGTTTATATTATATATATGAGATATATGTTATATTGCAGATTTCGTTTCAAAAGAGATGCTTATGAAGCATAATAAAATGGGACTTCATTAATGAGATTAATGAAATAAAAGAAACCTAAGATGTTATAGAAACTTGTTTATAAAAACTGGTAGCTCTAGTTGTTGCTTTGTATAGCGGTGTTCCTTGTAGAACATCCAGCACCTTATTCGATAAGGAAAGGACCGAGATCCCTTCACCGGGAGTGACTCCTTTAGCAATAACTGGCAGATGCTACAAACTCGGTTTGTCTTTTGATTGCTTCTATAGTTCTTGTTTTGCATAGTGATATTTGTGAAATATCCTGCACCTTATTCGATGAGGAAAGGGCCGACGATCCCTTCACCGGGAGTGACCCCTTTAGCAAAACTAGAAAAGCCTCAAAAACACTCCATTTAAAATCACTCGATTCTACAACGATATCAAGTTCATTACGCAAAAGGTTTTCTTAAAAACCTGTCGTAGCCCTCCGTCATTTCAGATAAGTACTGGTTAGTATTCGTGCTGCGTTTGTTGACCTCTGTCAAGGCGTAGTGTGCGGTAGCTGATTAGTGCTTATCTGTATAAGCATATGATGTGATTGATTTAGGGTAGTCGTGCGACCTTGTTGACCTCTGTCAAGGGTCGTGCGGGTGGGTTTACTTCAATCAGGAAATGACGGGTTGAACTTGACTAGCAGCCTATGGTTTGTTGACCTCTGTCAAGGTCATAGGACGCTTGGGGCAAAATATTATTGGGAATTTCAAGTATTGAAATTTGCAATGAGATTGCATACCTTCTATGAGATAGTTGGATCCCGATACCCGCTGCGTGTAAGAGTTACTCCTGGGAGAGTTTTACACATTACAATTAGCCGATCAAGTAGGTGTCTAGAAAGGTGTTAACGGGGTTACGCCCCTGGGAAAACGAGGTTTACTTTAATTAGGTTCGTGCGAAAGCACGGGGGACCTCCCTCAAAGTACCGACACTAGCCTGGCTGAAAGATTGGCGAACTTGTAGCGTGTAATTAATCCCGGCTAGTCTTTCCTTTTAGGGTTTGAAGGAAGATTTGACAAAAAACAGTGGGAAACATCCTGATTAGATATATTAGATAACCAATCTAATCTTGCAAGAGCATACGCTGAGTGTTTTCTTCTCTCTCTCCAGATAGCGACCATATCACGCCTTAATCAAGATAATAAAACGGATATATTGACCGAACCCGCTTGTTATACTGAGCTGGGGAACGTTGGTCCCGCTCCAACTTATAATTGTTATAAGACAGAGCAGGAAATTGGGGATTACCAGAATTCCCGTGCCGCCCAAACGAAGAAAGTGCATGTTGATGCATCATCTTCGGGTGTGTTCATTATAAAGAACTGTTTCTCAGTATCCTTTACGTCTTGGGTATGTGATACCGGATCAGGATCCCGCATATGTAATCTGTTACATGGGCTACAGAAAGGTAGAGAACTGAGAACGGGTGATAAGTTTCATGAGACAGAAAACGGTGCAAGTGTTGCAGCCAAGTCTGTTGGTCACTGTCACCCTGTATTAACGGAATACATTGATTCTGAACAAATGTTATTAGATACCGAACCTGATATACAAAATCATATCAGTCTCTTTATTAGTAAAGAAAGGATATAATTTTGTATTGTTGGATAATGTTTTGAACATTTCCTATATCAATAGTTGATCGGTTCAGGCACGTTATCTAAAAGCATTGACGTTCTAAATCAAACCACAGTTCTTAGTATATAGAACACACACAAGAGGAAGAGTTCAGAAATGAACAAATCCTTCTTGAGGCATTGTAGACTAGGTCATATCAATGCGACCCGACTGGCTGAAGTTACATTTAGATGCGTATTTAAATTAGTTTGAATTTACATCTTGTGAAACTTGTCAGTCATGTCACAAAGATAAGATGACCACAGCTCTGTTTGTTGGAAACAGAGAAAGAGTTAGTGGACTTTTGGGATTGATACATGCAGATGTATGAAAGTCTCCTGTCTACACATGCCAAGACCGGTTCTTTGTACTTCATTACATTCTCTGATAATCTCTCAAGATTCAGACATATGTTTCTGTTGAAACACAGGTCCGAACCTTTTGAGATATTCACAGAATATAAATTAGAAGTAGAGAACCAAAATACGGGTAAAAGTATTATGTCCTATGATGTGATCAAGGAGGAGAATACTTAAGCACGGAATTCCTGGACCATTCTAAAGGAGAATGAGATTCTCTCTCAGCCTTACTCCTTCGTATACACCACAGCACGTCGGTGTATCGGGGTGGAGCATTAGCACCCTATTTGATATGGTGTGCTCTATGATGAGTACTACTGAGTTTCCTATTTCCTTTGGGGAGTTATGCACTTGAGAAGCTGCATACCTATTGAATAGGGTTCAAATCAAATCAGTTGCCTACCACTTCATATGTGATATGGAAAGGGAAGAGCCCATATCTTAAGCTTGTTAAGATTTGGGGTTGTCCGGCCTATGTCTAAAAGCAAAATCCGGACAAGCTCGAGGCAAGCTCTGTTATGTACAACTGGAAAGGTTCCAGCTATACAAAATGGAGCTGATGATTTGGTAGAACCAAAGGATTCAATAGTTTCAAACGAACCTCAGCCTCTCCGCCGATCTAGTAGGGTTCCTCACCCACCTGAGAGATACTTTGGTTTCTCTATGACAGTGGGAACGAGGATTGTATCATGAGATGATGACCCAACTAGTTTCGAGCTGGCCATCAGGAGTATGACTCTGTAAGAATGGCTGGATGCTTATCGATCTGAGATGGAATCCTTATACACCAACAAAGTATGGACTTTGGTTGCTTTATCTGAAGGGTTAAATCCCCATCAGGAGCAAGTATATCTTGAGAAGATTACTTGGTGTACATAGAAAAGTTGAGACTTTCAAAGCTAGACTTGTTAAAGGTTTGCATCATAGACCAGGTATGGATTATGTTGAAACATTTTCTAAGGATCTATGCTTAAGTCCATCCAGATCCTACTTGCCACGGCTACATACCATGACTATGATATCTGGTGGTTGGGTGTCATAACTGCTTTTCTAAATGATGTTTTAGAAAAGAGCGTCTATAAGTACACAGCCAGAGGGCTTCGTAGACAATGGGAGCAGCGGAAACGTGTGCAAGATGTTTTATATGATAAAACAGGCATCGCGGAGTTGGAACATCTGTTTTGATGTAGTAGTCAAAGAGTTTGACTTCATCAAAATGGTAGATGAACCTTGTATATACAAAAAGGTAGTAGAGAGTATGGTGGTGATCCTCGTAGAGCACGTGGATGACATACTCTTGATAGAGAAGGAGTTTCCTATGCTACTCTCGGTCAATCTCCGCTTATCACAAGGATTCTCCATATAGGATAAAAGTGATACCTCCTAAATCCTGGGTTTTGGATCTATGAGATAGATCTAATTGGATGTTAGGATACTCACTAGTTGTAGTGAGATGGTATCAATCGATCCTGGGGAGAATCACAGGAAAGGTTCCAGGCTGATAAGGACGACTGAATGTCAGTCGCAGGCATTGTCTATACCCTCCGTGGAGGGACGGTATGTTGGAAGAGTTCCAAGCTAGATACCGTGACATCCTAGACGATTAAAGGCAAGATACATCATTACCAAGGATGCTACCAAAGAGGCAGTCTGGATATATATAAGTTCATAAGATGAAGTTCGTTCCTACCATTGTGTGACAATGGAATTGTGGCTTCAGCCAAGGAACTACCGTCCCATCAGAAATCCAGATATAATTCTTAGGCAGTATCACCTGATCATAGAGATGGTTGATCTCCAGGGAGATCGAGGTTAGGAGAGTAGACACAGAGGACAACAGTGCAGATCCACTCACGAAGGGCTTTTTCCTCAGTAGAGACTTCTATGGGATGGTTGAGTATGAGATACTACAACCGCAACTAATTGTTGGGTATGCGATACCATAACAGATGGCCCTAGTGCAAGTGGGAGATTGTTAGTTATATGTATGCCCTAGAGGCCATTACTGTACATACGATGTATATTGTAGTGGATGCTAGGACATATATAAGGAGGACTTTCTTGCTCGACATGATAGTATGCTATCTGGTTGTACTTTATCTTAACATGTACTCTGATTGTCTCTATATTACATGTTGATAAAGCCCTTAGGATATGTACTCGACTACTGGGACTATGATGAGATCATACTAGTGGGGCCACGGTAGTCGACGAGTACATCCTATAACTGTTCCTAGTCGAGGGTGTATCGAGACAGGGCATCGATGCACCAGAGTAGACTAGCGTATACGCATCTTGACCCATATGATGGGCGATGGATGATCCCATATCCATCGGTGTTTGACATCAAGGATGGTGTACGGGTGTTCAGTGGAGACTGGGTACACTGGACGGACTCGCCGAGAACTCCCAGATGGTATTATACCATACGTCAGATGGCAGTTCTCCGGTGACACTGGTACAGAGTAGTCTGTTGACCCGAGATCGTCATAGAGTCTTGTGTGGTTCCCACTGTGCTTTGATTTCCATCATACCACGTCCAAGAGGGCGTGCAAAAAGGTGGCTTTTGGGTACAGTCCCGAATCACATGGAGGCAATGAGCGATAGGAGGGGATTCGTCTCTCCCGGTATAGGGAGTTGATGTTGTGCTGTGTTCGATTGGCTATAACCGGAAATCCCTGGCCAGGGTTGCTGAGATTTACTAGTAAGTGTTATCAGTAGTTTCTCGAACTGTTATAGACCTCATATCGACACGACTTATCGAGCTACTGGGGTCTGACGTTTACCACCCCTAGGCGAGATATGCGACATATCAGACGACGAGACCGGACTGTACGGGAGTGTTACTGTTTGGATTCACAGGAGAATGTACAGGCTTGCTTGTTGATCTTCTGAGCGCTCAATACCTGGGTAGCTGTTACGTTTAGCTGACCGCTTGCAGCTTGTGGGTGTTTGATATGATCATCACCTACTGCCGGCGTATTGACGATTCTTTAGAGTCCTACACAGAGGTTTCTTGGCTCAAGCAAAACGGAGTAGGGGTACATATGTGATATGTGCGGGACCAAGGATAATGCGATATGAGATACCGTATTCTATTCTCGCGATATTTGATATCAGCCGGGTCATCGGATCAAGTGTTGATTCGATGAATCGGTACGGATAAATATTAGTCGGTTATATGCGATATAGCCGGATTGTCGGATCAAGTGTTGATTCGATAATTTAATGTATAATAATATATATGATATATTAAATTACATTAACTAATATTTGCTCACTAAAAGATTCTTTTTCTCACTCGGGTAATACATTGATATATATGCGATATATGTTAATTGTATTATTTTATTTGGTTACAATAAATATTATATATGTGATATATAATATTGTAACATGATATGATAACTAATGCAACTTGTTTAGTGGAGTTTAAACATGATTAGGGTTTGGATTAGGGTTAAGCTTTCTAGATGTTTCTAGAAGGTTTTCTTTTTGTTTTGGAAAAGATATTTACAAGTGACTCATTCTTAACTCAACCCAAACCCTAACCCTTGGTTAATTCTCTACAATGGTTAAGTCAACCATGGTTGCATTATTCTTCATATTAATCCTTTCATTATTCATCACAAAAGAAAATGGATCACTATTCTTCTTCTTCCTTCATTCTTTCATGAAAAAGCTTGCTAGATTTTTCCAAAGTGATGAATAAATATGAGAAAAAGATAAATAAAGAGAGCAAAAATCCTACTTCATCATCCTCATCTTCCCTTGCCATTTAGATGAGGGTGTTCACATCATTTCATGAGTGTTAGCTTGTGTTAACGGAACTTCAAGGTAGATCATCTTAGTATCGAAGATCGGAAGCAAAGGTTGCATCTTTCTCTTTGTGGAACCTCTCGAGAGTCCGGAACCCGATGATCGCAGTGAAGGGACCACGACATGGAGCATATGAAGTGAAGGACCAGATCTACAAAGGTTGTAATCCCTCTCACTTAGTGTTAAAGATGTTAACATGTTAGTTTTCGCCTAATCTCTAGTTTAAAGTTCTGTATTCGGGTTGTTCGGCACGGCTATTTTTTTAATCGGGCATGGTTGATGCCCCGTAGACCCTTATGCGCGTGCCTAGCAACCCTACACTAATAACAATGTTTTTTTTGTATTTTCAGTTGGATTACGATTTTCAGCCTGTAGCCGACCCTGATCACCCGGGGAGGGTGCTCGACCTTCATGCTCTGTACAATGGCCTGATGAAGAACATGCAGGCCAAGGTCCGATACAACAGGAATGAGCTGAAGGCCGACTGCTACTCCCTGTGGATAGCGACCCCCGAGGCAGACAGAGCGGCCCTCCTATCTACTCCGGCGTTTGCGAGAGTCGACGTAGATACATGGCCTCTATTGTGCGCTTATTTCGACTCCGAACGCAAACAGGTTTGTATTTTAAATTTAATTCATTATTTATGATATAATTTATTTCTTTGTGTTTCTTAATTAGAAAACTAAATGTTAATGCGTTGTGCAGAAATAGGCCGCTTAGAATAAAGAGAACAGAAAGTCGGCAAAGAGGGGTCGCCCCACTTACACAGGTGGCTCGAGGAACATTACTCGAGCCATGGAGTTATCGGTAAATTAAGAGTTATTCTCTAATATTCTGCAATATTAAGAGTTATTCTCTAATATTTCTAATATTAAGAGTTACTTTCTAATATTGCAGACATCTCGGACCGTGGCGTCAGGTGGTACACCGAGCGTGCTGTCTGCATATCTTGCCGTCCACGGCACCTCGACAGATCCCGCCACGGGCGAGCTTCGATATCCCGACGTCGCTACCCAGGAGTACTGCGTAAGTGTTAATATTTTTTCTACCCAAATTTGAAATTTTAGTTTTGGAAGGTTCAAGCTTAAATTTTATACTTATACTTTACTGCTTAATGTGGGTGTAGGAGCGGGTGGTTGAGCAGGCCCAGGCCTCGGGGATCGATTTTACTGGACAGAACGATCCGAAGCTGCTGACCCCAGTTCTGGACGCCGCACACGGAGGTCACCACGGAGGTTGGGAGAGAGGCCGGGGATTGGGCCCTAGCAGGGCCCATATGAGGTTGGACTCCACCCCGGCGGTTACTTCCTCCGTCTCCAGTGACCGGCATGTCCATCAGGAACTGGATAGCTTGAGGGCCACCGTTCAGGAGTTGAAGGAGATGCTGGTATGTATACTACGTTATAGTAAAATATCACTTCATATTATATACACATCAACATATCCATAATTAGTACATAGCTTGAGCTTATTTGGTTTTAGACTTAAGTTTGATTAATCATACATACATATGTAATTAAAATAAACAACGCTTTTCCAAACTAGATATCCAAACAGGGTTTCGAAATAACTTAATAATGATACGAATTCGAATAATACACAGTTCTTACACGCTTCTTACACACGTTATGTCCAGACGCGACAGGGTAGATCGGCCGAGCCTCCACATGCATCTCCTTCGGCTGCGGCTCCGCAAGCCACTACATCGGCTGCGGTTCCGCAGACAGCTCCTGTAGCTCCACCGCCCACTCAGACTCCCGCAGCCGCGGCTCCGCAAGCGACTACCTCGACGGCGGCTGCGCAGACCACATCGCCAGCTCCACATGCCGCTCAGACTCCCGCTCGCGACGCATTGCAGAGTCTATTGACCGAGGAGCAGGCGCGCGTTATTCTAACGTTATTCAGAGGTGGAGCTGGACCGAACTAGGGTAGCTTTTTGGTTCTTATTTTTTGAAACATGTATTTATTTATATCACATTGTACTACATTTTGAAACGATGTTGATATTGGTTTGTATTTATATCATATTCAGTTTTGGGTTTCTTTTGTATATTATATATATGCGTGAGATGTGATTATGAATACTGCAATATATGATTTGATTGATGTATATATTATTGTACACAGAGCGGGATAAAATCTAGCAGCCCATTTTTTAAAAAAAAATATAGACAATATGTACCTACGGATTACGCCGTAGGTATATATGTTGCCCCTACGGGTATATCCGTAGGGGCAAACTATCAGGAAACCTGATATTTTCCCCTTGTGATCTCAGTGCAGGGTGTTGGAAGTGCCCCTACGGACATATCCGTAGGGGCCACTGTCTATCCCCTACGGTGTTATCCGTAGGGGCCAAATATCAGGTTTCCTGATATTTTGCCCCTACGGCCTATTACCTACGGATACATCCGTAGGGGTATAACAAGGACCTACGGTTATATCCGTAGGTACATACAATATATTCAAAAAAACATAAAAAATATATGATTTGATTGCCCCTACGGCGTAATCCGTAGGGGCAACAACACCTACAGATATATCCGTAGGGGCACGAATTTGCCCGTAGGGGCAAGTTCAGGACCTCAACTTGCACCTGCGGCCTTTGCACCTGCGGGGTATTTTTTCACCCCTACGCATATATCCGTAGGGGCAGTGGGTTGCCCCTACGGATAAATCCGTAGGGGCAACCCATATTTGTAGTAATGGTTAGTCTAATTTTAGATTAAGATCAACTTAATAGGATCGTTTAGATCCAACAAAAGAGCATTTGGGCTCTATTGTTTTAGTTTAAGGACATTACGGTCCAATATTAGTTTAAGGACATCTCGGTCCAGTTTAAAGACATCATAGTCTGTAAAGGTTAAGGACATCATAGTCCATGAGCTTAAGGAACTCACAGTCCAGTTTAGAGACATCATAGTCTGTAGGGTTTAGTTTAGGGACATCACGGTCCATAAGGTTAAGGACATCATAGTCCATGAGTTTAAGGACCTCACAGTCCAGTTTAGAGACATCATAGTCTGTAAGATTTGCTGGTTGTCGGGACCCATCACCTCTCTGAAGACGTTGAAGAATTACAACGGCACATATCAGAGGAATGAAGAGATGTACCCTTGAACCGATATAGGTTGGGAGATCTGTAGTCCAATTTGGGACTAAGATCAATTGCTTAGATTATGAGCACATGGGCTCAGTTAAATCTGAATTGAGGACTTATGGCCAACTTGGGCTAAGTCCAATTGGGTTTTAAAAAAATATTGGACATTTATTTGGGGCTGCTAAACATTTGTCTGGGCTCAGCCCCTCTTTATTTAGCAATGCTAAGCATGGGTCTGGGTTCTGACCATATTTTTGTCTTGTATTGAGTGCTGAGCACTCGTATTCCATATGAGATGATCAATTTTGGAAGACAAGAGTGTATTTGAGATTCAGTCAAAGGGGAGTCTTGCATCTGGAAGACTTAGCTAATTTGGGCTAAGATTGGTTTGAATATAGTGTTTAAACACTAGTACATATTTGGCGATCACGTGTTCCCACGTGATGCATTTAAAATAGTGTTAAACACTAGGGATGAAGTGCTTAAAATAGTGTTAAACACTAAAAAATGAAGCGCTCACGTGAGGCGCCCTAGGATTGGGCCAAGCTACCTTAATTTTATTCTCAGAATAGTCAAATAAGTGTTAAACACTTTAATCTTTATGGCCATCACGTGTGAGCACGTGATGGGTACCCATGCATTGGATATTAAAAGTATTTGTTAGGGGTCACGTGGGGACACGTGAGGGTGTCCATACGTTGGATATTTAATCCTTCAGTTTTACCCCATCTTTAAAATGGTGTTTGTCAGGGGTCACGTGGGAGCACGTGTGGCATCCTTTAGGAGGGCATTGCCCTTGGGTGGAATTCTCTTTTGTTTGATAATTGCTAGGGGTCACGTGGGAACACGTGAGACGCCCAAAATCTGTTCTTCCCTTCTTATTTTGAGGAGTTTATTCAAGGGTCACGCGGGAGCACGTGACCTAATCTTATTCGTTCTCTTTTGATCATTGAGGGGGAAAGTCACGTGTTGTCATGTGATCATGTTGGGTACTTGATCTTTTTACGTGCATGGAGAGATAAATCCCTTGTTGAAGAATTAAATTCTCTTATAGGGTTAAACCCTAATTTTATTTAGAGGAATTAAATTCCTATATGTTCGAAAGAATTAAATTCTTTAAACTCAATTCTCCCTCTAAGTTTTGGATCTGCATGGCAGAATCTCCCTAATGAGAATTAAATTCTTAACTTATGGGGAGATATGCTTCTGCAGATCTATTACCATGGAGAAGAACTAAGTTCTTATATTAAGGGTTATACCCTATCTTTGTTGGAGGAATTAAATTCCTATGTGCTTTGTGGGAGAATAAAATTCTCTGAACTTAGGTCCTCCCTTAGGTGTTAGATTTGCATGGCAGAATCCCCCCGATGAGAATTAAATTCTCAACTTATGGGGAGATCTGCTTCTGCAGATCATCAACCAAAGGAAGAATTAAGTTCTTATTCAGAAGAGTTAAACTCTTAGTTTGAGAATTAAATTCTCTTTTTGTTTTGTGGGAGCTTATAGAATGATCTCTTTCCCTCTCTTACCTAGGGTTTCTTTCTTTTCTGAAGAGATCTTCTTCTTTTTGGAGAATTAAATTCTCTTCTTTTCTCTCTCTGTTGTTGTATATATTTTTTTCCTCTTCTCTTCTTGGCTCCTATTTATAGGAGAAAGAAAAGAATCAGTTTGTTTAATCAATCTTTCATTGAAAAATTTTATCGATTTTGTAACCAACAAGATATTTTATTTGCTGTTCCTGGCAGATTTTAGGAAAATCTTTCCTTGTATAGAATATTTCTATAAATTGGTGATTTTTTAATCACCATTAGATTTTTAATCCAACGGTGTTTCCTTTACAGAGTGCAATCTTTCTGTTTGGAAAGATTTAGGGAAATATTAGGGTTTTTGATTTCCCTTCATTAGAATTTAATTTTATTAGTTCAGAAGGTTTAAGAGCCTATCACGTGCTGGCACGTGACCCCACTGATTGACCATTTAATTAGAATTTAATTCTATTAGTTCAGAGATCTTAGGAACCCATCATGTGTTGGCACGTGACCCCCTGTCATGTGTGGGCACGTGATGCCCCATTTAGGGTTTTCTTTCCATTAACTGAGAGAGTTTTAAGACCCTATCACGTGGTGGCACGTGACCCACTGATTAAGCATTTAACCAGAATTTAATTCTATTATTTTAAAGAACTCGGGAACTCATCACGTGTCGGCACATGACCCCTGGACACGTGTGGGCACGTGATGCCCCATTGGGGTTTTTTCTTGTTGTTTTATTATACTTTTTAATTCCTTTCAGTGGGTTTAAAGGCCCATCACGTATGGGCATGTGACCCCTTTGGATCAGAATTTAATTCTTATTATTTCAGAGTCCTCAGGAAACCATCACCTGTCGGCACATGACCCCCGATCACGTGTGGGCACGTGATGCCCCATTTTTTTCTTGTATTTTATGAGGGAACATCGCTCGCCATATGAGGACATTTCTCGCCATTGGTGTAACTTGGTTGGGAATTGTTTATTTATGCCCGTGGATTGTATACAAGAATCGATATTGGACTACTTGTTGGGAAACTTGAGGGATATGACTGCTTAAGAACAGGTTTAGATCCCTGTAATCCAAGACTTTTGAATTCTATGAGCCGTGAGGGTCTCATAGGGGAGAATTCTCCTTACGAGTCGTGAGGATCTCGTAAGTGTATTTTCTCCTTAGAAATCGTGTGGATTTCAAAGTGTGTTGCTCCTTTGTGAGTCGTAAGGATCTCACGCTGGTATTTTCTCCTCACAAGATCGAAAGGACCCTGTAAGTGTATTTTTTTTATGAGATTGTGCCCTTCCGGGTTTTCACAAGCTCGCCGGTAGTCCTGCTGTTTTTCTCACGACGCCTTTTCGGGTTTTCATCCGTGTCCATTTCACTTGTGGACATACCGTTTTATTTTATTTTATTTATTTATTTTTTAACGAAACTCTCGAAAGTAGTTTCATTATAGGTGACCCATCTGTTTGCCGGTAGGATTTGGAAGTGGCTTCATTGCTGGAGTAGCTGTGTAGCCGGTAGGACTTGAGTTGCAACCCATGCTGTTGAGACTTCGATTAAAATATAGATCTCAAGGGAGGATATCGCCGTATTTAAGGCGAATTTTAGTTTAGGGACATCTCGGTCTATTGTTAGTTTAGGAACATCTCGGTCCATTGTTAGTTTAGGGATATCTCAGTCCGTCATCACCATTTTTGAGGCGACGGAGCTTTTGGATACTACTTTTAGGGTTCTGACTCAGGAAGATAGCGAGCGGACACAAGCGTCGTCATCTTTCATTGACCTAGGTCATGACTGGTTAGGCGTAGTATTTTTTGAGGAATCGGCTATTTATTGGCCGGAAGGGCCTTTCGCCATGCATATTCATGAGCAGGTAGGCTCCACCTTGATAGACTTTGTCTATGAAGTACGGGCCTTCATAGTTCAGCTCGAATTTCCCCCGTTTTGCATGATTTGGGATCATTGGTCTTTTGACGACAAGCACGAGTACGCCTTGGTGGAATGTTCTCGGCCTGGTCAGTTTTTCGTATGACCTCGTCATCCTTACCTTATAAGCCTCCAGATTTTGTTGTGCTATAAGGCGAGTTTCATCGAGGGCTTCGACCTCTGCAAGCCAAAAATGAGTGTTTTCTTCATCTGCTAGCTCGTATCGAACCACTACTCATAGAGAAGAGAGTTCTATTTCCAGGGGAAGCACCGCTTCCGTGCGAATACCAACACGTATGGTGTTGTATTCGTGGCCATTTTGAACGTTGTTTGGTACGCCCAGAGAGTTTCATGTAGCCTTTTGTGCCAGTCTCTTTTGTTTCTGGACACTGTTTTCTTTATAATCTTTGTCATGATCTTGTTGAAAGCTTCAGCTAGACCGTTGGCACGAGAATTATAGACTGAAGAGTATCTCCAATCTATTTTATGTTGTTGCGCGAAGCGGCTGATTTTATGGCTTCTATAAACTGATCCATTATCTGAGATAATTCGTCGCGGAGTGACGGACCGATAGATGACATGTGTTCTGAAGAAAGGGAGGATATTCTACGTCATCACCTCCCTTAGGGGTACTGCTTCTGCCCACTTAGAAAAGTAGTCGGTCGTTGCCATTATGAACCGATGTCCTTTGGACGATGCCGGCTCAATGAGGCCAATTATATCGGTTCCCCACATTTCGAATGGCCAGCTAGCTACTGTTGGGTGTTGCGGATTTGGATGCTGGTGGATGAAGTACCTGTGAATTTGTCACGAGTGACACTGCTTCGCATATTCGAGGAAGTCCTGAATCATTGTGGGCCAGTAGTAACCCATTCTTTTTATCTTCAGCTTCATCTTTGGCCTAGCTTGATGAGAGCCGCAGAGTCCGTCGTGAGTTTCTTAGACGACTTTCTTCGCTTCTTCTGGTCCCAGGCATCTTAGCCACAGAAAGTTGAACGATCTCTTATATAGAGTATCATTCACAAAAGCGAAGGACGGAGCTCGTTTCATGAGCTGATGTCTAGACGGCGCATTTTTGGGCGTTCGTTGGGATTTGAAGTAGTCTATGAAGACTTCCCTCCAATCCTTGACCTTTTCTTCATCTTCTATTTGAAGGGCCAATTGTTCGGTTGTTTCTTTTCTTTCAGATGGCTCTATCAGGTCTTCCGAAGATATATTTGTCGGCGAGAGAATCCTGCGGCTTTGTACAATGATCCTTACGCCATCGAGGTCTTCATCGGCCAGTTCCTTATCCAATTTGGCCAATGCATCCACCATGCTATTTTCTGCATGCGGTATACTCTCTAGGATGTAGGTAGGGATTTGTGTCTGCAGTTCTGCACACTTTCGCCATACCTTATCAGCTCTAGTTTGCAAGTCTGATAGTCTCCATTTACTTAGCTAACGATCAGCTGGGAGTCTCCATATATGAGGAGATCTTTGATTCCCATGTCGACAGCGATCTCGAGACCTGCTATCAAAGCTTCATATTCAGCTTCGTTATTAGTCCTCGGCTCCGTTAAGGAAAGGGAGTAATGCAATATCTCTCTTTACGGGGTCACGAAGATAAGGCCCACCCCGGCTTTGATTATGGGTGTGTTTTGCTTTCGCTTCTTCATGGAAGATGCTCTATAGAAGTAGAGTTCCTATCGGGATTCATTTTCTTCCTTCTCTCCTTCGATTATGTCGAACACATGTTCATCCGGCAACTCGCAATTTAAAGGGGAGTCGTCTGGTATCGGATGTTCCGCGAGAAAGTCGGCAATGGCCTGGCCTTTCACTGCTTTAAGGGTTCGATACGTTATCGAGAACTCCATCAAGTGGATGGCCCATTTGGCAAGGCTTCCTGTTAGTATGACCTTTGACATCAGATATTTGAGAGGATCCACCTTTGATATAAGATGGACCTCATGTGCCAAGGCGTAATGTATGAGCTTCGTTATTGCGAAGATCAGTGCCAGGCAATGCTTTTCGATGGGGGAGTAGTTATTTTCTGCCCCAAGGAGAACTCGACTCAAATAGTACAGAGCTCTCTCCTTTCCCTGATGTCACGCCCCGCTTCCCAGTGTACGGGAAAGTAGGTGTAGCGGGCACGCGACGTATTTACTCAGAAGTAAACACGTTAAGCGTAAATAAGCAATATAAATAAATGCACAAGAATGACAAGAGATGTAATATAAACAGCAACTTTTATTAATATCCATTCTTTACATTACAACTGATTTGAAAAAGAAATGTACAATGATAAAAGCAATGCCTAAACAGTGGCATACAAAAGAAAAGGTAAGTATATGTAACAACTAGAAGTCTAGCTCCTCTATGAACTGATCCAAGTCCTCCTTGCTGGTCTTGGTCTCCTGAGAGTCGGGTCTTCCCGACGAACATTCCAAAGAAAGAAAGAGACAGGAATGTCATCAGCGAACTAGCGCTCGGTAAATCCCAAAGATAAGAGTGGAATAGAACAAGTAAAGAATATATGACTGGTGATCTGAACAAGTATATGCTTGTTATACTAACGTAGTTGTTTGTAGCTTGGTACAGAATGTATCAGTGTATACGAGAGGAGTCCAACTATCCCGTGGACTATGGTAACATGTAAGTACAAGGCCCTGTCAAAACCCACGGGACAACGGCACGAGAGTTCATGTAGGTGTCTTTTAGTGTCCATCATCGTGTCACTTTTAACACATTCCGTACCAATCTATCCCGTTAAACCCCGTAATGTATTGTATTGAATTATAGTTATCAGACTTGCCGCGACCATGGATAAAAGTTGTTCAAGTATTCAGGTTCAGGATGTAAACAAGTAGGCATGTAATCAAGTCGAGATGTGGTCATGGTTCGGTTAGGTCAAGTCATGTTTGCATGTTGATCTTGTTCTGGTATTCAGGTTCAGGTTCAAGTATACATGTTGGTATATTGGATTCATGTTGAATTGGATTCTGATTTGGATTAGACTCAGATTGATTTGGACTCAGACTTGAGTCAGACACTTAGAACTGATTTGGATCCTGATTAGATTTGGGAGTGGAAGTTATCGGTAATTGCTGCACATGAATGGCAGGATTTGTGTCTTTTTTCAAGATAATTACCATTGATAACACTGTTAAGTTTTTCTACCTTAAATAGGCAAGCACTCACTTTCTCCGGCTCCCAGAGGCTCAAGATAATTGATCTCGCTTAAACCCATATTTACTAAAGTCCTTAATTGTAATTTTATATAACTCGAGAGGGTTTTATGAAAAAATATTTTATATACTTTCAAAATAAAGCTCGCGTATTTATTTATATTATTTAGGGTTTTCATGGATGTAACTTTTAAGATTTGAGGTATTTTATAGAATATTAACTTAGCTTGAATAGTTCATGGTATTTTAGTGTAAACTTGTCTTTTGGATAACTTGAGGGTATTTTGGTGAAACTTGTCATTCTTTTATCTTTTTAGAAAACATGGAATTTTATTATATCTTCAAAATATGTGGTTTGATAATATTTATATATTTAAAAAAATTAATTTTATTATTAAATAGAAAATGTCGTTTTTCTTAAAAATCGTATTAAAATATTTCGAGACCGAATGCTCCGTGAGGAGGTCTGCATCTCGCTCTACTAGCCCAAGGATGTGCGATAATCTGCACCATCCAATAGCGGGTCCCCTAAAAAGGGTTGTAGAGGCATAATCGCAAAGAATTTTGATAATACAATTCAAAGAAAACCTGGTTTTTATAGTTCATGGTATTTTAATGGAATGTTGTAATCGCCACAAAATATGTTTCAAAGAGTATCATGCTATGTAAAGATGTGTGTATGTGAGGGGTAAGTCATTACCCTGTGAAGTTTTCTAAAGGTAATAATAAGCAAAACAATTAAATATGGTAGATACAAAGTGCATGATATTTAAATGTAAAAGTTGATTTAAAGTTATCTAGCATGATGTATTTGAGTGAAAATAATTTCTAAATATTAGATTCATGGTTATAAACATAGGGTAAGAGTTTGCATGAAAGTTATGGAAGAAAATAATGAAATTTTTAGGTTTTTGAATGAGATGTCGGTAGTAACTCCACTTACTGACATGTTTTATAAAGAGAACTTTTTAAGAAGAAAGAGTAGAATGGGGATGGACTTACTAGTTAATTGAATGAAAAGGAGGTAGAAGAAGATGGTGCAGTCTCCGTGGCGTCGCGGAGTCGCCGGAACTTGCTTGATTCCTCGCCGGAAGTCGACCTTTAGCTAACTCCACTTTTACTCTTCTTGTACTTAGAAAAAATTGATAATTTTGGTTAGGGATTTTAGAATGAGGAGGGGCTAGATTATGGGGTTGTATTTATAGTGTGGAATTAAGGTTTTGGAATTGAAAGAATGAATTAAAATGCATAAAAAATGATTTAAAGATGAAATTAAAGTCTCTGTTTAAATTCAGAGAAATCAGACAATGCAGGGGTAATGGGGGTAGGCCAAAGGATTTGTGTGCAATACACGGGGACTTTTCCCCATGGTCGACTCTTCGATGCCGGTCCAATGGCCGATCTCGCCGGTTCAACTTGAGGAGGGCGCCTTCGGATTGAAGCCCCGTGTCCTACTCGCTGTATATAACATTTTACACATGTTTGTTTTTCCTCGCTGTTCATTTTTACGTGTAGTGCGCGTGTAAACTTTTGGGCTCCAAAAATTTTGAAAGAAAAAAATCAAGAAAAATAATATGTGCCTAAGGAGATTCGTACACAGGGGCTGCATCACAGCAGTGCAAGGCTTTACCAATGAGCTACAAGCTATTTCTTGTTGTTCTTAAACAAAAATAACTTATAAAGTGTACTCAGGCTTGCAAACACCTTTCTGTACATTAATTTAAAAAATTTCGTACAGTAAAATCAGAGTTGTTACACCTTATCGTTCTCCTGTACCCATAGCGCACCTAAAGAACCCTCAAGGGCTGTTGTATATAGGATAAGCGGTTTTCCCTTAACCGGAGCAGTCAATACCGGCGGATTTTGTAGGTATTTCTTGATTTCGTCTAGTGCATTTTAGTACTTTTGATCCCAGTAGAACGGGGTCCCTTTCTTCATCAATTGACTGTAGGGACGGCATTTTCCGTAAAGGTTGGTTATGAACCGCCAGACATAAGCGAGCTTTCCTTGAAGAGAATGCAATTGTTTGAGGGTTCTCGGCGTGGGCATTTCCATAATCGTCTTGATCTTTGTAGGGTCGATTTCGATACCCCGGTGCCATATGATGAATCCGAGGAATTTGCCTCAGGAGACTCCAAACGCTCATTTTAGAGGATTCATCTTCACATTATACTTTTGAAAACGCCAGAACACTATTTTTATATGTTCCCAATGTTCCTCATGTGATCTTCTTTTAACCACATGGTCGTCGATATAGCATTCGACGATCTCATGGATGAGTTCATCAAAAATCTTTGTCATGGCCCTTTGGTAGGTAGCGCCAGCGTTCTTCAGACCGAAGGGCATCACCTTATAGCAGAATATGCATAGCGGAGTCCGGAAAGCGGTATGCTTTTGATCTTCTGGATGCATTTTTATTTGATTGTATCCTGAAAATCCATCCATGAAGGAGAAGACATCATGGATAGACGTGTTATCGATCATCAGCTCGGTAATAAGGTACTTGGAAATTATCTTTCGGGGAAGCTTTATTGAGGTCCCGAAAGTCCATGCAGATGCGCACCGTACCATTTTTCTTCATCACCGGAACGTTGTTAGCGATACAATCAGAATATTGAACTTCTTGGATGAAGTCGGAGTCGATTAGTTTCTTGACTTCAGTGTTGATATTCATCTCAAGTTCGAGTCGCATCCTTCTCGACGCCTGTTTTACTGGCTTTATGTCCGGCGATATGGCCAATTTATGTACTACCACCTTTGGATCTAGACCCAGCATCTCGGAATAGTTCCATGCGAAGCAGTCTTTATATTGCATGAGCACGTCCTTCAACGTGGCTACCTGTTTTTCAGATAGTAGCTCACTGACGAACATTGGCCTCGGATCATTTTCTGTCCCTAAGTCAATTTTTCTTAGATTGTCCGCCGTGGTGTGTATCCCATCTTCCAGCTCCTTTGATGCTGGTGGAAACTCGGAGATTATCTCGTCCTCGTCTTCATTTGCGAAGCACATGCGGAGGTCGTCCATAGTCTCGTGCCCTCCCTCTTTTGAGAGTGTTATCATATGGCAAGTGTGAGTTCGTGATTAGTCTAAAATATTGCACATTTAAATGAATTTTCCCCCCACTATTGTTAAGTACTAAAAGGTGTTTTTTGTAATTATAGAACATGTGAGGGTTTATGTGTAAAAATTTTATTATCATATGTTTCTACATTATAATTAACATAATGATGGAAAATACATGCATATAATATTTATATGAAATCTTAGTAATTAAAATATTCATATCATATCAAATATTTCTAATCAATATTTTTAACATATTATATCATATAAATGGTTAGGATAATATCTCGAAAATACCTAAATGCTACTAACACTACGATTTGAGATATTATGCAGATATTAGCTCAGGTCTGGAATCCAAGCAAGCGATCCGAGTCAAATCGGGATATCGAAACCGAATCTGCCAAAATTTAGAAGCAACTTGAGAGATCTAGCAACGGCAGAGACTCGGAGCATTATTTTCAGAATCTAGACATCGAGAAGATCTCCAAATATCATGATAAAATATCAGAAGCAAATCGAGAGATCTAGCATTATTTTGGGGATTTGATTTTAATAGCATATATTAACAAATGGCATCTAGGGTTTCTAGTTTCTGGGACTATATATAGGACCAAGAGCTGCACATTAAAAATTATCATCGAAGAGATCAAGAGGTCCAAGCGATCCAAGCATCCGAGTGATCATCAGCCAGTCATCTACTTCCAACAAGAAAGAGATCTAGAGCAACTAGGGTTCTTATAATCTACTTTGAAAGGATTTGTAAATGCGATAGTTGATTAATAAAGATAGTATTCTTTTTGCAATTAATTTCCGCACTTACTTTCTGCATCTTAATCATGTTTTCACTCTTCATCCTTTCTTCTAAATCTTTAACCATAAGCAAGTAATTCCTAGCTTGCTAGGGTTCGTAGGATAGGGTAGAACAATAGATGATAAAATCTTTTAACTTCTTTTATACATTTTAAAGTTTATAAACTTTAGCAAAATAAATGTTAACATCCTTATCGGGCGCTACCAATTTACTGATAGTCACGACCACGATTTGAAATTAGTTTAACACATGTTTTGTTAAGGGTTAGACATGAATAGAGATCAATGCAAGGACAAGGGTTAGTAGTGGGGAAACCCTAGTTTCTTCCAAAAAACCTTAATCTACATTCATCACTATCGATATAGTTTTAAACTATTAAAAGATAAAAAGGAGTCATTTTTAATTATTCATCCATTACTACTAAGTCTTATGAACCCTACGAGCCTTTCCTTTATAAAATTCTATTTCCGTAACAATAAACAATCACCCATCTTTCATCAACTCGTCTAAAACAAGAAAAGTGTTCACGTTTCCCTGCGGACGACCTGTACTCATCGCGGCTAGCTACTAGCGACACCGTCTTGATTGCGTTTACTTTACTAAACACCTTTTAGCAGATCAATCAAATGGCGTCGTTGCCGGGGAAACTGCTGTAATTTTTTTCTTGTTATTCGGGTTGATTTCTTATAAAATCCAGCAAACATATTATAAACGAGAATCAAAACCGCACCTTGTGAATTTAACGATTATTGTGCGAGTTTTACATGGGGATCTGGAGTAACTGGAGCAAGGAAATAGAGATTCAAATACTTTCAACGTAGCCCAGAGGAGCATATGAGGGCATTGAAGAAAAATTGGCAACCGATCCAACTACCTTGCAGCGGAACCGCGGCGGCTTGGTGGAGTTGGGCCTCCAAAATCCTCAGGTAATTTCCTAATATCTTTCTCTATCCTCTAAGCTCTAATAATCTGATTTTTTCTGCAGGATTCTTTGCAAATATCGCCGCTCAAATTTTTTTTGCGTGTTTTGATATCGGTTTGTTTGTGCATATCTAAACCGGACATTAAGGGGCAATAACCCAAATCCAGATTAGGTGGGGATTTCATCACCCTTCCTAGACCCCACAAATCACAAAACGAGCATACTATCACCCTATATTAATTAAAAAATATCTAGACCAAGCCTCTAAGGACCGTCTCGCTCAATTAGGAAAGAGGAAGGTCATGGGTAATCTAGCGCTTATCCGCATTTCTCTTGTGGTATCTAAGCAAGTGTGACTAAGAAAAGTGGTTACTTAATTAGGCCCGCTATTTCGGTGATTCGTATAGTGGATACCTCCCACTTACCTGGCACTTACCTGGCTACAAGAGTGATAAAAAGGTGGTAGAGGATTGATCCTGCGACTTGTCCTTTGGAAGTCTAGTAGCGGTCTAGTGACTCGACCTAGGTGACCCTAGTTCTAGGGTTTGATTATGCATTTTGTGATTTGTTGAGTCAAGAGTTAAGTCCGATTTTTTTTCAAAAAAAAAAACCTTTTTAAAAAGAGTTCTCACATATCACACGCTGCCACGTGCACTAAACCCGCTTAGTGCATGATCGGCTGGACACGGGATTTTAGTACCTGTCTTGTCCGCATTTTTTCTATCGACTCCGAAATCGGTACTTCTTCATCTTCTATTTCCCCTCCACCCACCACATCTCCCGAAATGGACGGATCTCCATCGGGATTTAACGATACCACCCTGCCACCACCCGTAGGTGCGCAGAATCCACCGCGGATCTCTCCCCAAGAAAGATGCTTCCCCATACGTGGACCCCTTCCTACTTGTCTGTCTCTTCCAACGGCCAATGGGGATAATTTCGAAATTAAACCCCACTTCATCAACTTGTTGCCCAAATTCCACGGGCTTGAATCCGAAGACGCGGACGTTTTCATTACCAAATTCGAGAACGTATGCGCAATGATGAGCGCAACCCAACTTTCAGGGGATGCTATGCGATTACGTCTTCTCCCTTTTACCTTGTGCGATCTAGCAGAAAAATGGCTTTATAGCACTACCGCAATATCTATCGCTAAATGGGATGAGTTCGTTATAGCATTCCTTAAGAAATTTTATCCTAATCACAAAGCCGCCCGTGTTCGAAGCGAGATTAACCAGTTTACTCAACTTCCAAACGAACCATTCTGGAAATTCTATGAATGGTTTAAGGATCTTCTTGTACAATACCCTCATCACGGAATTGATAGATAACAACTTTGCCGAATTATATATGAGGGTGTTAATCCAGCGACAAAACAAATGCTTGAAACCATTTGTCAATGTCATTTCATGTCAAAAGACGATGGCGAAGCTTGGTAATTTCTGGAAGATCTCACCGAAAAAATCTCACAATGGGAGAGCACTAGACCAATATCGTCTTTATCTAGGGCAGGTATCCATCAGCTCGACATTTCCAATTCAGTGAAAGCCGAAATGGTCGCGATGCAAAAGAAACTCGAAGCTATCGAAAACAAAGTCTCGTCAACCTCCCTAAACAAAGTTACGCTCCCCAAAACTGTGTGTGGTTGTTGTTTTGACCCATCATATTTAACGGAAGAATGTCCTTTGAATCCTTCATCTCAAGGTCATGAACAATCCAATGCTGCTTTTCAACAACAACCTAGAAATGACCCTCATTCATCCACATATAATCAGGGATGGAGAAATTATCCTAATTTTGCTTGGAACCAAAACCAATCTCAAAATCAAAATCAGTTCCCAAGCCAAAATAACTATCAAAGGCTTCCTTTACAGCAACAGCCACCACACCAAATTCAGCAACCCTTTCAACCACAATCTCTTCAAAATCCGGCCAACAACTTTGCTCCTTATAATAACATTTCAACGGCCGGTACCGATAAAACCTCTGCACTCGAACGGAACTTAGAAACGTTTATTAAACAATCAACAAAAATGAAGGCTAATTTAATATCTTCTATCCAAACGTTAGTGCAACACACTGCTTCCCACGGTGAAAGCATAAAATCGATAGAAGCACAACTTGCACTGTTAAATGCCGCAATGAGTGAAAGAAAGAAAGGGAAACTTCCATCTCAACCTCTACCAAATCCCGGCCACTCACAAAGAGCGAATCTCATCCTTCAAAATCATAATGTGAGTGTCGTAACTACGTTGAGATCGGGAAGAGTGCAGAATAACAATGTTGGGAAACAAGTTGAAGTTGATGACATTGATGAAACCCCGGCTACTACTTCTACTCCTACTTCATCTAATCCAATATCTTCTTCCTAGCCTATTCTCCGTTTTCCACTAGGCTCGAACTCTCAGCCTACTTCCTTCAAGGAATTATTAGCTACGACCATCCCAAATCCAATTTTGGGATCCATTCCATCCCCACGAACATCTCCTCCAAAGTTGGACCCAACACTTATTGATAAAGCTCAATTTCCGCACAGGTTGAGGGCCAACAGACTAAGTCCCAAAATGGAGAAGATTGTAGAAATTTGTAAACAAGTTAACATAAATATTCCACTCCTAGATGCTATCAAACAAGTACCTTCCTATGCGAAAATTTTAAAGAACTTGTGCACTAGGAAAAGAATAATTCAAGTGCTTAAAAAAGTTTTCTTAGCGAGTAATATGAGCAATTCTCTTACCCAATTAGTGCCCACGAAACGTAAGGACCCCGGTTGTCCTACAATATCTATATTGGGGGTAAAAATATCAATCGCGCTCTACTCGATTTAGGTGCTAGTGTTAACTTGCTTCCATATTCTGTTTATGAGCAATTAGGCATAGGAGAGTTGAAACCTACGCATTGCACTCTCCTGATGGCCGATCGATACATCTCCCAATCTCGAGGTGAGCTAGAGGACGTGTTAATCAAAGTCGGGGAATTTATATTCCCTGTGGACTTTATAGTTATAGATACACAGCTTGTGGCAAACCCACGGAACCAAATTCCGGTGATTCTAAGTCGACCTTTTCTGATAACTTCTAACGCAATAATCAATTGTCGTAACGGTTTAATGAACCTGTCCTTTGAGAAGATGACAATTGAGCTTAACATCTACAAGCTAGAAAGTCAACCCTCCGAACCCTATGCTCATGTATGTTCTGTCGAAAAAGTAGCTTCTTTCAGTTGCAAATTTGAAGAGTTTCACGATACTGATCTCGAAGCCACTTGTGCGTTATTGTTTGATCCTACTATTTATCATACACGTGATGACCCTTCTGTCGATAAGACCACACCTAAGTCCGAACCCTTTGACTTGTCGAATGATTTAGTCGAGCTATCCGAGTTTCATAACCTCCTTTCCGATGAGATTATCATTCGGAATATCGATGAAAGTTTTGAAGACATTTTTGCCGAAGAACTCGCATTCCTAGAAGACATGGGAGTTGTGATGAATCAACACCCAAAGAACTTGAACCGCCACCCCTTCTTCTTATCAAGAACGAGAATGCGAGTACTGCACCATCACTGTTTCGTCTCTACCAACTGAGACGTAAAACCGATCGATTACGCCTCTTATCTCCCCACTTCTTCATAATTATGATCTTCCACCAACTATTTTGTTATATCGATAAAATATTCGAATGGTTGGTGTTTACTTTTGGTCTTTGTAAAACTTTGCATAGACCAATAACTTTGCCCCCCCTTATAATTTTAAATAATGTTTCGCTCAAGTTTGGGGGGGAGAAAAATATTTTGGCTCCTGAAAGAAAAACAAATGGCAGAATTGTGAGCCAAAAATAAGTTTAGGGGAGTATTTCACTATCATTAATTCTTGTCCCTTTTACTAACTTTTTCTCCCAAGTCTACAGGTTTTAAGCTTAACATGATGACATCAGTGAGGACACTGCTGCAAATAGATTTGGGGAAGGTTTGTGCTTATTCACGCATCATTTTTTGCATTATACTAAATAAAAGCACAAAAAAAATTCATAATAAAAGTTAGGAAGTGAAAAATACATATGAAAGATAGGAAGATATTTAAGAAAAGTAAGAAAATTAGATGTTTTATAACGAAGCTAGTAATAGGTAGTCATGAGCTGTTATCCCGAGGGTTAGTAAGATGAAGAAAATCACTAATCTGAGAATAGAAATAAGTCTGAAAAAATAATCTCTATTCTTGAGTCCAAATTTTTGAACGTTGATATCCTACTATACGCACTTGCACACATCTTGAAATTTGGGATAGTCCAAATTTATGAGCTGTTGCCCCGCTTCCCAGAGTACGCTAAGATAGGCACGTGACATAGCCAACCATGCTACCTGTGGATAGGAAAAATCCCTCCACAGTCATATTACGGTTGTAGAGATATCAAGAATAGGAAAGTAAACTAAACTATCTAGTACATGTCCATGAGCCAGAATAAATGAGTCAAGAAATAATAATATGCGGAAGCAAAAGATCCAATAAATAAAACACCTGGAAAGTAAAACTGGATACCAACAGGATCCTCACTGCTCGGTCTAACAGCGGCAATACTCCTGATCAGTCTGCAACAAGGTAGAGAATCTGGGCCATGCAAAACCCAGACGTCGGTGCGTCATAATATCAAGCAATACTATAAACAGGGGTAGCAAGACATACAGGTATGTGTATGAACAGTAAAAAAGATATAACAGTAATATAAGTGAGGACGGTGGGGTAATGTATAGTGAGTGATCTAAACTGGTCTATTGGGTTAACTACTATCAGGTCTTTGAAATCAATTTGATGAATCATCGATGTAACTCAATAGTATCCCGTGCGTTCCCGGGATCACGGTCTATGACTCTCGGGCTGAATCCGAGAAGTGCCGCAAGGCAGTAAAGGATAGTAGGTAATGACGAGTGATGTCAGCAGCATCACCCCGGGGCTGTCCTAGCCCGTAAGACTGATCAGAAAAGGTAGAGAACTGTTGAGTTACAAGTCAGGTTTCATCATTGATTTCCCCATACCCCAAGTTATAAGTGTTCAAGTCAGGTGTTAAGTAATCTAGAGCTAATACCAATACAGGATCAGGCAGGTACAGGTTTGTCTGGATAGACAACAGGAACTGTCCGTAAGGACAACAGGTCAGGTTTGTTGGCATTAGACACAAGATCAGGTAACAGGTAAATCCATGGTACATCAAGTCAAGCCAAGTAGTATATAGGTATCATGTCATGTCGAGAGGTGCACGGTACCAAGTCATGTTAAGTAGTAGGTGCAACATGTCGAGTCAGGGTGCACAAGATGTCGTGTGGGTGCTCAAAATCAAACTAACATAAGCATGGGTATACAAAACAAGCATGGGTACTAATAGAACTATAAACTGGAACATTGTAATATGAAATGCAATCAGGTACAGACTAAGGTATATAGATGCACAGTCGTGATTAAGGTTAAAGTTTAAGTTCCAATACTAATTAAACTACACTTTATCAAATATGGGTTGTGAATATTTCAATGTTATTCATTCAAGTGATCTATTGATACAATGGTATGTATACTAGACGAGATAGATGCAAATGGGTGTTTGAAACATTATAAACTATCTAAAAAGGTACTATGGGCTATGTAAATAATTATTATATGATTTAAACACGGATGTGGGTACACGATATTGTACTATAACATGCAGCAAGGTATAATTCAAGATCCGAATCTAAAATGATATAACCGGACATCGAAATGCAAAAATGTAAACTAATAGCCTTAAGCTTAATTTACAGGTTTAGTCATGAAATAAATATGTATAAGATAATATGATAGCATGTAGCAAGTTTTACTTGCCTGGAGATAATGCGGACATGCAAACATGAATGGAGCGAAAACGGAACTTGATCTCATCTCAAGACAACGTACAGCTCGGGTAGGGTTCCAAATTGGCTCGGGGATCAACAAAAAGAGCTCGGCTATGTTGAAGAAAGCTAGTGTGTTGCTGCGATGAGGGATCTCGGATCCGGTCGAGTAGATGCAGCGACGACAATCTGAGGGTGCTCGAGTTCCAACGGAGTTAAGAGTTGTGGTTGAATATGAGAAGTGCTTGGTGATGGTGACTTGGAGCTGAAGCGATGGTCGAGAGGGTTGAAGTTGGTGATGCTGCCCAGTGATGGAGTCAAGGTCGATGGTTTGCAGTCGACGGTGAGATGGGTGCGGTGATGGTGATGGCCATGGTGGCTCAGGGTGCTGTTGAAGAGGGAGATCGGAGAAAGAGAAGGCGCAGGGGAGTTGGGTTTGAAGGTTGAAAGGTTTAGAGTTGTTGGAGATGAGGCTTAGTGATGGTGGTCGAGCATGAGTGCTGCGTCTACAAGGAGAAGATGGCAGAGAAGGCCTGGTGTTTGGAGGAGGCATGGGTTAGGGTTAAACCAAGAAGATTAGGAAGAGATGATGGAGGCGATGATGATGAGGGTGTTGCAAGATGGGTGAAAGGAGGTGAAGGAGATGGCTGTGCCGGCGGTGGAGTCACGGTTAGGGGCCTAAGGTGATGGAAGAGGAAGGCGACGATGGGTTTTGGCATAGAATGAGATGGTCGCGACGAGGTTCGATGGAGTTCAGGGTGCGGTGGTCGGAGGTTAAGCATGAGGGAAGTGGTGGTCGGTGCAGCAGTCGAAGTAGTCGAAGGGTTTGGGTTCGGTCACGAGTGAGGACGGCGGCGGCAACCTCGGGAAGATGAAGATGAAGACGAGGGCGTGGAGACGAGGGAGAAGGAGAGAGAGAGATCGAGATGAGAGAGGGAGGGAGAGAGAGAAAGAGCTAGAGAGAGAACGAGATGAGAGAGAGAGGGGAGTGAATAGTAAGGAGAGAGAATTTTGTTTGTTTGTGGGAGAGAGAGAGAGAGAGATAGCGGGTGAGATAGAGAGAGAGACAAAGAAAGAAAGAAAGAGAGAGGGCGAGAAAGTGGGGTCCACAGGATCAACGGAAGAGGGAGAAAAAAAGAAAAGAAAGATTTTAAATTTTAAAAAAAAGATTTGTTGGTTTAAAATATTTTGGTTAGGTAAAAAAAATATATTATGGAATAGGTTAAACGAAATTTATTAGTTTAAATAATTTGAATTTAGGCGGAGTACAAAAATATTCCAAAATGCGCCCGGGTCGGGTCTAAAAATTCAGATTTTAATTACGAAAAATAAATGCAACTTCCAAACTTTAAAATGAATGCTCGGGTAACGAAAATGCATACCCCCAAGAACGGATGCATGTACGTGCGCGTAGCCATCCAAACACGTCCGTTTCACTGAACGGGACGAGAACAAGATGCGCGGATGCTATCACGGGGTTAGGGGTATCATGCAGGCTATGAAAAGAAATTTTAAATTATTTTTCATGACTTAAAATGTTATATGGTAAAATATTCCATGCCAAATAAAATGCCAGTATGCGATAAAGTTGAAAATGTACAAGTCTACATAACAAGTCAGGGTGATTCATAAATATGAATCAAATATGTTTCAAGCAAGCGGGTCAGGTCGAATGCAATGTAAAATGTAAAATACCATTTGCACCCAAACACGATAAGTAAATAAAAAAATACTGCAGATAAATACATACGGAAACTGGACTAGGTATAAATGAACTCGGTTGTTACAATCCAAATTTCTGAACGTTGATATCCTATTATACGCACTTGCACACATCTTGAAACTTGGGATAGTAGAGAATACCTTGAAATGCTCTTGTCTAAAAGCCTTACTATGAAGAAGAAAAATATATAAACAAAAATATAAATGAAAAAAAAATTGGTGAAGAAAAATGAACACTGGTTTTGCAATTAGTTAAGGCAGCATAAAAAAAATATATCGTGGGTGCCTTATCACCTAGTGCCTTAGACCAACTGGTTTGGGAACCACTGCTAAGCCTTAGGTGTTGCAAGGCTAAGATATTGCTAATTACGCCTAAAAAAGTGAGCACATTTGGTAATCAGTTGGTTAGTACCTCAAGAAATATTAACGGTCGCATGAAGAATGTGCGAGCAATTCCATTTGAAACATTCACCGACAAAAAAGTACTAAGGAAGATGGACAAGAATATGATAACTTGAATTGAACTCTCTAAGTGTAGGGATGTCTTTTACACACATGTATGAGTATATGATCGATATTTGGAAGAAAGGTAGGGAGGAAGACTAAATGCGATGTTTTATTGAGGGATGATGTGATTTCTGACATCTTTTCATGACTATTAAGATATGGCTTATGGCTACTAAAAATCTAGTGTAGTTTGAAACTCTTATTTTCAAGATTCTTTCTTTTATATGTTCTTTATTTTTGTATGTAACTTTCATCATCTTATTTTTATTATGGGATTTTGTGGGTGTAATCCGCTGAAAACTCTTAGGAGACAACACTTCTCCTACTAGGGACACCTAAAGGTTTAAAGGCTTGTTGTACGTGTTCAGTGCACTCGTGTTGCCTTCGAAAGTGTCGTACGTTTTTCTTTTTCTTTTTCTTTTTCTCTTTAATAACTAGTTTGCTCGGAACGATCAAAGTTATGTTTGGGGGTATTTGATTAGTCTAAAACATTGCATATTTGAATGAATATTTTTCCCTCTATTGGTAAGTACTAAAAGGTGGTTTTTGTAATTATAGAACATATGAGGGTTTATGTGTAAAAAGTTTATTATCATATATTTCTACATTATAATTAACATAATGAGGGAAAATACATGCATATAATATTTATATGAAATCTTAGTAATTAAAATATGCATATCATATCAAATATTTATAATCAATATTCTTAACATATTATATAATATAAATGGTTAGGATAATATATCAAAAATACCTAAATGCTACTAACACTATGATTTGAGATATTGTGCAGATATTAGCTCAGGTCTGGAATCCAAGCAAGAGATCCGAGTCAAATCGGGATATCGAAACCGAATCTGCCAAAATTTAGAAGCAAATCGAGAGATCTAGCAACGGCAGAGACTAGGAGCATTATTTTCAGAATCTAGATATCGAGAAGATCTCCAAATATCATAATAAAATATCAGAAAAATCCAAAAAACTGAAGCCACCAAATCACCGCGGAACCACGGCTGAACAAGGCTATATGCGGCGGTTCCGCGGCTCATTTGTAGCCAAAGAATGTAATATTTTGGGGATTTGATTTTAATAGCATATATTCACATATGGCATCTAGGGTTTCTAGTTTCTGGGACTATATATAGGACCGAGAGCTGCACATTAAAAATCATCATCGAAGAGATCAAGAGGTCCAAGCGATCCACGCATCCGAGTGATCATCAGCCATTCATCTACTTCCAACAAGAAAGAGATCTAGAGCAACTAGGGTTCTTGTAATCTACTTTCAAAGGATTTGTAAATGCAATATTTGATTAATAAAGATAGTGTTCTTTTTGCAATTAATTTCCGCACTTAATTTCTGCACTTAATTTCTGCATCTTAATCATGTTTTCACTCTTCATCCTTTCTTCTAAATCTTTAACCATGAGCGAGTAATTCCTACCTTGCTAGGGTTCGTACGATAGGGTAGAACAATGGATGATAAAATCTTTTAAATTCTTTTATACATTTTAAAGTTTATAAACTTTAGCAAAATAAATGTTAACATCCTTATCGGGCGCTACCAATTTATTGATAGTCACGACCACGATTTGAGATTAGTTTAACATTTGTTTTGTTAAGGGCTAGACATGAATAGAGATCAATGCAAGGACAAGGGTTAGTAGTGGGGAAACCCTAGTTTCTTCCAAAAAACTCTAATCTACATTCATCACTATCGATCTAGTTTTAAACTGTTAAAAGATAAAAGGGGTCATTTTAAATTATTCATCCATTACTACTAAGTCTTATAAACCCTACGAGCCTTTCCTTTTATAAAATTCTATATCTGTAACGACAAACAGTCACCCATCTTTCATCAACTCGTCTAAAGCAAGAAAAGAGTTCACGTTTCCCTGTGGACGGCCCGTAGTCATCGCGGCTAGGTACTAGCGACACCGTCTTGATTGCGGTTACTTTACAAAACATATTTTAGAAGATCAATCAGTTCGCTTCCATTCTTGATGTTGAGCTAGTCCTATCCTGATGGTATAGGTCCTCTTTGGCTCATGCTTTTGCGGCGGGGTTACCTTCCAGCTGTCGGATAAAGTGAACCTATCTTGTTGATACCGGTCTTCTACCCAATCTTTGAAGGTGAAGCGGTCTTCGAGGGGATGAACTATTGCTCGGTAGTAGGAGCAATAATCCGGATGATGGACCTCGTTTATTTGTTCGGGAAGCGGAGACTCCGGAAGCGTCATCATTTGGTGTTTCATGACAAGTTTGAATATTTTCCTCATCTTGTGCTGGGGGAAAGAGTATTCCCGACCCATCTTCTTCATAAACGACGGGTTCCAACCAAGTTTTTCTCGATCGCGCGGCTCTTTGGATCTGCTTTGTTGTTTTCGAATGTTGTTTGCGTTCTTTGCCCTGTTTTTGCCTCTATTTCGGGATTTTCCCCTTTCGCGAAGACATACAGCGGGTCGAGGATGAAGAGCATTATAGTCTTCTTTCTCCGTAGATTGCTGATTGAGGCGCTGCGTCCTGACTTTTTCATAAATGGCCATTTTGCGGCTGTGATTATCTCGTCTCTTTTGACAAGCTTCTTTTATTAGCTTGTCCATTTGTTCATCGAGTGACGGACTTAACGTTCTTAGAGCGGGATTTCGCTCTGTTTCAACGTCACGGCCATTTGGAAGAGCGTTTTCCTCTTCGCTGGAGTTGTTTATGACGCGGCAGCTGTGGAACTGCTCCCGTTTCTTGGACCGAACGTATCTGAGCCCGGTTGTCTCTATCTTCCCGTTGGGCATCTTTCGTTGAGTCCCGGAAATATCCTAAATCTTTTTGTAGAATTGGGCTTGCGGAACAGATTGTTCGAGGGGTACACCTTGGCAGATCAACAACCTTTTCAATTCCTCCGCGTAGTATCTTGGCAGACGGATTGGTTGAAGTCTGTCAAGTGCAAAATCGGCACCATGCCAGACTTCTTTTTCTACTTTGGTCTCCGTAGATTGGTAGAAGAGGATCTCCTTTTCACCTCTTCTCTTGCGAGGGACGTAGAAAGTCTGTAGTTCTTGTACGTTGTATGTATCGAGCGAATCAAATTCCTTGTAATGCCGAGACGGAGCCATTGAGATTTGCAGACTCTGATTGGCTCTGGCGAGGGTTTGCACTGACAGGAGGATGGAAAACACTGTGTTAGCCTCATCCCCAGATTCGCTGCCAAAGACCAGAATAGGAGTTGATGGTCCAGGCCTGCTGTTTTCTTTCTGGGGTTGCCCCAAGTAGACTATTTCATCATCTTCCTCGGAATCATTCCCAAAGATCAGGACAGTGGTGATGTACTTCTGTTTATCCTCCGGCTTATGACACATCTCCGTGTCTTCAAAGTCTGGTAGAAAGTACTTTGCGTCTTCATATTTTCGAACCACGTTTACGGAGAACAGATTTAGCTCCCCTGTGACGGTGTATTCCAAGCAGTCTTTGAAATACTTCATACACTGATGTTGTGTAGAAGGGACGATGTTGTACTCATGTAACCAAGGCCTGCCGAGCAAAGAATTATAGCAAGTCTTGGCATCAATGACATGAAATTTGATGTCAGTGACGAGTTTCCCAAAGCATAGCGTCAATATTACGGACCCAAGCGTCCGTGACGATTGTGAGTCGAATCCGGAGATCGTAATTTTGTCTCAGGCCAAATGCTGAACGTTCATGCAAATTTCCTTCAGCACCCTTATGTTGAGAAGGTTGACGGAGGATCCGTTGTCGACAAGGATTTTTCCTATCTTGATGTTGTGGCAGTACCCTGTGACATATAACGGGTGATTATGTTCGCACGTATCGAGGAGGAGATCTTCATCGCTGAATGTAATGTCAGCCGTGTGGACCTCTGCCGGCTCATCCTTCATCTTCTCTTCTGCGAGGAAAGCTTAGAACTGATCAGGCTCTTGTAATGCCTTGATCAGTGAGTCTCGTGCCTCTTTGGACAGGAGGAGAGCATCCAATATGCTCAGTTGTGAGGGTATTTTCCTCAGATACTCTAGGACATTGTAATCTACTTTATTTTTCTTAGGTGGGTCCCTTGTTGCGAGTTCTTTGACAACTCCATCATCGTGGGCAATTTCCTCAGGGATTTTTTCTTTCCCTTTGTCTCTTTTGCTCAAACCTTTGTTTATAGGTTTGAGATTCTTTTCAGGCAGCGTGCGGTTACGCAACTGAATATTCTCGCAGTTCTTCTCCTCTTCTTCTTTTTCGGAGGTGGAGTCTCTGAAGAGAGGGCTGAGGGGTATTTCGTCCTTAGAATCGCTCCTGAAAGTAAGAACCTGGGTTTTTCCCCTTTCCGAACTGATATCAACCATATGACAGTTGCCAGTCGTTTTTTCATGCGCGTCTGTCGCACCTTTTTGCCGTCGACGAGCCTCGCGCTTCATCTTCTTGAAGTATTTTTGATGAGCAACATATCATTGCCACCACTTCTTGAAGGTACTGCATTCTTCAGTGGGGTGGGTAACCTTCCGATGATATAGGCAGTAGTTTGGATGTGAATCCTCTCCGTCGAGGCATATGACCCCGGGAGTGTTTCCTACGAGAGGTGGTAGCTTCATTCCCATGGACAGGGCTTTAGCGAACCGCTTCTCTATCTTGATCCTGCTCTTATTTGTGACAGGTGCTTTGGTTTGGTTGGAGTACTTGACGACTCATCCTTACCGCATCTTCTTCATTTTGACGCTGACACTTAGCCTTTTCGTATATGGTTGTTTCGCGTTCTTAGTCAGCTTTGATTTTTCGAAAGGCTTCGTTTAACAGCCTATCGATCGGGTCTTCTGGCAGTCCCTGGGATTTTAGCGCTAATTCTGCCCCCAGTTCCTCCGCGTTTTTTTCTGACGCCGAGAGAGTTTCTTCGTCATTTAACGTCGAATGGGAGACCATGTGGCAGCTTGCTACATAGTCTTCGATTTCTTCTGATGAGTTATTTTCCTCATCGTTGTCACTATTTTCATTCTCAAGAATATGCTTGAGGAACTCTTCGAGGGTGACCGGTGTCCGCGCCTTCTGGTTGTACTTCTCCAGCGCGTCAATATACTTTTGTAGGTCTGTGCACTTGTAGTTATACTCGGCAGGCTGCACAGGCTTCATGGTCTTCTTCTTTTTCTTCGAAGACTTTGAAGGCTTGACATGGGGATTTTTCCCTTTGTCAACAATCTTCAGTACGGGGCGCGGTTTCAGCATCCCTTCAATGATTTCGGGTTCAAGTGTGGTTTTCCACCAGACTGCCGGATATGCC
This sequence comes from Agapanthus africanus, assembly GCA_030015575.1. NCBI lineage: Eukaryota > Viridiplantae > Streptophyta > Magnoliopsida > Asparagales > Amaryllidaceae > Agapanthus > Agapanthus africanus. The sequence continues at coordinate 634,313,454 of JASDDO010000031.1, read as the reverse complement.
TGTAGATCCTTCAGCTTTCTTTTGGTTTTAGCTGAAAGAACGGCTTCCTATGGAGTTTCTTCTACGAGCGAGCATGATGCTCTCGGCGCATCCACCTTTTTGGGAGTGTGCTTCTGGGGCGGGTTTACCCTCCAATTCTCAGACTGAGCGAACTTCCCCTGCTGATACTGGTCCTCGACCTAGTTCTTGAAGACGTAGCAATCCTTAATTGGGTGGCTCATTATTCTATGATAGGAGCAGTAGTTGGGGTTGTTTACGTCGCCGGGCTACAGTGGACGCCATGGGTATGGCAAAGTGACGAGTTTGTTGCGCATTGCCAATTCAAACAGTCTCATCGTCTTGTCGCGGGGAAACGAGTAAGCGCGTCCTAATCTTTCCTCTAAGGATGGGCGCGGACGCACATTGTTTTGGTGAGCAGCCGGTTTTGGACCACTCGGTTGTAGTTGCGCGTTGGCAACGAAGGCCGCTTTCCATTTACCATTGTTATTTCGAGGGTCCTTATTTGAGGAGGAAGATCCGTGGCCCATCTGGTCCATTTGGGCCAGTTTATCTATCAGAGCCTGGAATATCATTGGTTTGAAGAACGTCATGAACTGGGACACAGTCGTTTGAGGATCAAGGGTCCCGATGAACATGCCCACGGCGGGGGATTCTTCGATGCGTTGTTCGCACTTTGACCATAGGTTCCGCCACTGGATCGCATATTGAACCCAGGTTTCTCCTGACTTTACCCTGGCATTGATCAATGCCGTGATCGGGGTGTGCTGGCGAACCGCTGTATGAACAGCAGTTCCATTTCTGTGAATGTTCTCACGGAGTCATTTGGGAGCTCCGAGTACCATTTAAAGGCCGTCTCTGACAGGCTGACAACGAACTGGCGAAGCAACAGTTTGTCATCACCTCCAGTGTTGCTGCATAAAACTCTGAACTGCACGACGTGATGATGTAGGTTGCCTGTCCTCTTGTACACATAGAACTTAGGGATCATATATTCCGGCGGGTATTTGATTTGGTCATACCAGCCTGGATACGGTCGCCCGGTTCTGAGGATTTGGCTAGCAGCTTCACTAGCTTGATGAGCTCTTATTTGTTGAGCTATATAATCATCAAGAGCAGCCTTGGAGATTGTTTCCTCCTTGGCTTCCGATAAGGCCGAATGAGGATTTGATGTTTCCCCTCTGTCATCCTCGATAATTATCGGCGGATCCTCGGCTGGGGGTTCTGGCTGGATCATCATTCCAACCATATCCTGAAATAAGAGCGCCATCTGCTTTATGTTACCGGCTTGTTCAGCAGCCTCTTTATCTTTTCTTTCAAGTACCCTTCGCAGGAATTCTGTATCGGTCCCCTTCTCCTGGCGCTGTTCGGCCTCTTTGTCCGGACTTTTTTTCTATCCAATAAGCGCTGCCATTTTGGTCAGCATTTCCTGGAGCTTCAGTTGTTGCTCCTGAGCTTTAGTCAGCGACCAAGTTTGCGGTCGATGACCTACGAAAGCACGGCTTTCTTCTTTCCCGGAAGCCATGTAGACTGTATGCACGATCATGCTCCCAGACTTGGGGTGTTTGGGTCCACCACCTGTGGGATTTGTCGCAGGCGGTGGGATTTTCTCCAGCCTCATCATTTTGTGGGAGGTCGAAGTTGAAGAAGCCGTTGTAACAGGCTCCCGCATAGAAGAAGCCCCTCGCTGTATGACGGAGGGATAGTCTTTCTCTTGCCACACCTTCGATTTCTTCGGTCGAGGAGAGTAATCTTTGTTGATCACAGAGTCCTGGATTTTCCGCCATACCTTGTGAATTTGCGATGAGAGCCGCTGATGGGGCTGCTCCGTCTTTTCCTGCACCGCGGCCTCTGCAGGTGGGGGAGATTTCTTCAGCACCGCTATTGGAGAGTTCTTGCGTATCCTCCTAAGCAGATCAAAGATGTTCCCGTTTGGAACAGCAGTGTCAACTTCTACCATTGGAGCTGGCGGAGTAAGTCTAGAAGGGGAGCTGCCCCCAGCTTTTCTCACTCGGTGCCAATAGCGACGTCGAGCGTGTCTTGCAGACAGGTCCGCCTCAGTTTTAGAGGCGGCTTCGTTGTGCCCTCGGCTTTGCTGAGAGGCTGCAATTGGTGCCAACCTGTTGAAGACTGACGTCCTTAGCAGGATTTGAGGAGGAACGGCCAATCTTTCCAAGACCGATCTTCTGATGGGGGAAGCACCTTTGACGACTTCGCCCGTAGCAGGAGTTGAGAGGGCTATCCATTTTGGGGTGCCCCCTTCAGGTATCACGAGCCTCTTTGGGGGCCCAATTCGAGCTTTAGCTCAGCCTGTTGGAGACTGAGACTCCAGTTTTGGACTGCCCATTGATAGGGGCCGTTGTGGTTGCAAATCGATCGAAGACCGACCACTTAGGAGCTTTCTCTTGTGGCGCTGAGGCACCAAAACTCACTTGTGGAAACATGGTCCCGAAGAATAGTCCAGTAGTGGCTTGTGTTACTTGCCCCACCGGCATTGAAAACATAGAGGCCGCGTTGGGCCCGTAAGTCACTCCTCCAGCTGGGGTGGAGCGAGTGTTGTTGCTGCATGTTGTGCAGCTGGAAGCCATCGATTTTTTTCTGCACAGGAGCAAGACACCAAATTTTAGTACCTCGAATTCAATGAAAACCATAGCGAACCGCAATTTTGTTCGTGAAACACGACACACGAAGTGTGGAGTGGAAAGAGAAAAAGATCCCACCGGAAGTGCCAGAACCTATTCACCGCCGAAAAACCGGACCGAGACGTTGGGATGTCCGACCTGAATTTTGGGGGCAGATACTATTTGGACTTATCCATCCACCTCTCCGAAGGTACCAAGTTGATTTATGGCATCATATATCGGAGGTTTTGACAGATGCGGCCGTTGTAGAAGACTTTATCATATTCCCCCTCATTTTATGAGGGTTTTTTGATTGTGGGAACGCTCTTCCCTGCAGGCGCAATCCCCTGCAGTTTTTTGATTGCGATAACCACTTTCTCCTGCTCCGGCAGTTCACTTCGTTTCGTATGTGTTTTTGTTTGTTTTGGTTGCCCGTGGATTGTATATGGAGACTAGTTTATGTCATCGCCCATAGGGCGCGGATCAGTCCAAATCCGTATATTTTATATTTGGGCTTAAGTTTATTTAAGGACCGTTAATCTGGTTTGAGATTAAGATCAACTTAAATATATGAGCATTTGGGCTCAATTTATTTTAACTAAGGATACGTTAGTCTAATTTGAGACTAAGATCAACTTAGCAAAATTTCAAGGATCATTTTTATTTCAGATCTAACAGCAGAGCATTTGGGCTCAGTTGTAAGAAAACCTCAGAGACCTAGCCAATTTGGGCTTAGTCTACTTAATCTTTCCTTTTTGTTCATTCAAAAGTGCTAAGCACATATTTGGGCTCTGCTTGTTCAGCACTTTTCTTTTTATGTAAAAATTCTCAGCACTTCTTTGAGCTTTGACATGTATATCATGTGAAGTATTCAGTCATGGTCGCTGCCCAATGAGTGTTGAACACTTTAGTCGTTTGACTAATCATGAAGTGCTAAGCATTTTTATGGCGCCCACGTGAGGTGCACGTGCGGCGTTTGGCGCTGCCCAATCAATGCTTAGCATTCAGCCGTTTTGGCTGCATATGGAGTGTTAAGCACTTTTTACGTAGCGCCCACGTGAGGAGCACATGCGGAGCTGGGCGCTGCCTAATCAGTGCTAAGCACTCAGCCGTTTTAAGTATTTATGGAATGCTAAGCACTCTTATTATTTTTGTGGTGCCCACGTGAGGAGCACGTGAGGCGCTGGGCTTCTGCTTTAGGCGCTCATGTGTTTTTCACGTGAGGCGCTGGGCGCTTTTAGAAGGGCGCTCACGTGGGAAGTACGTGAGGCGCTAAATTCTTTTTTTCCTTCAGAGATTGATTCTCTGTTAATGGCATTTTGACCATTAATGATCACCAAGATCTTTGTTTTGAAGATCTGGGATCAAGTCTAAGTTGTTTTATAAGAACTAAGTTTCTTTTAGGGTTAAACCCTATTTTCCAAGGAATTAAATCAGGATAAGTGTAATATTTCAGAAAAATAAAATATTATTTTTTGGAATTTTTATAATTAAATAATAATATATTGAATATTTTAATAGCGTGGTATAATTAAATACCGATAAATTGGGAAAATTTTCGAAAACTATAGAAATTACTGAAATAAGGGTGATTTATGTGATTTAAGCAAATTATGAAATTTTATGAATTATTATACACTATTTTAATACTAATCGCGATTAAATATCGCTAATCGTGCATTAAACGTGTTTTATGCACATGACATGCACATGTCATTTTTAGCACTTGTTATATTTTTATCATGGCCTTCTCTTCATTTTATAGCATGGTTGTTATTTTAATTGATAAGGGAAAACAAAAGAAAAGAAAAGAAAAGAAAAAGGAAAACAATAAAAAAATGAGGCATGGGCAAGTGAGAGAGAGAGAGAGGTGAGGGGTCTTCCATTGACCAAGACCATTTGTTTCATTCTCATCTTCAACCTTCTCTCTTCTTCTCCCCCATGGCAGCACTCTCTCCTCCCTCTTCTTCAAAACCCTCATAACATCACCAGAAACTACTCCAAAGTCCACCCCCACTTCATTAAACACATGGACAAGCTCACAAGCTACACTTTGGACCAAGAAAGTTTGCATTTTGGGCAATTGGGACAACTCAAGAAAATTCTTGAGTTGCCAAATGAGGTAATTTCTGCACTATTAGATTAGTATTTCAATTCCTTAAGCATCCATACAAGTTTAGAATCGATATTGTGTAGTTTAGTGAACGTTGAAATTTCAAGAAAAGGATTGGGGTTTGAATTGAATCCTAAGGTATAAGTGAGGCTTAATGGTGACCTTAAACTCCTGTGGTGATTGATTTAAGACCAAAACCGGAGACTAGAACCCTAATTAGCGAACTTAGAAATCCCCGATATTCGTATTTTGTGAGAATTGTGTAGGGAAATTGAAATCTGCTAACACCCGGGGACTCTAAAATTTATTTAGCAAACACTGAGGGATAAGCAGGCACCCACGAAGCTTTACCCAAGACCCTAGCCCCTACACCCTCACCTGGGCCGCAGATTTATTCCATCTGTCCGCAATTTGCGGCCAGGGTGGGTTGGAATTGTCTCGTGTTTGTTCTGTGGCTCCATCTCCAGTAAACTAGACCCCTCCTATATGCAAAATTAGCTAATTGTCACCTGAGGGAAATCAGGAAGTGTTTTACTTTGTTTCTGAAATTGTTTTGCGGTTTTTAATGAATTGGAATTTGGTATTTGTGTTTTGTCTCGGTCGATTCACGTTTGTACGTCAATCGTTGAGAGTTGTTGGTTATTCGTGCATGCTTAGACCATAGGTTTTAACCTATGTACGTTTCGTGTTCGTTTTGGTTTTCATTCGCGATTTCAGTTTACGATACCACGTGTGATATGTAGGTATCCCCACGTAGACTTCGAGATGACGAGGATGAGTGTGGCGTCATCGACTCCAGCAAGCGAAACTCAAGGTGAGTAGATATATATCTACGGGGGAAGTCGGGTGGATGGCGTATAGCACCCCCTCAGTTCGTAGTAAATACTATATGTATGTATATATATATATATGTTTATGTGTTATAAAACTGGATAGTTTAGCAAGTAGGATCGTAGTAGATCATGGGTTAGTTAGTGTAAATCGCGAAACCCTAGAATAGTTGTTACACCCACACGCACGCACACACTTGCATACTTTTATTACCTGTGCGTATATGGAGATATGTATATATATATATATATACACACACACACACATGGGTATGGGACTGTTTGTGTGTGTATGTGTACATATACATATACACGGATTATGAGGATAGTAATTGGGATTGGAGATGAGTCAATTGAGATTGGGCTGGATGCCATGAGATCGGTGATATGACGTGGTTCGTATTATGAGATACGACACGATGTTTAGCGGGTCCTTTAGGCGTGGTGTTTTCATACACACGCATACATATATTGTAGATGGTATCAGTATAGTACTAGACTTAGATCAGTACCCCAGATCATGATATATGATGAAAAGGATACCAGATGAAAAATGAGATAAATGTGATATTTGACCCGTACCCAGATTTGGGATGCCGTACGATAGATTTACCGTACGAGCTATATTGATGATAGATCTGCACTCTTGACTCGAGAATGTCATATTAGATAAGGTATCGTATGGGATACTATTGAGGCGGGATCACCGACTATTATATGTGTGTGTGTGTGTATCGACTCAGATTTAGGTGGTTTTCCTTACCCTTTTGATTGACCTGTTGTTACTTGTAGACTCGTTTACTGTGTTGCATTTTCATTATTGTTATACTTATTATTCAGCTCCCGTATATTTTTGTTGTTCGCATCGCATTGCATACTTATATCGTGTCTCCATATGCTAGTATTGAACTCATGCTGTCAGGACACCAGCACCATTACCGATGATGCGTATATTCCACATACACTTTCTTGCCGGCTCACACACATCATCATCGGTAATTGCCATGTCACGTACACAGTAGAAAATACTATTCATTTGTGTAAAATGTTAGTTGATAGTTTCGACATGGTATTAGTGTACTTGCTTTTATTTGATAGCTTAGACATTGCATTTATTACCGTGTTTGCATGCATATTTATTATTCATTGTCATGCATTATTATTTAAGGGCCAGTTCGGATTGCCGGAGCCTAATACTTTTAAATTCATTGTTTATCTATTCTCGAGATTTGGGTTTTCCATGAGATTTATGGATTTGGAGAAACCGCAAGGTTTTATAAAACTGATTATCATTTTAAAATGAAAGTTGCGGTTTTCTCATGATATGATTTGAGATTGTCCACCATGGGTTTTCTCGGTCCTTGAGCGATATCATACACCCAATTCGAGGAGGAGTAGGAGCCGTCTGTGGGTGCATGGTGGACCCGGTGCGATACCCCAGGGAAAGAAGATCGCACATAATGGCGTTGAGCCTGTGACAGGGGAGTATTGCTGACCGGTGATTGTATTGTGACTCGTCGGATATCCGGAGGATACCGATCGGAGTTGGGCCAGTCCGGATAGCCGGAGCCCAGGGTCCAGTCCGGATAGCCGGAGCCCCAGATATTGATACTTGAGATATTAAGATTTGATGATACAGGCCAGTCCGGATAGCCGGAGCCTGAGATATCAGATATTTGGATACATGTTTTGTGTCGATGCTAGACACTGATTTATATTGATTTTATTGATAATATTTCGATTTAATACAGATATCTCACTAAAACAAGAAAACAGTTTCTTCATTTACATGTATTCTGTTTTCATTACATTACATTCATACCTCATACACATGATACATTGCTACCTGAGGCACTAACACGAGCACATGGGATTACACTTTTGTATAGAAGTTTACCTTTGCCACTTTATCATACTTCAGACTTTATCATTTGAGGTTATTTATATTATGATCGTATTGACCTAGAATTGAGTCATACATACGATTTCTGCTCTGTGATGTTTTCTACTCACGAGTTGGCAACTCACCCCCGTTGTGCCACAGTTTCTTGCAGGTTTGCCGTACAAGTTTTCCTTGGCGGCTTTGTTGGCACACTACTTCATTTCGGGTGATTGCTTTGTTAGGTGGGTTCACTTGTATCGTGACCACCATTGTACTTTATTTTATTCATTGTATCTAGTAAACTCTATCAACCAAACTTGTATATTTATTGAGACTAGAGACCAGTTGTATTATTATTTCGACCTTAGAGTCGCGCGTTGTATTATTATGGGTTTTCATGTTGATTTGAGTTTCCTTTTGAGTTTTAATCCTCGCCCTTTGGCGTTGTATATTATATTGCTTGCGTGGTTATGACCGTCGATTGACGAAGAGCTAGCTCCCGCTGGGGGATGCCTTTTATCATTGATGTATATATTATTCATGTTGTACCCCGTTTGGGGCCAGTATTTACAAAGGGAACTCTGCCGAAATTTTTAGAAAAGACATGATGTTTTAAAACCGCATAATTCGGCTTATGCTATTAAAACCACTTGCTTTTTAAATAAGTTTTCCTACATTTATTATTTAAAATGGTTTTAGACTTCTGGGCTTTTGGCTTACTTGAATTAGATGTGGTCCTATAGACTTCATATGATTTAAGTGCCGGTCACGTGCCATTTCGGGTCGTGACAATAAGTTCTTTTTCCTAGTACTTTTCTAAATCTTTGGTTCTAAAGAACAAGATCTTCCCGATGAGAATTAAATTCTCAACTTGTGAGAGGCTTGTCTTGTGGATCTCCGATCCAGAAAAATAACTAAGTTCTTTGAGAAGGGTTAAACCCTTAAATAGATAAAAGAGATATTTTTATCTCTGTGTTTTCTTTTCCTAGGTTCTTTTTCTTGAAGAGGGAAGTCTTCTTCTTTGAGAATTAAATTCTCAGTTCTTTTGAAAGCTTTCTGCCTTTTTTTTATGGGGGGGTTCCTCTATCTCAGTGCGTCTTTCCTTGTGTATCTGTGAGACTTGAAGTCTCGGGTTCTTTATATAGAGGAGGTAGATTGTCTGTTTTGAGAAAATCTCTCATTGAAAGATTCCAATTGATTTAATTGGTCTCAAAATTGATCTGGGTAATTTTACCCACCGTTGGATTTTTGATCCAAGGGTTTTAATATGCTGTTCTTGTTTTTAATAAGATTGGAAAAATATTTTCCCATATACAAAATTTATTCAGTAAAGTGGTGATTTTTAATCACAATTGGATTTTTAATCTAAGGGATCTCTATTTTACAGAGAGCAATCTTTCTTTCTTTTTGTTAAGAAAGATTGAGAGAATATATTTCCAAAATAGAATTTTATTCTATTTTTGGATCATTGATCCAAGCGAGAGTATCTTTCTTATTTAGAAAGATTTGGGAGATATTTTCTCCTAATAGAATTTGATTCTATATTTTGATGATTTATCATCCCGTTGGATTTTTGATCCAACGGCTCTGTTTAATAGAGAGTATTGTAGAATTTAATTCTACCTGTGCGCTGGCATTCACGTATTGTGCACGTGGGCGCTACTTAAGAATTTAATTCTTATGATAGATATTTATGTGCTTTGCACATTGGCGCCCGCGTGAGGAGCACGTGCGGCGTGATATACGAATTTAACTTTTATTCAGGAAGCACTCCTGTGCTTTGCATATTGGCGTCCACGTGAGGAGCACGTGAGGCACCACCATAGGATTTAATCCTATAAGATTGGCTCTGGTGCTAGCGCCCTCATGGAGAACACGTGAGGCGCTGCCTCATTCCAACAGAGCTTTGCTATATTATTAGGTTAAATATTAGGGGAACAATTCTCTTTCAAGTCCTTTCAATTCATAGCCATCTTATATTTGTTATATCTAAACCTATCCCACGCAACTTAGGTACAATCTTAGTAGCCTCCCTACTTGCACTCGCGCTCTTCGACACTGGGGCATCACATTGTTTTATGTCACAACGGTTCGTCCGAACTCATGTGATCCCAGTTAAGCCGCTTGTATCTAGCTGGAATGTCAGTTCAGCGAACAACATTTTAAAAGCAACTTTGGGATACGATCTATGTCTAGTGGTCGTCTGCAGTCGAGAATTCTATGCAGATTTCAAGGTGCTGGATATACCGAACTTCGACGTAGTCTTGGGAATGGACTCGCTGGGAACTTTCTTCGCTACCATCGACTGTCGCCAAAGGAGGATAGTATTCGAAATACCAGATCACCCAGTGTTCTACTTCAAAAGCGGAGACCGGACCTTGGAGCCTAGCATCTATAGAGCAAAACCAAAGAAGGTAGAGATTGCAGCGTTGCAAGCGGAAGGATCGAAGCTTGAGATAGTTCGAGAGTTCGAGAATGTATTCCCGAAAGATATATCAGGTTTGCCTCCCGATCAAGCTCTTGAATTCAGCATTGATTTGCAACCCGGTGCACAACCGGTAATAAAAGCTTCATACCGATTAAGTCCGGAGGGATTAAAAGAGATCCGTATTCAGTTGGACGAACTTCTAAAGAAAGATTGGATCTGACCCAGTACTTCAAGTTGGGGATCTCAGGTGCTACTGGTGAAGAAGAAGGAAGGTACCTACAGGATGTGCGTGGATTATCGAGCTCTGAACAAGGTGACAATTAAAAACAAGTATCTGCTACCTCGCATTAATGACTTTTTCGATCAGTTAAGTGGATCTAGTGTTTTTTCAAAGTTAGATCTTCGTTCAGGATATCATTAGGTGAAGGTCAAGGAGTCCGACATGCCGAAGACATCATTTAGAACTCGTTACGGTCATTATTAATATCTCGTAATGCCATTTGGAGTGACCAATGCACCTACCTTCTTTATGAACTTGATGAACTTAGTTTTTTGAGAGTACTTAGACAGGTTTGTTGTTATCTTCATCGACGACATCCTGGTGTATCTAAACAATCGGAAAGAGCACGACGAGAACTTACGGATTGTCCTAGAGACATTACGACAACATCAGCTCTACGCTAAGTATAACAAGTGTGAATTTTGGCTAGATCAAGTTAGATTTCTCAGACATATCGTTTTAGGCAAAGGAATCTCTGTGGATCCAGCTAAGGTGTCAGCTGTCAGTGAGTGGCCGACACCAAAGATGGTGAAAGATATAAGAAGTTTCTTAGGATTATCAGGATATTACAGACGATTCATTGAAGGATTCTCAAAGATCGCAACACTCCTGACCAAGCTCACACGTAAAGACGAAGTATTCATGTGATCAGAAGTATGTGAGAAGACTTTTGTGGGTACTCAAGTCAAGATTAACTTCTTCTCCTATCCTCGTAATACCGGATCAATATGGTGGATTTGATGTGCATTGTGATGCATCCGGTAAAAGATTAGGATGTGTTCTACACCAGCATGGAAAAGTTGTGACTTTTGCATCAAGACAGTTAAAGGTCAATGAGCGCAACTATCCAACACATGATCTGGAACTGGCAGCAGTGGTTTTCGCACTCAAGATTTGGCTCCACTATCTTTTAGGGGAATGAGTGGATATATACACTGACCACAAGAGTCTGAAATATGTATTTACTCAGAAGGAACTTAACGTGCGGTAGAGAAGATGGCTAGAACTCATGGCGGATGTTGGGACTTTACCCACACGCGCAAATGCGTATGTTTTGGAAATGGAATCATTTTAAGGAAATGGATGCGCACGCGAACTCGGTCACGTTTTAAAATTTATAAACCACAAGTGCACGGCGCGTTGTAGCGAGCCGGCAAGTACGGGTTGATCCGCAGGGAATTGTGTATTAGGTTTTGTTATTTAAGGTTCAACAAATAATGAATTCGTTGGTTTGTCACAAAAAATATAAAACACGAAAACAAAGAAAACAAGTTAAGAAAGAAATGACCGTGGCTTTGGTTCGGATGGTCGAATCGCAACGATTCCTTCGACGCTCCCTTGATCATGAGTTGTCCGTCCTTGTGTCGATCCCGGCGTGAAACATGACTTGTCAAGGCGGTTGCGGAGCACAAGTCATCAAATTCCGATATTCAACGCAAAATACGAAACGAATCCGTTTTGTTCACTTACCGTTTGTATGTCCAAGCTTGAGGCATCAACAATAAGCACAAGGGTTAGCAAGCATACGACAACATCAAAAACACAAAGTAGCGAGTGAGAGCAATTAGTTTTAGCGTTAACTTTGCTAAGGATTTGTGATAGTATAGGGTATATGAAAACCGAGGGTTTGTCAAGCACGTGGTCACAAAATACCGTATCTAAACTTAGCAAATTTAACACCAAATTGATTTTAACTTAAATATTGTGAAATGGGGAAGGGGAGTGAGTATGGTATATGAAGAGGTTACAAAATAACCATGGTTTCAACATACCATATCACATCAATATATTAAACAATCTTTAAGTTAGAATCATGTTAAACACATTAAACATAAACAGGAGGAGGAGGAAGGCAAAGCTTTTCATCTCATTTCCTCACCATCACCACAACCAAAGAAAGATTAGTTACACGTAATGAAAAGAAAAGCAAGTAAAGAAAAGAAACAAGTAAACAAAACAATAACAATATTATTAACACTTGAAGAAGTTTAGGTACAAGACATTGGTAGCTTGTTCAACCTCCATAGTGAAGCTCCCAAAAGAAAGCTTTAAGAGGGAAGAAGAAGAAGAAACCAAGATAAAGCCCACTCAATTCTCAAGCCTAAACCAAGAACTAAACAAAACTATAAAATATATGCACCCCATCTCTCTAATCTGTTTTGGTATTTATAGGCATCAAAATAGAATAAACAAACAATATAGAGTGGATGATGTGATGCCTATAAAGTGCCTGCAGAAAAATAGGGGGAAAGGAGCTAGGGGGGCCGGCGTCGCCAGAATTATTGGGGGGCTCTCCGGTCTTGTTGTGGTGAAAGTGGCTCGTTTTGGCATGGTGAACTCGGGTGCTCTCCAACATCATCCTGGTGCTGCTTGATTTATGTATAAACTCATGGTTACTACTCAGGGATTTTGGAGGGAAACATGATGCTACATATCACATCAAAACTTTTAGCATTTAACTCATGTCATCATCCTACATGTGCCCACTTGCATAAATTGTACAAAGTCAACCCCCATATGGTCTATGTCCCAAAAGTGCTAGTGCACACTTGTATTGTGTTGGACCAAAATTGTGTGCACACATTTATTGCAAAAGAGCTCTTGAATATCGGTCGGTTTTCTGTTCTGATTGCAGTGTCGGCTCCCGAACGCTATATCCATGATATTGAGTGTGTTTCCAGTGTTTTATCACGAATACCTGTAATTACTGAGCCGACACTGATTAATAGTACCGATATATAACAAAATTGATAATGAATGAGAGGTATTAAAATGCAGTTTTCTGAGATGAACAGCAGACTTCGACATCAACCTACAGTATCATCGTGGGAAGGTGAATGTAGTTCCTGATGCACTTAGTCGCCTGCCATTAGCAATAAACCTTACCGCTCAGTAGAGACTACAGCAAAAATTGCACGGATTGGAGATCGAAGTAATTATGCCAGGTAACGCTTCATATTTGATGAACTTATAAGTCCGGTCCACTCTTGTAAATTAGATCAAGGAAGCTCAAGCAAATGATACCAAGCTACAAAAGATCCGTGAACAAGTAGAAAGTGGACTTCGAACTGACTTCATCATCCACGAAGATGGATCCTTGCGATATGGAAGCCGTTTATGTGTGCCAGTCGGCCTTGTTCGAGAAAAGTTGATGAAAGAAGCTCACAGCTCTCCGTATTCGGTACACCCCGGTGGTATGAAGATGTACAAGGATCTACGGCAATACTACTGGTGGCATGGAATGAAACGCGAAGTAGCAAGGAGCGTATCCAGGTGTTTGGTGTGTCAGCAATTGAAGGCTGAACATCACAGAACTGCTAGTCTATTTCAGCCGTTACAAATCCCAGAATAGAAATGGCAGCACATTACCATAGACTTCATAACTTCTTTCCCTCGAAGCACGAAGGGTAACGATGCAATTTGGGTTATTATGGATCGACTCACCAAGTCAGCTCACTTTATTCCATTCAGAGTTGGCCAGTCAACTGAGACGTTAGCAAGAAAGTACATGGAGATGAGTAGAAATCTAAAAGTAAGATTTATACCTTCAAAATGTACCATACTTGATACCCATAAACTAATGCTAGAGATCATAAGATTACATGGGGTACCTGTTTGTATCGTCTCCGATCGTGATACAAGATTCTAATCACAATTTTGGTAGAGTCTGCAAGCTAGCTTGGAAACGAGTCTGAATTTCAGCACGGCGTACCATCCAAAAACAAATGGACAGTCCGAGTAAACAATTCGAATTTTGGAAGACATGCTGAGAGCCTGTATGTTAGATTTCGGTGGTTCGTGGGAGATCACCTACACATTGTGGAGTTCTCATACAACATCTACCAGGCAAGCATTGGGATGGCACCATTCGCAGCACTCTACGGACGGAAGTGTCGTTCCTCACTGAGTTAGGACGACGTGGGAATTCGTGAACTCCTTGGACCAGAGATGATCGTGGCAACTGTGGACGTAGTTCGCACGATCATGAAAAGGATGCGCATAGCCTAAGACCGATAGAAGCATTGGGCAGACGCAAAGCGTCGACATCTAGAGTTTCAACCCGGAGAGCATGTATTCTTGAAGATCTCTCCAAATAGAGGAGTGATCCGTTTTGGCAAGAGGGGTAACTTAAGTCCAAGGTATATAGGACCGTTCGACATACTCGAACGAGTTGGAGAAGTGGCGTATCATTTAGCACTACCACCCTCGTTAGAAGGAGTGCACAATGTGTTCCATATATCCCAGCTACGACGATATGTGAGCGACCCCGGCTATATACTTGATCACTCAGAGCTCACGGTAAAGACTGGTCTAATTTGTGAGCAGCAACCGGTTGAAATCCTGGACCGAAAAGTGAAGACATTACGGAATAAGGAAGTAAACTTGGTCCGAGTGATGTGGAGAAAAGATTCGCCATGAGAATCAACTTAGGAAAGATAAGAAAATATGCATGCACGATACCTTTACCTTTTTGAAAATTAGTCTCTATGTAAATGTAAATTTCGATGACGAAATTTTTATAAGGAGGGTAAAATGTAACGACTCTGAAATCCATGTACGGAATTATTTGTTAAATATATAGAAAAGGGTATTTCAGCCTGCGTAGGAGTTATAAGTTATTTTTGTTCAATAAAAGTAAGAAACAACTTGTAACTCACTGGTAAAGTCTCTACACTGCTGTGACATAGCCTGTGCGTTCGATTTCCATCAGTCCCTATTATTTTTAAAGATTTTTCTTTTTAATTTTTCGGAAACCCAAGAGTTGCACGTGCAATTTATGGAGAATCGAAAGGTTTCAGAAAAATCAAACACGCGCAAACAGGAGGAAACAATGATTAAAGCAGGTGGCACGAATCTCGAGACGATTGGACCAAATCCAACCGTCCAAAATCCCATTCCACCCACCGCCAACGGTCCTGATGGCCCCATTCGACTTCGTTCTTTGCACACTCGTCCCTTTAGTTCCCCTCAACTCCTCTGCACTGTTTGATTTTCCTACAATCAAACAGAGACTCTTCAAATTCCTAATTAACACCATTAAATCCATTTTAATTCATTTTTATTTCACACCCTCTCTCATTTTTATACTATAAATACCACCCCATGCCCTAACTCTTCTCTATTCTGAAAATTTCCTCAAAAATCTCTAAGTTCAAGAAGGGCTGAGGCTATTCAAGTGGAGTTAAGCAAGCCAAAGGGAGTAGCAATCAAATTCCGACGACCGGAACATCTCCGACGAGGCCAAGACCCCCTCTCTCTTCATTAACCTATTCCTAATACTACACAACGAGTAAGTCCCTCTTCTATCTATTTCTTTCATCTTAAATCGTCTTCTAAAAACGCATTGACAAAGTGGAGTTGACTCCGATATATGTTATTGTTAACATTTATACTCCCCTCATTAAGCAAAATAGGTCAAAATAAGTTTCTCACACCACTCGTAACCTTATTTATAATCATTTAGGTTTTAGTTTAATAAAATTTTCATGTGAAACAATCATATAACAAACTTTTTCATTAAAATACCACAAAGTTTAATATAACCGTAATTTCAATAACCAGAGTATAAACCTTTAGATCATTCTCGGGGTAACGACCTACCCCACACGCACGCTGTGGTTTCATAGCACAAGGTTCTAAATATAGGGTTTATGTAAAGAATAGGTTTTACATTAAAATACCACATTTTTTTCAAAACGGGTTTCTTTTAAATTGATATTTTAAATTCTTGGCAAATACGTCTATACAGCCCTCGTTAGGGAACCCGCTAATGGATGGTGCGGATTATCGCACATCCTTCGGATAGTAGAGTGAGATGCAGAACTCCTCACGGAGTATTCGGTCTCGAAAGGAAATAAAAATACGGTTTTTAAGAAATACGACTTTTCTAAACAAAACTAAACTTTGGAAAATTATATAAAACTATGAATCCTTTTTTTTAATAAAAACAAATTATGAAACTATATTTTTAAAATGAAATATTAGAATTTTTAATAAAATACCAACAAGTTTCCAAAAGCAGTAGTTTTCATAAAAATACCATAAACTTTCAAAAAGCTAGGTTTTATCACTAAAACACCACAACAATTAAAATACATGTTCATGAAAACCCTAAATATTATAAATCACCCTCGAGATTTATTTCGTAACAACATTAAAGTATATTTCATAAAAACCCCTCGAGATATACAAACAGTATTTAAGAACTCTAGATTAATATAGGTTTAAGCGGTATCATTTCTCTTGAGCCCCAGGAAGACGGAGAAAGTGAGTGTTTGCCTATTCAGGTTAGACAACTTAACGGAGTTATTAATGGCAATTGTCTTGGAAAAAAACACAAATCCTACCGTCCATGTGCGGCAGTTGGCCATTTCTCTCGAACATAAGATTTTTAACAGTTTAAATCAATTCATATGAAAAAGACCTGAACTCTAATCCAAACTTAAATCTAAACTTGAACATGAACTCGACTCCAGTCTCCTCAAACTAACTTGACTTGAACCAAGATTGCGATTGACATGACTCGCATTTTACTCGACTCACTCGACTTCATTCTACACCTTTTGCAATGTATGGTTTCGATCAAGACATGTTATAACCAATCAATCAATTTAATTAAGTATATTATACAGCTATCAACTATTTATACTCGGAGTGCTTGGGATGGTTTCTTGTGTGAATCCAATGGAGCTTCAGGAGTCCTGTAATAACCTCTTTTTTATTTTACTCGAATATCAGTCGGGTCGACCCATCCAAAGCCTAAAGCCCCAATACTTACACATGAAATGGGCCTGTGTTTCTTTGCTCTTGGGGCCCCACTCTTAAGCTCGTGAATACTTCTACGGCTGCGTTGACATTCACACTTGGAACTTAACGTTAAAATAGTAACCATATAGAGACCTATTATACATATTTAACCATAAGCACTCATCATATATATGTTCTATACTTGTCATTTTTTTACTCTTACTTTATCCTTGGGACTTACCGAGCGCTAGTTCGCTGATGGGCATTCCACCCATTTCATTGTTTCTTGGAATGTTTGTCATATACGGTCGAGACAGAGGAAGTGGAGGTCACAGAGGAAGACTACAACCGGATTGCTCCACTTTTTATTCAGCTTATATATGTCAAATGTTTAGGCATTTTCTTTTATTGTATTTACTTTCCAGCTGAAAACTCATGTACTTGTAAATATTTGAAGTTAAATGTAAATAAAGATATTTGTTGAAAATTTTACAGTCTCCGTTTATTCTTGCATTGTGTATTATTGTTTCAATGCACTTAGTATATTTATTTAGAGAATGATCTTCTCTAGATAAATATACCGTGGGTTTGCCGCGTCACTGTTTCCTTCTACTGGGAAGTAGGGCGTGACACACATACTTACCCACTCAAACAAAGCACAAATACTTTTATATATGTTTGGTGTCTCTGGACAGATAATATAATAGAGATGTATACATATGAGTAATACACATACTTACCCTTTCCTCATTTGACATAAATATTTCAGTCCAAACCTTATTAGGCTTTCTTGATGGTTTATGATATCAAAAGGAGAGGCACACATCCTTAAACTATTTTGAAAGTCGGTCACATTTCTTATATGCCTTGAAGCATATAGATATATGGCTCAATATTAATAATAAAGTTATTCATGCCTTCAAAACTCATAATATATATTTGAAGTCAACATCTATATGAAGATATCCACATATTCATTTTAATACCCTTGAATATTGATCTAAGGATACAAAATCCTTACACATATAAACTCGACAGACTTTATGTTTGTCTATTAAGTTTGAGAAAACTCGACAGAGCCTTCAAAACTCATAATAATTATTTGACATCAACATCATTATGAAGGTGTCAACATATCTATTTTTAATACCTATGAATATTGATCTAAGGCTGCAAAATCCTTACATATAAACTCGACAGACTTTATATTTGTTAATCAACTTTGAGTAACTCGATAGACTTTACATTTGTCAAGCATTGAATCAACTCGACAAACCTAAAAGTTTATGTTTGTCGTTTGACATCACAAATTAATATCTTTAACATCCAACATATTTAATTAAGGGTATAATATCTTTATATATACCGATTCATTTTGTTCATAATATATGACATACACAAAAATAAGGTGTGAAAAGATAAGGTGCGAAATGAGAATATTCATGCAAAAATTAGTGTAGCACCTATAAAGGAGAAGATGCGTGAAAACTGGCTAAGATGATTTGGTCATGTACGATACAGACCTATGGAAGCACCGATTCAACAAATGGATACTCTCGATATAGGTAATATCAAAAGGGCGAAAGGTAGAACAAAAAAATGAGGATGGAGGTGATACGAAAAGATATGGTTGCCAAAGGCCTTAATGAAAGTATATTGTAACAACCCTAAACTTTCTGTACAACTTTCTATACAATTTTTTAAAAATACAGAAAGATGTACTTTTGCCTGAGAGCAAGTTATAAATTTGTTTTGCTTTTTAATAGGAAGAAAGAGCTTGTTGCTCATTGGTAAGACCTTGCACTGCTGAACCAAAGCACTAGAGTTCAAATCCCACCACCCACATTATTTTTAATATTGTATTTTTAAAAAAATGTAGAATCCCAAGAGTCTACACGTGCTAAACCTGTAAAACCAAAAGTCACAAATAAAATAAACTGACCCAGGAGCTACACCAAACGACATAGGACATGTGGCAGCAAGGGGGCCGACTCGGCCTGACTCGGCCGGCGGACCGGCCGACTCGGCCGCCGCCACCGGCCGATTAACCCTGGATCGCCGAGTTGTCTTCTTGGGAGTTGTGTCTTTTGGCCTTCTGAAAACCCCTGTACACTTTAATTCACCTGCACATTTACAGAGACAATAAAAACAATTATTTACTCCATTTTTATTACAATTTTTAATACATTTTCTCACACCCTTTCACCTACCCTAACCCTAATCTTTTCCTATAAATATCACCCCTAAACACATCCCCCTCACTCACAAATTCTGTCCAAACTCTCAAGAAAACTCTCTAGAATTTTTGTGTACAAGTGGAGTTAGCGAAGGGCGAAACTCCGGCGAAATTCCGACGACGACCCTAGGAGCTCCCGGCGACGAAACGATGCACCGGAACCTATTTCCACTCCCTCTTTCTCTCCTCTAAACCAAAAGCCAGTAATTCCCACCTCCCCCTTCTCTATTCTATTCTAAAAACTTGTAAAACTAAAACCCGACGGAAGCGGAGTTAATCCGACTTCCGATTCGGTTTTTCTTTAAAACTCCATCTTTTCTTAAATAAAAATATACCAAACTCTCACATCTTGACTATTAATCATTAACAAAATATCATGAACAAGTTTTATAGCAAAATATTTCATATTGTAATTTTTATCGCACTTTTTCAGTAAAATACCATATAGTTTAGTTTTGACATTAAACATCATATTTCTTGCTATACCTTTAAATAGATCATGAGGTAATGAACGACCTCCTCACAACACTCATATGCAATATAGCACGATATCTTTCGGGAACATAGAATACAGGAACATACAATTTTACATATAAATACATTTTACTATTAAAACCGTTTTCTACAAGATTATGTATTTTAAATAAATCTTTGCAAAGCGCTACTACAACTCATTTAGGGAACCCGTTCATGATGGTGCGGATTATCACACATCCTCGGGCTTAGTAATGCAAGACGCAGACCTCCGCAAGGAGCATTCGGTCTCGAGAGATTTAAAAATACAAATATCTTAAGAAAATGAGATTTCTAGAAATATAATAAATTAAAATTATTTTCATATAAATATATATATATATAAGTATCATCAAAATATCTATTTTTGTGATAATATAAGTATTCCAACTTTTCTAATTCACAAGAATCACTTTACATGAAAATACCATGCAATTCCATACAAGTTCAATACTTTACAATTAAATACCCTCTATTATGAAAAATAGGTTTTATTCACTTGAAATTTCACATATATAAAATCTACATCTATGAAAACTCTAAAGACGATAATAAATTACTTTAGGTGTATTTTGAAAATTATACAAAATTATTTTTACATAAAACCCCCTCAAGTTTTATAAATTACAATAAGGACCCTGGTAAATATAGGTTTAAGCGGGACCAATCTCTTGAGCCTCAGGGAGCCGGAGAAGTGGGTGCTTGCCTATTTAAGGTAGACAACTTAATAAACGGTGTTATCAACACGGTAATCGTCTTTGAAAAAGACACAAATCCTGCCGCCCATGTGCAGCGGTTACCGATAACACCAAAACCTAACTCAGGACTTCAATTTCTTTTCTAATTGTTCTGACTCAGACTGAGTCTCATTATAATAATTTGACTTGAATATGATTCAAGTACAATCTACAACTACAATTCAATATGAATACATGAATCCATATATTCAAACTGTTCAAACTATTCAATCTATATTGACTGAACTGAACCATAGATATACTTCCATTTATATGATTCTACGGTCACATCCATGATTCTCCAGTTACATCCATTTACTGATATCATGGTTTCGGCAAGTAATCCAATTACACAATCTATATTACAAGACAATACAAGTTGCAATACAATACAAACAATACAATCAAGACATCGCGGGATTTAAGGGGTAGATTGGTACGAAAGGTGTTAGAAGTGGCACGAGACTGCAACCATTAAGACACCTAACCTGAATTCAATCACCGTTTTTCCGGGCATTCTAACATAGCCTTGTATTCCGTTTGCCTTTAGTCTCTGGCATGTAGAGACTCCTCTAGTATACACTGGTTTCTTCTGTACTAAGGTACAAACAACAGCGTTAACACTAAATGCAATATTATAACAATCAAATATAACTTTAAAAGCCACACACTCTCTCTCTCTCTGTCTATTCTACTTCTCCTTTATCTTTGGGACTTACCGAGCGATTGTTCGCTGACGACATTCCTTCTCTTTCTTCTTTGGAATGTTGTCAGGTAATTCGAATCTTCAGGAGATCGAGCCCACCAGCGAGGACTTGGATCAGCTAGCCTAAGACCCAGAGCTTTAAATTCATTGTACACATTTCATTTCAGTACTTTCCATTTCTGTTATGCCACCGTTTAGGCATTGCTATCATTCAGATGGATTTACTTTCCATTTATTGTAAAAAGAATGTGAATAAATAAAATTGATGTTCATTACATTTGTCTCTTGTGTATATTTCTTTTATATTGCTTAGTTACGCTTAGCGTATTTATTTCAGAGTAAATACATAGCGGTCTCGTCGCATCCTCTGCCTGTACAGTGGGAAGCGGAGCGTGACATATATTGTTCAATAGGAGTGTGTTAAGGCGGAGGATTCATGCGTTAGACCCAGCATGATTCTTATATTGGTTCTTGTAGCCAACCCCATATGCTTGGGATAGAAAGATTAGTTGTTGTTGTGTAGATGACATACATATCTAGAATAAGCATAAATGTATATGCATACTTTGATACGAATGTTCTAGATAAATAAAAGGAGCGATAAGAAATTATGATAAGCAAACATTATACGCTATCATCATATCTTCCTTGCCAATCGCCTCTTGCCACATGTCATTAACCGTTCTTTCTATACCCTATATTTCATTGCTCTACAGGCTTTGAAAAAAGAACGGAAGGGGAAAGAGAAAACCAACGCAAGGACAGAGACAAGAAGAAAATTATAAGAAGAGATTGAGAGAAAAATACAGGAGAATTCAGAATAATTTGATTTGTGAAAAGAAGGTGAGGGGTCTAGATAACAATGAGAAGCCCTATGCCCTTCTCAGATATTCTATATCATTTTGTTTTCTTTTCTGTCTTTATATTTATATAAATAATTTCTTCAAATGTCTATGTAACAATACAATATACTGTTGTTCAATAGGTCGATTAAATAACATGTATTCTTTCAAATTTGGTTTTACTTCTACTTTCTTTTAATCAGGCGTATTCCAATAGATGTAATTAAAAAAAGCATAGATAGCCATACTCCTTGACCGACAGTCTCTGGACTCCTTTCTTGTGAGATTGGCGTTCAACGTTTTTTGGAAGTGTGGATCACATCATTTTATTTATTTACACTGATTATACTTGTTTGAGTCATTGCAAGGTAAAAAATCATTTTTGTTTTAGTTTTTATACTTCGGGTAATGATTCGATCAAATTCAAATTATGTGTGTGTGTGTGTGTTGTTAGGGTCATTGCTGATGGAGAAGATATTGTTGCTGTAATTCTCTGTCTCAAGTGTGTGTGTAGATATTGTTGCTGTAATTCTCTGTCTCAAGTGTGTGTGGTTAGGGTCATTGCTGATGGAGAAGATATTGTTGCTGTAATTCTCTGTCTCAAGTAATGGGTCTAACACATTCATGTCATTGTTTATTATATTATTTAATTGTAAACGCCAGTTCGATTTCGACCGATTTCACGTGAACAACGATTATTTAGGGGTAGTGACCTAAAGCACTTGATATGTGGGTTTGAACACTCTGTTGATTATATTATAAGAGTAGAACATGCATTTTGTTCCGGTCTTTTGAGAGATGCCTTATATTGAGCATTGAGCTTCATTTAGACATTTTAGGCCCATCACATGTTCCTTGGCATTGTTATAATTTAGATTTTCATAAACTGACAAGATGACGGATTTGGTGAGTGTAATCCACCGAAAACCCTCATGAGACAAAACTCGTTCTCTAGCACAACCTAAAGATTTAACAGCTTGTTACGCGTGCTAAGTGCAACGGTAACGCCTACGAAAGTGAGATGAGACCTTTTCTTTTCTTTTAGAATAAAAGTTTTGCTCGAGTACGAGCAAAAGATAGATTTGAGGTATTTGTTCGACACGAATATTTGCATATTATACTACCTAATTCTATCTGTTTTTGTATATAAATCGGTGTTATTGAATTATATGTGTTTCAATTATGCAGTGAATAGGTTTTAGAATGGTTGAGAGTCTTGAGACAAATTTGAATGTAAACATACGCGATCCGGAGCTACTTGAAATCAACCGAACACATGCCCTGAAGCTACAAGAATCGCAGCGGAACCATAACCAAGAAATGCTCAGAATAAGAATAATCCATCACATGCAATTAATGCAAATTTTGCTAACTCAAATTTAGCCCACTCAATTACTGCCAAGACATTCAAGAACTCGAGAACCAAGAGAAGACTATGGCCAAAATCTGCCGCCATTGGGACCCACATGGCCGCTACTTGGTTGCAAATTCAATTAAGATCAGCCAGTCTTGTTTGCGTGTGACAAATGGGGCTAAGTGTGGCCTGAAGTCTCCTATGTTACATTACAAGTCCATCATGCTGCCAAAGCCTCGTCCTATGAATGGACAGCACATCGATCACCGCAGGAGACTTCAGCTTTGATTTGAGCGTGAAGTCGTTAATTTTATGCTAAGGAGAGTGCTAATATTATATTCTTAGGCTGCCTATATAAATGGCAGCACTACAAGAGCATGGGGGAGATGAAGAGTGCTCTCTGGATATATTTTAATGTGCACTCATCCAGAGAGCATGTGGAGAGAGTAGAGCAGTGGAGGCTTAATTTAGTTTAGGCTTAATTTTATTTTTGTTACATAAAAGTGGTGTGGGTTCTGGGTGAAGTTTCTTGATATTCTTCTTCTTCCCCGAGGTTGGAGTTATATCCCTATTTAGCTTGTAATCCCTCTGATTGTTAATAATACTTTAACACTCTTTTATTTTTCTTTTCTTATTTTGGTATCATGATTGAGTAGGATTTTTTTGTTATGGTGAAGGTAAGGAATGATGATGAATGACAAAACCTTCTTTCATTATCTTTTGATTATTTATTGTACTTAAACTAGTGCAAACTAAAGGATTGAAGGTGTTCGATGAAATGTTGGATAGGATATGTGGTTTGTATGGTAGGTATAGCATCCTCATAGCATAGGCCTTAAACTTCCAAATCTAGCACTTTATAATGGTTTGGTTCGACACAATCTTAGTGTTGAGCTTTGTAACAACTATGAAATTCATGTACACCTGTATTATTCCAATGTTAATAAAGATTGTATTTCAGTTCTGAATATGAGTTATAAGTAATTCTTGATAAATAAGTGCAAAGAAACAACTTGTAACATATTGGTTAAGTCTCTTTACTGTAGTCCTATAGTTCGTGTTTTCGAATCCTTATAGCACAATTATTTTATTTTTGAATTCTTTTGTCGTTTTGGAATTCTGAAAGTTTTATGGGCGATCTCAGAGTTTCGAAAAGTTATAAATAAAACGATAGATATTCTTGGACTAATTGCACTAAACCGAGCCTAACACCCGAGATCCGACCCCTTTGCCTTTGGTGGACCCGACCCAGTCGGCCCCTAGGCCGGTTTGGGCGGCCAGCTCTTGAGTCCCAGTGCTCCGCACGTGGGATTGGGTCGTTTTGACTCCCGCATCTTCGTTTCAGTATCCTAAAACCCCTAATTCATTACAGAAACATCCCAGCTCCTTAATTCTCCATTTAACTTTTTTTAATGCCTTTTACTCCATTTTTAATACACCATACCCCATTTTCTCCCTCAATAAATACTAGGTTGTCCCAAACATTTCTCCCCTTTGACTTATACTGAAAGAACTCCCCTCTAAATACGTCTCCCAAGTCCAAGTGAAGCAATCTTCTGATTTGCGCTCAAGAAGTTAATCGGTGAATCAATTATTATATCGATTCACAAAACGAGTAAATCTTTCCATTCTCTCATTCGCCTCCCCTTTTGAATCCATTCTTTTGCCATGTCGCCGAGTCATGTTATGTTGATAAATCCCATGCTCAAATATGCGCATCGATATCTAAGTCATTTCATGTTATCATACCATTTCACAACATAAAAATTGTCGTTTGAAAAAGGAGAATTTGTTAAGAAAAATAACCCGTCTCTAATTCTAATCGTCTCATATCAAGTATTAATATAACATATAACCGACACTTTTTTAGAATTTCTGTCTAGTATTTATCCTAATGCCCATAGAATTTCCAGAATTTAAGTACTTACTTCTATTCCATCTCGAAGTCACATCGGTATAAGAAAAATCAGTTTTCCAACATGTGAATGCCAATAAGAACCATACGGTTTAAAACCATTAATCAAAATATGATAACGTGTATAATTCCATTCTAGATCAACGAGCAATAAAATACGAAAAACATGCAGATATGCAAATGAATCTGTCATGACATATATATTAAAGTCGACATAAAAGATTATACTATCGCTTTATTTTATATTCGTTATATAAATATAGGGATTACCAAGGTTATGTGTAAGTATAGACAATGTAGAGACATGGCAAGCGGAAGAGATTCAACAATAGGAAGACTAAGAGGGGGAGAGAGAGACGGAGGGGGGAGAGAAGGAAATTACCCGTGTTGCAATACGGTGTAATCACCGTTTACAAGGGTACTCGCACTCAGACGGAAACGTCTAGACGAAAGGATATCGACGATTGGCTTTTGGAAAGATTTTAGAGGAGAATTTTCAGAGGAGGAGTTTTGTTTAGACAACCATGGAAAAATAGAGAAGAAGGAGATTTGAGGGTATGGTGTTTTAAACAAGAACAATGGTAATTAAAAGGATTGACGAGGGGAAATGAAACGGTGAAGGTTCTCCGCATTTAGTTGGGCAGTTTGGGATATGAAAATTAAGAGCCACAAACCCAAGAGACTCGTGCTCACGGGCGCACTAAGCACGTTTGGGTCTATTTTAGCCGCCCGAAGCACTGGTTTGGCTGCATGGGACGGGTCGAGCTCGACCGATGGGTTCGAGCTTCAAACTCTAAGCTCGGGATGATATTAACAGTCCAAACACTTATTTCATTTCTTTTATAACGTAACTCCGTGTTTTGCTCGAGAAATTTCGAGGACTTGAAAACGACGGAAAGAAAATAAAAAAAAAAGAATTAGGAAAGCAAGAATTCGAACACACGGACTATGTAAACATTTAACCAATGGGCAACAAGCTAATTCATGCATATATTCAATAAGTATTAAATATATACCTTATTTCCAAAGGAAAACAATGTTTTATTAAAGAAATATAATACGAAGATATATGAATTTTAGGGTCGTTACAAGCTTGCTAGGTGTTTTGAAAGGGCATGTAGCTTGAAAGGTGGTGACGTCCCTGCCAAGCATATATTCTATACTTGTTTTTACACACTGAACAAGTTTGAGGCTAAGCCACTTGCTAGAAGCGTTTGTTTTTGTAACATTTCAGAAAAATGGTAAATATTATTTTAGAATTTAAATAATAATACAATATGTTTTATTTAAATAATACCAATTATTGAATTGGATATATCAAGATAATTATAAATCTTGTTATGATAAAACTAGTATTTGTTTTCCAAATTTTGCACTTAAGGTGACATGACAACTTAACAAGGGTTTTAAAATGTGATTAGGGTTTTATTTGGGTTTCAAATATGGTATGGCTACATATATATTTTGTCTTTCATATTAGAATAGTGGAGAGAGGGAGAACACATGAGAAGCATGGGCTTACCCATGCCTACACCTTTTCTATCCATCCCTCACCCATTCTCTTTACTCTCCTCATATTCTTCCCTTCTCATTTCTTCAAGCTCTATCTCCCTCTCTTTACTCCAAGGCTGCCCTCCCCCCTCACACACTCTCACTCATCAAAAACTCAATCTCAACACAAATCAACTACAAAGTTCCTCACCTTGATGCCAATAATAACTCCTTCAAGTGAAACTTTATCAAATCTTCAAATGACATCCTACAACCTTGATCTTCTCCTTCATCTCTTCATATAGGTAAAATTCCTTCTTTTATCAAGTTTGCACATGTTTAAAGTAAAGTAGCTAAGTTTTCAAAAACTAGGAGTTTAAGTGAAGTTTTAGTGCTCAAATAAAATCTAGAGTAGTTTGGGATTTCTGCAAAATATTTTGCGTATAGATTTGACCTATTTAGATCAGTAAGAGACCCCAGAAGAAGCACGAACCCTAACTCCAATATATGGCCGCAAATTGTGGTCAAAATGAATTTTTTGACGGTCCAAAATTTGAATTAAGGTTTGGGTTTTGGTCCACTTCATGATATTTTGATATATATAAGCCATTTTTATATCCTAAATTGTCCCAGATTTCTCGAGTCAAAATCTAGAGTTGTTTTACTTAGATTTTGAACGATATTTTAAGGTTTTTAAACTTGATAATCCGTATTTTGAAGTCTTGATGCGGTCTATTGTGTTAGAACAAAGAGTCCCAGGTTAGTTCTGAAAGTTCCTAGTGCCTTCGCCGCTAACCCGCAGCCAATGCGGATTCCGAAACCAAAAATTTTCAAGGCACTAAAAACTTACACCCAAGAATTTAAACCAAACACCTAAACTAGAATACTAATAAGATAGAAATCACAACCTGGGTAGCGTCTTCTTTTGCTTCAATTGGGATGGACTCTAGCATGCTTTCAAGAGCTCCGAATCGTGCTTACAAGCCAGTCTCCCTTCGCCGAAGATGATCCACTCGAGAAAACCAAGTTCAAGCTTCAACTTCATTCATGAAGTAACTAAAGATCCTAGGATGCTAATCTAGGATGCTTAGTGACGTGTGTGAGTGTTCTAATAATTTTTCTTTCTCTTAATTCTCTTAAATCTCAACACATGAGAAGGTAGAGGAAGAAAGAGGAGAAGCCATGGAAAAGAGAGAAACAAAAATGGTGGAATAAAAAACTCTTTTCCAAATCAAGCATGCTTGCATTCTTTTGTTAAAAAGAATTTTACCATTTTAAAACTACAACCATACTTGAATAGTATTTGCAAATGAATTAAAAATTCATTTGCCCATACCGTCCACCATTTCTTTTTTCTCTTTTCCATCTCATTTCTTAATTTTTTAAACGGATTCCCTAACATCTATGTAAATCAACCACAACTGGTCTAATTAGGGAATCACCGCTATCTCGTAGGATAGGGTGACGTAGTGAGCGGTGTGTGTTTGATTCAAATAGAGTCATAATTAAAATATTATATGGGGCAAGAAAGGAGTGAGAGATTTCCATCTCTCAAACCTACCCAATCCTAACCCTAACAAGTGAGGAACTACTCACTCATTAGGAAAGTTGCGACAAAATTCATTTTTATAATTTTTGTTTTAATAACCTAATTAATTTGCAGATAAATAATGACAGATAAAAAATTGCAGAATTTAAATTCAAATGGAGAATTGCAAGATAAAAAAAACTTATTTTTATTGACACCTCTTGATGATTACAATGGAATGAAAATTTAATCTAGAAATTAAAAAGAGGCATGCCTAATTAGGCTCTCAACTTTCCTATTTATAGATAGGAGAAACCCTAGGGTTTACATCTGATCCACACATGAAATTACAAGACTACCCTAAGAAAGCCGGATCAAACCACCGACACCCACCGAAACGTGCACTGCACGGCCGCAGAACCGTGGCAGAATGCCATGTTTGACCGCGGTTCCGCGGCCATATGGTGGACTCTTGGGCTCAGTTTCTCTGGGTTGTTTCATGTTGCTTTTTACTTCTGTTTTCTTCACTTGGTTCTTCAGAATCTTTTCTAGTTTCTTCCAGATTTCCAACAGTGCATAATTGTATGGACTTTTACCGTAAGCTTCGCGTTGAAGTCTTGAATCTTGTGCTGCCCTTGTGCTTTGTGCATTGAACAATTTACTGATCTTCAGTTGTTCATTGAACTGTTAGGCGGTATCATACGGATTCATCACTTGTTGGTCGTAGTCTCACATTTGTAGCGTCTTTTCATGAATTTCACTGTATTGTTCTGAGAACCTGTAACCTGCAACTATTTAGCAGACATGGATCAAAAGCACCTATTTATTTGTAATATGATTAAGAATGGATGATATAATAATGCAAAATTCTGATATGAACAGGCACTATCTGTACGTAACGGCTACCTACATATTGAGCGATATGAAGGCCAACGAGCAAACACATCCGTACCCCTACTAAGCATGTCTGTGACAATTTCCGTACAGTTCGGTCTCTTCGTCTGAGAGTATCGCATACCGGGTCTAGAGGGTGGATAACTTCAGACCACTACTAACCCGATAAGTCATGCCGGTCTGAACCTTATCATCCACTGAGAAACTACTGACATCACATTAGTAATTCTCATTCACCTTGGACAAGGATTTCTGGTAATGGCTGACCCAACACAGCGCGACATCGACTCCCAATACCAGAAGAGATGAACCCCTAACGATTTTTTACTTCCTCCATGTGACTCGGGACTATACCCAACTAAAACCTGTTTGCACGAATCCTTTAAACCGTGGTAGGGTAGTAATCTAAGTACAGTGGGAACTCACACGAGACAAATGAAAATCTCAGATCAAAGGACTAACCTGTACTCATAATACAAGAGAACTTCCATATGATGATATGTATAATACTATCTAGAAGTTCTCGGCGAGTCCGTCCGATATACTCACCTTCAGTAAGCACCTGTATACTATCTTAACTGACTCAACAGCAATGGCTTGTAAGACCGGTCACCGCCCCTCATCGGGGTCTCGAAAAGTATACACCATTATACTCCAGAGTATCGATATCCGGTCTCGATACTCTCTCGACTAGAGACATTTAAGGATGTGCTTATGGACCACCCAGCTCCCACGTATATGATCGCCATCATAATGCTGGTAGTCAAGCAATAATCCTACGCGCTTTATCAAAACATATACACATAATGATAAAGACAAACCAGATATGATACTATCATCTCGAGTAAAACTGTTCTATTTGTATAGGTACTCGTTCAATTATTATAATCGCCTACTTGCAATTACAATAATTTTCTTGAGGGCACTATATCCAACAAATTCATGATAGTTAGCACACGGATGGCTCACGTTGGTCATAGGTTCTAACCTATGGGTGTTGTTCGTTATATCGATATCGAATTGAATTCTTATATGTGTGTGTAGTTATGTGAATGCTACGTTTGATTGCGGAGACCTCCGAGGCGGCGACGAAGGGCAAGGCGGTCGTAGGATACGATTAGCTCGATCGAAAACTGTAAGTTGATTATATCTACGAGTGGGGAATCGGATCGATGGCGTATAGCACCCCTGTGAAACATATCATTTATTATATCATTAAAATTACTTAGGATTCATGCCATGTACGTTAAACTTGTTCGATATGTAGTATATTTCATTAGTATTGCTTAGTAGTCTTATTGTAGATACACTTGATAGAACACTAGCGCAAATACTAATAATTGCTTTGTTGCACGATTACAGATTCGCATGTACACTACACATCATTACTACTGCCATGTCACGTAGAACTTTCCATGCTTACATATCGTAGTAAGATCGACGTTATAGTAGGACGATGAATATACGATTCATATTGGATGCGCGTACGAGACTTAGAGTCCGTACTAGTCGCCGTGCGTGTATATGACACGAGGTGTCCGTACCGACCGTGGA
Source organism: Agapanthus africanus (assembly GCA_030015575.1). Classification (NCBI taxonomy): domain Eukaryota; kingdom Viridiplantae; phylum Streptophyta; class Magnoliopsida; order Asparagales; family Amaryllidaceae; genus Agapanthus; species Agapanthus africanus. The sequence goes on along the minus strand of JASDDO010000031.1, from coordinate 634,282,786 downwards.
GCGGCTGCGTGAACGAGATGTCCGTGCCGGTGCTATATTTGTACATGACTAGATGTCCGTATTGTTGATATTTCATTGCTATGTGCGTACGTAGACTTGATGTTCGTACTAGTTATACTATGTGTTTGGGTATGTAGATTAGATATCCGTACCGATTATTATTATGATATGGGATAATGGAATATTTGATGATTATCGTACGGAATGATATGATGAGGATAGATGGTGATGATTAGATGGATATGGCTCCATTTTTACTTGACTCATAGAGTCTTACTATTTTACCCATTTAGGAAATTTTACTGATATGTCGGTATTGCCCATTTTCTAAAAACAACGATTCGTTTCATATTCTTAAAAGGTGTTAATGAAAGGATGTGCTACTTGAATTTCAAAGGGGTATATATGTGTGTTTTAAAAATATCACAGCCTCCTTATTTTTAAATAAAGTTTCGTTCTAGTTTAAAATCATATAAGTGGAAATATTAGAATGAATTATCTATTTACTGTTGTTTTACGCTGCGCTTACTTTACATGTCATTCGCTCACGCTTTATTTTCTATATTCGTTATGCTACGCTTTATGATTTCCACTACGCTTTGTGATTTCCGCTACGCTTTGTGATTTCCGCTACGCGTCACATATTGTTGATGTTATAACTCAATGGTATGGGACACTGATATGTGTGAGAGAGAGAGAGAGATCGCTACACTTATATTACTGCTTATGCTATGAATGTTATCCTTCTGTGCTATGCATGTTTCACACAGGCTAAAAGGGAATGAATTTGACAAGATTTATATTACTGTGGATATGATGTGATATAATATCAATTCTAAAAGATTGAATATATATAAAGGAATAAAAGAAGATAAAGATGATTCGGACACGATGGATATAGCCGGGGATCCATGAGATATGTGTGTGTGTATGATCAATCCATGAGAGATTGAGACAGGAAGATACACGATGTCGCCCATTGATATATGTGTGATCAATCCATAAGTGATTGAGGATAGTTGACACATGACATCTCTACGGATATTATATATGTGAGCGATCGATATTGATGCCCTGCACTGAGATGGATATTATATATGCGAGGGATCGATATAGATGCCATGCACTGAGATGAATATTATATATATATATGAGGGATCGATATAGATGCCCTACACTGATGAGATATATTATGTTATGTAAAGTCGCCAGACAGGACTGGTCCACGAGATAGTACCTGAATATTATTTTCGTATATCGATATATTCTAAAGAGGTTTTCAAAGGAGCTATAGTCTCACTATTTTCCACGTGTTTAGGATCAATACAGACTTTTACAAAAGAAAACCCTTTTTTAAATAAATAATTTTCAAAAGGACAGGACGTATATTTTAAATGAGATGCATATCTTTCTTCACAAAATAATGCCCGCTACATATGCCACTATATATATATACCACATGGCTAGTTTGAAAGGATTTTATATACATATATCTTTCGGCTACTCTTATATGATTACATATGGATGAATGCAATATATATATTATAGCCTTGATTGGGTTTGTGTTGGTTGCGTGCTATAGATATTGCATTAAGACTACGATGATCGTGATTTGACACTGTTGTGTGTGTGTGTGTGCAGTGAGTTATCGACGATTGTTGATTGTTAGCGTTTCATTTCGCAGTATTATATTTACTTCCTGAACTCACATGCTTTCGGATGCTTGTGATTACGTTGCGCCCGTAACTAGCCAGATATCGATTACTTGATGTTGACACAATAACCACATAGAGATTCATATTTTACATGTTAGGATAGCGGTATACGAGTTGTACATGAGGGCTTACTACCTTATATTCCATCGCTCGAACTCTAGTTTCGACGCGTGCTTCTTTACCCTCCTTGATGTACACAGTATCCATGCTTTAGTTGTTTCACCGCTTATTCATGCGACTTCTAACTTGTTATATAATTCTACTCACGAGTTGGCAACTCACCCCCGTTGTACCATAATTCTTTGCAGATTTGATCGCTTGGGTCCATAGCGGCTTATTGGGCACATTTGCTATCTTTTGGGTGTGGCTACGCATATTGAGTTGGTGTGTTTCTTTTTGTATCGGATTTTGCCTTATACCTATTTGTATCTAGAAATACTCCATCAAAAACCAAGTCTAGTTTTGTCGAGACCTTAAAGTTGTATATTTTGTTGTTGTCGGACTCGTGTGGAGTCGACTTTATGTATATTTATGTTGTTTACTTTCCGTTTTATTGATCTTTCGTCGTTTGGCGTCGTATATTACCGTGTGGTTGTGATTCCGCCGTTTGGACAATGATTTGGCTCCCGTATGTGGGGATACTTGTTATATACTTATCATTATATTTGTTTTGTTCAAAATTTACAAAGGATGTGTTGTTCATTTTTTTTCAAAAATCTTTCGAACCAACTTGACTTTTTATAAGAACTTTTTTAAAACTTCATCTCTATCCATTCCTATCTATTTCCTTATATATATAGTTTAGGTTCCTGGTTTTTGCTTACCTGGGTTACGATGGAGTCCACTTGACTTCATATAATCGTTATGCCGGTCATTTGCTCTTTTCGGACTGTGACAGTTTCATTCATGCGTTATGACTTCGTTTGTCTTGGTGGTTTATACTTCGCGATTCGCTTGATAAGTCATGCTTCATAATCAGTTATAACAAGAGAGAAGAAACACTCGTGATCAAGATAGTGAATCAAGATCATTGTCGCGATTCATTCATCCGAACCAGAGCCTAAGCTTCTTTGCCTTTTCTATAATTTCGTATTTTCAAACACGTGACAAACCACTTCACAATATTCTTTTCTTGAACACTTAATAACAATACTTAATCTCCATTTCTCCGTGGATAGACCCGTACTTGCTAACTCGCTACAAACGAGCCGTGCACTCGCGGTTATTCTATTTTAAAACGTGACTAGCTTGCGTGCGTCGTATTCTAAACATAACTCATTTTTTTAACTAAAAGCATGCGCAGGTGAAATCTCAACACTAAACAAAACCGTTGAATCTGTTGGTTTCACTCATAAAGTGAAACTCCAGTGAAATGATTGAAGTCTTAATTCGACCGGCAGCGTTACTGGGAATTCTGAAGCTGTGGTTCACCATGAACTAATGGATAAACCTGAGCAAACCGATGATGAAGATAAAGAATCTTTGTTCTATTTTCGATTGTCCTCTTCCAGGTGGTTGGGTTAACCACGCATATATAGTGAAATATAAAATATTTAAGCTGCTGTTAGAAATTTGTTTATGATTTATATGTAATTTTGTAACTTTGACCAACTAGTTTTATATTTGAACGGTGAAAAGATAAAATGATAAACTCATGACTTTAATATTATGAGTTGGCATGCTTTGAAGTTAGAGTTCGACAAGATTTTTTTTCTTTCTCGTTTTTCTTATTGAAAAATGGAAAAGCTTTTTATGATACTCTCATGTTCTCAAGTTCTATTTATATGTATAGATATTTACTACATATGTCATTTTTTTTTTTCCTTCAAAAGCAATCAATAAGTGCATACAACTTATTCCAAAGTAAGAGGTTCCACAGTCATTAATTTTGATAATATTTAGTTTTTTTCCTTTCTTTCCTTTTTTTTTACACAATGGGAGCTTAATCCTATGTTTAAAACTTCAAAAAAAAAAAAGATTTTTAAGTAAAATGTATCCAAGCTCTACGGATATAATATTTTAAAAATTATTATTTTTTATTAATTTAAAATTCCGGTTGTTCGGTTATTTAATTGTGTGGTGGCTTAAATATGTTATGTAGTAGAGCACCTTTTTTCCCCCTTTCTTCTTTGGAATCAACCCTCGTCAAAGATTGAAATTACGACCTCTGACATCGGAGAGGAAATTGGCAGTTGGTGTAGTTGATTGAGCATCCTGATGAAACTTTATTAATGTGGTTGTCGGTGTGCCTAATCTGACCGAAATCCCTTGATCCATCATGGGTGTGATGCTTGATTGAAGATGCTAGCTCAAGTGCCATAGGACAACTAGGGATTTGTTTCATGAATACCACTTATAAGTTTATCCTAAATCTTCATTTCAGTATCATATTTATCCTAAATCTTTACATTCTTAATTAGAATATTCTATTTCTACTATTGGTGTTTCCAATTTCAACTCAAAGAAAAACCGGAGAAAAAAATCTTAGTTGTGAGGATGTCCATGTCATCTTAGTAAAATTTTAAATTAAAATGTATTTGGTAATTTAGTTAGAATTTTTGAGGAAAATACATGCACACTAATAACATGCGTTATAAGTTGATGTTTAAATCAAAACTGCCATCTATAATCTTCACTCCATGGTGCGTGTGCAAAAAAATCCATTGAGCTCTAGCTTGAACAAACATTTATAAATGTCATGCCCCTCTATCAATAGCATTCAATGGCCATCTTCTATACCAAAATTAAGTTAAAACACGAAATTTAGCTCTTTCAAACTCCATAATTTTTCCCCTTCTCTCAAGACCCAAACCACATCTTGTAGCTATTTTCAGGAAGTTCATGGTTTTGGCATTTTCTAAATGGGAGTGAGGTCTACTAGATTTCCTTATGTATGACTATGGGCCTGAATATGATAATAAGCCATTGTCTGGGCTTGAACGTGAAAGCAAAGTTCGAATGATAAGATCGGCCCATTCGAGGGGCAGATTTCATGTAGAATTTGTCGGCCCCGTCAATGGTTTGTTACCACTGGTCTTATTAGCAAGGAAAAAGGATCGATCTAGTCGTTGGTCAACTCTGGTGATATATGCTATGTACCCTTGAAGGCATGTGGCAAAATTTTCATACTATTATAAGTGAAACATAAATATTGGAAAAGTTTTCAATCTTTATGCGGTTTGACATCAGGTAATTAAAATTTTATCAAAAGGTTAATGTCTCCTCCCGGTAGCAATTAATCGGTTCAAACATTTATCCTGTCCATAGCACGAGAACCTCATATCTATTCAAACCAATTAAACTCCACTTTTAAAAAAACACAAGAAAATATTACACAGCCATGTGTGTTATTGCTTATTTAGAGGCCGGCTTTAAAGCGTATACAATGCTATATGAGAGAAAAGCACAATGCTGTAACATATAATATAGGATAACAGTTGAAATCATAAGTGGCATGTTCAGGTAGAAATAAGTTCTCCGCCATTTATACCATGATGTATGGATAATCTATTTAGCACGGGTTCGGATACGAATACGGGATGGGATACGATACGCATTCGCGGATTTTCATATTTTCCAAAAATTCAGGATACCGGGTACGGTTTTCATATCGATTTTAAATTAACTAAATAAGAATTTCTATTAAGGTACATATACCAATACATCATAATATAAATAAATAATGGCTTTATGTTGGATATCCAATGCACTTTGCAAACTTTTGAGAGTCTTAATTTTGGAGAGAAAGAGAAGATGCATTAATTCGATAGACGTTGGTGAGATATTTACATGTCCGAACGAATCCGAGAGTTTCAGACTTGGAAGATCGGAAAAAAATCATATACCATCTTTAAGAATCTTTTTCCCTGCAGTGTAAAACGAATAAACAAACGGTGGACATGTTTCTCAGGTAGCAATCGGGCCGGAGCTGCCCTAAGCCTTGTTTGACCTTAATCGGGCTGGCCCGAGCGCTCCATGACAGAGCCCAGCCTTGGGTCAGGCTAGGTCTTGATGGACTGGGCCGCACGATTGCCCTTTTTTAAAATTGGTTTTTTTAATCCCAAACTTCGTTTAGGTCTCGGATCAGACCTATTTTTTATTGATTTTAATTTTTTTAGAGGGGTTGTAGGTTGGCAAACTTTACCTCTCATACAATACAAAAAAGAAAAATTTGAAAAATACAATTCATTAAAAAATGTAATTAATGAACTCCCGTTAGTCTTTATTCTTCATCAGCGTCGGGGTCTTTATTAGTTTTAAGGTGTTGCTATCCAGCTTCAGTATCGAATCGATTTTTTTGGCACACTGCGACCTCCACTACTTCACTCGACAGCATCGCTCTCTTGTTGTTCAGAACTCTGTTGCATGCACTAAAAGTAGACTCTGAAGCTACCGCAGACATTGGAGTTGTTAACAAATCATGAGTCACGACAGAAAGTACAGGATGCATGTGATCTCCACCAATCCAAAATATCAAAATTTTCTTTTTGTTCGGAAGTGAGAAAACCATTGAAATCATTTTGTAAATACACTACACTGGAAGTTCATTACAAGAAGTAAAAACAACATTTTTTTGTTTTTTTTTTGCTTAAAAATTCAAAAATTCCTTTTTTGATGTAGAAGAAGTTTTATTTTTACCGTATTATGAGTCATATATGATAGACATATCTTGCAAATACGAATTAAAAACATTGAACAACAGTCAGACCGGTCAGGCCTCGGGCCGCCAAAGCCAAGCGCAGCTCGGCTCCAAGCCGGGCTGGTCTCTCAGCCGGCTGGCCCGTGCTCGCCACATGGCTCTCAGCCCTGGTCGGGCCGGGCCAAGGATTGCCCGGCCCATTTGCCGTTTCTAACAAAAAGAGAGAGAAAAAAAAAATGGAAAATACGAGTTCCCAATAGCCTTGCCTGATAATGTAATTGAAGGTGTTATACGCAATAAACAAAAAAGAAGGGTCAAATACAGCGCCTTTCCCATCCAATCCAATTCGACTCCTCTAAAACCCTTCTATTCTCTCCGCGGCCTCCGCCACTCGTCTCGCCACCCTCACCGGCCCTAAATAACCATGGAAACCGATTCCCAATCCACCCCTGCCCCTTCCCAAAATTCCCCTCCTTCCCCTTCCCAATCTACCCCTCCCCCCTCCAAGAAGCACCGCCGCCGGAGGAAGCAGCTGCCTGACTCGACGACCTCCTCCGCCGCCCCCATCCGCCCTCTCCGGCCCAACGCCTCCCGCCCGTCCGTGATCTACAACGAGAAGCTCCTGGATCGGCTGATCCGGCGCCAGATCAACCTCTCCGCCTCCTCCCGCCGCCGCCGCCACCGCCTGAACGACCTCCACACCGAGTCCCTCATCGCCCTCGCCGCCGGCTTCCCCATCGACTCCCTCACCGAGGAGGAGCTGGCCTCCTCCGTCGTCCCCGTCATCGACCCCCAGCTTCAGTCCAACTACATCACCGTCCGCAACCACATCGTCTCCCTCTTCCGCACCAACCCCTCCCTCTTCCTCTCCGAGGACCTCTCCGCCTCCTCCATCCGCGACGAGCACCGCCACCTCGTCTCCAAAGCCTACCACTTCCTCCACTCCCACGCCTACATCAACTTCGGCGTCCTCCCCAACGCGCCACCGCCGCCACCTGCCATAGATTCGGGCGGCGGCCATGTGATAATAATCGGGGCGGGGATGGCCGGGCTGGGGGCGGCCCGCCACCTCCAAACCCTCGGTTTCAAGATCGTCGTTCTCGAAGGCCGCGGCCGCCCAGGCGGCCGCGTGCTGACCAAGACGATGACCGGGCAGAATGCCACCGCCGCGGCAGACCTCGGCGGCAGCGTGCTGACCGGGATCAATGGGAACCCTTTAGGGGTGCTGGCGCGCCAGCTAGGGTTCCCGTTGCACAAGGTTCGGGATAAGTGCCCGCTTTATCTGCCGGATGGGAGGCCGGTCGATCCGGTGGTGGATACGAAGATGGAGGTGGTTTTTAATCAGATACTGGATAAGGTATGTAAGCTAAGGGAGGCGATACTGGAGGAGATGAGGGATGTGGATGTGTCGTTGGGGACGGCGCTGGAGGCATTTAGGAAGGTGTATGGGGTGGCGGAGACGGATGAGGAGAGGATGTTGCTTGATTGGCACCTGGCGAATCTGGAGTATGCGAATGCAACATGGTTATCAGATCTTTCGATGGCGTATTGGGACCAGGATGATCCGTATGAGATGGGGGGAGATCATTGCTTTATTCCTGGTGGGAACGGGAGGTTTGTGAAGGCGTTGGCAGAGGATGTGCCGATTTTGTATAATCAGACAGTTAGTAGAGTGCATTATGGGAGTGATGGTGTGATGGTTTATGCAAATGGGCAGGTTTGTCGTATGCTCGATCTCGTTTTTATTGCATTTCTCCTTTTTAACACGTTTAAAAAGTTTCATTCAGAGGTCCTTTTGATTTAGCTCAAAATGATGAGAAAGATACATTGTTCAGTTATTATTTATCATCTGTGCATTGAGTGCTAATGATGCTTGTTTTGAACTTAAAAAAATGAAAGAAAAACGCATTTGTTGCCAGAAATATTGTAAAAAGGCTAACTTGCTCTCAACTAGGATGACTGTAACCTAGGTTGCACAGATGTTCTTGATGGGTTGCTGTGTCCGTATCTGCTACATATCGGACACCAAATCTCGCCTAACATGTATCGGACATGCCGTATACGTGTTGTGCTTGTTGTATATGTGACCTTTATGCATCCCATTTGTGCCTTGTACATGTCGTTAATATGTTATCATTATGATGTGTTTATCTGGATGTTGGATGTTTTAAATTTTTTTCCCAATAAGACACACATGTGTGTCCTATGCATGTCTAGTCTCCATATTCTATCTTGGCGCTCTATGCAATATTAGAAAGGAAAATCAAACTTATGGGACCTTGGATGCCTTTGATTCCTTTTCCTTCGATAGAATCGGTGTTTAAGGGACTGCTAATCTTTCTTTGGATGAACCTGAGTTGGAACCATTGTTGTTAGTTGACATTGGAGAATAGATGCAAACATCGTAATTGTCTTTAGTTGTCTTTTTTGGCTTTTGGTTTGTTATTTATTTATTTTGTTTTATTGAAGAAAGACTTGTTAATCACTTACCATTTGTAATATGAATATTATTTGTTTTTGATATGAAGAATGGCTTATGGCATTATATTTATGGTGTGTATTTGGATGTTACTTGTTAATTTTTCTTATTTTGTATCGTTACCCCCATGTCCGTTCAACCTAGATTGTAACCAGGTCAACATAGAACTGTGAATAATTATAGGAGGGGATTCGTATGGAGATTTGATACCTAATGCAGATTTGTGTGTCTGTAGTTTAATAAATATAATCAAACAAACTCGGAAACCAGTATTGAATGACTCTAAGTGAACTGAAGTGATCGAACGTCGTCAATTATAATTTGCATCTTCAAGTCTATGGTCATGGAACCAAGTCCAACCAAACTTAGATTCAGTTGTTTTTGTATAAATCCAAGATAACCTTAAGGGTCCTGATAAGGTTCGGGTTTGTTTCAAGTTAGTGCCTATAATAACTGTGAACTCATCTACCACAATTAGGCATTTGGTCTTAATTAAAACTATATTAAGCTAAAGAGGTGATCTCACTTTTATATAAAATGGTAATCAACCAAATCTAGCTAATCCATTCTTCTACAGTGTTGCGTTACCGGAGGATGTTTAACATAGATCTTTTCAAATGTAGATCACACTCATTCATGTTCTAATCCACCCCATGGCCCATTTAAGTTAATTGAAGGAGATTTTTATATAAATGAGACTAAGTATGGATATGGATCGAGGAGAAAACACAGGCAAGGCATGGCGATAAAAAGTAGGACATTAGAACACAAAGATATGGGTATTGATTTTATGTAATATGGTATAATTGATAATATAAGAATAACTAATAATAAAAAAATAAAGAGAGAATACACAGATTGCTAGATATATAGGCATGCATGCACATGCAAACACATACATGTTGCTAGTAACATAATCAGATATTATGTGCTGGAACTTATAGTACTTGTAATATATTTGTATGAGGAATATCTTGGGTCTTTATCTCTTACAAAATAGCCAATCTATGATCGATCTCACTTATAGAGAAACATACATTTCACCACCATAAAATGTACTCTAGACACAATTTTAATGGCAGTTTCAAATAGAATATAAACTTGATATATAACATAAAGTAAAAATGCATATCTGAACGTGGAACAAATATGATTAAATGTTTGAGACGTGTAAAAGATATGGCCAAAAACTGTTCAAAATTACAAAATCTAATATAAAAACGATTAAATATAAGGGAAGTTTCGAGTGCTCAAGACGTATATGTATCCAACATGTGACAAATATTGGCACAACCTTATGGTAGAAGTGTTCATGCAACATTGAATTGGGGATGATGTGGTTGTCTCATGTTTCACAACCACAAATTCTCTCATGCCCACTCATGCATAAGACACAAATCATGTTCTCAACCACTTTCTTTATATTGATCATGTCTTGTTCTCTTTCAACTCATCGGTACATTAATCGAACCACGCCCTTATGCCCATTCTATTCACCTATTTTCTCTCTTGGAACCCAACAATCCGCCTCTCTTATCTAATGATCTTCCCTATCCCGAATTCTCATAACTTGTAAAGCATATAAATCTATCGATCCTCCTTGTTCTTTTGTTTACTTTGTCGCACCCACTGAATCGAAGGAAGAAAATGACAATGGAAAGCTAATTATTCTCTCAATCTACTTATTTTCTTTATTTCATTTTGCTTGCAACATTATGTTATAGGTTACACACATGATTACATGAAAGACACCATACCGTCCTCTTTCTTTTTATTTTTTTGGTGAAGAGTCTTGGCCATCACACCTTTCTTGAAAACCTTCCCAATCTCCTTTCAGTTGATACCATGAATTGGTAGGTTTAATCATTTAAATTAATTAATAATTACATACTTAACATCATAATAAAGCAGTATATCTAAATTCAAAACCATGCATCTTAAGAACAATATACTCGAGAATGAATAGATATCACATATCAAATCAATAAATATGAAATTTAAAAGAATTTAATAAATTAGTAGAAACAGAAATCTAGAAAATTATACCCTTAATTCGATCGTTTTTTATGGACCGTAATTAGTTTGAAGGAAATAAATAACCTCAAATCTCAATTCTTTTCTTACATTAAGATCATCTTTAATGTTCTTTCTAGTTATTTTCTTAATATTAAAGTTTTAAGATTTCTAGAGAGCACAAATTGATGTGGTAATTGTAATTTAGGTTCTAGGTCTTATTTTTAAAGGCTTGTAGGTTGTTGGGTCAGATAAGAAACGGTTCTTGATAGAGCAGATCGGGTAATGTTTTATTATATTTTATTTCAAGAGCTCTGGCCTTGAGGTAAGGCACACCGGTCTTGCAAAGAGAGCTCGGATGATGTTGTGATGGCAGAGATGGAGTTCTTCAAATTTTATTGGAGGTCATTACCTTGAGAGAGAAGTTTTGAAATGGGGTCCAAGAAAACTGATTCGATGTGGTTTAATTGTAAATGATTGAATGAAACAAGACTTCGAAGCGGAAACATGAAGCGCTATCCAACTCCGAATGGCATGCAAGTTTTGCATTGATTCAGGAGGAAAAACTATAGAATAACATCAAGGTAGTTCATTATTGTCACAAACTTATAGTACTGACACATACCAGAGTTTGTTTTATTAACTAATCATAGAAATCCAAAAAAAAAAATTGTGTGTGGTACACATTCCCGAGACAATAAAGTAGACCATATATCTTTCTGGGCATAATTATTTGGGGGCATCCTTTTTCTCCTTTTCCCATATTTAAACAACTTTTGCAACATTTTCTTGATCATAGTGATATTCTACACAATTTATGTTCTTACCCTTGCTTTGTTAACTATTGGCAGGCATTTCGTGGTGACATGGCTTTGGTAACCGTCCCCTTAGGTGTCCTCAAAAAGGGTTCAATTAAATTCGATCCGGAACTCCCACCACAAAAACAAGATGCAATCAAAAGATTGGGTTTTGGGTTGCTCAACAAAGTCCTAATGCTATTTCCACACGATTTTTGGGGCGGTGAAATTGACACCTTTGGCCATTTAACAGAAAATCCAAGCCAAAGAGGCGAATTCTTTCTCTTCTATAGTTACTCCTCAGTCTCTGGCGGGCCCCTTTTAGTCGCCCTTGTAGCAGGCGAATCCGCAATTGAATTCGAGAAATCCTCTCCAGTTGAAAATGTAGATAGGGCTCTAAATGTATTACGAGGGATATTTTCTCCTAAAGGAATTGATGTTCCTAACCCTCTTCAAGTGATATGTACTCAATGGGGAAGCGATAAATTCACTTATGGATCGTATTCTTATGTGGGTATTGGGTCTTCAGGGGATGATTATGATATTCTTGCTGAAAATGTTGGCGAAAGAGTGTTTTTTGCTGGAGAGGCCACTAATCGAAGGTACCCCGCAACTATGCATGGAGCTTTGCTAAGTGGTTTTAGAGAGGCAGCAAATATATTGAGAGCGGCTAAGAGAAGGTCTATCGAGTCAAAACCGGAGAAAATTGATATTCAGCTTGGACCCTTGAATTTAGATAACCTAGGGATTGTGAATGGAGCCCCTCTATAAGATAATTTAATTGCCCAATTTCATTCCATAAATACTACGGCTTTTCTTGCGAAGTTGGAATTCTAATTGGAAGATGCATAGAAGTGCTAACATGGATCGTTTCTTGGCCGTGGGAAAGGCAAGTTTTGCTAACTTATTTTTTTAATGGCTTATGATAATTGAGCACCTATAATTTAGTGGATTATTCACATGGATGATATGTTCATGTGATCATGCCCTTCATGTAGAGGTTGGCCATTGTTCTATCATCTCAAAAATCTGATTTGTGGAATATATTTGGGAAACATTCCAGATTCTTTTCTAATTTTTAATTTCTAATTTAACAGCAGACTGTTATAATATCCGTCAGCCTTTTGTTTTGAGTTAGTGGCATTCATGCTCCCATTCTTTTCATAGCACGTCGACTTGTGATTTTTGTTGATTCAACTTACAGTAATGCAATTTAACAAGTTACAGAGGCAATCAACACAATAATTTTAGTTCGTTGCAAGAATTGTATAACTATTGATCGTCAACATAATATAACTCTTAATTAGTAAATTGCTTGAAACCTGGAAATTCATGCAACTTCTTTGAAATACATATTGAAACCTTGTTCAATGAAAGTGATTGCTCTTAAATAAACGCACAAATTTCCATATAAAAGCACAAACAAAATTCTATAACAAAAAAATATTCTTATTGAAAAACTTCACATAAAATCAATGTCGGGTAGCTTATCGCTGCTGTTTGGAAGCTCCACCATAATTTTTCATCATCAACTTCATCTTCAATACAAGCCGCGTTTAACCTATGAGCCTATTGGTCAAGTTGACCCGGTGGTACTTTTAAACGGACAGGTTGTGTAAATGTAATTTTAAAACTGGTAGTTAATTTTTTTATCCACTGCCCGTGTTTTATGGGTTGGTCCGTGGGTCAAACGGGATGCGGGCATTCTTGGCATCTCCAGTTAGAAATTATAACTAGACACTCATCTTAAACCTCAGTCTTCCCTTCCCACTTTCATAACCCAGATGCTTTCATTCCTTTTTCTATCTTCTAAATTCTCATTACTCCGTCATGTGATTTCCTACTTCATTGACAGTCTTCTCTTCGTACCTTATCTCCCCTTCATTTACTCACAAACATCAGCTTGTTTTCATCATTCCTTAAATTCTTCCATTCCTATTTCTTGGTCCTATCTTAATCTATTACCGCTACTCTCCCAACAAATTCAGTTTCATTTAGGAATTTCATATAAGTCTCTCTAGTCTTGACCAATGAAGCTCAATAAGAGCAAACAGAGAATGGGTCTTTTGCCGTAGTCCTTTGCTTTACCAATTTGAACTTTTGAAAGGTATGATAAGATTCTTGAGTTTCTTGTGGAGTATGGGATGGAAGAAATTTGTTGTGGCATGGTATATTACTTGTTGGTATAATAAGAAAAGAAATGGTGATGAGAAGAGAAGCAATCGTAAGTTATTGGGAAGGGACAAAAGAAAATGTAATTTTACATACCTAACCATTAAGTCAAATAGTATTATGGATGGCATAATGGCATTTGATGGTCGTGCTTGTCCAAATTGGATGTCTCTAACACTGTGTCTCTAACACTTCTACGAAGCGCAAAGGCTTCAGAAATAAATATGTGAAATATGTGTGGACAACTTTAATATCTTGTCGGATACAATAATATTAAATATTTCAAATTTCTCTCATGATGAACCAGACCTAGGAATAAAAATCCAAATTGATGTAAATGATGAAGTTGGGTTCATGGAAGTCGGCTCCAATTAAAAATTGTTAATATTTTGTTTGTTTATAACCCTTAAGAATTGTATTCTTGTGTATTTTGCTTTTAATTTGATATAATTATTTGTGCAGAACAAAAACTCATGGTTATGGATGAAATTTATAACCTTGATTTTATTTTTATTGTGCTTTTAGTATTATATTAGTATATGTCTCTTGTATAACTTGTGTAATAGATATATATATATATATATATATATATATATATAAATATATAATGGAGGAAAGATATGAGAAAAATGGAGGAAAGAGGCCCTAGGTGGATTTTTTCATCAGGGGACGTCAAAACCTACACCCTTCATCATTTTATTCGACGATCGGAGACTTTTTGTCAGGTGGTGTCAAAAAAATACACCCTTCGTCATTTTATCCGACGATCGGCGCCGTCCATCTTGATCATCATCGTCTAATATGTCGATACACCAAATTTCATGCGATTCTAATACCTTTTCACTGTTGATTTAGTGAGTGTAAAATTAACTGTTTACCAACAATAGAACTTTTTACATTGCTAAATCAATGGTGAAAAAAATATTAGAATCACATGAAATTTGGTGTATCGACATATTGGACGATGAAGATCAAGATGGAAGCCGCCGAGCGTTGGATAAAATGACGAAGGGTGTACTTTTTTGACACCACCTGACAAAAAGTCTCCGAGGGCCCTTTTCCTCCATTATATATATATATATATATATATATATATATATATATCAATGTTGAAAATAGTGCGCTACGTAGCATAGCATGGTCATTTTGCTATGTAACGCGCCGACATATCGCATTTACAAATTACGTACGCTATTTTCATAAATAGCGTAAGCTATATAACATGCTATGTAGCTTAAGCTATATTGCAAAATTGTTTAGTTTGCTAAAAATCCGACTCGGGTCCACAAAGCCAATAATAAAACCTATGTTTCCAAAACCTATGGCTAATAATACCACCTTTCTCTCAGCAGCACCTCTTTTCTCCCCCAGCGCCTCGCCTCTCACCCTGACCTCTTAATCTGTCTTAGCTCCGTCCCTCGTTTGCTGTCCTAGTGTCATTTGAATATTTTATCAAGTATTTTGTATGATCTTAAAGTTTGTAGGATGACTTCTGGTGTTCGAGTAGCTATTTTCTTATGTTATTTTGTTTCCTAAATACTTTACTTAATTTGAATGTCGATTTATATTCTATACATTTAGGACGGGTATGTAATTGTCTTGTGAACTATTGATGATGGATGAGATTCGTGAAGTCATGGATTTACTTTAGGAATATTATTGGTATGCTGGTAATTTTTAGATTTAAAAAAATATTTTATATTATTTTTGCTACTTTCTATATTTAGTTTAACTAAATTTATATTTTTAAATTAAAATATTAATAAACAAAATAGCTTACGCTATACGCTACGCTATTTATGCTTTTTTCTATGCGGAGGCGGAGCGCTACACTACGCGCTATCGCTATTTTCAACATATATATATATATATATATATATATATAATAATGGAGGAAAGAGGCCCTAAGAGGCTTTTTCGCTAGGTAGCGTAAAAAAAGTATACCCTCCGTTTTATTCGACGATCGGCACTTGCTATCTTGATATTCATCGTTTAATATGTCGATGCACCAAATTTCATATGATTCTTACATCTTTTCACCGTTAATTTAGCAATGTAAAATGTTCTATTGTTGGTAAACCGTTAATTTTGCACCCACTAAATCAACGGTGAAAAAGTGTTAGAATTACAATAAATTTGGTGTATCGACATATTAGACGATGAAAATCAAGATGGACGGTGCTGATCGTCGAACAAAATGGCGGAGGGTATATTTTATGACGCCGCCTAACGAAAAAAAGCCTCCTAGGGCCTCCTTCCTCCATTATTCTCATATATATATATATATATATCGTCGTTCTTCCATGTCCTTTTTACAAATTTGCCATGTTCATGTCCTAGCCCATATCCGGAACCTAGGTTCTAATTTAGTTTAGTTAGAAGTTTTTGGCGTTATTTTTAAATTTTTAGGGGTTGTATTTAATATTGGCAAAGTTTGAGGAGCAGTATTCTAAATATATTGAATATCGACCGATATATTGGAAATGAAGAAGAAACGATATGATTTATCAATAATAATATCGTTTTGCAGTTTGGAAAATATTGGCAGAAGTATGCCGGTTGATATATAGCGATTTCTTAATAATTTTTATTTTGGGTTATTGGGTTTTTAGGTCATCTTCGAACAGGATTCGACCCATACCCACAATCAAGAAAAAACTCAAAAAATCCAAATTTCTTGTCTTTTGTACTCGAGAAATTAAAGATCTAAGCCTTTTTGCGCTCATCTTCAAAGTTCTTTTATTGTCTTCGAAGTTCAATGAAGCCAGTCACTTATTATGGCCGCTTGCTATTAAGAAAAATGAAAATCTCATTATAAAAGCCGACTATTAAGATTGAGTTACATTATTATAATACAAATTTACAGTTCGTTCGGTTTCTAAACTATCTTCCAATATATCATGATATCTGATATATCACGAAATCAGATATCCGATATGAAAATTTCGATGCCAAAATGACGCCGATATCCGATATTTAGAACATTTTGGGAGTCTTATATTAAACCACCCCCCCCCCCTCCTTTTTATTACTTAAAGTATGTGTTTCATGGTCGCATGATGTACTCATGAATCTATCTTGCAGCCTTTGGCTTTCTCGCACGATCATTACGAATGGATGGTGAAGGTCAATTATGGAGCTTATGATCTCACGAGTGCAATCAGTGGCTGTGTCATGGACTTAGACAATGAGCACGCAAGGTATTTGGCGCTGAGGGGTATTATGTGTGTTTTTACTATGTAGTTGCACCATCTGAAGCGTGGGGAAGATAAGCGACTGATTACACTAAAAATGTTTTGTTGGTGTAGCCCGTGAAAATGTATTCTGTTCGATGACAGAGCCAACTATAATTCGGGTGATGATGAGAATGAACGAGACACTTGAATGGATGCAATTAATTACAGTGTTGCAGTGCATATGGGAAGCTATGTCAAACTTGGCATCAAATTGAGTATTGTAGACTCGTTATTTGTGCATTCATACAGATAGTCATGCCAATTTGGTTGTGTGAGGGATGGTCGAGAATGAAAGCTTGCTTATTTACTAAAGGGATTTTTTTTTATTTGGAATGTGAGCCTCTTAGGACTCAAACCGGTGACCTCTCACTTCTAAGAGGAAAGTATCTCCGCTAGGCTATTACCCTTTAGTTATTTAGTAAAGCATTTGGTGATATGTAGAGGAAAGAAGAAAAACGATCCACATATGATTTTATCGAGTCAGATAGAGCTTATAAGTTGGATTTCTAGGGAGATATTGTGGTGTTATTAATATGTTTAATGATTTGTCCGATTGCACGGTTACGAAAATGAATTATTGAAATCTGGAACCAATTTCGTTCAGCGTAGGTTTATGCGCTTACATGTCCTTTCTTGGCTCATGTTGTTTGCTGGATTGTTCAAGTTGATGCATCTAAAGTCGCATTAAAATTAATTTGGCGTGTGCACCAGAGGCAATAATTGCATAACAAGCAAATTGAAGTCAATAGAGATGAGTAACCATGGATGGAGGAAGCATTCAAAAAATGTTACTTGGTATTATTTATTCGAGAAGATTACTCATAGCAGAGCATAATAGAAGAAAAGGTTTCACGCCACCCGCTCTTAACGTTTTGGGCTAAAAGCTTGTTTTAGATGAGAATTATTTTAGATTCTACATAAATAGATAGGAGTTTTGTTCGTCTCTCTCTAGGTATTAAATGTAAAGAGCAATGCGTTTTAATATTACATGCTCAAATTTTGAGCAGGATCTGGGCACTTTGGTTACATCAGTGCTTTCTCTGATGCATAACATTATTCAATATATGCTTTGCTAGTTTCAAATGTAGATCTAGAGGTCAGGTACATTGTTAGGAAGGAGTTGTTCATTCAGTGCAACAAAATTTTAATTGTTGCGTTTTCGATGGAAACATTCGTTGAAATATCCTGCTTAAGCAGTTCTTTTTCAAAAATATTTTTTCCATTACTAAACTAATGACTTCAAACAAGACTTTTTTCGGAATTGTATTCTGCAAAATTCTTATTAAACAATGGGATCTGTCAAATTAAACTTGAGCAGTTTGATTGCAACTGAATAAGAGTTTATGTTGGCCCCAGTACATGATATTATGTACATGATATTCTGTTGGAGTTATGTAATGAAATTTTTGCAGGTAAGTAGGAGGCGATGTAACGAAGACGAGACATGCTAATCTCTTTGCAGGTGATACTGTGAGTTAATATTGAGCTTTTATGGTTAAAGATATTTCGCAAGGCTCGCATGCAACTGTAAGTTCCAATAACGCGGAAAATGCCAGCAAAATACCATTTACTTTTAATTATTTTTCATGTATATTCAATATTCTTCTGATATAGTAACTGCAGACTTATATTATGACTCCTATGAACTCGTAGTGATCGGTAGTAAGATGTTTTATGTTATGAAGACTTCAATATCAAATTTTCACACTGACAAGATTGCTTCTTTGTATGTTTCAGAACATTGCGTTTTGCAGTAATTTTTAAGATTTATTAATAAATATTTTTCGCTGCAATTCATCGATTCCTGAGGTCGACCCCAGGATCATGGCCTTTGCAGAGATTTGATGCCCATGGATTTGTAGCAGTTATTTAAGTTTGTTAGGAGAACCATTTCTCTCTGTCCATGTGCATTGCATGTGCTGATTTTGATAGAAGAGAGGATCATCATAAATTCTTAAGCTTAGTCATTGCATTGGCCATTACTATGCCTCCAATCCCTTTGCTCACATGATCACATCCACATAATTAATAATACTGTACCCTCTTTTCTACTGTACAAATTCAATGGATTCAGGTTCTTCCCTTGCTACCACTCAAAAAAATTCTGGTCCCAAAAATTCTGTTTATTTGATTTCTTTGTATTTTTCATATTGAGAGAGATTTCTTATTCTAGATAAAGTAAATTACATTAAAATACCCTTAACTATTCTAATTTTTAGCTTAAATTCCTTGATTTTTTTAATTACAACATAATACTTAAGTGCTATTTTTTTAATTAAAACCATTATTTAAGGTATTCAACTCAAGCCTTTTTCTACAAAAATGGGGTCAGCTATGAAGCTAAGTTCCAGCAAAAAATTTATAGTTTTAAGACCTAGTTGTCGACCTTACGTCAACCCTTCTCAAATGTCACATTTCAGGTTTAGAAAACTATGACAAGAAAAGGAGTTGTCATAGTTCAAGACGACCGATTAGCATCTTTCAAAATTATCATAGACTATTGAAAACTCTAAAAGAAGGGAAAAGTTGATATACTTGATATATGGAATTATGTTCGGCTCTAAAGCACGGATATAGCCAAGACCAAAATGGAGCATATTCCTTTACTTAATAAAATAAAATAAAAAAAACTTAAGGTTCTTGAGATAAAAACCACCATACTTAAGTGTATTGTAGTGTAATTTATCCTTCTAGATTAAAAAAAAAGGTGATGGCTAGTAAAGGTAGAATATTTTTTTGACCGTAACGAAGCCTACCGGCTCCGCATGTCCACTAGCTCCGCGTGCCTCCCTTCGAAGCACTAAATGGGAGATTTCGGGTCGATCTCGAGTCTCCATCCACAAACTTCTATTGCCCACCACTAGGATATTTGCCCTGCACGAAAAGGAAGAATATTTTGATAGGAATTTATACAAGTCCAACAGAGTTAGTGATGCAGTCAAATGTTTTGGGTAGCCATATGAAATGTTAATTAGAATGTATGAGAATGTGTATTTTGTTAAGCTTTATGATTAGGTAGTAGTTTCACATGGTATTATTGATTTTCATGTGCAAAATCCAGTTGGGGACATTAAAGATTCAGTATAATCCTGATCTTTAGATTTGTTTTGTGTTATCTATAGTTCACCTGGGGGCCTTGTAAGAGGGAAGAACAGGACAAACTTGTTCCAAATTCTTAGAGGTAGTTGCATCATTATTTTCTTTTTAAAGGGATCATCTCCATTGAAATAACTGCTACATCATTCTAATTGTTTCCATTCATATTGGCTTAGACCAAGTTTAGGGCATCGGGTGTCGTATTTTAGACGATGGAATTATTCTAGCTTAATTAGCAAGTTAAAACCTAAATCAAAACTCGAAGGGCTATGATGAGAACAAAGAAATATAGTTTTAAAACTACAAAATTGCATTGGTATCCAAGTTTTAATGTGCCATATATGACTTCTAAAACTTATGACCCATTAATAATGTATTATTGTAATAGAATCTTAAACCTAATCATATAACACTAAAACTCCTGTTGGGATCGCACTAGGTCTATTGATTGCCTTAGTGGGAGCACACCAAATCCCAAGGATTAATGGCTAATTAGTTAATAATCCATTAATTAAGTGGGGGATATTATAATATAGACTATAGTTGATGTTGACACAGGAACCAAATGCTTTTATAACAGTACAGTTTGGGGTTGGTGTGAATGAACAAAAGGATTCCTCATCAAAATGAATGGACCCCTTGCTTGTCCTGTGAACTAATCCATTAGCCCATTTGATTCATTTTTAAGCATTAATTTATGCCCTTTTGTCAATTCTAAAATCATTTACTTTCTCCAATTATGAGATGTTACATCTTGTTACATCACTTGGGGGTTATTAGTTTTAATAACTAGTGGCCCAATATGATTCTAAAAATTTTAAATTAATGAATTTAGACCAACTTTATAATTATGTATTTCGTATTTTTTTTATTGTATTCAGAACTGTATTCCTTTCCTTTTTGGTGTGATGATTCATACGAATAATTTAGAACCGATTTTATATTTATATCTTTTATTTTTCATTTAAGGTTCCAATGGATGATTTTTAAATGGTTAGGATTAAGTCCATATTACTACAAACCAATCAAAAAAGAAGAAGTGTTGATAGTTGAAAGGAACACATTCTTGTTTGAAATTGACAAATGATCCATATATGGCCAAATTAACCTAACAGACCCTAGTATGGTGAGGCATTGATCGAGGGCACTTGTCAAAATCCCACTCATCTCCTCACCCTCTACTTATAATAATACCTAGTTAAATTAATCTCAACGTTAGTTAGTTTAGCTAGCTATTTGACCTAACAATGTTTGAAGAAAGTGTGCATGTTTCCACCTTGATTGATTAAGAAACTTTCATGAAGAAAAAATAAACTTTTAATGGATAGAAACAAGGTTTTTGTTTGCGGTGAATTTCGAGTCGCTGGATAATGAACTTGACAGCGTTTTCAGATATTTTAATTCAGAAATCCGTTTGTCATGTAACATTGGTAGATTTAAACATGAGCTTGATTGGTCTCTCTCTCTCTCTCTCTCTCTATATATATATATATATAACTCTGCAAGTATAAAAGGTAATATTTGAAATATAATATCTACTATATATCTCTTTTATTATTTTACAAGTACGATAGACGTAATTAAATTGCTCTCTCATTATTATTTTATAAACGTGATGTACATGGTTAAATTAATAAAAAAATTTATCAACAAAATTAATGTAATGACGTGCATTTAAACGCACCGTGCCAAAAACTCTCGTATTGATAGCTGATACACACAGTCGACTCAAAGATCAATGTGATCTCCATCATGAAAGCAATTTATATTTTAAGCTAATGTGTGTGTGTGTGTATAGATATATATATAAAAGATTAATTTGAACTCATCATGTTTTCAAATCCACTGGCTCTATAGTTGTCTAATTAACTTAATGACCATGAAATATTATTAGGCCTGACTTGATCAAACTTCTGGCCACCCTTCACCCAAGTGTTGCGAGTGGGAAAATGGGAGCATACATTGACTGAAGGAGTGAAAGCAAATTAAACGTGTATAACAGGCTGTAATGATGTTGGCTTATTTGATTTTAGTCAAAAGTCTAATCTAAAACCTTACACATTTATTATATTCTATGCATGTCTACATCTATTTAACTAAGGGTCTGTTTTTTGGTTGCAAGATTATGAAATTTGGATTCCAAATTATTATGTCTGAAAATTTCTGGATTTAATAATTTGTTATTTGATTGGTACTGAATTTCTTGTATTGGATTTATAGATCCTTGTAATTTTTGTTTGATTGATGAAAAGAAAGTGGGATTTAAATTTGAGGATTTTAGAGAAAGATAGATAGAGAGAGAATCATTAAATAAATAAAGTATCCGATTCCCATCTAAAAGTACAATGAATAGTGTCAAATCCTTGCAAATTCAAGGATTCAAGGATCCTTGTTTTGTGCTGGACCCTCCCATAAAAAACAAAGGAATCCTACAGATCCAAATCGCACAATCAAACACAAAATTATGGAATCCTTTCAAATTTTTGGATTCCACAATCCAAATCTTTCATAATCCTGCAACCAAACAGGCCCTAAATAGATTTGTCTATTTTATAGTTATTCTTTTTCGGTAAGATTATGTCCTAACAAAATAATGTAATTGGATGGATGCAATTAAAAAAATAAAAATTTAAAATCAAACTAACAATGGCCGCAACAGGCAAATAAATAATCACATTGGCTTGACAATTTACAATTCTAATTATCTTTTTAACAAATAAACTGTAAATTGAGAAATATCTTAATTCTAGTAATATTACCTATATGTGACCGACGAAGAGAATTTTAATTTTATACAATATACTATATAAACCGCAGCTGGTTCTTTTTGGAGCACGAATCCGGTACAATCCGTATTTGATATAAAAAGGTGGAAGCAAATTATCCACCATACATGGTGTAATACATGAATGGTTGAGATTTAAAAAGAAGAAATATGGCCTTAAAAATAGGAGTTGGTTTTTTTTTAAATCTCAACCATCCATGTAGTACGTCCTGGACGGCCATTGATATCCCGCTTCTATTTTTTTTGCATCAAATGGAGATTCTACAGGAACTATACTTTTCTTTTCGATATTTAAGAGACAAGTATTTTTGTTGTTCTCTTGACTACGTTTGTATTGGGTTCAATATCTATAGTTTCGGTATTGGACTTCTTCTTATTAGTGATGGAGATGCAAAAGAGAAAACAAATAATACTGTGACTACAAATTATTACATGAACAAATTATATATATGTACTATTATAATGCAATCTCGTGTGCAACCTATTAAATTTACAAACAATCTTGTAACTAATGCTTTTTTTTTGTGGAAATAGATGTTATAAAAGACACGAAAAGTTCTTAAGAATTTCCCGCGCAATCACACATCCATGGCAACTTTTTTTTTTTTATTTTAATCATTTTAATAAACGCTCTCTACTTCCAAGTGTGTACACACACTCTCTCTCTCCATTAAATCCATGTCGAATTTTCTTATTTTAAAATTCCAAAAGTCAGTTGCTCTAGTTCTAGACTACTAGAATTTATGCACACTTGAGTATATAAAGAAATATAATTATAGGATGTTTGTCAACATGTTTAAATCAGTTTCCATAAATATGTTAATTATTAGGTTTTTTTTTGAAATAACAGTTCGGCCACTTTGATTGACCATTATTGCATTTAAATGATGAAAGAGTAAAAATGTAAATTCATGAGCTATATGAGTTGGCATGCTTTGGAGTTAAAGTTCCATAAAGGAATTTTCTCATTTTTTGCATTATACAATTGGAAAAAGGGAGAAATTTTTTTGGATACTGCCATGTGTTCTTGTTATAACAGTAAAGATAATTAATTCATCTATTTTTGTCAATCTTCTATGCATAGCAGCATTATTTTCATTATGCACGTGCTATGCACGCACGTGTGTGACGAGAAAAAAATTAATCATGTATCAAGATTTTAGTATGCTTCCTTAATGGTCATTAGTTCAAAGACATTATGATTAAATCTGTTCATTTTCCAAAGTTTGTTCATTTCCCAGAGAGAATATATTTTGTATTGAAAATTGTTGAAGAGTATAAAAATTATTACATGTATAAGAAAAAATGACATGGCATGTTCTTACTCTAGAATCCCCACATGGATTTTTCTCTTTTTTGCATTTTTCAAATGGAAAAATGACAAACTTTTTGTCATGCCATCATGAGTTCCATATTCACTCTACGTGCATGGCATGTGCCGTGTGAACTAAGTACATCTATACACACTTAAAATAAATAATCTCACATTGTAAAAGACCGCTGCATTCTAATAGTGATAGGAACGAATTTACACAGCGTCGGTTTCCAAATTGTTTGAATGAGTTGTGAGACCCATTAACAACCTGAAAGTGATAGTATCACATGTTGGTTTGCATGGAAAGGAAATAAGGGGACATATGCCCTTGTCTCCTTTATTGAGCCAATTTCAGCAAAGAGATTAGAAAGAACAACCAACTCTTGTTTTTTTTCCCCTAGCCATCTCATGGAATCACCAACTCTTGCTCTTTCCTTTCATATTTTTGGCTAGTATGCTTATGAGTCAAGACTAACTCAAGTTTATTCTATGGTATGCAACTTTAATTATTTGTATATATGTAGCCAGTGAGGGAAAAATTGCTATAATGAGTTGGAGAAGTGGAGCCGACACATCTAACTCAAGTCAAATACTGTCTACATAAACAAATAAGGACTGCACAATTGCTTGATAATCTGTTCACAATTCAAAAAAGAACTTGATATTAAATCACCACTCAATAAGGATTTATTTTTTTGGTAACATTGAAGAGATTTTTTAGTTAGGTTTTCCCCGCAAGAAGAGATGTCAGTGTGTACAAAGATTATGTTTGTTTCATGAATTCTTGATCATATACATATTAGTTAGTATTATGAGGAGAAGGGACATGAGGTGACGGCCCGCTCTCGTCTCAAACACACATTCAAACCGGTCATCTTGATCTACATATGATAAAACCCTTGTATACAATTTTTTAGAGATTTAAAGAGCTCTAACGCATTCATCAAATGAATAAAAAAATTAATGGTTATCGGTATAGGAAAAATACGGTCGCTTGATGGACGTGTTAGAGGTCTTGAAATCTCAAGAATTTTTGTATATCAGGGTTTCATAATACGTAGATTAAATTGACCGATTCGAATCGATAAAATGCATGGAAGGTAGGTGTGTGTTGAGACGAGAGCCCCTTTTCAAAAAGTGCTGTAAACTCATATCTGTTTTCCTCTTATGAGAAATATTTTTAAGGAATATTAGAAATATTTATAAGGAATGGTAGTGTCATAATTAATTAAGTATATTATATATGCTTGTTTTTGAAATGTTATTATATTATGTATCCCTTTATTAATTATATACCACAGAGTGACCTTATATATAGAGCTTGTTTTTGAAATATCTTTTACTGGAATCAAAATAATTGTGGGGGATTTCGTCAGAAAAAACGTAATTGTGGGGGTTTTCTGTCTTGTTATTTTCTATCTGTTTTCTTGCTCTAAATAATTATGAGGCTACGAGCAGGGCATCCAATACTGAACAAGTGAATAATAATTGACAGATAGGCTGATAGCAACTAATGGATATCAGGTAAATTGTCAAAAAGCCCCCGGCCCACTTGGGAATTGTCTAAAAGCCATTTATATTTTCAAAATTGTTGGGAAGGGCATACCGTTCAAATTCTTTGTGAAAATTTCCATGGGTCGTATTTTATGTAGGCCTTTATTCCCTCCAACTGCTTAGATATCACATACAGCTTTTTAGATATTACAGACAACTATTATAAAAGGGGATTTTAATTGGGCCAGGGAATTTTAACAAGAGAAATTGAAAAATGGCAAAAGGTCCATGGGTTCTTACACATGTTTGAAGCAGACCCGGGGCTATTTAACAATTTACCCATCAATGATCAGTCAATTGAATGGGAAGACACCATTTCTTTCCCATTGCTATGATGCAGTAAAACTCATTTAATAGTAATCTAAGAAAATATATTTTTAAATTAAATATTAAAGAATATAATACCAAATAGCAATTTTTTAATAAAAGAAATAGTCCACATATGCAACCTTTTCAGTTAGATTATAAGAATATATCACTCTCATTACAAATTCTTATAAATGTAGTGTCAATGTGTCATGGTGATAGTATCAAGAGTAATTCATGGTTCAAATCAGATTGGAAATCTAAAAAGAGGTTAGAGGCCATCTTAAAATTTGTCATTAAGCAAAATATGTGTTTTCCTATTATAATTAATGCAATCGTCAGGGTATCAGTCTTCTATAATTTTGGATTTTATAATTTAGCCAAATAACAAATATATATACTATTTTAACCCACAAGGATAACGGTGTCAAGTTGAATATACAAATTAATTTTATTCTTAGCATGGCGCAGGCAAGAAGGATGCTCGTTATTTTAAGAAGAATAATCCCATTTAATTTAATTTTCTTATATTTCGGATTGTTTAAGATTCCCAAATCTATAAAAATATCACATTAAATTCTATAAATTCTCTTCAATTTTAACTTAAACTATTTAAAATCATCTCAAGAAAAATCATGAGAATAGTTTCTTTTTGAAAATAAATAAATAAAAGTCACCTTAATTACATAATTCAAGAATGTGAGGGTGGATCGTTCTAGAAGGGAGCTTCATATATAAGGGCTCTCTTAATGAAAGCTATTAATATTTCTAGTTGAGACAGTGAGAGTGAGAGTGAGAGCATATGAGTGGTATGTCTCTCAATGTTGACACAACCATGATGCCTCACATTGCTTGCTTCTTGATTGAGGTGGTGATCTCCTTCAGATGTTGTCCTCCGTCGATCTGGCGAAAGTGATCTTGTGCGGTTGAGATTTGATTTGAGAGTTAAACGTGTGGTTCTCAATGGGTTGGTATTGACGTCGAGCTATCTGCAAAGAAAGTCCCGGGATGGATGACAACCGTAGGACCCACCGACGATCAAGTTAGAACCGTGAAATAAGAGCAGAATAGCGGCGTGTTGAAATGAATTCGAGTCACCCGAGTCGTCTGAAAGAGGGGTTTATATAGTGGTTGCGTGGAGTAAGCCGGTGCGAGATTCCCGCCGTCGGTTACGCCCACGTTGATGGCGGGATCTGCCCCACGTGGGACGCGGAACGTGGGACGGCGAATATCTCGCTTTACTGAGATACGCGGAGTTGTTGCGGGAGTGTTTGGGCTCCGTGCTCCCGGTTGATCGGGGGATCCGAGGAAGCTCGGCCTGTCAGATGGCTCGGAGACGAACCGGGAGGCCAAGGAAGATAGAAATGTCAGAAGGCTCGAAGACGAGCTGGAAGGCCGAGGAATGTCTCCAATGCATCAGGCTTATTCCAGCTCCGTAGACCCGGGACACGTCATCAGCTACGTGTCGTGATCTGAGGAATTCCCACTTATGAGCATCATCACTTCTGTTTGATATAGTGCCTTTAAGGCAATTATTATAATTGCAGGCAGACGATTATGATAATTAAGGGAGGACCTATATAGGTAGAACAATCTTACTCGATATGATAGTATGCTATCTGATTTGTCTTTATCATCATGTACATGTATTATGTAGTATTACAGATCACTATTATATGTTGATAGAGCCCATATGATTCTTGATTGACTACCTGCATTATGATAGCGATCATATACGTGAGAGCTGGGTAGCCTATAAGCACATCCTTAAATATCCTTAGTCATGGGAGTATCGAGACCGGGCATCGATATTCTGGAGATGTGTATACGCTTCAAGACCCCGACGAGGGACGGTGGCCGGTCTCACAAGCCACTGGTGTTGTGACACCTAAGATAGTATACAGGTGCTCACAGGAGGTGAGCACACTAGACGGACTCGCCGAGAACTTCTAGATGATATTATACCTATCGTCAGATGAAAGTTCTCAGGTGGCATGAGTACAGGTTATTCCTTCGACCTGAAGTCATCATTTGTCTCGTATGAGTTCCCACTATATTTTGATCACTACCCTACCATGGCTCAAAGGAGTAGTGTAAACAGGTTTTAGTTGGGTACAGTCCCGAGCCACACGGAGGCAGCGGTCGACTGCCAGGGATTCGTCTCTCCTGGTATAAGGAGTCGATATCGCGCTGTGTTCGGTTGGCTATCACCAGAAATCCGTGGCCACGGTAGAGAAGATTTACTGATAGTTAATTAGTAGTATCGCAGTTGGTGATGAGTTAGACTCAGAGACGACTTATCGGGTTAGTAGGGGTCTAACGTTATCCACCTCTAGACCCGATATGCGATACTCTTTGACAAAGAGACCAGACTGTACGGAGATTTTCACATTTAGGCTCAATAGGATAAGGACGCACTTGATTGTCGACCCCTCTTTCGACAAGTACCTGGGTAGCCATTATATACAGCTAGTGTCGCTGACGTGCTTGTGGTTAAACCCACTGCCAGCATATTGTCGAGTCTTTAGAGTCCCACACAGAGGGTTTTTCCGGTTCAGACGACAGATGTAGGAGCCGTACGGTGGTACGTGCAGGGGTCCGATTAAATACGCAGTATACGGACTTTAATCGGATAGTTGATAATATTAGCCAGCTTAGAATTAATCCAGATTATTAAATCAGATTTTGATTTAATAATTTATATATGTATTTCGATACATGTATTTTAGTATTATTGTTCACTATTCATTTTCTCTCTTTTGGTGCTATCCGTATTTTTATACGGAGACACGTATATGTAGCGATATATATACTAGGTGAAGTATTCCGTATTTATACGGAAATACTTCTAGAAGGACACCTCATATTTGATTTTCCTTTTAGGAAAATTAAATGGAAAATGAGGTGGCATGTGGAGGTCATGAAGCATGGTTGTGGACATTGTAGAGAGGCATGGCTATGTGTTTTAAAATGATTTATTCATTTGTGAGCACTATTGCATCATGGTTGATTTATAGCCATTTCTTTTCTACACTTGTGAGCTGGATGAGTTTTTTCTTCATCTCCTCTACCATGGCTCATTCTTCCTCTAGCTCATCTCCTTCTTCTTCTTGCTATCATTTTTAAGAAAGATTCTAGAGAGAAAAATATAGTGAAGTATTCCTACATCACCGGCCATCAAAACCTAGCGGCTTTGGATCGTCGGTTCGAACCTCCTCCGCGTTCCCTCAGGCGGATCGTCTTAGGCAAGGGTGGTCGATGCTCAAGCGCGTTCTCAGCGGCTACGAGCTTGGAGGCGTCTTCCACAATTGGGTGGACACGCGACAAAGGTTGTACTTCTTAACCTTGCAAGTTTAGCTTACTACTTTAGGGTGTTTGGTTCGAATCCTCGGGTGTGAGCGTCCGATGCTCGCAAAAAGTTTTTGTTTTCTCTTCCGCCTCGGCCATGGCCTTCGTGGCGCGGGCGCCGGATCCCAACATGGTATTAGAGCCTTCCAAACAGCTTAAACTAGCTAGTTACGATATTAGAAATCGTGTTTTTTCTAGCATCGAAAACTGTCAAAAAACAGTCTCGAATTTTTGAGTTTTGAGATGTTTGCACATCCCGCGGGCTCTCGGTTTGAACCGAGAAGCCGTGGGGTAGTGTGTGGGCACCCCGGAGAGACCCCGGGGGGGGGGACCGAACGGTTGGGCCCACTCTCCAAGACCACCACAAGGTGGTTTTGGGGTGGGGACCTGAAACTGCCCCTCCATGGTCAATTTCGGGTCTGCCTCACCCTCTGGCCACTTCGTGGTCGCCTCGGGGGTGGGGTATCCGCTCTAGGCCCCCCGAATCAAAGTTAATTTCGTGCTCTAACTCCCCGCGAAGGTACGGGCGCGTTTTGTTTTGATTCGGACTTTCGAATTGGCTCAAAACTCGACTTTTTGGATATTTAGTGCACTTGGTTTTGATCCTTGGTATATTTGGGATGTGTGCTATTTTTGTTTTGGAATTCTAATGTCGTGACTTCGTTTGCGTGTGTGTATGTGTTGTTGAACGTCGTCTAATTGCTATATGTTCATTTAGACGGGGTTGCACACATTCTGCTGTTGCTTACTTCTGCGGCTATATGTATATATCTTGTTATGGATTGTGCGGATTGTCGTGATGGATAGCCTTGTGTACAATACTATATGTATAGTTCAGATTCATTTGTATATTCTTTATTATTGGGCGAGCGTCCGACATGTGGACTGTCGTCACTTCCAGTCTGTATATTCTTTTATTGGGGCACGACCGGGTTGAGGTCGATATCATCGTTGTATATATATTTTTCTTTTCTGTACTAGGATTACCCCGCGGAGGAGTGCTTGAATAGCCAGGTTCTAGAGGGCAACGGGCCCGCATCTCATGGCGTTGAGACCGGTGGACCTTACTTTAGAATTGGCAGGCTATTCGCTGCACTCGTAGGGGGTATAGGTTGACCCACGGAGGAGTGCTTAAGTTACCGGATTCTGTGAAGTGCTGGGTGGCCCACTCACTTTGTTGATTGGGGTTGCCTCACTTTGGGGATTGGCGGGTAACTTTCCTCACTCGTAGGGCTCTAGGATCTTCATTGCACTGGCTATCCATCCGATCGGGGAACGTCGCGTCTCATTTATGGCTCAAATGAAACGCGGGGCTCTTAGATTATCTACTATTCCATATTGTTGTTCGCATGCTGTGATGATTATTATATGCCCGTGATGTTGATATATATATTATATATATTTATTGTAGGGTGTTTTTCGTCACCCCATTGAGATGGGAATACGCGCGCGCTTGTCAGGCGTACTACAGATTCCCCCTGCCTGGGGTAGGCCGTGGTTTATTGATTGTGGGGATCCGAATCTCCGGCAGCCGCGGAATAAGCTGCCGTTAATTACCCCTCGCCTTTGGGGCGAGGGAACCTCCGATTAACGGGTTAAACTGGTCATGCGAATTCAATGTGCGGTGTGCGTGTGTTGTATTTTGAAAGGGGGTTTTGGATATATCGGGATCCACGCAGAGTTTTTTACGGGGGTCCTGCTACCCGGATAGCGGGCTGGGGGTCAAGGGGGCTAGCAGCCCCCTTGCGGGGTGCGGGGCAGCACCCCGTTAGAAATTTTTTTCTAACAGGGACAGTGTCGTGGTGTATGTGTGTGTGCACATATGTATGCATATGTGTATATATATATGTATGTATGTATATATATATATGTATGTATGTATATATATATATGTATGTATGTATATATATATATATATATATATATATATATATATATATATATAAAAGAAATAGGGGGAAAAGGCATCCAAAGGATGCGTGGGGCCAGCGCCTTGGACGCTGTGCGCCCAGGTGCTGTGCGCTCAGGCGCTAGCGTGCCACGTGTCGGCACGTGGGCGCTCTGCGCTTGAGCGCAGGACGCTGTAGCGCAAGCGCGCTACGTGTCGGCACGTGGGCGCTCTGCGCTTCAGCGCCTGACGCTCGAGCGCAAGTGCGCCACATGTCGGCACGGGGGCGACTTGCGCTTGAGCGCTGGGCGCTTGAGCGCAAGTGTGCCACGTGTCGGCACGGGGGCGACTTGCGCCAGAGCGCTGTGCGCAAGCGCGCCACGTGTCGGCACTGGGGCGACTTGCGCTCGAGCGCTTGCGCTCGAGCGCTTGCGTGCCACGTGTCGGCACGTGGGCGCTCTGCGCTTGAGCGCTGAGCGCTTGGGCACTCTGCGCTTGAGCGCAAGCGCGCTACGTGTTGGCACGTGAGCGCTCTGCGTTTGAGCGCCAGCGAGGAAAGGAGGCTTTTTAGCCTAAAAAGATTCTCGGAAGAGAAATCAGAGTGGAGTTGGACTCCTAAGTGTGTTTTTGGGGTTAATGGAAGGGGTTCTTCTTCTTCCTCCTCTGTTAGCTGGATCTTGAAGATCAAGAGATGTGAGATCTCAAAATCTCTCCTTTTTGGGATCTAAAGACAGATCCAAGTTCCCATTTGTGGGTTTGGTGGTGAAAAACTATCTTGTTTTTGAAAAGGAAGAGTAAAACTTTTGATTTAATTCAAAAGAAAGAAAAAGGTTTGAGACCTTCAGAAAAAGGAAAGAAATACAAACCCTAGGTTTGTTTTTGAGAGAATGAAAGTGTCATTTTTTATTCATCATCATGTTTCCTTATATAGGCTTACATATTTACATATAGCCCCTTGGGCTTTACAAAAATGGCCTTTTAGCCATCCCATGGCTCATGTGCCATTTCATTTTTGCACATAAGCCATGGGCTTACAAAATATTGCCTTTATGCCCATTTTGTTTACATTCATGCATAAAAAAATTACATAAAAATTATTTATTACATGGTCTATATTTTGGCATAGAAGAGGCTGGCCGCGTGCTCCACTTGGGCATGGGCCCGCTTGACCTGGGCTTGGGCCCACCTAGCTTGGGGGTTGACCCTGACTTTGACTCGGTCAACCGGGGTGTAAATTTTTACCCCAACAAAGTGCCCCCCATCAATAAATGAACACCGCACATTTGAGTTGTGTGCATGAAATTGATGGATCTTGAAGTTGGACTTCGAGGTAGAACATCATTCCAGGGACGGAGCATCATCTCGGGGAGCATGATTCCCGGGGATCGGAGCATCATTCTGATTCGTGGAGCATAATTCCAGAGATCAGAGCATCGTTCCAAAGGGGGAGCATTATTCCAGGGTTCGAAGTATCGTTCCGAAGGGCGGAGCTTGATTCCAGAGTTCGGAGCATCTTTCGGAAGAGCGGAGCATAATTCCAGGATTCAGAGCATCATTCCGCAGGGCGGAGCATGATTCCAGAGTTCGGAGCATCTTTCCGAAGAGCGGAGCATGATTCCAGAGTTCGGAGCATCTTTCCGAAGAGCGGAGCATAATTCCAGGGTTCGGAGCATCATTCTGAAGGGCGGAGCACGATTCCAGAGTTCGGAGCATCTTTCCGAAGAGTCGAAGCATAATTCCGAAGAGTAGAGGCATGATTCCAAGAATCGGAGCATCATTCCGAAGAGCGGAGCATGATTCCAGTGATCGGAGCATCATTCTGATGAGCGGAGCATAATTCCAGGATTCGGAGCATCATTCCGAAGGGCGGAGCATGATTCCAGAGTTCGGAGCATCTTTCCGAAGAGCGGAGCATAATTCTAGAGATCGGAGCATCGTTCCGATGGGCGGAGCATAATTCCAAAGATCGGAGCATCATTCCGATGATCGGAGCATGATTCCAGGATTCGGAGCATCATTCCAAAGGGCAGAGCATAATTCCAGGATTCGGAGCATCATTCCGAAGGGCGGAGCATGATTCCAGAGTTCGGAGCATCTTTCCGAAGAGCGGAGCATAATTCCAAAGATCGGAGCATCATTCCGATGGGCGGAGCATAATTCCAGAGATCGGAGCATCATTCCGATGATCGGAGCATAATTCCAGGATTCGGAGCATCGTTCTGAAGGGCGGAGCATAATTCCAGGATTCGGAGCATCATTCCGAAGGGCGGAGCATGATTCCAGAGTTCGGAGCATCATTCCGATGAGCGGAGCATGATTCCAGGGATCGGAGCATCATTCCGATGAGCGGAGCATGATTCCAGGGATCGGAGCATCATTCCGATGAGCGGAGCATGATTCCAGAGATCAGAGCATCATCCCGAAGAGCGGAGCATGATTCCAGGGATCGGAGCATCATTCCGATGAGCGGAGCATCATTCCAGAGATCGGAGCATCATTCCAAAGGGCGGAGCATGATTCCAAGGATCGGAGCATCATTCCGAAGAGCGGAGCATGATTCCAGGGATCCGAGCATCATTCTGATGAGCGGAGCATCATTCCAGGGGATCGGCAGACATTCTGACCGAAGCATGATTTCGATGCAGAGGTAGATCCCTAGGCGAAGTATAATTCCGACAAGGGAGGCAAATATTCCGAGGCGAAGCATGATTTCGACACGGGGTATAATCTGAGACGGAGCATGATTCCGCCGCAGAGTTTGTTGGCTGACTTGATTCCGAGATGAAGCATAATTTCGACAGGGAAGGCAGGTACACCGAGGCGAAGCATCATTTCGACACGGGGTGTATTCTGAGACGAAGCATAATTCTGACGAGGAGGTCGTTATCCCGAGACGAAGCATGATTTCGACACGGGGGAAATTCTGGGACGAAGCATGATTCCGCCGCAGAGGTTGTTGGTTTGATTTGATTTGGGTTGATATCAGCATCGCTACACTGGGATATGGTACCAGGAGCGTATCATCATTTGTCATTAGAGGATTTGGGGATTGTTTTTTTTTTTTTGGCATCAGCTTCGCTACACTGGAATATGGTACCAGGAGCGAATCATCATTTGCATTTGCTTATTAGGAAATGATGGCTTAGGAGACAGGTTTTAGGTCCCTATCGTCTAAGACTTTTCAACTTTGTGAGCCGTAAGGGTCTCACAAAGCATTTTCTCCCTACAGGTCGTAAGGATCCCGTAGGTGTATTTTCTCCTTAGGAGTCGTGGGGACTCCTAAGTGTGTTGCTCCTTTGTGAGTCGTAAGGATCTCATGCGGGAATTTTTTCCTCACAAAGTCGAGAGGACTTTGCGAGTGCATTTCATCTCTTTTTCACAAGTTTGCGCCCTTTCGGGTTTTCACAAACTCGCCGGCAGTCCTGCTGTTTTTACTTACAGAGCCCTTTCGGGTTTTCATCCGTGCCCATTTTGCTTGTGGACATACCATTTTATTTATTTTATTTTATTTTTTCAATTCAATATTTTTTTGGACTTTGAACGCGGTCTCACCAGTAGGACTTGGGAGAGGTTGGGATCGTTTTATGCCCATGGATTGTATACGGTTTTGCAGGATGTATGATCCAGACCATAGGGCCGGAAATTTCGGGACTTTGTTGGCATCTGCATCGCTGCACTGGAATATGGTACCAGGAGCGACTCATCATTCGCCACTTGGGGATTTGGATTTGGAATTTGGCTGGCGTCTGCATCGCTGCACTGGAATATGGTATCAGGAGCGACTCATCATTCGCCATTGGGGTATGGGATTTGGAATTTGGTTGGCGTCTGCATCGCTGCACTGGAATATGGTACCAGGAGCGACTCATCATTCGCCACTTGGGAATTGGGGAGCGATGTCTTAGGAGAAAGGTTTGGATCCCTATCGCCTAAGGCTTTTCAATTTTATGGGCCGTAAGGGTCCCATAAAGTATTTTCTCCCTACGAGTCGTAAGGATCCCGTAGGTGTATTTTCTCCCTGGGAGTCGTGAGGACCCCCAAGTGTGTTTTTCCTTGGTGAGTCGTAAGGATCCGACGAAGGTTTGTTCTCCTCATGCATCGTGAGGACACATGAGTGGGTCTTTCCAATGGAGCATAATTCCAAGGGCGGAGACCAACCGCGGGACTGGTGATTGCGGTGGGGCATGGGTATGCTGAGAATTATTTGAGCCCGTGGATTGTATACGACAGTCAATCTGGGGACTAATCGTAGGGCTAGGAGAATTTTGAAAAATTGGATTTTGGTTGGCGTCTGCATCGCTACACTAGAATATGGTACCAGGAGCGACTCATGATTCGCCGTTTTTTTTTGTTATTTTTTGTTTTACCGCGATTGCTCTATCATTTCAGCTTTTCTTATCGCGAAGGTCGCGATTGCCCTATCATTTCGGCTATTTATTCGCGGTTGCCCCATCATTTCGGCTTTATTTTCATTTTCATTTTTACTCGCTAATTTTTATTGCGAGTTGCCCCATCATTTCGGCTTTTCTTTATTTTTCTTTTATTTACACATTTTTTGTTTATTTACATTTTTTTTACATTCCCAGTTTAACGACTTAGAGGTCGACTGTTCCCAGTTTAATGACGTGGTGGTCGATTGTTTTCAGAGAAAGGCAGATGTCTGAGAGAATTAGTTTCACGAAGAACTTCGGTCTCCGTTTGTATGAAATTGGCGGTCGCAAGCTGGACTGTTTGTTAACACGCCTTTAGACAGTTCTATCTCTCCTGCCTTGTATTGCTTTTCGACCCAATGTTTGAAGATGAAGCAGTCCTCAATGGCATGACCTATCACTCTGTGATAGGGGCAGTATTTGGGGTCGTCGGTCATATTCGCTTCCTTCGGTCTTTTTGACTCTGGCAGTTGTAGACCGTTCTTCAGGGCGTCTTTGATTCTGAAGGAATAGACCTTATCCAGCTTCTCTTTTAGTGGAGATTCTCCTCCCACTCCGAACATTGGCTTCCAAGGCTGGTTGGCATTAGGCCCGCTCATCCCTTGCTTATTTCGGTTAGCCGAAGTGTTAAAAGATTCAGTATCGTCAGAACCTCCGCTTTTGCGATTTTCGTCCTTTCGGTTTCTCCAGGACCTATTTTTATTTTGGGAGTCAGAGGAGGACTCCTGCTTTGAGCGTTCTAACATCTGGACTTTTCTGGTCAGCTCTTGGAATGTTTTGAGACCCGCGGTACATAGAAACGGGGCCATCCAGTTGTTGAGATTTCCGACAAGGAGACTGACAGATTGGTCCTGCTCTATCGGCGGTTCGCATTTGACGGAGAGATTGCGCCATCGGGTTATAAAATCCGTGCTGCTTTCGTTGTTCTTGGGCTTGGTCCTTGTTCCCCTCCGAAAGACGGTGCGACGGACGTCTTGCCTGAAATTCGGGGCAGATGCTAATTGGTGCTATCCGTCTACCTCTCCGAAGATGCCAAGTTGATTTATGGCGCCATGTATCGAAGATTTAAACGGATGCGTCCGATGTAGCAGACTTCGTCAGATTCCCCCTCGCTTGAGGGGTTTTTGATTGTGGGGACGCTCTTCCCTGCAGGCGCAAGCCCCTGCAGTTAATTACGCTACCGCATTGCGGTAGCAACTTTTTCCTTCTCCAGATGATCACTTCGTGTCGTGTTTGTTTGTTTTGTGTTTGGTTGCCCGTGGATTGTATACGGAGACTGAGTTATGTCGTCGCCCGTAGGGCGTGGACTAGTCCAAATCCGTATTATCTTAGATTTGGGTTTGGGGGTTGTGTTTAAGGATACGTTAGCTTCATTTGAGACTAAGATCGACTTAAACGTTTGTTAAGGATACATTAGTCTAGTTTTTAAACTAAGATCAACTTAACAAGATCGTTTAGATCCAACAAGAGAGCAATTAAGGGAGCCCTGTTGTTTTGTTTAGTGACATTGCAGTCGATAGGTAGTTCAAGGACATTGCGGTCCAATATTAGTTTTAAGACGTTGCGGTCAAGGTTAAGGACGTCATAGTCCGTGGATTTAAGGACTCCACAGTCCAATATTAGTTTTAAGACATCACGGTCAAGGTTAAAGACCTCATAGTCCGTTGTTAGTTTTAAGACATTCCGGTCAAGGTTAAGGACGTCATAGTCCGAGGGTTTAAAGACTCCACAGTCCGTCGTTAGTTTTAAGACATCCCGGTCAAGGTTAAGGACCTCATAGTCCATGAGTTTAAGGACCCCACAGTCCGTATCAATGTGTGGTCATCGGGACCCGTCACCTCTTTGAAGACGTTGAGGAATTACAACGCCAAGTATCAAAGGAGTGAAGAGATGTACCCTTAAACCGAGGTAGATTAAATAATCTTTGGCTCAATTTGGAACCAAGACCAATTAATTATATTATGAGCCCATTCTCAGTTAAGTCTGAATTGAGGACTTATGGCCAGCTTGGGCTAAGTCCAATCATGTTTAGGATATGGGCCTTCTGTTGGTCCATTGAAGGAGAGGCTTTGCCTCTGGAAACTTAGCCAATTGGGCTAAAGCTAGTGTTGAACACTAGAGACCAACAATGTTGAACACTGGGAATAAGATTAACAAGTTAGTGTTAAACACTAAAAGATAATCAGTGTTGAACACTGGGAACAGAGTTTTCAAATTAGTATGAAACACTGAGACAAATCAGTTTTAAACACTGGGAACAAAGATTTCAAATCAATGTTAAACATTGGGAGCAGAATTTTCGAAATTAGTGTTTGAACACTAAGAAAATCAGTGTTAAACACTGCAAATAGAGTTTTCAAATCTTAGTATTAAACACCAAGGAGAATCAGTATTAAACACTGGATACAGAGGTTTCAATTTAGTGTTAAACACTATGGCAAGAGGGGTCACGTGGTAACACGTGAGAGTGCCCTTCTTCTCTTTATTTTGTTCCACAGATAAGTGTTTAACACTTTTAGTTCTAAAAGCCATCACGTGCGGGCACGTGATGGGGGCTCATGCTCTGGTTTATTAGAATACTCATTAGGGGTCACGTGGTGACACGTGAGGGCGCCCCAGAGTCTCTGTTTATTTTGCTGTTTCTTTGCGCGCTTTGGGGGTCACGTAGAGCACGTGAGGCGTTGCCTCAAAGTTATTCTCTATGGATCTTTACAGGGGTCACGTGGTAACATGTGATCCTGTTCCTTTGCTGTTTGCAGATTTGTTTATCTTTTTAAGAATTAAATTCTTCATAGGGTTAAACCCTAGCAATAAACTTTAGAGGAATTAAATTCCTGTTTTCTTCTGAAGAATTATATTCTTAGATAGAGTTGAACTCTAGTTTCTTCTTTCGTAAGGGAATTAAATTCCTGTTATTTTGACAGATTTAAGTTCTTAACTAGGGTTAAACCCTGGTTCTTTTTATTTTGAAGGAATTAAATTCCTATAACATAGGGTTAAACCCTAATTTTATTTCAAAGGAATTAAATTCCTGTAGTTCCGTGAGAATTAAATTCTCAATTCATGGGGAGATGTGCACTTTGCAGATCCTCCACTAAAGAGAGAACTAAGTTCTTCTTTTTTAATATAAGAGTTAAACTCTTTTTGAGAATTAAATTCTCTTTTGAAGCCTCTCCTTCCTTACCTAAAGTTTTCTTCTGCAGCAGATCAAATTCTTCCAAAGTCTCAAGGCTCTATTTCTTTTTTTCTCTCTCTGTCTATCTCTCCCCCTGTATATGTCTTGGCTCCTATTTATAGGAGAAGGAGCAGAATCAATTAGTTTTAGTGAATCATTCATTGAGGGATTTGATTTGTATTTATTAGAGATTTGATTTGCATTCATCATTCATTTGGACCTTTGGATTATTAGGTGAATTTCATTCACCATTGGATTTTAAATCCAAAGAAATTCCTTCGTTATTTCGGTTAGATTTTAAGGGGAAATCTTTCCAAGTTCAAGATTTTTCCATGAATAGGTGATATCTAATCACCTTTAGATTTTTTTAATCCAATCGGTTCCAAATAATCATTTTTCTTTGGAAAGATTTGAATGCCTTTCAGAATTTAATTCTGTTAAATAGAGAGGCTTTTGAAAGCCGGTCACGTGTGACCACGTGACCCTTGGTCACGTGTATGAACGTGACCTCCTGGAACGAGCTTTCTTCTCCTTTCTGCGCTCTGTTTTCTGGCCGCTGTTCAACCATCACGTGCCAACACGTGACCCCTGGTCACGTGTGAGCACGTGACCCTTTCTGGAGCCTTTTCTTTGATTTAATCGGGGAGCTGACTCTGCTTTTGCCGCTGGTTTTAAATGTCACGTGCCAACACATGTCTGCTGGTCACGTGCTAGCACGTGATGCCTCCTCCGTAAGCTTTCCTGATTTTAAATCAGGAAACACTCCTTACGAGCTGGCAATGGTGATCTTATCGCTGACGCTCATGAACCTTTGTCGAAACAAAGATTCCATTTGGACGAAAGTAGTAATGGAGCCATCCGGTATGCTCGCGTACCAGTCGAAAGCAACATCGGTCAAGCTATTAACGAACTGGCGGAGGAGAAGCGCATCGTTGCCCCCAGTATTCCCGCATGAGGTTTTGAAGTGGGCGATGTGTTGAATTGCATTTCCCGTCCCATCAAATCTTCCGAATTTAGGGATGACATAGCCGCTAGGAAATTCTACCAGATCATATTGAGCAGGATATGGTCTCCCGCTACTGCTAACATCTTGCGCTTCAGCTTCGGCTACCAGTGTTTTGACTTTGCTGGCAACCAAATCCATGATTTGATCTTGAGTTAGCGGGCTACTGTCATCGATAGCCAAGACATTTCCCGAGATAGGATGCGACTGATTTTCATGCGGTTCGCCCACTTTTGGATTTGAGGGAATATGCATCGGCTGCGTTGGGACACCGTTTCTCGGTTCACGAGCAGAGCCCTGCGCTTGATTGGGCGGCTGAGAGGAAA
Organism: Agapanthus africanus; assembly: GCA_030015575.1. Classification (NCBI taxonomy): domain Eukaryota; kingdom Viridiplantae; phylum Streptophyta; class Magnoliopsida; order Asparagales; family Amaryllidaceae; genus Agapanthus; species Agapanthus africanus. The sequence continues at coordinate 634,242,509 of JASDDO010000031.1, read as the reverse complement.
GTCGGGCCGTGAGCTGCAAGATGACGTTCGTCAAGTCGTCAATTTTGGAGTAAAGTTTGGCCATCTCCTTGTCTTTGCTTCTGAGCTGTTTTCGGAGCTCTTGGAGAAGTTGCTGCTCTGCATTCTTGGGACGGAAGATTGGCTCATCTTCACTTTCCGAGCCCGACTCCTCATGGACCGAAGGGTCTTTCTGCTTATCAGCCTCACTGGGAAGGTCTTCATTACCTTCCAAAGGATGCTGGCCTTGGGATGTGGCAGCCATATTCATGCCGGATTGGATTTGGGATGTGGTGGCCCCGTCCTTGCTCTTGCTGCGCATGCCCACCATGTAGACAGTGTGGACCTCATATCCAGTCGTCTCTTTCTCATTGGCGGGGAGCTTAAAGAAGACACCCGACCGAGCAGTGGTCAAGAGCACCGCTGGAGCTTGCTCGGGACACGTTGTAGCTTCGTTGGTGTTGATGGCCTTGCCCCCAGCTGGGGCCAAAGAAAGTCGTTCAGACACCGACTTGCGTTTGGGTTGGGGCGCCCTTGAGATCACCACATTTGGTCTCCTGCCTTTCGAGACCGATTTGTCTGCCACCGGGGCTTGAGGAGCTGGGATGGCGCTAACTGGCATGAACATAATAGAGCCGAATGGTAGCAGCGGCTCCTCCCATTGTCGTCCGAGACTGGCCGGAAGGACCGTCCTAGAGTATATCCTCATCGTGTAGGAGACGGGAGCTGATTTCAACATCGAAGACATCGTCGGAAGGTGATTGCTTGAAAATCTGCATGAAAAAGCATTATTTTTAGTATAAATACAGGTATGTATATTGATTGAGTTCGCATGAACGCTTAACCCGAAATATGGGAGGAGAGATTGGTCCCGCCGGGCGTGCCAGAATCTGTAGGGTGTTTTTCGTCACCCCATTGAGATGGGAATACGCGCGCGCTTGTCAGGCGTACTACAGATTCCCCCTGCCTGGGGTAGGCCGGGGTTTATTGATTGTGGGGATCCGAATCTCCGACAGCCGCGGACTAAGCTGCCGTTAATTACCCCTCGCCTTTGGGGCGAGGGAACCTCCGATTAACGGGTTAAACTGGTCATGCGAACTCATTGTGCGGTGTGTGTGTGTTGTGTTTTGAAAGGGGGTTTTGGATATATCGGCAGCACCCCGTTAGAAATTTTTTTCTAACAGGGACAGTGTCGTGGTGTATGTGTGTGTGCACATATGTATGCATATGTGTATATATATATATGTATGTATATATATATACATATATATATAAAAGAAAGAGGGGGAAAAGGCATCCAAAGGATGCGTGGGGCCAGCGCCTTGGACGCTGTGCGCCTAGGTGCTGTGCGCTCAAGCGCTAGCGTGCCACGTGTCGGCACGTAGGCGCTCTGCGCTTGAGCGCAGGACGCTGTAGCTCAAGCGCGCCACGTGTCGGCACGTGGGCGCTTTGTGCTTCAGCTCCTGACGCTCGAGCGCAAGTGCGCCACGTGTCGGCACGAGGGCGACTTGCGCTTGAGCGCTGGGCGCTGGAGCGCAAGCGCGCCACGTGTCGGCACGGGGGCGACTTGCGCCAGAGCGCTGTGCGCTTGAGCGCAAGCGCGCCACGTGTCGGCACTGGGGCGACTTGCGCTTGAGTGCAAACGCGCCACGTGTCGGCACTGGGGCGACTTGCGCTGGAGCGCAAGCGCGCCACGTGTCGGCACGTGGGCGCTCTGCGCTTGAGCGCCGTCGAGGAAAGGAGCCTTTTTAGCCTAAAAAGATTCTCGGAAGAGAAATCAGAATGGAGTTGGACTCCTAAGTGTGTTTTTGGGGTTAATGGAAGGGGTTCTTCTTCCTCCTCCTCTGTTAGCTGGATCTTGAAGATCAAGAGATGTGAGATCTCAAAATCTCTCCTTTTTGGGATCTAAAGACAGATCCAAGTTCCCCTTTGTGGGTTTGGTGGTGAAAAACTATCTTGTTTTTGAAAAGGAAGAGTAAAACTCTTGATTTAATTCAAAAGAAAGAAGAAGGTTTGAGACCTTCAGAAAAGGGAAAGAAATACAAACCCAAGGTTTTTTTGAGTGAATGAAAGTGTCATTTTTTATTCATCATCATGTTGCCTTATATAGGCTTACATATTTACATATAGCCCCTTGGGCTTTACAAAAATGGCATTTTAGCCATCTCATGGCTCATGTGCCATTTCATTTTTGCACATAAGCCATGGGCTTACAAAATATTGGCTTTATACCCATTTTGTTTACATTCATGCATAAAAAAATTACATAAAAATTATTTATTATATGGTCTATATTTTGGCATGGAGGAGGCTGGCCGCGGGCTCGACTTGGGCATGGGTCCGCTTGACCTGGGCTTGGGCCCACCTAGCTTGGGGGTTGACCCTGACTTTGACTCGGTCAACCGAGGTGTAAATTTTTACCCCAACATTTATTAGATGCTTCTATATGTTTTGTATCCGCGCTAGTCTAGCCCCGTTCTGCCGTTAGTTAAGTAACTTAACGGCGCATGACGGGGCCCCGTGGCGAATGCAGATGGCATATAAAAAGCATGTTATTTTGGTTGTTTCTTCTGTTGCTTGGAAACATAAAATGATGGGAATGCATTATCGAAATAATGCAAGGAAAAATAAACCTAAATGATGTTGTCGAAACCAATTTCAAAACTACTCAGTTTTTTTCCAAACTTTTAGTCGTAATCTTTTCCTTTGCATAGAGGTATTCGGTTAGGAATATCCCGCACCTCATTTTATGAGGGAAGAGCCTTAATCCCTTCATTGGGAGTTCGCTCTTAAGCAAACGTTTAGATTACTAGTTTTAAAAAGTGGAGCTTAAGCCACTCCATTTCAAAACCACTTGAGTTCCTTCAACGATATCAAGTTCATTACGTTAAAGGTTTTCGCCAAAAACCAGCCGTAGCCCTCCGTCATTTCCTACGAATAGTACTTAGTATTCGTGCTGCATTTGTTAACTGTGTCAAGGCGTAGTGTATGGTAGCTAAGTAGTACTTGTTTGTAGCAAGTAGTGAGATTGGTTAGGATAGTCGTGCGGCCTTGTTGACTGTGTCAAAGGCTCATACGGGTGGGTTTAACGCAATCAAGATAATGACGGGTTGAACTTGACTAGCACCTTTTGATTTGTTGACTGTGTCAAGGTCACTTAGGTCCTAGGGGCAAAAACGATATCGGGAGTTTCAAACATACGGGAAACTTGCCAGGCATGCACATACCTTCTAGAGTGTGGTGACTTGAGTGGACACCATCAGGTTATCACATGATAATAGTTGGGTTCCGATTCCCACTGATGAGTATGTATTACTCCTCTGGAGATTTTTCACTTTAGGTTTTGAAGTTGTAAAGTGTTAAGTAATCCCGACTAGTTCTCCTTTTAGGGTTTGAAGGAGAATTCGTGGAAACAGTGGGAGCCATCCTGATCAGATAAAGTGATAACCAATCTGATCTTATTAGAGTGCATGCTAAGTGTTTCTTTTCTCTCTCTCTAATACAACGACCCATGACTTACCTTATAAACTCATGAACCATTTTGACCAAACCTTCTTACACTCTTTGGTTTTGGTTTGTCTTGATTCGCAGCAAAGTCGTAGATATCCCTGCCACTCTTACTCTACCCTTTGCATTTCTTCAGAATACGTCGTATCACTACGATAATCCATATTGCTTGGAATGACCATCGTATAGTTACATACGAACTCGAAGAAGTTGCTTCAGTCGAGAATGACCACAGGTTCTGAAGAAATTGAATAGGATTATTCGGTTGTCTCTTCCCTTTACCTTTTCTAATGTTGCGAGAGCTCCTTGATTAGGAGAGTACACTTGTTACGCTTATTGGATAGTCTTCTTCCAAACCTCAGGTTGATGCTGAAAGGTAGGGAAGGAAGAAAACCAGTTAGCGTAAGGACGGTATACAGAAGGTAAGAAGTAGAGACATATAAAGGGATTGAAGTGAGAGCAAAGGAAATTGTGACTACTGTTATGAATCTGGATAATGGAAAAGGCATTATTAGGAATACCTGACCATTCCCTATGAAACATTTTCATGTTTCAGTTTTTCTGTGTACATGTAATAGAGAACTGTTTTCCCAATCAATTCTGACTCCAGGGTATGTATTTACCAGTTTTGGATCTCACATCTGTACGATGTTACAGATGGTGAGTAGGAGCAGAATATTGGAAAATGGGCAATTTGATCCTCAATATCGGAATTCGTTGTAATTGATGATATTGGAATAAATCACCTGGTTTTTGCCTGACGGCAAACGTTTGGTTTCGAATAACCGTTGTTATGCACCAGATTTTAAAATAAAATATCTGTACCTTTATTTTTTTTAAGTGAGATATACATTTTGAAAATTATGTTGTAAACATTTACCTTTATCAGTTGAGAATAAGCTAAGGTACATTGAATAACGGTGTAAGACATTCTTAACCAAGATACAATTTTCAATTTACAAAACACAGAATTTGAGTTGGTATACTCTTGGGACTTATACATGGAGGTGTATGTTGTCCAGTGTCCTTCGGGACAAAGGGTTGGTACTTTTACTTCATTCAGGATTACCTATGAGTTTTCTAGTTTTAGACACGCATCCGTAGTAATGCAAGGTCAAATATTTTGAGAAGTTTGTAGGTATAAAAATAAAGTAGAGAACCATACGTTGGAAGTATTGAGATTCTTCGAGATGATCGAAGATGTAGATACTTATACTAGGTATTCTATTATAGTAATATCGAGAACTTTATTCTCTTACAGGTTACACATCAGTGGACGTGCTCCATGATAAGTAATGTTGTATTGGTATTTTTCCATTAGATGATATGCACTGGAAACAGTTGCATGACTTTTGAATCTGGTTCCATCTAAATTAGTGCCTTGATTCTATATGGACATAGAATGGTTACATATCTTATGGTTGTTAAGATATGGAGTTATCTGGTTTCTGTTTAAAAACAGAATTCGGACAAACTTGAGACACGCTTCGGTAATGGCAGTTTGTGGATTATCCCGAGCATTCGCTGGGATTTTGTTTCTACCATTTACAAGATCAATAGTTATATTGTTCTTGACTCGCCACCATTTTATAAAAGGATCTTTTTGCAAAAGAAACTAGTGGGAGTATGGTAGAATTGCAAGTAATTCCAGGACCACAAACGATTACCGAAAATTTATTAGAACCTAAGGATTCAATTGGACTTGACAAACCGTTATCCACTCCGCAGATTTTAGTAGGTGACCTCAGACACCCGAGAGATGCTTCGGTTTTCTCGTAGACGGTGACAAAGAGGTCAGCATCATGGAGATGATGGTCCTACTAGTTATCAGTAGGTAATAGGAAGTGGAATATTCCAGGTGACCAGATGCTTCATATCCAAGATGGACTCCACGCACTTCAGCAAATTATGGATTTTGGATTTTGCTGGGTGCTCCTTGAGAGGTAAAACCCATTAGGAGCAAGTAGATCTTTCAAGATCTATGCAGGTGGAAATGTGCTAACCTAATAAGGCTAGACTTGTTGTAAAGAGTTTTCATCAAATACCCGTTGTGGATTGTGATGTGACTTTTACTTCAAGTGTCTATGCTGAAGTCTATATGGATATGTTTTAGTGCTGATGCAGTTCATGACTGTGATATCTAGCAGGTGGGTGACTATAACGTCTTTCCAAATGGGATTTTGGAAGTGTACGTGTATATGACTCTGCCAGAGAGTTATCGTAGTCAGTGGGAGTAGTGGAAGGTGTGCAAGATGCTTATGTCTATTCGTAGACTGAAGCATGGATAGCGGAGACAGATCATCTGTTTAGATGTGACAGTCAAAGTGATTGACTTCATCAATATAGGGTGTTTTTCGTCACCCCATTGAGATGGGAATACACGCGCGCTTGTCAGGCGTACTACAGATTCCCCCTGCCTAGGGTAGGCCGGGATTTAATGATTGTGGGGATCCGAATCTCCGGCAGCCGCGAACTAAGCTGCCGTTAATTACCCCTTGCCTTTGGAGCGAGGGAACCTCCGATTGACGGGTTAAACTGGTCATGCGAACTCAATGTGCAGTGTACGTGTGTTGTGTTTTGAAAGGGGATTTTGGATATATCGGGAGCCACGCAGAGTTTTTACGGGGGTCCCGCTACCCGGATAGCGGGCTGGGGGTCAAAGGGGCTAGCAGCCCCTTGCGGGGTGCGGGACAGCGCCCCGTTAGAAATTTTTTTCAACGGGGGCAGTGTCGCCGAGTATGTGTATGTGTAAATATGTATACATATGTGTTTGTGTATATATATATATATATGTATATATGTATATAAAAGAAAGAGGGGAAAAAGGCATCCAAAGGATGCGTGGGGCCAGCGCCTTGAGCGCTGTGCGCTCAGGCGCAAGCGCGCCACGTGTGGGCGTTTTGCGCTTGAGCGCAGGCGCGCCACGTGTCGGCACGTGGGCGCTTTGCGCTCGAGCACAGTGCGCCTGAGCGCAAGCGCGCCACGTGTAGGCACGTGGGCGCTTTGCGCTCGAGCGCAGTGCGCCTGAGCGCAAGCGCGCCACGTGTCGACACGTGGGCGTTTTGCGCTCGAGCGCTGGGCGCTGGCGAGACAAAGGGACTTTTAGTCCCAGAACCAGAAGCTATGCTTCAGAAAGGAAATATTTATTATATATATATATCTATGTAAATATATGGAGTTAAACTCCTAAAATGTTTTGGTTGATGAAAGGGGTTCTTCCTCTTCCTCCTCTGTTGGCTGGATCTTGATGATCAAGAGATGTGAGATCTAAAAATCTCTCCTTTCTGAGATCTAATGGTAGATCCAAGTTCCCCTTTGTGGGTTTTGTGGTGGAAGACTTCTTAGTTTTTGAAAAGAAAGAGTAAAACTCTTGATTTAATTCAAAAGAAATGAGAAGGTTTAGAACCTTGGAGAAGGAGCAAGAGGCACAAAAGATCTCAGATCTAAAATTTTTGTGGAGAGAATGAAAAAAGTCCCATTTTTTCATTATCATGTTGCCTTTTATAGGCTTACATATTTACATATAGCCCCTTGGGCTTCACAAAAATGGCATTTTGCCTATCCCATGGCTCATGTGCCATTTTATTTTTGCACATAAGCCATGGGCTTACAAAATATTGGCTTTATGCCCATTTTGCATACATTCATGCATAAAAAATTAAATAAAAATTATTTATTACATGATTTTGTTGTTGGCATGGGGAGGCTGGCCGCGGGCTCGACTTGGGCATGGGCCTGCTTGACCTGGGCTTCGGCCTACCTAGCTTGGGGGTTGACCTTGACTTTGACTCGGCCAACCGGGGTGTAAATTTTTACCCCAACAAAGTGCCCCCCATCAATAAATGCACACCGCACATTTGAGTTGTGTGCATGAAATTGATGGATCTTGAAGTTGGACTTCGAGGTAGAACATCATTCCAGGGGCGGAGCATCATCCCGGAGTTCGGAGCATCTTTCCGAAGAGCGGAGCATGATTCCAGAGTTCGGAGCATCTTTCCGAAGAGCGGAGCATAATTCCAAGGATCGGAACATCATTCCGATGAGCGGAGCATCATTCCAATTTGCGGAGCATAATTCCAAGGATCGGAGCATCATTCCGATGAGCGGAGCATCATTCCAGGGGATCGGAGCATCATTCCGAAGGGCGGAGCATGATTCCAGATGTCGGAGCATCATTCCGATGAGCGGAGCATCATTCCAAGGATTGGAGCATCATTCCGATGAGCGGAGAATGGTTCCAGGGATCGGAGCATCATTCCGAAGGGCGGAGCATGATCCCAGGGATCGGAGCATCATTTCGATGAGCGGAGCATCATTCCAGGATTCGGAGCATCATTCCGAAGAGCGGAGCATGATTCCAGGGGTTCGGAGCATCATTCCGAAGAGCGGAGCATGATTCCAGGGGTTCGGAGCATCATTCCGAAGAGCGGGGCATGATTCCAAGGATCGGAGCATCATTCCGATGAGCGGAGCATGATTCCAAGGATCGGAGCATCATTCCGATGAGCGGAGCATAATTCCAGGATTCGGAGCATCATTCCGAAGGGTGATAGACATTCTAACCGAAGCATAATTTCGACGCGGAGGTTGATTCCCAGGCGAAGCATAATTTCGACGCGGAGGTTGATTCTCCAAGGCGAAGCATGATTTCCACATGGGGTACATTCTGAGACGGAGCATGATTCCGGCGCAGAGCTTGTCGGTTGACTTGATTCCGAGGCGAAGCATAATTTCGACAGGGAAGGAAGGTACACCGAGGCGAAGCATCATTTCGACACGGGGTGCATATTCTGAGACGAAGCTTGATTCCGACGCAGAGCTGGTTGGTTGATTTGATTCCGAGACGGAGCATAATTCCGGCAGGGAAGGTAGATATCCCGAGGCGAAGCATGATTTCGACACGAGGTAAATTCTGGGACAGAGCATGATTCTGCCGTAGAGGTTGTTGGTTTGATTTGTTTTGGGTTGACATCAGTATCGCTACACTGGAATATGGTACCAGGAGCGAATCATCATTTGTCATGAGAGGATTTGGGGATTGGGTTTTTTTTGTTTGGCATCAGCATCGCTACACTGGAATATGGTACCAGGAGCGAGTCATCATTTGCGTTTGCTTATTAGGAAACGATTGCTTAGGAGACAGGTTTTAGGTCCCTATTGCCTAAGACTTTTCAACTTTGTGAGCCGTAAGGGTCTCACAAAGCATTTTCTCCCTACAGGTCGTAAGGATCCCGTAAGTGCATTTTCTCCTTGGGAGTCGTGGGGACTCCCAAGTGTGTTGCTCCTTTGTGAGTCGTAAGGATCTCACGCGGGAATTTTCTCCTCACAAAGTCGAGAGGACCTTGTGAGTGCATTTCATCTCTTTCTCACGAGTTTGCGCCCTTTCGGGTTTTCACAAACTCGCCGGCAGTCCTGCTGTTTTTACTCATGGAGCCCTTTCGGGTTTTCATCCATGCCCATCTTGCTTGTGGACATACATTTTTTTTAAAATTTTATTATATATTTTTTTTTGGAGAGATTGGGATTGTTTTACGTCCGTGGATTGTATACGGTTTTGCAGGATGTATGATCCAGACCGTAGGGCCGGAAAAATTTCAGGACTTTGTTGGCGTCTGCATCGCTGCACTGGAATGTGGTACCAGGAGCGACTCATCATTCGCCGTTGGGGTATGGGATTTGGAATTTGGTTGGTGTCTGCATCGCTGCACTGGAATATGGTACCAGGAGCGACTCATCATTCGCCATTTGAGGATTGGGGAGCGATGGCTTAGGAGACAGGTTTAGATCCCTATTGCCTAAGGCTTTTCAATTTTATGGGCCGTAAGGGTCCCATAAAAGCATTTTCTCCCTACGAGTCATAAGGATCCCGCAGGTGTATTTTCTCCTTAGGAGTCGTGAGGACTCCTAAGTGTGTTTTTCCTTTATGAGTCATAAGGATCCCACAAAGATTCGTTCTCCTCATATATCGTGAGGACACATAAGTGGGTCTTCTCAATGGAGCATAATTCCAAAGGCGGAGACCAGCCGCGTAACTGGTGATTGCGGTGTGGCGTGGATATGATGAGAATTATTTGAGCCCGTGGATTGTATACGGTGTTCAGCATGGGGACCAACCGTAGGGCCGGAAGAATTTTGGGAAATTGGATTTTGGTTGGCGTCTGCATCGCTGCACTGGAATATGGTACCAGGAGCGACTCATCATTCGCCGTTTTTTTTTGCATTTTTTTGTTTTACCGTGATTGCTCTATCATTTCAGCTTTTCTTATCGCGAAGGTCGCGATTTCCCCATCATTTCGGCTTTTCTTCGCGGTTGCCCGATCATTTCGGCTTTATTTTCATCTTTATTTTACTTGCTGATTTTTATTGCGAGTTGCCCCATCATTTCGGATTTTCTTTATTTTTCTTTTATTACACATTTTTTGTTTATTTACATATATGTATACATATATTTACATTCCCAGTTTAACGACTTAGAGGTCGACTGTTCCCAGTTTAATGACGTGGTGGTCGATTGTTTTCAGAGAGAGGCGGATATCTGAGAGAATCAGTTTCACGAAGAACTTTGGTCTCCGTTTGTATGAAATTGGCGGTCGCAGCTAGACTGTTTGTTAACACGCCTTTAGACAGTTCTATCTCTCCTACCTTGTATTGTTTTTCGACCCAATCTTTGAAGACGAAGCAGTCCTCAATGGCATGACCTATCACTCTGTGATAGGGGCAGTATTTGGGGTCGTCGGTCCTATTCGCTTCTTGCGGTCTTTTTGACTCTAGCAGTTGTAGACCGTTCTTCAGGGCGTCTTTGAATATTTTAAGGATTTTGTCCCTTCTGAAGGAATAGACCTTATCCAACTTCTCTTTCAGTGGAGATTCTCCCCCCTCTCCGAACATTGGCTTCCGAGGCTGGTTGGCGCTAGGCCCGCTCATCCCTTGCTTATTTCGGTTAGCCGAAGTGTTGAAAGATTCAGAATCATCGGAGTTTCCGCCTTTGCGATTATTGTCCTTTCGGTTTCTCCAGGACCTATTGTTATTTTGGGAATCCGAGGAGGACTCCTGTTTTGAGCGCTCCAGCATCTGAACTTTCCTGGTCAGCTCTTGGAATGTTTTGAGACCCGCGGTCCATAGAAACGGGGCCATCCAGTTGTTGAGATTTCCGACAAGGAGACTGACAGATTGGTCCTGCTCTATCGGCGGTTTGCATTTGATGGAGAGATTACGCCATCGAGTTATAAAATCCGTGCTGCTTTCGTCGCTCTTGGGCTTGGTCCTTACGAGTTCGGCAATGGTAATCTTATCGCTGACGCTCATGAACCTTTGTCGAAACAAAGATTCCATTTGGATGAAAGTAGTAACGGAGCCATCCGGTATGCTCGCGTACCAGTCGAAAGCAACATCGGTCAAGCTATTAACGAACTGGCGGAGGAGAAGCACATCATTGCCCCCAGTATTCCCGCATAAGGCTTTGAAGTGGGCGATATGCTGATTCGCATTTCCCGTCCCATCGAATCTTCCGAATTTGGGGATGACATAGCCGCTAGGAAATTCTACCAGATCATACTGAGCAGGATATGGTCTCCCACTACTGCTGATATCTTTTTGCGCTTCGGCCACCAATGTTTTGACTTTGCTGGCAACCAAATCCATGATTTGATCTTGAGTTAGCGGGCTACTGTCATCGGTAGCCAAGACATTTCCCGAGATAGGATGCGACTGGTTTTCATGTAGTTCGCCCACTTTTAGATTTGAGGGAATAGGCGTCGGCTGCTTTGGGACACCATTTCCCGGTTCACGAGCAGAGCCCTCTGCTTGATTGGGCGGCTGAGAGGCAAGTCGGGCCGTGAGCTGCATCACGACATTCGTCAAGTCATCGATTTTGGAGTAGAGTTTGTCCATATCCTTGTCTTTGTTTCTGAGCTGCTTTCGGAGCTCTTGAAGCAGCTCTTGCTCCGCGGTACTGGGGCGGAAAGTCGGCTCTTCTTCGCTTTCCGAGCCCAACTCCTCATGGACCGAAGGGTCTTTCCGGCTATCATCCTCATCAAGAGGGTTTTCATCACCCAGCAGAGGCGGCTGTTCTTGGGAAGCGGACACCATATTCAAGCCAGATTGGGTTTGAGATGTGGTAGCCCCGTCCTTGCTCTTGCTGCGCGTGCCCACCATGTAGACAGTGTGGACCTCATATCCAGTCGTTTCTTTCTCATTGGCGGGGAGCTTAAAGAAGACACCCGATCGAACAGTGGTCAAGAGCACCGCTGGAGCTTGCTCGGGACGCGTTGTAGCTTTGTTGGCGTTGATGGCCTTGCCCCCAGCTGGGGCCAAGGAAAGTCGTTTAGACACCGACTTGCGTTTGGGTTGGGGCGCCCTTGAGATCACCACATTTGGTCTCCTGCCTTTCGAGACCGGTTTGTCTGCCACCGGAGCTTGAGGAGCTGGGATGGCGCCAACTGGCATGTGTTAGTGTATATGCCCTAGAGGCCATTACTGTATCATACTGGCATGTATATTACTTAATGGAAGCTTGGGATATTCACCTTGTATAAACAATCTTGCTCAATATAGTAGTATGCTACTTGGTTTGTTTCTGCTTCAATGTGTACTTGTGTTTATTTTAGTATATCACTTATACGCATTAGTGGAGCCCTTAGGATCTTTGCTTGATTACCAGCGTTGTGATGGCAGTCACACTAGTGGGGGCTGGGTAATCTATAAGCACATCCTTATACAGGTCCCTAGTCGCAGGACTATCGAGACAGGGCATCGATACTCCGGAGTAGACTAGCGTATGCGCTTCTCATCCCAGTGTGGGAGATGGTCTGTCCCACAGCCATCAGTACGTCGTACTGGAGATAGTATACGGGTGCTCGTTGGGTTACGAGTACACTGGACAGGACTCGTCGGGAACTGACAGGTTGGTATTATACCTATCGTCAGTTATCAATTCCCAGGTGACATGAGTACAGCTTAGTCCGCTGACTTGACACTGGCACTTCGCCTCAAGTGTGTTCCCACTGCACTTTGATCACTACCCTACCACGGCTCAAAGGAGTCGTGCAAACAGGTGGTGGTTGGGTGCAGTCCCGAAGCACTTGGAGGCAGTGACGGTTAGACAGGATTCGTCTCTCCCGGTATTGGGGGTTGACATCGCGCTGTGTCTAGGAGAGCCATTACACGAGTAGTCCCTGGCCAGGGCAAGCGAGATATACTGGTAGGTTCCAGTGTTATCTCAGGGTGTTTTGGGCTTCACTCCGGCACGACTTGTACCGCTATTAGGGGACTGACGTTTTACCGCCCCCTAGGCCCGACATGCGATGTATTAGACGAACAGACCGGACTGTACGGAGACTGTCACATTTAGACTCAGTAGGAGTTCAGATGGGGTTTCACCTCGTCAGCCTTCTTGTCGACATCTACCTGGGGACCGTTACGCACAGCTAGTGCCGCTTGCGGTCTGTGGTTAAACCCACTGCCAGCGTAGTGTCGAGTCTTTAGAGTCCCACACAGAGGGTATTCGCCTCTGGGCAAAACAGAGTAGAGGTCACATGGTTTTGCGACAGGGTTCGTTCTCATCCGCGCACTTGTGCACGTTTGGAGTCCGGACGGATATTGCCAGCGGGCTCTGGTTTGAGCCGGATACTGGTATATGTTTTGGGGTTGCTTTTATCTCTCAGTATTCATGTTCCTCGAAACAAGGATGCAGGTGTGTATGCACAGTTATTTGAGGAAGAGGAAGAGGACTTTCATTAGGGTTTCGGAACGGGTGCGTATGCACAGTTGACAGTCGTCTTTTTCCAAACCCTAATGGATTTGTATTATATCAATTAATAATATATAATAAAATGAAATTGTGTTATGGTTGGTTTTTGTTGACTTGTTGACCATGGTTGACTTGTTGACCATGGTTGAAGATTTGACCATCATCATTACAAAAGCAAGATGCTTTTTGATTCTTGCAAAACCATTTAATGTTTGAAATGATAATGGTCATTCAAAAACTTTCCATCAACCTTTTTCATTTTCATTATTATTATTATTTGATAATTCTTTTTCTTTTGCATTATGGTTGCAAGAAAGAAAAAGGATAGCTCATTCTATCATATTCATTCTCTCTCCTCACTTCATCTTCTTCTTCCTCCAGCTAAAGAGAACCCTTCTCATGTGTTGAGAATCCTTCTCTTTAAAAAGAAAAGCACCCCTTAGACACTCTCTACTCATTCTAGGTTCAAGGTTTAGCAAGCCGGAAACCCTAGTTCACTCAAAGCACGAGGAAGAGCCCAAAAGTTGAACTCTCGAGGTGGATCCATCTTCGACGGAAGAAGGCGACAAGAAGAGAACCATCAACCTCTACAAAGTTTGAAGAAGAAGGAGTTCAAGTTTAGGTATAACCATCTCCATCCGAGTAGCTAACTCTCTTTAGCAAAGTATGCTAGTTTTAGTTTAGTTAAAGATCCCGACTTTGCTTAGTCCATGTTGCCCCTTGCGCTAAAAATTTGATTTTTATACCGTTTCCGCCTCCCCGTAAGAACCGGGGGTCGCAACGTGGACTTACAGCATGAACATAATAGAGCCGAATGGTAGCAGCGGCTCCTCCCATTGTCGCCCGAGACTGGCCGGAAGGACCGTCCTAGAGTCTATCCTCATCGTGTAGGAGACGGGAGCTGAGTTCATCATCGAAGACATCGTTGGAAGGTGATTGCTTGAAAATCTGCATGAAAAAGCATTATTTTTAGTATAAATACAGGTATGTATATTGATTGAGTTCGCATGAACGCTTAACCCGAAATATGGGAGGAGAGATTGGTCCCACCGGGCGTGCCAGAATCTGTAGGGTGTTTTTCGTCACCCCATTGAGATGGGAATACGCGCGCGCTTGTCAGGCGTACTAAAGATTCCCCCTGCCTAGGGTAGGCCGGGGTTTAATGATTGTGGGGATCCGAATCTCCGGCAGCCGCGAACTAAGCTGCCGTTAATTACCCCTTGCCTTTGGAGCGAGGGAACCTCCGATTGACGGGTTAAACTGGTCATGCGAACTCAACGTGCAGTGTACGTGTGTTATGTTTTGAAAGGGGTTTTTGGATATATCGGGAGCCACACAGAGTTTTTACGGGGGTCCCGCTACCCGGATAGCGGGCTGGGGGTCAAGGGGGCTAGCAGCCCCTTGCGGGGTGCGGGGCAGCGCCCCGTTAGAATTTTTTTTCAACGGGGGCAGTGTCGCCGAGTATGTGTATGTGTAAATATGTATACATATGTGTATATATATATATATGTATATATGTATATAAAAGAAAGAGGGGGAAAAGGCATCCAAAGGATGCGTGGGGCCAGCTCCTTGAGCGCTGTGCGCACAGGCGCAAGGGCGCCACGTGTGGGAGTTTTGCGCTTGAGAGCAGTGCGCCTGGGCGCAGCATGCCACAAGTCGGCATGTGGGCGCTTTGCGCTCGAGCGCAGTGCGCCTGAGTGCAAGTGCGCCACGCGTCGGCATGTGGGCGCTTTGCGCTCGAGCGCAGTGCGCCTGAGCGCAAACGTGCCACGTGTAGGCACGTGGGCGCTTTGCGTTCGAGCGCAGTGCGCCTGAGCGCAAGCGCGCCACGTGTCGACACGTGGGCGTTTTGCGCTCGAGCGCTGGGTGCTGGCGAGACAAAGGGACTTTTAGTCCCAGAACCAGAAGCTATGCTTCAGAAAGGAAATATTTATTATATATATATATATATATATATATATATATATATATATATGTAAATATATGGAGTTAAACTCCTATAATGTTTTGGTTGATGAAAGAGGTTCTTCCTCTTCCTCCTCTGTTGGCTGGATCTTGATGATCAAGAAATGTGAGATCTAAAAATCTCTCCTTTCTGAGATCTAATGGTAGATCCAAGTTCCCCTTTGTGGGTTTTGTGGTGGAAGACTTCTTAGTTTTTGAAAAGAAAGAGTAAAACTTTTGATTTAATTCAAAAGAAATGAGAAGGTTTAGAATCTTGGAGAAGGAAGAGGAGGCACAAAAGATCTCAGATCTAAAATTTTTGTGGAGAGAATGAAAAAAGTCCCCTTTATTCATTATCATGTTGCCTTTTATAGGCTTACATATTTACATATAGCCCCTTAGGATTCACAAAAATGGTATTTTGCCTATCCCATGGCTCATGTGCCATTTCATTTTTGCACATAAGCCATGGGCTTACAAAATATTGGCTTTATACCCATTTTGCATACATTCATGTATAAAAAATTAAATAAAAATTATTTATTACATGATTTTGTTGTTGGCATGGGGAGGCTGGCCGCGGGCTCGACTTGGGCATGGGCCCGCTTGACCTGGGCTTCGGCCCACCTAGTTTGGGGGTTGACCTTGACTTTGACTCGGCCAACCGGGGTGTAAATTTTTACCCCAACAATCAAAACAAAAGATAAACCTAGTAAGAAAGATGTAGGGAGTACTATCCTGGATTTGGATGCCATACTCCAGATAGGAAGTGATGTTCCTATACTACAATCGGTCAGACTTTGGTTGTCATACAGTGTTTTCTCCATGTTGGATATGGATAGTATATCAGGATTTCTGGTGACTAAATCTATGGTTTTAGATCTAGATTTGGGAAGTTCCCCAATCAGGTACTTGGACAGCATTCTAAAAGTATTTTAGAATGGACGACTCCTGGCGTAGTGGCGTACCCGCAGATGATGGAGTCACCCTCTCTGAAGAGATGTCTTTTAGACTGATGAAGAGAGGGGCATGCATGAATGACACATTATTTGCTTAGGCAATTGTGCCATTCATGCAAAGTCTTGTACAACACCAGATATTGCTTTTGCACTAGATGCAATAAGCAGATATTAATCCAATATTTGAGAAATAAAGTGAAGCAGTAAAGAACATAAGAGGATGTTCTTGGTATAGGATAGCAGCAGCCTCCTTTGGGAGGCGGTTATCAGTTCAGGCTTCCAAGGTGACGTGGATGACAGAGATACTGTCAGAGTTATAAGTTAAGCCTCTTCAGAGGATCGGTGTATTGGATAGTGTTCCAATAAGGATACTAAGGTAATCATGGTGCAGGATTCCGGTTATAACTCAACAGAGGATACAACCCAAGAAGTTTGTTGGATAGGAGTTGTTCATTGATGAACTTGGTCCCATCAGGTATCCAGACAAATTCTTGTGGCAGGGTATCACTCAGTTTGGGAGATTGTTGATCTCTGTAAAGTTGAGATATAGAGAGAAGAAGTTGAAATATTATAGCGGATCCACTCACTGAGTCTATTTCTCGAACACGGATGTTTCTCAAACGAGATTTGAGAAACTGATTAGTAGAGAAGTTGGGTATTCGGTAGCACACGAGCTGTGGGTACGCGATATCGCAATAATTGGCCTTAAGTGCAAGTGAGAGATTGTTGGATACAGTGCCCTCTAGGCAATTATCGTAATTATAGGCAGGCGATTATGATAATTGAGGGAGGACCTATATAGGTAGAACAATTTTACTTGATATGATAGTATGCTATCTAGTTTGTCTTTATTATCATGTACATGCATTATGTGGTATTACAGATTACTATTACATGTTGATAGAGCCCATAGGATTCCTGCTTGACTACCAACATTATGATGACGATCATATACGTGAGAGCTGGATAGCCTATAAGCACATCCTTAAATGTTCCTAGTCATGGGAGTATCAAGACTGGGCATCGATATTCCGGAGTAGACTAGTGTATACACTTCAAGACCCCGACGAAGGGCGGTGGCCGGTCTCATAAGCCACTGGTGTTGTGAAACCTAAGATAGTATACAGGTGCTCACTGGAGGTGAGTACACTGAACGGACTCGCCGAGAACTTATAGATGGTATTATTATCTATCGTCAGATGGAAGTTCTCAGGTGGCATGAGTACAGGTTAGTATTTCGACCTGAAGTCGTCATTTTTCTCGTGTGAGTTCCCACTATACTTTGATTACTACCTTATCACGGCTTAAAGGAGACGTGCATACAGGTTTTAGCTGGGTACAATCCCGAACCACACGGAGGCAGCGGTCGACTGTCAGGAATTCGTCTTTCTTGGTGTAAGGAGTCGATGTCACGCTGTGTTCGGTTGGTTATCACTAGAAATTCGTGGCCACGGTAGGAGAGATTTACTGATAGTTGATCAGTTGTATCTCAATTAGTGATGAGCTAGACTCAGATACGACTTATCGGGTTAGTAGGGGTCTGACGTTAGCCACCCCCTAGACCCGATATGCGGTACTCTTTGACGAAGAGACCGGACTGTATGGAGATTGTCACATTTAGGCTCAGTAGGGTAAGGACTCACTTGATTGTCGATCCCCCTTTCGACAAATAGCTTGATAGCCGTTACGTACAGCTAGTGTCGCTGACGTGCTTGTGGTTAAACTCACTATCAGCGTATTGTCGAGTCTTTAGAGTCTCACACAGAGGGTTTTCCCGGTTCAGGCGACAGATGTAGGAGCCGTACGGTGGTACGTGCAGAGATCCGATTAAATACGTGTACGCAGTATATGGTCTTTAATCGGACAGTTGATAATACTAGCCGGTTTGGGGTTAAGCCGGATTATTAAATCAGGTTTTGATTTAATAATTTATATATATTTCAATACATGTATTTTAGTATTATTATTCACTATTCATTTTCGCTCTTTTGGTGCTATCCGTATTTTTATATGGAGACGCGTATATGTAGCGATACATATACCAGATGAAGTATTCCGTATTTATACAGCAATACTTCTAGAAGAAAAACACCTCATATTTGATTTTCCTTTTAGGAAAATTAAATGGAAAATGAGGTGGCATGTGGAGGTCATGAAGCATGGTTGTGGACATTGTAGAGAGGCATGGCTATGTGTTTTAAAATGATTTATTCATTTGTGAGCACTATTGCATCATGGTTGATTTATAGCCATTTCTTTTCTACACTTGTGAGCTGGATGAGTTTTTTCTTCATCTCCTATACCATGTCTCATGCTTCCTCTAGCTCATCTCCTTCTTCTTCTTGCTATCATTTTTAAGAAAGATTCTAGAGAGAAACATATAGTGAAGTATTCCTACATCACCGGCCATCAAAACCTAGCGGCTTTGGATCGTCGGTTCGAACCTCCTTCGCGTTCCCTCAGGCGGATCATCTTAGGCAAGGGTGGTCGATGCTCAGGCGCGTTCTCAGCGGCTACGAGCTTGGAGGCGTCTTCCACAATTGGGTGGACACGCGACAAAGGTTGTACTTCTTAACCTTGCATGTTTAGCTTACTACTTTAGGGTGTTTGGTTCGAATCCTCGGGTGTGAGCGTCCGATGCTCGCAAAAAGTTTTTGTTTTCTCTTCCGCTTCGGCCATGGCTTTCGCGGCGCGGGCGCCGGATCCCAACATGGTATTAGAGCCTTCCAAACAGCTATGTGTTTTAAAATGATTTATTCATTTGTGTGCACTATTACATCATGGTTGATTTATAGCCATTTCTTTTCTACACTTGTGAGCTGGATGAGTTTTTTCTTCATCTCCTCCACCATGGCTCATGCTTCCTCTAGCTCATCTCCTTCTTCTTCTTGCCATCATTTTTAAACAAGATTCTAGAGAGAAAAATATAGTGAAGTATTCTTACATTACCGGTCATCCAAACCTAGCGGTTTTGGATCGTCGGTTTGAGCCTCCTCCGCGTTCCCTCGGATGGATCGACTTCGGCAAGGGTGGTCGATGCTCAAGCGCGTTCCCGGCGGTTACGAGCTTGGTGAGGTCTTCCACAATTAGGTGGACACGCGATAAATGTTGTATTTCTCAAGCTTGCATGTTTAGCTTACTGGTTTAGAGTGTTTGGTTCGAATCCTCGGGTGTGAGCGTCCGGTGCCCGCAAAAAGTTTTTGTTTTCGCTTCCGCCTCGGCCGCGGCTTCCGCGGCACGGGCGCTAGATCCTAACAACTTCTCACTTACAAAACATTGTTTCATAAACAAGATAGTATACAGGATTGGGGATAGCTTGAGTTCCAAGAATTAGGAACTTGGAATTACACCAAGACATACTAAAATATATTACATGGTAACAACAAAATATAAATAATCAATATCCTTGTCCAAAAACAGATCAGTGGGAGCTCTTTAGTAATCTAGGATGGATATATATACTCTCCACCATTTTCTTGATGATGTTGGTTATAAGACGATCACAAAACCTAAACCAAATGATATAGAGAAAAGAACAAATCACATGATAGAAATACGAGAACTTACTAATTAGGCGAAGACAGAATTTTATTAATAATCAAATATCGGAGGAGTACTAATCAATGGAGAATAAAAAATCCCTCTCAAAATCCTAGCTCTCTCAAAATTATCAATGGGCTCTCATAAATTAACAAAAGACATCAAATCTAAGTTTAAAATAAGCTATTATATATATAGTATACAAAAGATTTCCACAAATAACTAATTTCTAAACAAAGGAAATATCCTGTAACGACCGTGTTTTCTAATACCTAATAAGATATATTTTATTTCTAGTATCAAATAATTATTTACGTGTTTCGTTGATAAAAGAATATTTTTAAAGTAATGTTAATAAATTCCTAAGCATTGAAATATGATGAAAAGAATTTTCTAAAATCTATTTATATTTTTCTAGGCTTAAATATTTTTATAAAATTTTATTATGCCTCAAAATAATTTACATATTTTTACTATCGATTAAAATAATTATTTCGTAATTAAAATATTTCCAAGAAGAAAATAGATTTTTAAATAATTATAATAATTAACAAATATCATATATATGGATATATTATTTAGTTTTAGCCCAAAATTATTTTTATATTAAAGATAACAATAAAATATATTTTCTGAAATTTTTCCATAATTTTCCCATATTTTAAACTATTTTTAACAATTTTTTAAAAACCCAGTTCAATTTTAAATAATAAACAGTTTATTATTTTTATTTTAAAAAAATATTTAAATCCCCTTGATCCTGGACCGTTGGATACAAGATCCAACGGCCCAGAGCCTTGTGACGGCGCCTACGTGGTGGGGACCACGCGAAAACTCGTGGTCCCCACACGCAGACGCAGACGCAGGGAGTGGCGGACGCGTGGCGCTTGGCGGCTGTGTGGCGGCGCGATCTCGGCCGTTGGATCAATATCCAACGGCCACGAAGCACTGGCGGCGGCGGCAATCATCAACTGTTGATTCTACAATCATTGGGCGGCGCGGATTTTGGGGAATTTTAATAGAAATTTTGGATTTTATGGTTGGTAATAAAACCTTATAAATAGGCACTTCAAATATTGATTTCTCACATCTCAGAACTCCTAAAATTCTGAAAAAAATATCCACGCCTTCGTATCGACGACGCCGACGCTGTGGTTCCACCCAAGTATCTAGGAAAAATCCGAGCGCGGAGCTTTTGAGGATTTAGTACAAGCCTACGTTTTCAACCCATCGGCATCCGACTCAAACAAAAGGTAGGATCCGTCTCTCTCCACTTCTCTGTCGCCTTCTTTCTCATAATGATCTTGGTTTCAACTCCTATATCCCTAATCTCATATTAAAAATATTCTTGCATGCCTATTTTGGTATCTCTTAAAGATAATGTTAACCCATGTTTTAATACGGTCTTTAATTACCTCTGTACGGAAAAAAACATTGTACTCCTATACTACCTGAAATATGATATGCTTAATGTCACAATCCACGGGATATCAATTCACCCCTTACATACCTACACTTACCCCCATTACCTTTGTGATCTCAAAATAGGTTACTTCCACAAAATACCCTCGTTTTATTAAAATGTTGTATTTGTTTAAAATATCCATATGAGATAAAATATTTGGAATAAATATTTTAGATACGACATATATATATTCTACTTACACTTTTTCATCAACTACTGTAATTTTATTAAATCCTTTTACCTTTTGAAAGGGGATAATACTAAATCTAAATAACGGCATATGATTTTTCCAACTTAACCCCTTACTC
Source organism: Agapanthus africanus (assembly GCA_030015575.1). Lineage (NCBI taxonomy): Eukaryota > Viridiplantae > Streptophyta > Magnoliopsida > Asparagales > Amaryllidaceae > Agapanthus > Agapanthus africanus. The sequence continues at coordinate 634,221,038 of JASDDO010000031.1, read as the reverse complement.
GAAAGGATATTTTTATATAAATTCTTCTTAGAATGTTAACTAAAGTTTAACGAGTTACCCTAATAGGGTAATGTTTTACGCGAGTACCTTATGGTTGATAGGTAATTGTCCCTGAAAAAGACATAAATCATGCCGTCCACGTGCAGCGGTTGCCAACACGAACGTATTTTCTAAAATGTTACCTCAAACTTAAAACACTATAATTTCATAAAATTATTATTTACAATAAAATACCTCAATCCATCCTAAAAAAATATAATTTCATTTAAATATCTTGACCTTTACTAAAAGGCTATTTTCAACAAAGACCATAACCCTTATAAATGATATTTTCCAAAAGGATATCTAAAACTTTATTAAAAGATAATTTTCAAATAAATACCATAAGCTTTTATTAAAAGGATATTTTCTCAATAAAATATTATGGGTTTCCAAAACGATAAATATTCCAAACATCATGGTTTTCTTATAAACAATAAATATAATTAAACACTATTATCCTTTATTAACTAAGTGTTCTATAAGATAATACGAAGTACCTTACAAACTTAAGAAGATAACAAGATAAAATGAGTGGTTGTGGAAGGCCATATTAAATGAGATCAACTTCTTGATTACAAGTCTATGACATATACGACACATGATATGGTTAGGGTTAGAATGCGCGGACCTAGGTATGGAATACTTATATATGAGGATCTCTGCAGGTAGGGTGAACAGTCCAATGTGTGGACGACTACTAACCCGATATTCGGACGAATACCAACCCTAGTTAGGGTGAATGGTCTAATGTGTGGACAACTACTAACCCGATATTCGGGTGAATACTAACCCTATTTGAGAGCGAATGAGTCAAAATGTGGATGACATACAATGTGGAAATTCCATGTCTAGAGGTATACGCACTGACTCTAATTCGTCAAGACCTTTATACTGAACCACGGGGATGGGTAGTTTGATTAGGCAAGGAGATTCAGAACTCGGATTCCCCTACTACTCGATCATGATCCCGGAAAGTGAAACGGTACATTTCACTTCCCTAGTTATTGTTCTGTGGCCACAACGGAATAATCGCGAGTATCCGGGCTCTTGTTTGATAAACTAAAACGTTTACAATACCTATTGATACTCAACACAAAACTCACATCATGTGCTATACCCACCTGTTACCTTATCCACCTTTCTTTATGAGACACGAGTTATTCAATATCTTGGATGTGGATATTTTACCATTTTAGACTTGTTGTTTATTATGGAACTGAAGGTTGGAAATTCCTATGCACTTGAGTGATATTCACGCTAGACAAAACTCCATAGTAGTCATGTGACACCTTTCGGGATGTTCACGCTACCGCATCGATTGCCACACCAGGCACGAGCGCTAACTAGTCATGGGATACCTCAAGAATACGAGTATATTCACCGTTCAATTCCATCAATACACACCAGGTTTAACCCGATCTAACTCTTAGTCTGAATATCCATTTGACTTGACTTGAACTTTTACCAACCATATACCTCACACAACCTACTCATATTCACATATACCTCTGTCAACATATCTAATTTGCATACAACCTCATACCTTTATACCCACGTACATCATATTCATTATATTTATATACACCTGTTCATTTTTATACCTTTATTTCCTTATGAGGCAATCCTACCCGAGTATAACTCGCTGACGGACCTTCCTTTTCTTCCTCTATCTTTGGAATGTCCGTCAGATGAAAATGAGTATTATGGCGAGGATCAAGGAGTGGAGCCAACTAATGAAGATTATGCAGACTTGACGATGGAAGATTAACTAGATTTAATTTTTGTTGTTGCCCACATGTTTAGGGCTTTTGTTTCTCCTTTGATGTAATTAAACTACTTAGTTTATTTTACTCTTTCCTTTGTGATGTAATAAAGTTTGGTTAATGGAAATAAATGCCTTTCGCTTTTATTATTTGATTTTGGTATACATCCTTCTTGTTAGATATTCATACGCTTAACGTAACTGTATTGAATAGACCCTCTTCAATACAGTTAGGTTGCGGACTTTGCCACGTCATCCTTCACCTTCTTTTGGAAATCGGGGCGTGACATATCCAGTCCAGATATACGGCAAACGTCTGCACAAGAGATTGGCAGACATATGTCTTTGAAGTCACGAAACTCTCGTGCGCTATTCAGACGTCAGAACAAGGATAAGTCAGACGTATGGTATTCTCATCGAAAAAACAGAGCGCTTGGCAGACGTCTGAACCTTAACGGGGCAGACGTCTGCATAAGGGAAGATCACGTATATGAGGAGGAGGCAAACGTCTGTCGAGATGAACTTCAGATGTCTACCTTCCTGATAACACCAAATCTTCGAGTTCTTCATGATAATGCCGGATCTTCAAAATTTGAAATCTTTAAGGATCTAAATGTGAGGCATATCTAAAAGACGATCAGCACCGTCCATCTTGATTCTTATCATTTGAAATGCAGATGTTCCCTGCCGAAACACGGAGACGCGACCGCGCGGGTCCGTCTTGCCTGAATTTCGGGGCAGATACTAATTGGTCGTCCACCTCTCCGAAGATGCCAAGTTGATTTATGACACCGTATATCAGAGGTTTAAACGGATGCGGCCGATGTAGAAGATTTCGTCAGATTCCCCCTCATTTGAGAGGTTTTTGATTGTGGGGACGCTCTTCCCTGCAGGCGCAAGTCCCTGTAGTTAATTACGCTACCGCATCGCGGTAACAACTTTCTCCTTCTCCAGATGGTCACTTCGTGTCGTGTGTGTTTGTTTTGTTTGTGGTTGCCTGTGGATTGTATACGGAGACTAATTTATGTTGTCGCTCGTAGGGCGTGGATTAGTCCAAATCCGTATCTTCTTAGATTTGGGTTTGGGGGTTGGATTTAAGAATACGTTAGTCTCATTTGAGACTAAGATCAACTTAAACGTTTGTTAAGGATACGTTAGTTTAATTTTTGACTAAGATCAACTTAACGGGATCATTTAGATCCAACAAGAGAGCATTTGGGCTCTATTGTTTAGTTTAAGGACATTGCGGTCGATTACCAGTTTAAGGACATGGTGGTCCAATGTTAGTTTAAGGACATCTCGGTCCAAGGTTAAGGACATCATAGTCCATGGGTTTTAAAGGATCACACAGTCCGAGGTTAAGGACATCATAGTCCATAGGTTTTAAAGGACCCCACAGTCCGAGGTTAAAGACATCATAGTCCATGAGTGTAAGGACCCTACAGTCCGTGGAATGTTTGGTTGTCGGGACCCGTCACCTCTCTGAAGACGCTGAAGGATTATAACGACATATATCAGAGGGGTTCAGAGATATACCCTTGAACCGATATGAGTTGGTTGAAAGATCTGTAGTCCAATTTGGGGCTAAGATCTGTTATCATATTTATGAGTAGATGTGCTCAATTAATATGAGTTGAGGACTTATGGCCAATCTTGGGCTAAGTCCATTCAATTACAATGTCCAGCATTTGTTTTTGAGTTTTTAGATGTTTGTTTGAGCCCAATCCCTTTAAAAATGCTAAGCATTGGTTTGGTCTCTGACAATATTTTATCTTTAGTTGAATGCTGTGCATTTATCATAGCTCCAGGCTTATTCAAAGAACAATTTATGTTCTGTCCAAGCGCATATAAAAGCATGTGGCGCACTTGGCACTAGCACCAGTCGATGAGCGCAGTACGCTATGGTTAAAGCGATAATGCGCTTTGCGCTAGATATGAAGCGCTAATGCGCTTAGCGCTAAATGAAGAGCGCTGATGCGCTTAGCGCTTTGCGCTAGATGTAGAGCGTTGATGCGCTATAGTTGAAGCGTTGAGGCGTTTGGCGCTGGTGCCATATAATGAGCGCAAAGCGCTTTTAGTAATGCAGCGCACACGCGAGGAGCACGTGGCGCGCTTAGCGCTAGCCAATGAGCGCAGTGCGCTGTGTTTGAAGCGCTATGGCACTGCAGCGCTTTGCGCTAGATGAAGAGCACTAAGGCACTTTTAAATTAGGAGCGCTAAAGCTCTTCTTAGGTTAACTTTGCGCTCTGAAGATTATCTTTTCTTTGATAAGAGACTTTGTCTCAAGATTCTAAGAGCAAAGTTCTTAGTTTATAGGAGATATTTCAATCTCTTTTTGATGAAAGGCTTTGCCATTATGGATCTGTGATCCTGAGAGAATTGAATAATTCACCCCCCCTTTATAATGAGATGTTCATAATCTCTTTTGTGAAAGACAATTTGTCTTATAGATTTATGATCTGTGAAAGAAGTAAATACTTCTTTTTATATTGAGATGATTTCGTCTTTCTGTTCTTTTTTGCCTTGAAAAGAATTGTCTTCTTTTGCTGAGAGCTTCTTCTTCTTCCTGAGATTTTCTTAAAGTTTATAGGGGTTCCTCTCTTTGAGACTTGAAGTCTCGGGGCCTTTATATAGGGCAAGCTGATTTGTTCAATCGGTTAAAGAGATTTATTCTCTAATTGATTTGGGAATTTCCCCATCGTCAGATCTTTGATCCAAGGGCTTCTGGTTTACAAAAGATAATCTTCTTGTTTTTTAACAAGATTGGGAAATCTTTCCCCCTTACAGAATCTGTTCTGTATTTTAGTGATTTTTAATCACCATTGGATCATTGATCCAACGGTGTTCCAAATTCAGGGCATAATCTTTTCTGTTTGGAAAGATTCAACAGAATTTCATTCTTGTTAATTGATGATTTAATCATATCCGTTGGATATTTGATCCAACGGTGAGGAACATTTAGTTCCAGCGCTAGCGCTTATGCGCTCTGCCCATGGTGCGCTACTTGGAGCGCAGCGCTCTTAGCGCTAGCGCGCACGTGCTTTGCACATGGCGCGCTACTTGGAGCGCAGCGCATCTAGCGCTAGCGCCTATGCGCTTTGCACGGGGTGCGCTAGTTGTAGCGCAGCGCTTTTATAAAAGCGCAGCTTTATTTCAAATTTTGAATTCTGAACAGAGCTTTGCTCTAATTGGGGAAACAACAGATACACCAAATCTCATATATTTTTGTTGCGGATGGAAGAAACCGATGCACGGAATAATACTCGCAACAACACCCAAATCATGCAAACATAATTACGCAATTAAACGACGAAAGAACAATATAAATACGCGAGAATAAAAATAGGAAATCAAGCATAGAGAGGCAAGGGATTTATTAACGAGATTCACCTACCGTATGGCTGGTCTCTAGCAGAGCAGAATCCGCAAACGTCCACTATAATCTTGAATCAAGTACACCACGAGTAATCCGAGGAGTTTTATCTCAAAACTTTCTAGATCTAAGCCTTTACCCTCTCATATAATGAGCTCTCTTCTATTTGGCTGTAGTTTTGGTATACAAAATACATATGAGAGATCCTTATTTATACACAAACCAATTCCTTAATTAAGTAACTACCATAATTAAAAATCTACCATAAGATACTCATCCTATTCCAACTATGACTCTGTCATCTTCTTAATTAAAAAACTGCCATAATTAAGAAACTACCATAAGACATCACTTAATTAAGAAATCTTGGTTTTGCTAAAATATGATATGGTTTGTGTTTGAAGTTTCTCCATAATTTCAACAATCTCCCACTTGGAGATACTTCAACCTTGATTTTCAATGCTAGTAGACTTCACACGACTCTACTCTACTCTACTCTCTCCTCATCAGATTTTCATGGAGAGGTTCACCAACCTGCAATAGAGATCCAGCTTATCTTTGTCTACGACCTTGGTGAACATATCCACCGGATTCTTTTCTTCAATGATCTTCTGCAGTGCCAACTTGTCTTTTTCCTTTATCCTATACACTTATCTATTTAGCAACGCCTTTCGATTCTTAATTAGCTTCACTAGGTCTCACGTACAGTTCTTCTTTAAAGAATCCATATCTTCGTCCATAGCTTGCTCCCACTGCTTTCTAACACCGTCACTTGTTGCTTGTGTAAGGGTTCGGGCTCTCCTGAATCTGTGTACAAAACGAAGTCGGTCACAATTCTTTTAGGTATTCTCCTTTCTCTTATAGATCTCCTCAGAACTAGCACATCCGGTTGTTGAACATGGTCACCATCCTGTTCTTGAACATGATCCTACACTGCAGATTCCTCCAAGTACTGATCACCACCTATAGATACATGAATGCTCTCTTGAGTTCCATCTAGATCAACGAATTCACTTACTACACCTTCCTTGGCTTGATTTTCTTCTTTGTACAAGTACTCCTTATCAAAGATGATGTTCCGGCTTCATATTACTTTCTTACTTGTGTAATCCCACAGTCTATATTCGAACTCATCCTCACCATATCCGATGAAAGCGTACTTCCTAAACTTGGAATCAAGCTTACTTCTTTCCACCTTATCAATCAAATAATAAGCAACCTAGTCAAACACTTTTAGACGCGAGTAATCAACTGGTTTACCTGACCAATTTTCCTCCGAAATGCCTCTATCAAGGGCACTTACCGGGCTTCTGTTGATCAAGTACACAGCAGTATCAACCACTGTTGCCCATATGAAATTAGCGCACTTGTTGGGCTTCTGTTGATCAAGTACACAGCAGCATCAACCGCCGTTGCCTATAGGAACTTTGGCACATCCTTGTCCAAGGTCATGCTCCGCACCCGCTCTAGGATCGTCTTGTTCATCCTTTCAGCGATGCCATTTTATTGTGGCGTCCCCGGTACTATCTTCAGCCAACGAATACCCTTCTGCAAGCAAAACGTCTCGAACTCTTGTGTGTAGTATTCCCCTTCATTATCGGGCTTAAGACATTTAATCTTTAGCCTCATTTGGTTCTCCGCATGCATAATCCAGTGTTTGAAAATACCAAACACATCGGACTTCTTCTTTATTGCATACACCCATGTCTTCCATCTTGCATTGTCGATGAACGTCACGAAGTATCGATTACCTCCATAAGACTCCACTAAGGCTTCACCCCATACGTTCGTATGCACCATCTCCAGCTTCTTGGTCTTTTTTGCTACGCCTTCAATCTAAAATTTGAGCGCGTTTTGCTTCTCTCATGTACAACTCTCGCACAACCCCAACCCTACCTTCTTCGACCCCGAAAGAATCCTTCTTTCTTAAAGAATTTTTATGTTCTTCTCGCTGAGGTGCCCCAATCGTCTATGCCATAACGAAGTATCCGAATTTAGCTTCGAACCCGTTGCCAATGAAACTAAACCTCTGCTACCCTCACTGAAGGAATATAACAAACCGCTCAACTTGCCCCTAGCAACCACTAACAACCCTTTGGTAATCTTCCACTGCGAATTTCCAAACGTTGTGATAAAACCTTCGTTATCATGTAGAAATCAATCTCTTCTTCAAATCTGGAATATGATGAGCATTCTTCAATTTTAATTGACCACCTCCTGATGGTTGCAAGATGATTGTCTCTTTTCCAACGATCTTGTATGGCTGACTGTTTCCCGCCGTCACATGCCCAAGGTCCCTCTGAACATACTCGCTGAAGTGATGTCCCCCGAAGTGCAATGGAAGGATGCTCCGGAATTTAGGAACCAAGTATCCGCCTTGTGTTCTTGCTCCTATGTTCTTGGGTAGACACCATATTAGCTTCTTTTCCATCTGCCTTCTCATTCATGTCTTCCTTTGGAGCTTTACAGTTACTTTTCTTATGACCCTTCTTTCTATAATTCCAATACGCACCTTGGATTTTTCCTTGTGATTTTCTTTGACTTTTAGACTTGCCCTTCTTTCCTTTCCCCCTTTCCATCATTCTACCGCTATTCTCCACCGAAAGTACGGAAGTTCCCGAACTCCCACTCCCGACCTTTCTCCGCATCTCATCGTTAATATGCAACCCACTGCATCATTAAACGTGAGAGTCCCCGAGATCGAGTTGCTAACCGCCATCACTAGGTTCTCCCAACTCTCCGGCAACGAACAGAGGAATAGAAATGCTCGAATCTCGTCTTCAAAGACGATTTTCACCGATTCGAGTTGGCTTGTCATGCTGGTTAACTCATTCAGGTGCTCCGTCACCGAGCCGTTTTCAGCCATCTTCATGTTGAAAAGCTTCTTCATCAAGTATATTTTGTTTGATGTTGTAGATTTCTCATACAATTCCGCCAACGTCGTCATTAGCGCCATGATTTTCTTCTCCTTTGAGATATTAAAGACCATCCACGGAGTCAATGACAACCTGATTGTTTCCAGGGCTTTCCTATCCAAATGGTTCCACGCCTCATCAACCATTTTCTGGGGCTTTTCTCCAAGCAACAGAAGAAACATGTCATTTTGATATAAGCAATCCTCCATCTACATGTGCCCCAAACCAAAATTATGAGCATTGAACTTTTCGATTGTTACTTTATCATTCGCAATCTTTCGTCTCTGTAGCAGCCAACTTGACTTCTCATTTGAACTGAACCAACACCTTCAAAACGACGATCTAAAGAAGCGTGGAGATGATATAGTTGTTGTTACCCACCGTTGACCTAGATCGTAAATTTGAAGAATTCTAGGTCCCTTAAATTTTGTTCTGATACCAGTTGTTGGGATGGTAGAAGTTGATGCACGGAACAATGCTCGCAACAACATCCAAATCACGCAAACATAATCACGTAATTAAATGACGAAAGAACAATATAAATTTACGAGAATAAAAATAGAAAATCAAATACAGAGAGACAAGAGATTTGTTAACGAGGTTTACCAACCGTATGACCAGTCTCCGGCAGAGCAAAATCTGCAAATAACTACTATAATTTTGAATTAAGTACAACAGGAGCAACCCTAGAAGTTTTCTTTCACAACTCTTTAGATTTAAGCCTTTACCTTCACATACAACGATCTCTCTTCTATTTGGTTGTAGTTTTGGTGTACAAAATACATATGAGAAGTCTTTATTTATACACAAACCAATTCCTTAATCAAGTAACTACCATAATTAAGAATTTGTCATAATACATTCATCTTATTTCAACTAAGAGTCTATCATCTCCTTAATTAAGAAACCGTCATAATTAAAAAGCTGACACAAGACATCTCTTAATTAAGAAATCTTAGTTTTGATAAAATGTGATATAGCTTGTATTTGAAGTTTCTCCATAATTTCAACAATTTTAACTCATTTTCATCGTTGATTTAGTGATATAAAATTTCTTAAAAAGTTTTGTTGTTGGAAAACCGTTAATTGCTGTATCAATATCTTAGTCGATGACTATGAAGATAGCGGGTGCCGATCGTCAAAACAAATTGTTGAGGACATACTTTCTTTGACATCATAGAAGGTAATTCTCTTCTAAAAGCCATTGTAAGAAATTTTTATCAAAACAATCGTAATTATGATAGCAAATGGTAAAATTTCAGATGCAGAAGATAAGGGTTCCCAATTATAATCAAAGTTTATCAATTTTTCTAATCGAGTCCAAACTCATGAATACAATGCGCTCAATGTGACGAATAGGTGATCCAAATTGATCATCACAATCCACTCAAAATTAAGACCCACACTCATCTCATCTGCTACTATATCCACTATATATACATTATTTATCATGCGTGCCTTCCTCTAACAAAGTGCATGAAATCATTCGAATTCGCATTCATCTTTGACTCCCACGGCCTCATATTATATATATCTCCTACAATTACATCATTACCCCCCCCCATATGGTCCCATCGTAATTTCGCTAAAAATCAGGGTTCCGTTTGAATCACTCGGCGTCGGCATCGAGAGAAGGGACGGCTGTGATTTTGTTTACAGGATCACGTGACAGCCGACGCCCGCGAATCTTGATTCACGCGGGAACACAGCTGGACGATGCTGGACGCCACGTCAGCGTGACGGTCGTCCACGAGGGACGCGGAATTTGTGGGCCCCACAGAACAAAGTATGAACATAAAGCAAGCATACTATAATTCAATTTCATTTTTTTTAATACACAATTTAATTGATTTTCTTTGATGATCCATCTCTCATATATATAGCATAAAAACAAATTGAGAATTTGTGAAAGCTTGATTCTAATAACCATTAATGTAAGCGCCGCCTCGGCATAGCTTGATTATGTTAACTGTAGCTGTAGTTCATCACCGTTATCTGGTTCCACCGAAATAAATAATATTACCAAAAGTATTAAAGGAAAGATAAAAAAAAATGATCACTGATTTGTTAGTAACGTTAGTCGGTCGTTACATAATTAGTTTGTAAATTGCAATAAGAGGTAAAAATCAATCATTCAACATTTTATTCGATCGATCGGCGTTCATCATCATCGTCTTTATCATCTAAGATACAGATTAGAAAGTAGAAGTTATAATTAATGAGAAACACTTAGACATTGCAGTTAATCACTTGTTTATATTGTATTCAACGTATCCAACTTTCAAATTCAAAGTTTTGTTGGCTGATAATGATATATGAAAGCTCACGTTCATTGTACCCATTGAAATAGTTAGTAAGAGACATATAATTGAACAAGACACATAGAAAGCTATTTTGTTTTGAAGCATAAAATAAAGAGTAATCCTTTATCTACGTGGCTTGAAATCCCATCTTATATTCATGATATTTATCTTTTGGATAGATTGTGGTAGATTTTAAGCCAGGTAGGTTAAGCATTTTTCTAAAATAAACAGCTTTTGCCTTCAATTTCAAACACGGGGTAAAAAATCTAATTGAGAGCCATTTTCTCTCTCTTTTTAATCCCTTGTTGTCTTCACTTAACTGATTAAGCACATGAATTTGGGTACAAATTCCTTTTTTTTTTCGGTGCATGTTCTCAGATATTTATGATCAATTATAAGAATGCAAGATATACATAATTTAAAAAAGAATAAAACACCTTTGTCTATACTTATGAATTATAATGATTTTGGCCATTTTGGCGATGCAGTTGAGTTTAGATAACATGGGCATCATATAAAGTTATGTAAATTTAACTCTAAAATTTTAACTATGTCATGTTTGGTTCTCATTTTGGAGTTTAGATTAGATAACTAGAGTTTCATAAACTCCAATTCAATTAGAGTTTTCTAAACTCCAAAAAAAAAATTGAGAAGAAAACACTCATATATATTGAAGTTTAGAAAACTCCACAATAAAACTTTGAAGTTTAGATAACTCCAATGCCAAACGCTTAGCTAAATTTTAAAGTGGAGTTAGTTAAAATTTGAAGTAGAGACAGGAGGGACCTACAAACTAGAGTTTGCATTCCGTACTGATGGAGGTTGGAATCTCCTTCAGATGTTGTCCTTCGTCGATCTTGCGGCCAGTGGGGCTGAACGGTTGAGATTTGTTGTGAAAAATTGTGCGTGTGGATCTTAATGGGTTGTTGACGCCGAGCTACTTGCAAAGGAAGTCCCAGGGTGGGAAACCACCGTAGGACCCTCCGACGATCAAGTAAGTACCGAGAAATAGATGGACAGGGTAGCGGCGTATTGGATTCAATTTGAGTTATCTGAGTCGTCTGGAAGAGGGGTTTATATAGCGGTTGCATGGAATGAGCCGACGCGAGATTCTCGTCGTCCGTTACGCCCTTGCGTCACGTTCGCGTTGATGGCGGGATACACCCATTAATGGTGAGATACACTCATTAATAGCGAGATAGGTCAGCGTGGGATGCGGGACGTGAAGCGGCGGAGATCTCGTTGTGGTGAGATACATGGAGCCGTTACGGGGGCGCTCGGGCTTCATGCTCCCGGCCAAATAGGGACACAGAGGAATCTCAGATAAAGGATAGCTCGGAGACGAGCAAGTGAGCTGAGGAGTCTCAGCTATATGATAGCTCGGAGATGAGCTATTGGCTGGTGGCCAGCTGAAGGGGGAACATACTCTGGAGAGGTTGTCACGCCCCGCTTCCCAGAGTACGCTAAGATGGGCACGTGACATAGCCAACCATGCTACTTGTGGATAGAAAAAATCCTTCCACGGTCACATTACGGCTGTAGAGATATCAAGAACAGGAAAGTAAACTAACTATCTAGTACATGTCCATGAGCCAGAATGAATGAGTCAAGAAATAATAATATGCGGAAGCAAAAGAATACAATAAATGAAACACCTGGAAAGTAAAACTGCATACCAACAGGATCCTTACCGCTCGGTCTAACAGCGGCAAAACTCCTGATCAGTCTGCAACAAAGGTAGAGGATCTGGGCCATGCAAAACCCAGACGTCAGCGCGTCATAACATCAAGCAATAATATAAACATGGGTAGTAAGACATGCAGGTATGAGTATGAGCAAGAATATAATGAGAATATATAACAGTGAATGTGTCAGTATAAATGACGTGCAGAGATATCTAAACTGTGCTACGTGGTTATCTATTCTAAAGTCTTCGAAACCAAGTAGTGTAATCCTCATCGTAAACCATCGGTGATTATTCCGTAACGCCCGGAAAAACGGCAAACAATGGGTATTCCGTAACGCCCGGAAAAACGGCAAACAATGGGTATTCCCTTTGAGTTACGTTCGGTTACAATACTGATTTTCCCATACCCCCAAATTATATATGTTCAAGTCAAGTATTAAATAATCTAGAGCTAATGCCAACACAGGATCAGACATGTACATGTTTGTCTGGATAGACAACAGGAATGGTCCGTAAGGACAACATGTTATGTTTGTTGGCATTAGACACAAGATCAGGTAACAGGTAAAGCCATGGTACATCAGGTCAAGCCAGGTAATGTATAAAGGTGTCATGTCATGTCAAGAGTGTACGGTACCATGTCATGTCAAGTAGGAAGTGTAACAGGTCATGTCAGGAAGCACAAGATGTCATGTGGGTGCTCATAATCAAACTAACATAAGCATGTGTATAAATAAACAAGCATGGGTACTATCAGAACAATAAACTGGAACATGTAATATGATATGAAAATAGATATAATTTCAAGGATATGAATGCACAGTTATCGATTAGGGTTACATTTATAGTTCCAATATTAATTAGGATGCAATTTATTAAACATGGAGTGTTAATATTACAGTATTATGTAGTAATGTGATCTATGAATGCAATTATATGTATCTTAAATGCGATGGATGCAAACGGGTATCCGAAAAGTTATAAAACTATAAAATGGTAATGTGGGATGTACAACTAAGTAATATGTGATATAAATATTGATATAATAATATTAATATGGATAGCATATTCAAAGCGATTAATAACTATAAAAGTGGTATTGATTAACCATGCACAAGAAAGTTCCGTTCAGAAATTCAGCGTCACCCTGATTTGTAAAATAGCTTAAAAATAACAAACGTTCTCCAAAAGGGACGTGTCTTATACCAAAACAAATATAATTCAATAAGGTTTTCATTTTTATAAGTATAAGCATCTCAGATTGTCCCTACAAAAAGCTATGAACATTCGAAGTTGAAAGTTTGCTGCTGGAATTTCCCTGGACAGCAGTTTAGAGACATTTTCATTTGCATTTTATGTTATTTAAACAATTTATTTTGCAATTAAATATTTCATAGAGTTATAATATTCTGAGTTAGCTTCGTAACGAACTAAAGAACGTATACTAATGATTTTTCTATGATTTATAATGAATTTTATAAGGTAAGGTGTACAGTAAATTTTTGATTTATCGTATCCGCTTTTTCAACGACGTTTCATGTGTAAAATATAATATTTTCAAATTCATAATATTATAAAATGCAGATTATAAACTAATTAAAGATAATAATAAGAAATATTACGACGATATATATTTTAAATGATATGGATGCAGTATAATGTAATCTAGTATGTCACAAGATAAGTTTTCATGATCTAGATTTAATATGATATAAACGGATGCAAACGGAATATCGAAACGTTATAAAATTAAACATGAGGCACTAGATTTAAACTATAGGTATGGTATTTATTTAAATAGGTATAAAATGAATTATATAGCATGTAGCAAGATTAACTTGCCTAGACGGAACAAGAACGGATGTGTACGGAACGTCCTTCGTCGGCGAAATGTCGCGACGCGCGCACGGTACACGGAACGGTTCCAAACAACGCACGAGGGTGATCACGCAAGTCAGGTACGTTCACTGGATCACTCGGATCATCAGCGACGAGCACGGCTCCGGCGGTGATCACCGGAATCAAGAAACAAGATCAAGAAAAAGAAAGAAGAAAGAAGAAAAAGAAGTAAGAAGAAGTGGTTGTGTATTAAATAAGGAAAGAAAAATTAACTAAATAATATATATATAAATATATATATGCAGAGGAGAGAGAGAGAGAGAGAAAGGAGTTGTTAGTTTGTTAGGAAATTAGATTTTAAATTTTAAAAGATTTTTAGATTTAAAATTTTAGATAAGAGGTTTCAGTTTGTTAAAGAAATCGTATGAAAATATTTAAACTAAATTTTTAAAATTAAATAAATTGAATTTTGGCGGGATACAAAAATATTTCAAAACGCGTCCGGGTCGGATCTAAAAATTCAGATTTAAAATACGAAAAATATGTGCGACTTTCAAAATTCAAAATGAATGTTCAGGTAACGAAAATGCATACCCCCAAGAACGGATGCACGTACATGCGCGTAGCCATCCAAACACGTTCGTTTCACTGAACGGGACGAGAACAAGATGCGCGGATGCTACCACGGGGTTAGGGGTATCATGCAGGCTATGAAATGCAATTTTAAATTATTTTACATGACCTAAAATGTTATATGGTAAAATATGCAATGCCAGGTAAAATGCCAGTATGCAGTATACATGAGATGCATGTGTCTATATAACAACTCAGGGTAATCTATAAATATGAATCAAATAGGTTCAAGCAAGCGGGTCGGGTCGAATGCAATGTAAAATGTAAAATACTATTCGCACCCAAAATACGATAAATCAGGATAATACCACAATTAAGGAAATACGAGAACTGGAATTGGTATAAATGAACTAGGATGTTACATTATACCCAACTACAAAAGAATTTCGTCCTCGAAATTCCAAGAACAAGAAAGGATAAACAATCAATAACTACAAGAATAGATGTGGAAACTTCTGTCGGATTTCATCTTTTCGTTCCCAAGTTGATTCTCCATGCGAGCGATTTCCCCAAGAAACAAGTACGGGAGGGATAACCTTGTTCTTAAGAACATTTTCCCTTCGATCCACAATCGACATCGGTCGTTCCTCAAAAGTCCAATCTTCACGTACGGTTAGCTCCGATTGATCCAACACATATGTTTCATCTCGAACATACTTACGGAGTTGAGATACGTGAAACATGTCATGAACATTCGCCAAGGGCTGCGGTAACACCAAACGATACGCCACATCTCCAACACATTCCAAGATCTCAAAAGGTCCAACGAATCGAGGACTGAGCTTTCCTCGACTTCCGAAATGAATCACCCCTCTAGTCGGTGATATCTTCAAGAATACAAAATCACCAACGTCGAACTCTAGAGGTCTTCTCGATGTATCTGCCCAACTCTTCTGTCGGTCTTGTGTTGCTTTTATATGATTCCGGATAGTATTAACCTTCTCAACGGTCTGTACGATCAAATCCGGTCCGAACAATCTTCGTTCTCCAATATCGTCCCAACAAACTTGTGAACGACACTTGCGACCATATAATGCTTCGAATGGAGCCATCTGAATAGTCTCCTGAAAGCTGTTGTTGTACGAAACTCCACCAAGTGTAGATGATCCTTCCATGAACCCTTGAAGTCTAACATGCAAGCTCTCAACATGTATTCAAGAGTTTGGATCGTTCTCTCCGACTGGCCATCTGTTTGAGGATGATAAGCTGTGCTAAACTTCCATCGAGTCCCCAAACTTTCCTGTAAGCTCATCCAGAAGTGTGATAAGAATCGGGTGTCATGGTCGGACACGATGCTCACAGGTACTCCATGCAATCTCACAATCTCCTGCATGTACCGTTCTGCCAACGCTTCCGTTGACTGACCAACTCGAAACGATATGAAGTGAGCTGCCTTGGTCAATCGATCAACAATCACCCAAACTGCATTGATGCCCTTTGGACTCCACGGTAAAGCTGTCACGAAATCCATGGTTATATGTTCCCACTTCCATTGAGGAATCGGAAGTGGTTGCAATAAACCTGCAACCCTTTGATGTTCAGCCTTAACTTGCTGACACACTAAGCACTTTGCCACAAAGCGGCCAATCTCCCGTTTCATGCCTTCCCACCAGAAATGCCGTCGTAAATCTCGGTACATCTTCATGCCTCCTGGATGTACGGAATACGCGGAACTGTGTGCCTCCCTCACAACTTCTTCACGGATATCTCCCTTTGGCACACACAAACGGCTACCATACCGCAACGAATCACCTTCATGAATCAATAAGTCCGTTCGAAGTCCAGCTTCAACCTGTTCTCGAAGCTTCTGCAATCTTGGGTCCTGCAGTTTCGCTGCTTTAAAATTCTCGATCAACGACGACTGTACTTGCAGTTACAACAACTGTCCCGAAGAATGCGGTAGCATGATCTCCAACTCGAATCTCCGAAAGTCTTCCATAATCTCCTTCTGTGCAGTCAACATCTGAATTGCTGGCACCCGACTAAGCGCATCCGGTACAACATTAACTTTCCCCGGATGGTACTTAAGATCGAGATCGTAGTCAGCCATCAGCTCCAACTATCTATGCTGCCTCATATTAAGCTCCTTCTGCGTGAACACATACTTCAAGGTTTTGTGATCAGTAAAAACTTCGACCCTTTCGCCCAATAAGTAGTGTCTCAAAATCTTTAAAGCGAAAATCACAGCTTCTAGCTCCAAATCATGAATTGGGTAATTCTTCTCATGGGTCTTCAACTGTCTCGATACGTAGGCTATAACCTTCCCATGCTGCATCAAACATATCCAAATCTTTTTTTTTCCAGATACGTCGCTATGAAACACCAATTCTCCAGAACCGTCTGATACGGTCAAAATAAGAACGGTTATCCATCCTTGCCTCAACCCCTCAAAGGCTGACGCACACTTATCCGTCCACACCAATGGTACTTCCTTACACGTAAGCTTGGTCAGAGGCTTAGCCAAACGAGCAAAATTCTCCATGAACCTTCTGTAATACCCGGCAAGTCCAAGAAAGCTTCTGATCTCAGCAACGTTCTTCGGAATCGGCCAATCTCGAACTGCTGCAATTTTTCGGGGCCAACGGCGATTCCATCTCCGGATACGACGTGCCCCAAAACTTCACTTCTTCAAGCCAAAACTTGCACTGGCTCATCTTTGCATATAATCTTTCTTGCCTCAATGTCTGCAGTGTTATCTTCAAGTGTTATGCACGCTCTTCAATACTCCTTTGAGTAGACCAGAATATCATCAACGAACACCACTATAAACTGGTCCAAGAATGGTAAAAAGATTTGGTTCATCAAGTCCATAAATATCGCCGGTGCATTCGTGACTCCGAATGGCATCACTAAATACTCGTAATATCCATACCGAGTTCGGAACGCGGTCTTGCAAATATCTTCTGATTTAACTCGGACCTGATGATATCCGGATTGCAAATCCAGCTTCGAGAATACCCTCGCGCCACTGAGTTGCTCGAATAATTCGCCAATGCGAGGGATCGGGTACTTGTTCTTAATAGTCACCCGGTTTAATTCTCGATAATCGATGCACATCCTCCTTGTGCCATCTTTCTTCTTTACTAGAAGAACTGGAGCTCCCCAAGGTGAGTTATTGCTGCGAATCCAACCCTTCTCAAGTAATTCAGTACCTGCTTCTTGACTTCTTCCAACTCCACTGGTGCCATCGGGTAATACGCCTTTGAGATTGACGCTGCACCAGGAACAAGATTAATCATAAACTCCACATCTCGTTTTGTGGTAAACCCGAGATGTCCTCGAACACGTCCATGAATTCTCGAACTATAGCCGGTGCTTCTTCTTTACCAACTTCCATCGACGAAAGAACATTGTTTGTCGGCCTAGCCCTAAACTCGACTGACCCGACAGAACCGCTTCCTCCAGCAAAACAAACTCCGGATGTCCGGGAATCTGGAAAATCACCTTACTTTCCTTACAATCAATATGAGCGTGGAAAGTGCCGAGAAAATCCATTCCCAAGACAACAACAAACAAAGGGATGCACCAGAATTGAATAATTCTAATGCGGGGAAGACATGATCAAGTAGGATACCTGAAACGATTTCACCTGAAGCCAAACACTGAAGAAGATAAGCACGGTAAACAGAATTCAAGCTTGCGATAAAACATGAAATAGAATGCAAGAGAAGCAAAGTAATATAACGACCATGAAATAAGAAAGTGAATCAAGACTAGGACTCCAAGTTACTTAAATAGAGTACCGCATTGTAACCATGCTGTAGTTCATAGTTACAATCACATAACTCCACTCAAGTCGCCCAAATCCTAATATCAGAATCCAAGGGACAAGGAGAAACAATAGGGAACCAAAAGGTTTCAAGTTGAAATGCAAAGCGGTTTGCATATCATCAAGACGACGATCAAGAGAAAGATAAGATTCAAGAATCACGAGAACAAGGTGGCAGAAAATGTTCCTAATCTCGAGTATTCCGATTCATGTATTGGGTCTAATACTCAACTACAAAAGAATCAACCCGATTAACCTATATCCTATGGCTCTGATACCAAAAGAACCATGTCACGCCCCGCTTCCCAGAGTACGCTAAGATGGGCATGTGACATAGCCAACCATGCTACCTGTGGATAGGAAAAATCCTTCCACGGTCACATTACGGCTGTAGAGATATCAAGAACAGGAAAGTAAACTAACTATCTAGTACATGTCCATGAGCTAGAATGAATTAGTCAAGAAATAATAATATGCGGAAGCAAAAGAATACAATAAATGAAACACCTGGAAAGTAAAACTGCATACCAACAGGATCCTTACCGCTCGGTCTAACAGCGGCAAAACTCCTGATCAGTCTGCAACAAAGGTAGAGGATCTGGGCCATGCAAAATCCAGACGTCAGCGCGTCATAACATCAAGCAATAATATAAACATGGGTAGTAAGACATGCAGGTATGAGTATGAGCAAGAATATAATGAGAATATATAACAGTGAATGTGTCAGTATAAGTGATGTGCAGAGATATCTAAACTGTGCTACGTGGTTATCTATTCTAAAGTCTTCGAAACCAAGTAGTGTAATCTTCATCGTAACCCATCGGTGATTATTCCGTAACGCCCGGAAAAACGGCAAACAATGGGTGTTCCGTAATGCCCGGAAAAACGGCAAACAATGGGTGTTCCGTAACGCTCGGAAAAACGGCAAACAATGGGTATTCCCTTTGAGTTACGTTCGGTTACAATACTGATTTCCCCATACCCCCAAGTTATATATGTTCAAATCAAGTATTAAATAATCTAGAGCTAATGCCAACACAGGATCAGGCATGTACAGGTTTGTCTGGATAGACAACAGGAACGGTCCGTAAGGACAACAGGTTATGTTTGTTGGCATTAGACACAAGATCAGGTAACAGGTAAAGCCATGGTACATCAGGTCAAGCCAGGTAATGTATAAAGGTGTCATATCATGTCAAGAGTGTACGGTACCATGTCATGTCAAGTAGGAAGTGTAACAGGTCATGTCAGGAAGCACAAGATGTCATGTGGGTGCTCATAATCAAACTAACATAAGCATGTGTATAAATAAACAAGCATGGGTACTATCAGAACAATAAACTGGAACATGTAATATGATATGCAAATAGATATAATTTCAAGGATATGGATGCACAGTTATCGATTAGGGTTACATTTATAGTTCCGATATTAATTAGGATGCAATTTATTAAACATGGAGTGTTAATATCACAGTATTATGTAGTAATGTGATCTATGGATGCAATTATATGTATCTTAAATGCAATGGATGCAAACGGGTATCCGAAAAGTTATAAAACTATAAAATGGTAATGTGGGATGTACAACTAAGTAATATGTGATATAAATATTGATATAATAATATTAATATGGATAGCATATTCAAAGCGATTAATAACTATAAAAGTAGTATTGATTAACCATGCACAAGTAAGTTCCGTTCAGAAATTCAGCGTCACCCTGATTTGTAAAATAGCTTAAAAATAACAAACGTTCTCCAAAAGGGACGTGTCTTATACAAAAACAAAGATAATTCAATAAGGTTTTCATTTTTATAAGTATAAACATCTCAGATTGTCCCTACAAAAATCTATGAACATTCGAAGTTGAAAGTTTGCTGCTGGAATTTTCCTGGACAGCAGTTTAGAGACATTTTCATTTGCATTTTACGTTATTTAAACAATTTATTTTGCAAGTAAATATTTCATATAGTTATAGTATTCTGAGTTAGCTTCGTAACGAACTAAAGAACGTATACTAATGATTTTTCTATGATTTATAATGAATTTTATAAGGTAAGGTGTACAGTAAATTTCAGATTTGTCGTATCCGCTTTTTCAACGACGTTTCATGTGTAAAATATAATATTTTCAAATGTATAATATTATAAAATGCAGATTATAAACTAATTAAAGATAATAATAAGAAATATTACGACGATATATATTTTAAATGATATGGATGCAGTATAATGTAATCTAGTATGTCACAAGATAAGTTTTCATGATCTAGATTTAATATGATATAAACGGATGCAAACGGAACATCGAAACGTTATAAAATTAAACATGAGGCACTAGATTTAAACTATAGGTATGGTATTTATTTAAATAGGTATAAAATGAATTATATAGCTATCGACAAGATGCGCACAGCCCATGGGTTGGGTCTGATCTCAAAGAGCATGCGAGACCGCTCGATAGATATTCTTCGCCGATCTTTCGAACAATGGCTGATCATAGCTTCATTCCCGGCAGCGGGAGTCCCTGATAGAACCGTAGCTGCTCAGGTCTTTGGGCATAGGCAGAGGGAGTGATGGGATGCTGCCTAAGCTCGGCTGTCGGATCTTTGCTTTGAGTATCACGATCAATACTTTCAAGTCACCCTTCCCCCTTTGCTGTAATCATTACGATGTATAATTTCTTTGCGAGCCCCCGGGCATTTTTGTAAGGCCGAGGAGCCGAGAATACCTCTTATCAATAAAATTTATCTTTTGCTTATGAATTTCTCTTCGCTCAGAGTGTCTATCGTTGAAAAGTTTTGTTTCTCTTTGCAAGTGCATGTAGATCTGTGCTCCTCCCTCCCTCATTTCCCCAAACTCGAGGTAGGACGGATGGAGCGGTACTTAAGTCGGCTACCTATAGACATGCCCACGTTATATTCATCTGAGTAAAAGGGTGGTCCAGGGTACTTCGCTTGCCTCCGATCCGGGCTGGAGAGAGATAGCCCGCCGGCTTGTGAGAGGGCTTAGGATTCACGGGTTTGGCTGGGCAGGAATCTACCCGTCGTGAATGGATGCGACAAACAGGAGGCTGTCCGTCGATCTCGGAACCGAGCATGAAACTACTCGTGTGAGGGCTTAGCTCGGAAACTAAAGCAAATTTAAATAACAGAAAAAAGGAATCTCGTTATTTAAGAGAGCAAAAATTCATCTATACAATTTAAGCTTTTTGGTATTATACGGCTGCGGAAAGTTATGCCCCAAGGAATCTTGGAGGCGGTAGGCTCCTCCAGGCAACGCCTCGGTCACAAGAAGGGATCGTCCCATTTCAGGGAGAACTTGTGCAGCTTCCCTTGGTCCTCAAATTCATTTCGTTGTAGGACTTTGTCTCCTGTTTTGAATGCTCGGTGTTTGACCCGGGCATTGTAATATCGGACGGTCTGTTGCTGATATGCGGCCATCTTTATTTGTGCCCGGTCTCTCTTTTCCAGTAGGATGTCCAAGTTGCTTCGAAGGGCTAAGACATTGGCCTCGTCGTTGAAGTGTTCAACTTGATAACTGGGTGGGCCAATTTCCACGGGCACCATCGCTTCGGTGCCATAACAGAGACTAAATGGGTTTCCCTCGTGGGTGTCTTCTTCAACGTACGCAATGCCCACAGCACCCGTGGCAGTTCCTCGATCCATCCGCTCTGTCTTCATTCCAGGCGGGCTCTAAGGCCCCGGATGACACCTCGGTTCGCTATCTCGACTTGCCCGTTGCACTGGGAATGTGCGACCGTGGAGAACTTCATTAATATGTAATAGCTACCACAGAATTCTCTGATTTTGTCATTTTCAAAGTTGGTTCCGTGGTCGTTGATGATGCACCTCGGAATTCCAAATCGAGCGATTACATTGTTCTGTAGGAACATAACCGTGGAGGCGGCATCTGGTTTCCTGATCAGCATGGCTTCGACCTATTTCGTAAAGTAGTCTACGGCGACAAGGATGTATTTATGCCCCCTGCGCCGGTAGGGAGTTAGCAAATTATGTCCATTCCCCACTGTGCGAATAGCCAAATAGAACTCAGCGGTGTTAACTCAGTGGCTGGTAACTGAGGAGTGTTGCCGAAGAGTTGACATATCTTGCACCTTCATATGAGCTTTTCTGCGTCGTTGTGGATAGTCGGCCAATAATACCCCTTTAGCAGTGTCTTTCGAACTAGACTGCGGTATCCCTGATGTGCACCTTCTATTCCTTCGTGTATCTGTTGGAGAACGTACTCTGCTTCGTCGGAATCGACACATCTGAGGTATGACTTTTTGTACAAATTTCCATTGCTCCATATGAAGTGGCGAGCTTTCATGCGGAGCTGGCATGCTTCGATTCGGTATTCGGGGAGTACTTCGTCCTTGAGGAACTCCGCTATAGGCTTTCTCCAATTCGGGATACTCCCTTGAGTGGTGTGGATCCGGTTTATCACTTCTTTATCTTCGATACTGGGTCACAGCAGGACTTTGAAGAGGATGATCCTCTTGTGATTGGCGGATTAGGAGGAGGTGGGTTTGCTCAGTGCGTCTGCTTCGACGTTCATACTTCGGGGAACCTATTCCACTTGAACCCCGCTGAAATTTTTTCGTAGCCTTTTTACCTCGGCAAGGTATTTCATCATCAGAGGTTCCCGGGCTTCGAATCGTCCGGTCACTTAGCCGACGACCAATGCGGAGTCGTTGTGAATTCTAATTTTCTTTAGCCCCACCCCAAGGCGATTCGTAAGCCGGCTAATAAGGCTTCATATTCCGTGGTGTTGTTTGAGGCCTTGAAGTCTAGCCATAGAGAGTATTCCATCTCGGATTCATTAAGGCCGCGGATGACCAGCCCAGCCCCACTTCCTTCTTCTGTGGAGAAATAGTCCACATAGAGTACCCAGTCCAGAATCGGACCGAGCTTTTCTTCGACTGAGTGTTGTGGGTTTGGATCTCGCATCGGCGCTTCTTCTCTGTTGGGAATGGTGCATTCAACCAAGAAATCAGCGAGGGCTTGGACTTTAATAGTTTTCCTTAGTCGGTATCGGATGCCAAACTGCGAAAACTCCCATCTCTACTTCTCCAAGCGGCCCGACAACTCGGGGGAACCAAGGATGTTTCCCAGGGGTCGGTCGGTGAGAACGATGATGGTATAAGCCTGGAAATAGTGCCGAAGTTTCCTGGATGCGACGACGAGTGCCAGGACTATCTTTTAGATGGCCGGGTACCTGGTCTCTGCATCTTTGAAAATGTGGCTGACATAGTAGACCGGCCTATGTATTCCCTTGTATTCTTTGATGTGCACGGAGCCAGTAGCCTGGTCGGAGACAGCTAGGTATAGGAGCAGCTCGTCTCCTTCAGCTGGTCGGGTGAGAAGCGGTGGCGTCGTCAGATGCGTCTTGAGCTGCTCGAAGGCAACTTCTTGAGCTGCTCGAAGGCTACTTGACACTCCTCGGACCACTCGAACATAAGGATTTTCTTTAAGGCTTTGAAGAAAGGTAGGCACTTTTCACCGGATCTGAACATGAACCAACTCAAAGCGACAACCTTGCCTGTGAGCCGCATGATTTCAACATTTCTCTTTGGCGTCGCCATGTTAATGATGGCCCTGATCTTCTTCGGGTTTACTTCAATTCCTCGATGTGTGACCATGAATTCGAGGAACTTTCTGCCCGTGACGCCGAAAGCACACTTGGCTGGATTCAGCTTCATTTTGTACTTTCGCAAGACTTCAAAGGCCTCGCCGAGGTCCGCGGTATGCCCGGCTAACAAGGTGGATTTCATGAGCATGTCATCGATGTAGACTTCCATATTCCTCCTGATCTGTGGCCTGAACAGCTTGTTGAACAACCATTGGTACGTTTCCCCAGTGTTTTTTAGTCCGGAGGGCAGTACCTTGTAGCAGTAGACTCCTTGATCGGTGGTGAAGGCGGTGACCTCTTCGTCGGCCGGGTTCATCCGGATTTGATTATAACCGGAGAAGGTATCCATGAAGCTCAGCAGCTTATGACCGGCCGAGCTATCAACTAGCTGATCTATCCGAGAGAGCGGGTAGTTGTCTTTAGGGCAGGCTTTGTTCATGTCGGTAAAATCAACGCACATGTGTCACTTCCTATTCACTTTCTTGACCATGACTACGTTGGCTAGCCAAGCCGAGTAGTCCAGGTTCCTGATGAAGCCAGCCGCGAGTAGTCGGTCCACTTTCTCCTCGACCGCCTTCTGTTTGACAGGCACGAAGCTTCTTTTCTTTTGTCGGACTGGCCGGGATTTTGAGTCAATTCCGAGCTTGTGGGAGATCACCATGGGGTCGATTCCCGGCATGTCCGCGGGAGTCCAAGCAAATCCGTCGGAGTTGTTTCGGAGGAACTGGATAAGGTTGTCCTAAATTTCCCCGGTCAAGAGAGAGCCGATCCATACAGTTTGGCTGCTGTCTCCCTTCTTGAGGGAGACCTCGGACAAGACCTCCACCGGGGAACCCCGGATCTCCTTCTCGTCATCAAGTGTATCCAGCGATTCCCGAGGGTCACACGGTCCTTCAGATAGGTCAACATCTTTATCCTTGGGTACCGTCACGGCGAGGCACACCCGCGATTTGTGATTGGTTTTGTAATTTTGGAGAAAGAAGAAGTTTTAGTAAAGTAACGGCAATCAGCACGGTGTCCCGTGTAGCTAGCTGTGGTGAATACATGTCGTCCTCTGGGATTCATGGAATTTTATAATTCTTGCTTTAGATGGGTCGAAAGAAATAGAAAAGAGAAATTAAAGAAAATCAAGATTATAGTTTCAAGATCTAATTGAATTATCAAGAAATAGTTTCAAGATCTAATTGAATTATCAAGAAAATTTTATATGAAGAAGGCTTGTAGGATTCTTTACGATTTAGTAGCCATGGATGACTAATAAAGGTGACTCCTCTTATCTATTGATAGATTTAAAACTAGATTGATGGTGATGAATGAGAATTAGGGTTCTTTGAAAGAAACTAGGGTTTCCCCTCTATTGACCCTTGTCCTTTCATTGATCTCCATTCATGTCTAGCCCTTAACAAAAAGATCATCAATCTTATCTAAAATCGTGGTCAAGATTATCAAGAATTTGATATCGCGCCCGAGAAGGATGTTGACGATTCTTTTGCCAAAGTTTATAAACTTCATAAGACTTAAAAGGAGCATGGTATTTTCTCATCCATTGATCTACCCTAATCCTACGAATCCTATCAAGCGGAGAATTACTCGCACATCATGAAAATAAAAAAAAGAATTCATAATGCGGAATTTAAAAGAAAGTGAAATGATAAAACTAATGTTCTACCTTTATTACTCAACTTCACAATACAATTCTTCGAGTTTAGATTACAAGAGGAAGAAGAATTTGCTCTCGATCTCTGCCTCGAAGAAGTAGATGTTCCGTCGATTACGTCGCTTGATCACCTCGAATCGTGGACTTGTCTTGGATCGCTTGTTCGTTGACGGTGATTGGCTTCGTGTAAAGAAGACTTGATTGATTGATCGCTTGATAGTTTTCTCGATGATTTCTTGATCTTGGATCTCAAGATCGTAGATTCTTGATCTTAGATCTTTTTTTTGAGATTGGTTTTTTGATATTTTGGGATTGATTTTTTTAGATCATTAGATGTTTTTGAGATGTAGCCCTCGGTCCTTTTTATAGCCCCAAAACTAGTAACCGAAGCCCCCAACTAACAAAGTTTGTTACGAAGAAGATTCCAGAAAATTTCACCCCCTAACTCCCTGAATCGGCCGCGGATCCGCGGCGACTCGGCCTGACTCGGCCGCGGTTCCGCCGCTTCTTGGTAAGATCTTGGCTTCAAACTTCTGGAGTCTTTTTTTGTTGGTATTTGGGTATTTCTTTGATGTCTGGAACCTTCTTAACTCTTCTGAGTCTCTGCCAGGATTTGATTTTTCGACTTTCTTTACTTTATCGGCAGATTCTTGATTCCTGATATGTGACCTGAGCTAATCTTCAATGAACAATGTTAGTTATATTTGAGATACAATTTGATATGATAAGCGTATCAAAATATTAAGCACATTTTCCTTCATAATGTTGATTATAATATATAAACACATGGTAAATGGTATTTTGTAGATAAACTTCTAATATGTGTTATATCTATAACAAACACCTTTAGATGATTAAGAAAAGTAAGGAAATTGTCATGTTAAAAGCGCAATATTTTCGACTGAACAATTTGCTAATCTCTGTAAGCCCGGCCTATCCCCTCATCGCCCAGAGGGAACTTGAGCGCGAAGTGGTGGGTCGAGATCTTAGCCTGGAGGGCACTTAAAGTGGGGCGACCCAAGAGCATGTTATAAGACGAAGGAACCCGGATGATGATGAAACTCACCGACATGGCTTGGGTTCTTCCAGCCTCCTTAATGTTGAAAGGGAGAGTGATTGTTCCCTCAGCTTTGATGGAGTGATTAGTAAGCCCGGAAAGGACGTGCAAGGTCGGTTGGAGATCGGACGGGTTTAACTCCATACGTTGGAAACAATCGTAAAATAGGATATCCGCCAAGCTTCCCGAGTCAACTAAGATTCTCTGGACTTCGTACCGATTTACCTGGGCCGTGTTCACCAGGGGGTCATTGTGCGGGACGGATATGCCATGAAGGTCTTTGTTTACCGTCGAAGACTGGACTGAAACGTGGAGATGTCTAGCCTGAGTTTGGGGGTAGATTCTATTTGGACATATCCATCCACCTCTCTGAAGATACCAAGTTGATTTATGGCACCATATATCGGAGGTTTGGATAGATGCGATCGATGTAGCAGACTTTATCAAATTCCACCTCATTTGTGAGGGGTTTTTGATTTTTGGGACGCTCTTCTTTGCAGGCGCAAGCCCCTGCAGTTAATTACGTTATTGCACTGCGATAACAACTTTCTCATGCTCCGGAAGTTCACTTCATGTCGTGCGTTATTTTGTTTTATTTTGGTTGCCCATGGATTGTATACGGAGACTTGTTTATGTCGTTAGCCATAGGGCACAGTTTAGTCCAAATCCGTATATTTTAGATTCGGGGTTTGAACTTAAGTTTTATATATTCCATCAGTTCAAAGATATTTTGTTTTATTTAAGGACCATTAATATGTTTTTAGATTAAGATCGACTTAAATATATGAGAACTAAGGATGCGTTAGTCCTATTTGAGACTAAGATCAACTTAACAGTAAGGATCATTTTAGTTAAGATCTAACAACAGAGCATTTGGGTTCAGCTGCCAGAAACTTCAGAGACTTAGCCAATTTGGTCTCGGTCTGCTCGGTCTTGGGCTTTTCCCCTTATTCAAAAGTTTTAAGCACTTATTTGCTATTCTGGCACTCACGTGTGTATCACATGAGGCGCTCAGACAAGGGCACTACCCAATTAGTACTAAGCACTTAGTCGTTTCTCCTATATATATAGTGCTCAACACTTTTATACAGCTCTCGTGCGTGTTTCATGTGAGGCGCTAGGTCTTCACCTTTGGATGTTCATGTGGGAAGCACGTGAGGCGCTGAGTTTATATTTTTGGGCGCTCACGTGAGGCGCTGAACTTTAAATTTAGGCGCTCACGTGGGAAGCACATGAGGCGCCGAGTTCTTTTCTTTTTAGAGATTTAATCTCTGTTAATAGCGTTTTTAGGTATTAATGATCATCAAGATCTTTGTTTTGAAGATTTGAGATCACATTTTCTTTGAGAACTAAACTCTTATGTTTTTTATTATAAGAACTAAGTTCTTTATAGGGTTAAACCCTGTTTTCGGAGGAATTAAATTTCTGGAACATGTTTCTTTTCTCTCTTCTTTTTACCTAGTTTTTTTCCTAGATTTTGAGTCTGAAGAATAGAATCTTCCCGATGAGAATTAAATTCTCAACTTGTGAAAGATTTGCCTTATGGATCTCA
Source organism: Agapanthus africanus (assembly GCA_030015575.1). NCBI lineage: Eukaryota > Viridiplantae > Streptophyta > Magnoliopsida > Asparagales > Amaryllidaceae > Agapanthus > Agapanthus africanus. The sequence continues at coordinate 634,192,817 of JASDDO010000031.1, read as the reverse complement.
GCTCCAGAGAAAGAACTAAGTTTTTTTTATGAAGGTTTAAATCCTTATTTTCATTTTACTTATGCTAGGAAAAGAAGATATGTTTATCTCTTCTTTTCTTTATCTAAGCTTTGGAAGGAGGAAGATCTTCTTCTTTGAAAGGAGAATTAGATTTCCTGTTTTGTGACTTCTGTCTTTTTGTTTGCAGAAGCTTATAGGTTTTTTTTTTTCTATATGAGACTTGAAGTCTCGGGTCCTTTATATAGGAGAGGCAAGTTGTTGATTAGTTTGAGAAAATATCTCATTTGAGAGATATCAATTGATTTAATTGGTCTCAGAGACTGTTCGGGGGATTTTATCCACCGCTGGATCTTTGATCTTACGTATTTCTGTTTAACAAAATATATTTTCTTGTTTTTAACAAGATTAGAGAAATATTCTACCATATATAGAATTTTATTCTATCTCTTGATTCAAAACGGTGATTTTTTAATCACCGTTGGATTTTTGATCCAAGGGTTCTCTGTTTAACAGAGCATATCTTTCTTGTTTCGAAAGATTATTTTCCCATATTAGAAAATCTCTTGAGTAGTTAATGGATGGAGTTTTAAAAATAAATCTGTCACGCCGTTAAAATTCTTGAGTAGTTAATGCATGGAACCCTACCATATATAGAATTTTATTCTATCTCTTGAGTAGTTAATGGATGGAGTTTTAAAAATAAATCTTTTTATTTTTTAATTATTTAATACTAGAGAAATAGTGATAAATGTGGATTAAGGTTCTTGGAGGGAATTTTGGTTTCTCTCTACTGATCCTTGTTCTTCCATTGATTCCTATTTGTCTCAAACCCTTAACAAAGCGAGTATTAACGAATCTCAAATCCTGGTCATAACTATCATGAATTGATAGCATGCTCGATTAGAGGGTTAATATTTATTTTGCTAAATTTTATAAAAATTAAAACTTTAATAAGAATTTAAGAGATATTGTTTATCCATTATTCTACCCTCCTAACAAGTGAGAATTTACTCGCTCATTAGGATAAATGATTAGTCTAAAATATTGCACATTTGAATGAACATTTTCCCTACTATTGTTAAGTGCTAAATGATATTTATTGTAAATAAAGAACATATGCGGGTTTATTTGTAGAAAGATTATTATCATATGTTTATTAATTTTAATTAATATAATTAGGGAAAATATATGCATATAATATTTAAATGAAATATTAGTAATTAAAATATGCATAGCATATCAAATATTCCTAATCAATATTCTTAAGATATTATATCATATAAATGGTTAGGATAATATCTCAAAAATATAAAATGCTACTAAACACTTTGATTTAAGATATTGTGCAGATATTAGCTCTGGTCAGGAATCCAAGTAAAAGATCCAAGTCAAATAGGGGTATCGAAACCGAATCTGCCAAATTTTAGAAGCAAATCAAGGAATCTAACAACGGCAGAGACTGATTGGTTGAGATTTTACGATCAAAAATATAATTACCGCAATCAGAAACGGCGTCGCTTCGCAGCTAGCCGGTGAGTACGGATCGATCCACAGAGACGGGTAAATTCCTTTTATGTGTTTTAACGAGTTGATTCTATTTGTCGTTTTGGGTTGGTTTATAACAATCTAAAATACTGGATCTAATTAAGAATCTTGCTAGGGTTAGGCTTAGGGGAAGTTTTGGAGATTAATGTTTTTCCTCACCGCTTTCAATACCTTCTTTTTTTAGATCTATTAGGTGTTAAGTTAATTATCAATAAAGTGGATACAAATATTTTGGGAAGATGTTTCTTCCTCTAGATTTGTATCCTTCCTTTGTTGATAATTATCCTAACCCTCACGGAAAACGCGCGCAACCGGCCCTTTATACTACGGTTCATCGTTACCTCGAAGGGTAGGATGCCGCAGGGAGCGGTTGTGCTCGTATGCGTGAAGTTCTAATTCATTAGGTGAAGGTGACATTGAAAGGGGCGAGAGATCTCATCTCTCAACCCTTTCCCTAAGGCTAACCCTAACAAGCGAGGAGACTACTCGCTCATTAGGGGATGAGAAAACATTATAATTAAAAGAACAGAAATAAAATACTTACTAGGTTGACGGTTCCCTCCAAACAAGAAGAACAGATCTGAAAATAACTCTCAGAAAGTCTGAATTTTATTGATTGAAAAGAGGCATACATTTTACAAATCTAAAATTACAATTTATAGGAAAATAGGAAACCTAGGGTTACAGACTCTCGCACATGCGCAATTACAGATTTGCCCACGAAAAATCCCAACACCCGCACCGACGCAACAGCACAGAGAAACTGCACCGACACGGGCCTTATATGGCCGCGGATCCGCGGCATTTGTTGGCTTGGGCCGCGGATCCGCGGCCCTTTGGTGGGCTTGGGCCACCAAACTCTCTGGGGTCCTTTGTGGTTGTCTGGGCTTCTTATTTTTATATGTATTTTCTCTGTTGGGCTTCTGGGTCTTCTCCAGATCTTCAGTGAAAACTTGTTCGTATCTTTTGACCGTTCACTTGACATTTTGGACCTTGTACTGTTCTTCGTCTAGGCTTGACTAGGATCCGTCTAATAGTTGGTCAAAAGTCCCTTTTTCTGTTGTTTTGTGTCTTTTCCACTGTATTTGCTCCAGAAACCTGTATCCTGTAATATGCAATAAACGTGCGTCAAGAGTACCTGTTTATTTATAAAAAGGATAAGAATAGGAGAATGATAAATGCAATATTATGGTCTGAACAAATACCCCCAAACTTACCTTTTGCTCGTCCTCGAGCAAACTTATTTTTATTCACTAAAATCCTAACCGCACTTTCACAGGGAAACGCGATTGCACTGAGCACGTGCAACAAGCCGTTAAACCTCTAGGTGTCCCTAGTAGGAGGAGTGTTGTCTCCTGAGGGTTTTCAGCGGATTACACCGACAAAATCCTATCAACTCGGCCCATTGACTTTTGTTCTCCAATTAGGTTTTCTAACAAGGAATTCTATTATCTTTTGACTCGTAAATTATCCACCCATATTTTTCACGCTTTCTTATCATTTAACTTAAGATTATATATATCCTGCAGACCTACTTAGCTTTCGGCATCTCTTAAGTTTTCCTTCTAGGGTTTCCATCTCCACTTAGGAATTTTCTATCAACTCTATTAAAGATACAAATTTTATCTTTCATTCCTCTCTCTTATCTAAATTCCAATTACATACCCCTACGTGTGTGTATAGATCACCCCTACACTTGGAAATTCAAATCAAGCAATCGTACTCTCGTCCTTTGTCCAAAGCACTTATTAATTAGTGAATTTTTAAATGAAATTTGCTTACACATCCTTCATGCGACTGTTAATACTTCTTGAGGTACCAACAACCGACTACAAGATGCGTTAGCACTTTAAAGCGTACTTCCTAGTTTTGCAACTCCCAAGGCTTTAGCAGTGACTCCCAAACCAGTTGGTCTAAGGCACTAGGTGATAAGGCACCCTCGCTAAATATTTTTCTATTTTTACAGCCTTAGGTAATCACAAAAAACCAGTGTCCATTTTTTTCTTTTCTTTATTCACACTTTTTTCTTTTATTTTCTTCGTACTAAGGACTTTAGACAAGAGCATTTCAAGATCTCTTCTACTATTCCAAATTTCAAGGTGCGTGATTGTGCATTTTGTAGGGTATACGTTTTCAGAATCTAGACTTAAGCTAGGAACTATTTTTCAAACTTATACTCTAATAAAAGCATCAATACTTTTCCTTTGTTTCAACTTAGCCCAAGAACTGAACCCAAAATTTGCCTATTTCTAAATAAACTACAAGCCATATACTTTCTACCGTTAAACTTTAAGGAATGCTATTTTTAGGGTTTTTAATTTACTAAGTCAAAGATCTAGTTGTTCCTAGCCAGTTAACCTATTTGTCAAACTCAAGTCAATTAGCCAAAATTGAATACAATAATTTTTATAATTTTGGAAATTTTGGAAATTTTTATGGGTTTTCAAATAGGTATGCAAATGCAAAAATATGTACAAATGAATGCGAAAGAAGAAGACGTACCGAGCGTACCCCCAAACTTGAACTTGACAGTGTCCTTACTGGCATGCTAACCAAGAGGGTCAAAATACCGATACTCCCCTGTTTATTTATTTATAGTTTTTTTTATTGTTAAGAAAAAACAAAAATATATACAAAAAGACCCTCCCCCAAACTTCAATTAAACTATGTTAGACATTACTGCCAAACTTTGCATCGGCCAAAAGTCAACACCAACCATTTGAAAAATTTATCAGTAAAGAATATTGGTTGGTGGAAAAATAAGTTGTGGTGGTTCGCAAAGAATTAGGGAAGATAGAAGTAGTGGTATGGGAGGTGTGGAGGTAAATATACAGGTGATGGTGATGCATCGAAACGAGAATGTAAATGATCAGCAATCAGTGGAGTGTTGGCATTCTCGTACCTTATTAAAAGAAATGGGGGTATTTCAACTTCTAAGGGAGGAAGTTGGCTCACCACAATACCCCCAAGATGTTCCTGTGGGTCCTCTATTGACATGGCATCATCCATCAATTGTGTATGATATTCAATTATGAGGGAATTGATCTCCTCGATGTCCGCCATAGTCCAACCGAAAATTTACCGCCTATCATGTAAGACCATTAAGAGGGCGTTCTCTTGCTCGAGGGCTAGAGAGGCCGATATGATAATGGGAAAGGTCTCATTCTCACCTATGTAGGCATATCTAAGGTGAGACGGCAAGGGCGTGAGTTCGAATTTCTGAGGCGAAAGAATCATTGCGGAATCCACCTCGAACTCAAAGGACTCTAACACAGGTTCGAAATCACTGCAAACAACCGATTCGGATGGTTCGACTGACTCATCCAAAAATTCAAACGACTCATATTCGGGCTGTGAGTCGTCATCATCCAAAAAAGTGAAACATTCATAATCAACATCGGTTGTGTCAACGGTAGTAGGCTCAAGGAGGGACGCACTAGTGGCGTCAAAACTGTTTTCATCAAATAGAAATCTTTCAAGCTCGCAGTCCTCCTGCGTGATTTCGTGAATAGAGCAAACTTCTCGTGTACTAGTTTTAGGTACGGGGGGCAGACTTCCCATCTTATAAATATTGAACTCACTAGACCTCTTTCCAAAGGATAGAGTCATGGAGCCATTGCGACAATTTATTACGGCATTGGAAGTGGCCAAAAATGGTCGAACAAGAATCACCGGAATTTGGTTTCTTGTGTTAGCAACAGGTTGTGTATCCATAACGATAAAATCAACGGGGAATATGAATTCCCCGACTTTGATCAACACATCCTCTAGTTGACCCCTTGGATAGGTGATTGATCGATCAGCCATTTGGAGAGTGCAACGAGTGGGTTTCAACTCTCCAACCCCTAATTGTTCGTACACGAAGTAAGGAATCAGGTTAACACTAGACCCAAGATCTAAAAGTGCTCGATTAATTTTCTTATCCCCAATTGTTATTGAAATAGTAGGACAGCCGGGGTCCTTTCGTTTTTGGGGTAAGGTTTGATGGTGGTTAATAGCATTGCTCACTGCACTAGCCACTAGCACTTTCTTGGGTACTTGAGATGCCTTTCTCTTCGAGGTGCACAAGCCCTTTAAGATTTTTGCATATGAAGGGACTTGTTGGATAGCATCCAAGAGAGGTATATTTATGCTAACCTGCTTAAATATCTCCACAATCTTTTCCACTTGTGTATTTGGTTTATTAGGACTCAACCTGTTTGGGAATGGAGCGTTCTGAAAATTTGTTGAGTCAAAAGTCTGTGGAGTAGAGTGTGGAGTAGGAACGGATCCCAGTGTGGATGTGTTCGTGTTGTGAGAAATGGGTCCGTTCGAGTCAGGAGAAGTAGAGCCGTGTGAAGGGTGGAGAATAGGCTCTAAAGAAAAAGGTGAAGAAGAAAGTGAAGAAAATGAAGAAGGGGAAGAAGAACCACCGGCGGGGATGTCATCACTAGTTTCCACATTATTTTGCAACTCTCTTCCGGATCTCAACGTGGTCACCGCATTTACATTGTGATTGTGATATGCATTTTGTGCGTGACCGGGATTGGGAAATGGTTGATGGAAGCTTTCCCTTTTCTCTCTCGCTCAACGCAGCAGTTAATTGTGCAATTTGTGCCTCAATAGATTTGATACTTTGATCGTGTGAGGCATTGTTATTCATTAAAGATTGAACATAACTTTCAAATCTTGCTGCGGATTCTGTAGTTTGCTTAAGAAATGCATCTAGACTTTTTTCGAGCGAGGTAACCTTATCATCATTTGGTTGAACCAAATTGTTCGTTTGATCTGTATAAGGTTGTTGTTGGAAGGGTTGCTGGTTTTGAGTTTGTAAGGGTGCTTGTTGTTGTTGTGGAGGAGCTCTTTGAAAATTGTTATTCCCTTGGACTTGTTGATTTTGGTTCCAAGCGAAATTTGGGTGACTCCTCCACCCCTGATTGTATGTCGAAGAGTATGGATCGTTTCTTTGTCGTTGCTGAAATGCAGCATTGACTTGATCCTGTCCTTGAATAGGTGCATTATAAGAACACTCTTCGGTTAGATGTAATGGATTAGAACAACAAGCACAAACAGTTCGAGTGGGTAGAGTAGGGGCAGGAGAAGTCGATGAGATTTTTGTCTCAATGGATTCTAGCTTTTTCATAAGTGAGGCCATCTCGGCCTTCATAGCTATCGACATATCTATTTGATGTATGCCTGCCCTAGATTGACCAACTGAAGAAGATGATGTGGTCTTGGTACTCTCCCACTGAATTGTTTGCTCACTTAGGTCCTCAAGAAACTGCCAAGCTTCGTCGCTAGACTTGGAGAGAAAATGACCTTGACATATTGTTTCTAGCAACTGCTTCGTTGCTGCGTTCAATCCCTCGTATAATGTTTGGCAAAGTTGCCAATTTTCTATCCCATGATGAGGGCATTGAACAAGTAGGTCTTTAAATCTCTCGAAGCACTTCCAGAATGGTTCGGACGGAAGCTGTGAAAATTGTATAATCTCGTTTCGTATTCTAGCAGTTTTATGATGAGGATAGAACTTTTTTAGAAAAGCTCTCACAAACTCGTCCCAATTTCTAATGGAATGTGATGCGGTGCTGTATAGCCACTTCTCGGCTAGGTCACATAAGGTAAAAGGAATGACCCTTAGCCTTATTGCGTCATCACTTAATTGGGTTGTCTTCATCATGGCGCAAACGTTTTGGAATTTATTAATGAAAATATATGCATCTTCGGATTCCAAACCATGAAACTTAGGCAGCATATTGATGAAGTGTGGTTTTATTTCAAAATTATCCCCATTCGCCGGTGGGGGTGAAAGACATGTAGGTAAAGAAGTGCGGACGGGGTAGAAGAGATCCTGGAGCGCAACTCGTGCGGGTGCTACAACAGGCGGAAGATTCGGGTTATTCGCACCTGGCGGAGGTGGAATCATTCCCGTCGGTAAGGTATCGTTGGGGTTGAATCCCGACATACCTTCGGTGAAAGAATTTGAGGTTGGAGGTAAGGAAATGGACGGAATGTCGACGAAGGGTTCGTCGAAGGGTTCGTTGGTCGGTACCAACGAAACACGGACTAATCGGGCGTTAGTATCCCTAGTCTAAGATGACATACACTAAAGGGTAGTGCAGTCAGAAAAAATAGAAAAACAGAATGTGGGGGTAAGATAACGTCAATGAAGGAGAGATGGTGGAAGTGAGGTGCAAGTTTTCTTAGCGGCAAGTTGCAAGTTTTGAAAAGATTTTTCTTTATTTTTTTTATTGGAGAGTTTTGCAAGACGGTTTTAGAAAATGGGACTCGTGACACAAATGTATCAACCACACATGCACAATCAGGCCTAGATCTAAGGTTGCCTAGGTCTGCTAGACAGCCCCTTAACTAGGGCTAGAAATAGGACCTCAAACCGCCTCTTCACGGACAAATACGGCCAGGTAAGTGGGAAGGAACCACCACTACAGTGGGCCTAATTAATAACCACTAGCCTAGACACCGCAAAGTCGGTTAGGATAAACGGCCGATGCCTATACTAGTCCTTTTCCTATTGAGCTCGATGTCCTTAGGTCTGAGTCTAATCTTTTTTTAATTAATTGTGGTCGATGCAAAATGCTTTAGGTGTTTTCTGGGGTCCTGGGAAGGGTGATGAAATCCCCACCCAATCTGAGTTTGGTCAATTAGCCCCTTAGAGTCCGGTTAAATTATGCAAAACAGATAAAATTTCACTTGCAATCAATTTTTAGCGCGGCGCAAAGAGACCTGCAGAAAATCTGTTATCGAGAAGGGGGAGAAAGACTCTTTACGCAAAGAATTCCTACAGAAAATTTTCCCAGACAGAGATATGGAGGTTGCAGAGGGGAGAAGGAGGAATCAAACCAGCAAATTTTCAGATGCTGACGTGGCCAGGGCGCGGCGGAAGCGCGGTCATGGACCTAGATTTGCGGCGGAAACGCGGCGTTCTGGTGGGATCGCGCTCTGGAAAAATTTCTGTGGTTCTGTACTTTCAATTCCTCTCTGTTCTTATGTACCAAATTTTGATTTGCCCTCTGTAAAATTCCAGATCCTTGATTCTTCGCTGTTCCTGCAAGATCCAAAAGATACACCCTTCAAACAGATCAAATTTGATTATTTTTTTAATTTTTTTTTATATTTTCAGATTTTTATAATTTTTAAAATTTATATCAACCCGAAAATTCACAAAAAGAAAGATTACGCCGTCCCCGGCAACGGCGCCATTTGATTGGTTGAGATTTTACGATCAAAAATATAATTACCGCAATCAGAAACGGCGTCGCTTCGCAGCTAGCCGGTGAGTACGGGTCGATCCACAGAGACGGGTAAATTCCTTTTATGTGTTTTAACGAGTTGATTCTATTTGTCATTTTGGGTTGGTTTATAACAATATAAAATACTGGATCTAATTAATCTAATTAAGAATCTTGCTAGGGTTAGGCTTAGGGGAAATTTTGGAGATTAATGTTTTTCCTCACCGCTTTCAATACCTTCTTTTTTTAGATCTATTAGGTGTTAAGTTAATTATCAATAAAGTGGATATAAATATTTTGGGAAGATGTTTCTTCCTCTAGATTTGTATCCTTCCTTTGTTGATAATTATCCTAACCCTCACGGAAAACGCGCGCAACCGGCCCTTTATACTACGGTTCATCGTTACCTCGAAGGGTAGGATGCCGCAGGGAGCGGTTGTGCTCGTATGCGTGAAGTTCTAATTCATTAGGTGAAGGTGACATTGAAAGGGGCGAGAGATCTCATCTCTCAACCCTTTCCCTAAGGCTAACCCTAACAAGCGAGGAGACTACTCGCTCATTAGGGGATGAGAAAACATTATAATTAAAAGAACAGAAATAAAATACTTACTAGGTTGACGGTTCCCTCCAAACAAGAAGAACAGATCTGAAAATAACTCTCAGAAAGTCTGAATTTTATTGATTGAAAAGAGGCATACATTTTACAAATCTAAAATTACAATTTATAGGAAAATAGGAAACCTAGGGTTACAGACTCTCGCACATGCGCAATTACAGATTTGCCCACGAAAAATCCCAACACCCGCACCGACGCAACAGCACAGAGAAACTGCACCGACACGGGCCTTATATGGCCGCGGATCCGCGGCATTTGTTGGCTTGGGCCGCGGATCCGCGGCCCTTTGGTGGGCTTGGGCCACCAAACTCTCTGGGGTCCTTTGTGGTTGTCTGGGCTTCTTATTTTTATATGTATTTTCTCTGTTGGGCTTCTGGGTCTTCTCCAGATCTTCAGTGAAAACTTGTTCGTATCTTTTGACCGTTCACTTGACATTTTGGACCTTGTACTGTTCTTCGTCTAGGCTTGACTAGGATCCGTCTAATAGTTGGTCAAAAGTCCCTTTTTCTGTTGTTTTGTGTCTTTTCCACTGTATTTGCTCCAGAAACCTGTATCCTGTAATATGCAACAAACGTGCGTCAAGAGTACCTGTTTATTTATAAAAAGGATAAGAATAGGAGAATGATAAATGCAATATTATGGTCTGAACAGAGACTCAGAGTAATATTTTCAGAATCTATACATCATAAGGATCTCCAAATATCGACACAATAGCCAGAAGAAATCTCAAAATCCAATTCCACCAAAATGCTGCGGAAGGGCGGCAAAATCAGGGCCGTTGGATGTGGGATTTTGGGATCATGATCTTAACTGCATATAATCTCATATGGAATCTAGGATTTCTGGTTTCAGGCACTATATAAAGGACCGAGAGCTGTACATTCAAAATTATCACCGAAGAGATCAACAGATCCAAGAGATGGACATGTTTTCCTCGATGATAGGAGCAATAATCCAGGAGATGGACCTCAGTTACCTGTTCGGGGCACCGAGGCTCCGGGAGTGTCATCATTTGATACTTCATGATAAGGTTGAATATTTTCCTTGTCTTGTCTTGAGGGAAAGAGTATTCCCGTCCTATCTTCTTCATAAAAGGCGGATTCCAGCTGACTTTTTCTTGATTGCGTGGCTTCTTGGACCCGCTTCGCTGTTTCCGAACGTCATTCTCGTTCTTCACTTTGTTTTTGCCCCTGTTTCGGGCTTTTCTCTTATCGCGAGAACGTACAGCGTGCTGAGGGTGAAGGGCATCATAATCTTCTCTTTCCGCAGACTGCTGTTTGAGACGCTGTGTCATGGCCTTTTCGTAAATAGCCATTTCACGGTTGTGATCCTCCCGAACCTTTTGAATGGCTTCCCTTATTAGCTTGTCAACTTGCTCTTCGAACGACGGACTTGACATTCTTATAGCGGGACTTTGCGTTTCAACGTCACAACTATCTGGAAAAGCATTCTTTTCTCCACCGGAGTTATTTATGACGCGACAGTTGTGGAATCGCTCCCGTTTATTTGACCGATTATATTCAAGCCCAGTCTTCTCCATCCTTCCATTGGGCATCTTTCGCTGAGTCCCGGGAACGTCCCAGATCTTGTTGTAGAACTGGTCTTGTCGAACAGTTTGTTTGAAGGATACGCCTTGGCATCTTAATAGACTTTTCAATCCCTCTGCGTAATATCTGGGCAGACGAATTGGTTGAAGCCTATCAAGCGCAAGCTCAGCACCATGCCAGACTTCTTTCTCCATTTTGATCTCCGTAGATTGATAGAAGAGTATCGCCTTTTCACCTCTTCGCCTGGGAAGGACGTAGAAAGTCTGTAGCTCTTGTACGCTGTATGTATCAAGCGCATCAAGTTCTTTGTAATGCCGTGGAGGAACCGTGGTGATTTGTAAACTCTGATCAGCTCCAGTAATGGTTTGTGCTAACAGGCGAGTGAAGAACACGGCGTTGGCCTCGTCCTCAGAGTCACCGCCAAAGACCAAAATTGGAGTAGATGGTCTGGGCATGTTGCATTGGGGTTTCCCTGAGTAGACTATTTCCTCATCTTCCTCGGTGTCACTCCCAAAGATCGGGATGGTGACAACGGACTTCTGTTTACCCTCCGGCTTATGACATCTTTCCGTATCTTTGAAGTCCGGTAGGAAATACTTTGCGTCTTCATATTTTCGGACCTCGTTTACGGAGAATGGATTTAGCTCCCCTGTAATGGTGTACTCGAGGTTGTCTTTGAAATACTTCATACACTAGTATTGTGCAGAAGGGATGACGTTGTACTCGTGTAACCAAGGCCTGCCGAGCAGAGCGTTGTAGCAAGTCTTGGCATCAATGACGTGAAATTTGATGTCAGTGACAAGAAGCCCGAAGCGTAACGTCAGTATTACGAACCCGAGCGTCCGCGATGACTGTGAATCGAAACCGGAGATGGTAATTTTATCTCGGGCTAGGTGCCGAACGTTCATGCAAATCTCCTTCAGCACCTTTACGTTGAGGATGTTAACAGAAGACCCGTTGTCAACAAGGATTTTGCCTATCTTGATGTCGTGGCAATACCTGGTGACGTATAGCGGATGGTTATGCTCGCACGTTCCGAGGAGGAGATCCTCATCACTGAATGTGATATCAGCTGTGTGAACCTCTGCCAGCTCATCCTTCATCTTTTCTTCAGCTAAGAAAGCTTGAAACCGATCGGGCTCTTGTAACGCCTTGATCAGAGAATCTCGTGCTTCTTTGGACAGGAGAAGAGCATCCAATATGCTCAGTTGTGAGGGTATCTTCCTCAGATGTGCTAGGACATTGTAATCCACCTTTCTTCCTAGATGGGTCCTTGGCTGCGAGCTCTTTAACGACTCCATCATCAAGGGTGATTTCCTCAGGAACCTTTTCTTTCCCTTTTTCTCTTTTGCTCGAACTTTTGTTTGCAAGTCCGAGGTTCTTCTCAGGCAGCGTGCGACTACGCAATTGAATGTTCTCGCAGTTCTTCTCCTCCTCTTCTTTTTCGGAGGTGGAGTTCTTGAAGAGAGGGCCGAGGGTCATTTCTTCTTCGGAATCATTCCCGAAGGTAAGAACTTAGAGTTTTTCGCTTTCCCGACTGGTATCAACCATATGACAGTTGCCAGTCGTTTTCTCACGCGCACTTGTCGATCTTCTTTGCTGTCGACGTGCTTCTCGTTTCATCCTCTTGAAATGCTGTTGATGAGCAACATATCCTTGCCACCACTTCTTGAAGGCACTGCATTCTTCGGTGGGTGGGTTACCCTCCGATGATATAGGCAGTAGTTTGGATGCATATCTGCTCCGTCGAGGTATATGACCCCGGGAGTGTTTTCCATGAGAGGTAGCAGCTTCATTCCCACTGACAGGGCTTTAGCGAACCGCTTCTCTGCTTTGATCATGCTCTTATTTATGGCAGGTATGCTTCGGTTTGGTTGGAGTACTTTACGATTCATCCTTACCGCAGCTTCTTCATCCTGACGCCGACGCCTTGCCTTTTCGTATATGGCTGTTTCTGTCACGCCCCGCTTCCCCATGTACGGTGAAGGGGACGCGGCGAGGCCCGCTACGTATTTACTTAGAAGTAAACACGCTAAGCGTATCTAAGCAATATAAAATTAAATGTACACAAGAGACAAAATGTAAATGAACAACAACTTTATTTATTAACTTCTTTTTACAATACAACTGAAATGAAAATACATATACTGAAAGCAATGCCTAAACAATGGCATAACAGAAATGAAAATGAAATGTACAAGTAACTAGAGCTCCGGGTCAAAAGCTAGCTGATCCAAGTCCTCGCTGGTGGGCTCTGTCTCCAGAAGGTCCGATCCACCTGACAACATTCCAAAGAAAGAATAAAGGAATGTCGTCAGCGAACAATCGCTCGGTAAGTCCCAAAGATGAGGGAGAAATAGAATAACCAGAGAGAGTGCAACTTTTAAAGTTGTATTATATTGTTATCGCTGTTGTTTGTAGCTTGGTACAGAAGAGGCCAGTGTATACGAGAGGAGTCTCACTATACCAGAGACTACGGTATACGGAGTACAAGAAACCATTCATCCACAGTACAATGGCAATGGAGATTCAAGTTAGGTGTCTTATGGTTGCAGTCTCGTGCCACTTCTAACACCTTTCGTACCAATTTACCTCTTATAAACCCCGCGATATCTTGGTTGTATTATTTGTATTTTGTTGAATTGTATAATAAATTGTATAGATGGACGACTTGCCGAAACTATGATATCAGTAAATGGATGTAACTGGAGGATCATGTAGATGGATGTATATCCATGGTTCAGTTCAGTTAATATATATTGAATAGATTGAACAGATTGAATATATGGATTCATGGATTCATGTTGAATTGTAGTTTATACTTGAATCATATTCAAGTCAGATTGATTATATTGAGACTCCGTCTGAGTCAGTCAATTAGAAAAGAAATTGAATCCTGAATTAGGTTTTGGTGTTATCGGTAACTGCTGCACATGGACGGCAGGATTTGTGTCTTTTTCCAAGACAATTACCGTATTGATAACACCGTTTGTTAGGTTGTCTACCTTAAATAGGCAAGCACCCATATCTCCGGCTCCCTGAGGCTCAAGAGACCGGTCCCGCTTAAACCTATGTTTACTAGGGTCCTTATTGTAATTTAATATAACTTGAGGGGGTTTTATGTAAAAATAATTATGGTATAATTTTAAAATACACCTCAAGCATTCAATAATCGTCTTTAGAGTTTTCATTGATGTATATTTTATAAATGTGGCATTTCTTGTGAATAAAACATAATTTCATAATATATGGTATTTATTTGTAATATGAATATTGTTTTGAATTATCATGGTAGTTTCATGTAATATTTGAATTATTTTCTTGAGTTTTGGAAACATGGAATAATATATATATTTAAAAAATAGGTATTTTGGTAATAATTATATATACATATTTAATGAAAATAATTTTTAATTATTTTCTTGTAAAAATCTCATTTTCTAAAGAAAAATGTATAAAAATCCCATCGAGATCGAATGCTCCTTGCGGAGGTCTGTATCTCGCTCTAATAAGCCCGAGGATGTGCGATAATCCTCACCATCCCGAACGGGTTCCCCAAAATGGGTTGTAGAGGCGCAATTGCAAGGAATTGTTTAATACATCTTTTAAAGAAAACGGTTTTATAAGTTAAAGGTATTTAATTGCAAAGTCGTATTTCCCGTATTCTATTGTACCAAAATTTTATCGTTCTATGATAGAGATGGGTGCTATGATGAGGTAGATCATTACCTCGTGAACTACCTAAAGGTATAGCAAGGAAAATAAATTATAATGTCGAAATGAAACATGAAGGTCTTTTAATGTAAAAGTGCGATAAAAGTTACCACAATAATTATTTTGAGGTGAAACTTAATTTACTAGTTTTGTTAATGTTTTCTTAACAATATGTGAGAATATGAAGTTATCTTGATTAAGAAAAATCTAGTTTTCAAAGAAAACCGAATCGGGAGTCGGATTAACTCCGCTTCCATCGGGTTTTAGAAATAGAACTTTTTAGAGATCAAGATGAGAGAGAAGAATGGGACTTACTGGTTGTTTGTCTAAAGGAGAGAAAGAGGAAGAGTGGGGAAGTGCCGGTACGTCGTTTCGTCGCCGGAAACTCCTTGGATCGTTGCCGGAAGTTCGTCGGAGCTTCGCCCTTTGTTAACTCCACTTGTACACTAAGGACTTGAGAATTTTGTATAGTTTTTGTATAGAATTTTCAGTGTGAAGGGGTGCAAAATGGAGTGGGTATTTATAGGACAATTTAGGGTTTAGGGGGAATGAATAATGCATTAAAATTTTGCATTAAAATAGAATTTAAAGGGGTTTTTAATTCTCTGGAAAATGCAGGGAAAACAAACAGATAGGGGTTAAAGAGGGGAGTACAAGGGTCTAGGGTTTACAAAAAAAATAGGGTTTGGCTCAAAGAAAATCGGCGGCGCCGGTCTAAGGAAGCTTCTCGCCGGTTGTCACGCTTCGCTTCCCAGTGTACGGCGAAGGGGACGCGATGAGGTCCGCTACGTATATACTTAGAAGTACATACGCTAAGCGTATCTAAGCAATATAAAAGTAAATCACAAGAGACAAGAGATATAGAAATAACAACAATTTTATTAATAACATTCTTTTGTATAATGCATGAAAAGTAAATACAACTGAAATGAAAAGCGATGCCTAAACAATGGCATAACAGGAAATGCAAATACTGAATAGAACAAGGTACAAAGTATAGAGCTCGGGGTCTTCGTGAAACTGATCCAAGTCTTCACCGGTGGGTTCGATCTCTGCTGGGTCCAAAACACCTGACGATATTCAAAGAAGAAGGAAATAGAATGTCGTCAGCGAACAGGTCGCTCGGTAAGTCCCAAAGATAAAGAGGAATTAGAAAGACAGAATAAGAAGTATCTTCTAAAGTTGGATACGAGAGGGGGTTTTGTTGTAATGTAGTATTAACGCTGTTGTTTGTAGCTTGGTACAGAAGAATGCCGGTGTATATGAGAGGGGTCTCTATATGCTAGAGACCAGGGCAAACGGAAAATAGAGTACAAGGCTCCGTTATACAACCCGGAACAACGGCAATTAGATTCATGTTAGGTGTCTTAATCTTACCGCCTCGTGCCACCTTTAACACCTTCCGTACCAATCTACCCCTTAAACCCCGTAGTGTTTTGATTGTATTGTAGTATTGTATTGTGTAAGTTGGATGACCGACCAAAACCATGATATCAGCAAACAGAGTGTAACTGCATAATCAGGTAAATGGAATAACGAAATAATGGATGTATATCCATGGTTTGGTTCAGTCAAGTTGTTTAGATTGTTAACTGAATTCTGGGATTCATGTGTTCATATTGAGTTGGAATATTAAAGAATATGGATTGACTTGAATCATATTCAAGTCAGAAATAATCAGACTCAAACCCGAGTCAGACCAAAAGAAATGTAAGTCAAAATTCTATTATTTGTTAGGGTCCTTATTGTAATTTATAAAAACTTGAGGGGGTTTTATGTAAAAATACTTTTGTATAGTTTTCAAGATACACCTCAAGTATTTATTATTCGTCTTTATAGTTATAATGAGTGTGATTTATTTTGTGATATTTCTAGTGAAAATATCCTAATTTCATAGATAAAGGTATTAATTTGTAATATTGATTTATTTGAAATTCATGGTATTTTAATGTAACTTTTAATCTTGTAATTTTTAGGAAAAGGTGGAAACTTTATCTTATAATAAAATAGGTGTTTAAATGATAAATATACATATGTTTATACAAGAATAATTTTTAATAAATATTTTATTTTCCAAAAGTCTCATTTTTCTTAAATGTCGTATTTTAAACCTTTCGAGACCGAATGCTCCTTGCGGAGGTCTAAATCTCGCACTACTAAGCCCGAGGGTGCACGATAAACCGTACTATCCCTAACGAGTTCCCCAAAGATGGGTTGTAGTGGCGCTTTGCACAGATTTAATAAATACTAGTCATTTAGAAAACAGTTTTATAAAGATAAGGTATTTATTTGTAGAAGGGTGTAAATTTCCGTATTTTAGATTCTAGGGTTTCCTAAGCCAACTAAGCTATTTCTAAATGGTCTAAACGATAAGTCATTAGAAGCCTCAAATCGCCTCTTCACCGCCAATTGTGGCCAGGTAAGTGCCAGGTGAGTGAGAGGCTCTCCACTACAAGTAGTGGTCCTAATTAAGTAACCACTCGCCTTAGACACACTTGCCTAGACACCACAAGGTCAGGTTTTGATAAACGATCGATGTCCATAACTTATCGCCTTTTCCTATTATAAGATATTGTTTTAAAATTGTTTAAAACTTAGAACTTTTAGAAAAGTTTTTTTTAAAGAAATTGGTATTTTAATGTAAAATCTTATTTTATCTTATTCTAAGTTTTTAAGGTAGCGTGTTATGATTGCATATGAGTGTGTGTGGAGGTAGGTCATTACCTCGTGATCTATTTTAAGGTATAGCAATGTTAAAGGGTTAAATGTGATAAACTAAACATGGTGGTATTTAAGTGCAAAAATACGGTATATTACAAAAGCTATCATTTCATGTGTGAAAACTTATTCAAATTAATTTTTAAGTGATTAGTAGTCAACATGAATATGTTTAAGCATTATGGAATTAGTGATAAGTGAGATTTGATAGAAAACCGAATCGGAAATCGGTTTGTTCCGATTTCCGTCGGGTTTGAAAAGTCGTATTTTTATGAAAGAATAGAAAGGTAGAAATGAGGGACTTACGGGTTTGGACAACGCTAGAGAGTAAGAGAGAGGTAGAGGGTTTGCCGGTGCGTCGAAACGTCGTTGAGAGGTCCTAGCACGATCGTCGGAATTTCGCCGTCGATTTCGTCAGCGCTTCGCCTTTCGCTCGTTTTCTAACGTACCAAGTTCTCTTGAAATTTTTAGAGAGTGGACTTAGGAATGTAGGGTGAGAGGGTAGAGGGTATGGGGGTTTATATAGGGTTAGGCTAGGGTTAGGGTTTTTAATAAAAAAATATACAAAATCTTTAAAAATTCATTAAACATAGGAGTAAAAGGGATTTATTGGGCAATTTAAAACCGATCCAGGTATAATAAGTGTGCAGGAGGGTTGACCTAGTCAAGGAGCATCTTTTCTCTGTTGGTGACTCGGCCATCGGGCAGGCGGCGCCGAGTCGGGCCGAGTCACACCACCAGAGGCCGGGGAAACTTCGGGGGTACAAGTTGGTATATTTACTTTTTGTTGTCCAGTACATATTTTGGGAGTTATGGCTGTTCACACCATAATATTGTATTATTATATTCCCCATTCTTATTCTTTCTACAAATAAACAGGTGCTTTTGACGCATGTCTGCTACATATTACAGGTTACAGGTTCTTGGAGCGAAAACAGTGAAAACGATGAAAAGACGATGCAAAAGTGGACTTTGACCAACAAACAGAAGACTCTTGATCAAGCCTACATCAAAGATAAAATTCATAAAGTATAAGGCAAAGCAAGGTCCAAGATTACAAAGCGAACGGTTAAAAGTCCACCGCAATTATTCACTGGAGATCTTGAAGAAATAGAGAAGCCAAATTGAATAAAGATCCAATGAAATAAAAAGCCCAAGAAGCCCAGAATCAGTTCCAAAATTTCCAGACATAGAATTTTACCAAAGCTTGAAGTCTACTTTGACTAGGTCTTCCTAAGGATATTTTGGTAAATGTAGACGTGCGAATCAATTGTAACCTAGGGTTTCCTATCCTCTATAAATAGGAACTCTAAATCATTGTAAAGGTCATGCCTCCCTATGCCTCTTTTTATGAATAAAATTTAGAATTCTTTTGGAGAGCATCGATGCCTCTTTTCATATCATGAATTCAGATCTGACAACCCTGTGTTGATGTTTGGAGAGAGCCATCTGTAAAGTAAGTAGGTAATTTCAATTCTTGCCCTAGTTTATATTTCAATTCTTGCCCTAGGTAATTTTCATTTTCTGCCCTAGATAAATGTTCTTCAATTCCCTAATGAGTGAGTAGTCTCCTCACTTGTTAGGGTTAGATCTGGAGAAGGTTTGAGATACGAAGATCTCTCATCCCCTTTCTTGCCCGTCATATATTTTCATAGGACTCTATGCATACATGCACATACCGCTCCCTACGGCACCCTATCTATCGAGGTAGCGGTGATACCGTAGTACAAAGGCCCGGTTGTGATTGTTTTCCATGGAGGTTAGGGTAAGGATTTCTAAAGGAAGGACAAGAATCTAGAGGAAGAAACATCTTTCCAAATTGTTCTAATCCCTTTTATTAATAATTACCATAACACCTAATTAGATCTTCATATGGGTATAGAAAGCGGTGAGATTTATAGACTTTCCAAACTTAACTAAGACCTAACCCTAGCAAGATTTAGATAAAGATACAAGTTCTATTCTTCACTCCTTTCTCTCATCTAAACTCCAATCATATACCCCTACGTGTGTGTAAATATCACCCATACACCTGAAAATTCAAATCAAGCAATCATACTCTTGTCCGTTGTCCAAAGTACTTATTAATTGGTGAATTTTTAATTGAATTTTTGCTTACACATCCTTCATGCGACCGTTAATACTTCTTGAGGTACCAACAACCGATTACAAGATACGTTAGCACTTTAAAGCGTACTTCCTAGTCTTGCAACACCCAAGGCTTTAGCAGTGACTCCCAAACCAGTTGGTCTAAGGCACTAGGTGATGAAGCACCCTCGCTAAATATTTTTCTATTTTTTTAGCCTTTAGTAATCACAAAAACCAGTATTCATTTTTTTTTCTTTTATTCACACTTGTATATTTTTTTTTCATTTTCTTCGTACTAAGGACTTTAGACAAGAGCATTTCAAGGTCTCTTCTACTATTCCAAGTTTCAAGGTGCGTGATTGTGCAAATTGTAGGGTATACATTTTCAGAATCTAGACTTAAGCTAGGAATTATTTTTTCAAACTCATACTCTAATAAAAATATCAATACTTTTCCTTTGCTTTGACTTAGCCCAAGACGTGAACCCAAAATTTGCCTATTTCTAAATAGACTACAAATACATATACTTTCTACCGCTAAACTTTAAGGAAGGTTATCTTTAGGGTTTTTAATTTACTAAGTTTAAGATCTAGTTGTTCCTAGCCAGTTAACCTTTTGTCAAACTCAAGTTAATTAGGCCAAAGTTGAATACATTAATTTTTATAATTTTTGAAAATTTTCAATTTTTATGGGTTTTCAAATAAATATGCAAATGCAAAAATATACAAATGAATGCGAAGGAAGAAGACGTACCGAGCATACCCCCAAACTTAAACTTGACAGTGTCCTCACAGTCATGCTGCACCAAGAGGGTTAAAATTTTCGGCACTCCCCTGTTTATTTATTTATAAATTTTTTTTATATATTTTCTTAATGTTTTGAATTTTTTTTTTATAGAAAAAGAAAAAGAAATATGTACATATATACAACAAGGTTCCCCCCAAACTTAAGCTTTGCCTTACACAAGCCAAAGGTTAACACCAACCATTCAAAAATTCTATCGTAGTAATGGTAGAGTTGGTGAAAGAATGGAGTGGAAAGAAAAGAAATGAGAAGCACACGAGACCGTGTGGAGAGAAAGGGATAATATGGTCTCGGTGGAGGAGAATGGCGGAGGGGAAGAAGAAATGGTAGGGGTTCTATTTTTTCGAGTGGAGGTTGATTAATCACAAAATCCGTATCATTTAAGAATGCGAGTTCGTCCGCGAAAATATCTTCGAAACTTTCCTCGAAGGTCCAATTGAAAATTATCGAACTCAAAATGTCGGATTGTTATTTATCAACACTCGATATCATTAAAGGATGATTAGAAGAACCTAAGAAAGTGGGAATACGAATTTGAGGGTGGGGATGGAGCGTATAAATTAGCACAATTTGTAATGACTGATGTGTAAAAAGCGATTGTGCTAATCTATCAACCCGTGAAAAAATGAGATTAAATCTCTCAAGAGTCGTGAGCAAACATGGGTACGTCGAACTTGGTATTGGAGATGAAAGCGTAACGGTCTCTTGCACAGTCGAAACGATAGGAAGGACGGAAGGAAGTGAGTGAGGAAGGGTATCAGTTAAGGATTCAGGAGGGTGTATTGGAAAATTCGACACATCAAACGAAAATGGTTCAACCTCAATATTATCCTCAATACTATCCTCATAATTCTCCTCAATATTTTCCTCATAATTCTCCTCAATATTATCCTCAATACTATCCTCATAATTCTCCTCAATATTTTCCTCATAATTCTCCTCAATATTTTCCTCAAAAATTTGCTTATCCATGCCAATATCATCAAAATCAAGACGCATATGAAGTTCGGGAGAAACATTTAATGACTCGGGATGATGAATTGGACATAAAATTTCAATTAAATCGACGGGTTAATCATCCGAAATATTCCCGGCATCTATATCCTCAATCAAGTGAAAATCAATTTTTTCTGACACCTCAGCAAAAGCATGGATATTTATCGATTTAGGTTCTAGAGTGGAGGTGTAAAGATCGAAAGGATTAAGTGTGGTTTCACTCGAAAGGGGTTCTTCACAATCTGGCAAATCAAGAACTACAAATTCACACAACTCGTTTTTATTTTCAACTGGTGAACTATTTTGGACAATCGATGGAAAACCGGAGTTGTGGGCTGGAATTGGGTATGGGTAGGCTTGATTTGGAAATGTGTAGAACTCACTCGCTCCTCTCAAATTCTCACTCTGTCCAACCGACTTCTCATATATTGGAAAATTTGGAGCTAGTTGGAAACTAGCTGCCGGTTCACTAGGTTGCATAATGGCGGCAATAGACGCATCCACATTCCTAACCATTTTGTTTGTTGCTAAAATATATGCTTGCAACGACTGTTCCAAACTAGACATGGATGGTGAAGGGGTTTCGGTAAAAGATTCGAAATTGTTTGGATATGTGAAACTCCCAAAAGGCTGTGTAGAAACAGTGTCTAGTGAAGGTGGGAAAGTCGGGTAGGACTGGTAGGAAGTGGATGGTTAGACAGGATTACGATCAACATGTGGATAAAAAGGTGGATGGACTTGTTGATTTCTAGAACTAGATGAGGGGAGAGGGGTGAAAGATCGGCTACGAGATTGTGCAATGTGCTCAGCAATAGACATCGGCTTAGGAGTTACAACAGGACTCAAAAAAGTGGTAACAATGTACGAAGGTGGTGAAGGTTGACTTGGTTGACACAAAGTGGGTTGCAAAGTTAAACTGTTTCTCCTAGACGCTTCTATTTGATCTTTCAACGAAATTTTTGGCATGGAGGGATCTTCCTTAAATCGACCGAAACAATTGACGTACGAAGCAAAGTTAGGTTCGGGATACCAAAGTTCGGCAAGAGATTTGTGATGTGGGGTACCCATGATGTCAGAAGGAGAAGAGAAAGAAGGTGGGTGTAAGTGGGGTGCAAGGATTTCTAAGCGACAAAATTTTGCAAGTTTTTATAAAAAAATTTCCTTTTTCCTTTTTCTCTTTATTTAGAACTGTTTGCAAAAATATTTTCGAGAAAAGAGCTAAGACACACTTTCGATCAACCAAAAATGCACAATCAGGCCTAGATCTAGGGTTACCTAGGTTAGCTAGACAGCTCCTAACTATTCCAAAGGGCTAGAAATAGGACCTCAAACCGCCTCTTCACCGCCAATTGCGGCCAGGTAAGTGCCAGGTAAGTGGGAGGCTCCCCGCTACAAGTAGCGGTCCTAATTAAGTAACCACTTGCCTTAGACACACTTGCCTAGACACCGCAAAGTCAGGTTAGGATAAACGGTCGATGTCTATAACTAGTCCTCTGTCCTATTGAGCTCGAAGTCCTTAGGGCTGAGTCTAGTATTTTTTAATTAAGAATGGTCAATGCAAATGCCTTATGTGATTTCTGGGGTCCTGGGAAGGGTGATGAAATCCCCACCCAATCTGAATTGGTCAAAAGCCCCTTAAAATCCGATTAAAGATATGCAAAACAGTAAATCACTTGCAATCAAATCTTTTTTGTGAATTTCAAAGTTTGCAAGTTTTCTAATTAAAATTTTCCTTTTTCCGCTTGCTCTTTATTTGGAAATTTTGCAAAAAGATTTTCGATAAAAGATATGCAAAACAAAAAATATTACTTGCAATCAATTTCTATTTTAAGCGAAGCGCAAAAATCCTGCACAAGATTTGTTATTTGGAAAGAGAAAGATTTTTAAAGCGCAACGAATCCTGCAGTCAAAGTTATAGAAGATATATCAAGATTTACAGAGGAGAAAGAGGGAAACTTACAGAGCAATTTTCACGAAATGATGTCAAGAGACCACCGCGTTTCCGCGGTAATAGCGAGTTTATGCGGCGGATCCGCGGTGTAGAAGACGACACGATTCCCGAGAAATTTTTGTAGGTGTTGATGTGACGGGAAGGACGCGGAAACTCGGCGGGAGAGCGCTTGCGCGGCGGAAGGGCGGCGCTTTGTTGGGTTCAGGCCTCTGGAAAAATTATGCTGTTCTGTTGTTCCACTACCTTTCTGTTTCGATCTACTTTTTTCTGTTTCGCTCTCTGGATTTTTCCAGATCCGAAGTTGTTTGTAGATCCTGCAAAATTCTCACAAAAATACCCTTTCCAAAAATAACAGATGATATATTTTTATATATATTTTTTTTCCAGATTTTTATGAATTTTTTAATTTTGATTAACCGGAAATTGCAAAGAGGAAATAACACGCCATCCCCGGCAACGACGCCATTTGATTTATCTCCAAAACTATCTATTACCGCAATCAAGAACGGCGTCACATGTAGCTAGCCGGTGAATACGGGTCGGTCCATAGGGATTTTGTGAATCTCCTAATCGTTCTTACGAGTTAATTCCGATGGGAGCCGGATTGATTAAATCTAAAAACTAAATTAATCTATATCTAAATCTTGCTAGGGTTAGGTCTTGGTTAAGTTTGGAAAGTCTATAAATCTCACCGCTTTCTATACCCATATGACGATCTAATTAGGTGTTATGGTAATTATTAATAAAAGAGATTAGAACCATTTGGAAAGATGTTTCTTCCTCTAGATTCTTGTCCTTCCTTTAGAAATCCTTACCCTAACCTCCATGGAAAACAATCACAACCGGGCCTTTATACTACGGTATCACCGCTACCTCGATGGATAGGGTGCCGTAGGGAGCGGTATGTGCATGTATGCATAGAGTCCTATGAAAATATATGACGGGCAAGAAAGGGGATGGGAGATTTTCGTCTCTCAAACCTTCCCCAGATCTAACCCTAACAAGTGAGGAGACTACTCACTCATTAGGGAATTGAAGAACATTTATCTAGGGCAGAGAATGAAAATTACCTAGAGCAAGAATTGAAATATAAACTAGGGCAAGAATTGAAATTACCTACTTACTTTACAGATGGCTCTCTCCAAACATCAACACAGGGTTGTCAGATCTGAATTCATGATATGAAAAGAGGTATCGATGCTCTCCAAAAGAATTCTAAATTTTATTCATAAAAAGAGGCATAGGGAGGCATGACATTTACAATGATTTAGAGTTCCTATTTATAGAGGATAGGAAACCCTAGGTTACAATTGATTCGCACGTCTACATTTACCAAAATATCCTTAGGAAGACCTAGTCAAAGTAGATTTCAAGCTTTGGTAAAATTCTATGTCTGGAAATTTTGGAACTGATTCTGGGCTTCTTGGGCTTTTTATTTCTTTGGATCTTTATTCAATTTGGCTTCTCTATTTCTTCAAGATCTCCAGTGAATAATTGCGGTGGACTTTTAACCGTTCGCTTTGTAATCTTGGACCTTGCATTGCCTTGTTCTTTGTGAATTTTATCTTTGATGTAGGCTTGATCAAGAGTCTTCTGTTTGTTGGTCAAAGTCCACTTTTGCATCGTCTTTTCATCGTTTTCACTGTTTTCGCTCCAAGAACCTGTAACCTGTAATATGTAGCAGACATGCGTCAAAAGCACCTGTTTATTTGTAGAAAGAATAAGAATGTGGAATATAATAATACAATATTATGGTGTGAACAATGGCCTTTTGACCGTTGACTTCCAAAAGAAATTAAAACAAAATAAATACAAAAATAATATGGGGCATGAGATGTGAACAGTGGCTTGGTTCAGCAGTGCAAAGTATTACCAATGAGCTACAAGCTCCTTCTTGTAATTATTGTGGGAAAATAACTACTTAAAGTGGTAACAACAACATTAAATACCCCTAGTATTACTTTAAGTTTAAATTTTTTTTATGTATACTAAAAATGGAGTTATTTAAAAACAAAATAATTACATATATATATATATATATTGTGCTCAGGTTAAAATACTCCTTTATGGATTTTTAAAATTTTAAAAAAATTTGTATAGAAAAGTGTAAAGGAAAATTAGGGTTGTTACACCGGTCGGATCCGAGGGGCTAGGGTCTGGATTGGGGCCACATGTCCACGACGATTCAACAAGCCTATTTAACATGTTTGATTATTCTATAACTTACCCTATTACGTGTAGTGCACTTGTAGACTCTTGGGCTTCTAAAAGATTAAAAAAATTTAAGATAAAAAGATATTGTGGCTGATGGGATTTGAACTCTGGTGCTTTGGTTCAGCAGTGCAAGGCTTTACCAGTTAGCTACAAGCTCTTTCTTCCTGTTCAAAAGTAAAACAAATTCTTATAGAATTCACAGGAATTGTAAATACCCAAATTGTACATCAACTTTAAATGAATTTTATGTACACAAAAATTGGAGTTGTTACAGTTTCGCGTTCTCGGTCAGCTTTACTCTTTTGAAAGGCTTCGTTTAGCAGCCTGTCAATTGGGTCTTCTGGCAGCTCTGGGGATTTTGGCGCCGATCCTGCCCCCAGTTTCTCTGCGTTGCTTTATGACGCCGAGGGAACTTCTTCGCCATTTAACGACGAATGGGAGACCATGTGTCAACTTGCTACATAGTCTTCTGTTTCTGATGGATTGTTTTCCTCGTCATTGTCACGATCTTCGTTCTTAAGAATATGCTTGAGGAACTCTTCGAGGGTGACCGATGTCCGTGCCTTCTGGTTGTACTCCTCCAGCGCGTCAATGTACCTTTGTAAGTCTGTGTGTTTGTCTTCATTTTTGTTGGGTTTACCTAGCACAACACAAGGGTTTGTCTTGCATCAAACATGCTACAATTAAAATTTTAGGGTGCTAAGCAAACTAACCTAGGATCAAAACTAGAAATTTAGGGTAACAAAATAGTATCACATACTAGATCTAGTGTCTAACACTAAGAGGATAGTAATACAATCTTTGTAGACTTCCCTCTTTGACTCCTTGGATCAATTTGAGTTTGAACCGGTCCGCTTGAATCCTTCGTTGTCCACGGAGTCCCTTTGCTCAAGCTCCAAGCTTCACTTGATCAAGGAAGAAGATGAAGCAAACACTCCACACCAGTGGGCTAGACTAAAGTATAATGGTGATGTGAGTTTGGATCTCACTAAAAAACCTTTTCTTTTTAATTCTTTCTCTTTCTTTTAAAACTCTAGAGAGCTTTGAGGAGAGAGAGGAAGAAGGAGATGGCTCAAGCTTGACTCAAGTGAATAATATGAATAATAACCTAACATAATCCCAAGTCAATGAGAGTATGCCAAGCTTAACTATGGTCACAAAATATCTAGATATTTTGTGACTTGAGTTTAAGCAAAACCATGGGCTAAAACCATGGGCAATGAAACCATGGTATTGACTTTGTCAACACAAGAAATGAGGGTCGAATATTCAACCATGATTTAATTGCCATTTTTGCTTTTCTCAAATAAACAAAATACATAAATATGCAACCATGTGAGTCTTGCATTGCCACCACCAATGTATCATCAACCATGACACATGTATGCTTGCATGTGTGCATCCATATCAACATATACATACACTCATGCATGCATCATAAAGAAATAGGTTTTAAGTAAAAAGGCTAATGGTCATTAATATTAAATCAATAATTGATTTAATAAACCGGTCATATCACATACGACCCGACCAATAGAAATTGCCAGATTATAATGCGGTATCATATACACGCATTTAATCAAGAACCCGCGCATATCACCATATGCACCCCACATCGTTTCTCCTGAGCTAGGTAACCCCTTTGTGGGACTCTAAGACTCGTCAATACGCCAGCAGTAGGTGATGATCATATCAAACACCCACAAGCCGCAAGCGGTCAGCTAAACGTAACGGCCATCCGGGTATTGAGCGAGCATAAGAAAAACAAGCGAACCTGTCAAAACTCCTGTCGAGCCAACCGGTAACACTTACCGTACAGTCCGGTCTCTTCGTCAGATATGCTGCATATCGAGTCTAGGGATGGCATCGTCGATCCCAATAACTCAATAAGTCATGTCGATGTATGGCCTATAACAGATCAAGAAACTACTGATAACACTTATCAGTAAATCTCATCAGCCCTGGATAGGGACTTACTAATATAGCCAATCAAGCATAGCACAACATCAACCACCAATACCGGGAGAGACGAAACCCCTTCTATCGCTCATTGCCTCCATGTGTCTCGGGACTGTACCCAAAAGCCACCTGCTTGCACGACTCAGTAGAGTCGTGGTAGGATGGAAATCAAAGCACAGTGGGAGAACAGACAAGACTCTATGACGATCTCGGGTCTACAGACTAACCTGTACCAGTGTCACCTGAGAACTGCTATCCGACGATAGATATAATACCGCATAGGAGTTCTCGGTGAGTCCGTCCAGTGTACCCAGTCTCCACTGAGCACCCGTATACAATCTTGGTGTCAAACACCAATGGATATGGGATCATCCATCGTCCATCACATGGGACAAGAATCGTATACGCCAGTCTGCTCTGGAATATCGATGCCCTGTCTCGATACACCTATGACTAGGGACATTTCAGGATATGCTTATAAACTACACATGTCCCACCAATATGATCTGCATCATAATCAAAGTAGTCAAGCAAATATCCTCAGGGCTTTATCAACATGTACCAAATGAATAAAAGCATGATCAAGTGAACATGTCAAGATAAAGAGTAATCAGATAGCATACTATCATGTCGAGCAAGAAAGTCCTCTGAATATATATATACATGTAAAAATACATCCACTAACTCATAATGGCCTCTAGGGCATACATATATCCAACAATCTCCCACTTGCACTAAGGCCAATTATTGGCGTATCTCATACCCAACATCTCAAAAAGTCGCTCATGTCCTTGATGAGTGGATCCGCGGTGTTATTCTTTGTATCTACTCTCCGAATCTCGATCTCGCGGCGATCTACTATCTCCCGGATCAGATCATATCGTCTCAGGATGTGTCTGGATCGCTGATGGGACCTGGGCTCCTTGGCTAACGCCATAGCCCCATTATTATCGCAATACAATGGTATTGGATCAATAATGGTTGGAACTAATCTTAGCTCCGAGATGAACTTCCTTATCCACACGGCTTCCTTGGCGGCATCATCTGCAGCAATGTACTCAGCTTCCATCGTAGATTTTGCAACGGTATCCTGTTTGGAACTCTTCCAACACACCGTCCCTCCATTGAGGGTAAATACAAACCCAGAGATAGATTTGTTGTCGTCCTTATCACTCTGGAAGCTCGAATCGGTAAAGGCCTCCATTTGGAGATCTCCATTACCATACACCAAGAACAATTCTTTAGTCCTTCGCAAGTATTTAAGAATGTTCTTCACAGCTGTCCAATGATTCTCCCCTGGACTGATACCTGCTTACTACATCTAGTGCATAAGCTATATCAGGGCGTGTACACAACATCGCATACATTATAGATCCTACGGCTGAAGCGTAGGGAATAATGCTCATGCGAGCTCTCTCTTCATCAGTCATTGGGCAAAAGTCCTTGGAGAGGGTGGCTCCATGGCAAGCGGGTAATGCACCCCGTTTGGAGTCTTCCATACTAAACCTCTTTAGGATGGTGTTGATGTACCTGGTTTGGGACAATCCCAGTATCCTTTTAGATCTATCCCTATAGATCCGAATGCCCAATATGTATGTGGCATCACCCAGGTCCTTCATGGAGAACCTTTATGATAAGAATGATTTGACCGACTGTAGCATAGGAACATCATTTCCTATCAGAAGAATGTCATCCACGTACAATACGAGGAATGTGACAGTTCTCCCTACAGTCTTCTTATAAACACAAGGTTCATCTGGATTTTTGATGAAATCAAACTCTTTGATAACATCATAAAAACAGATGTTCCAACTCCGTGATGCCTTCTTTAATCCATAAATGGATTTAAGCAATCTACATGCTTTTCCGCTGCTCCCACTATCAACGAAGCCCTCTGGCTGATCCATATAAATGCATTCTTCTAAATCACCAATGCAGTTTTAACGTCCATCTGCCAGATTTCATAGTCGTAGTGAGCAGCAATAGCAAGTAGGATCCGAATGGATTTAAGCATGGCTACGGGAGAAAAAGTTTCGTCATAGTCCAGACTTGGTCTTTGACGAAATCCTTTCGCCACAAGTCTTGCCTTATAGGTCTCCACCTGCCCATCTACACCAATCTTTCTTTTAAAGATCCATTTGCACCCTACCGGTTTTACCCCAGGGGGTACAACGTCCAAAGTCCATACTTTGTTGGTGTACATAGACTCCATTTCGGATCTCATGGCATCCAGCCACTTCACAGAGCCACCACTCGTGATAGCTTGCTGAAAACTAGTAGGATCATCATACTCCATGATGCAATCTTCTCTATCACCATCAATGAGGAAACCGTAGTACCTCTCCGGTGGGTGAGAAGTCCTACTAGATCTACAGAGTGACTGAGGTTCATTGGTCTCTGTTGCAACATCAGGCTCAACCAAGTCGTCATTTGTAACTTGTGTCTCTAGAACCTCTTCTAGGTCTACCACATTGCCATCTGTATCATTTGTAAAAAATTCTTTTTCTAAAAATGTGGCATGCTGAGAGACAAACACCTTTTGTTCCTCCTTGTGGTAGAAAAGATATCCATATGAATTCTTTGGATTTCCCACAAACTTACATATGACTGACCGTGTCTCGAGTTTTTCCGGATTCTGCTTTTTGACATAGGCCGGACAACCCCAAATCTTAACTCGTTTAAGAGATGGTCTCTTCACATGCCATATCTCATATGGTGTGGTAGACACGGTTTTGGTTGGAACCCTGTTCAACAGAAACGCTGCAGTCTCCAATGCATGCTCCCAAAATGAGACAGGTAACTCAACATTACTCATCATGGAACGTACCATATCTAATAGGGTCCAATTCCGTCGTTCTGACACACCGTTGTGTCGTGGTGTGTAAGGAGGAGTGAGCTGAGAGAGAATCTCATTATCTTTTAGAAAATCTGAAAACTCTGTACTGAGATACTCTCCACCTCGATCCGATCGAAGTATCTTGATACTCAATCCGGTTTGTTTTTTTACTTCAAGTTTGTACTCAGTGAATTTCTCGAAAGCTTCAGACTTATGCTTTATTAAAAACACATGACCGAATCTTGAGAAATCATCAGTAAAAGTTATGAAGTAAGAAAACCCGCCTCTAGCTTGTGTAGACATTGGCCCGCATACATCACTATGTATGAGGCCTAAGAGCTCAGTAGCTCTTTCTCCGTGTCCTGTAAATGGAGTTTTGGTCATTTTACCCTTGATATAAGACTGAAAAGTCGCATAAGATTTATATTCAAAGGGATTCAAATATCCATCTTTATGCAACTTGTTTAGTCTTGTTTCGTTAATATGACCAAGTCTACAGTGCCAAAGAAAAGCTTCATTAATTTCTGAAAATTTTCTTTTATTAGTGTGTTGTATGCTGAAAACTGTGTGTTGATTTAGGACGTATATCCCGTTATTAAGTGTACCATACCCAACCAACATTTGATTCAGGTTAATGTTCATAACATTATTCTGCAATATAAAATTATATCCTTCATTGTCTAACAAAGAAACGGATATTATATTACAAAGCATACTAGGTACATAATAACATGGGTTCAAAACCAATATACACCCTGATGGCAACCCCAGGTGATACTCTCCCACTGAAACCGCATGTACATTGGAACCATTTCCAACCCGGAGAGTATGGTCACCTGTCTTCAAAACTCTGCTATTTCTCAGCCCCTGCACAGAATTACAGATGTGAGAACCTGAACCGGTATCTAATACCCAGAAAGTAGAGTTTATAGAAAAACAGTTTTCTGTCACAAACACACCTGAAGCGGAAGCATCACCATGCTTCTTCTTCTTGAGATCCAGGTACTCAGCACAGTTACGCTTCCAGTGTCCTGCTTTGTGGAAGTAATAGCATTCGCCTTTCCCCGATTCCCCAGCCGTAGACTTGTCTTTCCCCTTAGCCTTTTTTAACTCCACCTCTAGGTTTGGTGGGTTTCTTCTTCATCTTTCCCTTGGCCTTGGCCTTTGGGCGAGAGGAGGAAGATGGCCCAGCAATCAAAGCGGGAGTCTTCACTGCTTTGAGTGTGCTCTCTACACTTCTCAACATATTGAGAAGTTCAGGTAGTGGCTTCTCCATGTTGTGCATGTTGAAGTTTACTACAAATTGAGCAAAGGCAGGGGGGAGAGATTGTAAAACAATATCAACATATTGTTCGTTCTCTATTGTCCTTCCGAGGTCCTCAAGCTCTTCAATAAGAGCTATCATCTTCAAGACGTGGTCACCTACTGGTGTGCCAGGAGCCATCCGCATCTGAAACAGCTTTCGAGACACTTCTTATCGTAGGACACGAGATTTCTCCCCATACAACTCTTTTGTATGGAGAAAGATGGATTGAACATCCATCTTCTCGTGCTGCTTTTGATGTGTGTTATCCATCGATGCAAGCGCGAGGCATTTTGCCGTGGCACAGTCAATATCCCAGCCAGTCTTTATAATTGGTTCCATTCAGTTTATTTTTCTCTAGTAGAAGCTTTAGTCTTGTCATTGGTATCTGCCATCAAGAGAGAGAAAAGAATACACTCAGCGAAAGCTCTTGTAAAGATCAGATTGGTTATTATCTTATCTAATCGATGTCTCCCACTGTTTTTATCAAATTTTCCTTCAAACCTTAAAAGAAAACTAGCCAGGATTAATTATATTCTACAACTTTGCTAACCGTTCAGCCAGGCCAGTGTCGGTACTTTGAGGGTGGTTCCCCGTGCTTTCGCACGGACCTAATTAAAATAAACCTCGTTTTCCCAGAGGCATAGCCCCGTAGACACCTTTCTAGACACCTAATGAGTTAGCTAATTGTAAAGTGCAAAACTCTCCTGGGAGCAACTCTTGCTCACAGTGGGATCGGGATCCAACCATCACATGGAAGGTATGCAATCTCATTGCAAATTTCAACTCTTGAAATTCCCGATATGGTTTTTACCCCTAGCACTCATGACCTTGGCTATGGTCAACAAATCACAAGCACTAGAATGTTCTACCCGTCATTTCTTGATTAATTAGACCCATTCACATGACCCTTGGCTAAGGTCAACAAAGTCACATGCATGTCCTGATTAATCGCATCATATGCTGTGTAGGTAGACATCACTTAGCTACCGTACACTACGCCTTGGCTAAGGTCAACAAACGTAGCACGAATACTAAGCACTCTACTTTCTAAAATGATGGAGGGTTGCAGATGGTTTTTAAGAAAACCTTTAACGCTTTGAACTTGATATCGTTGTAGAATCAAATGGTTTTCAAAAGGAGTGGCTTAAGCTCCGCAATTTTGAAAAGTAGCTTTTTCGTAAAAAAAAACGAGTGGGTTTCAAATTCGATTCTACAACATCTTTTAGGTTTATTTTCCTTTACATTAATCACATTAATGTAGTCCCATCATTTAAGTCCTTAAGCCATCACTGAAATGAAACGAAAATAGAATGTACGCTTATGCCATTCGCATTCGCCACAGTGTCCCGTTATGCACCGTTAAGTTACTTAACTAATGGCATAGCGGGGTGGGACTAGTGCGGATGTAAAACATAAGCAATGCTTATTATATATCATATATATAATAATACCATTCGTCTCATCATATAAAGTGATCTCATCACAGAATATCAACAGCAGAAGCACATATATGAAAATATAGGACATTTTAGGAATTATGTATTTTGTATTTAGCCAACGATAGAAAATACGGGTTCCACGGTCGTGATGAATAGCCATCCGAGCTCCTCAAGCTCTTCAAAGCACAGTGGGAGAACACACAAGACTCTATGACGATCTCGGGTCTACAGACTAACCTGTACCAGTGTCACCTGAGAACTACTATCCGACGATAGATATAATACCACATAGGAGTTCTCAGCGAGTCCGTCCAGTGTACCCAGTCTCCTCTGAGCACCCGTATACAATCTTGGTGTCAAACACCAATTGATATAGGATCATCCATCGCCCATCACATGGGTCAAGAATCATATACGCTAGTCTACTCTGGAATATCGATGCCCCGTCTCGATACACCTACGACTAGGGACATTTCAGGATATGCTTATAAACTACACATGTCCCACCAGTATGATCGGCATCATAATCAAAGTAGTCAAGCAAATATCCTCAGGGCTTTATTAACATGTACCAAATGAATAAAAGCATGATCAAGTGAATATGTCAAGATAAAGAGTAACCAGATAGCATACTATCATGTCGAGCAAGAAAGTCCTCTGAATATATATATACATGTAAAAATACATCCACTATCTCATAATGGCCTCTAGGGTATACATATATCCAACAATTTTCGGCAGGTTGCACAGGCTTCTTGGTCTTCTTCTTTTTCTTTGAAGATTTTGAAGGCTCGACTTTGGGATTTTGCCCTTTGTCAACAGTTTTTAGTACGGGACGCGGTTTCAGCATCCCTTCATTGATTTCGGGTTCCAGAGGGCTTTTCCATCTGATCGACCGACACGCCTGAAGATTTTTCAGCATTCTTTTGGTTTTAGCTGAAAGGAAAACTTCCCATGGAGCTTCTTCCACGAGCGAGCATGATGCCCTTGGCATGTCTACCTTCTTGGGAGCATGATTTTATGGTGGGTGGACCCTCCAGTTCTCCGATAGCGCAAACTTCCCTTGTTGGTACTGATCCTCAACCCAGTTTTTGAAGACGTAGCAATCCTCAATTAGGTGGCTCACCATCCTGTGATAAGAGCAATAGTTGGGGTTGTTGATGTCGCCGGGTTGTGATGGACGTCGTGGGTCCGACAACGTGATGAGTTTGTAGCACACTGCTAGTTCGAACAGTCTCCTCGTTTTATCACGGGGAAACGAGTAAGCACGTCCTAACCTTTCATCCAAGGATATACGCGGACGCATGTTGTTTTGGCGAGTAACTGGCTTCGGGTCACTCGGCTGTTGTTGAGTGTTGGCAACGAAGGCTGATTTCCCTTTACCCTTGGCATTTCGAGGGTCCATTTTTGAGGGGGAAGGGCCCATCTGGTCCATTTGGGCCAGCTTGTCGATCAGCACCTGGAAGGTGGTCGGCTTGAAGAACGTCATGAACCGGGACATGGTTGCTTGAGGATCAAGGGTCCCGATGAACATGCCCATGGCAGGAGATTCTTCGATGCGTTGTTCGCATTTTTACCATAGGTTCCGCCACCGGATCGCGTATTGAACCCAGGTTTCTCCTGGCATCACCCTGGCATTGATTAATGCCGTGATCGGGGTGCGCTCGCTTGCGCTGGCGAACCGCTGTGAGAATAGCAATTCCATTTCCGTGAATGTTTTGACGGAGTCATTTGGGAGCTCCGAATACCATTCGAATGTTGTTTCCGACAGGCTGCCAACGAACTGGCGAAGCAACAATTTGTCGTCGCCTCCGGTATTTCCGCACAAAGCTCTGAACTGAGCCACGTGCTGATGAGGATTGCCTGTCTCTTTGTTCACATGGAATTTGGGGATCGTATATCCCGATGGGTACTTGATTTGATCGTACGAACCCGGATACGGTCGCCCAGTTTTGATGACTTGGCCAGCCATTTCACTCGCTTGATGAGCTCATATTTGTTGAGCTATGTAATCATCATGGGCAGCCTTGGAGATCATTTCCTCCCTGGCCACTGATAGAGCCGGAAGAGGGTTCGATGTTTCCCCTCTGTAGTCCTCGATGATTATCGGTGGATCTTCGACTGGAGGTTCTGGCAGAATCATCATTCCAACTGTTTACCGCCGAAAACAGCGACGAAACCGCGTAGGTCGTCTTTCCTGATTTGGGGGCAGATGTTATTGCGTTTTATCTGTCCACCTCTCCGAAGATGCCAAGTTGATTTATGGCACCGTGTATCGGAGGTTTAGACGGATGCGGCCGCTGTAGCAGACTTCGTCAGAATCCCCCTTGTTTGCGAGGGTTTTTTTTATTGTGGAGACGCTCTTCCCTGCAGGCGCAAGCCCCTGCAGTTAATTAGGTTACCGCGTAGCGATAACCACTTTCTCCTTCTCAAGATGTTCACTTCATGTCGTGTGTTTTTGTTTTGTTTTAGGTTGCCCGTGAATTGTATACGGAGACTAATTTATGTTGTCGCCCGTAGGGCGTGGATTAGTCCAAATTCGTATTTTCTTAGATTTGGGTTTGGGTTTGATTTAAGGCTCGTTAACCTCTTTTGAGTTTAAGATCAACTTAAATATTTTTTAAGGATACGTTAGTCTAATTTTTAGACTAAGATCTACTCAACAGGATTTTGGGATCATTTAGATCCAACGAAAGAGTATTTGGACTCTATCGTTTTAGTTTAAGGACATTGCGGTCCATTGGGTTTAAGGACATCATAGTCCATGGAGTTTAAGGACATCATAGTCCATAGAGTTTAAAGACATCATAGTCTATAGAGTTTAGTTTAGGAATGTTGCGGTCCATAGTTAGTTTAAGGACATTACGGTCCATGGAGTTTAAGGACATCAAAGTCCATAGAGTTTAGTTTAGGGACGTTGCGGTCCATTGGGTTTAAAAACATCATAGTCTGAAGGGTTTAAAGACATCATAGTCTGGTTTAAAAACATCATAGTCTGTAGGGTTTAAAGACATCATAGTCTGTAAGGTTTAAAGACATCATAGTCTGGTTTAAAGACCTCATGGTCTGTAGGGTTTAAAGACACCATAGTCTGGTTTAAAGACATCATAGTCTGTAGGGTTTTAAGACATCATAGTCTGTAAGGTTTAAAGACATCATAGTCTGTACGGTTTAAAGACATCATAGTCTATTGTTTAAGAACATCATAGTCCATAGAGTTTAGTTTAGGGACGTTGCGGTCCATTGGGTTTAAAGATATCATAGTCTGTAGGGTTTAAAGACATCATAGTCTGGTTTAAAGACATCATAGTCTGTAGGGTTTAAAGACATCATAGTCTGGTTTAAAGACATCATAGTCTGTAGGGTTTAAAGACATCATAGTCTGTAAGGTTTAAAGAAATCATAGTCTAGTTTAAAGACATCATAGTCTGTAAGGTTTAAAGACATCATAGTCTATTGTTTAAGGACATCATAGTCCATAGAGTTTAGTTTAGGGACGTTGCGGTCCATTGGGTTTAAGGACATCATAGTCCATGTTTAAAGACATCATAGTCTGTAAGGTTTAACGACATCATAGTCTAGTTTAAAGACATCATAGTCTGGTTTAAAGACTCAACAGGAATTTGGGATCATTTAGATCCAACGAAAGAGTATTTGGACTCTATCGTTTTAGTTTAAGGACATTGCGGTCCATTGGGTTTAAGGACATCATAGTCCGTGGAGTTTAAGGACATCATAGTCCATAAAGTTTAAGAACATCATAGTCCATAGAGTTTAGTTTAGGGACGTTGCGGTCCATAGTTAGTTTAAGGACATTACGGTCCATGGAGTTTAAGGACATCATAGTCCATAGAGTTTAGTTTAAGGACGTTGCGGTCCATTGGGTTTAAAGACATCATAGTCTGTAGGGTTTAAAGACATCATAGTCTGTAAGGTTTAAAGATATCATTGTCTAGTTTAAAGACATCATAGTCTGTAGGGTTTAAAGACATCATAGTCTGGTTTAAAGACATCATAGTCTAGTATGAACTACCTTAGGAAGATTCGACGATAGCGGTTCTGAGAGTAATAGCGACTCAGTCGAACGTTGTTTTCGGGGAGCTGGGCAGAAGGTGTTTAAGGACATCATAGTCCATATAGTTTAGTTTAGGGACGTTGCGGTCCATTGGGTTTAATGACATCATAGTCTGTAGGGTTTAAAGACATCATAGTCTGTAGGGTTTAAAGACATCATAGTCTGTAAGGTTTAAATACATCATAGTCTAGTTTAAAGACATCATAGTCTGTAGGGTTTAAAGACATCAAGGTCTGGTTTAAAGACATCATAGTCTGTAGGGTTTAAAGACATCATAGTCTGTAAGGATTAAAGACATCATAGTCTAGTTTAAAGACATCATAGTCTGTAATGTTTAAAGACATCATAGTCTATTGTTTAAGGACATCATAGTCCATAGAGTTTAGTTTAGGGACGTTGCGGTCCATTGGGTTTAAGGACATCATAGTCCATGTTTAAAGACATCATAGTCTGTAAGGTTTAAAAACATCATAGTCTAGTTTAAAGACATCATAGTCTGGTTTAAAGACATCATAGTATATGGAGTTTCTGGTTGTCGGGACCCGCCACCTCCCTGAAGACGTTGAAGAATTACAACGACATGTATCAGAAGTGTGAAGAGATGTACCCTTGAACCAATGTTGGTTGGGAGATCTATAGTCAGGTTTGGGACTAAGACCAATTAGAGAAATTGTGAGCACATGGGCTTGATTGATCTGAATTAAGGACATGTGGCCAACTTGGGCTCAGCCCACTCAGCTTTGAATAAAATGTTGCACATTCGTTTGGGCTCAGTCTCTTTTTGTTCAAAGCATTGATTTGGGTTCTGACACCCCTTTTTCTTTTTTTCTCTTATTGAATGTTGAACACTTTTTATGGCACTGGGGTTTTATTTACAGAGCGCTTTGTAGTTCCTTAGCGCCCATGTGTGGAGCACGTGGAGCGCTTGGCGTTGAGCGCCAAACTTGGAGCGCTATGGTGCTTCTTATAAAATAGCGCCCACGTGAGGAGCACGTGGAGCGCTTGGCACTGAGCGCCAGACTTGGAGTGCTAAGGCTTTTCTTATAAAATAGCGCCCACGTGAGTAGCACATGGAGCGCTTGGCGCTGAGCGCCAGACTTGGAGCGCTAAAGCGCTTCTTTTAAAATTGGCAACTTTGATTAGTCATGTGCTCTGAGAATTAAATTCTCGGTTTATAAGAGACTTTGTCTCATAGATCTAAGAACTAAGTCCTTTTTTTATGAGGAGATGCTATGATCTCTTTTATTTTTATTTATGAGAGATTTTGTCTCATGGATCTACGAACTAAGTTCTTCTTTTTTTTGATGAGATGCGGTGATCTCTTTTACTTTTGTGAAAGACTTTGTCTTATAGATCTGTGGTCTGGAAAAGAACTAAGTTCTTCTGATGTGAGAGTTAAACTCTCAAATATGGAGGAGATGCCATGATCTCTCTTCTTGCTATTTATCTTGAGAAGAAATTTCTCTCGTCTTTGAAGTTTCTTCAAGTTTATGGGGGGTTCCTATGTACAAGACTTGAAGTCTTGGGTCCTTTATATAGGGGAAGCTGATTTGTTGAATCAGTTAAGGAAATCTCTCATTGAGAGATTTCTAATTGATTTGGTGATGTTTCCCACCATTGGATCTTTGATCCAAGGGCTTCTGTTTTACAAAAGATATATTTCTTGTTTTTAGCAAGATTGGGAAAATATTTTCCCATACAGAACTTATTCTGTATCTCGGTGATTTTTAATCACCGTTGGATCTTTGATCCAATGGTGCTCTGATTTACAGAGTACAATCTTTCTTGTTTGCAATGATTTGAGGAGTATTTCCTCAACAGAATTTTATTCTGGTAATTTGATGATTTATCATCTTCGTTGGATCTTTGATCCTAGGGTGGAGAACATTTAATTCTAGCATTGGCGCTCTCGTGCTTTGCGCGTGAGGCACTGCCTTAGAGTCTTTGACTCTTGGCGCTGGTGCTCTTGGCGCTGGCGCTCTCGTGCTTTGCACGTGAGGCGCTGCTTCAGAGTCTTTGACTCTTAGCACTTGGCGCTCTCGTGCTTTGCACGTGAGGCACTGCCTCAGAGTCTTTGACTCTTAGCGCTTGGCGCTCCTTGCGCTAGCGCTCTCGTGCTTTGCACGTGAGGCGCTGCCTCAGTTCAAATTTCAAATTTTGAACAGAGCTTTTCTCTCTGATTGGGGAAACAAATACCCCCACCGTTGCGCTTACGTGGCTTACACGTGAGTGCAGCAGTGGCAGCCTTTCCATCGTTAGATCAACTTGGAAGTTGGATCAACTTCCAGCGCCTATAAATAGGGCCTTTGGCCCTTGAGATGACTGATGTTCATCTTCATTCCTCCTTGTTTTTCTAAGAATTTAATTCTCTCTTCAGAGCATAGATCTCTGCCCAAAGAACTTCTTTCAAGTTAGAACTTTGTTCAAAAGGTTGGTAAGAACCATGTTCGTCCCCATTAATAGAGGTTTGCTCTTACTGGATCATAGATCTAAAACATTTTTTTTAGGGTTTCTTTAAACCGTTAATTAAAACAGAGCTTTGCTCTTCCTAGATTTAAAGAAATCTTTTTTAGGGTTTCTTGACAGAGCTTTGCTCTTTCTTAGATCATAGATCTAAAGGGATCTTTTTAGGGTTTTTTAACCCATTAATGAAGAACTCTTACAGTTTCTAAGATTTGTATTTCAGATCTTTAAAGATCTTGGGGTTTTACCTCTGTAAAAAGATTTGCTTTTTAGGGTTCTGATGGCTTGTTCCATCGTCTTCACAGAGCATAGCTCTTTAGAATTTTTGGGGAATTTTTATTCCCCTCATAATGACAGATGTGACTTCTGTTGCAGAGTGATGCTCTCAATGGAGTTTAACTTCTTGGCCCGAGGAGTCTCTCATTAAATGAGAATCCTTTTAGGATTTCTTCTTTAATGAGTGATTGTCTCATTAATGATGAGCCGTCATCTTGATTTTGTGGGTCCCCTTTGGTCTCTTTCCACTGCATTGCAGTGTAGTACAAATTTAAAGTGCCAAGTGTCAGAATTTAGACTGTAGCACTGACAGCTAACCCTTGTTCATTTTCGCGCAGGTACTATGTCTTTTGACACTTTTTTCCCATTTGTTCGTCCGGAGAGCGCATTTCCTGACGCGTCCGTGGATAGGGAAGTCTTCGCGCTCATTAAAGATCACGACTCGGAGCAGAAATCTCTTCATTTATAGGGGTCGTGGTACAATCAAATCACCCGGGATCGGCGTAGTTTTTCTTGTGCAGTACCTTCGGAGCCTATTTTAGCGATTCACTACGCCGACTCTCCCCCAATG
This sequence comes from Agapanthus africanus, assembly GCA_030015575.1. Taxonomy (NCBI): domain Eukaryota; kingdom Viridiplantae; phylum Streptophyta; class Magnoliopsida; order Asparagales; family Amaryllidaceae; genus Agapanthus; species Agapanthus africanus. The sequence goes on along the minus strand of JASDDO010000031.1, from coordinate 634,152,470 downwards.
AACTATGCCGTAGAGGAGGTCAACTGGACTTCGGAAGGTCGCCTTCAGCCCTCTATGGCCTCGATACCCGTACAGCCGCCGATGGCTTTGGATATTCTGGGGCGGCGCATATGTCAAGGCGAGTCGCGCCCTTGGGGACATCCATACATGATAGGCTTGACTCCTTGCCACCCAGCCGGGCACTTGCAGTGGGCTCGATACATCTTGTCGGCCAAGAAATCTCTGCTGCTGAAGCTCGGGTTGTACCCTGCAGTTTACGCTTCTCTTTTTCAGTATTCCACGCCCCCTGTATGGTGGGTCAAAACTTTCTTGGAACAATGGAATATTCCGACTCACACCTTCCTTCTATCAGATCGGGAAGTTTCAATCTCTTTGGAGGAGTACGCGGAGATCTCTGGCCTACCCGTCAGGGGAGAACATTACGAGGAACTACTTCCTCCTAATGAGTACATCTTTGCCACCAAATCAGTGGTGATGGGCCTTACCCCGGAGAATGCCATTCAACATCAATCTCCAAGTTTGATCAAGGTGTTGAAAATTTATGAAAGTCTGTTTCTTGAATCCGGAGGACACGGAGTCAGCTTCGCGAATTTCATCGCTCACTTTCTTCGTCCGGAAGTCTTATCAAAACAAGCTGCGAGATTTGCTAAGCTTGAAGACCCAATTGGTTTTGGCTTGGACAGCCAGCCAACAGCGGAGGCCGATCAAAGGAATTTCTTTCTCCCGGATACCCCGATCGTCTCGTTTGCAGAGCTCGCAGCTTCAGATATTGACGAAGAGGCATTCTTTTTGGGGTTTCTTGGCCTATGGTTAAGTTGGTTTGTACTCCCAATGCACCCTCGCCATATAAGGCCATCCGTCTTCTACCCGGCTCACCGAATGGTTGTTGGGATACGAGTGGCCGTCGGGGCCGCTGGGCTGGCTCACATGTATCATGGCCTTAGCTTGGCGGCAGACACCACTCAGCCGGGGGTGCAGCCCGTAAATTTCCTGCTGCACTATTTCACTTCGTGGATCGAGCTGCATGTGCTCGGCTCTTTTGGAGTTCACAAGCGGCCCCGTTTCTACGACAGTTATAACTTTCCTCGGGTTATGCGGCTAGTTGACGCTTCCACTTTGGAACCGACTCAGCGAGAGGCTCGGGGTCTGGTTCTTCACCCGCGTACGGTCGGGGATGACATGACCTTCATCGATAAGGTCTTAACCATCGGCAAGGAATCCACAAAAATGGTGTAGCCGCTGCGCGACACCTTTAAAGACGGGGCTTCTACCTTGAAAGCTCGGGAGATTCTTCATTTATATTCAATCAGACCGGGCTTATTAGTGTTTAGGCAGAACGATTCGGCGCTGTTCATGAGATACAACTCGCACCGTTTTGCTCAACAATCAAGCTACAATCAGGGTGTCCCGCTTGAGGCATTTTTAGCTGAGCCGGTTGCTACAAAGGAAGGTATCCGTAGCGCGCTGCACCATTTCATGCGGCTGAACACCGGGTCCAACATTTTTATCAGTGAGCCGAGCCACATCCCAAAAATCATAAACGTATACATGGCGTGGTACCAGCATGCGATGGGTGCTGTTATTAGGGAAGAAAAGCGGTTACTGCTCGATCGCAAGGGTGTTGTCCCTGCTGGCAATCCAGCTGTCCCTTTGAAGCGACGGACCATTGTTCGCCCTTCCTTAAGAGAAGCTGCTGCGGTTGTGGTCCCGCGCGCCTTTCCTGATAAGACTCTACCTCGGGTGTCTGTAGAAGCGATAGCTTCAGCGTCTCCTGAGTCTGGCGTGGGTACTGAGATCGGGACTCGTCGCCCAAAATTGCCCGCCAAGCGCAAGATCCTGTCATCGGCCGCTGGCGTCCGCTCGCAGAAAAAGAAGAAGTCGCTCTTTTCTGCTGACGTTGTACTCGGCCAGGAGCCTCATGCTCCCTACAGAGAAGGCTTGAGCGAGTATGGGACCAATGAGGGTCTATTTATCACGCGTGCGGATGATACTGATCTTCAAGCTGTCCTTGTGCCTTCCGAGCGACTGGCTCGCTATGAAGCAGCACTGATCACTATCACACAATCATGTAGACTTCAGTCGTATCTTTCCGCGGTTATTTTTTTCATTATGCTTTTACAGACGCTTTCTTCTTCAACAGGTATCTCTGCCGAAGAGGCTCTCACGGCTTCCCTCAAAATATTTGAAGAGGAAAAGAGGCTCCGTGCTTCTTTGGGCCTTGGTATACTTCGGCTCATTGTGCCTTCATTCCCTTTTTCTTTATTCGTGGTTTGACCCTCACTTTTATTTTGTTGCAGGGACTACCTTGACTCGGGTTATTTCAAGTGCGGTACCAATTCCGAGCGGTGATGCAGCAACGCTTCCAGAGCTGGCTATTGTGGCCCCAGCCCCCCCAACAGTACCGCAGGAGGCTTCACTTAAGCAGCCGATGACAGACGCCGTAACGGCTCCAGAGGCAGAGCTTGATTCGGACGATGACGTCCCTTTGACGGAGGTCTTGAGGAGATCGCTTCTCACTGCTCAGACCGAAAAGAAGCGTAGGAAGCGTGTGGCGAGGGAACGCGATGCCAGCTTGGCTGTGGGTGCAGGTTCAAGAACTACCCCATCTATCGCTATTCCTCCAGAGGATGCTCCAGCTGCCCTGTCTACCACCCATAGACAGGTTGCGCGCGCGGCTCGGGAAGAAACCGAAAAGCTGCTCGAAGGTAATGTAACGCTGAGTCTTTTATTAGAACTTGATCTTCAAATTCTTATATACCATATCCTGCAGGGCCAATTCCTGGCGATGAGACGGCAGGTGAGATGACGGCGACCACAGAGCCCGAAACAATTACTCTCTCTCGGGAGTCTGGGACTACCCAAACCGCCGCTCTTTCCCCTTGTGGTTCCTTGCTATCGGTAAGCATTGCGAGTGTTACGACAGCCCTCGTCGAATCAGGGGATGAAGCCATGGGCGCAGAGATTACTCCTCTGAAGGAGAGCGAAGAAGCTGCAACGCCCGGTGATGCTTCCGTCACGGTTTTGGTTGATGACCCGTCAGGTAATTCTTGAGTCATTGTTCTCCTTTCATTTTACAATCCCGTTCAGCTTCTTCTGATGATTTTTGTTTGTAGGTGCGGTGAACGCTGAGATTGTGCCATCTGAAGCACCTCCGGTCGCCGCCATGACGGTTGTTGTTCCCTCGCCTTCTCCTACGTCCTCGGAAATGCTGGAAGGTATAGGTTTGCGATTTATCGGTTTCATTATGGGTATCATCCTCCTTGTACCGACAGTATATTGTTACAACTTTGCAGGGGTCCTTTTTGACCATCTGTATCAGGTGCTGAACCCGCATTTCTCCTTCCAGTCGGAAGTCACTCTGCCTGCTGGTACTGGTTAGTATACCCTTCAACTATTGTTTCCCCCCTTTTTTATAAATAGCCGTATTATTGCTGAGTCTTCCTTGTATCGATCGCAGTGTCACGGATCGGAGGAGGGGACGAGAGGATAGCCGCGCCTCTAGTACTCCTATTTTTGCCGCCTACCACATCCGGTATAGTAGACTCGATTGCTCGTGTATTTTCCTTACCTCTCGAGTCGACATCTGACCATAATTTGTTTTGCAGCAATCGCACCGACTCTAGCTCCCTTCGAGTCTCGAATCCCAATGCCGACGGAGCCCTTTTCTAAACGCCCATCTTCCAGGGGTGCTGCGACGAGCCTGCGAATGTTGAGCGAGTTCGTTGAGGATCTTGACGCCGAGGCCCTCGCATCTGCTGCAGACTTTGTTGCTGAGGTTAATCCTATGCTGGCGATGCTTGTTCATAACAGAATATTGCATTTTATACCGCCCAATCTTATGCTCGTGTGTTTATAGGTAGGTACTTTTAATCCATGTTTGTTCATATTTACAGATTACAGGTTTCCAGTACAAATATTGCAAATCAAGATAAAATCTCCACAGTTACACCAAATACAGAACATCTGTCACAGCAGATAAAAGCCGGGTTCCGGTCATCCATATCCGTCCAGTGCCGAGTACCAGTTCCAGAGACAAGACATATGACAGTGGTCATTCGTGTCTCGGACAAGCACAGAGCACGAAGGGGGCTGCACAAGAATCAATGGGTGCGCGGAGCTCGAAGGAGATAGAAGTCAAAAGTAAAGAAAATAAAGCAATCTTGGACTAAGAATTCTGAAGATATTCTGGAAGATTTTGTGCAGTTTAAAGTTGGCAAACACGAGGAAACATGAAACCAGGGAAGCACCCAAAATACGACCACCTAACTCTTCTATAGGGCCGTGGAACCGCGGCCAATAGGGGGTCTATGCCGCGGTTCCGCGGCCGTATAGGCTCCTCTCTCTGTCGTTTTTCAGGGGCATGTTGGTCTTTTCCTATAGGGGCATATTTTTGCCCTAGGTTTCCATTTCCCTTCCTATAAATACCCCAGTTCTGAGCCAAACCAAAGGTGTCCATTCTTTGTGCCTCTTTTGTAGGTTTTAGTGTAGTTTAGTCTTCTTCTTCTTCATTCTTTCCTCCATGAAAATTATAGTGAGAGCTTTTTGAGTGGATGATGAAATGAAGATGAGAGTTTTTGTATCATTCTTTTGTTTTAGCTTCCCCTTGAGATCCTTGCTTTCTCTTGATCTTTCAACCTCTTCATTGAGCTTGAAAGTTTAAGGGTTTGTTATTGATTTTAAGGGTTGTATCTTCTTATGGAATTAGTGCTTCATTTCACATGAGTTCTTTACCCTTCTCTTGATCTTGCAACCTCTTGATTGAGCTTGCAAGTTTAAGGGTTGGCTATTGATCCCATACTTGTCTTGAGTTCTAGTTTCTCGTTCTTTTTCTTGCTTATTTATTTCTTGCTTTTTATTACCTTGCTTTACTTTCATGCACTTAAATTCCATGCCCTTACTTACTTGTAATCTTTTCTTTTCTTTTGCTCTTTTTTGTTCTTTTTGTGAATGGTTGTAATTATTGTTGTTGTTAAGAATCAATACGATATTGTAAGTTAACGTTTCTTTGCTCATTTCCTTTTCCCGTTATTTTCCATTGAACTCCGCCCAAACGATACGCAAGCGCTCCGTTAGGCACCCTACCCTAACAAGGTAACGGTGATTCCTAACCGCGACCGATTGCGTTCGGTTTGGCCGGAGGCGAAAGCAAGAGACAAGAACGGAAGGACAAGGGTAAATAAGCCGGATTCCACGAATACCGCGCTTAAATCCCCTAATCCACGTTGTTGCCGATTGCTCTAGCTTCAATTGGTCAAGACTCGGCTCAAAGGTTTTGAGTACGGATTTCTTTAGCTTACAATCTCGTATCTTTTTCTTAACAACATTATACTTGCAAATAAAACACATAGGTTAGACTTGAACAAACATATACTCATTCTTTATTGACTCGTCTAAGACAAGAACGGAAATACAACCATCTCCCTGTGGATCGACCCGTGCTCAACCGGCTAGCTGCATAGCGACACCGTTCTGATTGCGGTTAACTTTAATTCTTTCAATCAATGCTCGTGAACTTTCATAACGAAGGTGTCGTCGAGTCTTGGGTTAATCACTGCAGAAAGATCCAGGCCTGCCTGCATGAGATTGAGCTCAAGCGTCCCGCTCCTGAAGTATCATCTTTGAACTCCAAGCGGACTGCGTGGGTCGAGAGTAGTGTTCCTTACATTCGCCATTTTTAACAAGAGGCGACCCTAAGGCGAAAGGAACGTGAGGCGATTTCCACCGAGTCTGTCCAATTGCGTGCCCAGGTCAAAGCGAACGCTGCATAGCTGAAAGCTATTTTTGAAGGCCTCCAACGATGTATTTCTGATGGGCTGGTACTGAGGCAGAAGCTCGACTTCACTGAGCGAGTTACGCAGAGTCGCGAAGTTGCTCAGCGGGAAATCGATGAGAAACTTTCATCCTGTTTGAAGCAACGGACTCGAATTGAAGCAGAGTTGGCCGCGACGGCTGACCGTGAAAAGGAGTTGAGAGGAGTGCGCGAGCGGCTTGCTGACTTATTGAAGACGCCTCCTTCTTAGTAGCCGTCTTTGTATCGACTGAAAATCTGTAATCTATGAATAACATGCATTCATTCATTTTTTATTCTTTTATATGATGTATCTTGTATTCGATTGAACTCATGAATAAAAGACACATTTTTCATCTTCTATTATCGCTTTCTTTTCTCTCCTGTGTTGGCATGTTACTCTAGCAAGTGTAGCCTGTAGATGATAGATAACAGTTCATCTTGAACTCTTTGTAGGGTAGCGATGGCTTAGGAAACAGGTTCAGGTCTGCTCGTAAGACTTTTCAACTTTATGAGCCGTGAGGGTCTCATAAAGACTTTTCTCCCTACGAGTCGAGAGGAACTCGTAGGCGTATTCTCTCATTAGGAACCGTGAGGATTACTAAGTGCGTTTTCTCTTGAGTGTCGTAAGGATCTCACAAGAGAATTTTCTTCCTTACAAGTCGAGAGGACTCGTAAGTGGTTGGTGGGTTGACTTGTTTCCGAGTCGAAGCAATGCTCCGACGGGAAGGTCATTGGTTGACGTATTTCCGCGACAGGGTCATTGGGTGACGTTTTTCCGCGACGGGGTCATTTGCTGACGTTTTTCGGCTACGGGATCATTTAATGACGTATTTCAACGATGGGGTCGTTGGATGACGTATTTCTGCGATGGGGTCATTTGCTGACGTATTTCCGAGACGGGGTCATTTGCTGACGTGTTTCCGCGACGGGGTCATTTGATGACGTGTTTCCGAGACGGGGTCATTTGCTGACGTGTTTCCGAGACGGGGTCATTTGCTGACGTGTTTCCGCGACGGGGTCATTTGATGACGTGTTTCCGCGATGAGGTCATTCGCTGACGTGTTTCCGAGACGGGGTCATTTGCTGACGTGTTTCCGAGACGGGGTTATTTGCTGACGTATTCCGCTTTCTGCGGTGTCAGGGTTGACGTTCTCTGCTTTCTGAGGTGTCAGGGTTGACGTTCTCCGCTTTCTGCGGCCGCTTTCTGCGGTGTCAGGGTTGACGTTCTCCGCTTTCTGCGGTGTCGGGGTTGACGTTCTCCGCTTTCTGCGGTGTCGGGGTTGACGTACTCTGCTTTCTGCGGTGTCGGGGTTGACGTACTCCGCTTTCTGCGGTGTCGGGATTGACGTACTCCGCTTTCTGCGGTGTCAGGGTTTTGACTCTAGGTTGTCTGTGAATTATAGAGTCTTGGAACTGGGGATTTTGTCGTGGCTCTGATTGGTGATGTCGCGTCCGTATCCTACTAGAATGAGGAGGAACGCCGTTGTTGGTCTCCAGGCTGTAGATGTTGCCGTTGAGACCTGACTCTCTCTTTGACAGAGTCTTGTCGGGAAATATGGTTTCCTTTCCGTTTATGCCCATGGATTGTATACAGGGGTCACTATGGACTTACCTGCAGGACGAAAAGTTTCATTTCATTTTTTTTATTTCTTTCCGCGATGCTCTATCATTTCAGCTTTTTATATCGCGAAAGTCGCGATTGCCCAATCATTTTGGCTGTTTTTCGCGGTGCCCAATCATTTCGGCTATTTTTCTTTTTGCTCGATGCTTTTTATTGCGAGTTGTCCAATCATTTCGGCTATTTTTTATGCATATATTTTACTTGCTGATTTTGTTGCAAGATGCCCTATCACCCTTGATGGCTCGCTGACATTTTGCTGCGAATATGGAACTTGGGATCTGATACCAATTTTAGCATTAGCATTGCTGCGACTGGAATGTTGCCAGGAGCGAATCATCACTTGCCGTGAAAGGACTTGGAATTTGATATCGGTTTAGGCATCAGCATCGCTACCACTGGGACATTGCCAGGAGCGAATCATCATTTGTCTCTGTCGATTCGAACAAAGGTGGCTTAGCAAACAAGGTTAGGATCCTTTCGACTAAGGCTTTTGACTTCATGAGCCGTAAGGGTCTCATAAAGGTGTTTCTTCCTACGAGTCGTGAGGATCTCATAGGTGCATGTTCTCCTTAGAAGTCATGAGGACTCCTAAGTGGTGTTCTCTCTTATAAGTCGTAAGGATCTTGCAAGAGTGTTTTCTCCTTGTAAATCGAGAAGACTTACAAGTGTTGTTCACCAAATAGGAAGATTTCACGCCATTGGCGGAACTTGGTGGAGGAGACATTTATTTGTGCCCGTGGATTGTATACAAGGGTCAATATTGAACCGTTTGTAGCGCAGTCTGGGAGATGTGACGGCTTAAGAACAGGTTCAGATCCCTGTAGCTTAAGGCTTTTGAATCTTACGAGCCGTGAGGGTCTCATAAGAGGGTTCTCCTTACGAGTCATAAGGATCTCGTAAGTGTAATTTCTCCTCAGGAATCGTGGGGATCCCTAAGTGTATTGCTCCCTTGTGAGTCGTAAGGATTTCACGCAGGTATTTTCTCCTTATAAGGTCAAGAAGACCTTGCAAGTGTGCATGAATTTTTTTTACGAGTCTGCGCCCTTTCGGGTTTTCACAAACTCGCCGGTAGACCTGCTGTTTTTACTCACGGAGCCCTTTCGGGTTTTCATCCGTGCCCATCTTGCTTATGGACGTACCTTTTTTTGCGTCAGCTTTAGGATGCTGCGGTTTGTAGTAGTTTAAAGACGTTTCGGCCCGTAGCTAGTTTCAGGACATTGCGGTCCGTTGCTAGTTTAAGGACGTTTCGGTCCGTAGCTAGTTTAAGGACGTTTCGGTCCATTGTTGGTTTAGAGACGTTTCGGTCCGTTGTTAGTTTAGGGACGTTTCGGTCCGTTATTGGTTTAGGGACATTTCGGTCCGTAGCGATCTTGAGGCAAGTTTTCGCTGGATACTACTTATAGAATTTGGGCTTGGGAAGATAGCGAGCGGACATAGGCGTCGTCATCTATCGTTGACCTGGGCCGTGACTCGTCGGGCGTAGTATTTTTTCAGGAACCGGCCGTTTATTGGCCTGAAAGGTATTTCGCCATGCATATACATGAGCAAGTAAGCTCCCCCTTGATAGACTTTTGTAACATAATCGAAGGATTTTAGCACTGCTCCTGCCCCCAGCTCCTCTATGTTATCTTCTAACGCCGAGTGAGTTTCTTCGTTATTTAGCGACGAATGAGAGATCATGTGGCGACTTGCCACATAATCTTCGGGTTCCTCTGACGAGTCGTCTCCCTCATCATTTTCGTTATCTCCACTTTCAAGGATATGGTTGAGAAACTCTTGGAGTGTGACCGGGGTTCGTGCCTTCCGGTTATATTCTTCTAGCGCGTCAATATGCTTTTGCAGATCCGTGCGCTTGTCTTCAGGCTGCGCGGGCTTCTGGGTTTTCTTCTTTTTCTTCGAAGACTTTGACGGCTGGGCCTGGGTATTTTGCCTATCGCTACCAACTCTCGGTGTTGGGCGTGATTTCAGCATCTCTTCAATAATCTCTGGCTCTAGTGGGCTTTTCTTCCTGATCGCCGGATATGCTTGAAGATCCTTCAGCATTTTCTTGGTCTTAGCCGAAAGAACTACTTCCCATGGAGCTTCCTCTATGAATGAGCATGATGCCCCCGACGTGTCCATCTTTTTAGGAGCGTGCTGTCGTGGCGGGTTTACCCTCCAGTTTTCAGACAACGCGAATTTGCCTTGCTGGTACCGGTCTTCAACCGATTTTTTGAAGACGTAGCAATCTTCGATTGGATGACCCACTACTCTGTGGTAGGGATAATAGTTAGGATGGTTGACGTCACCAGGTTGCGATGGATGTCTCGGATCCGGCAGAGTGATGAGCCTGTTGCGCACCGCCAGTTCAAACAGTCTCCTTGTTTTATCCCGGGGAAATGAGTAAGGACGTCTCAACTTCTCACCGAGGGATCGCGGCTTGTTGCTTTGGCGAACTACCGGTCTCGGGTCACTTGGTTGTTGTTGGGCATTGGCGACGAAGGTCGCTTTCCCTTTCCCCTTTTAATTCCGAGGATCCGTCTTTGAAGAGGAAGTCCTATGGCCCATCTGGTCCATCTGGGCCAGCTTGTCAATCAAGGCTTGGAAAGTGGTCGGCTTGAAGAACATCATGAACTGGGATATAGTTGCCTACGGATCCAGGGTCCCTACGATCATGCCCACGGCAGGAGCTTCTTCTATGCGTTGTTCGCATTTCGACCATAGGTTCCGCCACCGTATTGCATATTGAACCCATGTCTCTCCTGGCTTCACCCTGGCATTGATCAATGTCGTGATCGTGGTGCGCTCGCTAGTGCTTGCGAAACGCCAGGTGAATAGCAACTCCATTTTCGTAAATGTTTTGATGGAATCATTCGGAAGCTCCGAGTACCATTCAAAAGCTGTCTCCGCCAAGCTGCCAACAAATTGGCGAAGCAATAGTTTGTCGTTGCCTCCAGTATTGCCGCATAGAGACCTGAACTGAGTGACGTGTTGATGGGGGTTACCTGTCCCCTTATACACATGGAATTTAGGGATCGTATGTCTTGGCGGGTACTTTATTTGATCGTACCAACCCGGATAGGGTCGTCCAGTCTTGACGATTTGGCCGACCGTTTCGCTCGCCTGATGAGCTCGTATCTGTTGAGCTATATAGCCGTCAAGGTCGGCTTTGGAAATGGTCTCTTCCTTGGCTGCTGATAGAGCCGGAAGAGGGTTTGATGTTTCCCCTCTGTTGTCTTCAAGAATTATTGGAGGGTCTTCAGCTGGAGGATCCGGCTGTATCATCATCCCGACCATATCTTGGAACAAGAGTGCCATTTGTTTTATGTTGGCTGCTTATTCTGCGGCCTCTTTGTCTTTCTTCTCGAGCATTCTTGGGAGGAACTCGGCGTCGGTCTCCTGTTCCTGGCGCTGCTCCGACGATGTTTCCGGGCTTTCTTTTGGCCCAGTGAGTGTGGCCATCTTTGTCAGCATTTCTTGGAGTTTTTGCTGTTGTTGCTCCTGAGTCTTAGTTACTAATCGCGTAAGTGGTCGATGACCCGTGGAGGTACGGCTATCCTCTTTTCCGGATGCCATGTAAATGGTGTGCACTACCATGCCCCAGACTTGGGGCGTTTGGATTCAGTGCCCTTGAGATTTGTTGCAGACACAGGGATCTTCTCCGGCCTTCTCCTTTTATGGGCGGTCGAAGTTGAGGGGGCTGTCGCAGCCGATGCTTTCCGTGATACGACGGCGGTGAAATTCTCCTCCTGTCGGACCTTCATTTTCCTCGATCGGCGGGAGTATTCTTTGTTGATTACAGAGTCTTGGACTCTTCGCCAGACCCTGTGGATTTTGGAGGACAGCCGCTGAGGAGGCTGCTCCGGCTTCGCCTTAATAACATTTTCAGCAGGTGGAGGAGACTTTTTCAACACGGCGGTTGGAGAGTTCTTGCGCACCCTCCTGAGCGGCTCGAAGCTGTTCCCAGTTGGAACATCAGCATCAATTTCCACCATTGGAGCCGATGGAGTCAATCCAGAGGGAGAGCTGCCCCCAGTTTTCCTCACTCTGCGTCAGTGGCGACGTCGAGCGTGTCTTGCAGAAGAGACCGGTTCAGTTACGGGGGTGGGTTCCTCATGCCCCCTGTTCTGGTGAAGAGCTGTTGTTGGTGCCAGCCTATTGAAGACAGACGTTCGCTGTGAGGGAACGGTCAATCTTGCAAAGGTTGACTTTCGGGTGGGGGAAGCACTTGTAACGACCTCGCCTGCAGCAGGGGTTGGGATGGCCAGTCTTGCGAAGACCGATCCCTTAGCAGGAGAAGCCCCTTTGACGACTTCGTCCGTCGGAGTTGGAATGGCTATCCGTTTCGGGATAACTCCTTCAGGTATTGCAGGCTTCTTTATGGGCCCACTTAGGCTCAGCCTGTCGAAGATTGATACAGTAGACTTGGAACTGGACGACCCGTTGACAGGGGCCACGGTAGTTGTAAGCCGATCGAAGACCGTCTTCTTTGGAGCTTCTTGTGACGACATTGGAGAGTTGGAACTCATTGGCGGGAGCATGGTCCCGAAAAACAATCCAGTGGTAGCCTGAGTCGCCTGTTCCACTGGCATGGCGAAGATGGAGACCGCTTGGGGCCCATAAGTCACTCCTCCAGCGAGGGCGGAGTGGGAGTTGCTGTTGCAGTTAGTGCAGTTGGAGGCCATTGCTATTCTTTTCTCTACATGGGAGCAAGGCACCAAATATTAGTACCTCGAATCCAAAGGCAACCATAGCAGACCGCGATTTATTCGCGAAACACGACACATGAAATATGGAGTGGAAAGAGGAAAAGAGTCCCACCGGGCGTGCCAGAATCTGTTTACGCCGAAAACAGAGATGAAACCGCGTAGGTCGTCTTGCCTGAATTTAGGGGCAGATGCTATTGGGTTTTATCCGTCCACCTCTCTGAAGATGCCAAGTTAATTTATGGCACCGTGTATCGGAGGTTTAGAAATTTGCGGCCGCTGTTGCAGACTTCGTCAGATTCCTCCTCATTTGCGAGGGGTTTTTTTTATTGTGGGGACGCTCTTCCCTGCAGGCGCAAGCCACTACAGTTAATTACGTTACCGCATAGCGATAACCATTTTCTCCTTTTCCAGATGTTCACTTCATGTCGTGTGTTTTTGTTTTGTTATAGGTTGCCCGTGGATTGTATACGGAGACTAATTTATATGGTCGCCCGTAGGGCGTGGATTAGTCCAAATCCGTATTTTCTTAGATTTGGGTTTGGGTTTGATTTAAGGCTCGTTAACCTCTTTTGAGGTTAAGATCAACTTAAATATTTGTTAAGGATACGTTAGTCTAATTTTTAGACTAAGATCTACTCAACAGGATTTTGGGATCATTTAGATCCAACGAAAGAGTATTTGGACTCTATCGTTTTAGTTTAAGGACATTGCGGTCCATTGGGTTTAAGGACATCATAGTCCATGGAGTTTAAGGACATCATAGTCCATAGAGTTTAAAGACATCATAGTCTATAGAGTTTAGTTTAGGGATGTTGCGGTCCATAGTTAGTTTAAGGACATTACGGTCCATGGAGTTTAAGGACATCAAAGTCCATAGAGTTTAGTTTAGGGACGTTGCGGTCCATTGGGTTTAAAAACATCATAGTCTGAAGGGTTTAAAGACATCATAGTCTGGTTTAAAAACATCATAGTCTGTAGGGTTTAAAGACATCATAGTCTGTAAGGTTTAAAGACATCATAGTCTGGTTTAAAGACCTCATGGTCTGTAGGGTTTAAAGACACCATAGTCTGGTTTAAAGACATCATAGTCTGTAGGGTTTTAAGACATCATAGTCTGTAAGGTTTAAAGACATCATAGTCTGTACGGTTTAAAGACATCATAGTCTATTGCTTAAGAACATCATAGTCCATAGAGTTTAGTTTAGGGACGTTGCGGTCCATTTGGTTTAAAGACATCATAGTCTGTAGGGTTTAAAGACATCATAGTCTGGTTTAAAGACATCATAGTCTGTAGGGTTTAAAGACATCATAGTCTGTAGGGTTTAAAGACATCATAGTCTAGTTTAAAGACATCATAGTCTGTAGGGTTTAAAGACATCATAGTCTGGTTTAAAGACATCATAGTCTGTAGGGTTTAAAGACATCATAGTCTGTAAGGTTTAAAGAAATCATAGTCTAGTTTAAAGACATCATAGTCTGTAAGGTTTAAAGACATCATAGTCTATTGTTTAAGGACATCATAGTCCATAGAGTTTAGTTTAGGGACGTTGCGGTCCATTGGGTTTAAGGACATCATAGTCCATGTTTAAAGACATCATAGTCTGTAAGGTTTAACGACATCATAGTCTAGTTTAAAGACATCATAGTCTGGTTTAAAGACATCATAGTCTGTGGAGTTTCTGGTTGTCGGGACCCGCCACCTCCTTGAAGACGTTGAAGAATTACAATGACATGTATCAGAAGTGTGAAGAGATGTACCCTTTAACCAATGTTGGTTGGGAGATCTATAGTCAGGTTTGGGACTAAGACCAATTAGAGAAATTGTGAGCACATGGGATTGGTTGATCTGAATTAAGGACCTGTAGCCAACTTGGGCTCAGCCCACTGAGCTTTGAATAAAATGTTGCATATTTGTTTGGGCTCAGTCCCTTTTTGTTCAACAATGCTGAGCATTGATTTGGGTTCTGACACCCCTTTTTCTTTTTTTCTTTTATTGAGTGTTGAACACTTTTTATGGCGTTGGGTCTTTATTTACATAGCTCTTTGTAATTTCTTAGTGCCCACGTATGGAGCACATGGAGCGCTTGGCGTTGAGCGCCAAACTTGGAGCGCTAAGGTGCTTCTTATAAAATAGCGCCAACGTGAGGCGCACGTGGAGCGCTTGGCGCTGAGCGCCAGACTTGGAGCGCTAAGGCGCTTCTTATAAAATAGCGTCCACGTGAGGAGCATGTGGAGCGTTTAGCGCTGAGCGCCAGACTTGGAGCGCTAAAGCGCTTCGTTTAAAATTGGCAGTTTTGATCGGTCCTATGCTCTGAGAATTAAATTCTTGGTTTATAAGAGACTTTGTCTCATGGATCTAAGAACTAAGTCCTTCTTTTATGAGGAGATGCTATGATCTCTTTTGTTTTTATTTATGAGAGACTTTGTCTCATGGATCTAAGAACTAAGTTCTTCTCTTTTTTGATGAGATGCTGTGATCTCTTTTACTTTTGTGAAAGACTTTGTCTTATAGATCTGTGATCTGGAAAAGAACTAAGTTCTTCTGATGTGAGAGTTAAACTCTCAAATATGGAGGAGATGCCATGATCTCTCTTCTTACTATTTACCTTGAGAAGAAATTGCTCTCGTCTTTGAAGTTTCTTCAAGTTTAGGGGGGGTTCCTCTGTACAAGACTTGAAGTCTTGGGTCCTTTATATAGGGGAGGCTGATTTGTTGAATCAGTTAAGGAAATCTCTCATTGAGAGATTTCTAATTGATTTGGGGATGTTTCCCACCATTGGATCTTTGTTCCAAGCGCTTCTGTTTTACAGAAGACATCTTTCTTGTTTTTAGCAAGATTGGGAAAATATTTTCCCATACAGAACATATTCTGTATCTCGGTGATTTTTAATCACCATTGTATCTTTGATCCAATGGTGCTCTGATTTACAGAGTACAATCTTTCTTGTTTGGAAAGATTTGAGGAGTATTTCCTCAACAGAATTTTATTCTGGCAATTTGATGATTTATCATCTTCGTTGGATCTTTGATCCAAGGGTGAAGAACATTTAGTTCTAGCGTTGGCGTTCTCGTGCTTTGCACGTGAGGCCCTGCCTCAGAGTTTTTGACTCTTAGCGCTGGCGCTCTCGTGCTTTGCACGTGAGGCGCTTCTTCAGAGTCTTTGACTCTTAGCGCTTGGCGCTCTTGTGCTTTGCACGTGAGACGCTGCCTTAGAGTCTTTGACTCTTAGCGCTTGGCACTCCTGGCGCCAGCGCTCTCGTGCTTTGTACGTGAGGCGCTGTCTCAGTTCAAATTTCAAATTTTGAACAGAGCTTTGCTCTCTGATTGGGGAAACACCAACCATGTCTTGGAGCAGGAGTGACATCTTTTTTATATTAGCAGCCTGTTCCGCGGCCTCCTTCGCAGGAACTCGGTATCGGTCTCCTTCTCCTGGCGCTGTTCAGCCGCCACTTCCGAGCTTTCTTTCTGCCCGGTGAGTGCTGCCATTTTCGTCAGTATCTTCTGGAGCTTTTGTTGCCACTCCTGAGCTTTTGTCAACGACCGAGTTTGCGGTCAATGACCTATGGAAGTATGGCTTTCCTCTTTTCCGAAAGCCATGTAGACCGTGTGTACAACCATGCCCCCAGACTTAGGACGTTTGGGTCCAGCGCCTTTGGAATTTGCCGCAGGCAATGAGATTTTCTCCGGCCTCCTCTTTTGTGGGAGGTCGAGATTGAAGGAGTCGTTGTAAGAGGTGCCTGTGTGAAAGAAGTCCCTCTCTATATGGCGGAGGGATGATTTTCCTCTTGTCGAACCTTCATTTTCTCCGATTGACAAGAGTGGTTTTTGTTGATCACAGAGTCCTGGAATTTCCGCCAGACCCTGTGAATTTAGGAGGAGAGCCGTTAGGGGGACTGCTCTGGTTTTTCTTGCGTCATGTTTTCAGCAGGAAGTGGAGATTTCTTCAATACCGCGGTTGGGGAGTTCTTTCGCACTCTCTTAAGAGATTCAAAGCTGTTCCCGGTTGGAACAACAGCGTCAACTTCCACCATTGGAGCTGGTGGAGTAAGTCCAGAAGGGGAGTTGCCCCCAGCTCTTCTTACCCGGCGCCGGTGGCGACGTCGAGCGTATCTTGCAGACGGGACCACCTCAGTTGTGGAAGCTTCTACATCATGCCCCCGGCTTTGATGAGGGGCTACTGTTGGTGCCAGCCTATCGAAGACTAACGTCCGTTGAGAGGGAACAAACAATCTTTCGAAGACCGATATTTTGGTAGGGGAAGCACCTTTGACGACTTCACCCACAGCAGGAGTTGGAATGGCCAATATGTCGAAGACAGATCTTTTGGTAGGCGAAGCACCTTTGACGACTTCACCTGCTGGAGGAGTTAGAACGACTATTAGTTTTGGGATAGCCCCTTCAGGTTTCGCGTGCCTCTTTGCGGGCTTACTTGAGCTTCGAATCAGCCAATTGAAGACTGAGGTGGCAGACTTTGACGACCCGTTGAGAGAGGCCGTGGTGGTTGCAAGTCGTGTTGGAGATAGTGCCCTCAGAGTCAATTATTAGGTCACAGGTACGTGATTGCAATGATTGATGGATGACCTATCCCGGTAGGACAGTCTTACTCGAGATGATAGTATGCTATCTGGTTTACCTTTATCATCGTGTACTGCTTTAGGTGACCTTACAGGTTGCTATTACACGTTGGTAGAGCCCCTAGGATTCTTGCTTGACCACCAGCAGTATGAGGGCGATCATATACGTGGGAGCTGGCAGTCTATAAGCATATCCTTAAATGGTCCCTAGTCGTGAGAGTTTCGAGACAGGGCATCGATACTCCAGAGTAGACTAGTGTATACAGTCGAGACCCCGACGAGGGGCGGTGGCCGGTCTCACAAGCCACTGGTGTCAGTTGGATCACCTAAGATGTATACAGGTGCTCATTGGGTTATGAGTACACCGGACAGGACTCGCCGGGAACATGCTAGTTGGTCATATACCAGACGTCAGATGGCAGTTCCCTGGTGACATGTGTACAGGTTAGTTCATCGACCTGGAGATCGTCATTTGTCTTGTGTGAGTTCCCACTGTACTTTGATTACTACCCTACCACGGCTCAAAGGAGTCGTGCAAACAGGTTTTAGTTGGGTACAGTCCCGAGCCACATGGAGGCAGTGAGCGTATCTTCAGGGGTTCGTCTCTCCCGGTATTGGGGGTGAGGTCCCGCTGTGTCTAGGAGAGCCATTACACGAAGCCCTTGGCCGAGGCAAGGAGATTTACTGGTAGGTATTCCAGTAGTATCTCAGGGTGTTCTGGGCTACACTCCGACACGACTTGTACCGCTTTTGGGGGTCTGACTTTTACCAACCCCCTAGGCCCGCCATGCGATACTCATAGACGAACGGACCGGACTGTACGGATATTGTCACTGACAGGCTCAGTAGGGTTGTCAGGCTGAGTTCGCTCACAGACGTCCCTTTTTAGTCAATACCTGGTAGCCCGTTACGTATTGGCTTATACCTCTAGCGTGCTAGTGGTTAAATCCACAACCAAGGTGTTGACGAGTCTTTAGAGTCCCCCACATTCAGTTACTCAGCTTTCGGGCGAAAAGTTGTAGAGGCCGTATGGAGATATGGCAAGGTCCGATCAGATACGTGCGGTATTGCACGGATCAGGATCGGACAGTTTGTACTATAGGCCGTATGGATATATGGCAGGGTTCGATCAGATACGTGCGGTATTGCACGGATCAAGATCGAACAGATATTACTAGCCGGCTTTGGTTTAAGCCGGATCCTAGTATAGTCCAGTGCAGATTTTGTCTCATTGCATTTGTATTTCGGTCGGAATACAAATGCGGGTGTGTATGCACAGTATCGGGGTTTTCCTGTAATTTATTACGGGACCAGTTTTCTGGAGTTGCCAGTTTGCTTTCCATTTCGGCCAATTTCATTTGTATCGTTCATTGGCCGAAGATTGGTGGAGGAGGGCTTATTTGCATTGTTGCAAATAAGCATTTGTGGAGGGGTTCTTTGCATATTCTTGTGTTATGATGGTTGCACCATTCTTTGACCTTGACTTCTTCTTCTATCATTACTTGACTTTGTGAGGTGATAGTTGTAGTGGAGTGTTGGTTATAGTTTGTCATCATGGTTGTTGATGATGAGGTTGTTGGAGTGTTAGTTTAGGCTTGTGATCATTTCTTTGCATGATTTGGCTGTTGAGTGTTGGTGTTTCTTTGTGATCATTATTCCATATGATAACCATTCCTCTCTCTCTCTCTTGCATGATTCTTTTGGTCACCTCCCCCTTGACTTTTCCCTCTCTCATTTTCCATACATGGGCCGACCACTATTGGGGAAGAGGGGATTCATTTTGGTGTGGCAATTTTTTTGGTTCTCATGGTGCTAAGAAAAGCTCTCTAGTTCATCTCAGAAATCAATTCCTCCACCATCTCAAAAGGCAACATCCAAAACCCAAAATGAGACACAACTTCCACACTATATTCTACAGCAAATCTTGGGCACGTCGACTAGCCAGCTTCGTGCCCGAGTTGCCTCGGCATTGAGGTGGGAGCCTGTAAAAGAAGTAGGCGATGTGGTGCACTTCCGGCGACGAGGTGGAGACCGGAGCTTCCGCAGGAGATCGGGACGACGACGAGAAGACCGGAGGACTTGGATCAGTCGGTATATCTCTCTTCCCCATCTTGTAGTTAGCTAGGACTAGTTAATGGTTCGATCCGGGTATTAGTGCGCGGCGGTTTTCCAGTTCAAGAAAATTTAAAGTTTATCACCGCTTCCGCATTTGGCCGTCGGATTGACGGCCGGGGAGCCGCCGTGCACTTACAGTGGTATCAGAGCCTCGCCATTAACTTAGTCTAGCTTTGTCTAATGTGTTTTGCATTTTCGATCGATCAAAAATTCCAAAAACCGTATTTTGTTCACATCAGTTTTCTGTTGAAAATTTTTGGTGTCGAAATTTTTTTCAGGTTACAGAAAAGTGATCTACTAGAAAAAAATAAGAATTCTGTGAAAATTCGATGCACCAACTCCACTGTAGGAGCGCGGAACCGCGGCCAAACACCCCTTTGGGCCGCGGTTCCGCCGCACTATTTTGGGTTCCCTGCACCAAATTTCTACAGTGTCTTTCTGGGTTGAAAATAGGGGTTTTGGAATAATAACATTGGGCCAAGAATTTCTTGATCTGCTACAGTAATGCTTTGGGGCCCACTTGTTAAAATTTGATCGATCGGATATTTTAAACACATTATTTCACAGTATTTACATTATATCTGCGACCGTGAATGTCACTTGATCGGTAAATCCTGTCTAACTGCTATAGCCCGGTTAGACGGATTTGCGAACGTGACTTTCACGTTGATGTTCTGTTTTTGCTGTGATGTTGCGGATCGGTCGTGGGGGATAGCCCGGTTGCAATGCTAGTACAGTTGTGGTTGTATCATGTACATTTGATATTGCGGGGCGAGCTTCCGACATGTGGACTGCCGTCATTGCCTGTTTGTATTATTATTTTGGGGCACGGCCAGGTTGCGGTCGATGTACCCGTTGTATGTATATTTTACTTTTTGTACTAGGATTACCCTGCGGAGGGGTGCACGGATAGCCGGGTTCTAGAGGGCAACGGGCCCGCATCTCATGGCATTGAGACGGAGGGGGCTTCACTCTAGGATTGGCGGGCTATTCGCCGCACTCGTAGGGGGTACAGGTTGACCCAGGAGGGGTGCCCAAGTTACCGGATTCCGTGAAGTGCTGGGTGGTCCATTCACGGTGCTGAAGGGGGCTGCCTCGCTTCAGGTTTTGGCGGGTAACTTTCCACGCCCGTAGGGGTCTAGGATTTCATTGCACAGGCTATCCACACGACCAGGGGAACGTCGGGTTTCAGTAGTGGCTCTGTGAAACCCGGGGATCCCAGATATCTGTATTGTTTCTGTGATGCTGTACATTTTCTGTGATGTTGAATTTTATCACGCCTTGAGCGAATATAATATATTGGTATATATATTAGTAGATGTTGTATATGTTTTGCATCCGCGCTAGTCCAGTCCCCGCTCTGTCGTTAGTTAGCTAACCTAACGGGTAATGACGGGACCCAGTGGCGAATGCGGATGGCATATACGTACATCAGTATATTTTCGTTCTTTGTGGTGTGATCAATTGATAGGACTGCGTTGATTCGGATCAATGCAAGTTAAAAACAAACCTAATCTGATGTTGTTGGAACACTTTTCAAAAGCTGTTATTGCAAGGACGTTCACTTTTGTTTTGCATCGTGGTATTCAGTTGGAATATCCTGCTCCTCAGTCGACGAGGCAAGGGCCGAGATCCCTTCACCGGGAGTGACCCCTTGGACAAAAAGTTTGCGTCAGGGCAATGACTTCACTATAGCCGATTACTTTTGCTTTGCACCGTGGTATTCATTTGGAATATCCTGCACCCCATTCTACGGGGAAAGAGCCGAGATCCCTTCACCGGGAGTGACCTCTTTAGCGAAGGTTTTCGTCACTATATTTTTAAAAGCTATCCGTTCCTTCAACGATATCAAGTTCATTACGTTAAAGGTTTTCGCCAGAAACCATTCATAGCCCTCCGTCGTTTCAGACGGGTAGCACGTAGTATTCATGCTATGTTTGTTGGCCTTCGTCAAGGCATAGTGTATGGTAGCTGCTTGTTGCCTTTCTGCAGCATAGATAGATGCGTTGGTTTGGGACAGTCGTACAGCCTTGTTGACCTTCGTCAAGGGCTTGTACGGGTGGGTTTAAATTAACCTGGTTCGTAGCCCTCCGTCATTTCAGACGGGTAGCACGTAGTATTCATGCTATGTTTGTTGGCCTTCGTCAAGGCATAGTGTATGGTAGCTGCTTGTTGCCTTTCTGCAGCATAGATAGATGCGTTGGTTTGGGACAGTCGTACAGCCTTGTTGACCTTTGTCAAGGGCTTGTACGGGTGGGTTCAAATTAACCTGGATAATGACGGGTAGAACTTGACATGTGACTTATGATTTGTTGACCTTCGCCAAGGTCATAAGAGCATGGGGCAGAAATCACATCGGGAGTTTCAAAAGAACTGAAACTTGCCAGATATGCGCATACCTTCTGGAGTGTGATACCGTGAGCGGATTCCGTCACGTTATCATGCAATGATAGTTGGATCCCGATTCCCACTGATGGGTTAGTTTACTCCTCGGGTGACCCCGACTAATTCTTCTTTCAGGTTTGGAGGAGAATTTGAGGAACAGTGGGAGGTTTCCAGATTAGATAAATTGGTAACCATTCTGATCTAGGTTAGAGTGGACGCTGAGTGTTTCTTTTCTCTCTCTCTTTGGCAGCGACCATTGACCCGACCCTAAGACTATGACTCAGTGACCATGTTGACCGAACCTTCTTAAACACTGGCTTTTGGATTGTCAGAGTTGCAAACCTCATTGCCACTCCTACTTTTACCCTTTTCTCCAGGACACCCCGTATTACTACGAACGTCCACTTCCATTGGACAAAACCATCGTATGGTTAGATACGAACTCGAAGGAATTTATTCGAGGATGGTTTCAGGTTCTGAAGAAAACGGATAGGATTATTCAGTTGTCTTTTCCTTTTACCTTCTCTCGCATTGCGAGTACTCCTTGGTTTAGGAGATAGTACACCTATTACGCAAATTGGATAGTCTTCTTCCAAACCATAGGCAGGTGCTGACCGGTAGGGAATGAAGAAAACCAATTAGCATAACGATGGTGTGCAGAAGGTATTAAGTTAAGACAAAGTAAGGGATTAGTAAGAGGGCAAAGTAAATTGCAACAGATATTCACGACCAAACCAAGTATTTCTTCGCCAATCCTAAATCACCTTTGTATTTCTCCAGGACACTCTGTATCACTACGAAGATCCACAGTTTATTGGATACTCCATCGTATGGTTATATACGAACTCGAAAGGAACTTGTTCCAGTTCGGGGATGGATTCTGGTTCAGGAGAAATAGGAATAAGATTTATTCAGGTGTCTTTTATCTTCACCTTCTCTCGCATTGCGAGTGTTCCTAGGATTAGGACAGTACACCCATTATGCTTATTGGATAATCTTCTTCCAAACCATAGGCTGGTGCCGAACGGTAGGGAAGGGAGAAAACCATTTGGCCTAAAGGGGTGTGCAGAAGGTAATGACTAAAGAAATATGAAGGGATTTGGAGAGGTGGCAAGGAACTATACGGATACAGTCGTGAATCTGGAAAAGGCATTACTAGGAATACCAGGATACCCCATCGAGACATTTCAATGTTTCAGTTTCACTGTGTAATGTTAAAAGAAAACTGATTTCCCGATTAGATACTTACTCTAGGGTATGTATTTACCAGGTTTGATTCTCACATCTGTATGGTTTTACAGATGATGAGTGGGAGTAGGTTATTGGGAATTGGGTGATCATCCTCATTATATCGGGATTCGTTGTAATCGGTGATATTTGAGGAAATCACCTGGGCTGTTTGCCGGTCGGCAAATATTTGGTTTTGAATATCCGCTTTTATGCACCAATTTCAAATTGATATATCTGTACGTCTATTTTCATTGAGTGAGATATACCTTTCTGAAATTATGTCTACGACATTTACCTATATCAGTGGATGGTTAGGTAAGGAGCATTAAACAGCGGTGTAATTCTTCTTAACCATAAGTACAGTTTCCAACCTACGACACACAGTGAATGAGTTATCAGACTCAAGGGACTTATACAGAGTATTGTATGTTGTCCAGGGTCCATCAGGACAGAGGGGTTGGTCCTCGTACTATATTCGGTTTACTTATGACTTCTCTAGTTTTTAGACAGGTGTTTCGCGGAAACACAGGGTCTGAATTTTGAGAAGTTATAGGTATTTGAATAGAGTAGAGAACCAGGTGTAGCAGGTATCGGGATTCTTCAAAGCGATCGAAGATGTAGATGCTTGTGATTGGTATTCAGTTGATAGTAATGATTAAGAGAACTTGCTTTTCTTTCAGGTTGCTCATAATTGGAAGTGCTCCTAAGTTGAGTAACGCTGATCGGCCTCCTTCCATTTAGTTGACATGCACTGGGGACAGCTGCATGATTTGAATCTGGTTCAATTAAATCAGTGCCTCTGTTTCTATATTGGATATAGAACAGTTCATATCTTAATGGTCTTAAGGTACGGGGAGTTGTCCGGCTTATGATTAAAACCAGACTCTGGATAACTCAAGGCACGTTTCGGTAATGGCTGTTTATGGGTTGACCCAGGCTATGACGAGGGTTGACTTTCTACCATCTGGATGAACAATGGCAATATTGTTCTAGACTCGCCACAGTTTTATTAAAAATGAATTTTTTTCAGAAAACAGTAGTGGGAGTATGGTAGAACTGGAAGTGATTCCAGAACCACAAACGATTACTGAAGATTTGATAGGAACCTAAAGATTCAATCTGGTTTGACATTCCATTGGCCACTCCGCAGATAAGGTGGGTAACTTCAGGCACCCGAGAGGTCCTACGGTAGCCTCAAGGACGGTGACAGGGAAGTTCTTGTTTACCCACAATTACCATTGCTGTTGGTCCAGGCTGCGAGACCCGGCAGGAGGATGAGTATAGCGTCGTTCTAAACTAGTTTTAGAAGTGTACGTCTATATGACTCTGCCAGAGGGTTGTCGTAGTCAGTGGGAGCAGCGGAAGCATTGGTGGACAGGTAGCTTATGTCTATTTATAGACTAAAGCAGATGTAGCGGAGATAGATCATCTATTTCTGACGTGACAGTCATGGGTTTGACTAAATCAGAATAGGGGATGGATCTGTTGAGAAGGTAGTAGGGTGTGATATCCTGGTATTTGGATGACATACACAGAGTAGGAAAAGAAACTCCTATACTACAATCGGTTATACTTCGGTCGTCACACAGTGGTTTCTCCTCAAAGGAAATGGATTTTATATCAGACATACTGGTTACTAGATCTATGGTTTTAGATCTAGATTTGGGTAGTCTCCCAATCTGGGTACTTAGACAGCATTCTAAGAGTATTTAGGAAGGACGACTCCTGGCACGGTAGTGTACCTGCAGGTGATGGAGTCACCATCTCTAAAGGTGTCTTATAGACTAAAGTAGAGAGGGATGTGCATGATTGGCAGATCACTTGCTTAGGCAATTGAGTCAATCATGAGATATCAAGTACCACACCAGATGTTGTTCTTGCACTAGATGCAATAAGTTGACATTGATCCAATCCTGGAAAAACAGTCGGAAGCAGTTGTAGAACATAAGTGGATGTTCTAGAGATATGATAACGACAGCCTCATTTGGGAGACAGTTCTCATTCCAGGCTTCCAAGGTGACATGGACGACAAGGAGGTTGTCAGAGTTATAGTTTTCCTTCTGATGATGGGCAGTATTTTGGACAGGTGGTCCAAGGCAATACTGAGGGTGGCGTGGCACAGGATACTGATTAAGTTCAGTTGACGATACAGTCTAAGAAGTTTGGATTTAGAGTTCATTTATGAGCTATGTCCCATCAGACATCCAGACACATTCTAAGACAGGTATTGCTCTTTTCGGGAGATGGTTTTCTCCGCGAACTTGAGTTATAGAGAGACATAGAAAGAAACAACAAAGCGGATCCACTCACTAAGGCTATTCCTCGAACGCAATAGTTTCGCAAACGAGCTTTGTGAGACTGACTAGTAGATGAGTTGGGTGTTCGGTATCACACGGGCTGTGAGTATGCAACATCGCAATAATTAGCCTTGAGTGCAAGTGGGAGATTGTTGGAGATAGTGCCCTCAGAGTCAATTATTAGGTCACAGGTACGTGATTGCAATGATTGATGGAGGACCTATCCCGGTAGGACAGTCTTACTCGAGATGATAGTATGCTATCTGGTTTACCTTTATCATCGTGTACTACTTTAGGTGACCTTACAGGTCGCTATTACACGTTGGTAGAGCCCCTAGGATTCTTGCTTGACCACCAGCAGTATGAGGGCGATCATATACGTGGGAGCTGGCGGTCTATAAGCATATCCTTAAATGGTCCCTAGCCGTGAGAGTTTCGAGACAGGGCATCGATACTCCAGAGTAGACTAGTGTATACAGTCGAGACCCCGACGAGGGGCGGTGGCCGGTCTCACAAGCCACTGGTGTCAGTTGGATCACCTAAGATGTATACAGGTGCTTATTGGGTTATGAGTACACCGGACAGGACTCGCCGGGAACATGCTAGTTGGTCATATACCAGACGTCAGATGGCAGTTCCCTGGTGACATGTGTACAGGTTAGTTCATCGACGTGGGGATCGTCATTTGTCTTGTGTGAGTTCCCACTGTACTTTGATTACTACCCTACCACGGCTCAAAGGAGTCGTGCAAACAGGTTTTAGTTGGGTACAGTCCCGAGCCACATGGAGGCAGTGAGCGTATCTTCAGGGGTTCGTCTCTCCCGGTATTGGGGGTGAGGTCGCGCTGTGTCTAGGAGAGTCATTACACGAAGCCCTCGGCCGAGGCAAGAAGATTTACTGGTAGGTATTCCAGTAGTATCTCAGGGTGTTCTGGGCTACACTCCGACACGACTTGTACCGCTTTTGGGGGTCTGACTTTTACCAACCCCCTAGGCCCGCCATGTGATACTCATAGACGAACGGACCGGACTGTACGGATATTGTCACTGACAGGCTCAGTAGGGTTGTCAGGCTGAGTTCGCTCACAGACGTCCCTTTTTAGTCAATACCTGGTAGCCCGTTACGTATTGGCTTATACCTCTGGCGTGCTAGTGGTTAAATCCACAACCAAGGTGTTGACGAGTCTTTAGAGTCCCCCACATTCAGTTACTCAGCTTTCGGGCGAAAAGTTGTAGAGGCCGTATGGAGATATGGCAAGGTCCGATCAGATACGTGCGGTATTGCACGGACCAGGATCGGACAGTTTGTACTATAGGCCGTATGGATATATGGCAGGGTTCGATCAGATACGTGCGATATTGCACGGATCAGGATCGAACAGATATTACTAGCCGGCTTTGGTTTAAGCCGGATCCTAGTATAGTACAGTGCAGATTTTGTCTCATTGCATTTGTATTTCGGTCGGAATACAAATGCGGGTGTGTATGCACAATATCGGGGTTTTTCCTGTAATTTATTACGGGACCAGTTTTCTGAAGTTGCCAGTTTGCTTTCCGTTTCGGCCAATTCCATTTGTATCGTTCATTGGCCGAAGATTGGTGGAGGAGGGCTTATTTGCATTGTTGCAAATAAGCATTTGTGGAGGGGTTCTTTGCATATTCTTGTGTTATGATGGTTGCACCATTCTTTGACCTTGACTTCTTCTTCTATCATTGCTTGACTTTGTGAGGTGATAGTTGTAGTGGAGTGTTGGTTATAGTTTGTCATCATGGTTGTTGATGATGAGGTTGTTGGAGTGTTAGTTTAGGCTTGTGATCATTTCTTTGCATGATTTGGCTGTTGAGTGTTGGTGTTTCTTTGTGATCATTATTCCATATGATAACCATTCCTCTCTCTCTCTCTTGCATGATTCTTTTGGTCACCTCCCCATTGACTTTTCCCTCTCTCATTTTCCATACATGGGCCGGCCACTATTGGGGAAGAGGGGATTCATTTTGGTGTGGCAATTTTTTTGGTTCTCATGGTGCTAAGAAAAGCTCTCTAGTTCATCTCAGAAATCAATTCCTCCACCATCTCAAAAGGCAACATCCAAAACCCAAAATGAGACACAACTTCCACACTATATTCTACAGCAAATCTTGGGCACGTCGACTAGCCAGCTTCATGCCCGAGTTGCCTCGGCATTGAGGTGGGAGCCCGTAAAAGAAGTAGGGTGCACTTCCGGCGACGAGGTGGAGACCGGAGCTTCCGCAGGAGATCGGGACGACGACGAGAAGACCGGAGGACTTGGATCAGTCGGTATATCTCTCTTCCCCATCTTGTAGTTAGCTAGGACTAGTTAATGGTTCGATCCGGGTATTAGTGCGCGGCGGTTTGCCAGTTCAAGAAAATTTAAAGTTTATCACCGCTTCCGCATTTGGCCGTCGGATTGACGGCCGGGGCGCCGCCGTGCACTTACAAGTCGATCGAAGTCCGACTTCTTGGGAGCTTCCTGTGGTGGCACTGGGGTGCCGAAACTCGCTGGCGGGAGCATAGTCCCAAAGAACAATCCAGTGGTGGCTTGAGTTACCTGCCCCACCGGCATTGAAAAGATGGAGGCTGCATTAGGCCCGTAAGTCACTCCTCCAGTTGGAGCGGAGCAGGAGTTGTTGTTGCAGTTTGTGCAGGTGGAAGCCATTGACCTTTTTCCTCAAAAGGAGCAAGTCACCAAATCATAGTACCTCGAATCCACGAGCAACCATAGCAAACCGCGATTTTTTTCGCGAGACACGACACACGAAGTGTGGAGTGGAAAAAGGAAAAGGTCCCACCGGGCTTGCCAGAATCTGTTCACCACCGTAAGACGCGACCGGGACGTTAGGACGCCTGGCCTGAATTTTGGGGGGCAGATGCTATTTGGATTTATCCGTCCACCTCTCTGAAGATGCCAAGTTGATTTATGGCACCGTATATCGGAGGTTTGGACGGATGCAGCTGTTGTTGCAGACTTCATCAGATTCCCCCTCGTTTGCGAGGGTTTTTTTTACTATGGGGACGGTCTTCCCTGCAGGAGCAAACCCCTACAATTAATTACGTTACCGCATCGTGATAACTACTTTCTCCTGCTCCGGAGGTTCACTTCGTGTCGTGTGTATTTTTTTTTTTATTTTGGGTTGCCCGTGGATTGTATACGGAGACTAATTTGTGTCGTCGCCCGTAGGGCGTGGATTAGTCCAAATCCGTATACCTTAGATTTGGGTTTGTTTTATTTAAAGATCGTTATTCTGGTTTAAGATTAAGATTGACTTAAACGTACATGAGCAGTTGGGGCTCGGTTGGTCTGAATCAGGGAGGTTCTATCCTTAGGGGACCTAGCCAATTTGGCTGGTCCATTTAGTTTTTTTATTGAAAAGTGCCAAGCACTTGTTTGGGCTCTGTATAATCAGTCCCATTTTTGTACAAAAAGGGCTGAGCACTTATATAAGTTATGACGCTCACATATAATCGAGTGGGCTTTTAGTCATGGGGATTGCCCAATAAGTGTTAGACACTTTACCCCTTTTTGTCTTTGTATGGAGTGCCAGGCACTCTTTATGGCGCCCACGTGAGGCACACGTAAGGCGGTAGGTGCAGCCTAATGAGTGCTAAGCACTCTTCCATTCTGTGGCGCTCAAGTGAGGGACATGTAGGGCGCTGGGCGCCGCTCATTGAGTGCTAAGCACTCCCCTCTTTGGCGCCTACGTAAGGTGCACGTGAGCCGCTGGGCGCTGGGCACCGTTCATTGAGTGCTAAGCACTCTCCTTTGTGGCGCCCACGTGATGGGCACGTGGGGCGCTGGGCGCTGGGTTCTTTTCTTGCTTAATGATCAATAAGATCTTTATTTTGTAGAAAACTCTTTGGTTCTCAAGAAACAAGTTCTTTCCAATGAGAATTAAATTCTCATCATATGAGAAATTTGTCTTGTGGCTCTCAGATCCAGAGAAAGAACTCAGTTCTTTGAGAAGAGCTAAACCCTCCAGTAGCTATATATTTTTACCTTTATATATATATATATATATATATATATATATATATATATATATATGATTTTTATTTACCTAAAATTTCCAAGAAGGGAGATCTTCTTCCTCAAGAATTTAATTCTCTGTCCTTTTTGAAGCTTTCTCCCATTTTTTTAAAAACTTATAGGGGGTTCTTCCTTTTAGACTTGAAGTCTTGGGTCCTTTATATAGTAGAGACGAGTTTGTTAATTAGTTTTTGAAGAAATCTCTCATTAAGAGATCCTAACAGATTTGGGGATTTTTACCCACCATTGGATGTTTGATCCAAGGGTTTCTGTTTTACAGAATAAGATTGGGGAAATATTTTCCCTTGCACAGAATTTATTCTGCAAAACAGTGATTTTTAATCACCGTTGGATTTTTAATCTAACGGTCCTCTGTTTTACAGAAGGTATAGAATTTTATTTTATGATCCAACCGAAGGTATCTTTCTTTTTTTTTAGAAAGATTTGAGGAATATTTCCTCTCAACGGAATTTAATTCTGAGTCTTGATGATTTATCATCTCCGTTGGATCTTTGATCCAACGGCTCTATTTAACAGAGAGTGGAATTTAATTCTAGCTGGGCGCCGGCGCTCACGTGTTGTGCATGCGGGCGCTAATTAGAGTTTTGCTCTTTTATTGGGGGAAACACCATAGTTTCTTCCAAGAACCCTAATCTACATTCATCACTATCGTTCTAGTTTTAAACTATTAAAAGATAAAAGAGTCATTTTTAATTATTCATCCATTACTACTAAGTCCTATGAACCCTACAAGCCTTTTTTATAAATTTTATATCCGACAAACAATCACCCATCTCTTTTATCAACTCGTCTAAAGCAAGAAAAGAGTTCACGTTTCCCTACGGATGATCCGTACTCATCGCGGCTAGCTACTAGCGACACCGTCTTAATTGTGGTTATTTACAAAAACAATTCTTTTCGCACACGAACAATCAATAAACGAAGTAAAAGAAAGGTTGAAGATGAATGAACCCATAAGAAAATACAGAAATTAAAATTTTGGGAAGTAAATGCATAAATTAAAATGCGGAAAGTAATGCTACAAGATAATAAAAATAATCTACCTTTTATTGAATAACCTTATTGCATTACAGAAGTTGCTCGCTGAAAAACTAAATTACAACTCTATATTGCTCGATCGAAAGATCGGTGGATAGATTATTGATTTTAACCCTAAGTTCTCTTTGTTCTTTTATAGGCTCTGGAACTTGAAACCCTAGACGTCATATTGAAGTGTGTGCAAAGACGATCACGCCCCTGATTTTTCACATCCTATGGCCACCAAAGAACTGCGGAATTGCCGTCCCTTACGCCTAACAACCGCGGATCCGCCGCCTTCTGATGAGTTTGCGTCACCAGATTTTTCGTGCCTTCCTCTCTCGATATTTGGAGATCCTTCTGATAAAAATATTTCTTTTTCTCTGTCGTTGCGAGATTCTTCAATTTGCTTCTATAATTCGGCAGATTTGGTTTGGTAAATCGATTTAATGTGGATCCCGTACTTATATTTCAGACCTGAACTGATTTATTATAATACCTGCACAATATCTCAAATCAAATTGTTAGTAGCATTTGTTATATTTGAGATAATATTCCAACCAATTAATTGATATAATATCTTGATATTGGTTAAGAATATTTGATATGATATGCATATTTTAATAATAAATAATCTCATGAATATTTTATTTAAATATGATATGCATATATTCCCCAATTATATTAATTATAAATTAACAAACATATGACAATAATCTTTTTACAAATAAACCCATATATGTTCTTAATTTACAAATAACATATTTTAGTAATTAATAATAATAGGGAAAAGGACCGTACAAATATGCAATAAATGACTGATCAGGCTTCAACTAGACCATTGTCCCGATGATTATAGACTGAAGAGTATCTCCAGTCTATTTTATACTGCTGTGTGAAGCGACTTATTTTGTGGCTTCTATAAGCTGGCCCATTATCCGAGATTATCCGCCGCGGAGTCCCGAACCGGTATATGACACGGGTCTTGAAAAAATGGAGGATATTCTCCGTTTTCACTTCCCTTAGCAGTACCGCTTCTTCCCACTTAGAGAAGTAATTAGTTGTTGCTAGTATGAACCGATGTCCTTTGGATGATGTCGGTTCGATAGGGCCAATTATATCGGTTCCCCATATTTTGAACGGCCAGCTGGCCACTGTCGGGTGCAGCGGATTTGGGTGCTGATGTATGAAGTCCCCATGAATTTGGCACGAGTGACACCGCTTCGCATATTCGAGACAGTCCTGAATCATTGTGGGTCAATAATAGCCCATTCTTTTTAGCTTCAGCTTCATCTTTGGCCCGGCTTGATGAGAACCGCAGAGTTCGTCGTATATTTCTTGGACGAATATTTTTGCTTCTTCCGACCCCAGGCATCTTAGCCATAGGCAGTCGAATGATCTCCTGTATAGAGTATCATTGACGAAAGCGAATGACAAAGCTCGTTTCATAAGCTGATATCTAGACGAAGCATTTTCGGGTGTTCGTTGGGACTTGAAGTAGTTTATGAAGGCTTCCCTCCATTCCTTGACCTTTTCTTCATCCTCAATTTGAAAGGCTACTTGTTCGGTTTTTTCTTTTCTTTCGGATGGCTCTATCAGGTCTTTCGAAGATATATCTATTGGTGTGAGGACCCTGCGGCTTTGCACAATGATCCTTACGTCATCGAGGTCCTTATCGGCCAATTCTTTAGCCCACTTGGCTAACGCATCCGCTTTGTTGTTTTTCGCTCGCAGTACGCTTTCCATGGTATAGAAAGGTATTTGTGTTAGCAGTTGCTGCACTCTTTCACCATACCTTATCAGTTCTAGCTTACATGTCTGATAATCACATTTACTTGACTGACAATCAGCTGGGAATCTCCATATATGAGGAGGTCTTTGATTCCCATGTCGATAGCGATCTCAAAACCTGCTATCAAAACTTCATATTCAGCTTTGTTGTTAGTCCTTGGCTCCGTTAAGGAGCGAGCGTAACGCAATATCCTTCCTTGCAGGGTCACGAAGATAAGGTCCACCCCGGCTTTGATTATGGGGGTGTTTTGCTTTCACCGCTTCATAGAGGACGCTCTATCGAAGTAGAGCTCCCATTGAGAATTGTTTTTTCTTTTTCTTCTTCGAGCGCGTTGAATGCATGTTCATCCGACAACTCACAATTTAGAGGAGAGTCTGCTGGTATCAGATATTCCGTGAGAAAGTCGGCGATGGCTTACCCTTTCACTGCTTTGAGGGGTCGATACGTTATTGAGAACTCCATCAGAAGGAGGGCTTATTTGGCAAGTCTTCCCTTCATTATGGCCTTTGACATCAGATATTTAAGAGGATCCACCTTTGATATTAGGTGGACCTCATGTGCCAAGGCATAATGTCCGAGTTTCGTTATTGCGAAGATCAGTGCCGAGTAGTGCTTTTCGATGGGTGAGTAGTTGCTTTCTGTCCCCAGGAGAACTCGACAGAAATAGTATAGAGCTCTTTCCTTTCCTTGATCATTCTCTTGAGCCCACAATGCACCTAGAGAACCCTCAAGGGCTGTTGTATATAGGATAAGGGGTTTTCTCTTAACCGGAGCGGCCAACACCGGCGGATTTTGCAGGTATTGCTTGATTTCGTCTAGTGTATTTTGGCACTTCTGATCCCAGACGAACGGGGTCTCCTTCTTCATCAGATGGCTATAGGGGCGATATTTTCTGGAGAGGTTGGTTATGAACCGCTGAATGTATGCGAGCTTTCCTTGGAGAGATCGCAGCTGTTTGAAGGTTCGTGGCGATGACATTTCCATGATGGCCTTGATTTTTGAGGGATCAATTTCGATGCCTCGGTGATGAAGGATGAATCCTAGGAATTTGCCTGAGAAGACTCCAAACACGCATTTTAGAGAGTTTATCTTCAGATTATACTTCCGAAGACGTTGGAACGCCATTTTTAGATGTTCTAATGTTCCTCATGAGATTTGCTCTTCACCTCCAGGTCTTCGATATAACACTCGACGATCTCGTGTATGAGGTCATCGGCATTCTTCAAGCCGAAGGGCATCACCTTGAAGTAGAATACGCCTAACGGTGTCCGGAAGGCGGTATGCTTCTGGTCCTCGGGATCTATTTTTATTTAATTGTATTCTGAAGATCCTTCCATAAAGGAGAAGACCTTATAAGTGGATGTGTTATCGATCATCAGTTCGGTAAAGGATACTGGGAAGTCATCTTTCGGGCATGCTTTTTTAGGGTCCCGAAAGTCCACGCAGATGCGAACCGTCCTATTTTTCTTCATCACTGGAACGATATTAGCGATTCATTCGGGATATTGAATCTCTTGGATGAAACCGGAATCGATTAGTTTCTTGACTTCAGCGTTGATACCCATCTCAATTTCGAGTTGTATCCTTCTTGGTGCCTATTTGATTGGCTTTATATCTGGAGATATAGCTAGTTTATGTACCGCTACTTCTGGATCTAGACTCGGCATTTCAGAGTAGTTCAAGGCGAAGCAGTCTTTGTACTGTATAAGCACGTCTTTTAACGTGGCTACCTGTTTTTCAGATAGTAGCTCACTGACAAACGTCGGCCTCGGATCATTCTCCTTTCTTAAGTCAATTTTTCTTAGGTTGTCCGCCGTGGTGTGTATCCTGTCCTCCAGCTCTTTTGGAGCTGGTGGAAATTCTGAGATTTCCTCATCATCGTCTTCATTTGTGAAGCACCAGAAGAGGTCAATCATATTCTCGTCTTCTCCCTCTTTCAGAGAGTTACCATATGGCATGTAAGAGTATGCTTCCATTTTCGTGGTCGAGCTGGTCCTATCTTGACAGTATAGGTCCTCTTTGGCTCATGCTTTTGCGGCGGGCTTATCTTACAGCTGTCAGACAAAGTAAACATGCCTTGCTGATACTGGTCCTCTATCCAATCCTTGATCATAAAGCAATCTTCAAGTGGGTGACCTATTGCTCGGTGATAGGAGCAATAATCCGGGTGATGAACCTTGTTTATTTGTTCGGGATGCTGGGACTCTAGAAGCATAATCATTTGGTGCTTCATGATAAGATTGAATATTTTCCCTGTCTTGTCCTGTGGGAACGAGTATTCACGTTCCATCTTCTTTATAAAGGACGAGCTGAGTCTGAACTTTTCTTGTTTAGAGGGCTTCTTGGACTTGTTTTGTCGTCCTCGAACGCCGTCGGCACTACTTGCCTTATTTTCGTTTCCGCTTTGGGATTTTTTCCCTTTAGCGAAAGCAAATAGCGGGCTATAGGTGAAGAGAATTACGGTCTACTTCTTCCACAGATTGCTGACTGAGATGCCATGCCTTGGCTTTTTCGTATATTGCCATTTCGCGGTTATGGTTTTCTCGGCTCGCCTGAAAAGCTTCTTTTATTATCTTGTCAATTTTCTCTTCGAGCGACGGACTTAACGTTCTCAAAGCGTGATCTCACTCTAATTTGACTCCACGACTATCTGGAAGAGCACTTTCTTCTTCACTCAAGTTGTTTATGACGTGGGAATTGTAAACTTGCTCCCGTTTCTTGGACCGAACATATCCGAGCCCAGTTGTTTACATCTTCCTGTTGGGCTTCTTTCATTGAGTCCCAGAAATATCTCAAATCTTTTTGTAGAATTGGGCATGTCGAACCATTTGTTCAAGAGTTATTCCTTGGCGTTTTAACAGCTCTTTCAATCCCCCCGAGTAGTATTTTGGCAGACGGATTGGCTGGAGCTTGTCAAGAGTAGAATTGGCACCATGCTAGACTTCCCTTTCCACCTTAGTCTCCGTAGATTTGTAGAAGATGATCGCTTTTTCACCCCTTCGTTTGGGAGGCACATAGAAGGTTTTCAGTTCTTGTACGCTGTATGTATCGAGTGCATCAAGTTTCTTATAGTGTCGAGGCAGGGCTATTGTAATTTGTAAACTCTAACCCGCTTCGGCGAGAATCTGCATCGATGGACGGATGGAGAACAATGTGTTTATTTCGTCCTCAGAGTCGCTGCCAAAGACCTGGATCGGGGTAGATGGTCTGGACTTATTGTTTTCTTTTTTGGGGTTGCCCTGAGTAGACTGTTTCTCCGCCTTCCTCGGTATTGCTCCCAAAGATCGGGACAGTGGCCGCAGATTTATGTTTACTCTCCGGCCTGTGGCTTCTTTTAGTATCCTCGAAGTCTGGCAGAAAGTACTTTGCGTCTTCGTACTTCCGGACTTCGTTTACGGAGATTGGGTTTAGCTCTCTCGTGATAGTGTACTACGAAGCATCCTTGAAATACTTCATACATTGATGTTGTGTAGAAAGGATGATATTATACTCGTGTAACCAAGGCCTGCCGAGTAAAACGTTATAGCAAGTCTTAACGTCAATGACAAGAAATTTAATGTCAGTGACGAGCAACCCGAAGTGTAGCGTAAATATTACTGACTCAAGTGTCCGTGACGAATGTGAGTCGAACCTAGAGATGGTAATTTTATCTCGGGTAAGGTGCTGAACATTCATGCAAATTTTCTTCAGCACTCTCACGTTGAGAAGATTGACGGAGGATCCGTTGTCTACAAGGGTTTTCCTTATCTTGATGTCGTGGCAGTACACAGTAACGTAGAGTGGTCGATTATGTTCGCACGTACCGAGAAGTAGATCTTCATCACTGAATGTAATATCAATTGTGTGGACCTCTGCCAGTTCATTTTTCATCTTCTTCTCTATGAGGAAAGCTTAGAATTGATCAGGCTCTTGTAAGACCTTGATCAAGGAATCTCGTGCCTTTTTGGACAGGAGGAGAGAATCCAATATGCTCATCTGCGAGGGTATTTTCCTCAGATGTGCTAAGATGTTGTAATACATCTTATTTTTCTCATGCGAGTCTTTTGTGGCGAGCACTTTGACTGTTTCTTCATCAAGGGCGATTTCCTAAGGCATCTTCTCTTTCCCTTTGTCTTTTTTATTCGAACCTTTGTTTGCAGGTCCAAAGTTCTTCTCAGATAGCATACAGTTACGCAGTTGAATGTTTTCGCAATTCTTCTCCTCATTTTCTTTTCCCGAGGAAGAGTCTTCAAAGAGAGAGTCGAGGGGTATTTCATCCTCGAAATCGCTCACGAAGGTGAGAACCTGAGATTTTTCCCTTTTCAAACTGGAACCAACCATATGACAGTTGCCAGTCGTTTCTTCATGTGTGTTCGTCTCGCCACTTTGATGTCGGTGAGTGCGAGCTTCATGCTTCTCCTTCTTGAAATGTTTTTTATGGACAACATATCCTTAATGCCACTTCTTGAAGGTGTTGCACTCCTCGATGGGGTGAGCGACCCTTTGATGATAGAGGCAATATTTTGGATGTGATTCCCCATCGTCGAAGTATGGGACTCCAGGGGTACACATCGGGAGCGGTGGCAATTTCATCCCCATGGACAGGGCTTCGGCGAAACGCTTTTCTGCTTTAGTCCTGCTCTTATTTATTGCAGACGTGCTTTGGTTTGTTCAGAGCGCTTTACGACTCATTCTCAACACAGCTTCTTTATTCAAACGCTGACGCTTAATCTTTTCATATATAGTTGTTTCGCATTGTCGGTCGTTTTTGCTTTTTTGAAAGGCTTCGCTTAGTAGCCTCTCAATCGGGTCTTCTTCTGGAAGTTTCGGGGATTTTAGCGCCGATTCTTCCCCTAGCTCCTCCACGTCGCTTTCTGACGCTGGTGGAGCTTCTTCTTCATATAACGGCGAATGAGAGATCATGTGGCAACTTGCTACATAGTCTTCCACTTCTTCTGATGAGTCATTTCCCTCATTATTGGCACTGTCTCTGTCCTTAAGAATATGCTTGAGGAATTCTTCGAGTGTGACTGGAGTTTGCGCCTTCTGCTTATATTCTTCCAGCGCGTCTTTGTATTTCTGAAGCTCCGTGCTCTTGTCGTCATACTCGGCAGGCTGCACGAGTTTCTTGGTCTTCTTCTTTTTCTTAGAAGACTTTGACGGCTTGACTTGAGGGCTTTCCCCCTTGTCAACAACTTTCAGTGTGAGACGTGGTTTCAACATCTCTTTAATAATTTCGGGTTCAAGCGGACTTTTCCACTTGATCCCTAGGCATGCTTGTAGATCCTTCAGCATTCTTTTAGTTTTCACTAAAAGGACTACTTCCCATGGAGCATCTTCCACGAGTGAGCATGATACCTCCTGCGTGTCTACCTTTTTAGGATCATGCTTTTGGGGCGGATCTACCCTCCACTTATCAAACAGTTCGAACTTTCTCTGCTGATACTGGTCCTCGACCCAATTTTTGAAGATATAGCAATCTTCAATTGGGTGGCTCACTATTCTATGATAGGAGCAGTAGTTGGGTTGTTGACGTCGCCGGGTTGTGCGGGTCGCCATGGGTCTGGCAATGTAATGAGGTTATTTCACATTGCCAGCTCAAACAAACTTCGCATTTTATCGTGAGAAAACGAGTATGCATGTCCCAGCCTTTCTTCCATGGATGAAAATGTACGTGTGTTATTTTGGCGAGCACCCAATTTTGGACCACCCGGTTGTTGTTGAGTATTGGAAACGAAGGCAGCTTTACCTTTACCCTTGTTATTTCGAGGGTCCTTATTTGAGGAGGATGGTCTATGACCAATCTGATCCATTTGGGCCAACTAGTCTATCAGCACTTGGAAGGTTGTGGGTTTGAAGAATGTCATGGACCGGAACATATTCGATTAAGGATCGAGGGTCCCGATGAACATGTCCATAGCTGGAGACTTTTGATGCGCTGTTCGCATTTAGACCACAGGTTCCGCCACCGGATCGCATATTAGACCTAAGTTTCTCCCGACTTTACCCTGGCATTAATCAGTGCTGTAATCGGAGTGCACTCTTTTGCGCTTGCGAATCGTTGCGTGAACAGCAGCTCCATTTCAGAGAAGGTCTTCACGAAGTCATTTGGGAGATCCGAGTAC
Source organism: Agapanthus africanus (assembly GCA_030015575.1). Taxonomy (NCBI): domain Eukaryota; kingdom Viridiplantae; phylum Streptophyta; class Magnoliopsida; order Asparagales; family Amaryllidaceae; genus Agapanthus; species Agapanthus africanus. The sequence continues at coordinate 634,114,790 of JASDDO010000031.1, read as the reverse complement.
CATTTGAAAGCTGTCTCCGACAAACTCCTGATGAATTGGCGAAGCAACAGTTTGTCATCGCCTCCAGTATTGCCGCACAGAGCTCTGAATTGTGCGACGTGCTGATGGGGATTACCCGTTCTTTTGTAAACATGGAACTTCAGGATCGTATATTCTGGGGGTACTTGATTTGGTCATACATGGCCAGATACGGTCGCCCGATTTTGACAAGTTGGTTGGCGGCTTCATTGGCCTGGTGAGCTCTGATTTGCTTAGCAATGTAGTCATCCAGAGCCGCTTTGGAGATTGTTTCCTCCTTGGCCGCTGATAAGGCTAGAGGAGGATTTGATGTTTCTCCTCTGTCATCCTCGATAATCACCAGCGGATCTTCAGCCGGTGGTTCTGGTTGGATCATCATTCTGATCATGTCTTGGAATAAAAGAGTCGTTTGCTTAATGTTATCATCTTGCTCTGCAGCTTCTTTGTCTTTTCTTTCCAGCACTCTTCGCAAGAACTCTGTATTGGTTTCTTGCTTTTGGTGCTGTTCGGCTTCGTTTTCCGGACATTTTTTGGTCTGGTGAGTGCTGCCATTTTGGTTAGCATTTCCTAAAGCTTTTGCTATTGCTCTTGAGCCTTTGTTAGCGACTGAGTTTGCGGTCGGTGACTCACCGAGGCACAGCTCTTTTCTTTCCCGTAACCATGTAAACCATATATACGGTAATTCCCCCAGACTTAGGGCGTTTAGATCTTTCTCCATTAGATTTTTCCGCTGGCTGTAGAGATTTCTCCAGCCTTGTTCTTTTATGAGAGATTGGAGTTGAAGGAGCCGTTGTGACAGGCGCCTGTTTACAAGATGTCTCCCGTTGTATGTCGGAGGAGCGGTCTTTTTCTTGTCGGCCCTTAGATTTTTTGGTTCGACGAGAGTAATTTTCGTCAAGTACAGAGTCTTGGACTTTTCGCCAGACTCTATATATCTACGAGGAGAGCCGTTGGCAAGGCTGCTCCGGCTAATTCTGTACTGTAGCCTCTGCCGGCGAAGGTGATTTCTTTAGTACCACTGTTGGGGAGTTCTTGTGCACCCTCCTGAGCGGGTCAAAACCGTTCCCAGTTGGAACAGTAGCATCGATATCCACCATAGGAGATAGTGGAGTGAGCCTAGAATGGGAGGTGCCCCAGCTTCTCTCACCCGGTGCCAATGGTGACGTCGAGCATTTTGTGGAATGGGAATTGCCTCGGTTTTGGAGGTGTCTTCCTCATGTCCCCAACTTTACTGGGGATCTTCAATTAGCCTCAGCCTTTCAAAAACCGACGTCCTTATTGGGGTTGGAGCAGAATTGGCGAAGACTGGCCGTCTTAGAGGGGAAACACTTTTACCGGCTTCACCCATAGCAAGAATAGGGAGAGCTAGACATTTTGGGGTAACTCCCTCTGGTATCATGGGCTTCTTTATGGGCCCGCTCGAGTTCTTTCTCAACCCGTTGAAGACTGAGACGTCATATTTGGACGGCTTGCTGATAGGAGCCGCCATAGTTGCCAGCCGATAAAAAACCGACCTTCTGGGAGCTTCTTCTTATGGCATTGAGGTGCCGAAGTTCACAGGCGGGAGCATGGTCCCGAAGAACAACCCAGTAGTGGCTTGAGTAACTTGCCCCATCGGTATTAAGAAAATGGAGGACACGTTAGGCCCGTATGTCACTCCTCCAACTGGGGTGGAGAGGGAGTTGTTGCTGCAAACAGTGCAGTGAGAAGCCATTGATTCTCTAGATAGGAGCAAGACACCAAGTTTTAGTACCTTGAATCCAAGGGCAACCATAGCAAACCGAGATTTTGTTCGCGAAACACGACACATGAAGTTGGAGAGGAAAGAGGAAGAGGTCACTCCGGGCGTGCCAAATTCTGTTTACCGCCGAAGACTGGACTGAGACGTGGAGACGTCTAACCTGAATTTGGGGGCAGATACTATTTGGACATATCCATCCACCTCTTCAAAGATATCAAGTTAATTTATGGCACCATATATCGGGGGTTTGGATAGATGCGACCGATGTAGCAGACTGTATCAGATCCCCCTCATTTGTGATGGGTTTTTTTATTGTGGGGACGTTCTTCTCTATAGGTACAAGCCTCTGCAGTTAATTATGTTATCGCGTTGCGATAACAATTTTCTCCTGCTTCGGAAGTTTACTTCATATCGTGTGTTATTTTGTTTTATTTTGGTTTCCCGCGGATTGTATACGGAGACTGGTTTTTGTCGTCGCCCGTAGGGCGCGGATTAGTCCACATCCATATATTTTAGATTCGGGGTTTGAACTTAGCTTGTATGTATTCCATTCAAAGATATTTTGTTTTATTTAAGGACCGTTAATCTGTTTTTAGATTAAGATCGACTTAAAAATATGAGCACTAAGGATATGCTAGTTCTATTTGAGAGTAAGATCAACTAGCAGTATTTTCAGGATCATTTTAGTTAAGATCCAACAACAGAGTATTTAGGTTTAGCTGCCGCAAACTTCATAGACTTAGCCAATTTGGGCTCGGTCTGCTCGGTCTTGGGCTTTTGACCTTATTCAGAAGTAATAAGCACTTATTTGTTGCTTTGGCGCTCACGTGTGTATCACGTGAGACGCTCAGACATAGGCAATGCCTAATCAGTGCTAAGCACTTAGTCGTTTTTACTGCTCAGCACTTTTATATAACGCTCATGTGTGTTTCACGTGAAGCGCTGAGTCTTTACGTCTGGGCGCTCACGTGGGAAGCACTTGAGGCGCTGAGTTTATATTTTTGGGCGCTCACGTGGGACTCATGTGAGGCGCTGAACTTTAAATTTAGGTGCTCACGTGGGAAGCATGTGAGGCGCCGAGTTCTTTTCTTTTCAGAGATTTAATCTCTGTTAATGGCATTTTTAGTCATTAACAAGATCTCTGTTTTGAAGATCTATGATCACGTTTTCTTTGAGAACTAAGAACTTATATTTTTCATTATAAGAACTAAGTTCTTTATAGGGCTAAACCCTATTTTCGGAGGAATTAAATTCCTGGAATATGTTTCTTTTCTCTCTTCTTTTTACCTAGTTTTTTCCTAGATTTTGAATCTGAAGAACAGAATCTTCCCGATAAGAATTAAATTCTCAATTTGTGAGAGATTTCCTTTACGGATCTCAGCTCCAGAGAAAGAACTAAGTTTTTTTATGAAGGGTTAAACCCTTGTTTTCTTTTTACTTATGCTGGGCAAAGAAGATATGTTTATCTCTGCTTTTCTTTACCTTGGGTTTGGAAAGAGAAAGATCTTCTTCTTTGAAAGGAGAATTAGATTCCTTGTTTTTGTAGCGTGCTTTGCTTGATTACTTAGTCAAAAATAAACTAAGTATAGAAGCTTTTGCTTCTCCTGTATGATCCATTGATCAAAATATCAACAGATCTAAGTGAATTTTAGTCTCAAAGACGACCAACGATCTTTAATTTATATTTGTTAAGTTGATCTTGATCTAAAACAAGATTAATGATTTTTAACCATATTCCCAAGTTGATCTTAGTCAGATGCGACTAACGATTCTTAGATGACATGTTTCGAACCAATGAACCTCATTTATATGAAGAATGCTACATAGGTTCAAGCCCAAATCTAATATATACGGATTTGGACTAATCTGCGCCGTACGGGCGATGACGATATATATTGGTTTTCGTATACAATCGAAGGGCAACCCAAAATATATATATATATATATATATATATAATAAGACATGAAGTGATATCCATGGAGAATAAGAAAGTTGTTATCATTTTTGCGATAACATAATTAACTGCAAGGGCTTGCGCCTGCAAGAAAAGGCATCCCCACAATCAAAAACCCCTTACATATAAGGGGGAATCTGATAACTCTGCTACAACGGTCGCATCCGTCCAAACCTTTGTTATACGGTGCCATAAATCAACTTGGTATATTCATAGAGGTGGATGGATATGTTCCATATAGTATCTGCCCCCAAATTCAAGCAAGACATTTTATACCAGTTCGTCTCTGTTTTCGACGGTAAACTGTGGTATCAAAGCAAGTGCATGGAAACCAATCCCGGGAGCGTAATTAACATCAAAAAATCAGTGGATGATAGATTCATGAGACTATTTATTAGCTATGGTGCTTGTATTGATGAGTATTTAGATGGTTGCCGCCTCTTATAGTTCTTGATAGAACATTCATCAAGAACAGGGCAAAAGGCTTTCTATTGGCTGATACTTCTTATGACGGAAATAATGGTTTTTTTTCCATTAGTTTTCACTATTTGCGCTTGAGAGGTCATCACAAATTGGACATAGTTTGTATGTCAGTTGAAAGCCGTGTTGTTTGATGGTCTTAGGGCCTACCATCCACTGCATACCCTTGTGTTTGTATCAGACTCTGACAAGGGAATCAAAGAAGCGGTTAGGATGTGCTTTCCTACCGCATTGTATTCATTTTGCATTCTTCACTTGAAACAGAATTTTAAAAATAGGCTCAAGAGGCTAAAGAATTCGAAAGCCGAAACTTGCACGCATCTAATGGAGACAGCGTGTTACCAATACACGACGGTTGAGTTCTTGAGGAAGATGAACTTATTTAAGAAGGAATCGATGCTTGCCTACAACGCAGTGGTTGAACATTACAATCCTCAATATTGAGCTAATTTTTATTTCCCTGGAATAAGATATAATCTCAATTCTTGCTCCTCAATACACCTGATTTGGCTATGGACATGATTGACATAGATATGTATAACATCATAGCAGTTGCCTGTAACATTTAATAAGTTGCCTGTAAGTTCTAACCAGTTTCCTATAACAGCTATTAACTTAATTATAATTATTAAGTTACCTGTAACATCTACTGACTTGCATCTAACCTATAGGTAGTTGCCCGTAACATCTAATAAGTTGTTTGTAACTTCTAATAAGTTGCATGTAACATCTATTAAAGTTGTTTGTAACATCTATTTATGTGTTTGTTGAATGCATGTATGGTCATGTTATATCCAATGTTGTCGAATCATATAATAACCAGATACGTGAGGCCTTCAATTTTTCTATTCTTCATATGGTGGACTACATATGAGTATGTTAGATGAATCACTTCAATAGTCGACGAGAAAAAGCCGAAGGGTGGAATAGAGTGTTATGTCCCAAGTCGGAGGAAATTCTGAACAAAAATTTGGATGCTGCTAGAGTTTTTTCTGTTCATCAAGCTGATACGGAGTATTATGAGGTGTTTGACATTAAAACTGTTCGGATCAATGTGTTGGCTTGATTATGTACATGCCGATAATGGGATGTTACTAGGATTCATTATTGGCATGCTTGTGTCGTTATTAATTTCTTGAGGCAATCAATCTATAACTACTGTGACCCTTTCTTGACAATCGAATATTTCACTGCTAGTTACGGGAGTACAATTTATCTAATACGTACAAGCTAATAGTAATGAAAGAGAACATTGAGATTCAGCCTCCTTTGACAAGAAAATGGACGGGAAGGCCCCCTACAAGCTGTATAAATAACAGGGATAATCAAAAGAGAAAGATGGATTGCTGTAGGTGTGGCAATAAGGGTCATAATAGAGCAACATGCACTGCTCTTATCGATTAAGTGCAAAATAGCTACATATTTTTTTGGTATTTTGTTTTATATTTATGTATCCACCGTCAAATTTCATGGACCTTTTGTACTAAAACATTACGATATTCGTTATAATCTTGCTGTAAATTTTTCTATTGGTTATGTATGCATCTGAATAAAATTTAGAAATTGTTTTATGAATCCTTTTATTTGCAGTTGCCTATAACATCTAGGCACTTGCCTGTAACTTCTGATTAGTTGCATGTAACTTCTAGGCTGTTGCCTGCAACTTGTAAGCAGTTTTCTGTAACTTCTAATTAGTTGCCTGTAATTTCTATGCACTTGCCTTTAATTTCTAACCACTTACCTGTAACTTCTAATAAGTTACCTGTAACTTCTAATTAGCTGCCTATAACTTCTAATAAGTTGGATGTAACTTGTAAACACTTGCATGTAACTTCTAATTAATTGTTTGTAACTTCTAATAAGTTGCATGTAACTTCTAACCATTTGTTTGTAACTTTTAATTAGTTTCCTGTAACTTGTAAGCAGTTTCCTGTAACTTCTAAGCAGTTGCCTATAACTTCTCAACATTTTCCTGTAACTTCTAATCAGTTTTCTGTAAATTCTAAGCAGTTGCTTGTAACTTCTAATCATTTGGTTATAACTTATAATCAGTTGTATGTAACTTCTAAGTGTTAACCAGTGGCACACACTCTACTGGGTTTGTGGAGAGGAGGAATTTTCTAAAAACAATTTTAAGGCATGCAACACCCACTATAACCCCAAGAACTACCGTAAGCCCTAGATAACAAAAACTAACATAGGTTCTAATCAACTATGAAGAGATTTATACCTATGCGATCAAGTCCTTCGAGTCTTCTTAAGCTCCTAGTCGGTCGGGATCGAGCTTGGTCGTTGGCCTCCTCGTGTCGAAGACGATCCACCTGAGAGTCTATGGTTCAAGTTTCAACCTCAAAAATGTGGTAACTAAACTACCTAGTTTGCTATTCTAGGTAGTTTAGAAGATGTAGAGTGTTAATTGGATTAGATTATCTCACAAACCCTATATTTCTCAACTCATGAGAATGCTAGGGTTTGAGAAATAAGAAGAGCTCAAAGGAGGAAAGAGAATGGCAAGTGTAGAATGAAGTGAAGAATGGCCAAGTCTAAAAAATATCAAGCATTTCATTTACGATATAAATATTGTAACCATGATCGAATAGTTATCACAAATGAATGAATAAAACAAATAGCCATGCTTCAAATCATGTTTTAATACACCTCATCCCTCCATCTCATTATCTATTTTAAACAAATAGATTAACACAAAATGATGTGTCTTCTTCTAGAAGCATTCTAGTGTAAATACAAGAATACCCACGCCGTATATACATACCCGTATTCGTACTACAAAAAACACGAATACCAAGAGATAAAATAATCCAATAATATAATACTGGATCATTATTAAATCAATACTTAATTCAATAATGCGGCTTAATCCTAAGCCCGCTAGTATTATCCGTCCGAACAAAATCCGTGTAGCTAGTAATCATATATGATCGGAACCTTGCACGTATAACCATACGGCATCTACATCGTTTCGCCTGAACTAAAGAAACCCTCTGTATGGGACTCTAAAGACTCGACGGTACGCTAGCAGTGGGTTTAACCGCAAGCATGTCAGTGGTAGTAGCTGTACGTAGCGGCTTCCCAGGTACTTGTCGAAAAGAAGGCCGATGAGCAAACTCATCTGAACTCCTACTGAGCATGTCTGTGACAATCTCTGTACAGTCCAATCTGTTCATCTGAGAGTATCGCATGCCGGGTCTAAGGGGTGGAAAACGCCAGACCCCTAATAACCTGACAAATCGTGCCTATGTGGTTCAAGACCATCCGAGAATGTACTGATCTAACTATCAATAATTCTCAATAGCCCTGGCCAGGGACTTATGATGTTGGCCAACCGAATACAGCGCGACATCGACTCCCTATACCGGGAATGACGAATCCCCAACAATCGCTCACTGCCTCCATGTGGCTCAGGACTGTACCCAACTAAAACATGTTTGCACGACTCAATAGAGCCGTGGTAGGGTAGTAATCAAAGCACAGTGGAAACTCACACAAGAAAAATGATGACCTCATGTCAACAGACTATCTTTACTCATGTCACCAGAGAACGGCTATCTGATGATTGGTATAATACTATCTAGCCAGTTCTCGGCAAGTCCGTCCAGTGTACTCACCCCAGTAGGCACCTGTATACAATCTTAGATGCCAAAGACCAATGGCTATGGGACCAACCATTGCCCCTTTCGGAGTCCAGAAACGTATACACCAGTCTACTCCGGAGTATCGATGCCCTGTCTCGATACTCCCACGACTATAGACATTTAAGGATGTGCTTATGGACTACCCAACCCCTACATGTATGATCGCTATCATAACACTGGTAGTCAAGAAATAATCCTACGGGCTTTATCAACATGTATTAACGATATGTAATAACAAGTAAAACACATGCACATGTTAAGGTAAAGACAGACCAAATAGCATACTACCATATCGACAAAGATTGTCATGTACATACATATGTCCAAGTATCCTATATATATATATATATATATATATATATATATATATAGAGAGAGAGAGAGAGAGAGAGAGAGACACACACACACACACACAATAATGGCCTCTAGGGCATACATATCCAACAATCTCCCACTTGCACTAAGGCCAAATATTGGCGTATCGAGTACCCAACGTCTGCTCTAGGGCCAGTTATTAGCGTATCGCATACCCAACATCTCAAGTAGTCTCTCGAACTGTGCTTGAGGGGGGGCCTTGGTGAATGGATCCGCCGTGTTCTCTTTTGTGTCTACTCTCTACACCTCGATCTCCCACTGATCTACGATCTCCCTGATCAGGTGATACCGCTTCAAGATGTGTCTAGATTTCTGATGGGACCGTAGTTCCTTCGCTAAAGCCATAGCCCCATTTTTGTCGCAATAAAAAGGTATTGGATCAACAATAGACGGAACCACCTCACGTTCAGTAATGAACTTCTTTATCCAGACCGCTTCTTGTGGCATCGTTGGCAGTAATATATTTAGCATCCATCATCGAGTCTACAATGGTGTCCTGTTTGGAGCTCTTCCAACAAACCACCCCTCCATTGAGGGTAAACACAAAATCCGAGATAGACTTGCTATCATCCTTGTTGCTCTTGAAACTCGAGTCAGTAAAGGACTCCACCTAGAGGTCCCCATTAGTGTACACCAAGAACAGTTCCTTAGTCCTTCTTAGGGACTTAAGAATGTTCTTCACTGCTGTCCAGTGGTTCTTTCCTGGGTTTGACAGATACCGGCTCACTACGCTAAGCGCGTAAGCTACATCTGGTCTGGTACATAGCATCGTATATATTATAGATCCTACCGCCAAAGCGTAGGGTATAATGCTCATGCGAACCCTTTCCTCATCAGTCTTGGAAGATATCTCTTTGGAGAGGACGATTCCATGCAATGCGGGTATAGTACTGCGCTTGGAATCTTCGATACTAAATCTCTTTAGTATGGCCTCTATATACCTGGACTGTGAAAGTCCCAACAATCTCTTGAATCTATCTCTGTGGATCCTTATCCATAGAATGTAGAAGGCGTCACCCAGTCTTTCATGGAGAACCTTTGTGACAAGAACAGCTTGATCGATTATAGCATAGGAATGTCATTTCCTATTAAGAGAATGCCATTCACGTACAGAACTAGGAATATGACAGTACTCCCTACAATTTTCTTATAGATACAAAGCTCATCCTCGTGTTTTGATGAAGTCAAATTCCCTGACTGTTTCATCAAAATAGATGTTCCAGCTCCGTGGTGTCTGCTTTAATCTATAAATGGATTTAAGCAACTTGTACACCTTCCCGCTGCTCCCACTGTCTATGAATCCCTCCGGCTGATCCATATAAACACACTTTTCCAAATTTCCATTTAGAAAAGCCGTTTTTATGTCCATCTGCTAGACTTCATAGTCATGGAACGCAGAAATGGAAAGTAGGATCCGAATGGATTTCAGCATAGCCACTGGAGAAAAGGTTTCATCATAGTCCACACCGGGTCTTTAACAAAAACCTTTTATAAAAAATCTAGCCTTATAGGTCTCCACCTGCCCATCTACACCAATATTCTTTTTGAAGATTCATTTGCATCCAACGGGTTTTACCCCAGGAGGAGCAATATCCAAAGTGCAAACTTTATTGGTGTACATGGACTCCATTTTGAATCGCATAGCATCCAGCCATTTATGAGAGTCCTTACTGGTAATGGCCTGCTTGAAACTAGTAGGATCATCTTCTTCCAAGATACAATCCTCTCGATCCCCGTCTATGAGAAAACCATAGTATCTCTCGGGCGGATGAGAAATCCTACTAGATCTGCGGAGTGGCTGAGGTTCATCTAGTACTACTGAATCTAGCGGTTCCACCAAATCTTCAGTTATAGTGTGTGTTTCTGGGACTTCATCCAGTTCTACCATGCACCCACTAATATTTTTTGCGAGAAATTCTTTTTCTAAATATGTGGCGTTCCGAGAAACAATAATCCTTTGTTTATCTACATGGTAGAATAGATATCCATTTGAATGCTTTGGATATCCCACAAACTTACACAAAACTAATCGTTCCTCGAGTTTGTCTGCGTTGTGCTTTTTGACATATGCAGGGTAACCCTATATCTTTACACGTTTAAGATACAAACTTTTACTACTCCATATTTCATATGGAGTTTTAGGCACGGATTTAGATGGCACTTGATTCGATAGATATGTTGTTGTCTCAAGCGCATAACCCCGGAATGAAAGAGGCAGATCAGCACTGCTCATCATGGAGCGAACCATGTCCAATAGGGTATGGTTCCTCCGCTCCGATACACCATTATGTTGTGGTGTATACGGAGGAGTAAGCTGAGAGAGAATACCATTTTCTTTTAAGTATTCTAGGAATTCTGTGTTTAAGTACTCTCATCCTCTATCAGATCGGATGATCTTGATACTTTTTCCAGTCTGGTTATCTACTTCGTTTCTATATTCTTTGAATTTCTCAAGTTCTTCAGATTTGTGTTTCAAAAGATATACATATCCGAATCTAGAGAGATCGTCAACGAATGTGATGAAGTATGAGAACCCACCCCTTGCATGTATAGACATTGTAACACATACATCACTGTGTATGAGTCCTAAGAGCTCTGTTGCTCTTTCGTCATGTCCTATGAACGGAGATTTGGTCATCTTTCCTTTGAGACATGACTGACAAGTTTCATAAGATGAAAATTTAAACGGATTCAAATATCCATCTTTATGTAACTTAGATAATCTTTTCTCATTGATATGACCAGATCTACAATGCCACAAGTAGGATTCGTTCATATCTGAACACTTCCTCTTGCGTGTGTTTTGTATATTGAAAACTGTGTTTTGATTTAGAACGTAGATACCATTACACAGTGTACCTTTTGCAACCAATACATGATTAAGGTAAATGTTCATAATATTTCTATCTAGAACAAAATTATATCCATTTTTATCAAGTAAAGAAACTGATATGATGTTGCAAATCATAGAAGGTACATAGTAGCAGTCGTTCAAAATCATAGTATTGCCGCTTGGCAATACTAGGTGATATTCACCGATGACAGCAACATCAATTTGTGCTCTGTTCCCTACTATGAGGGACATATCACCAGGTCCAACCATCATACTTCTTCTCAGTCTCTATAATAAATTACGGATAAGAGATCATGATCCGGTATCAAATACACAGGAGATAGGACTGACCGGAAAAAAGTTCTCAATAATAAGAACACCCGAAGAAGATGCATAAGAATGCTTCTCTTTCATTAACATAATCAAGGAATTCATGTAATCCTCTTTCCCTTACTCATACCCGTGACGATTCTCATAAGTTAGAGCCGAATCGACACGCCTTATTTATTTTAATGATCGGATTGAGTCGATTATTTTCTTTGCCAGGTCGACAGTTGTAAGTGCCAATTGGTTCATTATTCCCCAGCCTCGAATAAGAATTCGGGTCGGTCAAGTCATACATTTTATTATCTTGATTCAGGTGTGACATGGTTGCTACCTGGAGAGAGAGAAAAGAAATACTCAGCGTGCGCTCTTGCAACTTTAGATTGGTTATTATTTCATCTAAACAGTATGGCTCCCACTATTTCCTCGAATTCTCATTCAAACCTTAAAAAGAGAACTAGTCGGGATCATTAACACTTTACAAGTTCTCTAACCGTTTAGCCAGGTGGGTGTTGGTACTCCGAGGGAGGTTCCCCGTGTTTTCGCATGGACCTAATTAGAATAAACCTCGTTTTCGCAGAGGCGTAGCCCCGTTAACATCTTTCTAGACACCTGATAGGTTAGCTAATTATGAAGTGAAAAGTCTCTCCCAAGAGTAATCCTACTCATCAGTGGGATCGGGACCCAACTATCATCGTGTGATAACCTAGATGGAAGCCACTGTAACGACACTAAAATCTCTGTACAGAAATTTTCCTGTTAATATACAATAAAAGAGTATTACAGCCTGAGTTTGAGTTATAAGTCATTTTTGTTATATAAAAACAAGAAGCGACTTGTAGCTCACTGGTAAAACTTTTGCACTGCTGTGACGTAGCCTGTGTGTTCGATTCCCATCAGACACAATTATTTTTCTGATTTTTCTTTTTAACTTTTTGGAAGCCTAAAAGGTTGCACGTGCAATACACGGGGAAATGAAAGGTTCAGAAAAATCAAACATGTGAAAAATGGTGTAAACACAGAATTAATCTGGTGGCACGAATCTCGAGGCATTTCCCTCAAAATCGACCGGCGGATTTAGCCCTAGTGCCGGCGAGGATGGTCGGATTTGCTCCAATGAGCTCCGTGCTTTGCACACTCATCTCTTCAACTCCTCTGCACTGTTTGATTTCTCTGTAATCAAACAGAGACCTTTCATTTCACCATTTAACATCATTTTTAATGCTTTTTAATCCAAATCCTAATTCTCAAATCCTAATTCTCCACTATAAATACCACCACATACTTTGGCTCATCACCGTTCTGAAAATTCAAGCAAAAACTCTCTTAAAAAGTTCCTAAGTGCAAGTGGAGTTACCGAGCAAGCTTCTTCCGTCGAAGATCAAAGCCGATTTCGGAGCTCTCGTAACACCACGAAGTTCATCCCCTCTTCCTTAACCCCTTCCTGATATATTCAAACCGTAAGTCCCTCCCAACTCTCCTCATTTTCATTGAAATTCATCTTTAAATTTTATATCGGTAAAGTGGAGTTATTACCGATATTCTTTTTCTAAGCCCTAGAAACTCCCTTTTTCTTTATAATTTAGTCAATCTAATTTTACCACATTATTTGTAACCTTAAATACCAATGTTTAGAATCAAGTTTAACCAAGAATCTCATGTGAAACAACCATAATTAGACTTTTTCATTAAAATACATTGAACTTTATTATCACTTCTTTACGTTTTCGTTAAAACTATACCTTTAGAAAAAACTTCACGGGGTAACGACCTACCCCACACGTACACTTTGGTTTCATAGCACGATACCTATTTGTATGTATATTTGTTTCAAAGAATAATCTTTACAATAAAATACCACATACTTTAAAACCGGGTTTCTTTTAAAGCTGTATTTCTATTCATTTGCAATTATGCATCTACAACCCTTGTTAGGGGACCCGCTAATAGATGGTGCAGATTATCACACATCCTGAGGATGGTAGAGCGAGATGCACACTCCTCGCGAAGTATTCGATCTCGAAAGGATATAAATACGGTTTTTAAGAAAAACGAATTTTCTAAATAAAACTATTTTTTTTTAAAATTATATAAAATTATAAATCCATATTTTCAATAAATTATGAAACTATATTTTTTAAAAATGAAAGATTAAAATGTCAATAAAATACCATCAAGTTACTAAAAAGGACAGTTTTCAATAAAATACCATAAACTTTCAAAAGCTAGGTATTTATCATTAAAATATCTCAATACTTAAAACACATGTTCATGAAAACCCTAAGTAGTACAAATCACCCTTGAGATTTTATTTTTAATCTATATTAAAATATTTTTCATAAAATCCCCTCGAGATATACAAAACTATATTTAAGGACTTTAGTAAATATAGGTTTAAGCGGGATCAATTCTCTTGAGCCTCAGGGAGCCGGAGAAAGTGAGTGCTTGCCTATTCAGATTAGAAAACTTAACCGGAATTATCGATGGTAATTGTCTTGGAAAAAGATACAAATCCTGTCGTTCATGTGTAGTAGTTGCCGATAACTCCTGAACCTAAGAATTCAAGAGTTTAATCAGTACAAGCGTCTAACTCTGTCTGAGTCCAACATCAAACTTGAATATAAAATCAAACACGAATACTTGATCATGAACATGAATACTTGAATTCAAACATCAATTTCAAATATGTATACTTGACTTGACTTGACTTGATTGAACCATGGTTATAACTTAACATGAACTTGACATGACTGCATTAATACATGATTACATCCTGAATATGAACCTGAACATTTTGTATCCATGGCTTCGGCCAAGACTTGTAAATATAATCTATACAATACATTACGCGGCGATAAAAGGGTAGACTGGTACGGAAAGTATATCGTGGCACGATAGGTCACTTAAAAGATACCTACACGAATTCATATGCCGTTGTCCCGTGGGTTATGACAGGGTCTTGTACTACATGTTACCATAGTCTACGGGGTAAGATGGACTCCTCTCGTATACATGAATACCTTCCTTATCAAACTATAAACAACCACGTTAGAATAACTATCATATACCAGTAATCGGTCATATACAACTTTACATGTTCATTTCACTTTATATAGCCTATCTTCTCTTTCTTCTTTTGGGACTTACAGAGCGTTAGTTCGCTGACAACATTCCTTTCTTTTTCTTTCTTTAGAATGTTCGTCAGGAGGACCGGACTCTGAGGAGATAGAGCCGAGCCAGGAGGACTTGGACCAGCTTACCGCTCAGCCTGACTACTAGTTCCTCTGCACTTACTTTTAGTATGCCATTGTTTAGGCATTTTCTTTTAATTATTGTATCTTTATTTCAAACAGTTGAATATAAAGTTTAATGTAAATAAAGTTGTTTCATTTTATTCTCTTGTCATTCTTGTTCATTTTTATATATTGCTTGATTACGCTTAACGTATTTATTTCATATTAAATACATTACGGCATGCCACGTCACCGTTTCAGTATACTGGGAAGTGGGGCGTGACAGGTTTTGTTGGTGGCCCATGCAGGTCAGTTCTGCATGAAGTCTTAAGCAATATATCACAAGAATTATAAGAATCAGCATTTATACATTCATTACATTTCTAATTTCTTGAATCTATCCTAACCATTCTTTTTCTTTCAAGGTAATGGATTCTCCGAACAACACCAGCACGAACGTCAACTGCAATACCCCACCGCCTACTCTACCACCACCACCTACCATTGCAGCTCCTATCAATGAGCAAACGGTACTGCTTGAGGCCATCAAGAGCCTATTGGAGGGTCAGCAGCAGCAAACTACTATCCTCATGCACCGCCCCAAAGCCGAGGCACCTGGAGTCAAGCAGTTTCGGGCACTGCACCCAAAACACTTCTCGGGAAAAGAGAGCCCGCTTGAGGCAGAAGAATGGGCCAAAGAGATCGAAGATGATCTGGCAGCAGCTCAAGTGCCAGATATTGCTTGGGTGAGAGTTGCTAAGTTGCAATTGACCAACAATGCAAGAATCTGGTGGAAGGCTGAACAAAGCCGTCTCACACAACCTATTGAGTGGAAGACGTTCGCGATCTGTTTGATGTGAAGTTCTTCCCTGAGACTGCTCGTTTCGAGATGGAATAACAGTTCATCCACCTACAACAATGTTCTATGTGGGTAAAATCGGTGGATGAATATGATGTCGAATTCATCATGCATAGCAGGTAAAGAATTCGTATCAAAAACCGTTCCGTTAAAACAGATCTCTAACCTGACATTAATATCTTATCGGGTTCGCGGCACATTTAATCCAACCGATGAGATTCGGGCTAGATGATTGCAACAGGGCTTAAACCCGGAGATTCAGGCGGCATTAGCCACAGGCGATTACCCGACTCATGAACTCGCCCTAAAAGCAGCTCGTCGTTACGAAGCTGTAGTCAAGAAGAAGGGTAAGCCCCAAACAGCTGGAATCAAACGTCATGCTACACAGATGTCAGGAGGAGCCTCTTCTAGGTCGACTTTTGCACCTAGGAGGCCAGGAGGATCGTTTAACCGGTCCAGTCTAGATTTCTGTTTTTACTGCAAGAGAACTGGACATCTGGCGAAGGACTGTATGCGTGCAAATGGTCTGTGTTTGGTTTATGGTGCATCTACTCACTCTATATGAGCTTTCCCATATCGTTTCAACACAGCACCAGAACCCAGACCCGCATTCACAGCTCCGCAGCGGCCAGCCATTCAGGCTCCTGCACCCTGCCTAGCTCTCCCTGCACCAGCTCTACGTGGACCACCTGCACAGCCTCAACGTCAATTCCATCAGGCACAGAGAAACGTGCCCCAAGAACAGAGGAGTGTGCCTCCAGCAAGGAGAAATGTATCAAGACGTCAGGCTTTTACAATGACGGTCAAGAAGGCTGAAGCCACATGACAAGTCATCACTGGTAATTCCCCTAATCCTTTCAATTTTTCAATCCTTATGTATCACCATATTTTTTCTATATCTAAACCCAACCTCACACAACTTAGGTACTATACTAGTAGCCACCCTTCTGCACTTGCACTTTTCGACACTGGAGCTTCACACTGCTTCATGTCCCCGCGATTCGTGAGAACGCATGCGATTCCCATGAAGCCACTCATTTCAAGCTGGAATGTCGGTTCCGGGAATGGAGTCTTGAAAGCAACTATGGGATTTGATCGGTGTCTAGTTGTAGTTTATGGACGAGAATTCAACGCGAATTTCAAAGTACTGGACATACCAAATTTCGATGTTGTGTTGGGAACAGATTGGCTGAGAGTATTCTATGCTATTATTGACTGCCGTCAAAGGAAGGTAGTATTTGAGATACTAGATCACCCAGTTTTCTATTTCAAAAGTGGAGATAGAACTTTGGAGCCAGGAAGATACCGTGCTGAACTGAAGAATACAGAAGTGTTTTCTCTACCGGTAGAAGAAGAAAAGCCCGAAGTAATTCGAGAGTTCGAGGATGTGTTCCCTAAAGATATATCAGGTTTGCCTCCCGATTGAGCTCTTGAGTTTAGTATTGATTTACAACCTGGTGCGCAACCTATAATCAAAGCTCCGTATCGGTTAAGTCCGAAGGGTTTGAAGGAGATCCGTATCCAGTTGAACGAATTGCTGAAGAAAGGTTGGATCCGACCCAGTACTTCAAGTTGGGGATCTCCGGTATTACTCGTGAAGAAGAAAGAAGGTTCTTACAGAATATGTGTAGATTATCGAGCTCTGAACGAAGTAACGATTAAGAACAAGTATCTACTACCATGCATCGATGATCTTTTCGATCAGTTAAGTGGGTCTTGTGTATTTTCAAAGATAGATCTTCGTTCGGGTTACATCAGGTGAAGGTCAAAGAGTTCGACATTCCGAAGACGGCGTTTAAGACTCGCTATGGTCATTATGAATATCTCGTAATGCCATTTGGAGTGACCAATGCACCTGCCATCTTTATGAACCTGATGAACCAAGTTTTGTGAGAGTACTTAGACAGGTTCGTTGTCATCATCATCGACGACATCCTGGTGTATTCAAAGAATCGGAAAGAACACGTCGATCACTTACGGATTATCCTGGAGACATTGCGACAACATCAGCTCTGCGCCAAGTACAGCAAGTGTAAATTTTGGCTAGATCAAGTCGGATTTCTCGGACATATCATTTCAGGCGAAGGAATCTCAGTAGATCCAGCTAAGGTGTCAGCTGTCAACGAGTGGCCGACACCAAAGACGGTGAAAGATATATGAAGTTTCTTCGGATTAGCAGGATACTACCGACGATTCATTAAAGGTTTCTCAAAGATTGCAGCACTCCTGACCAAGCTCACACGTAAAGATGAAGCATTCGTGTGGTCAAAAGCATGTGAAAAATCTTTTGTAGAACTCAAATCAAGATTAACCTCTGCTCCTATCCTCGTAATACCGAATCAATTTGTAGGATTCGTTGTGCATTGTGATGCGTCCGGTAAAGGATTAGGATGTATTCTACACCAGCATGGAAAAGTTGTGGCTTTTGCATCAAGATAACTGAAGATTCATGAGCGCAACTATCCAACACATGATCTAGAGTTGGCAGCCGTCATCTTCGCACTTAAGATTTAGCGTCACTATCTTCTGGAAGAACGAGTGGATATATACACTGACCACAAGAGTCTGAAGTATTTATTTACTCGGAAGGAATTAAACATATGGCAGGGAAGATGGCTAGAACTCAAGGCGGACTTTGACATCAACCTACAATATCATCCTGAGAAGGTGAACGTAGTTCCTGATGCACTTAGTCGACAGCCATTAGCAATGAACCTCACCGCTCAATGGAAGCTGCAGCAATAATTACACGGATTGGAGATCGAAGTAGTTATGCCAGGTAACACTTCATATTTAATGAACTTACAAGTCCAGTCCACTCTTGTCAATCAGATCAAGGCAGCTCAAGCAAATGATGCCAAGCTAAAAAATATCCGAGAACAAGTAAAAAGTAGACTTCGAACTGACTTCATCATCCACGAAGATGGATCCTTGCGGTATGGAAATCGTTTATGTGTACCAATCGGCCTTGTTCGAGAAGAGTTGATGAAAGAATCTCACAGCTCTCTGTATTCAGTATATCTTGGTGGTACAAAAATATACAAGGATCTACGGCAACACTACTGGTGGTATGGAATGAAGCGTGAAGTAGCACGGAACGAAGCCAAGTGTTTGGTGTATCAGCAAGTGAAGGCTGAACATCACAGAACTGCTGGTCTACTTCAGCCGTTACTAATCCCAGAATGGAAATGGCGGCGCATTACCATGGACTTCGTGACTGCCCTTCCTCACAGCATGAAGGGTAATGACGCAATATGGGTTATTGTGGATCGACTCACCAAGTCGGCTCACTTTATTCCATTTTGAGTTGGCCAGTCAACCGAGACGTTAGCAAAGAAGTACATAGAGGTAAGAATAAATCTAAAGTAAGATTTAAACCTTCAAAATATACCATATTTGATACCCATGAACTCATGCAGGAGATCGTGAGATTATATGGAGTACCTGTTTGCATCGTATCCGATTGTGATACAAGATTCCGATCACAATTTTGGCAGAGTCTGCAAGATACCCTGGGAACGAGTCTGAATTTCAGCACGGTTTATCATCCACAAATGGAAGGACAGTCCGAGCGAACCATTCAGATTCTGGAAGACATGATAAGAGCCTGTAAGATAGACTTCGGAGGTTCGTGGGAAGATCACCTACACCTTGTGGAGTTTTCATACAATAACAGCTATGAGGCAAGTATTAGAAAGATACCATTCGCGGCACTCTACGGACGGAAGTGTCGTTCACCGTTAAGTTGGGACGACGTAGGAGATCGTGAACTCCTTGGACCAGAGATGATCGTGGCAACTGTGGACGTGGTTCGCACAATCAGGGAAAGGATGCGCGTAGCCCAAGACCGACAGAAGCATTAGGCAGATGCAAAGCGTCGACATCTGGAGTTCCAACCTGGAGACCATGTATTCCTAAAGATATCTCCAAACATAGGAGTGATCCGTTTTGATAAGAGGGTAAACTCAGTCCAAGATATATAGGACCGTTCGACATACTCGAATGAGTTGGAGAAGTGGCATACCGTTTAGCACTACCACCCTCATTGGAAGGAGTGCACAACGTACTCCATATATCCCAGCTACGACGATGTGTGAGCGACCCCAGCCACATACTTGATCACTCAGAGCTCACAGTATAGACTGGCTTAACCTACAAGAAACAACCAGTTGAGATCCTGGACCGAAAGGTGAAGACATTACGGAACAAGGAAGTAAACTTGGTCCAAGTGATGTGGAGAAAGGATAAGCCAGGAGAATCAATATGGGAACGAGAAGAAGATATGCGTGCAAGATACCCTTACCTATTTGAAAATTAGTCCATATGTAATTATAAATTTCGATGACGAAATTTTTATAAGGAGGGTAGAATATAATGACTCTAAATCTCTGTACATAAATTTTCCTGTTAATATACAAGAAAAGAGTATTACAGCCCGAGTTTGAGTTATAAGTCACTTTTGTTAAATAAAAGCAAGAAGCAACTTGTAGCTCACTGGTAAAGCCTTTGCACTGCTGTGACGTAGCCTGTGTGTTTGATTCCTATCAGGCATAATTATTTTTTCTGATTTTTCTTTTTAACTTTTTGGAAGCCCAAAAGGTTGCACGTGCAATACACGGGAAAATAAAAAGTTCAGAAAAATCAAACATGTGAAAATGTTGTAAACACATAATTAATCTGGTGGTACGAATCTCAAGGCATTTGCCTCAAAATCGACCGGCGGATTTAGCCCTAGGGCCGGCGGGGACGGTCGGATTTGCTCCAATGAGCTCCATGCTTTGCACAGTCGTCCCTTCAACTCCTCTGCACTGTTTGATTTCCCTGCAATCAAACAGAGACCTTTCATTTCACCATTTAACAACATTTTTAATGCTTTTTAATCCAAATTTTAATTCCCAAACCCTAATTCTCCACTATAAATACCACTCCATACTTTGGCTCATCACCATTCTGAAAATTATAGCAAAAACTCTCTCAAAAAGTTCCTTAGTGCAAATGGAGTAAAGTGGTGTTAGCGAGCAAGCTTCTTCCGTCGAAAATCGAAACCGATTCCGGAGCTCCCGCGACACCACGAATTTCATACCCTCTTCCTTAACCTCTTCTTGATATATTCAAACCGTAAGTCCCTCCCAACTCTCCTCCTTTTCATTGAAATTCATCTTTAAATTTTATATCGGTAAAGTGGAGTTATTACCGATATTCTTTTTCTAAACCCTAAAAACTCCCTTTTTCTTTATAATTTGGTCAATCTAATTTTACCACGTTACTTGTAACCTTAAATACCAATGTTTAGAATCAAGTTTAACCAAGAATCTCATGTGAAACAACCATAATTAGACTTTTTCATTAAAATACCTTGAATTTTATTATCACTTCTTTATGTTTTCATTAAAACTATACCTTTAGGAAAAAATTCACAGGGTAATGACCTACCACACACGTACACTTTGGTTTCATAGCACGATACCTATTTGTATTTATATTTGTTTCGAAGAATAATTTTTACAATAAAATACAACATACTTTAAAACCGGGTCTCTTTTAAAGCGGTATTTCTATTTCTTTGCAATTATATATCTACAACCCTTATTAAGGGACTCTCTAATGGATGGTGTGGATTATCACACATCCTGGGGATGGTAGAGAGAGATGCAGCACTCCTCGCGGAGTATTCGATCTCGATATGATATAAATACGGTTTTTAAGAAAAAAACGAATTTTTTAAATAAAAATAAATTTTTTAAAATTATATAAAATTATAAATCCATATTTTCAATATATTATGAAACTATATTTTTAAAAAAATGTAAGATTAAAATGTCAATAAAATACCATCAAGTTACTAAAAATGACTAGTTTTCAATAAAATACCATAAACTTTCAAAAGTTAGGTATTTATCATTAAAATACATCAATACTTAAAACATATGTTCATGAAAATCCTAAGTAATACAAATCACCCTCGAGATTTTATTTTTAATCTATGTTAAAATATTTTTCATAAACCCCCCTCGAGATATACAAAACAATATTTAAGGACTTTAGTAAGGATCAATTCTCTTAAGCCCCAGATAGCCGGAGAAAGTGAGTGCTTGCCTATTCAGATTAGAAAACTTAACCGGAGTTATCAATGATAATTGTCTTGGAAAAAGACACAAATCCTGTCGTCCATGTACAGTAATTGCCGATGACTCCCGAACCTAAGTATTCAAGAGTTAAATCAGTACAGTCGTCTGACTCAATCTGAGTCCAACCTCAAACCCGGATATAAAATCAAACACGAATACTTGATCATGAACATGAATACTTGAATTCAAACATCAATTTCAAACATATATACTTGACTTGATTTGACTGAACCATGGTTATAACTTGACATGAACTTGACATGACTACCTGAATACATGATTACATCCTGAATATGAACCTGGACATTTTGTATCTGTAGTTTTGGCCAAGACTTGTAAACATAATCTATACAATATATTACGCGGGGATAAAGGGGTAGATTGGTAGGAAACGTATATCGTGGCACGAGAGGTCACTTAAAAGACACCTACATGAATTCACGTGCCGTTGTCCCGTGGGTTATGATGGGGTCTTGTACTACATGTTACCATAGTCCACGGGATAAGATGGACTCCTCACGTATACATGAATACCTTCCTTATCAAACTACAAACAACCACGTTAGAATAACTATCATATTCCAGTAATCAGTCATATACAATTTTACTTGTTCATTTCACTTTATATAGACTATCTTCTCTTTCTTCTTTTAGGACTTACCGAGCGTTAGTTCGCAGATGACATTCCTTTCTGTTTCTTCTATTGGAATGTTCGTCAGGAGGACCGGACTCTGAAGAGATAAAGCCGAGCCAAGAGGACTTGGACCAGCTTACCGCTCATCCTGACTACTAGTTCCTCTGCACTTACTTTCAGTATGCCATTGTTTAGGCATTTGCTTTTGATTATTGTATCTTTATTTCAAACAGTTGTATGTAAAGTTGAATGTAAATAAAGTTGTTGATTCATTTTATTCTCTTGTCATTCTTATTTATTTTTATATATTTCTTAATTACGTTTAATGTATTTATTTCATAGTTTATACGTTGCGGCCTGCCACGTCACCGTTTTCGTATACTGGGAAGCGGGGCGTAACAACCACTCTAGTCACCACACTCCAGAAGGTATTCAACACTAGCAGGTTTCCTGTATATTTGAAACTCCCGGTGTGGTTTTTTCCCCTAGAACCCTAGTGACCTTGACACGGTAAACAAATAAAAAAGTCCTAGTCAAGTTCAACCCGTTATTATCTTGATTACATTAAACCCAACCGCATAACCCTTGACACGGTCAATAAGGTTACACGACTATCCTAACCAATCGCATCGTATGCTACAAACAAGCAGTACTTAGCTACCACACACTACGCATTGATATAATCAACAAATGCAGGATGAATACTAAGTATTACTCATAGGAAATGACGGAGGGCTACAGCTGGTTTTTGGCGAAAAAACTTTAACGTGATGAATTTGATATCGTTGAAGGAACCGATTAGTTTTGAAAAGGAATGGTTTAAGCCCCGCTTTTGAAAACTAGTGGTTGTTCCCTTTTGAAAAATAAATAATAAATAAAAAAGCAATGGGAAAATTCCTCAAAGGGAGCATCACGTGCCCACACGTGATGCGCCTTGAAGCCAAAATTACAAGCATTACACTTAACAAATGGGACTGAAGTTGGGCCTCACGTGCCACACGTGAGCACCTATATACAAAATATATAGGCGCCTTCATAAAACAAAAAGCAGACCAGAAGGCGCATCACGTGCCAACACGTGATGCTCTTCTTTGGGATAGCTGCATATAGGCAAACCGGCCTAGTGCCACTGGGTCACGTGCTACACGTGAGGATTCTTAATATCTTCTGACCAGATAGAATTAAATTCTATATAAAAGGGATCAGAACCATATTTTGGAAATATTTTCCCCAATCTTTCTGAACAAGAAAAATTGTGCTCTGTAAATCAGAGCACCGTTGGATCAGAGATCCAATGGTGATTAAAAATCACCAAGATACAGGATTAAATTCTGATTGAGGAAATACTCCTCAAATCTTTCTAAACAAGAAAGATTGTACTCTGTAAATAAGAGCACCGTTGGATTAAAGATCCAATGGTGATTAAAAATCACCAAGATACAGAATAAGTTCTGTATGGGAAAATATTTTCCCAATCTTGTTAAAAACAAGAAAAATGTCTTCTGTAAAACAGAAGTCCATGGATCAAAGATCCGACGGTGGATAAATTCCCCAAATCAATCAAGAGATCTCTCAATGAGAGATTTCCTCAACTAAATCAACAAATCAGCCTCCACTATATAAAGGCCCCAAGACTTCAAGTCTAAAGAAGAAGAAACCCCCCCCCCCATAAACTTCAAGTTCAAAAATACAGAAAACGGAGAGAAAAAACCCCTTGGTAAGCTAAAAGAAAAGAGAATTTAATTCTCTAGAGAAAAGAAGATCTCCTCAAAAAGAAAGAGAAATCTTAGGTAAGAGAAAGAAAAGAAACACAGAGAACATCTTATCTCTTCTTCGCCTCCACAAGAGTTGAACTCTTCTAAAAAAAACTTAGTTCTTCCTCTGGTTGAGATCTGCAGAAGCAGATCTCCCCACAAGTTGAGAATTTAATTCTCATCGGAGAGATTCTGTTATGTAGATTCAAACCTAGGGGAAAGAACTAAGTTCAAAGAATTTAATTCTTACAAGAACATATAGGAATCTAATTCCTCTAGTAAAACTAGGGTTTAACCCTATATAAGAATTTAATTCTTATAAAACAATAGGCTTGAAGGTCTCAAAACTCAAGATCTCCATGCACGTAGAAAGATTAGCACCCAACATGATAATGGCATATCACGTGCTCCCACGTGAGCACCCTTGATGAACAAAAGAGAACAACTGAGAGCAGGTCACGTGATCCTACGTGACCCCCTAAAAATGCTTAGCACTTCCAAAAGAAAAAGGGTATAAACCCAAAGACAGTTACCACTTTTTTGGCTCCTCTCGTGATCCCATGTGACCCCCTAAAAGTGCTTAGCACTTCCAAAAGAAAAAGGGTATAAACCCAAAGACAGTTACCACTTGTTTGGATCCTCACGTGATCCCGCGTGACCCCCTAAAAGTGCTTAGCACTTCCAAAAGAAAAAAGGTTTAAACCATAAGACAGTTACCACTTTTTTGGCGCCTCACGTGATCCCACGTGACCCCCTAAAAGTGCTTAGCATTTCCAAAAGAAAGGGGAATAAACCCAAGATAGTTCCCATTTTTGGGGGCACCTCACGTGATCCCACGTGACCCCCAATAGGGCTTAGTATTTATGAAAGGAAGAAGGGAATAACGCCAAAGAAGCAGCGCCAACTTTCAAGCACCTCACGTGCCACACGTGAGCACCCCAGATTTCATTGTTTAACACTGTTTTAAGGCCGCACGTGGAGGCATGTGAGCGCTGAGCATACATTAGTGTTTAACACTATAAGGAACCAACTTTAACCACAAATCAGTTAAGTTCCCCCTGAGATTAAATCTCCAAGCAAACCGAGCCTCTATGCTCAGAACTGACAACTGCTCGATTTGGGATTTAGTTCAAGGGTACATCTCTCCTCGCCTCTGATACCTGTCGTTGTAATCCTTCAACGTCTTCAGAGAGGTGGAAGGTCCCAATGACCAATAACTCTTGGCACACACCCAAACTAATGAGCCAAAACAACATGGACTATGATGTCCTTAAACCCAATGGACCGCAACGTCCCTAAAATAAACTCTATGGACTATGATGTCCTTAAACATGGACTATGATGTCCTTAAACCTACATGAACTATGATGTCCTTAAACCCAACGGACCGCAACGTCCCTAAAATAAACTCTATGGACTATAATGTCCTTAAACATGGACTATGATGTCCTTAAACCTACATGGACTATGATGTCCTTAAACCCAACGGACCGCAACGTCCCTAAACTAAACTCTATGGACTATAATGTCCTTAAACATGGACTATGATGTCCTTAAACCCAACGGACCGAAACGTCCCTAAACTAAACTCTATGGACTATGATGTCCTTAAACCCAAAGGACCGCAACGTCCCTAAACTAAAACAATAGTGCCCAAATGCTCTTTTGTTGGATCTGAATGATCCCAAAATCCTGTTGAGTAGATCTTAGTCTAAAATTAGACTAACGTATCCTCAACAACCGTCTAAGTTTGATCTTAATCTCAAACGAGATTAACGTCCTTTAAATCAAACAAATCCAAATCTAAGAAAATACGGATTTGGACTAATCCCCGCCCTACGGGCGACAACACAAATTAGTCTCCGTATACAATCCACGGGCAACCAAAAATAAAACAAACACACACGACACAAAGTGAACATCTGGAGCAGGAGAAAGTGGTTATCGCTATACGGTAACGTAATTAACTGCAGGGACTTGCGCCTGCAAGGAAGAGCGTCCCCACAATCAAAAACCCCTCGCCAACGAGGGGGAATCTGACGAAGTCTGCTACAACGGCCGCATCTATTTAAACCTTCGATACATTGTGCCATAAATTAACTTGGCATCTTCGGAGAGGTATACAGATAAATCCAAATAGCATCTGCCCCCCTCCCAAATTCAGGCAAGACGTTTGTCTTCCCGGTTTCCGGCGGTAAACAGATTCTGGCACGCCCGGTGGGACCTTTTCCTCTTTCCACTCCACACTTCGTGTGTGGTGTTTTGCGAACAAATCGCAGCCTGCTATGGTCGCCTGTGGATTCGAGGTACTAAGATTTGGTGTCTTGCTCCCGTGCAGAGAAAAGAAGATCAATGGCTTCCAGTTGCACCAACTGCAACAACAACTCCGCTCCGTCCCGTCTAGAGGAGTAACTTACGGGCCCCAAGCGGCCTCCATCTTCGCAATGCCGGTGGAATAGGTGACACAGGCCACCACTGGGTTGTTCTTCGGGACCATGATCCCGCCAATGAGCTTCAACGCTCCAGTGCCGTCACAGGAAGCTCCAAAGAAGTCGGTCTTCGATCGGCTTGCAACTACCGCGACCCCTCTCAATGGGTCGTCCAAGTCTAATACCTCAGTCTTTGGCAGGCTGAGCCTAAGCTCAAATAGGCCCGCGAAGAAGCTCACAATACCGGAGAAGGCTACTCGAAAGTCGGCCTTCGACAGGTTGACCATTCCTTCCCAGTGGATGTCAGTCTTTGACAGGCTGGCGCCAGTAACAGCCTCTCCTCAAAGCAGGGGGCATGACGAAGCTACTCCGAAGATAAAGGTGATCCCGACTACACGACATGCTCGACGTCATCACTGGCGCCGAGTGAGGAAAGCTGGGGGCAATTCCCCTTCTGGACATACCCCACCAGCTCCAATGGTGGAAGTTGATGCTGTTGTTCCAACTGGGAACAGCTTTGAGCTGCTCAGGAGGGTACGCAAGAACTCTCCAACTGCCGTGTTGAAAAGGTCTCCTCCACCTGTGGAAAACATTACAAAGGCAAACCCAGAACAGCTCTCTCAGCGGCTGTCCCCCAAAATCCACAGGGTCTGGCGAAGAGTCCAAGACTCTGTAATCGACAAAGATTACTCCCACCGACAGAAGAAAATGAAAGTCCGACAAGAGGAGGGTCATCACGCCGTCGTACCACGGAAAGTATCGTCTGCAATAGCCCCCTCAGCTTCGACCGCCCATGAAAGGATAAGGCTGGAGAATATCCCCGTGTCTACGACAGATCTCAAGGGCACTGAATCTAAACGCCCCAAGTCTGGGGGCATAGTAGTGCACGCCATTTACATGGCTTCCGAAAAAGAGGAAAGCCATGCTTCTGGGGGTCATCGACCACTTACACGATCAGTAACTAAGGCTCAAGAGCAACAACAGAAACTCCGGGAGATGCTGACAAAGATGGCCGCACTTACTGGGCAGAAAAAAGCCCGGAAGTATCATCGGATCAACGCCAGGAGCAGGAAACCGACGCCGAGTTCCTCCGAAGAATGCTCGAAAAGAAAGATAAAGAAGCCGCGGAACAAGCGGCTAACATAAAACAAATGGCGCTCCTGTTCCAAGATATGGTGGGGATGATGATCCAGCCGGACCCTCCAGCCGAAGATCCCCCAATAATCATTGAAGACGATAGAGGGGAGACCTCAAACCCTCTTCCGGCTTTATCAGCAGCCAGGGAGGAGACAATCTCGAAAGCCGCGCTTGATGACTACATAGCTCAACAAATACAAGCTCATCAGGCAAGTGAAGCTACTGGCCAAGTCGTCAGAATTGGACGACGCTGTCCAAGATGGTACGATCAAATTAAGTACCCGCCAGGATACACGATCCCTAAATTTCACGTGTATAAGGGGACATGCAACCCCTATCAGCACGTCGCTCAGTTCAGGGCTCTCTGCGGCAATATTGGAGGTGACGACAAATTGCTACTTCGCCTGTTCGTCGACATCTTAGCGGAGATGGCATTTGAATGGTACTCGGAACTTCCGAATGACTCCATCAAAACATTCACAGAAATGGAGTTGCTATTCACCCAGCGTTTCGCAAGCGCCGGCGAACGCACCCCGATCACGGCATTGATCAATGCCAGGGTGAAGCCAGGAGAGACTTGGGTTCAGTATGAAATTCGGTGGCGGAACCTATGGTCTAGATGCGAACAACGCATAAAAGAAGCTCCTTCCGTAGGCATGTTTGTGGGGACCCTGGATCCGCAGGCAACTATATCGCAATTCATGATGTTCTTCAAGCCGACCACTTTCCAAGCCTTGATCGACAAGCTGGCCCAAATGGACCAGATGGGCCATAGACCGCCCTCCTCGAAAACGGAGCTTCGAAATGAAAAGGTCAAAGGGAAAGCGACCTTCGTCGCCAACGCTCAGCAACAGCCGAGTGATCCGAAACCAGCAATCACTCGGAAAAAAGCTGAGACGTCCTTACTCATTCCCTCGGGATAAAACGAGAAAACTGTTTGAACTGGCAGTGCGCAACAGGCTCATCACTCTGCCAGATCCGAGACGCCCACTGCAACCAGGCGACGTCAACAATCCCAATTACTGCCCCTACCACCGAATAGTGGGCTACCGAATCGAAGATTGCTTCGTCTTCAAAAACTGGATTGAGGACCGGTACCAACAAGGCAAATTCACGCTGTCTGAAAACTGGAGGGTAAACCCGCCACAACCGCACGCTCCTAAAAAGATGGACACGCCGGGGGCATTATGCTCATTTATAGAGAAAGCTCCATGGGAAGTTATTCTTTCGGCTAAGACCAAAAGAATGCTGAAGGATCTCCAAGCATGCCCGGCAATCAGGTGGAAAAGCCCGCTAGAGCCTGAGATCATTGAGGGGATGCTGAAACCGTGCCCAACACCGAGAGTTGGCAGCGATGGACAAAACACCCAGGCCCAGCCGTCGAAGTCTTCGAAGAAGAAGAAGACCAAAAGGCCCGCGCAGTCTGATGATAAACGCACGAATTTGCAAAGGCATATTGACACACTGGAGGAATATAAACAGAAGGTGCGAACCCCGGTCACACTCCAAGAGTTTCTCAACCATTTCCTTGAGAGCAGAGATAATGACAATGATGAGAGAGAAGACCCGTCAGAAGAACCTGAGGATTATATGGCAAGTTGTCACATGAACTCTCATTCACCAATAAATGACGAAGAAGCTCACTCGGCATCAGAAGATAATGTAGAGGAGCTGAGGGCAGGATCGATGCCAAAATCCTTGGAACCGTCAGACGAGATGATTGACATGCTGCTGAACGAAGCCCGTCAGAAGAGCAAAGCTGATCAAGAGCGTGAAATGGCCATATTCGAAAGGGCTAGGCATCAGCATCAAGTTGAAGAAGTCATGGTAGGGATGAGTCGCGAAGCACTCCAACCAGATCGAAGCACGCCTGCGGCAGACAAAAACAGGCTTAAGTCAAGGAAACGGTTCGCCAAAGCCCTGTCAATGGGAATAAAACTGCCATCTTTCAAAGGAAATACTCCTAGCGGTATACACCTTGACGAAGCGGATGTACATCCTAACTACTGCTTATACCATCAGAGGATTGCACACCCTACCGAAGAATGCATGGCCTTTAAAAAGTGGTGGCAGGAAGACGTTGCTCACCGACAACATTTCAAGCGGATGAAGCGCAAAACTTGTCGGGAGCAGAGAAGCACGACAGATGAGCACAAAAGAACTGCCGGCAACTGTCACATGGTCGATACCAGAGGATCGCAAGTTCTTACCTTCGGAAGCGATTCTGATGAAGAAATAGCCTTCGGCCCTTTCTTCAAAGAATCCACCTCATGAAAAGAGGAAGAGATAAAGAACTGTGAGAATATTCAGCTGCGTAACTGTACGTTGCCTGAAAAGAATCTCGGACCCACAAACAAGGGATCGAACAAAAAAGATAAGGGAAAGGAAAAAGTCCCTGAGGATATCGCCCTCGATGACCGAGCCGTCGAAGAGCTTGCAGCCAAGGACCCGCCCAAGAAAAACAAAGTGGATTACAATGTCCTGGCACACCTGAGGAAGATACCCTCACAGCTAAGCATTTTGGATGCCCTTCTGTTGTCTAAAGAGGCGCGAGATTCTCTGATCAAAGCATTACAAGAGCCCGAGCAGTTTCAAGCTTTCCTTGCCGAAGAAAAGATGAAGGACGGGCTAGGAGAAGTGCGCACAGCTGACATCACTTTCGGCGATGAAGATCTCCTCCTCGGAACGTGTGGGCACAACCGTCCCATGTATGTCACTGGGTACTGCCATGATATCAAGATAGGGAAACTCTTAGTTGACAACGGGTCCTCTGTCAACCTCCTAAATGTGAGGGTGCTAAAAGAAATTTGCATGAGCGTTCAGCACCTCGCTCGGGATAAAATCACCATCTCCGGGTTCGACTCCCAGTCATCACGGACGCTCGGGTCTGTAATACTGACGTTACGCTTTGGGATGCTCATCACTAACATCAAATTTCATGTCATTGACGCCAAGACCTGCTACAATGCTTCGCTGGACAGGCCTTGGTTACACGAGTACAATATCATCCCTTCTACACAACATCAGTGTATGAAGTATTTCAAAGATGGTCTCGAGTATACCGTGATGGGGGAACTAAACCCATTCTCCATAAATGAAGTCCGAAAGTACGAAGATGCAAAGTATTTCCTACCAGACTTTGAAGACACGGAAAGATGCAATAAACCGGAGAATAAGCAAAAAACTATCACTACTATTCCGATCTTCGGGAGCGATACCGAGGAGGAGGAAGAGATGGTCTATTCGGGGCCGTCCCAATGCAATAGGCCGGGACCATCTACCCCTATTCTGGTCTTTGGCAGTAACTCTAAAGACGAAGTCAACGTAGTGTTCTCGGTTCGTCCATCAGTACAGGCTCTCGCTGGAGATGATCAGAGTTTTCAAATCGCCATGGTTCCGTGGCAGCACTACAGAGAGCTTGATGCGCTTGAGACATATAGCGTGCAAGAGCTGCAGACATTCTACGTCCCTTCCAGGCGAAAAGGTGAAAAGGCGATCATATTCTATCGATCTACGGAGACCAAAGTCAAAAGAGAAGTCTGGCACGGTGCCAAACCTGCGCTTAACAGGCTTCAACCAATCCGTCTGCCCAGATACTACGCAGAGGGACTGAAAAGGATATTGAGATGCCAAGGCGTACCTTTCAAACAGACTCCTCGACAAGCTCAGTTCTACAACAGGATTTGGAACGTCCCCGGAACTCAGCGAAGATTGCCCAATGGAAAAATGGAAATGATTAGGCTTGGATATGTCCAATCCAAGAAATGGGAGCAATTCCATGGCTGCCATGTCATAAATGACATCGATGGAGAAGGGGATGCTCTTTTAAAAGTCGCTGGCGTTGAACCAGAACAAGATCCTGCTATAAAATTGCCGAGTCCTTCGTTTGAAGAACAGATGGACAAACTAGTAAGGGAAACGAGTCAAAGGTTCGTAACGACCACAGCTGCAAAATGGTCATTTATGAGAAAGCCAAGACGCAATGCCTCCTTCAGCAGGCTACGGAGGATGACAATGCCCTCCACCGTCAGCCCGCCATGCATTCCCAAGACAAGAAAAAGGCCCGATGCAGAGGCAAAAACAAGTTGAAGAACGGAAAAAACGTTCGACAGCGGCAAAATGGATCCAAAAGGCCACGCGATCAAGAAAGGGTCAGCCGGAATCCGTCTCTTATGAAAAAGATAGGTCGAGCATATTCTTTCCCTCGAGACAAGACAAAGAGAATCTTCGACCTTGTCATGAAACATCAGATGATGACACTCCCGGAGACTCGGCACCCCGATCAAGCAAACGAGGTCATCATCCGGGTTATTGCTCCTATCATCGAGCGATAAGACATCCTCTTGAAGACTGCTTCACCTTCAAAAACTGGGTCGAAGACCAATATCAACTCGGCAGATTCGCTCTATCTAACAGTTGGAGTGTAGCACCACCACAAAAGCATATGCCAAAAGCAACGTATATAGCAAGAGTAGAACCAGATCGACATCGGTCTTGGAAACGATCTTGTACCTATCACGTGATAACGCTGTCGGAAGAAGGAGTGCCCGAGAATATGGGTGACCTCTCCTGGTGCTTCGAAAATGAGGATGAAGATGAGTTGATCTCATAATTTCCACCGGCGCCAAAAGAATTGGAAGATGGGATACACACCACGGCGGACAACCTGAAAAAAATCGACTTGGGGACGGCAAACGAACCACGGCTAACGTTCGTCAGTGAGCTGCTGTCTAAAGAGCAGGTGGCTACGCTAAAAGATGTGCTAATGCAGTATAAAGATTGCTTCGCATGAAACTATTCCGAGATGCCGGGGCTAGATCCAGAAATAGCTGTGCATAAATTGGCGATATCTCCGGACGTCAAGCCAGTCAAACAAGCGCCAAGAAGAATGCGACTCGAACTTGAAATCAGTATCAACGCCAAAGTAAAGAAGCTAATCGACTCCGGCTTCATCCAAGAAGTTCAATACCCCGACTGGATCGCCAACATTGTCCCAGTGATGAAGAAAAATGGGACGGTGCGTATCTGCGTGGATTTCCGAGATCTCAATAAAGCTTGCCCGAAGGATGATTTTCCCGTACCGGTTACCGAGTTGATGATAGATAACACGTCCACGCACGAAGTCTTCTTCTTCATGGACGGATCATCGGGGTACAATCAAATAAAGATGCATCCCGAAGACCAGAAGCGTACCGCTTTCCGGACTCCTCTGGGCATATTCTGCTACAAAGTGATGCCTTTCGGTCTGAAGAATGCCGGCGCTACCTATCAGAGGGCCATGACAAAGATTTTCGATGACCTCATACATGAAATCGTTGAATGCTATATCGATGACCTCATAGTGAAAAGCAAATCGCACGAGGAACACTGGGAGCATTTGAAAACAGTGTTCCAACGTCTTCGTAAGTATAACCTGAAGATGAACCCTCTGAAATGCGCATTTGGAGTCTCCTCGGGCAAATTTCTAGGGTTCATTATACGACATCGGGGTATCCGAATAGATCCATCGAAGATCAAGGCGATTATGGAAATGCCCACTCCAAGAACTTTAAAACAACTGCAGTCTCTACAAGGGAAGCTCGCGTATATCCGACGATTCATAGCCAACCTCTCCGGCAAATGCCTCCCCTTCAGTCATCTAATGAAGAAGGGGACCCCGTTCGTTTGGGATTGTAAATGCCAAAGCACACTCGACGAAATCAAGCAATACCTGCAGAATCCGCCGGTATTGACCGCTCCGATCAAGGAAAGCCCATCATCCTGTACACAACCGCCCTTGAAGGTTCTTTAGGCACGCTATGGGCACAGAAGAATGACCAAAGGAAAGAGAGAGCTCTCTACTATTTGATTCGAGTTCTCCTAGGGGCAGAAAACAACTACTCCCCTATCGAAAAACACTGCCTGGCGTTAATCTTCGCTATAACGAAGCTTCGGCATTATGCTTTGGCGCATGAGGTCCATCTCATATCAAAAATGGATCCTCTCAAATATTTGATGTCAAGAGCCATACTAACGGGACGGCTCGCTAAATGGGCCCTACTCTTAATGGAATTCTCGATAACATACCAACCTCTCAAGGCAGTGAAAGGTCAGGCCATCGCCGACTTCCTCGCTGAGCATCCGATACCTGCAGATTCACCCCTAAATTGCGAATTGCCGGATGAGCACGCGTTTGACACGATCGACGGGGAGAGAGGAGGGAGTGATACCCGATAGGAACTCTACTTCGATGGGGCATCTTCCATGAAGAAGCGAAAGCACAGCTCCCCCGTAATCAAATCTGGGGTAGGCCTCATCTTTGTGACTCCGCAAGGAGGGATAATGCGCTTTGCCTTTTCCTTAACAGAGCCGAGGATAAACAATGAAGCAGAATATGAGGCTTTGATAGCAGGTCTTGAGATCGCTGTCGACATAGGAATCGAAAACCTCCTCATATACGGAGACTCCCATCTGGTCGTTAGTCAAGTAAACGGCGACTATCAAACGTGCAAACCAGAGTTGGTAAAGTACGGCGAGAGAGTGCAACAATTGCTGACTCAAATCCCTTCCTACACCCTAGAAAGCATATTGCGTACGGAAAATAGCAAAGCAGACGCATTAGCCAACTCGCTAAAGAACTGGCTGACGAAAACCTCGATGACGTAAGGATCAATATACAAAGCCGTCGGGTGCTTACACCAGCAGAAATATCTCCGGAGTTGTCTGAAGAAAAGGAAGCGACCAAGAAAACAGCCCTACAAATAGAGGACCAAGAAAAGGCTAAGGATTGGAGAGAAGTCTTTATAGACTACTTCAAATCCCGTCAAACACCGGAAGATGCATCCTCAAGACATCAGCTCATGAAACGAGCCATGTCTTTCGCCTTCGTCAATGATACTCTATATAAAAGATCGTTCGACTCTCTGTGGCTGAGATGCCTGGGACCGGAAGAAGCAAGGAGAGTCGTCCAAGAAACTCACGACGGACTCTGCGGTTCTCATCAAGTCGGGACAAAAATGAAGCTGAAGATCAAAAGAATTGGCTACTATTGGCCCACGATGATTCAGGACTGCCTCGAATACGCGAAGTAATGCCACTCGTGCCAAATTCATGGAGACTTCATCCACCAGCATCCAAACCCGCTACGCCCAACTGTGGCTAGCTGGCCATTCGAAATGTGGGGAACCGACATAATTGGGCCCATCGAACCAGCATCGTCCAAAGGACATCGGTTCATATTGGCGACAACCGATTACTTCTCTAAGTGGGAAGAAGCGGTACCTGTAGGGTGTTTTTCGTCACCCCAGTGAGATGGGAATACGCGCGCGCTTGTCAGGCGTACTACAGATTCCCCCTGCCTAGGGTAGGCCGGGGTTTAATGATTGTGGGGATCCGAATCTCCGGCAGCCGCGGACTAAGCTGCCGTTAATTACCCCTCGCCTTTGGGGCGAGGGAACCTCCGATTAACGGGTTAAATTGGTCATGCGAACTCAATGTGCAGTGTGCGTGTGTTTTGTTTTGAAAGGGGGTTTTGGATATATCGGGAGCCACGCAGAGTTTTTACGGGGGTCCTGCTATCCGGATAGCTGGCTGGGGGTCAAGGGGGCTAGCAGCCCCCTTGCGGGGTTCAGGGCAGCGCCCCGGCCCGAAAATTTTTTGGAGGGGGGAGAGTGTGGCGGAGTATGTGTATGTGTACATTTGTATACATATGTATATATGTATGTATGTACACAAAAAGAGGGGGAAAAGACATCCAAGGGATGCGCAGGTGCGCAAGCGCTGCGCGCCACGTGTCGGCACGCGGGCGCCTTGCGCACTTGCGCAGGTGCGCAAGCGCGCGCGCCACGTGTCGGCACGCGGGCGCCTTGCGCACTTGCGCAGGTGCGCAAGCGCGCGCGCCACGTGTCGGCACGCGGGCGACTTGCGCACTTGCGCAATTGCGCAAGCGCGCGCGCCACGTGTCGGCACGCGGGCGACTTGCGCACTTGCGCACTTGCGCAAGCGCGCAGGTGAGGCACAACAGGCTTTTAGCCTGAAAAAATTTCTCAGAAGAGAAATCAGAGAGGAGTTGGACTCCTGAATGTGTTTTTCTTCTTTTTGGGGGGGTTTAGTGAAAGATGTTCTTCTTCTTCCTCCTGTTGTTTGGCCGGATCTTGAAGATCGAGGGATGTGAGATATCAAAATCTTTTCTTTTTGAGATCTGATGGCAGATCTGGGTTCCCCTTAATGGGTTTTGTGGTGGAAAACTATTTAGTTTTGAAAAAGGAAGAGTAAAACTCTTGATTTAATTCAAGAGAAAGAGGAAGGTTTTGGAACCTTGAAGAAGGAAGAAAAGATCTCAGATCTAAATTTTTGGAGAGAATGAAAAGTATTTTTTTATTCATCATGTTGCCTTTTATAGGCTTACATATTTGCATATAGCCCCTTGGGCTTCACAAAAATGGCATTTTAGCCATCCCATGGCTCATGTGCCATTTCATTTTTTGCACATAAGCCATGGGCTTACAAAATATTGGCTTTATGCCCATTTTGCATACATTCATGTATAAAAAATTACATAAAAAAATATTTATTACATGATCTATATTTTAGCATGGAGGAGGCTGGCCGCGGGCTTGACTTGGGCATGGGCCCGCTTGACCTGGGCTTGGGCCCACCTGGCTTGGGGTTGACCTTGACTTTGACTCGGTCAACGGGGGTGTAAATTTTTACCCCAACAAAGTGCCCCCCATCAATAAATGCACACCGCACATTTGAGTTGTGTGCATGAAATTGATGGATCTTGAAGCTGAACTTCGAGGTGGAACATCATTCCGGAGGCGAAGCATCATCCCGGGGAGCATGATTCCCGAGGATTGGAGCATTATTCCGATTCGCGGAGCATAATTCCAATGTCAGAGCATCATACCGAAGCGCGGAGCATAAGTCCAGGGTCGGAGCATCATTCTGATTTGCGGAGCATAATTCCAGAGTTCGGAGCATCTTTCCGAAGAGCGGAGCATGATTCCAGAGTTCGGAGCATCGTTCCGATGTGCGGAGCATAATTCCAGAGATCGGAGCATTATTCCGATGTGCGGAGCATAATTCCAGAGTTCGGAGCATCTTTCCGAAGAGCGGAGCATAATTCCAGGGATCGGAGCATCATTCCGATGAGCGGAGCATGATTCCAGGGTTCGGAGCATCATTCCGAAGAGCGGAGCATAATTCCAGGATTCGGAGCATCATTCCGAAGAGCGGAGCATAATTCCAGGGTTCGGAGCATCATTCCGAAGAGCGGAGCATAATTCCAAGATTCGGAGCATCATTCCGATTTGCGGAGCATAATTCCAGAGTTCGGAGCATCTTTCCGAAGAGCGGAGCATGATTCCAGAGTTCGGAGCATCGTTCCGATGTGCGGAGCATAATTCCAGAGATCGGAGCATTATTCCGATGTGCGGAGCATAATTCCAGAGTTCGGAGCATCTTTCCGAAGAGCGGAGCATGATTCCAGGATTCGGAGCATCATTCCGAAGGGCGGAGCATGATTCCAAAGTTCGGAGCATCTTTCCGAAGAGCGGAGCATAATTCCAGGGATCGGAGCATCATTCCGATGAGCGGAGCATGATTCCAGGGTTCGGAGCATCATTCCGAAGATCGGAGCATCATTCCGAAGAGCGGAGCATAATTCCAGGATTCGGAGCATCATTCCGAAGAGCGGAGCATAATTCCAGGATTCGGAGCATCATTCCGAAGGGTGGAGCATAATTCCAGGATTCGGAGCATCATTCCGAAGGGTGGAGCATAATTCTAGGGATCGGAGCATCATTCCGAAGAGCGGAGCATGATTCCAAAGATCGGAGCATCATTCCGAAGAGCGGCATACATTCTGACCGAAGCATAATTTCGATGCAGAGGTTGATTCCTAGGCGAAGTATAATTCTGACAAGGGAGGCAAATATTCCGAGGCGAAGCATTGATTTCAACACGGGGTATATTTTGAGACGGAGCATGATTCCGGCGCAGAGCTTGTTGGCTGACTTGATTCCAAGGCGAAGCATAATTTCGACAGGGAAGGAAGGTACACCGAGGCGAAGCATCATTTCGACACGGGGTGCACATTCTGAGACGAAGCTTGATTCCGACGCAGAGCTGGTTGGTTGATTTGATTCTGAGGCGGAGCATAATTCCGGCAAGGAAGGAAGGTACACCGAGGCGAAGCATCATTTCGAAACGGGGTGCACATTCTGAGACGAAGCTTGATTCCGACGCAGAGCTGGTTGGTTGATTTGATTCTGAGGCGGAGCATAATTCCGGCAAGGAAGGTAAATATCCCGAGGCGAAGCATGATTTCGACACGGGGTAAATTCTGGGACGGAGCATGATTCCGCCGTAGAGGTTGTTGGTTTGATCTGATTTGGGTTGACATCAGCATCGCTACACTGGAATATGGTACCAGGAGAGAATCATCATTTGTCATGAGAGGATTTGGGAATTGGGGTTTTTGTTTGGCATCTGCATTGCTGCACTGGAATAATGCCAGGAGCAACTCATCATGTGCCCCGAGAGGATTTGGATTTGGCTTGTTTGGCATCTGCATTGCTGCACTGGAATAATGCCAGGAGCAACTCATCATGTGCCCCGAGAGGATTTGGATTTGGTTTTTTTTTCTTCGTTTGGCATCTGCATTGCTACACTGGAATAATGCCAGGAGCAACTCATCATTTGCCCCGGGAGGACTTGGGAGAGATTGGGATCGTTTTACGCCCGTGGATTGTATACGGTTTTGCAGGATGTATGATCCAGACCGTAGGGCCGAAAAAAAAATATTTCGAGATTTTGTCGGCGTCTGCATCGCTGCACTGGAATATGGTACCAGGAGCGACTCATCATTCGCCATTTGGGGTATGGGATTTGGAATTTGGGTTGGCGTCTGCATCGCTGCACTGGAATATGGTACCAGGAGCGACTCATCATTCGCCGTTGGGGTATGCGATTTGGAATTTGGTTGGCGTCTGCATCGCTGCACTGGAATATGGTACCAGGAGCGACTCATCATTCGCCGCTTAGGGATTGGGGAGCGATGGCTTAGGAGACAGGTTTAGATCCCTATCACCTAAGACTTTTCAATTTTATGGGCCGTGAGGGTCCCATAAGAGCATTTTCTCCCTACGGGTCGTATGGATCCCGTAGGTGTATTTTCTCCTTAGGAGTCGTGAGGACTCCTAAGTGTGTTTTTCCTTCGTGAGTCGTAAGGATCCCATAAAGGTTTGTTCTCCTCATGTGTCGTGAGGACACATGAGTGGGTCTTCTCAATGGAGCATAATTCCAGAGGCGGAGACCAGCCGCGTAACTGGTGATTACGGTGGGGCATGAGGGTGATGAGAATTATTTGAGCCCGTGGATTGTATACGGTAGTCAATTTGAGGACTAACCGTAGGGCTGGAAGAATTTTGGGAAATTGGATTTTGGTTGGCGTCTGCATCGCTGCACTGGAATATGGTACCAGGAGCGACTCATCATTCGCCGTTGTGTTTTTTTTTTCTTCGTTTTTGTTTTACCGCGATTGCTCTATCATTTCAGCTTTTCTTATCGCGAAGATCGCGATTGCCCCATCATTTCGGCTTTTATTCGCGGTTGCCCCATCATTTCGGCTTTATTTTCATCTTTATTTTACTCGCTGATTTTTATTGCGAGTTGCCCCATCATTTCGGCTTTATTTTCATCTTTATTTTACTCGCTGATTTTTATTGCGAGTTGCCCCATCATTTCGGCTTTTCTTTATTTTCCTTTTATTTACACATTTTTTATTTACATTTTTTTTTACATTCCCAGTTTAACGACTTAGAGGTCGATTGTTCCAGTTTAATGACGTGGTGGTCGATTGTTTTCAGAGAAAGGCAGATGCCTGAGAGAATCGGTTTCACGAAGAACTTCGGTCTCCGTTTGTATGAAATTGGCGGTTGCAACTTGACTGTTTGTTAACACGCCTTCGGACAGTTCTATCTCTCCTGCCTTGTATTGCTTTTCGACCCAATCTTTGAAGACGAAGCAGTCCTCAATGGCATGGCCTATCACTCTGTGATAGGGGCAGTATTTGGGGTCGTCGGTCCTATTCGCTTCCTGCGGTCTTTTTGACTCTGGCAGTTGTAGACCGTTCTTCAGGGCGTCTTTGAATATTTTACGGATTTTGTCCCTTCTGAAGGAATAGACCTTATCCAGCTTCTCTTTCAGTGGAGATTCTCCTCCCTCTCCGAACATTGGCTTCCGAGGCTGGTTGGCGCTAGGTCCGCTCATCCCTTGCTTATTTCGGTTAGCCGAAGTGTTGAAAGATTCAGAATCATCGGAGTTTCCGCCTTTGCGATTTTCGTCCTTTCGGTTTCTCCAGGACCTATTGTTATTTTGGGAGTCAGAGGAGGACTCCTGCTTTGAGCGTTCCAACATCTGGACTTTTCTGGTCAGCTCTTGGAATGTTTTGAGACCCGCGGTACATAGAAACGGGGCCATCCAATTGTTGAGATTTCCAACGAGGAGACTGACAGATTGGTCCTGCTCTATCGGCGGTTCGCATTTGACGGAGAGATTGCGCCATCGGGTTATAAAATCCGTGCTGCTTTCGTCGCTCTTGGGCTTGGTCCTCACGAGCTCGGCAATGGTAATCTTATCGCTGACGCTCATGAACCTCTGCCGAAACAGAGACTCCATTTGGACAAAAGTTGTGACGGAGCCATCCGGTATGCTCGCGTACCAGTCGAAAGCAACATCGGTCAAGCTATTAACGAACTGGCGGAGGAGAAGCGCATCATTGCCCCCAGTATTTCCGCATGAGGCTTTGAAGTGGGCGATATGCTGATTCGCATTTCCCGTCCCATCGAATCTTCCGAATTTGGGGATGACATAGCCGCTAGGAAATTCTACCAGATCATACTGAGCAGGATATGGTCTCCCACTACTGCTGATATCTTTTTGCGCTTCGGCTTCGGCCACCAATGTTTTGACTTTGCTGGCAACCAAATCCATAATTTGATCTTGAGTTAGCGGGCTACTGTCATCGGTAGCCAAGACATTTCCCGAGATAGGATGCGACTGGTTTTCATGTAGTTCGCCCACTTTTGGATTTGAGGGAATAGGCGTCGACTGCTTTGGGACACCACTTCCCGGTTCACGAGCAGAGCCCTCCGCTTGATTGGGCGGCTGAAAGGCAAGTTGGGCCGTGAGCCGTAAGACGACATTTGTCAAGTCGTCGATCTTTGAGTAGAGCTTGGCCATCTCCTTGTCTTTGCTTCTGAGCTGCTTTCGAAGCTCTTGGAGAAGTTGTTGCTCTGCGGTCTTAGGACGGAAAGTTGGTTCATCTTCGCTTTCCGAGCCTGACTCCTCATGAATTGAGGGCTCTCTTTGCCTATCAGCCTCATTGAGAGGGTTTTCATCATCCAGCGGAGGCGGCTGTTCTTGGGAAGCGGCCACCACATTCAAGCCAGATTGGGTTTGAGATGTGGTAGCCCCGTCCTTGCTCTTGCTGCGCGTGCCCACCGTGTAGACAGTGTGGATCACATATCCAGCCATTTCCTCATCTTCGGCGGGGTAACCCTGTTCTTCGAACCTCATGAGGTTCAGCCTGGCAGGAGCCCTAGCCCTTTTGTTGGCTCTATATCTGAGCCTTTTTTTCCTCAGCTTCTCGATTTTGAAGGCTTGGCGGGCATCCGCTACCCGGGAAGCCATTGTGAGTTGATCAGAGGGGAGCTCAGAGAAGACACCCAATCGAGCGGTGGTCAAGGGCACCGCTGGAGCATGCTTGGGACGCATTGTAGCTTTGTTGGTGTCGATGGCCTTGCCCCCAGCTGGGGCCAAGGAAAGTCGTTCAGATACCGACTTGCGTTTGGGTTGGGACGCCCTTGAGATCACCACATTTGGTCTCCTGCCTTTCGAGACCGGTCTGTCTGCCACCGGGGCTTGAGGAGCTGGGTTGACGCCAACTGGCATGAACATAATAGAGCCAAATGGTAGCAGCGGCTCCTCCCATTGTCGCCCGAGACTGGCCGAAAGGACCGTCCTAGAGTCTATCCTCATCGTGTAGGAGACGGGAGCTGAGTTCATCATCGAAGACATCGTCGGAAGGTGATTGCTTGAAAATCTGCATGAAAAAGCATTATTTTTAGTATAAATACAGGTATGTATATTAATTGAGTTCGCATGAACGCTTAACCCGAAATATGGGAGGAGAGATTGGTCCCACCGGGCGTGCCAGAATCTGTAGGGTGTTTTTCGTCACCCCAGTGAGATGGGAATACGCGCGTGCTTATCAGGCGTACTACAGATTCCCCCTGCCTAGGGTAGGCCGGGGTTTAATGATTGTGGGGATCCGAATCTCCGGCAGCCGCGGACTAAGCTGTCGTTAATTACCCCTCGCCTTTGGGGCGAGGGAACCTCTGATTAACGGGTTAAATTGGTCATGCGAACTCAATGTGCAGTGTGCGTGTGTTTTGTTTTGAAAGGGGGTTTTGGATATATCGGGAGCCACGCAGAGTTTTTACGGGGGTCCCGCTATCCGGATAGTTGGCTGGGGGTCAAGGGGGCTAGCAGCCCCCTTGCGGGGTTCGGGGCAGCGCCCCGGCCCGAAAATTTTTTGGAGGGGGGAGAGTGTGGCGGAGTATGTGTATGTGTACATTTGTATACATATGTATATATGTATGTATGTACACAAAAAGAGGGGGAAAAGACATCCAAGGGATGCGCAGGTGCGCAAGCGCACGCGCCACGTGTCGGCACGCGGGCGCCTTGCGCACTTGCGCAGGTGCGCAAGCGCGCGCGCCACGTGTCGGCACGCGGGCGACTTGCGCACTTGCGCAGGTGCGCAAGCGCGCGCGCCACGTGTCGGCACGCGGGCGCCTTGCGCACTTGCGCAAGCGCGCGCGCCACGTGTCGGCACGCGGGCGACTTGCGCAGTTGCGCAAGCGCGCGCGCCACGTGTCGGCACGCGGGCGACTTGCGCACTTGCGCAAGCGCGCAGGTGAGGCACAACAGGCTTTTAGCCTGAAAAAATTTCTCAGAAGAGAAATCAGAGAGGAGTTGGACTCCTGAATGTGTTTTTCTTCTTTTTGGGGGGGTTTAGTGAAAGATGTTCTTCTTCTTCCTCCTGTTGTTTGGCCGGATCTTGAAGATCGAGGGATGTGAGATATCAAAATCTCTCCTTTTTGAGATCTGATGGCAGATCTGGGTTCCCCTTAATGGGTTTTGTGGTGGAAAACTATTTAGTTTTGAAAAAGGAAGAGTAAAACTCTTGATTTAATTCAAGAGAAAGAGGAAGGTTTTGGAACCTTGAAGAAGGAAGAAAAGATCTCAGATCTAAATTTTTGGAGAGAATGAAAAGTATTTTTTTATTCATCATGTTGCCTTTTATAGGCTT
This sequence comes from Agapanthus africanus, assembly GCA_030015575.1. Classification (NCBI taxonomy): domain Eukaryota; kingdom Viridiplantae; phylum Streptophyta; class Magnoliopsida; order Asparagales; family Amaryllidaceae; genus Agapanthus; species Agapanthus africanus. The sequence goes on along the minus strand of JASDDO010000031.1, from coordinate 634,071,879 downwards.
ACATATTTGCATATAGCCCCTTGGGCTTCACAAAAATGGCATTTTAGCCATCCCATGGCTCATGTGCCATTTCATTTTTTGCACATAAGCCATGGGCTTACAAAATATTGGCTTTATGCCCATTTTGCATACATTCATGTATAAAAAATTACATAAAAAAATATTTATTACATGATCTATATTTTAGCATGGAGGAGGCTGGCCGCGGGCTTGACTTGGGCATGGGCCCGCTTGACCTGGGCTTGGGCCCACCTGGCTTGGGGTTGACCTTGACTTTGACTCGGTCAACGGGGGTGTAAATTTTTACCCCAACAGTACCGCTAAGAGAAGTGAAGACGAAGAATATCCTCCATTTCTTCAAGACACACGTCATCTATCGGTTCGGCACTCCGCGACGGATTATCTCCGATAACGGGCCGGCCTACAGAAGTCATAGAATCAGCCGCTTAGCACAGCAGCATAACATAGACTGGAGATACTTTTCGGTCTACAATCCCCGAGCTAACGGTCTAGCTGAGTCTTTCAACAAAACCTTGAAAAAGATCATAAAGAAGACGGTGTCCAAAAATAAAAAGGACTGGCACAAGAGACTGCATGAAGCTCTCTGGGCATATCGAACTACGTTCAAAATGGCTACGAATACAACGCCGTATGCATTGGTATTCGGTACGGAAGCAGTACTCCCCTTGGAGATAGAGCTACATTCTCTACCAGTGGCGGTTCATTACGAACTAATAGATGAAGAAAATGCTCATCTTCGGCTTGAGGAGCTCGACGCCCTTGATGAAACTCGTCTCATGGCGCAGCAAAACCTAGAAGCTTACAAAGCAAAGATGGCACGCTCATACGAAAGATTAACTAGGCCCAGAACATTCCGCCAAGGCGAACTCGTGCTAGTTGTCAAAAGACCTATGATCCCCAATCGTGCCAAACGGGGGAAATTCGAGCCAAACTATGAGGGCCCGTACATTATAGACAAAGTCTACCAAGGTGGGGCTTACTTGCTCATGGATATGCATGGCGAAAGACCCTTCCAGCCAATAAACGGACGATTCCTTAAGAAATACTACGCCTGACAAGTCACGACTCAGGTTAATGACGGATGACGACACTCGTGTCCGCTCGCTATCTCCCTGAGTCCAAATTCTATAAGTAGTATCCAGCGAAACCTCACCTCAAAATGCTACGGACCGAAACGTCCCTAAACTAAAAACAGACCGAAACGTCCCTAAACTAACTGTGGACCGAAACGTCCCTAAACTAACAATGGACCGCAATGTCTTGAAACTAGCTACGGACCGAAACGTCCTTAAATTACTACGAACCGCAGCATCCTTAGGCTAACGCGGCAAAAAAGAAAAAAGAAAAAAAGAAAACGGTACGTCCATAAGCGAAATGGGCACGGAAGAAAACCCGAAAGGGCTCCGTGAGTAAAAACAGCAGGGCTACCGGCGAGTTTATGAAAACCCGAAAGGGCGCAGACTCGTAAAAGAAATTCATGGACACTTGCAAGGTCCTCTCAACCTTGTAAGGAGAAAATACATGCGTGAGATCTTTACGACTCACAAGGGAGCAACACACTTAGGGATCCCCACGATCCCTAAGGAGAAATTACACTTACGAGATCCTCACGACTCGTAAGGAGAATCCACTTATGATATCCTCACGGCTCATAGGATTCAAAAGCCTTAAGCTACAGGGATCTGAACCTGTTCTTAAGCCATCACATTCCCCAGTTTGCCCTACAAACAGTTCAATATTGACCCTTGTATACAATCCACGGGCATAAATAAACATCTCCCCCACCAAGTTCCACCAATGGCGCGAAATGTCCTCATGTGGTGAACGACACTTGTAAGTCCTCTCGACTTATAAGGAGAAAACACTCTTGTAAGATACTTACAACTTATAAAAGGACACGCACTTAAGAATCCTCACGATTCCTAAGGAGAAAACGCACCTACGAGATCCTCACGACTCGTAGGGAGAAACACCTTTATGAGACCCTTACGGCTCATAAAGTCAAAAGCCTTAGTCGACAGGATCCTAACCCTGTTTGCTAAGCCACCTTTGTTTGAATCGACAAAGGCAAATGATGATTCGCTCCTGGAAATATCCCAGTTATAGCGATATTGATGCCTAAATCGGTAACAAATTCCAAGTCCTTTCACGGCAAGTGATGACTCGCTCCTGGCAATATTCCAGTCGCAGCGATGTTGATGCTAAGATTGGTATCAGATCTCAGGTCCATACTCGCAACAAAATCAGCAAGCCAAAAATGCAAAAAAATATATACAGTCGAAATGATTGGGCAATTCGCAATAAAAGGCAGCGAGTAAAAAGAAAAATAGCCGAAATGATTGGGCACCGCGAAAAATAGCCGAAATGATTGGACAATCGCGACTTTCACGATATGAAAAGCTGAAATGATAGAGCATCGCGGAAGGAAATAAAAAAAATGAAAGAACGAAACTTTTGCCCTGCGGATAAATCCACATCAACCCTTGTATACAATCCATGGGCACAAACAAAAAGGGAACCACATTTTCCCACCTAGCTCCGTCAAAGGGAGAGCCAAGTCTCGACGGTTCACAGACAACCTAGAGAACACTTCGACATTCGTCTTGTTACAACAGACACAGTGTCAACAACGGCGTTTCTTCTCACCCCAGCAGGATGCAGACGCGAAGTCAGTCAATGACCTCCCCGCCGGAACAACGCTCCGTCTCGGAAACAAGTCAGCCAATGACCTCCCCGCCGGAACAACGCCCGTCTCGGGAACAAGTCAGCCAACGACCTCCCCGCCGGAACAACGCTCCGTCTCGGAAACAAGTCAGCCAACGACCTCCCCACCGGAACAACGCTCCGTCTCGGAAACAAGTCAGCCAACGACCTCTCTGCCGGAACAACGCTCCTTCTCGGGAACAAGTCAGCCAATGACCTCCCTGCCGGAACAACGCTCCGTCTCGGAAACAAGTCAGCTAATTACCTCCCCGCCGGAACAACGCTCCGTCTCGGAAACAAGTCAGTCAACAACCTCCCCACCGGAACAACGCTCTGTCTCGGAAACAATTCAGCCAACGACCTCCCCGCCGGAACAACGCTCCGTCTCGGAAACAAGTCAGCTAACGACCTCCCCGCTGTTCATCACAGAATATTGCATTTTATACCGCCCATTCTTACGCTCGTTTGTTTATAGGTAGGTGCTTTTAATCCGTGTTTGCTACATATTTACAGAATACAGGTTTCCGGTACGAATATTGCAAATCAACACTAAAACTCCACAGTTACGCAAAAATACAGAACATATGTCACAGCAGATAAAAGCCGGGTTTCAGTCATCCGCATCCGTCTAGTACCGCTTACCAGTTCAAAAGGGCAGGACGAAAACAGTCGTCATTTCTGGTCAAGCGTGGGGCCCACTGAAGATATTCAAAGATGCGTGGGGCCCAATGAAGATATTCAAAGATGTGTGGGACCCGAGGGAGTTGAATTTCAAAGGTGTTGAAAGAAGTAGCCAACATTGTTGACCATTGAAACCTGAAGCAATCGTAGAAGAATCTTTAAAATCTGCAGATGTTTAACATGAGGAAAAGCAAACACCAGACCACCATAGAAAGAAGACCCTCCAAGCCCACCACATGGCCGCGGATGCGCGGCCAACATGGGGTATTGGCCGCGCATCCGCGGCCAACTATGCTCCTTGATTGGTCAATTTTTCCTGGTTGGTGGCACATGGTATTTGGGCACACAATCTTGCCCCAGGGCTTCAGAACTCCTCCTATAAATACCCCAGTTCGAACCAGAGCAGATATAGGGAGAATAAGATAGAAGTTAGTATTATTTTCTTGTTTTCTTAGTTTAGCTTCTTCTTCTTCATAGTTCTTCCATGCAAAATTGTAGTGAGAGCTTTTTGAGTGGAGGATCAATGAAGATGAGGGTTTTTATTATCTTGTCTCTTTTAATTCTTGTATTGTAATTTCATTATCTTGTATTGTAATTTTAATTCTTGTTGTTAACCAGTTGTTGTTATTTCCTTGTTTGTTCTCTTTTCTTTTCTTCTCTTATCCGTCTTTTCAAGCGATGATACTTGTCGGAGTTCCTTACTAAGGTGAGGACCCAAGAGTTAGCTTGCTTTACTTGTAAAACCGTATTTTCCACTTTTCTTCTTTCTTGTTTTGTTTTCTTTTCTTTTATCATGTGTGAATAATTCCGCTCTTGTTAAGGCTAAGGAAGGTGGTATGAGGGACGGAGAAATCCCTTGTGCTTCTCTTCGCCAAACATCTTGAAACGAACCCCGACCAAACAAACGCAACCCCCTCACTTAGGCGCGCTATACGTGACATATAGTCGTGACCTAAGTCGAGAAGTCCTTTAAGCGCGCTGCAACGTGACATGTAGTTGTGACTTATTTGGATACATGGTTGCGGGTGTTTGGCCGAGGGTTGGAAATAAGCGTATTTAGCGGACGGACAAGGGGCACTAGGAATGGATTTATCGTTGGAAAGCTTGCTTAAACTCGCAAATCACATTCCTATGTCCTCCTAATCCCTGCTACTTCCGATTATCCCAACACCGTCTTAAGAATGGCAAAAGACAAGCACAAGACTAATCCTAACTCTACTAACCGACCTTAACCTTAACAAGCTAACTTGAACATAAATACGAACACATAGGTTAGTCTGAACAAAACACATACAAATTCTTTATTGACTCGTCTAAGACAAGAAGGTAAAATAACACCATCTCCCTGTGGACCGACCCGTGCTCAACCGGCTAGCTGCATAGCGACACCGTCCTGATCGCGGTTACACTTTAATTCTTTGAACATCCGACACGCCAAAAGCGTGCGATCAAATGGCGCCGTTGCCGGGGAGACGGTAGCGTATTTTCTTTCTTGTTATTCGGTTTAATATTCTTTTTGTATATAAAAAAAAAAGATATTCTTTTTGTTTTTTTTGGATAATATTTTTGTGGGCAAGTGTGCAGATCTTTGCATATTTGCAAACTGCGATTGTGGGGAGCAAAGTGTGCATTCAAGGCAAAGGTGATTACTAAGTACAGTGCCAAAGATCCGGATAGTTTGACCCGCGCAAGCGAACTTTCCAAGCTTACCGGATTTGATTCAACGGGGGTTTCCTAACCCAAAACTTAACGGTACGTACTTTACTAACACCTTCTTCTCAAATCCGACGCATCCAATATACTATTCTTTGCAGGATTCTTTGCAAGTTCGCTAGCAACCGCTAAAACTTGACTAACCCGTATTTGTTGCAGTGCCGCGCCTAAACTAAAAAACAATTTTTTGATTCTTTATAGAATTTTTATTGAATTGCGCATTGCATCAATTAATACGGACTTAAGGGCAAGCGAACCCCACAACATACGGTAAAGAATTTCATCACCTTTTCCGTGGCCCACAAATCACGAGTTTGAGCATAACGATTACCCGCACAAATTTTAAAAGAAATTAGACTTTAAGCCTTAAGGACTTCGCGCTCACTAGGAGAAGTTAACTGTATTTAGAAGCTCGCTTAACGGTATATTATTTACGGGGTGTCTAGGAAAGTGTTAACGGCGAAACCGCCAAAAGAGAAAGGGTTATTTAATTAAGGAACTTCGCGAAAGCGTTGGAAAACCTCCCCTTATCTCTGCACTTACCTGGCCTCGTGATCAGTGTATCTTGAGCCTGTTTCTCGACACAGTGTTACTTCGACAATTAAGTTCTGGAGCAGGTCTAGTTGACCTAGGTGAACCCTAGAACGATTAGGTGTGTGGTATTTTTTGTGTCGTGATTATCCATATTCTTTTTGTGTATATTTCATTCTTTTGCTAATAACTAACTAAAAAAAATTTAAAAAATAAAAAAAATCACATTCTTTTCCCCCTCCTTTTCTCTACCTTTCTCTCTCTCTCTTCATATCATGGGTACTCCAACTCGCAAAACTCTTGCCGAACTTTGGTACCCACAACCAGACATTACTTCATACGGTTCTTGTTTTGGTCGAACTTCAAACGACCCCTCCATGCCTAAAATTTCATTGAAAGATCGGATAGACGCGTCTAGGACAAACAACTGGATCCCGCAATCCACTTCGTATCAACCGTTTCAAACATTCACCCCTTCGTACGTTGATACACCTTTGGAAAATCCAGTTGTAACCCAGAGACCTATGTCTATTGCTGAACATATTGAACAATCTCGTAGCCGATCTTTCACTCCTTTCACCACTACAAATTCTTGGGATCAACAATTCCATTCACCTTCTTATCCCAATGTTGATCCCACTCCTGTCCAGCCATTCGATTCCTACCAATCCTACCCTACTTTTGCACCTTCCCTAGACATTGCATCAGAACCGCCAATTGGGAGTTTTCAGTATCCCAACAACTTTGAATCTTTTACTGAAACCCCTTCACAACCAATGTCTAGTCTAGAACAGTGCTTGGAAGACTTTAGGGTAGCTTCACGCCAAATGGAGGAAGTAAATGCGTCCATGGCCGCCCTCATACAATCTTATGAACCGGAAGCTAGTTTCCAGCTAGCTCCAAATTTTCCAATGTATGATGAGGCGGTAGGACAGGCTGTGAATTTGAGTGGAGAGAGTGAGATGTACCCCCTTCCAAATCAAACCTACCCATCCCAAATTGAATCCCACAACTCCGGTTTTGAATGTCTATCTAGTGTTCCAAACGATTCACCAGTTGAAGATAGAATGATTAATGAGTTGTACGACTTCGTAGTGTTCGATTTGCCCGATTGCGAAGGGTCTCTTCCAAGTGAAACCGATCCTAAACCTTTTGACCTCTACACCTCCATCTTAGAACCAGAATCGATTGAAATCCATGCTTTTGATGAGGTGTCTGAGAAAATTGACTTTCACTTGATTGAGGATATTGACGCTGGGAACATTTTGGATGATGAACCAGTAGATTTGGCTAATGTTGTCTCTTTAAATCATCATCCCGAGTCTTTAAATGTTTTTCCCGAACCCCATATGCGTCTGGATTTTGATGAAATATGCATGGATGAGCTTAACTTTGAGGAGAATTTTGAGGATATTTTTGAGGATGAAACAGTTCTAGATGATGAGTCGGATTTTCCAATTCATCCTGTTCCTTTCACTGACTGTGTACACCCTTCAGAACCCTTAACCGATACCCATCCTCAACCACTTCCCTCCATCCTATCCATCGTTCCGACCTTGCAAGAACCCGTACCATTTCCACTTCATATGTCTGGTTTACCAAGTTCGGCGTACCCATGGTTTCTTACGAATCTTGAGGGATTTGACCCCATTTCTCGACGGGTTAATAGATTAGCACAATCGCTTTTTACACATCACTCATCACAAATTGTCCTGATCTATTTACTCCATTTGCACCCTCAAGTTCGTATTCCACTTCTTTTTCCCTTCCGCCATTCTTATTCTTATCTACCGAGACCGCATTCCACTTCTCTCCGCATATGGTCTCGCGTATTCTCCATTTCTTTTCTCTACGCCTTCTTTCACCAGCCACTGCTTTATAGCGATAAAATCTTTGAATGGTTGGTGCTCACTTTTGGCCTGTGTAAGGCCTTGTATAGATAAATACTGTTTTCTTTCCCCCCTAATCCTGAACCTCATCGCTTAACAGTGGAAACACTGTTTTACTTAAGTTTGGGGGGGACATTTTTTTGTATATATTTTTTGCTTTCCTTTTTTGTTTTGTATATAATTTGTTTTAGGGAGTGCCGGCAATTTTGACCCTCTTGGTATAGCCTGACAGTGAGGGCACTGTCAAGTTTAAGTTTGGGGGTGTGCTCGGTAAGCTTTCTTCCTTCGCATTCATTTGTATATTTTGCATTTGCATACCTTATTTAAAAACCCACAAAAATCGAAAAATTTACAAAAAAATATAAAAACTTTGTCGTCAAGTTAGCTAATAGGGTAACTTAGATTTTTATTCTGAAAGTTTAGTTGATATATTAGAAATAACTAAATTCTAGGCTTAGGAATTGAAAACCCTAAAAATAACCCTCTTTCTGTCTAACTTTGGTAAGTATACGTCCTTGCAATTTTTGAGTTTAGTTCTTGAGTTAAGTCAAGATGAGGGGAAAGTATTGAAGCTTTGCTGAAGGATAAGTCTGAAAAATAGTTTCTTTTCTTGAGTTCAAATTTAGAAAGTATATACCCTACAAACTGCACTTACACGTACCTTGAAACTTGGGATAGTAGAGGATACCTAGAAATACTCTTGCCTGAAAGCCTAGTATGAAAGAAAAAACGGTATTTAAAGCTAAACACCAAAAGAGCATATTGAAAAATATATCCGGTCTTGAAAAAGAAAAAGAAAAAAGAAAAAAAAATAAAATAAAGTCAAGACCTGGAGACTGCTATTTACGCTTTAAAGTTCACACATTCAGTAATCGGTCGTTAGTGCCTCAAGAAGCATTAATAGTCGCATGAAAGGTGTGTGAGCAAAACCGTCCATCCTTAATGAAAAGAAGTAGTATTAGGTATTAGGGCAAGGGTACTATAGCTTGAATTGAATTCTTAAGTGTAGGGGTGCAAATACACACACACTTAGGGGTATACGATCGATGTTTGAATAAAAGATAGAAATAAAGAATAAGACTTGTGTTTTCTGTAAAGTTGATAAAAATCCCTGATTTGAAGCCGCGCTTTAGAAGGAAAACTCAGGAGATCCAAGGTTAAATAGATAAGAGGTGTGAAGTATAAGGGTTGGATATTTCTAACTTAGGATGAGAGAATTTCTAACGTAAATACTAAACTGTAGGAGTAGAATCATAGTTAACTTATGACACTAGCTTGACGGGATTTTGTGGGTGTAATCCGCTGAAAACCCTCAGGAGACAACACTCCTCCTACTAGGGACACCTAGAGGTTTAACGGCTTGTTGCACATGCTCAGTGCAATCGCGTTCCCTGCGAAAGTGCGGTTATCATTTTATTTTTATGAATAATTGGTTTTGCTCGGGACGAGCAAAAGTTAAGTTTGGGGGTATTTGTTCATCACAGAATATTGCATTTTATACCGCCCATTCTTACGCTCGTTTGTTTATAGGTAGGTGCTTTTAATCCGTGTTTGCTACATATTTACAGAATACAGGTTTCCGGTACGAATATTGCAAATCAACACTAAAACTCCACAGTTACGCCAAAATACAGAACATCTGTCACAGCAGATAAAAGCCGGGTTTCAGTCATCCGCATCCGTCTAGTACCGCTTACCAGTTCAAAAGGGCAGGACGAAAACAGTCGTCATTTCTGGTCAAGCGTGGGGCCCACTGAAGATATTCAAAGATGTGTGGGGCCCAATGAAGATATTCAAAGATGTGTGGGACCCGAGGGAGTTGAATTTCAAAGGTGTTGAAACAAGTAGCCAACATTGTTGACCATTGAAACCTGAAGCAATCGTAGAAGAATCTTTAAAATCTGCAGATGTTTAACATGAGGAAAAGCAAACACCAGACCACCATAGAAAGAAGACCCTCCAAGCCCACCACATGGCCGCGGATGCGCGGCCAACATGGGGTATTGGCCGCGCATCCGCGGCCAACTATGCTCCTTGATTGGTCAATTTTCCTGGTTGGTGGCACATGGTATTTGGGCACACAATCTTGCCCCAGGGCTTCAGAACTCCTCCTATAAATACCCCAGTTCGAACCAGAGCAGATATAGGGAGAATAAGATAGAAGTTAGTATTATTTTCTTGTTTTCTTAGTTTAGCTTCTTCTTCTTCATAGTTCTTCCATGCAAAATTGTAGTGAGAGCTTTTTGAGTGGAGGATCAATGAAGATGAGGGTTTTTATTATCTTGTCTCTTTTAATTCTTGTATTGTAATTTCATTATCTTGTATTGTAATTTTAATTCTTGTTGTTAACCAGTTGTTGTTATTTCCTTGTTTGTACTCTTTTCTTTTCTTCTCTTATCCGTCTTTTCAAGCGATGATACTTGTCGGAGTTCCTTGCTAAGGTGAGGACCCAAGAGTTAGCTTGCTTCACTTGTAAAACCGTATTTTCCTCTTTTCTTCTTTCATGTTTTGTTTTCTTTTCTTTTATCATGTGTGAATAATTCCGCTCTTGTTAAGGCTAAGGAAGGTGGTATGAGGGACGGAGAAATCCCTTGTGCTTCTCTTCGCCAAACATCTTGAAATGAACCCCGACCAAACAAACGCAACCCCCTCACTTAGGCGCGCTATACGTGACATATAGTCGTGACCTAAGTCGAGAAGTCCTTTAAGCGCGCTGCAACGTGACATGTAGTTGTGACTTATTTGGATACATGGTTGCGGGTGTTTGGCCGAGGGTTGGAAATAAGCGTATTTAGCGGACGGACAATGGGCACTAGGAATGGATTTATCGTTGGAAAGCTTGCTTAAACTCGCAAATCACATTCCTATGTCCTCCTAATCCCTGCTACTTCCGATTATCCCAACACCGTCTTAAGAATGGCAAAAGACAAGCACAAGACTAATCCTAACTCTACTAACCGACCTTAACCTTAACAAGCTAACTTGAACATAAATACGAACACATAGGTTAGTCTGAACAAAACACATACAAATTCTTTATTGACTCGTCTAAGACAAGAAGGTAAAATAATACCATCTCCCTGTGGACCGACCCGTGCTCAACCGGCTAGCTGCATAGCGACACCGTCCTGATCGCGGTTACACTTTAATTCTTTGAACATCCGACACGCCAAAAGCGTGCGATCACCCGCCGGAACAACGCTCCATCTCGGAAACTAGTCAGCCAACGACCTCCCCGCAGGAACAACGCTCCGTCTCGGAAACAAGTCAGCCAATGACCTCCCCGCCGGAACAACGCTCCGTCTCGGAAACAAGTCAGCCAACGACCTCCCCACCGGAACAACGCTCCGTCTCGGAAACAAGTCAGCCAACGACCTCCCCGTCGGAACTACGCTCCATCTCGGAAACAAGTCAGCCAACGACCTCCCCGCCGGAACAACGCTCCTTCTCGGGAACAAGTCAGCCAATGACCTCCCTGCCGGAACAACGCTCCGTCTCGGAAACAAGTCAGCTAATTACCTCCCCGCCGGAACAACGCTCCGTCTCGGAAACAAGTCAGTCAACAACCTCCCCACCGGAACAACGCTCTGTCTCGGAAACAATTCAGCCAACGACCTCCCCGCCGGAACAACGCTCCGTCTCGGAAACAAGTCAGCTAACGACCTCCCCGCTGTTCATCACAGAATATTGCATTTTATACCGCCCATTCTTACGCTCGTTTGTTTATAGGTAGGTGCTTTTAATCCGTGTTTGCTACATATTTACAGAATACAGGTTTCCGGTACGAATATTGCAAATCAACACTAAAACTCCACAGTTACGCAAAAATACAGAACATATGTCACAGCAGATAAAAGCCGGGTTTCAGTCATCCGCATCCGTCTAGTACCGCTTACCAGTTCAAAAGGGCAGGACGAAAACAGTCGTCATTTCTGGTCAAGCGTGGGGCCCACTGAAGATATTCAAAGATGCGTGGGGCCCAATGAAGATATTCAAAGATGTGTGGGACCCGAGGGAGTTGAATTTCAAAGGTGTTGAAAGAAGTAGCCAACATTGTTGACCATTGAAACCTGAAGCAATCGTAGAAGAATCTTTAAAATCTGCAGATGTTTAACATGAGGAAAAGCAAACACCAGACCACCATAGAAAGAAGACCCTCCAAGCCCACCACATGGCCGCGGATGCGCGGCCAACATGGGGTATTGGCCGCGCATCCGCGGCCAACTATGCTCCTTGATTGGTCAATTTTTCCTGGTTGGTGGCACATGGTATTTGGGCACACAATCTTGCCCCAGGGCTTCAGAACTCCTCCTATAAATACCCCAGTTCGAACCAGAGCAGATATAGGGAGAATAAGATAGAAGTTAGTATTATTTTCTTGTTTTCTTAGTTTAGCTTCTTCTTCTTCATAGTTCTTCCATGCAAAATTGTAGTGAGAGCTTTTTGAGTGGAGGATCAATGAAGATGAGGGTTTTTATTATCTTGTCTCTTTTAATTCTTGTATTGTAATTTCATTATCTTGTATTGTAATTTTAATTCTTGTTGTTAACCAGTTGTTGTTATTTCCTTGTTTGTTCTCTTTTCTTTTCTTCTCTTATCCGTCTTTTCAAGCGATGATACTTGTCGGAGTTCCTTACTAAGGTGAGGACCCAAGAGTTAGCTTGCTTTACTTGTAAAACCGTATTTTCCACTTTTCTTCTTTCTTGTTTTGTTTTCTTTTCTTTTATCATGTGTGAATAATTCCGCTCTTGTTAAGGCTAAGGAAGGTGGTATGAGGGACGGAGAAATCCCTTGTGCTTCTCTTCGCCAAACATCTTGAAACGAACCCCGACCAAACAAACGCAACCCCCTCACTTAGGCGCGCTATACGTGACATATAGTCGTGACCTAAGTCGAGAAGTCCTTTAAGCGCGCTGCAACGTGACATGTAGTTGTGACTTATTTGGATACATGGTTGCGGGTGTTTGGCCGAGGGTTGGAAATAAGCGTATTTAGCGGACGGACAAGGGGCACTAGGAATGGATTTATCGTTGGAAAGCTTGCTTAAACTCGCAAATCACATTCCTATGTCCTCCTAATCCCTGCTACTTCCGATTATCCCAACACCGTCTTAAGAATGGCAAAAGACAAGCACAAGACTAATCCTAACTCTACTAACCGACCTTAACCTTAACAAGCTAACTTGAACATAAATACGAACACATAGGTTAGTCTGAACAAAACACATACAAATTCTTTATTGACTCGTCTAAGACAAGAAGGTAAAATAACACCATCTCCCTGTGGACCGACCCGTGCTCAACCGGCTAGCTGCATAGCGACACCGTCCTGATCGCGGTTACACTTTAATTCTTTGAACATCCGACACGCCAAAAGCGTGCGATCAAATGGCGCCGTTGCCGGGGAGACGGTAGCGTATTTTCTTTCTTGTTATTCGGTTTAATATTCTTTTTGTATATAAAAAAAAAAGATATTCTTTTTGTTTTTTTTGGATAATATTTTTGTGGGCAAGTGTGCAGATCTTTGCATATTTGCAAACTGCGATTGTGGGGAGCAAAGTGTGCATTCAAGGCAAAGGTGATTACTAAGTACAGTGCCAAAGATCCGGATAGTTTGACCCGCGCAAGCGAACTTTCCAAGCTTACCGGATTTGATTCAACGGGGGTTTCCTAACCCAAAACTTAACGGTACGTACTTTACTAACACCTTCTTCTCAAATCCGACGCATCCAATATACTATTCTTTGCAGGATTCTTTGCAAGTTCGCTAGCAACCGCTAAAACTTGACTAACCCGTATTTGTTGCAGTGCCGCGCCTAAACTAAAAAACAATTTTTTGATTCTTTATAGAATTTTTATTGAATTGCGCATTGCATCAATTAATACGGACTTAAGGGCAAGCGAACCCCACAACATACGGTAAAGAATTTCATCACCTTTTCCGTGGCCCACAAATCACGAGTTTGAGCATAACGATTACCCGCACAAATTTTAAAAGAAATTAGACTTTAAGCCTTAAGGACTTCGCGCTCACTAGGAGAAGTTAACTGTATTTAGAAGCTCGCTTAACGGTATATTATTTACGGGGTGTCTAGGAAAGTGTTAACGGCGAAACCGCCAAAAGAGAAAGGGTTATTTAATTAAGGAACTTCGCGAAAGCGTTGGAAAACCTCCCCTTATCTCTGCACTTACCTGGCCTCGTGATCAGTGTATCTTGAGCCTGTTTCTCGACACAGTGTTACTTCGACAATTAAGTTCTGGAGCAGGTCTAGTTGACCTAGGTGAACCCTAGAACGATTAGGTGTGTGGTATTTTTTGTGTCGTGATTATCCATATTCTTTTTGTGTATATTTCATTCTTTTGCTAATAACTAACTAAAAAAAATTTAAAAAATAAAAAAAATCACATTCTTTTCCCCCTCCTTTTCTCTACCTTTCTCTCTCTCTCTTCATATCATGGGTACTCCAACTCGCAAAACTCTTGCCGAACTTTGGTACCCACAACCAGACATTACTTCATACGGTTCTTGTTTTGGTCGAACTTCAAACGACCCCTCCATGCCTAAAATTTCATTGAAAGATCGGATAGACGCGTCTAGGACAAACAACTGGATCCCGCAATCCACTTCGTATCAACCGTTTCAAACATTCACCCCTTCGTACGTTGATACACCTTTGGAAAATCCAGTTGTAACCCAGAGACCTATGTCTATTGCTGAACATATTGAACAATCTCGTAGCCGATCTTTCACTCCTTTCACCACTACAAATTCTTGGGATCAACAATTCCATTCACCTTCTTATCCCAATGTTGATCCCACTCCTGTCCAGCCATTCGATTCCTACCAATCCTACCCTACTTTTGCACCTTCCCTAGACATTGCATCAGAACCGCCAATTGGGAGTTTTCAGTATCCCAACAACTTTGAATCTTTTACTGAAACCCCTTCACAACCAATGTCTAGTCTAGAACAGTGCTTGGAAGACTTTAGGGTAGCTTCACGCCAAATGGAGGAAGTAAATGCGTCCATGGCCGCCCTCATACAATCTTATGAACCGGAAGCTAGTTTCCAGCTAGCTCCAAATTTTCCAATGTATGATGAGGCGGTAGGACAGGCTGTGAATTTGAGTGGAGAGAGTGAGATGTACCCCCTTCCAAATCAAACCTACCCATCCCAAATTGAATCCCACAACTCCGGTTTTGAATGTCTATCTAGTGTTCCAAACGATTCACCAGTTGAAGATAGAATGATTAATGAGTTGTACGACTTCGTAGTGTTCGATTTGCCCGATTGCGAAGGGTCTCTTCCAAGTGAAACCGATCCTAAACCTTTTGACCTCTACACCTCCATCTTAGAACCAGAATCGATTGAAATCCATGCTTTTGATGAGGTGTCTGAGAAAATTGACTTTCACTTGATTGAGGATATTGACGCTGGGAACATTTTGGATGATGAACCAGTAGATTTGGCTAATGTTGTCTCTTTAAATCATCATCCCGAGTCTTTAAATGTTTTTCCCGAACCCCATATGCGTCTGGATTTTGATGAAATATGCATGGATGAGCTTAACTTTGAGGAGAATTTTGAGGATATTTTTGAGGATGAAACAGTTCTAGATGATGAGTCGGATTTTCCAATTCATCCTGTTCCTTTCACTGACTGTGTACACCCTTCAGAACCCTTAACCGATACCCATCCTCAACCACTTCCCTCCATCCTATCCATCGTTCCGACCTTGCAAGAACCCGTACCATTTCCACTTCATATGTCTGGTTTACCAAGTTCGGCGTACCCATGGTTTCTTACGAATCTTGAGGGATTTGACCCCATTTCTCGACGGGTTAATAGATTAGCACAATCGCTTTTTACACATCACTCATCACAAATTGTCCTGATCTATTTACTCCATTTGCACCCTCAAGTTCGTATTCCACTTCTTTTTCCCTTCCGCCATTCTTATTCTTATCTACCGAGACCGCATTCCACTTCTCTCCGCATATGGTCTCGCGTATTCTCCATTTCTTTTCTCTACGCCTTCTTTCACCAGCCACTGCTTTATAGCGATAAAATCTTTGAATGGTTGGTGCTCACTTTTGGCCTGTGTAAGGCCTTGTATAGATAAATACTGTTTTCTTTCCCCCCTAATCCTGAACCTCATCGCTTAACAGTGGAAACACTGTTTTACTTAAGTTTGGGGGGGACATTTTTTTGTATATATTTTTTGCTTTCCTTTTTTGTTTTGTATATAATTTGTTTTAGGGAGTGCCGGCAATTTTGACCCTCTTGGTATAGCCTGACAGTGAGGGCACTGTCAAGTTTAAGTTTGGGGGTGTGCTCGGTAAGCTTTCTTCCTTCGCATTCATTTGTATATTTTGCATTTGCATACCTTATTTAAAAACCCACAAAAATCGAAAAATTTACAAAAAAATATAAAAACTTTGTCGTCAAGTTAGCTAATAGGGTAACTTAGATTTTTATTCTGAAAGTTTAGTTGATATATTAGAAATAACTAAATTCTAGGCTTAGGAATTGAAAACCCTAAAAATAACCCTCTTTCTGTCTAACTTTGGTAAGTATACGTCCTTGCAATTTTTGAGTTTAGTTCTTGAGTTAAGTCAAGATGAGGGGAAAGTATTGAAGCTTTGCTGAAGGATAAGTCTGAAAAATAGTTTCTTTTCTTGAGTTCAAATTTAGAAAGTATATACCCTACAAACTGCACTTACACGTACCTTGAAACTTGGGATAGTAGAGGATACCTAGAAATACTCTTGCCTGAAAGCCTAGTATGAAAGAAAAAACGGTATTTAAAGCTAAACACCAAAAGAGCATATTGAAAAATATATCCGGTCTTGAAAAAGAAAAAGAAAAAAGAAAAAAAAATAAAATAAAGTCAAGACCTGGAGACTGCTATTTACGCTTTAAAGTTCACACATTCAGTAATCGGTCGTTAGTGCCTCAAGAAGCATTAATAGTCGCATGAAAGGTGTGTGAGCAAAACCGTCCATCCTTAATGAAAAGAAGTAGTATTAGGTATTAGGGCAAGGGTACTATAGCTTGAATTGAATTCTTAAGTGTAGGGGTGCAAATACACACACACTTAGGGGTATACGATCGATGTTTGAATAAAAGATAGAAATAAAGAATAAGACTTGTGTTTTCTGTAAAGTTGATAAAAATCCCTGATTTGAAGCCGCGCTTTAGAAGGAAAACTCAGGAGATCCAAGGTTAAATAGATAAGAGGTGTGAAGTATAAGGGTTGGATATTTCTAACTTAGGATGAGAGAATTTCTAACGTAAATACTAAACTGTAGGAGTAGAATCATAGTTAACTTATGACACTAGCTTGACGGGATTTTGTGGGTGTAATCCGCTGAAAACCCTCAGGAGACAACACTCCTCCTACTAGGGACACCTAGAGGTTTAACGGCTTGTTGCACATGCTCAGTGCAATCGCGTTCCCTGCGAAAGTGCGGTTATCATTTTATTTTTATGAATAATTGGTTTTGCTCGGGACGAGCAAAAGTTAAGTTTGGGGGTATTTGTTCATCACAGAATATTGCATTTTATACCGCCCATTCTTACGCTCGTTTGTTTATAGGTAGGTGCTTTTAATCCGTGTTTGCTACATATTTACAGAATACAGGTTTCCGGTACGAATATTGCAAATCAACACTAAAACTCCACAGTTACGCCAAAATACAGAACATCTGTCACAGCAGATAAAAGCCGGGTTTCAGTCATCCGCATCCGTCTAGTACCGCTTACCAGTTCAAAAGGGCAGGACGAAAACAGTCGTCATTTCTGGTCAAGCGTGGGGCCCACTGAAGATATTCAAAGATGTGTGGGGCCCAATGAAGATATTCAAAGATGTGTGGGACCCGAGGGAGTTGAATTTCAAAGGTGTTGAAACAAGTAGCCAACATTGTTGACCATTGAAACCTGAAGCAATCGTAGAAGAATCTTTAAAATCTGCAGATGTTTAACATGAGGAAAAGCAAACACCAGACCACCATAGAAAGAAGACCCTCCAAGCCCACCACATGGCCGCGGATGCGCGGCCAACATGGGGTATTGGCCGCGCATCCGCGGCCAACTATGCTCCTTGATTGGTCAATTTTCCTGGTTGGTGGCACATGGTATTTGGGCACACAATCTTGCCCCAGGGCTTCAGAACTCCTCCTATAAATACCCCAGTTCGAACCAGAGCAGATATAGGGAGAATAAGATAGAAGTTAGTATTATTTTCTTGTTTTCTTAGTTTAGCTTCTTCTTCTTCATAGTTCTTCCATGCAAAATTGTAGTGAGAGCTTTTTGAGTGGAGGATCAATGAAGATGAGGGTTTTTATTATCTTGTCTCTTTTAATTCTTGTATTGTAATTTCATTATCTTGTATTGTAATTTTAATTCTTGTTGTTAACCAGTTGTTGTTATTTCCTTGTTTGTACTCTTTTCTTTTCTTCTCTTATCCGTCTTTTCAAGCGATGATACTTGTCGGAGTTCCTTGCTAAGGTGAGGACCCAAGAGTTAGCTTGCTTCACTTGTAAAACCGTATTTTCCTCTTTTCTTCTTTCATGTTTTGTTTTCTTTTCTTTTATCATGTGTGAATAATTCCGCTCTTGTTAAGGCTAAGGAAGGTGGTATGAGGGACGGAGAAATCCCTTGTGCTTCTCTTCGCCAAACATCTTGAAATGAACCCCGACCAAACAAACGCAACCCCCTCACTTAGGCGCGCTATACGTGACATATAGTCGTGACCTAAGTCGAGAAGTCCTTTAAGCGCGCTGCAACGTGACATGTAGTTGTGACTTATTTGGATACATGGTTGCGGGTGTTTGGCCGAGGGTTGGAAATAAGCGTATTTAGCGGACGGACAATGGGCACTAGGAATGGATTTATCGTTGGAAAGCTTGCTTAAACTCGCAAATCACATTCCTATGTCCTCCTAATCCCTGCTACTTCCGATTATCCCAACACCGTCTTAAGAATGGCAAAAGACAAGCACAAGACTAATCCTAACTCTACTAACCGACCTTAACCTTAACAAGCTAACTTGAACATAAATACGAACACATAGGTTAGTCTGAACAAAACACATACAAATTCTTTATTGACTCGTCTAAGACAAGAAGGTAAAATAATACCATCTCCCTGTGGACCGACCCGTGCTCAACCGGCTAGCTGCATAGCGACACCGTCCTGATCGCGGTTACACTTTAATTCTTTGAACATCCGACACGCCAAAAGCGTGCGATCACCCGCCGGAACAACGCTCCATCTCGGAAACTAGTCAGCCAACGACCTCCCCGCAGGAACAACGCTCCGTCTCGGAAACAAGTCAGCCAATGACCTCCCCGCCGGAACAACGCTCCGTCTCGGAAACAAGTCAGCCAACGACCTCCCCACCGGAACAACGCTCCGTCTCGGAAACAAGTCAGCCAACGACCTCCCCGTCGGAACTACGCTCCATCTCGGAAACAAGTCAGCCAACGACCTCCCCGCCGGAACAACGCTCCGTCTCGGAAACAAGTCAGCCAATGACCTCCCCGCCGGAACAACGCTCCGTCTCGGAAACAAGTCAGCCAACGACCTCCCCACCGAAACAACGCTCCGTCTCGGAAATAAGTCAGCCAATAATCTTTCGATTCGTCTCGACCCCCCCAGGGAAATCAGTGTCCCTGCGCAAACCTTTCAACCCGTAAAAAGAAAAATCTCTTGTGAGATCCTTACGACTTTCAAGAGAGAACGCACTTAGGAGTCCCCACGATCCCTAAGGAGAAATTACACCTACGAGATCCTGTCGACTCGTGGGGAGAAACATCTTTATGAGACCCTCATAGCTCATAAAGTTGAAAAGTCTTAGGCAGTAGACCCGAACCTGTTTCCTAAGCCATCACTGTCTTACAAGAAGATCAAGATAAACTACATATGGGCCATATTCACCATAGTTACATGCAAGCATGAAATATAAAAAAAAATATGTCTTTTATCCATGAGTTCAAAATGAATACAAGATACATGTCATAAAAAGAATCCAAATGAATACAAAATACTCTTTCATTCAGGAGTGAATACAAGAAAAGGAGAATATACAAAAAATCTTTAAGCCGGCGGACGGTGCAATAAGTTCGTCAGTTCATCATTCTTCCGCTGGGCCTCGGCTTCAAGTTTTGTTATTGCCACAAGACGGGCCTCCGCCTGAGACTGTTGAGTCTGATACGAAGCGAGCCGACTCTCAAGCTCCTTTTCAGCAACTTTATGAGTTTCAACCATGTCGCGGGTAAAAGATAACGGCTTTATCAAGAGCCACCACCTCCGTGATAGTTTCTTGAAGCACCCGCCAAAGTTCGTACGCACGGGTGGTCTTAGCAGTGAGTTGAGCTTGGAGTTCCCTTAAAGCATTTGAAGCTAGCTCCCTCTACGAAAATTTCCGGTTGAGCCTCTTTTCGCAAGACTGAAGATTAGCGGCACACCGCTCAATCCACCCCCGCAAGCTCACCTTGGCAGTTAAGAACTCGGAAGGAAGGCGTATACACTCGAGATTATGTAAGCAAGCCTCCACTCTGCGACAATACTCAACCCAAATATGCACCAATGTCTCATTATGATAAGTAGCAAGGAAGGGCAGAGAAGTATTGGTTTCGGCAGCAAATTCCTCGGCCGTAACAGAACTTCCAGCACGAAGCTCTTCAACGAGGGACGACAAGGAGTGAATGCTTTGTCTCGCCATACTTTCAGACGCACGTCGGGCATATGGTCTCGGTGGAATAGAGATTCGGGATTCTAACGGAGCTGGCAAAGCTGTCAAAGTTTATGACTAGTCAGCGAGACTGGCAAACATGGAATAAACAAAACAATACCAAAGGTAGAGTTTTACTTACCCACAGCCATGCAAGGGGGTTTGAAAGATCCCCAGGCCTAGGATCTCCACTTCATCATCAACTTCCAGAACTGCAGAGGACATGTTAGCATCATTGTAAAAAAAGTGATAATAAAGCAAAAGGGTCAAAGAACACAGACCTTGCCTGGAGGAAAGCACGATGCTTTGCGGGGATATCGCCCGTAGGGCAGCTATGTCAAGTAAGCGCTGGAAGGACTTCCTGGGAGATAGGTCCATAATAGAAGCCGCCAATTCCCGTAGTTCTGAAAGGAAAGAAAGGTTCGGATAATGGAAAGACTATTAAAATAAAGTATAGAAGACTACCTTCGATGCTCTTCCCGCCTTGAACCGGAGGGATAGCAGCTTCGGCAGCCTCCTCCATGCCCTCGAGAACATCACCGGAGACATTTGCTGGTGTGGCAGCTTCCGATTAAGGGGCAACAGCCGCCACTTCAGGCTCCAATGAAGGGTCGGCGGTCTCAACTACCCTTTCCACAATCTCCAAGCCGTCACCAGAAAGATCCATTAGATCTACGGCCGATAAAGTCACCTCTTCTGGAAGAACAGGCACCGAGGGAACGGAGGCTACCGGTGGAAGCTCCACAGCAGGAATAGCAGCTATAATGATCTCCTCCGCACCTACCAGTGCCTCATCGGAGAAATTTATAGAATCCACAGTCAGGGTGTGACTTGGGCTCAAATCCTCTGTCGTTGCTGAGGTCCCTGTAAAGTTTTTGCAAAGATAAGAAGATATGAGAACAATACAAACTACTTGCCAAAAGGAAAATAAGGAAAACGTGCATACCGATATGCCAGGACGCCTCTATTATAGCTTTTTCAAGCCGTCGTTCCTTCCTGAGGAAATGTGCTCGCCGAGCTTCGAAAGCAGATTCATGGCCACCGGTCTTCAATGCCAGCTCATCTTCGGAAGCGGCTAAGATGGGCTGCTTGAGGGCTCTTTCGTCTTCCCTTCGCAGAGGACCCATATATACTCTCCGTAGCGATAGGGGATCTTCGTAAAAGATAACCGGAGGGTAGGGCTTTTTCGGGATATGCACATTTTGGGTCTCATCCTGCGAGCGCCTTAAAGCTTCAGCTAATTGCGCGGCTTCCTCAGCAGACGAGCCAGGGTAAATAAGACCGTCATCCGGATCTTGCATGGAAATGGGTTCGTCTTGAACAATAGGCTCAGACTCCAGCAAAAGGTCAAGCAAGCCAGCAACTGTTTTCTTCCTCCTTTTTGAACTGGAGCTAACACTGGAAGAGGATCGCTTCCTCCCCTTTGGTGCTTTGATACGGCGCTGCCCAAGCTCGCCTTCAATATCCTCTTTTGGCGGTACTACCGGTAATGACATCGCCATTGATGACACCGTAACTGATGAAACTACTGCTAGCGCCTTATCGGAAGCCTTTGCCTGGGCTCTAGTTCGCATTGATATACCAACTGTGGGAGGAGTCGATTCCGCATCCGCCGCCTCAGGGATAAGTAAGGCACCGTTACCCCTCAATGGAGGGTGAACCACTGTCCACGGTCGCGGCGGAACGCCCGTGGCTTGGGTCGGGGCGGGAGCTCTATATCCGAAGAGTATCCGCTTCTCCTCGGCAATGACGGGACCAACTCGATGACGGTATCAACCCGTAAAAGACCCCACACGCCTTGGAAGATGATTAGCCTCGGGGATCATGAAACGGGAACCAGTGTTCAGCCGCATAAAATGATGGATAGCGTCGCGAATACCCGTCAGTGATGAAGTAGGCTCGACTAAGAACGCCTCAAAAGGAACACCTTGGTCATAACCCAACTGTTGGGCAAAGCGGTGCGAATTATACCGCATAAAAAGAACCACGTTACTCTGACGAAATACCAAGAAACCCAGCCTAATCGAGTATAGATGCATAATCTCCTTAGGCTTTAAGGATGGTGCTCCCCCTTTCGATAAATTGAATAGTTGCTGAACAGGTCCCGAAGGAGCAGAGAGGACTCGATCGTTGAATATCATCCCACCTTCGTTAGCATACGGGTTAAGCAACACACGAAAGGCCCCTAGCTGGGTTGGATCAGGAGCAGAAGCATCCACCAACCTCATGAGCCGCAGGAAGGTGTAAGCGATATAGAAATCTGGCCTCTGATGCGCTGCGAACGCCCTCAATACATGCATCTCGATCCACGATGTAAAGTAGTGGAGGGAGAAACTCACAACATCTATACCTGGGGTCAAAGTATTAGCCGCAGCGCTCAGCCTATGGTATAAGTGTGATAGCCCTGCGATGCCCACGGCCAGTCGTGTCCCTTCAGCCACGCGATGAGCAGGATAGATGACCGAGGCTCTCATGAAGCGAAGATGCGTTGGAATTGCGAACCAACTGAGCCAAAGGCTGATAAAGCCGACAAAGAATGTCACTTCGTCCATTCCGGGAGCCGCAATCGAATTGAAGGACACGGCCGACAAGATCGGGATATAAAACTGCGGTAAATCTTCTTCTTTGACCGGCAGTTTGTCTAGCCCAAACCCAAAAGGGTCGTCGATGTCCGCAAACTTTGGAGCCGTCTTGGACAAAGCATCTTCGCGGATAAAGCAGGCAATGAAGCTCTCAAAAGTGACGCCATGCCCTTCTGACGCTACGAACAGTTTCTCAAAAATAACCAAAACCTTGATTAAGCTAGGGTATGTTTCCCCCAATCAGAGCAAAGCTCTGTTCAAATTTTTGAAATTTGAAATGAAGCGGCGCTTCATAAATGCGCCAGCGCTAGGAGTCAAAGACTCTGAAACAGCGCTCACGTGTAAAACACGAGAGCGCTAGCAGCGCCAGCACTAAGAGTCAAAGACTCTGATGCAGCGCCCACGTGCAAAGCGCTAGCGCTAAGTGCGCGAGCATCAAGAGTCAAAGACTCTGATGCAGCGCCCATGTGCAAAGCACGAGAGCGCTAGCGCTAAGTGCGCTAGCATCAAGAGTCAAAGACTCTGATGCAGCGCTCACGTGCAAAGCACGAGAGCGCTAGCGCTGGAACTAAAGGTTCCTCACCCTTGGATCAAAGATCCAACAAAGATGACTAAAAATCATCAAATTACCTCTGAAAATTAGAGCACCGTTGGATCAAAGATCCAATGGTGATTAAAAATCACCAAGATACAGAATAAGTTCTGTATGGGAAAACATTTTCCCAATCTTGTTAAAAACAAGAAGATTGCCTTCTGCAAAACAGAAGCATTTGGATCAAAGATCCAACGGTGGGAAACATTCCCAAATCAATTGGACAAAAGATCTTTTCAACTGATTCAACAAATCAGCCTCCCCTATATAAAGGACCCAAGACTTCAAGTCTTGCAGGGAGGAACCCCCCACAAACTTTGAGAAATTTCAAAAAGAAGAGCAAGCTCTCGGAAGAAGAATTTCTTCAAGGTAAATAAAGCAGAGAGATCAAAGCATCTCATCAAAAGAAGAAGAACCTAGTTCTTCTTCAAGATCATAGATCTATAAGACAGAAGTCGTTCATAAAAATAGAAGAGATTGAAGCATCTCATCATAAAAAGGGAAGAAGGAGAACTTAGTTCTTGTTAGATCACAGATCTATAAGATAAAGACAAAGTCTTTTCACAAAAACATAAGAGATTGTAACATCTCCCATAAAAATAAGAACTTTGTTCTTAGATCCACGAGACAAAATCTCCTATGAATGAGAATTCAATTCTCAGATCAAGAGCGCTCTGCACTCATTGACTGGCGCTCAGCGCTAAGCGCGTCACGTGCTCCTCGCGTATGCGCTATCGCACAAGAAGCGCATCAGCGCTCCAAATCTGGAAACCAGTGCCAAGCGCGTCACGTACTCCTCACGTGTGCGCTATTTCATAAAAAGCGCCTTAGCGCTCCAAATCTAGCAATCAGCGCCAAGCGCGCCACGTGCTCCTCACGTGTGCGCTATTTCATAAAAAGAGCCTTACCGCTCCAAATCTGGCGATCAGCGCCAAGCATTGTTAGTTATATGTATGCCCTAGAGGCCATTACTGTACATACGATGTATATTGTAGTGGATGCTTGGGCATATATAGGGAGGACTTTCTTGCTCGACATGATAGTACGCTATCTGGTTGCTCTTTATCTTAACATGTACTCTGATTGTCTCTATGTCACATGTTAATAAAGACCTTAGGATGAGTACTTGACTACCAGGACTATGATGCGGATCATACTAGTGGGGACAGTGTAGTCGTCAAGTACATCCTTCAAATGTTCCTAGTCGTGGGAATACCGAGACAGGGCATCGATACTCCAGAGTAGACTAGCGTATGCGCTTCTTGACCCATATGATGGGCGATGGATGATCCCATATCTATTGGTGTTTGACATCAGAGAAGGTATACGTGTGCTCAGTGGAGACTGGGTACACTGGACGGACTCGCCGAGAACTCCCAGATGGTATTATACCTCACGTCAGATGGCAGTTCTCTGGTAACACTGGTACAGAGTAGTCTGTAGACCCGAGATCGTCAAAGAGTCTTGTGTGATTCCCACTGTGCTTTGATTTCCATCATACCATGTCCAAGAGGGCATGCAAAAGGTGGCTTTTGGGTACAGTCCCGAATCACATGGAGGCAATGAGCGATAGGAGAGGATTCATCTCTCCCGGTATAGGGAGTTGATGTTGCGCTATGTTCGATTGGCTATAACTGGAAATCCCTGGCCAGGGTTGCTGAGATTTACTGGTAAGAGTTATCAGTAGTTTCTCGAACTATTATAGACCTCATATCGACACGACTTATCAAGCTACTGGGGTCTGACGTTTACCACCCCTAGGCGAGATATGCGACATATCAAACGAAGAGACCGGACTGTACGGGAGTGTTACTGACTGGATTCACGGGAGAATGTACAGGCTTGCTTGTTGATCTTCTGAGCGCTCAATACCTGGGTGGCTGTTATGTTTAGCTGACCGCTTGCAGCTTGTGGATGTTTGATATGATCATCACCTACTGCCGGCATATTGACGATTCTTTAGAGTCCTACACAGAGGTTTCTTGACTCAGGCAAAACGGAGTAGGAGCACATATGTGATATGTACGGGGCCGAGAACAATACGTATATGTGATACCGTATTAGATTCTCACGATATGAGATATCGGCCGGGTATATGTGATATAGCCGGGTCATCGGATCAAGTGTTGTTTCGATGAACCGATACAGATTATATTAGTCGGTTACTTGTGAAATAGCCGGATTATCGGATCAAGTGTTGATTCGATAATTTAATATATAATTATATATATGATATATTAAATTACATTAACTAATATAAGCTCACTAAAAGATTCTTTTTCTCACTCGGGTAATACATTGATATATATGCGATATATGTTAATTGTATTATTTTATTTTGTTACAATAAATATTGTATATGTGATATATAATATTGTAACATGTTAGGGTTATTAATGCAACATGTTTTGTGGAGAATAAATATGGTTAGGGTTTGGATTAGGGTTAAGCTTTCATGAAGCTTTCAAGAAGCTTCTTGAAGCTTTGACTTTGACTTGGATATTTTGTGATATTTGTTTAACCCAATCCAACCCTTTAACCCTAGTTATGTCTCTACAATGGTTAGCCTTCTCATTATCTACCATGGTTGCATTTCTAACCTCATACTAGAGTTTCATTATTCATCACAAAAGGATTCTTCTTCTTCTTCCTTGAGTTCTTGATGGAAAAGTTTTCTAGGTTTTTCTTAAGTGATGAAAATGAGTGAGTTAAAGAAAACAAATGAGAGCTAAAATCCTACTTCATCATCCTAATCTATCCTAACCATTTAGATTAGGGTGTTCACTTAATTAGTGAGTGAGAGCTTGTGTTAAAGAAACTTCATGGTAGATCATCTTTGTTATCGAAGATCGGAAGCAAGTTTGCATCATTCTTTTCGTGGAGCCTCTCGAGAGTCCGGAACTTGATGATCGCAGCGAAGGGACCACAACACGGAGCTTATGAAGTGAAGGACCGGACTACAAAGGTTGTAATCCCAAACTCTTAGATGTTAAAGTGTTTAACATGCTTTGTTTCGCCTAATCTCTAGTCTAAGATCTTGGTTTAGGGTTGTTCGGCACGGCTAAATTTTAAATCGGGCATGGTTGATGCCTTGTAGAACCTTATTAGAGTGCCTAGTAACCATACAGGCGCCACGTGCTCCTCACGTGGGCGCTACTTCACAAGGAGCGCTCTGCACTCATTAACCAGCGCCAAGCGCGCCACGTGCTCCTCACGTGTGCGCTATCTCACAAGAAGTGCTTCAGCGCTCCAAGACTGGCGCTCAGCGCCAAGCGCACCACGTGCTCCTCACGTGTGCGCTATCTCACAGGAAGCGCCTTAGCGCTCTAAGTCTGGCGCTTAGCGCCAAGCGCACCATGTACTTCTCACGTGTGCGCTGAGGGAACATAAATTGTTCTTTAAATAAAGCCCCAGAGCCATAATGAATACTCAGCACTCAATAAAAGACAAAAAGATTGTCAGAGCCCAAACCAATGCTCAGCATTGTTAAATGTTCAACATTTTAACTGAGTAAGCCAAACCCAAGTTGGCCACAGACCCCTCATTTGGATTAATTGAGCCCATATGCTCATAAATATTTTTAATAAATCTTAGTCCCAAACTTGACTACAAATCTCCCAACCAACATTGGTTCAAGGGTACATCTCTTCATACCTCTGATATATATATCGTCGTAATTCTTCAACGTCTTCAGAGAGATGGAGGGTCCCAATAACCAATAACTTTTGGTGCACCCCCAAACGGTTGAACCAAAACCACACAAACTATGACGTCTTTAAACCGGACTATGATGTCCTTAAATCCAATGGACTGCAATGTCCCTAAACTAAAACAATAGAGCCCAAATACTCTTTTGTTGGATCTAAATAGTCCTGTTAAGTAGATCTTAGTCTAAAAATTAGATTGACGTATTCTTAACAAACGTTTAAGTTGATCTTAGTCTCAAATGAGATTAACGATCCTTAAACCCAACCCAAAATCAAATCTAAGAAACTACGGATTTGGACTGATCCACGCCCTACGGGCGATAACATAAATTAGTCTCTATATACAATCCACAGGCAACCAAAAACAAAACAAACACACACGACACGAAGTGACCATTTGGAGAAAGAGAAAGTGGTTACCGCGATGCGGTAGCGTAATTAACTGCAGGGGCTTATGCCTGTAGGGAAGAGCGTCCCCACAATCAAAAAACCCTCACAATAAGAGGGAATCTGACGAAGTCTGCTACATCGGCCGCATCCGTCTAACCTTCGACACATGGTGCCATAAATCAACTTGGCATCTTCGGAGAGGTGGATGGATAAAACCAAATAGCATCTGCCTCCAAATTCAGGCAAGACGTTTGTCTTCCTAGTATTCGGCGTCGAACAAGGTACTTATGGCGGACGGCGTTTGTAGTCGTCAAGCCGTCAAGCGAAGCCGGCATCGTCTCAAACACATACTCATCGGAAGGCAGCAACACTTCATAATGCTCTCCCCTAATTGGTAGTCCCGAAACCTCGCGAAACTCTTCCAATGAAATAGAGACCTCGCGATTCCCTAGCAAGAAGGTGTTGGTGGGAAGATTCCACTGGTTCACAAAAGCCTTAACCCACCAGATATGAGGGGACTGATAATGAAAAAGGGACGCATACACCGCCTAATAGAACCCGACCTTCTGCAATCGCGCACGATGGACGGACATAACATAGCGAGCCCAGGGAAGATAGCCCGTTGGATGGCGAGGGGAAGCCCTATTTTATAAATTTGTCCCCAGGGTTGGGCTTCACCCTGACAAATGCGACACCCCAAAATGTCTATGACCGGCAAAAGCTGGTTGGGTATCCCAGTTGTCGACGGCTCAAGCCGGCCTATAGGAGTCCAATCAGCCGCCTCCACCGTAAAAGAAGTCTGCGGACGCTCTATCAGCGAAATTGGGCGAAGAGGCTCTGTTGGCACTTCGCAAATAAAGTTGCGGCGGCCCCGGATGATATGTCCATACCAAGTTCCCCACAAAAGAAAACTGGTACAGTCCCTGTCATGGGCCCTGATCATCGCCATTGCTTCTTCGTCCGACGGCGATTGTGGAAAAGCAGCGTCTGAGCGAGTGAAAGGAAAGTAGGGAAGAGAAGCCATTGTTCCTAAAATAAAGGGAGGAAAAACTATTAATGCAACTTATACGTGTGTGTGTGTGTATGTGTGTGTGTGTATAAACAGCAGAAGAAAACGACAAGAAGTTTATTCCATGGGACCATTGATTGCAAAAATAATGGTCCCTGCAAAATCAGTATGACGACTCGCCAATCATGAGGCTGGATAATCATGGTGAGAATAAAAAAAAAGATTCTCAATAAATGCACATTGGAGTTTAAACGACTTGGGACATCCTCACAAGAGAACACCCATTGCAAATTCTGTCAGATGAGTAAAAAATAAAGGAAAATCCCTTGAAAAGATTTTCAAGAACACCGGGGAATCAAATTCCCGAAGGGTCCTCTTAATCTTTCAGAGCTAAGCTTTTCGGTGAGGAATTAAATTCCTTTTAGGCGATGGAATTAAATTCCAGAAACCCCATGACATTAAGGTCTTCTATTCAAATATCACATCTTATGGTGGATATAAAATCCAGATTTTTTTTTTGATAAAAAGCGTTTCTCTTATGTTCAAGATCTTTACCTAAAAAAGGGGGTTTCTTTTTCCAACAGAGTTTAACTCTGGAATTGCAATGGCAGAGAACTAAGCTCTGAAGAGGAGAATTAAATTCTCAAAGAAAACAAAGAAGAAAGAAGATGAAAGAATAGTGGCTTCCCAAAAGCCAAACCCTTACATTTATAAGACGTGACAAGGGCGGTTCACCTCCCTGTTCCCCTAGGCCATCCGACGGCTGTAAAGGTGACAGCGTTGCACTCACGTGCAAGACACATGAGAACAAAGCTGTGGGAGCATTTGTTCCCTTTTGAAAAATAAATAATAAATAAAAAAGTAATGGGAAAATTCCCCAAAGGGAGCATCACGTGCCCACACGTGATGCGCCTTGGAGCCAAAATTACAAGCATTACACTTAACAAATGGGACTGAAGTTGGGCCTAACGTGCCACACGTGAGCACCTATATACAAAGTATATAGGCGCCTTCATAAAACAAATAGCAGGCCAGAAGGCGCATCACGTGCCAACACGTAATGCTCTTCTTTAGGACTGCTGCATATAGGCAAACCGGCCTAATGCCACTGGGTCATGTGCTACACGTGAGGATTCCTAATATTTTCTGACCCGATAGAATTAAATTCTATATAAAAGAGATCAGAACCCTATTTTGGAAATATTTTCCCCAATCTTTCTGAACAAGAAAGATTGTGCTCTGTAAATCAGAGCACCGTTGGATCAAAGATCCAATGGTGATTAAAAATCATAAAGATACAGAATTAAATTCTGATTGTGAAAATACTTCTCAAATCTTTCTAAACAAGAAAAATTGTGCTCTGTAAATAAGAGCACCGTTGGATCAAAGATCCAATAGTGATTAAAAATCACCAAGATACAGAATAAGTTCTATATGGGAAAATATTTTCCCAATCTTATTAAAAACAAGAAAAATGCCTTCTGTAAAACAGAATTCCTTGGATCAAAGATCCGACGGTGGATAAATTCCCCAAATCAATTAAGAGATCTCTCAATGAGAGATTTCCTCAACTAAATCAACAAATCAGCCTCCAGTATATAAAGGCCCTAAGACTTCAAGTCTAAAAAAGAAGAACCCCCCCATAAACTTCAAGTTCAAAAATACAGAAAACGGAAAGAAAAAACCCCTTGGTAAGTGTTTCCCCCAATCAGAGCAAAGCTCTGTTCAAAATTCAAATTTTGAAATGAAGCAACGCTTCAGATACAGCGCCAAGTGCGCTGCGCCCTAAGCAGCACACCACGTGCAAAGCATGTGTGCGCTAGCGCTAGGAGCGCTGCACTTAAGCAGCGCACCACGTGCAAAGCACGTGTACACTAGCGCTAAGTGCGCTGCACTCAAGTGGCGCACCACGTGCAAAGCATGGGTGCGCTAGCGCAAAGTGCGCTGCGCTCTGAGTAGCGCACCACATGCAAAGCACGGGGGCGCTAGCGCTGGAATTAAAAAAACTCCCCACCGTTAGATCAAAAGATCTAATAATAATGATAAATCATTAATTAATCAGAATTAAATTCTGTTATAGAAAGATTTTCCAATCTTGTTAAAAACAAGAAGATTGCCTTCTGTAAAACAGAAGCCCTAGGATCAAAGATCCAATGGTGGGAAACATCCCCAAATCAATCAGAGAAACATCTCTTTAACCGATTCAACAAATCAGCTTGCCCTATATAAAGGCCCCAAGACTTCAAGTCTCATACAGAGAAACCCTCCCCCCCATAAACTTTGAAAAAAACTCTAAGAAAAAGAGCAAGCTCTTGCAAGAAGATTTTTCTTCAAGGTAAGAATGAAGGATGATGAACACAGAGATGAAATCATCTCATGATTAAGAAAGAAAAATTTATTTCTTTAAAAAGATCATAGATCTACAAGACAAAAAGTCTTTCACAAAAAAGATCAAAAGATCTCATCATAAGATAAAAGAAGAACATAATTCTTCTCACAGATTATGGATCTATAAAGGTAAAGCCTTTCATCAACATAAGAGATTGGAAATATCTCCTGCAAAAATAAGAACTGTTGTTCTTAGATCTTGAGACAAAGTCTCTTTTAAGGAACATAAATTTGTTTCCCAGATCATAAAATTGATCAGATGCGCTTTGCGCTCTTGAACCGCGCTTCTGCGCTCTTAAACCGCGCTTCTGCGCTCTCTGGACTGGCGCTCAGCGCCAAATGCGCCACGTGTCAACCACGTATGCGCCAAGTGACAACTTGCGCTTTGCGCTTCTGAAATAGCGCACTGCGCTCATGGGCTGGCGCTCAGCACCAAGCGCACTACGTGTCATTCATGTGTGCGCCACTGAATTAATAGCGCAATGCGCTCATATATTAGCGCAATGCGCTCATCATCTGGCGCTCAGCGCTAAGCGCGCCACGTGTCACTCACGTGTGCGCTACTCAGCAGAAGCGCACTACGCTCTTTGACTGGCGCCAAGCGCACCACGTGTCCCTCACGTGAGCGCTGACAGAACATAAATTGTTCTTTAATAAGCCCAAAGCTCTGATGAATGCTCAGCATTCAATAAAAGACAAAGACATTATCAAGATATAAATCAATGCTCAGTATTGCTAAAAGGGCCAAGCCCAAATAAAGGCTCAACAGCCCAAAATAAAATGTTAAACATTTTAACCTGATTGGACTTAGCCCAATATTGGCCATAAGCCCTCAACTTATATTAATTGAGCTCATCTGCTCATAAATATTTTAACAGATCTTAGCCCCAAATTGGACTGCAGATCTTTCAACCAACTCACATTGGTTCAAGGGTACATCTCTTCACTCCTCTGATATATGTCATTGTAATCCTTCAACGTCTTCAGAGAGGTGACGGGTCCCGACAACCAGCAAATCTTACAGACTATGATGTCTCTAAACTTGGATTGTGGGGTCCATAAACTCATGGATTATGATGTCCTTAACCTTGACTGTGATGTCTTTAAACTCACGGACTATGATGTCCTTAACCTTGGACCACCATGTCCTTAAACTGGTAATGGACCACCATTTCCTTAAACTAAACAATAGAGCCCAAATGCTCTTTTGTTGGATCTAAACGATCCTGTTAAGTTGATCTTAGTCTAAAATTATACTAACGTATCCTTAACAAACGTTTAAGTTGATCTTAGCCTCAAATGAGACTAACGTATCCTTAAACACAACCCCAAACCCAAATCTAAGAAGATACGGATTTGGACTAATCCACGCCCTACGGGCGACAACATAAATTAGTCTCTGTATACAATCCACAGGCAACCAACAAACAAACAAACACCCACGACACGAAGTGACCATCTGGAGAAGGAGAGAGTTTTTACCGCGACGCGTAGCGTAATTAACTGTTGGGGCTTACGCCTGCAGGAAAGAGCGTCCCCACAATCAAAAACCCCTCAAAGAGGGGGAATCTGACGAAGTCTGCTACATCGGCCGCATCCGTTTAAACCTTCGATACACGGTGCCATAAATCAACTTGGAATCTTCGGAGAGGTGGACGGATAGCACCAATTAGCATCTGCCCTCGGAATTCAGGCACTGACGTCCCAACATCCCGGTCGCGTCTTCCTGCAGTGAACAGTAAGCTAAAAGAAAAGAGAATTTAATTCTCTAGAGAAAAGAAGATCTCCTCAAAAAGAAAGAGAAATCTTAGGTAAGGGAAAGAAAAGAAACACAGAGAACATCTTGCCTCTTCTTTGCCTCCACAAGAGTTGAACTCTTCTAAAAAGAACTTAGTTCTTCCTCTGGTTGAGATCTGCAGAAGCAGATCTTCCCACAAGTTGAGAATTTAATTCTCATCGGGGAGATTCTGTTATGTAGATTCAAACTTAGGGGAAAGAACTAAGTTCAAAGAATTTAATTCTTAGAAGAACATATAGGAATCTAATTCCTCTAGTAAAACTAGGTTTTAACCCTATATAAAAATTTAATTCTTATAAAACAATGGGCTTGAAGGTCTCAAAACTTAAGATCTCCATACACGTAGAAAGATTAGAATTCAACATGATAATGGCATATCACGTGCTCCCACGTGAGCACCCTTGATGAACAAAAGGGAACAACTGAGAGCAGGTCACGTGATCCCACGTGACCCCCTAAAAGTGCTTAGCACTTCCAAAAGAAAAAGGGTATAAACCCAAAGACAGTTACAACTTTTTGGCTCCTCACATGATCCCATGTGACCCCCTAAAAGTGCTTAGCACTTCCAAAAGAAAAAGGGTATAAACCCAAAGACAGTTACCACTTGTTTGGCTCCTCACGTGATCCCACGTGACCCCCTAAAAGTGCTTAGCACTTCCAAAAGAAAAAGGGTATAAACCCTAAGACAGTTACCACTTTTTTGGCGCCTCACGTGATCCCACGTGACCCCCTAAAAGTGCTTAGCACTTCCAAAAGAAAAAGGGAATAAACCCAAGATAGTTCACATTTTTGGGGGCGCCTCACGTGATCCCACGTGACCCCCAATAGGGCTTAGCATTTATGAAAGGAACAAGGGAATAATGCCAAAGAAGCAGCGCCAACTTTTAAGCGCCTCACGTGCCACACGTGAGCGCCCCAGATTTCAGTGTTTAACACTGTTTTAAGGCTGCACGTGGAGGCACGTGAGCGCTGAGCATACATTAGCGTTTAACACTATAAGGAACCAACTTTAACCACAAATCAGTTAAGTTCCCCCTGAGATTAAATCTCCAAGCAAACCGAGCCTCTATGCTCAGAACTGACAACTGCTCGATTTGGGATTTGGTTCAAGGGTACATCTCTCCACACCTCTGATACCTGTCGTTGTAATCTTTCAACGTCTTCAGAGAGGTGGAGGGTCCCAATGACCAATAACTCTTGGCACACCCCCAAATCAATGAGCCAAAACAACATGGACTATGATGTCCTTAAACCCAATGGACCGCAACTTCCCTAAACTAAACTCTATGAACTATGATGTCCTTAAACATGGACTATGATGTCCTTAAACCTACATGGACTATGATGTCCTTAAACCCAATGGACCGCAACGTCCCTAAACTAAACTTTATGGACTATGATGTCCTTAAACATGGACTATGATGTCCTTAAACCTACATGGACTATGATGTCCTTAAACCCAACGAACCGAAACGTCCCTAAACTAAACTCTATGGACTATGATATCCTTAAACCCAACGGACCGCAACGTCCCTAAACTAAAACAATATAGCCTAAATGCACTTTTGTTAGATCTGAATGATCCCAAAATCCTGTTGAGTGGATCTTAGTCTAAAATTAGACTAACGTATTCTCAACAACCGTCTAAGTTTGATCTTAATCTCAAACGAGATTAACGATCTTTAAATCAAACAAACCCAAATCTAAGAAAATACGGATTTGGACTAATCCCCGCCCTACGGGCGACAACACAAATTAGTCTCCGTATACAATCCATG
Organism: Agapanthus africanus; assembly: GCA_030015575.1. Lineage (NCBI taxonomy): Eukaryota > Viridiplantae > Streptophyta > Magnoliopsida > Asparagales > Amaryllidaceae > Agapanthus > Agapanthus africanus. Next base: position 634,037,361 of record JASDDO010000031.1, on the reverse strand, counting down.
GGCAACCAAAAATAAAACAAACACACACGACACGAAGTGAACATCTGGAGCAGGAGAAACTGGTTATCACTACGCGGTAACGTAATTAACTGCAGGGGCTTGTGCCTGCAGGGAAGAGCGTCCCCACAATAAAAAAAACCTCGCTAACGAGGGGGAATCTGACGAAGTCTGCTACAACGGCCGCATATGTTTAAACCTTCAATACATGGTACCATAAATTAACTTGGCATCTTCGGAAAGGTAGACAGATAAATCCAAAAAGCATCTGCCCCCCCCCCCAAATTCAGGCAAGACGTTTGTCTTCCCGGTTTCCGGCGGTAAACAGTGGTTTTAAAGAAAACTGAGTAATCTATAATAACATAAACTTTTGCTCAAGAGATCACTCCCTGTGAAGGTATCTAGGCTCTTGCATCCTCGAATAAGGTGTGGGATATTCATGATCGAATACCGCTATGCAAAGCGAAAGAATACGACTATAGTTTTTTGAAAATTTGTTCTAACAATATCTTTTAGGTTTATTTTTCCTTGCATTAATCAAAATTAATGCGGTCCTATCAATTAATACCTATCACACCAGAAAAGAATGAAAATAAAATGTAAATATATGACATCCGCATTCGCCATGGGGCCCCGTCATGCACCGTTAGGTTACTTAACTAACGGCAGAGCGGGGGCTGGACTAGTGCGGATGCAAAATATATACATTTATTTTTCTATATATAAGTGTATGGTCATCTCAGGCATGATATAAGTAATATCACAGGTAATCGATAAGCAATAAGGAAAAGCGGATAATCTAACAGCCCCGGGTTTCATTCGAGCCACAAATAAAACCCGACGTTCCCCGGTCGTGTAGATAGCCTGTACAATGTAAAACCAATACCCCTACGAGCGTGGCAAGTTACCCGCCAATTCCAGAAGAGAGGCAACCCCAATCAACAAAGTGAATGGGCCACCCGGCACTTCACGAAATCCGGTAACTTGAGCACTCCACCGTGGGTCACCCTATACCTCTTACGAGTGCGGTGAATAGCCCGCTAATTCTAGAGTAAGGCACCTCGGTCTCAACACCATGAGATAAAGGCTCGTTGCCCTCTAGAATCTGTCTACTCGAGCACTCCACCGTGGGGTCATCCTAGTACAGAAAAGAAAAATATATACAGTTGTGATATCGACCTCAATCCGGTCGTGCCCCAATAAAAGAATATAAAACCAGACAAAAATGGCAGTCCACATGTCGTACGCTCATCCCGCAATAAAGAATATACAAATGAATCAAAACTGTACAACAAACATTGCACTAAAGGCTATCCATCTTGACAATCCATCAAAACCATCATAAAGATATCACAAGCAACATCACAGATAAACAAGATGCATGTAACCCCTTCTAATCGACGTATAGAAATTAGAAGACGTTAAACAACACATATACGCATCACAAAAGCAAGTAAAGAAAACCTTGACGTTATAATTCCGCGCACAATTAGCGAACAATAACAATTTTACAACACTTGAAAATTCAGTAAGCTAAAGTCCCAAAAACATTCTTTTTAAGCCAATCCGGGAGTCGAAATGAACTCGAAACCTGCCCAAATCTTCACGGAGGTGAAGATCATAAAATTAACTGTCGGATTAGGGGCCTAAGGGGGTAACCACACCCACGGGCCACCACAAGGTGGCCCCAAGGGGGTGGCGGACCCGAGAGCAACTAGAAGGGGTGCTCCTGGGTCCCCACCCCCCAAGGCCGCCTTGTGGTGGTCTTGGAGGGTGGGCCCGACCTTCGGTCCCCCTCGGGGTATCCCTGGGGTGTCCAAGCTTCACCCCACGGCTTCTCGATTCAAACCGTGAGCCCGTGGGGTGTGCAAACATGTCAAAACTTCAATTTTAGGGAATGTTTTTGTCGGCAGTTCGTGCGTGACAAAAATGGCGGATTTCTAATGTCGCTACAAGTTATCTAAGGCTTATGGAATGGCTCTGATACCATGTTAACCGATTTCGCACACTCTACTGGGTTTGTAGAGAGGTGGAATTTTAAAAAAATAATTTTAAGGCATGCAACACCAACTATAACCCCAAGAACTACCGTAAGCCCTAGATAACAAAAACTAACATAAGTTCTAATCTACTATGAATAGATTTATACCTATGTGATCAAGTCATTAGGGTCTTCTTAATCTCGTTCTTAAGCTCCTCTTCAGTCAGGATCGAGATTGGTCGTCGGCCTCCTTGTGTCGAAGACGATCCACCCGAGAGTCTATGGTTCAAGCTCCATCCTCAAAAATGAGGTAACTAAAGTACCTAGTTTGCTAATCTAGGTAACTTAGAAAATGTAAAGTGTTAATTAGATTAGATTATCTCACAAACACTATGTTTCTCAATTCATGAGAGAATGAGAGTTTGAGGAAGAAGAAGAGCTCAAAGGAGGAAAGAGAATGGCAAGTATAGAATGAAGTGAAGAATGGCTAAAGTCTAAAAAATATCAAGCATTTCATTTTCAATGTAAATATTGTAAGCATGCTTGAATAGTCATCACAAATGAATGAATAAAATAACTAGCCAGGCTTCAAACCATGTTTTAATACACCTCATCCCCCCCACCTCATTATCTATTTTAAACAAGTAGATTAACACAAAATAAGGTGTCTTCTTCTAAAAGCACTCTAGTGTAAATACAAGAATACCCTCACCGTATATACATGCCCGTATTCGTACTATAAAAAATACGAATACCAAGAGATAAAATAATCCAATAATATAATACTAGATTATTATTAAATCAATACTTGATTCAATAATGTGGCTTAATCTTAAGCCCGCTAGTATTATCCGTCCGAACAAAATACATGTAGCTAGTACACACATATGATCGGAACCATGCACGTATAACCATACGGACTCTATATCGTTTCGCCTGAACCAGGAAAACCCTCTGTATGGAACTCTAAAGACTCGACAGTATGCTGGCAGTGGGTTTAACCATAAGCACGTCAGTGGCACTAGCTGTACGTTACGGATACCCAGGCACCTGTCGAAAAGAAGGCTGACGAGCAAACTCATCTGAACTCCTACTGAGCCTATCCGGGACAATCTCCGTACAATCTAGTCTGTTCATCTGAGAGTATCGCATGCCGGGTCTAGGGGTGGAAAACGCCAGACCTTTAATAACCTGACAAGTCATACCGATGTGGCTCAAGACTATCCGAGAATCTACTGATCTAACTATCAGTAATTCTCAACGGCCCTGGCCAGAGACTTATAGTGTTGGCCAACCGAACACAGCGCGACATCGACTCTCTATACCGGGAGAGACGAATCCCCAACAATCGCTCACTGCCTCCATGTAGCTCAGGACTGTATCCAACTAAAACCTATTTGCACGACTCAGTAGAGCCGTGGTAGGGTAGTAATCAAAGCACAGTGAGAACTCATACGAGACAAATGACGATCTTAGGTCGATAGACTATTTGTACTTATGTCACCAAAGAACTGCTATCTGACGATTGATATAATACCATCTAGTCAGTTCTCGACGAGTCTGTCCAGTGTACTCACCCCCAGTGAGCACCTGTATATGATCTTAGGTGCCAAAGATCAATGGCTGTGGGACCAACCATCATCCCTCGTCGGGGTCTAGAAACGTATACACCAGTCTACTCCGGAGTATCGATACCCTGTTTCGATTTTCTCATAACTAGGGACATTTAAGGATGTGCTTATGGACTATCCAGCCCCCACATGTATGATCGCCATCATAACGCCGGTAGTCAAGCAATAATCCTACAGGCTTTATCAACATATATTAACGATATGTAATAATAAGTAAAACATATGCACATGTAAGATAAAGACAAACCAAATAGCATACTATCATATCGAACAAGATTGTCCTGTACATACATATGTCCAAGCATCCACTACACACAAACACACTAATGGCCTCTAGGGCATATATATCCAACAATGCACTTGACTGTTACTTCTAACCATTTGCCTGTAACTTCTAATTAGTTGCTTATAACTTGTAAGCAGTTTTCTGTAAGTTCTAAGCAATTACATGTAAGTTGTAAGAACTTACCTGTAACTTGCAAACAGTTTCATGTAATTTCTAAGCAGTTGGTTGTAATTCTAACCACTTACTTGTAACTTCTAATTAGTTGCCTGTAACTTTTGATATGTTGTCTGTGACCTCTAATAAATTGCCTGTAATATCGGTTATATAAAAATGATAACATCAACAAAAATATCATTCATATCACAGTATCGATCAATATCGGCTATATAAAACTGATAATATCAACAAAAATATCATTCATATCACAGTATCGGCCAATATCGGCTATATAAAACAAATAACATCAACAAACATATCATTTATATCACAATATCGGCCAATATCGGTGATATTAAAGTAAATACGTCAACAATTTTTTACATTCATTAGACAAACCTGTAATATATAAGTAATTTGTCATTCTTACTCAAAACAAGTAATAATATTGGTGAACATCGGCTAAATACAAATAGATGAATACATATACGAATAACTGAACTTCGGACAAACAAAAATTGAAATAATATCAAGCCATTTTTTCTTCGTTCGCCAATAGAATTTGGGCCATAAGTATCGGCCGCCACTGCATCGACCATTTTCTTTCCAGGGCATCCGGAATCCGCCGACCCTCGATCAATGCCTTCATGAATAATTATACGAACACGCCGCAATCATCACTGTTAACTAACAATATTAACAAACACATATTATTATAACCCTTAACAATCAAAAATGTTAAAAAAACATGTAAAGAAAATACTGCTTACGAATTCTTTTGTATCGGGTAAGGGACACTAGTAAAGTTGAATGCATTAAAAACCCCATGATTGTCAAATTTCTTTGCCCCAAAATTTAATATGTACCGCAAATATAGCCTAGCCCCCTCCTTCCAATGGGGGTCATGAACAAGTGAAGAATAATGCCGCAATTCCTTTTCGGCAAAGTCCATAACGAGCAACGTTCAATGAAAGTTATGATATATCGGAGTCATAATACGAGTAGAGCGGGAATATCATGGATCGTCAACATATATGTTCTATTCGCTACTATTCATATGCATCTTTTCGAAGTCATGAGTATCAACAATCATGCCCTGCCATAAGTATTTAACTTGTTAATAAATTGATGAATGTAATCAGGAGAACCGGATAAGATGAGTAGGTATTACCATTATCCATGGCCCCACGAAGACAAATGGAGGTAATAGTGCGGCAAGGACCAAAAACTTCATCAAGTTATCTGCCAACTTGACAAAAGAGTCCATCACGTATAAAGAGTTTACATATTTATAAGGTGCATGCAACTTCTAATAAGTTGACTGCAAATTCTAATAAGTTGATTATAACATTTATTAAGTTGCTTGTAACATCTATTGAGTTGCCTGTAACATCTATAACAATTATCTGTAATTTCTAATAAGTTGCATGTAACTTCTAATAAGTTGCATGTAACATCTATAAAAGTTGCTTGTAATTTCTAAGCAGTTGCATGTAACCTCTAATAAGTTATCTGATAAGTTATTTGTAACTTCTATAGCAATTGCCTGTAATCTCTAATAAATTGCATGTAACCTCTAAAACGTACAATATCTCCCACCTGCTGCCCAGTTATGAAATCAAAGAGTTCGAAGCAGAAAATCGAAACGTGGTTAGTACGGTCCAAAGGTATTGCCTTCGACGAAATACGCTCCTTCAAAAAAGCGTCGACGGCATCCTTATGCATCTTCCCGAGCTAATCGATGTATTCTATTACGGGATAAGCAACAAATGTCCCATCCCCGTAAACCTTTGTCCACATGCCTGCAGACAACGAAAAGAGTTTCGGTTAAGACACTAAAGGGTATTGCATATAACATTTAGACAATTTCCACACATAAGAATTATAGTTTACATGGATAGTATTGATACATAAAGAATTATAGTTTACAAGCAATAAACCACACAGTATGATAATTTCACAACTGTTTCCCACCTAGAGACTTAGGATCTTCCACATTTTATGGCGTATCTCCCTGTAATAGCCGAAGGACTTATGCATCTCGGTCAATGCCTCGGCCGCGGTGATAGCACATGCCTTGTCGACGGTGCCGTCGGCGCTAGAAATTTCAATCACAATTTGGGACTCCGCATTCCCCATGTTCCTTTTTTTCCCGCGACCTATATCTTCGAAATTTTCGCAGCCACGTACTCGTCCTCAATTAGATGCCTAGACGGATTTTGGCCCCGTCTATTCTTCACACGTCTTTCAAGACTCTTGGTGATAGACTTAAAGGCGACCGCTTTCCTCCTGATTGCATATACAAGGGTGACCGCGAAAGACTGCAACACATCATCAGCACCCTCAATAATGGGCTCCTCAATAGCAGCACAAATGTTTCCCTCATTAGAAGCAGTCGCAACTACTTCCTCCTCAATCTGAGCAACCACCGGGGATACAATAACCGCCAAATTGTCATCGAAACTGCCAACAGAACCGCCAAATTTGTCTCCATCCTCAGTCTCCTCCTTTTCTTCTTCTACCTCATCCATTTCGTCTCTCTCCTCCTCCTCCTCCTCTACCTTATCCACTTCCTGCCCTTCACTGGCCTAGAATTGGCAAACTCTTAGCATCCTAACCATAGAGTCTGCTGCGCAGATGTTGAATCTCGGCTTCCGCTACCTCCAATGCCGCCTTCCGCTTGGAAAGGAGCGTTTTATAATGCAACTCTTTTTTCGCACAAACATTCTTTCAATGCGTCGCTTGTGTTTCAAAGGACATGCCCTTCACATTGTCCTTATCATCTGGCTTCTCAACAAATCGTTCCTTCAGAATCTGCACCAATGAAGACCACAATATATTATAATCAAGTTATTAAAGCTTACAGACAACTTATTAGAGATTACAAGCAACTGCTTAAAAGTTACATGCAACTTATTAGAGATTACTGGCAACTGCTTAGAAGTTATAGACAAGTGCTTACAAGTTACAGACAACTCCTTAAAGCTTACAGGAAACCGCTTAGCAGTTATAGGCAATTTCTTAGAAGTTACAGGTAAATACCTATATATATACAAGAAACTTTTTTAATGTAAATAGAGAATATACAACTTACCGATGCAGTTGGTGTGTTATCGTCTTCACTGCTCTTCTCTTATAATATAGAAGCAGAGGATCAACGGAATGTTTTGACGTATCCGCGTCCCCCGTTGGCATAAAAATGGACCTTTTCTCTTCATTGCCTTCTCCAATCTCGACATTTTCAAATATGTACTGAATTCCCACCAACATAGGGCCGGTTTGTTGGCGTCTATGTATGTCGGTTGCCTCAAACCCGTGATGGTATAAAACTATAGCTACAAACAAATATACATCACACTCGCATTATTAATATTAAATAATCAAAACATATTTACCAACAATATTAATTTATGTAGTTTATACTTTGCGTACAAATATAATATAATCTCTATAATAGTTTGCATATACTTACGGTGAGAAGGGTTTGATACCCGGGCAACTGTGTAGAGCCAGTATTCGAGCTAAGCTTAGTCATGACACCGTTCATTATCATCTTGTGTACCGCTTTGGCCCAGTTCACACTCGACATTACCGATAGCTCAACATATAGAAAAGCATCTCTAGGGACGGTCGGGGACGTGACGGGTATCCGAAATAAAGAAAGCTGATAAAGAATTAGCAAAGATACGAAATAGTCCATCACTTTTGGAGTTCGATCCTTCACAGTCCGCTCCAAAGCAGCCTCCAATATTGTGATTTACATCCTTTCACCCTTCTCTACGATAAAGTACTTCTCTCGAAACTGGGTGATATCACGGTTAGTCTCAATAACTTTGCCTTCGGCAAGATGATGTGCTAGCTAATCTAATCAACGGTAAATTTATGTGTGGCGTCTCCAGAAGAGAACTCTTTAGTGCATCGATCATAGCAACAGATAAGCCTATATAAGATAGGCCTATCTTGATCCAAAATTGGCAGCTTCATATAATAGCGGAACGGAGTTTTATTTAGCCTCCGTATCTGGTGCGAGTGAATGTATGCCTTCAACCTCTGAATGAACCTGTTGTAGCTAGCGACGTCGACATACGTCCAAATGGCGGGCGTATCTCCATATTTTCTTCTGCGAAAAATCAAATTTAAATATTAAATCATAGCTATCAATTTTTTAAACTAAAAATTATAGGCAACTGTTTAGAAATTACAGGCAACTGCTCACAAGTTACATGCAAGTTCTTACAAGTTACATGCAGCTGTTTAGATATCACATGCAACTTTTATAAAAGTTACAGGCAATTACTTAGATGTTACATGCAAATAATTTTCCTGTATTATATTGCCAACAACAAATGAAAATAAGCACCTGCTTGTAACATCTATAAAGTTGCCTGTAAGTTGTAAGCAGTTGCCTACAACATGTAGGCAATTTTGGTACATATTACAGGAAACACTATAGATGTTATAGGAAAGTTTATAGATGTTACATGCAACTGCTCATTTTCATGCATCATCCAAGCGCTTGACTGTAATATTGAATCATTTGCATATAATATCCTAAACACTATAGATGTTATAGGAAAGTTTATAGATGTTACATGCAACTGCTCATTTTCATGCATCATCCAAGCACTTGACTGTAATATTGAATCATTTGCATATAATATCCTAATAACAAAAAATAGCGTGATGAAAATAAGAATTTAAGCAATTTTACCTATAATACTATAATACAAGCAAGTTCTCATTTTTTATTTTCATGCATCATCTAAACAATCCACTGTAATATCCAATTTTATGAACCCAAAAATCAAGCATCGACGAGATATTCACATTTTTTTAGAAAAGAAACAATTTCGAATTGTAATGTAAGATTACCAGAAATGGTATCAATTTTACCTAATTTGTATCTCGGTCCTTATCGATTCCTCGGCCACTATCGATTTATCCAACATCGTCAATTCCAATTCTGGAGCCACCGATTTAGTCGACGTCTTTTTTACCAATTTCAAGGCCAATGTCGATTAAGCCGTCTTATCCTTTGATTTAGGAGCTATTCTGCAGAGAGTGATGGTGATGAAACGGTTTTCGTGACAGAGAAGGGGGTCTAAGAGGCCGATGAGAAAGCGGTGACGGTCCGGAGTTTTGATGTCGACTTGGGGCCGACGAGAGGACGGGCGGGGCTCTAGAGTTAGGGTTTTCGACAACGAGAGGTGATTTGGGACGAGAAGTTTTTGTGTCGACTTGGGGAGGTGGGGTTGCGACGAGGGCGACAAAGGCAGGGTCAACGACGACGAAGAGAGGAGTGGGTTCTTTGAATTAGCGAGAGAGAGAAAGAGAAAATTTTGAATGGGGGTATTTTCGTCCATCCACCAAAATAATATACACGTGCCTTACTTGGCATTGTGCAATGGGTGTTTAGACCAAGATTCTAAACAGTAAGCCCCTTCTTCCTCCTATTTAGAAAATATAAAGGGCTTTTTGACAGGTTTTTCTTCGGCCGGAGGCTTTTTGACAATTTACCCAAAAAAAAGACACTGCTTATCTTTGCAGCCTTAAGTTCAGTTGACAATACCACATGGTGGCCAGATCTACTCATTCACTTAAAATACAATTATCATAAATACATTACACAAAGCAATTACTATATTAGACATAAATTATGTTTAGTTAACTAAAAAAACAACATTAACATAAATATGTATCACATTCATCTCCTAGATCTCAAACTCATTTAATTAGTGTTTGTGAAGCTTCTCTCCCCCTAAAGTAACACAATTAGTACTAATATATTGACTATAACAGTTTCAAATATTTAAATACAAAATCTTTTTTTATAAGTAAATGAATGAGTTTCAGCTCTATAGATCTCGAACACTTGGGAGATGCGAACCTTCACTCCCCAAAAAATACTCCCATCTCTTAATTAATCATACAATTCTCTAGCTTACTGAACAGATTACATATATATTTGTTCCTATGATTCCTATAATATTATAAATTTTTTTCTTGGATTTTATTGGGTAGTAAACTAGTAAATATAAAAGGGTGACTCGTGAATGAGTGAGAGACTCCCTCTTTTGTTCTCTTCTGCTCTTGGCTGCCATTTGCTCCTCAGTAGAAAAGAGCAAGAAAAGTCTCACTTTTTATATAAGTTTCATAAGAAAAGAAAGAAATGTTGAGATAATTGAGCTCCTGAGCTTGCTGAGGTCCTGTTTGCAATCAAGTTGTGATTTTTCTGGTAATTTCTTGGATTTTAATCAAAACCCATCTGTTAGTTTTTTGATTCTGTGTTCTTCTTTGCTCATGCAAATAGTTGAATTTATAGTACCATTGAAACCCAAAATGGTTTCACACTGAGGCAGCTTAAAAAAATTCTCCTCTGCTTGTTTGCTTTTTCTTTTAATTTTGTGTCACTTTTTTCTACCAGTTTATGATTTTTGATGGGACCACTGTGTGGCTATTAAATTTAACTGTTTCTTCTTCTTCCCCCTTTCTCTTATCATGACAGCCAATCTCTCCATTCCTTCTGCTATGATCTTTTTGTTCATAGATTTAGCAATTCGTGAATTGGGTTTCTCTTTAATTCTCAATTAAAGGAGCAGCCTTGCTCCATTCCCTTATTCTTGCCAATTTGGTGAAGAATTGGGCTGTCTTTGATAACCATCAAGTTATTTTGGGGAATCCTTGATGTGGGATTCTATTGAATTGAGCTCATTGTACTAAATTTCGATTTGGGTTCCTACTGATTTTCCACATTTGAGTGGAAATTTTCGAACTTGTGCAAGTTCATTATAGGATTTTGTTGATTTGGGTTATCTTTGGAAATTCCACATTGAATTGAGCTCATTGTTGCAAAATTTTGTTTGGGTTTTCTAGTTTGTACAAGTTCAATATAGGATTGGCTTGATTTGGGCATCTCAATGTCGAGGCCGCTATATCGAGGGCTCTCCGGCGGCGGCGGCCATATAACTAATCTCAACGCACACGAGATGTTCGATGAAGATCTCAAGGCAAAAGATTTCTCTAACAATGGATTCGGGCACGATCTATTAAGCCCAATGGCTCCCTATAAAACCAAGCAAAGCCTCACCCTTTCTCTTCTCAAGCTCGGCCTCGCTATCATTATCCTTGCTGCTCTCTCGGGCTCGTTTTATTTTACGATATCGAATTCAACAAATTCCCAAGTTAGTATCCATCGAAGCTATCGGAGACTTCAAGAGCAGCTCGTTGCCGATCTTGCGGATATAGGAGAGATCTCACTTGGTACATCGAAGTTGAAAGATTTGGATTTTTGCGCGTTGGAGTATGAGAATTATGTGCCTTGTTACTATAATGTATCGGAGAATGTGGATTCCGTTGAGCAGTCGGATGTTATAGTTGAATATGAGCGCCAATGTGCTCGGGGTCAAGACAAGGGGCCCGCTTGTTTGGTTTTGCCGCCGAAGAATTATAGGATTCCGTTGAGGTGGCCAACGGGGAGGGACTTTATTTGGAAGGAGAATGTGAAGATCACTGGGCAAGAATTTTCATCGGGTAGTTTAACAAAGAGGTATAATTTGTATCTCTTTTGTTGGTTTGTTTAAGTAGCAAGAGTAATATTAATATGGATTAATTGCAGAAAAGCCACCTTTGTTTCAATTGTAAAGCACTTGTACCCCCTCAGGTGATTCATTAGCTCAAATGAGCAGAACCCTTCAAAACATTCAAATTTAACTCTAAACAACTCAAATATTGTTTAATTTAGTCATGAGAACTTGGTAGTGTTGTTTAGAGTAGAATTTGACTGCTCTTTTTTCGAGTTTTGATCAATGAACCGAGGGGGTGATCGTCTTAATAAATCATATCAGAAAATATAATTGCTATATAGGGTAAACTACATGGGGATTATGTGCAGCGAACCCTATTAATATTGTTTAGTTTTTGGGTTTATATGAATCTTTTTCTTGTTATAGGATGATGGTGGAAGAGGAACAGATCTCTTTTCGATCGGATTCACTTATGGTCGATGGAGTCGAAGACTATTCTCATCAGATAGCAGAAATGGTAGGGCTCAGAAATGAGTCGAACTTCAATGAGGCTGGGGTGAGTGTTTCTTTTTATTCAGTAACTTTAGTTAGATTTGAAACTCGAATATCAGTATAGTGAATATATATTAACATGTCTCGCAAGTCTAAATTTCAGCAAACTATCCTTGACTATCGCTGTTTTCAGTAGAATAACTTAAAGTTTTTGTTTGTCAATGACAATAAACTTGCTTAAACTTTGATTCTAAGGTTTTCAATTAAGGTGCTCTTTAAGGGAAGCTTACTGCACCAAACAAACTTTTAGGTAGCTTAGTGAAAAACAACAATGAGATATCACTTAAATTATGAAATGTTAAGCATTAAACAAATAGAAGTTAGAGATGTCCAAGAAGCATCTTTATAAAAAAAATTCAGAAATGAGAATGACCCGTAGAATAGTTACACGGCTAAGTCGTCCATCATCGTCCACATTTGCATCGCTGTTTTATCTGTTAAAACAATATCGTTATTTAATTTCATCATAATGTTGCAGGTGAGGACAGTCTTAGATATAGGATGTGGCTTTGGCAGCTTAGGAGCACATCTTTTCCAGAAGCAGATTCTAACAATGTGCATCGCAAACTATGAGCCCTCAGGCAGTCAAGTTCAACTCACTCTCGAGAGAGGTCTTCCTGCAATGGTTGGTTCATTTGCATCAAAACAGTTACCGTTTCCTTACCTCTCTTTCGATATGATACACTGTGCAAGATGTGGAATCGATTGGGAGAAAAACGGTGTGTTTTTTTACTTCTATACTTTATACCCTTTTAAAAATTTGTAATTAACAAGAGATATGCCCATGACTGCTATGTTACCAATTCAATAATTGAATGCCAGACAACTAGATAATCATGACTGCTACCTTACTTCTATAGGATGTGACTTGTTTTGATCTGTATTCTTTTCTTACCTATTAATCTTGAGAAATAAGGTTATTGTGATTTGTGATTATATACTGATAGCTTTCTCACTTTAAATTATATAATATAATTATTTGGTGAGTAGGTGCTGCATTTCTTTAAACTGTTACAGCTACTAACTGCTAATTAAAACATACAATCACCACCGTGGCAAAGTCGAAGTTGCTTATCTCGGCAAGGCATTGTTAGGAGATACTCGTGGCAAGTTACTTTTTTAAGGATGTTTCATAACTGACCCTTTTGGCTTATGTAAATGCGCCATGTCCAATTGCTATCTTGTTCAGATATAAATAACCATAGGAAAAAATGATGCATGCATCTTTATTACATGTGCTTCATATGTTAAAATTTCTGGTCTTGAAGATGACCGCAATGAAACTTATGGCTTTAGTTACTGACCTCAGATCAAGCGAATTCTCTTCCGATATATCACGTGTTCAATCGTACATTAAAATGTCGTGCTCTGCTGGGAATTCTTATCCAAATTAATTTTATTGTAACTACTTTAATGGTTATACCCTTAGTTAAAGTTCATTTTTAAATGTTTTGTAAAATGAAAATTCTTTTAAACGAGAAGTTGATCTAATAGTTCATATGAAAGTTTTCCTGGAATATGGGTCGGAAATTTACTAGTACTGTTACGAGGCTATTACACTAAATTGTAAATTGTTTTAGAGTTGAACTTAATTCTATTTTCAGTATGAAATTATAATAGGATGCCAAAGATCTTTCTGGCAAGCATCTTTTCAATTGCTTACCGCACTTGGATAAATTGTGCAGATGGTATCTTCTTGTTTGAAGTGGACAGACTTTTACGACCTGGAGGCTACTTTGTATGGACTTCAATTACCATCACTCACAGATCTCTACGCAGCAAAGAAAATCAAAAGAAGTGGACGCAAATTCGCGATTTCGCTGAGAAACTCTGCTGGGATATGCTGTCACAACAAGATGAAACAATCATTTGGAAGAAAACCAGTAAAAAGAAATGCTACAGTTCTAGGTATGGAATTTAATCTAAAATGTATTTTACGACAATCAAATGCTCTACTTTTCTTTCATCATATATATATTTATATAATTTTGCGTGTTTTTGTATAGGAAATCTGGCCCCCAGATATGTGGTAAGAGTCATGACACTGAATCTCCATATTATCAACCGCTTGGTCCATGCATAGTTGGGACCCGAAGCCCGAGATGGATTTCTATTGAAGATCGAACGCCTTGGCCATCTCGGGCTAATCAAAACTCAACTGAACTTGCAATTCATGGTAATTTTATGATCCTTTGTTAAATTTATATACTCTTCTTAGAGTCCCTACCCAAAACTCCGAAGCAACACGCCTCATAGATTGAATGCTCTTTTTCTAAGGTATAAATTTAATTGTCCTTTTCTTAAAAGTGTGGTTAGTGTGATGTGATCCGGCATTTCTCTGGTACCATCGTAAGATCCTTGCACTGAATGAAGACTCAAAAGTTGTCGTTATATTGTCAAAAAACACTTAACCCGGTAGCTTAAGCGGTTGGGTTGTGGGATAACATTGTATACCAACCTAACATAGCACTCAACACTTCCCCTCACATGGCCTTTAGCCCACGTGGAAAGGTCTCAGCAGAAACTCTCACTTGAGAAGGTAGAACAAATGGTGTAAATAAATATATTTATAAATCGATAATAATAATGTGTAAACCCTTGGACCTCTTTAGACCTGGTGCACTATACCTAGTCAAGAACCACTTTACCCAAAAGCTTAAGCTAACTAGCAGTGGAATAGCAATGTATATCAAGCTACTATAACAGTTAACATATATTCTGACAAATTTTAAATGATTTTTCTGCAAATCATTCATATATATATATATACCGTTTCACATATTTTATAAGTATTCACTTTATTGTGGCCTTCATCAGGTTTGCACTCAGAGGACTTAGCTGAGGATGCATTAAATTGGAACGCCGCCGTTCACAACTATTGGTCCCTTATTTCGCCGCTGATTTTCTCAGACCATCCAAAGAGGCCTGGTGATGAAGATCCGTCCCCGCCTTTTAACATGCTCAGAAATGTGCTCGACATGAACGCTCGGTTCGGTGGGTTCAATGGTGCTCTTTTAGATGCTGGAAAATCCGTTTGGGTCATGAATGTTGTGCCCACGAGCGGTCCAAATTATCTCCCTTTAATCCTTGATAGGGGATTTATTGGTGCCCAACATGATTGGTATGTATATCTAACCTTTTCAGACATTATATTGTCATCTATAGACCATGGTCTTAATTACCTGCCAGTACTTCAAAACTCCAAAGCTGTGGTGAGGGTTGATGGCTATATATTTTTTTATATGTCATCACCTCTGCACAAGTTAAAGATATTTTTAAAGGCCAAAAACTTGGGCTTGTGTGCAAAAGTTATGTTTTTTTACTTCTTTTTCTTTTTCTTCAAAAAAAAGTGTGTCAAAATATATATTAACCTAGTTAGTGCTATTGTTATTATGTCTACTTTCTTATCTAGTATATTCCTCACAAATTCTTTTTTTTTTTAAATCAATCAGAACAATAACTTCTATATATTTGATCAGGTGTGAAGCATTTCCTACATATCCGAGAACTTATGATATGGTGCATGCTGAAGGATTGCTATCGCTCATGTCTCATCATCAGCATAGGTGTTCCACACTTGATATATTTGTGGAGATTGATCGCATTCTACGGCCAGAGGTACTGCAACGCTTCTTTCTGTATTTAGCATTTTTTGTATCAAATTATGTAAATCCTATAATATGGTTCCAGTGATTTTAATATGTTGTAACCCAAAGAGACATAAATCACTATTATAAAATCAGTAAGGATTTCATTAAACTGAAAAAGGAAATGGCCAATGACAACAAGCCTTGTGAATCAGTTTGATATCATGTTATCGATCAGTCACACACAAGTAACGACAATTTAATTTTATATCGATATCAAATCAGAATTTGTAGTTTTAGAAAAATGTGTTGCATCTAGTTTCTATTCTTATATTTGCTTTGAGTAGTTGTGATTACTGATCGAGAACCTTTACTCCTTCCGCCTTCAACAAATTTTGCTTAGGGGATTGAGTTATACAACATGACCTCAAAGTACACCTTCCTCTCTATGATTCTGACCTCCATAGTTTGTCAATAACTTGGTATCGATGCACTTCGAGTCTTCTGGATTAGAAGTTGTTCTATTTACTTAACTAACATAATTTCACTAAACTACCGAAAACTTTATAAATTACAAAACACTACCAAAAACTTTGATAATAACAGTACCGACTTCTCATACTTGTATTTACTTAACTGACATAATGGTGCCAATGGAATTTGTATGCTGTTAAGGTAGTTAAGTGGAAAACAAATATTGTTAATTTAAGAGTTTTGTTAGTTACTTGTGAACTTCAAGGCAGTTTAGTGAGAAAGGGGCATAATTTATGGTAGTATTGTTGAATTAAACCTTTCTTTTGATTTTGCCATTGTACACAGGGTTGGGTGATACTCCGTGATTCAACTGCACTCATCGAATCACTGCGGCCTCTAACAGCAAGACTGAAATGGGATGTACGCATGATGGGGCTCGATGGCAACAGCGACGAGAAGCTGCTCATTTGTCAGAAGCCCTTCTTTAGAAAACAGATTTAAACTAAATCCATGAAGGTTATTATTAGTTCATTCACCATATAGTTGATTCGAGAAAGTGAATAGATGGAAATTTACAAGAGAAGAAGCTCGCGTGATTCTGTGGAGCCGTAAGGTCTCCATGGACCCTGTAAATTTAGATGAAGATTATAGGATAGGCATAGTATTGAAATCAAAGCTCTTGAATATTAAGGATATTTTAAATAAACGTAGGGGGAGGGGATGCATTCTGCACCATATAATGTGGGTATTTTCTTTTTGTTTTTGTTATGTTCTTATATGTAATGGTGGAAGAATTTCATAAGCACTGCTCATGTCAAAACCCTGAAATAGAATATAATAAGCAGGCATATGCATCTCATCCCTTCATAACAAGCTTTGGTTCCAAGAGCTTACCGGTCTTTTTGACCGCATTACCTGCACACACACACCCACCCAAACACCCACCCACCCACGCCAACCAAAAAAATAAAATAAATGCCCACAACTGAAAGGAAATCATGTGTATAGCAGTGGAAACGGTGCATATGATCTTCAAGAATTCATTGATATGAATGATAAAAGGCATACCTATACCTTTGCAAATCTAAATATTTGTCGGCAAAATAATAATCTTTTGAAGCCACCACAATTACAGAAGCCTCCAATCAAGTCCATCATCTTGCGTAAAAAGCAAAACAAAACTAGACTGTTAAAAACCCTTTTATTTTATGTTAAGAGGAGAAGGTTTAAATAATCCTTAATATCTTTTTAGCTCTTCTTCTCTTTTTATGGTCTACTACAACTATCCTTTTACAGAGGATTGTGGTACAATACCTTTTTCTTATTTTTCCAACGTGGGACTAAACTTCCTAACACAAAATTTTGTGTTATATTACTTCTTCTTTTCTTTGTTTTTGTTTTCTCTTCTGACTTAAGGGTTTGCGGTGGCACCAATTGGGTCTCACATCGAGAACCAATTGTCAATCTCAATTAATTCGTAATTAATCAATTGACAATTTGAATTTAACAATCAAACTCTTATCACGCCAATTATTTATAAAAGTTCTTCCTAGTATGAGATAATAATTAATATTAATTTAAATGCTATCCTTTTCAACATTAAGTTGCTGTGAGCAGGATAAAATCACCTAATCGCTCAACCCAAATCTACAATTACCACAAACATGATAAATTCATTTCGAAAATAAATATATTAATATAATTTTGAAAAACAATTTCCAAAATAATTGTACGGGATTTGACGCTTTTATAGGATTGAACAGTAAACTTATTCTCATTAATATGAAAATGTCGGATTCTATTTAGACATCCATAGTTTTCCTAAATGTATTCAAGCAGTCCAATATTTCAGGTTAGTTGTTCTTATCTGATTGACAAGAATGACCATCATATTAAAGTTTACTTGTCAACAAATCAAAAACTATGACATCATAAAGTCAAAGGGACTATGTAACAGTTCGAATTCTCCATCTTCATAGGTGACATATCTTAGAGAATTCAAACGTAGTCTTATACTATGTATATCATTGTATACGCTCATGACATATACCTGAAGAATCTCTATTCTCGGTGATTGAGATACATCATCACATCTCATATGTCAGTGTTATGCATAATAAACTGTAACATTCTAGCTATCCTATGCTGGTCATAGGTTAAGTACATTATTTAAGAAATCGCTTAATTAGATCATATCTCTATGCAAGTGACACATCATGGTGTATGATCTAATAATATAATTTCTAAGGATATTATAACAATTATAAATAAATAAGAATCTCCACATAATAAATCATTAAGTACAACTATAAAACTTTATTAATATTCAATTAATATTACATGAATTGCAATGGATGTTTAAGTACACATATAGCTACTCTAGCACCCACCCCCAACAAATATATGCCAATAACCATAACTTTGGGGTCCTGGTTTTTATATTTTGATGGGGGGGGGGGTTGTCAGCTTGAGTTGACTGAAGAAACTGTCATCTAAAATGGCTCAATCCAATTGTTGAATTGATGATCTGCACCATCCATCTTGTTCTACACATGAAATAATCTGTGTGTATAAAGCAATGTTGAAATAACGATCGTATAAAGCGCAGCGTCTCATCTCTAAAAACATAAAAGTCGTAAGGTACATGGATTATTATTATGGTCAAAAGGGGTCTGCAGTGGCCTGTCTCATACCACTGCAGACCATATGGTTTTAATTGCAAAAAAACCTAGGGCCATAAGGTCCCTGCAGGCATCTCATGCTCTATTATTAATTAATTTTTAATAATTATATTTATTTATATGAATAAATTAGTCTTAAAATATATTTGATTTAAGAAAATAATGAAAAACCTAGCCGGCAACAAATTCCGAATTTTCAATTTTACAATCATATACTTATATACTTTACTTAGGTATTCAAAGTCAAGGAATGAAATTAGTTTTTTATATTTATTTTTATTTTTAGGCCACGGAGAATTGAAATTTGGAGAATGTGTGACATAAATATTAGGTTCATTTGATCAATTAAAGTTCAAATCTAGTTTAATAACACGATTCCCTATGTAAAATTTTATTTGCAAAAAACGTAGGTTACGCTATTGCTATAAATATGTAACGTAGCGTAAGCTATTTGTAGAAATAACATAAAATAGCATACCCAGACAGTAAGTTCTTTTTCAACATCGGTATAAAGATTTGGCCGACTTAAAACGTGTTTGGGTGAAGCGTTCCATATTTATGTAAATTTCATGGTGTTTAAAATGTGTCCATTTCGGAAAACACTTGATCCAAGACAGAATGCTTCAAATCAACCAAATTTGATTTTCAAACACATGATCACTTTATTTGTAGATAGGGTTGTGAAACGGGCCAATGAGCCGAGTTTTAGGTTGTTTGATTTGGCTTATTTATTTACACGACTTTGAAAATTTGTTCAAGCTGGCTCATTTATTTATCACACAAGCCCGAGCCAAGCCTTTACTGAGCCCGAGCGAACCTCGAGCTTTATCGAGCCTATCTAAGATATAGAGAAAAAAAAAACTATAAATGAACACATCAATATATAAAACATTATATCTATATTCAATATTATATATGACAAGCAAGCAGTGAGGAATGAGGAATGCAGTTATTATAATTAAGGGTTAATTACAGAAAACTCCCATGTGGCTTATCCTGTGTAGCACTTACTGCCCCTCAAGTCATTTATTCGCGCACGCACCTGTAAGTGCACGGCGGCGCCCCGGCCGTCAATCCGACGCCGGAATGCGGAAGCGGTGAATAACTTAAAATTTTTGCGGACTTTGCAAACCGGCACCACCGCGCATAAAACCCCGGATCGTAACCATTAACAAGTCTAAGCTAACTAGAATACGGGTTAGAGATATACCGACGATCCAAGTCCTCCGGTCTTCATCTCCACTCCGATCTCCTCGCGGGATCTCCGGTCGTCGCCTCTTTGCCGGAAGGGCACCACGTCGCCTGCATCTTTTACGGGCTCCCGCCTCTATACCGAGGCAACTCGGGCATGAAGCCGGCAACTCGACATGCCCAAGATGTGCTGTAGGAAGTGTAGTGCTTTGTCTCTTTGGGGTTTGTTGCAAACAAGATGAACTCTCTCTCATTCTTTTCTTTCTCTCAAGTGTTCTTTCTTTTCACTCATATCTTTTTCAACCATTTTTCATCAAGAGAGAAGAAGGGTGGAGGAAAAGATATATAGCATGAAGGGAGGTGATGGTAGGAGATGAAAGAGGTGACCACATCCAAGGGACAAAGAAACATACAACCATGCTTCACTTTTTAAACCCATACCCTCACTTTCTCACAAGTCAAAGCAAGTCATGGTACAAAGAAAAGAAAGCTATCATAATCAAACCATTATGCAATAAAACCCCTCCACTAAAGTTATTTGCACAATTGCAAATAACCCCCTCCATCGGAAAAGTCCGGCCGGGAAAGAACAAATGAAAACCGGCCGGAACGGAAAGCAAACTGGCAACTCCAGAAAACTGGTCCCGTAATAAATTACAGGAAAACCCCATACTGTGCATACACACCCGCATCTGTATTCCGTCCGGATACAAATGCAATGAGACAGAATCTACACTGTACTAAACTAGGACCGGCTTAAACCAAAGCCGGCTAGTAATATCCGTTCGATCCCGATCCGTGCAATACCGCACGTATCTGATCGAACCCTGCCATATACCTATACGGCTACTAGTACAAACTGTCCGATCCTGATCCGTGCAATACCGCACGTATCTGATCGGACCCTGCCATATCTCCATACGGCTTCTACAGCGTTTCGCCCGAAAGCTTGAGTAACTGAAAGTGTGGTGGACTCTAAAGACTCGTCAATACTATGGCTGTGGATTTAACCACTAGCACGTCAGAGGTATAAGCCAATACGTGACGGGCCACCAGCTATTGACTAAAAGGGACGTCGATGAGGAAGCTCACCCCGACACCCAACTGAGCCTGTCAGTGACAATATCCGTACAGTCCGGTCCGTTCGTCTATGAGCATCGCATGGCGGGCCTAGGGGGTTGGTAAAAGTCAGACCCCCAAAAGCGGTACAAGTCGTGTCGGAGTGTAGCCCAGAACACCCTGAGATACTACTGGAATACCTACCAGTAAATCTCCTGCCTTGGCCAAGGTCTTTGTGTAATGGCTCTCCTAGACACAGCGCGACCTCACCCCCAATACCGGGAGAGACGAAACCCCCGAAGATCCGCTCACTGCCTCCATGTGGCTCGGGACTGTACCCAACTAAAACCTGTTTGCACGACTCCTTTGAGCCGTGGTAGGGTAGTAATCAAAGTACAGTGGGAACTCACACGAGACAAATGACGATCCCCAGGTCGATGAACTAACCTGTACACATGTCACCTGGGAACTGCCATCTGACGTCTGGTATATGACCAACTAGCATGTTCCCGGCGAGTCCTGTCCGGTGTACTCATAACCCAATGAGCACCTGTATACATCTTAGGTGATCCAACTGACACCAATGGCTTTTGAGACCGGCCACCGCCCCTCGTCGGGGTCTCGACTGTATACACTAGTCTACTCTGGAGTATCGATGCCCTGTCTCGAAACTCCTACGACTAGGGACCTTTTAAGGATGTGCTTATAGACTCCAGCTCTCACTTATATGATCGCCCTCATACTGCCGGTAGTCAAGCAAGAATCCTAGGGGCTCTATCAACGTGCAATAGTGACCTGTCATGTCACCTAAAGCAGTACACGATGATAAAGGTAAACCAGATAGCATACTATCATCTCGAGCAAGACTGTCCTACCGGGATAGGTCCTCCCTCAATCATTGCAATCACGTGCTTGTGATCCAATAATTGACTCTGAGGGCACTATCTCCAACAATCTCCCACTTGCACTCAAGGCTAATTATTGCGATGTCGCATACTCACAGCCCGTGTGATACCGAACACCCAACTCCTCTACTAGTCAGTCTCACAAATCTCGTTTGCGAAACTATTGCGTTCGAGGAATAGCCTCAGTGAGTGGATCCGCTCAGGTGTTTCTTTCTATGTCTCTCTAAATCTTAAGTTCGCGGAGAAAGCCATCTCCCGAAATGAGCAATACCTGCCTTAGAATGTCTGGATGTCTGATGGGACGTAGCTCATAAATGAACTCCAAATCCAAACTTCTTAGACTGTATCGTCAACTGAACTTAATCAGTATCCTGCGCCATGCCACCCTCAGTATTGACTTGGACCACCTGTCCAAAATACTGCCCCTCGTCTGAAGGAAAACTATAACTCTGACAACCTACTTGTCGTCCATGTCACGTTGGAAGCCTGGAATGATAACCGTCTCCTAAAAGAGGCAGCCGTTATCATATCCCTAGAACAGCCACTTATGTTCTAAAACTGCTTCCGACTGTTTCTCCAGGATTGGATCAATATCAACTTATTGCATCTAGTGCAAGAACAACATCTGGTGTGGTACTTGACATCTCATGATTGACTCAATTGCCTAAGCAAGTGATCTGCCAATCATGCACATCCCTCTCTACTTTAGTCTAAGAGACACCTTTAGAGAGGGTGACTCCATTACCTGCAGGTACACTACCGTGCCAGGAGTCGTCCATTCTAAATCCTCATAGAATGCTGTCAAGGTACCCAGATTAGGAAACCACCCAAATCTAGATCCAAAACCATAGATCTAGTAACCAGTATGTCTGATGTAATGTCCAAATCCTTTGTGGAGAAACCACTGTGTGACGACCAAAGTATAACCGATCGTAGTATAGGAATATCACTTCCTACTACCTTCTCAACAGATCCATCCCCTATTCTGATGACGTCAAACCTATGACTGTCACATCAGAAATGGATGATCTATCTCCGCTACATCTGCTTTAGTCTATAAATAGACATAAGCCTGATGTCCACCAATGCTTCCGCTGCTCCCACTGACTACGACAACCCTCTGGCAGAGTCATATATACGTACACTTCTGAAGCTAGTTCAGAACGACGCTATACTCATCCTCCTGCCGGGTCTCGCAGCCTGGAACAACAACAATGGCAAGTGTGGGTAAACAAGAACTTCCCTGTCACCGTCCTTGAGGCTACCGAAGTACCTCTCGGGTGCCTGAAGTTACCCACCTTATCTGCGGAGTGGCCAATGGAATGTCAAATCAGATTGAATCTTCAGGTTCCTTATCAAATCTTCAGTAATCGTTCGCGGTTCTGGAATCACTTCCAGTTCTACCATACTCCCACTTCTGTTTTTGAAAAAATCCATTTTTAATAAAACTGTGGCGAGTCTAGAACAATATTGCTATTGTTCATCCAGATGGTAGAAAGTCAACCCGCGTCATAGCCTGGGTCAACCCACAAACAGCCATTACAGAAACGTGCCTTGAGTTGTCCAGTGTCTGGTTTTAAGCATAAGCCGGACAACTCCCCGTACCTTAACAACGTTAAGATATGAACTGTTCTACATCCAATATAGAACCAGAGGCACTGATTTAATTGAACCAGATTCAAATCATGCAGCTATCTCCAGTGCATGTCAACTAAATGGAAGGAGGCCGATCAGCGTTACTCAACTTAGGAATGCTTCCAATTATGAGTAACCTGAAAGAGAAGCAATTTCTCTTTATCATTACTATCAACTGAATGCCATACACAAGTATCTACATCTTCGATCACTTTGAAGAATCCCGATACTTGCTACACCTGGTTCTCTACTCTATTCAAATACCTATAACTCCTCAAAAATTAGACCCTGTGTTTCTACGAAACACATGTCTAAGAACTAGAGAAGTCAAAAGTAAACAGAATATAGTACGAGAACCAACCCCTCTGTCCTGATGGACCCTGGACAATATACAATACTCTGTATGAGTCCGCTGAGTCTAATAACTCTTTCACTGTGTGTCGTAGGTTGAAAACTGTACTTATGGTTAAGAAGAATTACACCGCTGTTTAATGCTCCTTACCTAACCATCCACTGATATAGGTAAATGTCATCGACATAATATCAAAAGGTATATCTCACTCTATGAAAATAGACGTACAGATATATCAATTTGAAATTGGTGCATAACCGCGGATATTCAAAACCAAATAATTGCTAACTTGCAAACAACCCAGGTGACTTCCTCAAAAATGAGGATGATCACCCAATTCCCAATAACTCACTCCGACTCATCATCTGTAAAACCATACAGATGTGAGAATCATACCTGGTAAATACATACCCTGGAGTAAGTGTCTAATCGGGAAATCAGTTTTCCATTAACAGTACGCAGTGAGACTGAAACATTGAAATGTTTCGATGGGGTATCCCGGTATTCCTAGTAATGCCTCTTCCAGATTCACGACTGTAACCGTATAGTTCTTTGCCACCTCTCCAAATCCCTTCATATGTCTTTAGTCTTTACCTTCTGTACACCCCTTTAGGCCAAATGGTTTTCTTCCTTCCCTACCGTTCGGCACCAGCCTATGGTTTGGAAGAAGACTATCCAAAAAGCATAAAGGGTGTACTGTCCTAATCCTAGGAGCACTCGCATCGCGAGAGAAGGTGAAGATAAAAGACACCTGAATGTACTTTATTCCTATTTCTCCTGAACCAGGATCCATCCCCGAACTGGAACGAGTTCCTTTCGAGTTCGTATATAACCATACGATGGATTATCCAATAAAATGGGATCTTCGTAATGATACGGAGTGTCCTGGAGAAATACAAAGGTGATTTAGGATTGGCGAAGGAATACATGGTTTGGTCGTGAATATCTGTTGCAATTTACTTTGCCCTCTTACTAATCCCTTACTTTGTCTTAACTTAATACCTTCTGTACACCGTTTAGGCTAATTGGCTTTCTTCCTTCCCTACCGGTCGGCACCAGCCTATGGTTTGGAAGAAGACTATCCAATTTGCGTAATAGGTGTACTACTCCTAAACCAAGGAGTACTCGCAACCTGAGAGAGGGTGAAAAGAAAAGACATCTGAATAATCCTATCCGTTTTCTCCAGAACCGGAAACCATCCTCGAATTCCTTCGAGTTCGTATCTAACCATACGATGGTTTTGTCCAATGGAAGTGGACGTTCGTAGTAATACGGGGTGTCCTGGAGAAAAGGGTAAAAGTAGGAGTGGCAATGAGGTCTGCAACTCTGACAATCCAAAAGCCAGTGTTAAGTAGGTTCGGTCAACTTGGTCACTGAGTCATAATCTAGGGTCGGGTCAATGGTCGCTGCCAGAGAGAGAGAGAAAAGAAACACTCAGCGTGCACTCTATCCTAGATCAGAATGGTTACCAATTTATCTAATCTGGAAACCTCCCACTGTATCTCAAATTCTCCTCCAAACCTGAAAGAAGAATTAGTCGGGGTCACCCGAGGAGTAAACCAACTCATCAGTGGGAATCGGGATCCAACCATCATCGCATGATAACGTGACGGAATCCGCTCACGGTATCACACTCCAGAAGGTATGCGCATATCTGGCAAGTTTCAGTTCTTTTGAAACTCCCGATGTGATTTCTGCCCCATGCTCTTATGACCTTGACTTTGGCCAACATATCATAAGTCACATGTCAAGTTCTACCCGTCATTCTCCAGGTTAATTTGAATCCATCCGTACATACCCTTGACTTTGGCCAAAATGGCAGTACGACTGTCCCAAACCAACGCATCTATCTATGCTGCATATGAATACCCCAATAGCTACCAATCACTGTGCCTTGACTTTGGCCAACATACACAGCTTGAATACTATTGACCACCCATATGAAACGACGGAGGGCTACGAATGGTTTCTGGCGAAAACCTTTAACGTAAAGAACTTGATATCGTCGAAGGAACGGATAGCTTTTAAAAATATAGTGACGAAAACCGTTGCTAAAGAGGTCACTCCCGGTGAAGGGATCTCGGCTCTTTCCCCGTAGAATGGGGTGCAGGATATTCCAAATGAATACCGCGATGCAAAGCAAAAGTAATCGGCTATAGTGAAGTTAATGCCATGACGCAAACTTCTGTCCAAGGGGTCACTCCCGGTGAAGGGATCTCGGCCCTTGCCTCGTCGACTGAGGAGCAGGATATTCCAAATGAATACCACGATGCAAAATAGAAGTGAACGTCCTTGCAATAACAGCTTTTTGAAAAGTGTTCCAACAACATCAGATTAGGTTTGTTTTTAACTTGCATTGATCCGAATCAATGCAGTCCCATCAATTGATCACACCACAAAGAACGAAAATATACCGACGTACGTATATGCCATCCGCATTCGCCACTGGGTCCCGTCATCACTCGTTAGGTTAGCTTACTAACGACAGAGCGGGGACTGGACTAGCGCGGATGAAAAACATATACAACATCTACTAATATATATACCAATATATTATATTTCGCTCAAGGCGTGAAAAGAAATGCAACATCACAGAGAATGAATAGCATCACAGAACAATACAGATATCTGGGATCCCCGGGTTTCACAGAGCCACT
Organism: Agapanthus africanus; assembly: GCA_030015575.1. Lineage (NCBI taxonomy): Eukaryota > Viridiplantae > Streptophyta > Magnoliopsida > Asparagales > Amaryllidaceae > Agapanthus > Agapanthus africanus. The sequence goes on along the minus strand of JASDDO010000031.1, from coordinate 634,010,694 downwards.
ACTGAAACCCGACGTTCCCCTGGTCGTGTGGATAGCCTGTGCAATGAAATCCTAGACCCCTACGGGCGCGGCAAGTCACCCGCCAAAACCTGAAGCGAGGCAGTCCCCTTCAGCTCCGTGAATGGACCACCCAGCACTCCACGGAATCCGGCAACTTGGGCACCCCTCCTGGGTCAACCTGTACCCCCTACGAGTGCGGCGAATAGCCCGCCAATCCTAGAGTGAAGCCCCCTCCGTCCCAATGCCATGAGATGCGGGCTTGTTGCCCTCCAGGACCCGGCTATCCGTGCACCCCACCGCGGGGTAATCCTAGTACATAATGTAAAATATACATACACCGGGTACATCGACCGCAACCAGGTCGTGCCCCAAAAGAATAATACAAACAGGCAGTGACGGCAGTCCACATGTCGGACGCTCGCCCCGCAATATCAAATGTACATAATACAACCACACAGTACTAGCATTGCATCCAGGCTATCCCCACGACCGATCCGCAACATCACAGCATAAACATAGAACATCAACGTGAAAGTCACGTTCGCAAATCCGTCTAACCGGGCTATAGCAGTTAGACCGGATTTACCGATCGAGTGACATTCACGGTCGCAGATATAATGTAAATACTGTGAAAAATGTGTTTTAAAATATTCCGATTGATCAAACAATTAACAACTGGGCCCCAAAGAAAACTGTAGCACACACAGAAATAATTGGCCCAACTTTAATATCCCAAAAGCCCTATTTTCAGCCCAGAAAACAACTGAAGAAAAACGACGAAGTGGACCCACCATAGTGCGGCGGAACCGCGGCCCAAAGGGGGTTTTGGCCGCGGTTCCGCGCTCCAAACAGGGAATCATTTTGTCGTTTTTCTACAGTGGCGTTATCTTTTCCTGCACATCATTTTTCTGCAACCTGAAAAATATTTAGAGACCAAAAAATTTCAACAGAAAACTGTCGTGCTTGAAATACGAGTTTTCGGGATTTTGTTCGATCGGAAACGTAAAACACATTACACCAAGCTAGACTATGTTAATGGGGAGGCTCTGATACCACTGTAAGTGCACGGCGGCGCCCCGGCCGTCAATCCGACGCCGGAATGCGGAAGCGGTGAATAACTTAAAATTTTTGCGGACTTTGCAAACCGGCACCACCGCGCACAAAACCCCGGATCGTAACCATTAACAAGTCTAAGCTAACTAGAATACGGGTTAGAGATATACCGACGATCCAAGTCCTCCGGTCTTCATCTCCACTCCGATCTCCTCGCGGGATCTCCGGTCGTCGCCTCTTTGCCGGAAGGGCACCACGTCGCCTGCATCTTTTACGGGCTCCCGCCTCTATACCGAGGCAACTCGGGCATGAAGCCGGCAACTCGACATGCCCAAGATGTGCTGTAGGAAGTGTAGTGCTTTGTCTCTTTGGGGTTTGTTGCAAACAAGATGAACTCTCTCTCATTCTTTTCTTTCTCTCAAGTGTTCTTTCTTTTCACTCATATCTTTTTCAACCATTTTTCATCAAGAGAGAAGAAGGGTGGAGGAAAAGATATATAGCATGAAGGGAGGTGATGGTAGGAGATGAAAGAGGTGACCACATCCAAGGGACAAAGAAACATACAACCATGCTTCACTTTTTAAACCCATACCCTCACTTTCTCACAAGTCAAAGCAAGTCATGGTACAAAGAAAAGAAAGCTATCATAATCAAACCATTATGCAATAAAACCCCTCCACTAAAGTTATTTGCACAATTGCAAATAACCCCCTCCATCGGAAAAGTCCGGCCGGGAAAGAACAAATGAAAACCGGCCGGAACGGAAAGCAAACTGGCAACTCCAGAAAACTGGTCCCGTAATAAATTACAGGAAAACCCCATACTGTGCATACACACCCGCATCTGTATTCCGTCCGGATACAAATGCAATGAGACAGAATCTACACTGTACTAAACTAGGACCGGCTTAAACCAAAGCCGGCTAGTAATATCCGTTCGATCCCGATCCGTGCAATACCGCACGTATCTGATCGAACCCTGCCATATACCTATACGGCTACTAGTACAAACTGTCCGATCCTGATCCGTGCAATACCGCACGTATCTGATCGGACCCTGCCATATCTCCATACGGCTTCTACAGCGTTTCGCCCGAAAGCTTGAGTAACTGAAAGTGTGGTGGACTCTAAAGACTCGTCAATACTATGGCTGTGGATTTAACCACTAGCACGTCAGAGGTATAAGCCAATACGTGACGGGCCACCAGCTATTGACTAAAAGGGACGTCGATGAGGAAGCTCACCCCGACACCCAACTGAGCCTGTCAGTGACAATATCCGTACAGTCCGGTCCGTTCGTCTATGAGCATCGCATGGCGGGCCTAGGGGGTTGGTAAAAGTCAGACCCCCAAAAGCGGTACAAGTCGTGTCGGAGTGTAGCCCAGAACACCCTGAGATACTACTGGAATACCTACCAGTAAATCTCCTGCCTTGGCCAAGGTCTTTGTGTAATGGCTCTCCTAGACACAGCGCGACCTCACCCCCAATACCGGGAGAGACGAAACCCCCGAAGATCCGCTCACTGCCTCCATGTGGCTCGGGACTGTACCCAACTAAAACCTGTTTGCACGACTCCTTTGAGCCGTGGTAGGGTAGTAATCAAAGTACAGTGGGAACTCACACGAGACAAATGACGATCCCCAGGTCGATGAACTAACCTGTACACATGTCACCTGGGAACTGCCATCTGACGTCTGGTATATGACCAACTAGCATGTTCCCGGCGAGTCCTGTCCGGTGTACTCATAACCCAATGAGCACCTGTATACATCTTAGGTGATCCAACTGACACCAATGGCTTTTGAGACCGGCCACCGCCCCTCGTCGGGGTCTCGACTGTATACACTAGTCTACTCTGGAGTATCGATGCCCTGTCTCGAAACTCCTACGACTAGGGACCTTTTAAGGATGTGCTTATAGACTCCAGCTCTCACTTATATGATCGCCCTCATACTGCCGGTAGTCAAGCAAGAATCCTAGGGGCTCTATCAACGTGCAATAGTGACCTGTCATGTCACCTAAAGCAGTACACGATGATAAAGGTAAACCAGATAGCATACTATCATCTCGAGCAAGACTGTCCTACCGGGATAGGTCCTCCCTCAATCATTGCAATCACGTGCCTGTGATCCAATAATTGACTCTGAGGGCACTATCTCCAACAGCACCCCCTCTATCCATCGATCAAAACCTTATAAATCAATGAAAATATACTCTAAACGACATAAACAAATTCTAAACTTAAACTGGACAATCATTCGAGCCATTTAAAAATGAATATGACAGATTTTAAGATGCTTGACGAGCTCGTCAGTGATAAAAGGATTCCTTTAGTAGGGCAGGATCCGCCCAAAATAGGCGCATGCATGGGGTGTATGTGTTAATTAGTGCCACACATGGTAAAATGCATGGGTGTTTTATGCAATTATCTATAATTAAATAAATAAGTTTAAAACTTATTTTGAACTAAGCGAACAAAATTAAAGTCATTAATTATTTAAGTTCTTCAATATTTTAGCATAACAATATTTGATTCAATATTTATCATGATGTAATTCCTAGTTAACATCAACAAGCTAATAATTATAAACTAAATTTAAGAACAAGTAATCATATATTTATTCGTAGTGCTTACCAAATTACATACAAATTATCCAACTTTACACGAGCCTTAGACAAACCGAGCTTGAACACAAGCCGAGCTCGAGCCTACCGTGTTCGTGTTTGTTCGTTTATTTCACCGAAGTTAGATTTTTGTTCAAGCTCGGATTGTTTAGTTGTCAAACGAGTCCGAGCCAAGTTTTTAACAAGTCGATCCCGAGCCAAGCTCCGAGTTTTGAGCTTTTTTAACAGCCTATTTGTAGAACAAGACGGAAGGGTTAGATCATGACGGATTGGACCATTCTAGATGAGAGCTGACGGTTTCTTCGCTCAGCTGGAGTTCTCTCTCTCTCTCTCTCTATGTATCTCTACCATATTAATGCCGAATAAGGGGTGTATGGAGCACATGCAAAATAAACCCCTCTAATTTTTTGCCATGTAAGTAATGTTGATGTGTCAAAAATTGGTAATTTTGATTTATATTAAACTCGAAATAAAAAAAATAAAATATGAAGATTTTGAAGTTATTGTTACTATTCATCCATAACAAACTCTCTACAACTGTCATGCTCCGCTTCCCAAAAGATGGCAACAGGCACATGACGAGATCCGCGACATATTTATACCGAGAAGTGATCATTCCCAAAATAAAGACGTTAAGCGTGTAGTAAGCAATGTATAAAATATAACAAGAATTTAATTTAGAACATAAATCGAACTACCTATTACATTCCAAACCACAAAGTTCAAAACAAAGACAACAAGTCTGTAGTTCGAATGCGACGAAATAAAACTAAACAAAGTCTGAACAATAGGCATACTGAAATAACAAAGACTGGTAGATGACTAGCAATTTGCCTGAGATGACAGCTAAGAGCAATCCTCCTTTGTCGGCTTAATCTCCCCTGTCACTAAACCATCTGACGAACATTCCCAAAGAAAAAAGGAAACAAAGGAATGTCCGTTAGCGAATTTGCGCTTGGTAAGTTCTCAATTAAAGGTATAATCGAAGAAAAAAAACGATAAACGACATATAAAAGATAGAGAAAATCATGATACAGTGAACAAGTACGGTATGTTAATTAAACATGGCAGTTATATAAATATGGCAATTTTACATAAGAATGGCAATTCAATATAAGTATGGTGTCGGTTAACATAAGCATATAATAAGTATATCTGACTAACATGAAGCGACTTGCAATATGGTCTAAAGATGTCACTATAAAGGTAAGCTAAACTAATGTCAGTTCGAGTGTGAGCGTCAACCACCATAGAAGTATTCACATACCCAAGGCTATCATCCAGGGGAAAGAAAACACGAGTCCAGGTTAGTTAGTAATGTATCATTTCGGTCCGGTACCACAACAACACGGATTCACGGATTCATGTGTTAGTAATGGAACTCTTGAAATTCCGTTGATCGAACTCACAACTCAAACTACCCCAATATCCCCCACGTATGTTAAACTAGAAGTAATGGCACATGTCTTACACGAATCCATGAATACGTTAGCGTTGCAAGTTCATGTCAAGCTCAAGTAAAGTTCATATCGGATTCATGTCGAGTTCAGGTCAAGATAGTATCTTACGTTTTCATGGCTCGAGTCAAGTCATGTCAAGCATGCAGTAGATTATTTACACGATTCATATAGGTACAACAAAATGAGAAGTCACATAGCATAAAATGAGGCAAGTACAATGTTCAAGTAATGACCAGAAAATAGTACTGTAAAGAACTGTTGTGAACTACTGATTATCCAAGTCAATTGAAATCAGAAATTAAACAAGAAATATAGATCTATGTGTTATATAAACATGGTTTCAAGTCTTGCCTAATTGCGACTACTGGTTTGGGAGATATATGCGTTTTCGTATCGTTGCACAGAACAGATTAGAATCAGTCTAGCACCGTCACGTATTTTTAAAACACAGTTCGTATTATTTTCCATCGATTTTCAGGTTTCGAAAATTATTAGAAACTTGTGGATCTGTTGGTCTACTTATCCAAACAACTAAGTTCCGCACAATTTGGATTCCTGAATCTCTAGTTATGGTCATGTTAACATCAGAGTTTAAAACAGAAATTGTGATTTCTGGACAGTAACTATATGGTGTCTTGCAGGGCATATATCGGGTCATTCTATACGTTTTTGAGTTACCAAATATAAAAAAAAGCTATAGTTCTGCCAATTAGGCATCCATACATCTAAGGTTTGTCACAAATCGACGTCGGGAGCTCAAGTTATGTCATATTTAAAAACAGTGCGCGAATCTGTCCAGATTCGTCACATAATTTTAAAAGGCAGAATTTTATAAATTATGCCGGTTTTCAAAGAAAACATTAAAACTAGGAAAATCTAGATATTTCGATCTAGTTATCCAAAACACTTGAGTTTGTTCAAAACGGATCTCGGAAGACAGAGTTATGGGTCTCCGAAGGTGGGCCGATAAAAACTGTTTTCTGATTTTAAAAAACAGTGGCAAAAATCATGTAAAGTCTAAACTAGATCTCGTTTCGATTTCTGAATATTTTGTAAAGCGCCTATGAAACTGCTTAAATATCAGATCTAATTTTCTTGGAATTCTTAGGAGTCAAATGGATCCTTAAAAAATTTATTTCGAAAATCTTTGTATATTAAGGTCATATTTGAAAAAAATTGAAACTGCGGTATTTTAGTTATAACTCGTTTTCTATAAAGAACTTTAGTATATAAAACAAAATTTTACAGTGATATATGTATCTAAGTCTTAACATATGGATCAAGAATGTCAACAAAGTCTCAAGCCAAAATTCCGATTTTCATGAGAATTCATTTGTAAAAGTATTATCATTCAAAAGGTTAAATCGATATTTGTCATTTTACTTTCGTTTCAAGATGCCGGTAATTAGGGTAAAATTAAGTCTTACAACATGGATGCATAGTATTATACAAAAAGTATTAAACATAAAGCTTAACAATATCCGACCAATAAACTTTGATCATAATTACATACGTCGCTAGATCTCTTTATATATTCACATCTCTCTCTCTCTCTATATATATATAGCAACAAGGACAGCGATTTCATAAGAAGAGCTCTACAAGAGAAGGAGAAAGTGAGGCGGAGACTTACACATGATGTGATACGGTATAACAACCGTATCACCGATTTGGAAGAAAAATCTTGATCAAGAGACTTTCAGCGACTTGAGGTATCGGAGATCTTCGAATCGTTAATGGCGGAAGGTTAGATGCAGCAGAGTTTTGAGATAGTTGCAGAATTTTTTTGGAACGGTAGAGGAAAAAGCAAATGAAGAGAGAATGGAGTAAAAATGATATTAAAACGAAATGAATATGAAGAATTAAATCAATTCATGTTTCAGAATTGATTTCTGCATCTTGGAATATGAAAACCAAAAGACCATGATCTAAAGGAACCGTGCTCAAAGGCTGAGCATCAGTGGGCCCCACTCAACCGCCCAGGTCGGTCTTGTGGCCATCTGGGTCGGTGTTGGCTCAAGCATTGGACTCGAGCCTCGACCCTCCGACTTGTGTCATCCTTTAAGATCTAAAAACATGTATTGTTTTTCTTATATGGTTTTGGTGCCCCGTGTGCATCGCTCGTGAACTCCCTGGACTCGAAAACGTTAAAAAGAAATCAAAAGAAAAGAACAGCGGTGTAAAAACTTAACCAATGAACTACAAGTTTATTCTTATATTAAGTTATCAAGAAATTAATTATAATTCAGTACTTGAAAGAAAAGAACGGTATTTTATTAACGAGAAACAGCACAACGGTACACGAATTTTAGGGTCGTTACAACAACTGAAAGATGTTAGCTTCCCATCATTTCTGCACCCTCTTCATTTCGAGGTTCATATCTTTCCAACCAATCTTTAAAAATCTTTATGATCTAAAAATATACAAACGTGCTTGGGCTTGCATCTTACTAGTAGATATTGAAGTGAATAAAATCACTGAAACAAAAATTTAAGAAAAAGTCGGTGCAAAGTTGCTTGCCGACCAAACCTTTACCTCTTTGGTCACTGCAATTAAATACAACTTTAAATCAAACAAAATTAAGTTAAATTAAAAAGAAAACTCTCTCTGTCTCTCTCAATTTATTTTTTGTTTCCCAAATCTCAAATATCCCTTTCTTCATCTTCTCCGATACTTCAACCTTTTTTCTGAAGGCATCGGAATCAAAACTCTCAGATCTAGGGTTAGCGTTAGGGTTAGGGTTTTCCTTTGTTTCTTTGTTTGTTTACTTTATCCTTTTGGATTCTCCTACAATTATGTATTCGATGACGACGACGATGGGGGATTGCGCGGTTGAGGATGCCGATAGCAGGAAGAAGAAGCAACAGCAGCGGCCCAAGAATCGGAGATTGAATCAGAACTTGGCCAAGCTACAAGGTACCTATTTTTTCCTAATTTTTTCGTGATTTTAGTGCTATTTTCCCTTAATTATGGAGCGGCTAGTTGATTATAATTTAGGGTAAATGTAGTCGCGATATGAAAAGCATAGGCCCATGACTTCAGCCACTAGAATAGAAAGAATTGCAAGCAGATAATCTAGAATCAGAAAATGAATGAACCCAATAATCGCTGGGGACAATTTTATAAGTATCATGTTTAGGAGCTTAATAGTTCTCAATGGACATCTACAACAACCTAGTTTATTTTTCTGCTATACTTTGTGAAGGATGCAGGTGCGTTTTTATTTCCCTCGAACTAATGCTTGTAGGTTGTTAACTTGTTATAACTCAAGTCCTATTGCATAACTAAATGGCCGAAATCTAATCACTTGCGCCTTCAATGCAAAACCTTTAAAGCTCTGAAATACCTGCGAGGGATCAAACCGCTCTATTCGTGCACACGTAACTGTTATAAAATCTTTCCCTTATCTTCTCAATCACGCTATGATGCCATGTAATATAGAAGACGTCATGTGTTTTTGTTTAGATGTGAATATGGGCAATGCTAATAGGCTATGAATTAGAGGACCATGTATTCTGGAAGACATCGGGCAATGCTATAGGCTACTTCTATCTTTCTCCATCACTCTGTGGAGACCATATAATTTGTGAGATATCATGCGTTTGATGAGATGTCATTGCAAGTCATCTATATGGCTGTAATCTAAGGTCCATGCCACTCAGTTTTGTGCTGGCAAGCATAGCTTTTTCATTGGAAGAAGTCAATATATCTTTTATTAATCGTTATGCTACCTCCTTGAGAACAACTCCTCCACAGTTCATAGCTTTGTAGGATAATAGAGTAAGGATTAGCCTCCCATGGGGTGCTTCATAGAAGACTGAATTCAATTCAAACATTCCAAATGACATCATACCAATGTGCAACCAATGTTAACCAAGATACATATTTTTTATGGCAACAGAATGTCTCAGGTATGCCTGTAGAGACTAAACAATATTTTCTAGGATGCTAAGTAGTTTAGTTAGCATAACCACCACCACCACCAAAATTACTTTCTTATCCCACACTTTGGTAACACGCAAATGAAATAAATAGCTAACTTCTCCCACACTTTCCTAGGAACATGTAGTTCTTGCATCAACTCAGGTACCAATGTATTTTTAACCTTCTTAGTTTGGCATGCATGAGAACATCTAACATGGCTTTGTACGAGTTTTTTTTTATACCAGCACAGAAAGACTATTGATTCTAGATGGTCTGTGTAGATATTGCAATATCCAAATAGGGGGCATCATGGAATTTTGACCCTTCATCTTAAAGCCATCATTTAGAGGAGTGAGTGTACACTTGTTCCTGTTGAAAAATTTACCCTTCACTCTTCTATATTTCATGACATCTAATTACTCTCTTTGTAAAATCCTGTCCTAATGCTAATTCTTGAATTTTATCCATCGAATATGCAGCATTGTAGACATAAACAATAATATTAGTTCTCTAGTGGATAGCTCCCTGACAGACACACATCCCTTCTCATCATCCCTTGTGCACCGCTCATCATTAAGCGTATCATCTCTCGATGTTATAAATTCAACCTTATAATTAAAACAATGCAATCTTTTCCTACCATGTAATTTGTCCCTAGATTGGAGCCTTTACTCCAACTAGTATCTCAAACTCTAGTGATTAGCCCAAATCATAGAAGTCTTTTCCTGTGATATTCTATATTTTGTGCCAAGATATTAGATGATAGCAAGCCGTTCATTTTGATGTGCCGATATAGCTAGAACCCACCCATTGAATGTTTGGCCCAAGAAACAATATGCCTCTTTTCTGCTTAAGTCCGCGCCCAATAACACTTTAAGATCTCCCTCAAGTAAGCCTGTAAAATGAAGCGAGGATTCTATTACTCGCCTTATGATGACGTGGACGAGTTGACGGGTTGACTCGCCTTGTTCTGAACGAGTTAGCGAAGCGAGCAGGTTTCCAAAAGTCCAAATGTTGACTCGTTGCAATTCACCTTGCCTAACTCGTGCCTCGCCACGCCAACCCGCCGAATTAAGTCGTTTAGACTTGTATAACTAGCCGTTATGGTTCCCAACGACTAATGACGAGTTATCTCGGACTGATTCACCTCACTTCGTATCGGGAAATCGCATAACGACTATATTCCAACGGTCCCCTCGCCTTGCAAAATTTAATATGTAATTGTACTCCGATTAACCGGCCATTATAATTTATTTAACATGTAATTGTAATTCGATTAATATTAATAAAAAAATTAACTTATATTTTTCATTTTTGGTCTAATTTCATTTTTATTAATTTTTTGATTATTTTTATTTTTTCAATAAAGTTCGAAGTCAGGCGAGTTAACTCGTCTCACTTGTCGACTCGTCTTGTCTCAACTCGCGAATCGCCTGGATAAGTTGGTGAGGCCAGCAGGTTCCTAGTTTCACCTAAAATCCATTGCCTCACCTCGCCTTCTGTAGCCAACGAGACGAGTTGTGCTCGTTTCGCATGACCAACGAGTCAGGCGAGTCGAGTCGAGTCGTCTCATTTGCCATGCCTACCGTCAAGTATGTTTGGTTCTAAAAATTTAGAAGAGCTAGAAGTAGATGAAAATTAGTAGTAGCTTTCAATTGCTCAAAGCTTCATAACCCCCGTCAGTCCACGACTCCATGCAAAACAATTTTTCGTCAAAATTTCGGTGAGAAGGGCAGTTTGAGTTTGTAGTTTTTTGTTACTTCAGGTAACAGTTGGACAATCCCCAAATCCCGCTCAATTCCTTGAGAGATACAATTTTGGTTTGAAATAAGTGTTTGAACAATATCGGGAACCACAATAGTGCCTTCCTGTTGCACAATGTGTCGATGATAATTAATCAATGTGTATCTCCAAAATTACACCAGGCTATATTTACATTTATTTACATTTATTTACATTCACCTAATATTTCTTAGCACCACCCTTTATTAATTGTATTAGTTACTAGATTTCCGTGTAGACATTTTTGAGGGTGATACAAAACTTGAGTTAGTAAATCCAAAGGGCATCACTAAGAACTCACAGTGTTTTTCATGAGTCTTGAATGTGTTTTTATAAAATGCCACTTTCATAACCTAGATCTCATTATAGACCAACTTTCAGAAATAGCTTAGAAATAAAAGATAGAACCATATAATAGATAGACTTAGTAGTTCATTAATTATTGAAATTATAACTTTGTTTTTTATGGTTTGTAGATTGAGGGCCCTATAATCAAAGGACGAGGACGAGTGTAATTGCAAGTTGCAGTGTTAAAAAAATTAGAACTAACTAAATCCATGTTATTGTGTTCTTTTTTCTTTCCTATTTGTTTTTGTGATTTTGGTTTCTTTTTTTTAAAAATTTTGTTGAGAATTGGTGATTATGATTAAGGATGAAAGCAAGTGTAGTATTAAAAAACATTTCAACTTTTTCTTAAATCAAATGGATTTGGAAGGGCTTCTTCTTGTTGCTTCTCCTATTCGGACGTACATATTTATTTCCAATGAATTTGGTATTTTTAAGCATTAGCTTGGAAATGCTACTAGTTCTCTTCTTCCTTTTTGTGATTTTATTAGATCTTATCGAAATATTGTTGAATAGTTAGTTGATTATGATAAAAGGCAAACGCAACTCTTGTATTTGGAAAGGCTTCTTCTATATATTTTTTTCTATGGAATAATATTGTTATTTTTGTTTTGGGTTTCTTAAGGTATTTCTACTTCTAAGAAGAAGGAATCTTTTCCTCCTATATTTTTCATTGTTGGATTTGTAATTTAACATTTGGATGCAAAATATGTAGTTATTGATGATACCCCATAAAAAATGGTGATGACATGATCCTATTTCACCCACCACTAGATGAAACGATCAGACAGTTAGAAAAGTGGAAACACAAGATGCTCTCTTCTCTTAGAAGTAAAATAGTCCTTATATATATATATAACCGGTCCGCCTTTTTTAAAAACGGGAACTCCCGATCTACGACATATTTTAACTATCCGATCCGTTCAAGTTGATCACCCTACCCGCAAACATGTATATGAAAACTCAAAGGATTTGAAGACCTCTAGCCTATGAATTAGATGGACTTTATGTTGCATTATCGAAAGACGCTCATTTTTGCACACATGGATGGATAGGCTAAAGGTCTTCAAATCCTTTGATTTTTCATGCACATACATTTGAGGGTATAGCGATCAACTTGAACAGATCGGATCGTTAAAATATGTCGGAGATCGGAAGTTCCTGTTTTAAAAACACGGACCGGTTTGCAAACTCCCATATATATACACATGTATATACACGTGTGTACATGTGCATACGTGTGTGTACACGTGCATATATGCATATCTATACATGTATGTATGTATACATACATGTGTGTGGGAGTTTGCAAACCGGTCCGTGTTTTTAAAAACGGGAACTCCCGATCTACGACATATTTTAACGATCCGATCCGTTCAAGTTGATCGCCATACCCTCAAATGTTTGTGCATGAAAAATCAAATGATTTGAAAACCTTTAACCTATGCATATACTGCATAATCGAAAAACGTTCATTTTTGCACCATCAATGCATAGGTTAAAGGTCTTCAAATCCTTTAATTTTTCATGCACATACATTTGAGAGTATGACAATCAACTTGAACGGTTTGGATCGTTAAAACATGTCGTAGACCAAGAGTTCCTGTTTGTAAAAAACACGGACCAGTTTGTACGGACGAGTTTGTAAAAGATAACTCTCATATATATATATATATATATATATATATATAGAGAGAGAGAGAGAGAGAGAGAGAGAGAGAGAGAGAGGGTAATGGAGGAAAGATGTCATATGAGGGGATTTCCTCGGCGTCGTAAAAATGCATACTCCGTGATTTTTTTCGACGATCGGCATACATCACATCCATCTTTATCATCTAAGATATGGATACGCCTGATTATACCATTTTTTCACCGTTGATTTGGTTGGTGCAAAATTAATGGTTTACCGACAATAGAACTTTTTACATTGCTAATTCAACGGTGAAAAAGTAGTGGAATCACATGAAATTTGGTGTATACACATCTTAGACGATGACGATGATGGATGCCGATCGTCGGAAAAATGGTGGGGTTGTATTTTTTCGACACCATAGGAGGAAATCCCCTCCTATGGCCTCTTTCTTCCATTATTCTCATATATATATATATATATATATATATATATATATATAAGAAGGGAGAAAAGCGTGCGCGTGTGTTTAGGGGGGGGGGGTTATCTTATTTCTGTAACCCATGATGATGTACTGTTTATGGGAAATTGTTCTCTCTCTCTCTATATAGATTTAGTGGTTGTACATATAAAGTGGTGGGTAAAGCTAAATGGAAATTACAGTTTCTTTTTTGAATGAATCTGGTGCGTTTGAAGGAATTGGATATCCTATTGAGTGTTAGTGTGTTAGTTTGCGTTAGCGTGAGTGCGCGCACGTTTGCTTACTGATTGAGTTAACGATTAAGTTAAGGTGTTGTATCTGATTTGAAAGATTGGCACGTTTTCTTATAGAATTTTAGTTGGTTCTAGGATAAAGTCTGTTGGTCACAATAGATGCAATATTTCTCAATGATGGGAAATGTTATTATTTTAAAGTTAAATTTTCACTGATTATTGCTGGAAACTCACTTTCCAAAGTAGAGTATTTTATTTAGATTTATACCTCATTATTGAATTTATGGTTTAATTCATTGGCGTGGCTTTAAATGTTGATCCATTTTGTAGATGCAATTGCCTTCTGCTTGAATTTTATTTGAATTATTGTATTCACAGGGACCTCCTTAATTAAGAAAGATCAATATATTTATATTTGTGTTAAGGTTCTGATATTCTCTCTTACTCTGAATATCAGAAAATATCATACTTTAACTATTTACTTAAAAGAAAAATGCTCTTTTTTCTTACTACACTTGTAGCTTGAAAATGATCTGATATTTCTTGGAATAAAAAGGGGAAAGAAAAATATCTTTTTGAATGAATTTCCAGCTGCAGTTTTGTAGGTTACTGTAGTCCATCTACTTCTCACAAGAAAAGGATTTTTTTTGTCAATTGAATTTTGGTTGATTTCATGTAGGGGGAAACAATAACTTACTGAATACCCAACAGTGTTCAGAGAAAACTTTAGACGGTGCTTTCAATTCCCTCCCTCCATTTCACATTGGTGGTGTCGATCCCTTGATTGGAGCGGTTGGAGGGGCATTTTCGAGATCTTGCCCATCGCCATTTTTGGCTTCTCCATTGGAGCCACCAACTTCTAGTGGCAGTAGTATTCTTCAGAAACTGGCCAAGCGGAAGTGTTTTTCTCCTCATTGGTCGGAACAGGAAGTTGAAGAGGCTATTGAGGTTCGTATTTAACTTTTTAAAACAAAAAATAGAATATTAAACAAATAGTTTTGATTGATTTTGGTTTCTGCTTGATAAAATGCAGAAGGGAAATGCATTTCGAGCAACATTTCGTGTGAATGCTTATAATCCCCAGGAGGTGAGGGCAGGAACTTTACATTTGATTGATAAGCTTCTCTTGTTTTTATGGTCCTTTATTTATAATGCTATCTATTATTTGCCAGGCTTACTGTACTATGGAGGGGGTACCGGTGGATCTTCTCATCAATGGAGTTGATGCTCAGAATAGAGCGGTGAGTGGTTTTTCCCAAAGCTAAATATTCTTTATATCAGGCATGCAAGTTAATAAGTAATTGTCTCCTTCTCGCATCTATTTGGAAGCTGGTCTTTTATCAAACTGCTGTTATATATTTCAAAGAATTTACTTTGGGAAGTTTGTGAAAGATTGTTAAGGAAATTAACAGTATATCATAATTTGTTGTATGATCATTCCTTCTCTTGGTGACTGCACTATATGCTCTTCTTTTGCTATTTATTTTTCAGACTACTGATGAAGTGTTTTCTTCAAGAAACCTCAAGAAATAGTATAGGTACAATTTGAAGGAGAACGAATTGTAGCCACGATAACTTTTAAAGTTACATTCAGCTGACAGGACTAGTTGTTCTAGCAGTTAATATTTAGGTTCATTTAGTTAACTATCTTTATTCTTTGATTTGTAAAAGTCTAACTGCATTACATTGATTCGTTTCCTCCTTTGCCGATGCTTCCATGTGATCAAGAGGTTTTCTTAGCTGAGAAATACTGTGTATGGAATAGTATTGTTAGCTTGGGAGATCTAGACTGTGTGGTATTGAATGTTTTGCTTGTATCTTCACTTTCTATGATTATATTCAGTTGCTATACCATGTTGTGCCTTCTGTGAGTTGGTACACCTGTTTGACTGTTATGCAAATTCTGAGCATTTAATGTAGCAGCATGGTTTCATTTTTGAGTGTTTTTTTTGTCTTTCCTTCTATCAATAATACTCATTATTCTGAGTGGAATATTTCTCCTGTAGATTGAAGGGGATACGGTTGCAGTAACATTGGATCCTGTTGGATATTGGGTCAAGATGAGAGGTTCAAATGTGTCTGTGATGGCAGATGATCCCAGTTTTTCTTCTGAAGCTAGAGAAGGTAAAACTTGTGCTCGTCAAGAACAAACCAACACTAAGGGACCTCTCCCAATAGGAAGAGGATTCTATGAAAATAGAAA
The DNA here is from genome assembly GCA_030015575.1 of Agapanthus africanus. Lineage (NCBI taxonomy): Eukaryota > Viridiplantae > Streptophyta > Magnoliopsida > Asparagales > Amaryllidaceae > Agapanthus > Agapanthus africanus. Next base: position 633,994,958 of record JASDDO010000031.1, on the reverse strand, counting down.
TAATAGTGAAACTGTTCATAATTATGTAGGGAATAGATCTGAAACTACTTGTTTGGGCACAGAGAGTTCAAAAATGGGTTGTGCCTGTAAGCAGGATGAAAATGCAAGAACATTAGCGAGGATACATGACATGCTAAATTCTTGCCCATCAAAACGTCCAACGGGCAGAGTTGTAGCTATTTTAAGAAAATCTCCTCGTCGTGGAAGAATCATCGGTTTTCTTTCTCTTAAGGGAGAACATGGGTCAAAGAAAAACAGGCAGATCTCACTATCTAATTATGTACACCTGTTGCCTACAGATACGAAATTTCCTAAGATGGTAGTTAGTGTCAGCAGCCTTCCGGACTTTGCCAAGGAAAGGTTAATCAATGGCGATGTGAGCTTGGAAAGGGAATTAATTGGTGCTGAAATTGAAGAGTGGAGCGATGAATTCCCTATACCAAAGGCTCGTGTAATACATATTTTAGGAAGGGGAGGAGAGTTTAGACCACAGATTGCTGCCATTTTGTTTGAAAATGCAATTTGTGATTCGAAATTTCTCCCTGAATCATTAGAATGTATACCAGAGTTACCATGGGAGGTCCCCAAAAGTGAGTTCAAAACCAGAAAGGACCTTAGGCATATCTGCACATTTACAATCGATCCTTCTACTGCAACTGACCTTGACGATGCTTTATCTGTCGAAATAATATCGGATGACATATTGCGAATTGGGGTTCATATTGCTGATGTTTCGTATTTTGTTCTTCCGGACACAGTTCTGGATTCTGAAGCACAGATTCGATCCACGAGAGTTTATATACGGCAACATCGACTTTCAATGTTGCCGCCACAACTTTCTGAAGGTCTGTGCTCACTTTTGCCGGGCATCGATAGATTGGCCGTCTCAATTACCTGGGATATTACTCGTTCTGGGAAAATTGTCAATCGTTGGATGGGCCGATCTATTATCCAATCATGCTGCCAGCTATCTTATGATCTTGTACAGGAAATCATTGATCAATCCTTTTTGCCTGATCAATGTCCAAAATTACATGGTAGTTTTGAACTGAAGGATATCATCAGCTCACTCAGAAGCCTGCATGAGATCTCTATGTGCCTGAGGAAAAATAGGTTTAAAGGTGGAGCTCTTTGGCTGGACGGTTCCAAGCTTGGTTTCTTGTTTGATGAGTGTGGGACCCCATATGATAGTTTTATTCATGAGAGGAAAGACTCATGCTTCCTTGTCGAAGAATTTATGCTTTTGGCAAATATGTCGGTTGCTGAAGTTATATATATGGCATTTCCTGATTGTGCATTACTGCGTAGGCATCCTGAACCAAGTTTAAGAAAGCTCCGAGACTTTGAAGCATTTTGTAGCAAACTTGGTTTTGATTTGGACACTTCATCCTCTGGACAGCTTCACCTATCACTATCCAAAATAAAAGAAAAGCTTAAAGATGATGCCATGCTCTTTGAAATTCTCATAGCATATGCTTTGAAGCCGATGCAACCAGCGGCATACTTCTGTACGGGGGAATTAAGAGGCAGGGAAAATGATTGGGCTCATTATGCACTATCTGTTCCCTTTTACACTCATTTTACCTCCCCGATTAGAAGGTATCCAGATATAATTGTGCACAGGACATTGTCTGCAGCACTTGATGCTGAGGAAGAGTATCTGAAGAACAAAGAGGAGACATCTGGTATCGAAATTGCAAATAGATGTTTCACTGGTCTTTATTTCAATAAAGCTGCTGCTGAATCTGATCAAGGCAGACAAGCTCTCAGTGCTGCTGCATCGAAGTTTAAAGTTCCTGCATGTGACAATCTTTCAGAAGCTGCTGCATATTGCAATGACAGAAAACTAGCTAGCAGGCATGCTGAAGAAGCTGGAGACAAACTCTATCTTTGGACAATGTTGAAGAACAAAGAGGTATTTTCTGCAACACTAATTCATATCTTGCCGTATTCTTATTTACATGCTGCCTTGATAATAAACTGGAAGGAAAATGCATCAAGTTTCGCTTGTGCTTTAGTTCAGCTAGGTGCCGGAAACCTTAGACTAACTGCTTTACTGCTCATAAAATGTTAAATTGCATTAATTCGGAAGTAGTCAGTTTCTGGATAGAAATAGCCAGTATTGTCTAGATATAGAAATGCAGGAGCGCAGAACATATAGATTCAAGATCTTCATTCACAGTTAACAGGCAAAAGAAAATGAACTAGTTTTCTCATAATGCAATCTAAAATCTTGACGAGACATTAGATACTGGTGTTTACCCCCACATACATTTATTTTAAATACATATTTTGAAACGGGAACCTTGCTTCAAGAGGAAATCGTTCCTTCTCTCTGTAAATGAAATAGGATTACTTGTGTGAACATTTCCTTCGTCTTATATTTAAGCTTACTATGGATACATTGTTCCCGTAACTTTTTGCCTCCACATTTGTGGCTTGACAAATAGATAGCTTATAATCATGGATTGCTCTAAGGTTAGGTTAATGGAGGAGCTTATTTCTGAGTGAGTAGAGAGCATGATCTACTCATGCTCTTTGGTTTTATGTGCTATCCCTTTTCTATTTTGCTTTGCTTTAACGCTGCAGTTTTTGTATCGCGCACATGCATCTGTTTTCTTGGATATCAATTTAATTCATTTTGTGCACTGCTGGCGTCCGTTATTACTTCACTGTATTCTGTCCGGTCAAGTTGCAGATACCTTTTTGACATAATAGAAACTAACCAGGTGAATATCAGAGAGTATGCTGGACACCCCCACTTTTGTGTGGGGTTACTGCTAGTTATATGCATGGTTGCCTTAATGGCGTGAGTAGTCAAGTTTCAGCTTCAGGCTGCACCATCTAAAGGTATTTTAGCACTTGTCGGATGCATGTAGATGAGAAAATCACCAGATGTGTCTTGGTAGCTTGTTAAGCCATCTGCTATCTACAATTTGCCATGCCTCATTGCCTATTTGTGCACCTATACTTGGTAGATAGATGATTGTTTGAAATACTCGTCTGCTAGATGCTTGTGAAAGGTAGGAGTAAGTTTGACTTACCCTTTGAAGAGTCTTTTTGGCACTTCTTGGTTGCATTTAGAGGAGATTGTTCAATTCTGTGTGCTGGTTAGAGGGCAGGGTTCTAAATTTTAATCTCTTTATTGCTGTGTTCCAAAATCTTAACTTTTATTCAAGCATGTGTCGGTGGCAGCATGGTAGGCTGCATTGTGGTCATGCTATGTGCCTCAAGAAGATGATGTTGAAAAGATGGGATCATGTTTCTCCCAACATAACTTCTGATCATATTGACAATAAAGAGTCTTCTTAGGTTGTACTAAGCAGATTTGGAGCATGTTTTCAACTTTCAAAGTACAGGAGCCTCTAACTAGGGCTTTAAAATGTATTTACTTCATAATTATATTTCTTTGTTCTTCCAAAGAGAACCTTACTGGATTTCGTAATTATCTTTGTATTCTATATTTAGGTCTACCACTTGGGGTAAATACTATAATAGTATACTTACCGCTTCCGTTCTATTTAATGTAGACATGCTATACTATTTTTTCCGTTAGATGAAATACTGACATGAAATTTCCTTCTATTATAGCTGATATTACCGTGCATTATCAGGATTGCCAATGACGGAAATTACTACTAGTTGTTTTCCGATAACTTCAATTCATTATCCCTGCTATTTGCTACTGCCTTTTTCCTTGCTCTGTCTCTAGTTACATTATTATGCATACTTTTTCTTCCAAATTTCAGAATCTAGTTTATCTACCTTAGAACATAGATTTTGAAATTTCACTGAGGTTCATGGGTCTGCCCAGCTTCATGTATGTTCCAAAGAATAGCTACCAGTTCATGATGTTTCATATAAGTTGCTGGAAACCCCCTTCCTTTTGCCCTTATAAAAGCATGTAACCCACCGTTTAAAGTCTGGACCTTTCCCCATTTAATAGCTGTTCATTTTCATTTCCAGCTTTGAAACTTTCCTCTAGAAAAATACCCTCAATGAAATTATTAAAAATGCAACGCCGGTGAATAAGTGGCAGAAAATTAGGAGTATTTAGGTAACATGCAAGGTGCCCCACGCAAGACTTGGGTGGGGCGATTGGAAATTTTTCGAATATGTAGGGGGCTGTGAGAAATTTGCTCAGAACTTAGAGGCAAAAAAGGGCCAAATGCAAATTTACATGGATTCCAAGGGGCAGAGCTGAGGGCCAAATACGAATTATTTTAAAATCCAGGGGGCTAAGGATAATTTTCTTCAAGAGGCCAAAAAATGGCTTGAAACCTGCCCCCAATAGGGCTTTCTATATAATATATGTAATAGTTGTAGAAAGTTGTAGAAACAGAAAAATGTTTAAATAGGAAGGGAAGCACAACTTTTGAAAAGAGAGGGTGGTGTCCTGTTACATACATACAAAAGTGAAGTGGATCGGGTCTGCAATTTAGCCTTATTTCTTTCCTTTACAAGGATAGATGTGTAAATAGCTAGGCTGTATTCTTTTCTTATGCCATCAATTGCTACATTTATGCATGCTTTTCCTCGTGTGAGGATGCTTGTGTCACTGTTTTGCATTCATGCATATGGGTGTGAATAGTATAAAGTATCATAGTTCATAAACTGTTACCCGAGTCCTGATCTTTTCTTAACACTTCTTTCTTTGTCTGCAGATACTAGTTTGTGAGGCTAGAGTGCTGAATTTGGGACCAAGGTTCATGTCAGTTTACATTCCCAAGTTCGGTGTAAGTATACCACCTCACTCGAGTTAGTGTTATTTTTAAGGCTAATTTACATAAAACTACTGGTAACTGTGAGCATTTTTCAGCTAACTACCTTAAAGGTTTATTTTTTTGTTACAGTGTACCCTCTGAGTGCTACACATAACATATATTAGTTTTAAAACGCTCCCTTAAAACTACGGTTTAAGGGGATTACACTAGCTTTTTTTAAGGTGGTTCACTGGGGGAATAAACAGCTGTAGTTAAGCAGTATTGTTATTATTTATTTCCCCCATTTTCTTACTCGTGCTATTTATGCTTGAACAGATTGAGCGGCGAATAAATTACGACGTAGTCGAGGGCTTAACTGTCGAATGGCTATCAACGACTTGCACATTGGTGTTAGATTTAGTTAGGACAAATCACACTCCACGAAGGGTCTACAACTCGAAGACATCACGACCAATCGAAGAAGCGGCTTTAATAGTGTACCCACACGAAAACACAGAAGAATCTGAAACATCCCTCGATGTAAAAGAAAACAATGAACCTAATCCTGCTATATTCCCTTTAATATTACGAAATTTGTCCAATGTTCCTGTAACCCTTCATGCAATTGGAGGAGACGATGGCCCATTGGAGATGGGTGTTAGGCTTTACATGTGCTCATACTTCCTCAGGTGAGTTTTTATATCCTGTGGTTGAGCTACAGAAAGACTAGATCATGAAAGCAGGTTTCTTTTTCCTTCTTTTTATTGATTTTTCGAAAAATTATAGGTTTTAAATTTGCTGTATAGCTTACAGGAAATAGAATAAGAAGCTGTGGTGTGTTATTTTTTCCGAGGCGTCGGCGATGTGTAGTAGAGATGTTGTGTATTGAAGCCTGCCTGTGTTTTTCCAATTGGTGGGCTTCTTCAATTGTTTTCATGTTTAGTGATGTCTCGTTGAGTGCTTGTTGGAATTGAATAGTTTTTTTTTAAAAATTTAGCAGCAACAAATAACTGTATGCGTATTATTAAAGTTCTGAAGATCTGACTATGAACAATTTTTTGTGACTTCTGCTGTTTGTGTTTGTAGTGAAATGTTTTAGAAAAGTCTTCAGAGTGTTTTTGAATTGCGTTAAAAAAAGGGAAGTTCTGAGCTTGGGTTTGACCTAGAGAGGCTAGAGCATTAAAGTTGGCAGACATTCAGCAGTTTTCTTAAAAAGAGTGATTGGGGTTTTTAGCAGAATTCCTTAGAGGAGTTTTCAATGGTTGTGGATTATTAAAATGCTTTTGGAAAGGTTTGGTATTTTTGTCCTTTTAAAAAGATGGTCAAGGTGAATATTTGCGTAACTATCTTGAGCATCAAACTTTTACCAGTGAATTATCAAACGTTGAATTTTGTATTCATGAGTCCTCACTGTGTTGTAAAAAGTTTATTTGTTGTATTTATATCAATAATTTCAAAAACTATATTTGTTGCTGTTCGAATTAAGTTCCCTTCGAATAGGTTTTTTGGTGGTCATGAGGTATACTTGTGGGGTGCGGGGCAGAACCTCTTCAAGAAATTTTTTAAATCTAAAACTGTTTCAAATAATTTTGACTGATCATTTCGACAAATGTTTATTCCTTCTGTGATATATTTTTGAATTTGGTTGATCCTATTTTTAACACATGCTTTACCTTTATTTGGTAATGACACTCAAAGGGGTAAAATATATTAAGATGTTGATTCTAAAATTATCTCTAACTCTATAAATACAAACAATTTCTTAACTTAGAAAAAACCATCTCCTCAAAAAGTCTTCCTCCTAGGTTTTCCCATTTCCAGTCTTTCTTTGTTCCTCATTGATAAAGAAAAGATTTCTCAAGGCAAAGCAAGTTCTTCTAGGAGTTGTCGTCGAGTGTACACAGGATCTTCTCTAGCCGTCGTTGTCGAGTGTACACCCGAAGTAAACTGGAGATCAGACTGCATCACCTATACGGCAAGGTTAAACCTCCGGGGGGCAAAATCTGATTTCAAGGACATTGCGTGATCACACGTTTTGGTTAGGTAATACTATTAATTAATGTCGATAATAGTTTTCCAACATTTTGACCCGTTGTAGGGTTGTAGCGTTCATGGAGGGCATGGATGATTATTTTGGTGCATGAGAAAGTGAAAAGAAAAACATTTAATGCAAGTCCCATCTACCCACTGCAGTGGTGCTGAGTTGGAGGGAAGGGGATTTGGTCAAATCTCGATTTGAAGTTTTTTTTGTTAAAACTGATTATCAACCGTCCGTGGTATACATAGACAGCTGAGTTTAAAATGAAATAAAAATATTATTTTTAAAGATATATTTATTATTTTATTGAATCTTGACTGCATGTCTATTACACCAATAAAGATGGATAAACAGTTTTGAGAAAAAAAGACTTCAAAGAGCTTTGACCAGATCCGATTCCGACTTGGAGGGTACAGGTTGGCTGGCTCGTTTTTATGGGCTGCGGGAGTTGATATCTCTTTCATTTTTACAAAAAAACACCTTCCACTTGGTAAATCACAGGCAGCAGAAGGCTTTTCAATTTCTCTTGGTCCCACGTTCTCTGTTTTTGGGCCAAAGTTGATCCCTCTTTCTCCTCTTTCATCAACAACGGCCCTCGAAACCTTCTCTCTCAGTTTTTTTCCCTAAAAACTAGCGCAATTTTCAGTCAAACCTCATCTCCAGCGAAGAACAGGCAAATTGATCGTTTAAATCAATAGGTTAGTTGAATCTTGATGGCTCTAAATGTTGAAATTGTGATGGTTCTTCCTCAGACGTTTGGGCATGCACGCATGAAGGCGTCAAAAGAGCACAGCGACGCCAAATGTATGAAGGCAAAATCACAGAGCCAATTCCAGAGCCGTCACGGAGCGAAGCCAGAAGTTTGACCAAGGAATGATAGACGTCTGCCCAAGCTGAAACCAAAACCCAGTGAGCAGACGTCTAAGCAACTGAGCAAGGAGCTAAAGAAACTAAAAGCAGAGACGCTACTGGCGTCTGGCGAAGTCTTCATTAGACGTCTGCGCGACGGGTTTTCTGCGCACACCGAATATCAATCATATTCTTTTTAAACCTTAATTTGTATAGAATTAGGGTTAGGCTATATAAAGGCTCTTTCATATGATGGAATTGTAAGGCCATTGAAACTATTGTATAGAGAAGGTGACAACTAAGAGAACAGAGAGATTTGAGAGAAATCTTCTAGCATTTGCTCTTGGTATATCTTGACTAAAGATCTGGTATCCGCTCTGTCGGAACCTTATTAACAAATACCTTGTTTCTCTGGTTTGATTCTCTTGTTCTCGCATTATTATTGTTTTTTGTCTTTCGTTGTGTATTGTGTGGTTTGCATGATTGGTTGTTAGCATAGTTCCATGTTATTGTTCCTTATCCCATCCCAAAGCTAAAGCTATTTTCTTTAATACAAAGAGAAACATGTATAACTCTTTGCTTATATCCATTTTTGATTCTTTATATATGCAGTTTCAAGATGTCAGATGACACTATGAACCGATTAATAGAAGATATGATTGATGGAAATCTGTCTCAATACGTAGAGGGCTATCAATTTGGGGAAGAACACATGATAGCGAACTCTCAGAGGAGCTAAGTGATGACGATATCGTGAAAGAGGATAATGTTACACCATACGTCGGAATGGAGTTTTGTATATCGATGATGAAGCATACATAGTCTATAACAACTATGCAGCAATACATGGATTTGGTGTTCGTAGAGGAGATGTTGCTAGATCTAAGAAGACATGTGAAATTATTATAAGGCTGTTTTTGTGTAACAAGCAAGGAAACAACGACATGAATGATAAAGCGACAAGAAAGGAAAAGCTGTTATTTGAAAGGCCGATACAAGAATAGCTAGGTTGTATGGCAAAGATGGTGATTTGTATAGATCCTTCGTCTACCAAATGGGTTGTCAGAAAATTTGATGATGATCATGAAAATCACCCATTGACTAGTTCATCAAAGACGAAGAAGCAAAGATCACATAACCAGTATCATCGAATGTCACAATTCAACGAGTGGTTGAAATGTATGCATGGCATACCACCTGAATCGATTATTACGGATCAAGATGCTGCAGTTTGCGGAGCAATTAAGAGAGTATTTCCTCTGGCACATCACAGACATTGTCAATAGCATATTGCCAAGCATGCTTTAGAGCATCTGACCCCGTTAAAAGGCCGTTATAAAAAATTTCTTGAGGATCAGGTATTGGAGCAACACGATACAAAGTTGGTCTGATATGAAAGACAATCATTGGATGAGCATTGGTTGATGAAGCAATACTCAAAGAAGAACTATTGGGCACCTGCTTTTCCGAAGGGCTTATTCTTTGCCGGCATGATGACAACCCAACGAACTGACGAAGTGAGAGTATAAATGCCTTTTTTGATGGATATGTAAATGCAAGCACAATTATAAGTGACTTCGTAAAGCAATATGATAATGCATTAAGGGATCGACATGCTTCGGAACTGAATGAAGATTTTTGAACTATAAACTCTATCCCTGTGACGATATCTAAGCATCCAATTGAAAAGCAGACTGCGTGTTTATATACCAGAAAAATATTTGATAAATTTCAGAATGAGTTCAAGGACAAAGATAAATGCGAGCATCGTAAGGAGGCAATGGAGAAGGAGATGACCACCATTGCCTATAAAGTTGGTTTGATTGATGATGACGAGGAAAAATGGAAGACAGTTGTTTACAATACATCTAAAGAGGAGGCTACTTGTTCTTGTGGTAAGTTTGAGTTCGAAGGGATACTATGCAAACACATTCTGCGCATTATGGTTTGTAAAAGGCAAATACGGGCTATTCCAGATTGCTATATCTTGAGACGCTGGACAATTGATGCTCACTATCAAACTTTTGGAAGAAACAATGGGGAGGCAGGAAAGAATAGAAGTGAAGATCAAATTTCTATCATCAAGCATTTAGCACTCAAAGCAGAAACCACAAGAGCATTGGAAGAGACTCGGGGTTCCCATTTACCTCATGAAAAGCTTAGCAATTTATTATCGAACTTTTCGATTGATGCTGAAAATTACAACAATGCACAGCGAGCGGAAGAAATTGAAGTGGGCAGTCAAGTTGCATCCCTTGCACTTCAATCTCAATCGTTAAACCGTATTCCTGAAATCTCTATTCGTGATCCTACGGCACCACGTGAACCTAAAGGTCGATCAAAGTCAGCTACTAGAATTCAATCGGGGATAGAAATTTCAAAGATGTGCTACGAAACGGCCTCGTTGTGGGAACTGTAATCAACCTGGCCATTATAGAACGCCATGCCTGAATGCGAAGGCGAAAAAAATCTAACTATTTTGATGTTTTAACTTACACTATTTTTTACCTTATTTTCAAAAATATTTTAATGTGTTGATTATCGACTTGTGTATTAACAGAGGCAAAATGGAGAAAATGGGTCAGATGAATTCTAAAAAGAGGTTAGAGAAAGTTGGAGAGTATAATGAGCTGGTGTGACATTCGTATCAAGAAGATGCATAGCAAAGGAATCAAGATTTAAGATGCATTCCTCAGAGAAAGATTGATAACAGTTCAATACAGTTACTCTTGCACTCATCATTTTGGGATAAGAAATGTTTGGACTTTATTTTATTTTTATTTTTTTTGCTTTATTAGACCTTTTTTTTTGGATTGCTGATGGTGCTGCTATATATATTTGATAAAACACCAAATGCAAGGCAATTTTATCTAAATTGTGCTGGTATATGACAACTTGTTTTATTGATTTAACTATGGTTGGTGCTGTAATTTAATTTTTTGAGTTATGATTTAATAGCTTGTTAGATGAATGTTGTAGACCCTGTGGGTAATGTTTTTGTTGTGATTTTTCTTAGCATAATCTGTAGTTCCTGCTGCTCCTGATGTGTATATATGTGATGTTTCTTGATTCCCGGTTATTTGACCAGATATAAAGTTTGGCTTCAAATCACCATTCATGGTGAAATGGGCTCTATTTGCGATATTTCTATCTATTATTTTGAAAATTTATATTTTTCCGTTTTACTGGATGGAATTTCAATGAGAAGGGTTCATAAGAACTATGAAGCCCCAGTTTTTTAAGAAAAAAATTATTTAAGACTCGGATTTATAGACAATTCTAGTAGTTCGATTGTGGGATTTCATTTTTTTTTCTTCGGTATTTCTGAAATATGAGTGTGTGACTGGATATTTCTGGAATAAGAGGGGTGTAAACTTTTACCCCAACAAAAGTAAAGCATAAATTTAAATATAGTAAGCTTTGGAAAAAAAATTATATTATAAAAGCACATTAAAACCCACACCATAAAAAAAACATAAAATTAAATTGACAGTATGCAATGAGATATAAACCCAACATCTTCTCAATGTAAAAGTAAACATATAGGCTAGACCCACTATTGATTCATTTTAGTATATAAATGTATAACTTGTATTCATTAAGAGAATAATGGAGAAAATATGACGTAGGAGGGAATTTCCACCTATGACGTGGAAAAAATACTCTCCCTCTCATATTTTCCGACGATCGGCACCCACCATATTTATCGTTATCATCTAAGATGTGGGTACACCAAATTTCATGTGATTCTACAACTTTTCATCGTTGATTTAGCACTGTAAAAAGTTCTATTGTCGGTAAACAGTTAATTTTGAACCCACTAAATCAATGGTGAAAAAGTTGTAGAATCACATGAAATTTGGTGTACCCACGTCTAGATGATAACGATGAAGATGGTGGGTGCCGATCGTCGGAAAAAATGAGAGAGGATGTATTTTTTCGATGCAATAGGAGGAAATTCCCTCCTATGGCATCTTTCTTCCATTATTCTCCTTCTTTAATATGATATTTGTTTGCAACCAATTTTCAATATAAAAAAAATTATTAGTATTTTAAAAGAAAAGATTTTGTTTATTTTTAATTTAAAATATCTTTTGTTTGATAAAATAATTTCTAAAATCATTTTTGGTATTTTTAAAAGACAAGAAAAGATTAAGAGATCTATTAAAAGGTTTTTGAAATGATAAGATTATTTATTATGTATTTTAAAGAGTTTTAATTAGATTTCATCTTAATTAAAGATATTTATTTATAAACAAACCTATTTTAAAAGACAAGAAAAGATTAAGAGATCTATTAAAAGGTTTTTGAAATGATAAGATTATTTATTATGTATTTTAAAGAGTTTTAATTAGATTTCATCTTAATTAAAGATATTTATTTATAAACAAACCTATTTTAATGAAAAGCACTATTTAAACCATTGGATCTAATCTTTTTCAATTCTAGCCCTTCATCTCAAAACCCTAATCCCTAGTTCTATAAATAAATCATTTTTCCTCTCCCTCCCTTATAATTTTTCGTCACAACAAAAGGTCTTTCTTGAGGCATTGTAAGAATTTCATGTCGATCGGTGTCTCGATCTATGGGTTAGGATTTTGGCAAATTGATTGTTATATCGATTTGCACACTTCTATAAATTTCTCTTGTCCGTATATTTATATTTTCCAGAAGCTCTTATCATATTTTCCTACTGAAATTATGTGACTATTGCATGTTTTCATTATATAGTTTTCCCAAGTATTTATTTATGTTTTATAAGATTTTTTACAAGTTATGTCGGTTTAATTTTCGCATGAGACACTTGATACGTGATTACTACTTTATATGTGATTGATACTTGATTCATGTTACTAGTTAACTCTTGTTTATAGAAAATTCATGCTTCATGTAGTAAACCGTTTTTGATATGGGGTAATAGAAGAGTTGGAAAAGGAATGAAGTAGTCGAGAAGGCAATAAATGCCACTGTATGCGAAATTAAGTGCCACGTGGAACAAAATATACCAAGTCATAAGGGTGGGGGTCACTTCTTGAATTCATGGGGGCCACCTCTAGAATCTACATATGGTGTTCCGACATGACGAACGAAATATTCATGATGTTGCATGTCCTATTTTTGTTTTGATTCGTGCAAGATAGAATATGGTTTTGAAAATATATACGTCAATATCTTTTTACATGAGTTTACATTATTTATCCTTGCTATTTACTGAGTTACTTTTGTTTTATATTAATATCATATTTTCATTATCTTTATTGGATTTTTGGGAGACTTATCGAATGATACTTCGTTGATGGGCGTTTTGTATGTTTTCTTCATTTTTGATTTTTTGAAATGTTCATCAGATTCTATTTTAGAGGGAGACGAAGCAGTGCCCGGTGAGGAGAACGTATCAACCCAAGATCTTTCACGCTTCCAGCCATTTCTGAAGTATTATTCTCTTCTTTAGTTATTGATCACTTTACGACATGCATCTTGTGTATGCCTCGTGCTTGAAGTTTCTTTCTTTTGTATCGCTTGAAACTAGTTATTTTGTTGTGAATCTTGATTATCCTGTTTAATAAACAGTGTTATAAATTCTTGTGATAAACTACTGCATGTACAGACGCTTAACGTATCTATATCGGGAAGGTACGCTTCTTGATATAGATGTTAGTTATATGTATGTCCTAGAGGCCATTACTGTACATACGATATATATTGTAGTGGATGCTAGGACATATATAGGGAGGACTTTCTTGCTCGACATGATAGTATGCTATCTGGTTGTACTTTATCTTAATATGTACTTTGATTGTCTCTATATTACATGTTGATAAAGCCCTTAGGATATGTACTCGACTACTGGGACTATGATGAGATCATACTGGTGGGGCCACGGTAGTCGACGAGTACATCCTATAATTGTTCCTAGTCGTGGGTGTATCGAGACAGGGGCATCGATGCACCAGAGTAGACTAGCGTATACGCATCTTGACCCATATGATGAGCGATGGATGATCCCATATCCATCGGTGTTTGACATCAAGGATGGTGTACGGGTGCTCAGTGGAGACTGGGTACACTGGACGGACTCGCCGAGAACTCCCAGATGGTATTATACCTCACGTCAGATGGCAGTTCTCCGGTGACACTGGTACAGAGTAGTCTGTTGACCCGAGATCGTCATAGAGTCTTATGTGATTCCCACTGTGCTTTGATTTCCATCATACCACGTCCAAGAGAGCGTGCAAAAAGGTGGCTTTTGGGTACAGTCCCGAATCACATGGAGGCAATGAGCGATAGGAGGGGATTCGTCTCTCCCGGTATAGGGAGTTGATGTTGTGCTGTGTTCGATTGGCTATAACCGGAAATCCCTGGCCAGGGTTGTTGAGATTTACTGGTAAGTGTTATCAGTAGTTTCTCGAACTGTTATAGACCTCATATCGACACGACTTATCAAGCTACTGGGGTCTGACGTTTACCACCCCTAGGCGAGATATGCAACATATCAGACGACGAGACCGGACTGTACGGGAGTGTTACTGTTTGGATTCACAGGAGAATGTACAGGCTTGCTTGTTGATCTTCTGAGCGCTCAATACCTGGGTAGCTGTTACGTTTAGCTGACCGCTTGCAGTTTGTGGGTGTTTGATATGATCATCACCTACTGCCGGCGTATTGACGATTCTTTAGAGTCCTACACAGAGGTTTTTTGGCTCAGGCAAAACGGAGTAGGAGCACATATGTGATATGTGCGGGACCGAGGATAATGCGGTATGTGATATCGTATTGTATGCTCGCGATATTTGATATCAGCCGGGTCATCGGATCAAGAGTTGATTCGATGAATCGGTACGGATAAATATTAGTCGGTTATATGCGATATAGCCGGATTGTCGGATCAAGTGTTGATTCGATAATTTATTGTATAATAATATATATGATATATTAAATTACATTAACTAATATTAGCTCACTAAAAGATTCTTTTTCTCACTCGGGTAATACATTGATATATATGCGATATATGTTAATTGTATTATTTTATTTTGTTACGATAAATATTATATATGTGATATATAATATTGTAACATGATTTGATAACTAATGCAACATGTTTAGTGGAGTTTAAACATGATTAGGGTTTGGATTAGGGTTAAGTCTTCTAGTTGATTCTAGAAGCTTTTCATTTTGTCATGATAAAGATATTTGTGTGTGACTCATCTTTAACCTAACCCAAACCCTAACCCTAGTTAATTCTCTACAAAGGTTTACTTGACCATGGTTGCATTATTCATCATATGATTTCTTTTTCTATTCATCACAAAAGGATTCTATTATTGTTCATCTTCTTCCTTCATTCTCTTCATGAAAAAGCTTTCTAGATTTTTCAAAGTGATGAATAAATATGAGAAAAAGATAAATAAAGAGAGCAAAAATCCTACTTCATCATCCTCATCTTCCCTTGCTATTTAGATGAGGGTGTTCACATCATTTCATGAGTGTTAGCTTGTGTTAACGAAACTTCAAGGTAGATCATCTTAGTATCGAAGATCGGAAGCAAAGGTTGCATCTTTCTCTTCGTGGAACCTCTCGAGAGTCCGGATCCCGATGATCGCAGCGAAGGGACCACAACACGGAGCATATGAAGTGAAGGACCGGATCTACAAAGGTTGTAATCCCTCTCACTTAGTGTTAAAGTTGTTAACATGTTAGTTTTCGCCTAATCTCTAGTTTAAAGATCCGTATTTGGGTTGTTCGGCACGGCTAAATTTTTAATCGGGCATGGTTGATGCCTCGTAGACCCTTGTGCGCGTGCCTAGCAACCCTACAGTGGTATCAGAGCCTAGCTAGAGCCTTAGGCGAAGTCTAGACGAAGTTTGAAACCCGATCGACCCGAAACCCTAACATCAAAGTGCTCTCTGGACTTTTTCTAAAAACTGGGTTTTTTCCAGATTAAAAATGCTTAAAAAATTCAGCAGGGAATTCTAAGAATTACGGTGCAAAATTTTTCCCATGATCTATTAAAAGGGCGGCGGAACCGCGGCAGAAGCATGGCTTCGGCGGCAGTTCCGCGGCCAAAAGATGACATCATCATCCCCTGTTTGCATAGTAACTCCTATTTTATTATGCTGGATTTTCTGGGTATTTTTAAATATTATTCAAGAGTTGAATTTTCTGGGGTTGTTTTGGGGATTCGATGTTTCGATCGGGATGTCTAATTTTGTCTATGGGTTTTCCGGATAACTTTTAGAAACTGTTAAAAAGTTCGGGCGGATATCAATAACTCACTTTTTCCCCTGTCCGAAATTTTTTCAAAAGTTGGATTTTTTCTCGTGTTTAAGAACGTTCTAAGTCATGCAAGTAACGCGGTGGACCCTCTAGAAGACAACAAACCTTAACTCGATTATGTGACCGTCTTGAACTGCCTTTTGAACCTTAGGGTTTGGGGCAGTACGGCGTGCCACATGTGAGGCGTTGGCTTGACCCTTCTACGGCTGGACCATTGGTACTGTGGCATGTGATGGATGTTTTTAAACTGATTTCAAGTGTTGAGATATATTGGGGAAATCTTGGGTGTTTGATGATTCGATCGGAAAGTTTAACTTTATCTATTTATCTGGAATGTGATACAATATTTGGAATCCACAGGTAGTTATGGGATAACTAATTTGAATATTATAAATATAGCAGTTTAGTCTCAAATGATCGGTTGCCACGGAATTTTGATGTGATCAAAAGTCCGTCGCAATCACGTAGAGTACGCGGATACTCGCCGGGTAAACTTAATAGACAGCTACGCCCCATAGCCCCGACCAAGTGACTGTAGGAGAACCCTGTCGCCGAAAGCATCCGTTCGGGTGCTCGCGGCAGCGGTGTTCCGCCTTAGTGCACTTCGTCGACGGCATCCAGGGGTGCGGCCGTCTACTAAAGTTTGCGACGAGCATTCGATCAGGACGTCGGGAACCTGTTGAATTGCCCGACTTGACATTGAAAAGAGTTTTCGATAATGAGACTAAAATGCGGGGTTTATAAATGTTAGGCATGCAATGTCTAAAGAATTCATTTGGTTAGGCATGCGATGTCTAAGGAGGTTGCGGATTCCAACTGTTGTAGTTTTACACTTTCTTTTCTGTGACCGTAAGCGTAGTATGTGGTGTATCGCCGGCTTCGTTGCTATACATCAACGACAATCGGGATACGCATACTTGCTTACGTTGATGATATGAGATATTATGTGTTGCTGTGATATGTTATATTGGATCGTCGCGTTTGAATAGCCAGGGGTTTTATGTGAGATGAGAGTTTTTTTTTCATTCATGTAAAATTCATTTGTATGTAATATTCTTTTATTGGGGCACTTCCAGGTAGCGGAAGATGTCACCGTTGTATATTATTTACTTTTCCGCATTAGGTAGACCCAAGGCGGGGAGCACAAGTAACCGGGTTCTAGGGTCCAGTGGGAGACCATCTCGAGGAGTCGAGACCGGGTCTCCTAACCCTAGAATTGGCAGTGT
Organism: Agapanthus africanus; assembly: GCA_030015575.1. Classification (NCBI taxonomy): domain Eukaryota; kingdom Viridiplantae; phylum Streptophyta; class Magnoliopsida; order Asparagales; family Amaryllidaceae; genus Agapanthus; species Agapanthus africanus. The sequence continues at coordinate 633,977,865 of JASDDO010000031.1, read as the reverse complement.
TACTTGCCGCTCTCGTAGGGGTCTAGGGATGTGGGTTTGGCTATTCATCGCGACCGTGGAATCCGTGTTTTATACAGGCTCGTATTGAAAACACGGACGTCCTAGTATATCCAATATTTCATATATGTTCTTCTACTGCAATGTTCTGTGATGAGATCATATTACTACCTGAGACGAATGTTTATATTATATATATGAGATATATGTTATATTGCAGATTTCGTTTCAAAAGAGATGCTTGTGAAGCATAATAAAATGGGACTTCATTAATGAGATTAGTGAAATAAAAGAAACCTAAGATGTTGTAGAAACTTGTTTCAAAACTGGTAGCTCTAGTTCTTGCTTTGCATAGCGGTGTTCCTTGTAGAACATCCAGCACCTTATTCGATAAGGAAAGGACCGAGATCCCTTCACCGGGAGTGACTCCTTTAGCAATAACTGGCAGATGCTACAAACTCGGTTTGTCTTTTGATTGCTTCTATAGTTTCTGCTTTGCATAGTGATATATATAATATATCCTGCACCTTATTCGATGAGGAAAGGGCCGAAGATCCCTTCACCGGGAGTGACCCCTTTAGCAAAACTAGAAAAGCCTAAAAAACACTCCATTTAAAATCACTCGATTCTACAACGATATCAAGTTCATTACGCAAAGGGTTTTCTGAAAAACCCGTCGTAGCCCTCCGTCATTTCAGATAAGTACTGGTTAGTATTCGTGCTACGTTTGTTGACCTTAGCCAAGGCGCAGTGTGCGGTAGCTGATTAGTGCTTATCTGTATAAGCATATGATGCGATTGAGTTAGGGTAGTCGTGCGACTTTGTTGACCTTAGCCAAGGGTCGTGCGGGTGGGTTTAATTCAATCGGGAAATGACGGGTTGAACTTGGCTAGCACTTATGATTTGTTGACCTTAGCCAAGGTCATAAGATGCTAGGGGCAAAATATTATTGGGAATTTCAAGTGTTGAAATTTGCAATGAGATTGCATACCTTCTATGAGATAGTTGGATCCCGATACCCGCTGCTAGTAAGAGTTACTCCTGGGAGAGTTTTACACATTACAATTAGCCGATCAAGTAGGTGTCTAGAAAGGTGTTAACGGGGCCCCTGGGAAAACGAGGTTTACTTTAATTAAGTTCGTGCGAAGGCACGGGGGACCTCCCTCAAAGTACCGACACTGGCCTGGCTGAAAGATTGGCGAACTTGTAGCGTGTAATTAATCCCGGCTAGTTTTTCCTTTTGGGGTTTGAAGGAAGATTTGATTAAAATAGTGGGAGACATTCTGATTAGATATATTATATAACCAATCTAATCTTGCAAGAGCATACGCTGAGTGTTTTCTTCTCTCTCTCTCCAGGTAGCGACCATATCACGCCTTAATCAAGACAATAAAACGGATATATTGACCGAACCCACTTGTTATACTAAGCTGGGGAACGTTGGTCCCGCTCCAACTTATAATTGTTATAAGACAGAGCAGGAAATTGGGGAATACCAGATTTCCCGTACCGCCCAAACGAAGAAAGTGCATATTGATGCATCAACTTCGGGTGTGTTCATTACAGAGAACTGTTTCTCAGTATCCTTTACGTCCTGGGTATGTGATACCGGATCAGGATCCCGTATATGTAATCTGTTACATGGGCTACAGATAGGTAGAGAACTGAGAACGGGTGATAAGTTTCATGAGATAGAAAACAGTGCAAGTGTTGCAGCCAAGTCTGTTGGTCACTGTCACCCTGTATTACCAGAATACATTGATTCTGAACAAATGTTATTAGATACCGAACCTGATATACAAAATCATATCAGTCTCTTTATTAGTAAAGAAAGGATATAATTTTGTATTGTTGGATAAAGTTTTGAACATTTCCTATATCAAGAGTTGATCGGTTCAGGCACGTTATCTAAAAGCATTGTCGTTCTAAATCAAACTACAGTTCTTAGTATACGGAACACACACAAGAGGAAGAGTTCAGAAATGAATGAATCCTTCTTGAGGTATTGTAGACTAGGTCATATCAATGCGACCCGACTAGCTAAGTTACATTTAGATGCATATTTAAATTTGTTTGAATTTACATCTTGTGAAACTTGCCAGTCATGTCACAAAGATAAAATGACCACAGCTCTGTTTATTGGAAACAGAGAAAGAGTTAGTGAACTCTTGGGATTGATACATGCTGATGTATGAAAGTCCCCTGTCTACATATGCCAAGATCGGTTCTTTTTACTTCATTACATTCTCTGATAATCTCTCAAGATTCAGACATATGTTCCTGTTGAAACACAAGTCCGAACCTTTTGAGATATTCACAGAATATAAGTTAGAAGTAGAGAACCGAAAATACGGGTAAAAGTATTATGTCCTTTGATGCGATCAAGGAGGAGAATACTTGAGCACGGAATTCCTGGACTATTCTAAAGAAGAATGAGATTCTCTCTCAGCATTACTCCTCTGTATACACCACAGCACGTCGGTGTATCGGGGCGGAGCAATCACACCCTATATGATATGGTGTGCTCTATGATGAGTACTGCTGAGTTTTCTATTTCCTTTTGGGAGTTATGCACTTGAGAAGCTGCATACCTATTGAATAGGGTTCAAATCAAATCAGTTGCCTACCACTTCATATGTGATATGGAAAGGGAAGAGCCCATATCTTAAGCTGGTTAAGATTTGTGGTTGTCCGGCCTATGTCTAAAAGCAAAATCCGGACAAGCTCGAGGCAAGTTCTGTTATGTAGAACTGGAAGGGTTCCAGCTATACAAACTGCAACTGATGATTTGGTAGAACCAAAGGATTCAATAGTTTCCAACGAACCTCAGCCTCTCCGCCGATCTAGTAGGGTTCCTCACCCACCTGAGAGACACTTCGGTTTCTCTATGATAGTGGGAGCGAGGATTGCATCATGAGATGATGACCCAACTAGTTTCCAGCTGGCCATCAGGAGTGGGACTCTGTAAGAATGGCTGGATGCTTATCGATCTGAGATGGAATCCTTATACAACAACAAAGTATGGATTTTGGTTGCTTTATCTGAAGGGTTAAATCCCCATCAGGAGCAAGTATATCTTGAGAAGATTACTTGGTGTACATGGAAAAGTTGAGACTTTCAAAGCTATGCTTAAGTCCATCCAGATCCTACTTGCCACGGCTACATATCATGACTACGATATCTGGCGGTTAGGTGTCATGACTACTTTTCTAATTGATGTTTTAGAAAAGAGCGTCTATAAGTTCACAGCCAGAGGACTTCGTAGACAGCGGGAGCAGCGGAAATGTGTGCAAGATGTTTTATATGATAAAACAGGCATCGCGGAGTTGGAACATCTGTTTTGATGTGGTAGTCAAAGAGTTTGACTTCATCAAAATGGTAGATGAACCTTGTATATACAAAAAGGTAGTAAGGAGTATGGTGGTGATCCTCGTAGAGTACGTGGATGACATACTCTTGATAGGGAAGGAGTTTCCTATGCTACGCTCGGTCAATCTCCGCTTATCACAAGGATTCTCCATATAGGATCAAAGTGATACCTCCTAAATCCTGGGTTTTGGATCTATGAGATAGATCTAATTGGATGTTAGGACACTCACTAGTTGTAGTGAGATGGTATCAATCGATCCTGGGGAGAATCACTGGAAAGGTTCCAGGCTGATAAGGACGACTGAATGTCAGTCGCAGGCATTGTCTTTACCCTCAGTGGAGGGACGGTATGTTGGAAGAGTTCCAAGCTAGATACCGTGACATACTAGACGATTAAAGGCAAGATACATCGTTACCAAGGATACTACCAAAGAGGCAGTCTGGATATTTATAAGTTCATGAGATGAACTTCGTTCCTACCATTGTGTGACAATGGAGTTGTGGCTTATTCCAAGGAACCCCCGTCCCATCAGAAATCCAGATATAATTCTTAGGCAGTATCACCTGATCATGGAGATGGTTGATCTCCAAGGAGATCGAGGTTAGGAGAGTAGACACAGAGGACAACAGCGCGGATCCACTCACGAAGGCTTTTTTCCCAGTAGAGACTTTTATGGGATGGTTGAGTATGGGATACTTCAACCGCAGCTAATTGTTGGGTATGCGATACCATAACAGATGGCCCTAGTGTAAGTGGGAGATTGTTAGTTATATGTATGCCCTAGAGGCCATTACTGTACATACGATGTATATTGTAGTGGATGCTAGGATATATATAGGGAGGACTTTCTTGCTCGACATGATAGTATGCTATCTGGTTGTACTTTATCTTAACATGTACTTTGATTGTCTCTATATTACATGTTGATAAAGCCCTTAGGATATGTACTCGACTACTGGGACTATGATGAGATCATACTAGTGGGGCCACGGTAGTCGACGAGTACATCCTATAATTGTTCCTAGTCGTGGGTGTATCGAGACAGGAGCATCGATGCACCAGAGTAGACTAGCGCATACGCATCTTGACCCATATGATGGGCGATGGATGATCCCATATCCATCGGTGTTTGACATCAAGGATGGTGTACGGGTGCTCAGTGGAGACTGGGTACACTGGACGGACTCGCCGAGAACTCCCAGATGGTATTATACCTCACGTCAGATGGCAGTTCTCCGGTGACACTGGTACAGAGTAGTCTGTTGACCCGAGATCGTCATAGAGTCTTGTGTGATTCCCACTGTGCTTTGATTTCTATCATACCACGTCTAAGAGGGCGTGCAAAAAGATGGCTTTTGGGTACAGTCCCGAATCACATGGAGGCAATGAGCGATAGGAGGGGATTCGTCTCTCCCGGTATAGGGAGTTGATGTTGTGCTGTGTTCGATTGGCTATAACCGGAAATCCCTGGCCAGGGTTGTTGAGATTTACTGGTAAGTGTTATCAGTAGTTTCTCGAACTGTTATAGACCTCATATCGACACGACTTATCAAGCTACTGGGGTCTGACGTTTACCACCCCTAGGCGAGATATGCAACATATCAGACGACGAGACCGGACTGTACGGGAGTGTTACTGTTTGGATTCACAGGAGAATGTACATGCTTTCTTGTTGATCTTCTGAGTGCTCAATACATGGGTAGCTGTTACGTTTAGCCGACCGCTTGCAGCTTGTGGGTGTTTGATATGATCATCACCTACTGCCGGCGTATTGACGATTCTTTAGAGTCCTACACAGAGGTTTCTTGGCTCAGGCAAAACGGAGTAGGAGCACATATGTGATATGTGCGGGACCGAGGATAATGCGGTATGTGATATCGTATTGTATTCTCGCGATATTTGATATCAGCCGGGTCATCGGATCAAGAGTTGATTCGATGAATCGGTACGGATAAATATTAGTCGGTTATATGCGATATAGCCGGATTGTCGGATCAAGTGTTGATTCGATAATTTAATGTATAATAATATATATGATATATTAAATTACATTAACTAATATTAGCTCACTAAAAGATTCTTTTTCTCACTCGGGTAATACATTGATATATATGCGATATATGTTAATTGTATTATTTTATTTTGTTACGATAAATATTATATATGTGATATATAATATTGTAACATGATATGATAACTAATGCAACATGTTTAGTGGAGTTTAAACATGATTAGGGTTTGGATTAGGGTTAAGTCTTCTAGTTGATTCTAGAAGCTTTTCATTTTGTCATGATAAAGATATTTGTGTATGACTCATCTTTAACCTAACCCAAACCCTAACCCTAGTTAATTCTCTACAAAGGTTTACTTGACCATGGTTGCATTATTCATCATATGATTTCTTTTTCTATTCATCACAAAAGGATTCTATTATTGTTTATCTTCTTCCTTCATTCTCTTCATGAAAAAGCTTTCTAGATTTTTCAAAGTGATGAATAAATATGAGAAAAAGATAAATAAAGAGAGCAAAAATCCTACTTCATCATCCTCATCTTCCCTTGCCATTTAGATGAGGGTGTTCACATCATTTCATGAGTGTTAGCTTGTGTTAACGAAACTTCAAGGTAGATCATCTTAGTATCGAAGATCGGAAGCAAAGGTTGCATTTTTCTCTTCGTGGAACCTCTCGAGAGTCCGGATCTCGATGATCGCAGCGAAGGGACCACAACACGGAGCATATGAAGTGAAGGACCGGATCTACAAAGGTTGTAATCCCTCTCACTTAGTGTTAAATTTGTTAACATATTAGTTTTCGCCTAATCTCTAGTTTAAAGATCCGTATTCGGGTTGTTCGGCACGGCTAAATTTTTAATCGGGCATGGTTGATGCCTCGTAGACCCTTGTGCGCGTGCCTAGCAACCCTACAACAGATACGTCGCGGGCCTCATCACGTCCTTACTATTTTATTATTTATTTTGGAAAGCGGGGCGTGACACTCTATGTGGATCCATTCCTGGATATGGTCGACCACAGTGTTCATATCAGAATTTTGCATTATTACTTCGCCCATTCTTAATCATATTACAAATAAATAGGTGTTTTTGATCGATGTCTGCTAAATAGTTGTAGGTTACAGGTTCTCAGAACAATATAGTGAAATTCAAGAAAAATCGCTACAAATGTGAGACTACGACCAACAATAGATGAATCCGTATGATACCGCCTACCAGTTCAAGGAACAAATGAAAATCATTAGACAGTTCAATGCACAAAGCATAAGGGCAGCACAAGATTCAAGACTTCAACGCGAAGCTCAAGGCAAAAGTCCACATCATTCTGCACTGTTGGAAATCTGGAAGGAAATAGAAGAAATTCTGAGAAACCAAGTAAAGAAAACAGAAGATAAAAGCAACATAGAGAAACCGTAAAGAGATGGGCCCAAGAACCCACCAAATGGCCGCGGAACCGTATATGCCTTTCTGCCGCGGTTCTGTGGCCATAATATGCACGTGTCGGTGGGGTGTCGGTGCTTTGACTCGGTCTTTGGGGTTGATTGCGGTATTCTTAATCTTAAAACGCTCGTACTTAACAGCTCATCAATCAAATGGTGTCGTTGCCGGGGAGACGGTAGTCTCTATCTTTGTGTAATTTCGGGTTAATAAAAAAAAAGAAAATTTAAAAAAATTATAAAAAATTGAAAATTTTTAAAATAACAAAAAAAATATAAAAATAAAAATCATCTTGTTATTTTTGAAAGGCTTTTGTGCAAGTGTGTAAGCTTCGAGCAAACACTGATTCAGATTTAGAGCAAGTCCAGTGAACAAATACAGAAACAGAGGATCAGAACAGACAGAGGAGAACCATAACAGCAAACAGGAAAAAATTGGATATCCAAACCAACCAAACTGCCGCGGAAACGCGGCATAAGAAGGATTTGACCGCGGTTCCGCGGTCAATTGCTGACGTCAGCACCCCAAAATTTTCTGTGAGTATATTTTTTCTCCTCCTACCCCTAGAACTCCACTAAAATTTTTTTCCTGCAAGTATTCTTTGCACATCAACTTCTTCTCCCTCTCCAATAAATTGTTTTTGTGCAGGATTCTTTGCGCTGCTAAATAAAAAAAAAAATTTTGCAAGTGTTTTAGATTTTTTTGGTGTGTTAACTGCTTTGCATAATTAATACGGACTTTTAAGGGGCTATAACATCAATTCAGATTGGGTGGGGATTTCATTATCCTTCCTAAGACCCCAAAAATCACTAAAAGCATATGCATCACCCTTGAGCTAATTAAAAAATATCTAGACTCAGCCAATTAAGGACTGTCGCGCTCATTAGGACAAAGGAAGGTTGTGAGCATTCGGTCGTTTATCTAAACCTGACTTTATGGTACCTAGGCTAGACAAGTGATAAATGTAACTTTAAAAGGCCTGTCTCATGGTGATTCGTGAGCGGATCCCTCCTTTCTTCATTTGTGCTTACCTGGCCACAATTGGCGGTGAAGAGGCGATTTGAGGGATATCTCACAACTTGTCGTTTTGGAACAGTTAGGAGCAGTCTAGTTGACTTAGGAGACCCTAGCTTTAGGTTTGATTGTGCATGTTTAAACTGTGGTTGTTTGGAATTGTGCCGTGGTTCCATACAAATTTTGCAAAAACTCTTTCTAAAAAAGCACTTTCAAAAATTTCAAAACTCCAAAAACAAACAATTTTTTAAAAAAACAAAAAAATATAATAAAATAAAATAAAATAAAATCACATTCTTTTTCTTCTCCTTTCTCTCATCACATCATGGGTACCCCACCTCGCAAAACTCTTGCCGAACTTTGGTACCCTCAACTAGACATTACTTCCTACGCTTCTTGTTTTAGTCGAATTTCGAACGACCCCTCCATGCCCAAAATTTCTTTGAAAGATCGAATAGACACGTCTAAGACAACCAGTTGGACTCCGCAATCCACCTTATATCAACCAATTCAACCTTCACCACCTTCTTACGTTGATACTCCTTTTTCGAGTCCTGTTGTAACTCCGAAACCCATGTCTATTGCTGAACATATTGAACAATCTCGTAACCGATCTTTCACTCCTTTCACCACTGCGAATTCTTCGGATCAACAATTCCATTCACCTTCTTATCCAAATGTTGATCCTACTCCTGTCCAACCATTCAATTTCTACCAGTCCTACCCGACTTTTGCACATTCTCTAGACATTGCTTATGAACAGCCATTTGGGAGTTTCCAGTATCCAAACAACTTTAAATCTTTTACTGAAACCCCGTCACAACCCATATCTAGTCTGGAACAGTCGTTGAAAGATTTTATGGTAGCGTCATGCCAACAGATGAGGGATTTGAATGCGTCCATGGCCTCCCTTATACAATTTAGTGACCTGGTAGCTAGTTTCCAACCAGCTTCAAATTTTCCAATGTATGATGAGGCGGTTGGACAGATTGAAAGTTTGAGTGGTGAGAGTGAGCTATACACCTTTCCAAATCAAACCTACCCATCCCCAATTGAATCCCACAACTCCGATTTTGAATATCTATCAAGTGTTCCTAATGATTCACCAGTTGAAAATAAAACGTTTAATGAGTTATGCGACTTTGTAGTGTTTGATTTACCTGATTGTGAAGGGTCCCTTCCGAGTGAAACCGCACCCAACCCTTTTGACCTCTACACCTCCACTCTAGAACCTGCATTGATTAATATCCATGCTTTTGATGAGGTGTCTGAGAAATTTAATCTTCACTTAATCGAGGATATTGACGCTGGGAATATTTTGGATGATGAACCCGCAGATTTGGACGAGTTTTTCCCTCCAAATCATCATCCCGAGTCCTCAATTGTTTTTCCCGAACCCCATATGCGTCTAGATTTTGATGATAAATGTATGGATGAGATAACTTTTGAGGGGAATTTTGAGAATAGTATTGATGATGAACCGATTTTGCTTGATGGGTCGGATTTTCCAATTCATCCCGTCCCTTCCACTGACTGTGTACACCCTCCTGAACCTTTAACTATTACCCTTCCTAAATCACTCCCCTTCATCCTTTCCATCGTTCCGACCGCGCAAGAAACCGTATTACTTTCATTTCTTATGTCTGGTGTACCAAGTTCGACGTACCCATGTTTTCTCACGAATCTTGAGGGATTTGACCTCATTTCTCAGTGGGTTGATAGATTAGCACAATCGATTTTTATACATCGGTCATTACAAATTGTGCTAATTTATACACTCCATCTCCACCCTCAAATTCGTATTCAACTTCTTTCTCCCACTTTCTCAGGTTCTTCTTCTATTCTTCCTATAATTTCCGTGAGTGTTGATGAATCACAATCCGATAATTCAAGTTTGATAATTCCAGAAAGCCAACTTGATTTGGATACTTTTGAAAATGAGGTAGATGAGTTTTTCGAGTCTCCTACCTCCATAATTTTTGACAAATCAAATATGATAAATTCTGGCACAAAAATTACTGACAGCAAAATGTTCAATTATATCGATGAGAGTTTTGAAGAACTTTTTGCTGACGAACTTGCATTCCTAAATAACATGGATTTTGTGAGTAATCAACCTCCACCTATAGAAGTTGAACCACCACCCTTTCTTCTTATAAAATACGAGAATACCAATATTCCACTCATTTCTGATCATTCCCATTCTCGTTTTTATTTATCATCACCTCTTATCTCTTCACATTCACGTTTACTCAAACTCTTTCCATACCACCACTTATCTCTTCCCCACTTCTTCTTGGCTCCATACAACATGTTCTTCCACCAACAGGTGCGTTTCATTGATAAATTTTTCGAATGGTTGGTGTTGACTTTTGGTCTTTGCAAAGCTTGGCATTGACCGATAACTTTGACCCCCCTCTTTAAAAGCTTAGCATTGTTTAACTTAAGTTGGGGGGGTTTTGATTAATCCAAAAATTGTAGTTTACCGTAATCAGAAACGGCGTCGCATGAAGCTAGCCGGTGAGTACGGGTCGATCCGCAGGGATGTGTTAATTTCTAATTTCGTGTTATAACGAGTTGATTCAAATCGTGGTTGGTTTTTTTTATCGATTTGGTTTAAGATGAATGTATGTGATAAGAAAGGACTCGTTAGGGTTAGGTCGAAGGTAGGGGTGTTGAGATCTATGTTTTCACCTCTTTCAATGCCATGATTTAAGCTTTTTAGAAATGTCACAACAATTATTAGCAAAGGGGATTAGGATGATCGGGAAGAAACAAAGTTTCTTCCTCTAGATCCTTGTCCGTCCTTTCCTATTAATTGATGTGATCTTCATGGATGTCATATAAGTCCGGCCTTTTATACTAAGGTTCACCGTTACCTTGTAGGTAGGGTGCCGTAGGGGGCGGATCTTATATGAATGCATGAAGATTTCGTTTTAAAAATAGGTTGGCGTTGAAGGAGGTGAGAGACATCCATCTCTCACTTACTCCCTTGTTCCTAACCCTAACGAGCGAGGATTTTATTCGCTCATTAGGGAATTGTTGCAAAGAGACATTTTTTATGTTTATGTTTTAAAGGTTAACTACTTGGTGCAGATTAAGGAGGATTACACTAGAGCAAGAATTAACTAACTAGGGCAAGTAAAAGATTATACTAAGGCAAGAATGAAATAAAACTAAAAACTTACAAGTAAAAGTGATGCTCCCAATTCTTCAACAAATCTCACTTTTTATTGATTATCAAGAGGCATCAAATTTTTAGATCTAAAATTACAATTTATAAGCAAACAGGAGAATTAGGGTTTCAGAGTCTCGCACATGCGCAATTACTGATTTGCCCACTTAAAATCCCAACACCCACAACAAAGCACCGTCACAAGAAAACTGCGCTGACACGGGCATATAATGGCCGCGGATCCGCGGCAGATGCTGGCTTGGGCCGCGGATCCGCGGCCCTTTGGTGGGCTTGGGCCACCAAATTTCTGGGTTATTCTGCTGGCTTCTTTGGGCTTCTGTTTATTCATTTAGTTTCTCTTTTGGGCTTCTGGTTCTTCTCCAGATATTTCAGTGAATATTTATAGCGATCTTTCAACCGTTCTCATTTGACTTTTTGGACCTTGCACTGTTCTTCGACTAGGCTTGACTAGGATCCGTCTACTTGCTGGTCAAAAGTCCCTTTTTCTGTTGTTTTGTGTCTTTTTCACTGTATTTGCTCCAGAAACCTGTAACCTGTAATATGCAACACACGTGCGTCAAGAGTACCTGTTCATTTATAAAAAGGGTAAGAATAGGGGAATGATAAATGCAATATTATGGTCTGAACAAATACCCCCAAACTTACCTTTTGCTCGTCCTCGAGCAAACTTATTATTTTATTCTGACCTAGCCACACTTTCGCAGGGAAACGCGATTGCACTGAGCACGTGCAACAAGCCGTTAAACCTCTAGGTGTCCCTAGTAGGAGGAGTGTTGTCTCCTGAGGGTTTTCAGCGGATTACACCCACAAAATCCTATCAACTTGGTTTCTCGACTTTTGTTCTCCATTTAGGTTTTCTAACAAGGAAATCTATTATCGTTGACCCGCAAATTATCCACCCATATTCTTCACGCTTGCTCATTGTTTAACTTAAGATTATACATATCCTGTAGAATTACCTAGCTTTCGGCATTTCTTAAGTTTTCCTTCTAGAGTTCCATCTCCACTTAGGAATTTCTATCAACTCCATTAAAGACACAAGTTCTATTCTTCATTCCTTTCTCTTATCTAAACTCTAATCACATATCCCCACGTGTGTGTAAATATCACCCCTACACTTGGAAATTCAAATCAAGCAATCATACTCCAGCCCATTGTCCAAAGCACTTGTGAGACTTTGCTTTCACATCCTTCATGCGATTGTTAATACTTCTTGAGGTACCAACAACCGATTACCAGATGCGTTAGCACTTTAAGGCGTACTTCCTAGTTTTGCAACACCCAAGGCTTTTAGCACCTTCGCTAAATATTTTTCTATATTTTTTTTTTTTAGCCTTAAGTAATCACAAAAACCAGTGTCCATTTTTTTTTCTTTGTGCTAAGGACGTTAGACATGAGTATTTCAAGGTCTCTTCTACTAATCCAAGTTTCAAGGTGTGTGTTTGTGCAATTTGTAGGGTATACATTTTCAGAATCCAGACTTAAGTTAGGAACTATTTTTCAAACTTATACTCTAATAAAAGTTTTAATACTTTTCCTTCGTTTCGACTTAGCCCAAGAACTGAACCCAAAATTTGCCTATTTCTAGATAACCTACAAAGACATATACTTTCTACCGTTAAACTTTAAGGAAGGTTATTTTTAGGGTTTTTAATTTGCTAAGTCTAAGATTTAGTTTTTTCCAAGCCAGTTAACCTATTTATCAAACTCAAGTCAATTAACCAGAATTGAATACATTAATTTTTTATACTTTTTGAAAATTTTCAATTTTTATGGGTTTTTCTGTTTTCTAAATTTTTTTTTTTATTTTTCAAATTTTTCAAAAATTTTTTATGATTTTTTTATAAAAATGCAATGCAGAAATTAAATATGCAAAAGGAAAACAAAGATATATACAATATGCAATGCAAGGGTAACTATATACATCACCTCTAATACCCCCAAACTTGAACCAAGCAGTGCCCTCACTGCCCGGCCCCACGTCGCGCTCGTGAGCGTGAACGTGATCTCTCCCCCCTAGCCAATAGTGTCTGTATCCCCCTCTCAATCTCCGTCAACCGACGGTCGTGCTCTCGGGCCGTTGCCCGAAACTCATCCCTCAAAGAATCAATCCCTCTCACTGCCCTCCGCATCAATCGTGCATGCTCTTGGGGGGTTAGCTCTTCCCCGCTCGAAGTTGAGCTTGAGCTCGGGGTGCGTGCAGGTACATCCCTGCGGATCGACCCGTGTCCAAATATCTGTTAGTCTAGAGTAGGACGATGAGATGCCCTCTAAAAGTGGTCGGACCGGGGTATCGTTTATCAAGTATGAGTCAAATTCCTCAGCTGGGAGGAAATAACGGCAGAGCTGGGTAACTAGCATGGGGCAGGGGTGTACAGGACCTCGTTTACCCGAACCTATGGAATAAAGCAAAACTGTGCACATGTCGAATCTAGGGTTTTTCGTCATTAAGGTATGAACGACATGTAAGGAAGGGGTGAAAAAGGTTGTATTGTGAGAACTCCCAAAAACATTGTTTTGTGCCCATCGGCACACAGTTAAAACATTTGCGAATAGGGTCCGTGCTTGGATCCCCTTGCGCGGTTCTCGCGCACAGTCATTACCCATCAAAGGAAGATAATCTTCAAAACGAAGGGGTTGTTCGTGTGCGGGGACACGAGGTATGAGTGTAACCTCGTGTATCATGTCCCTATCGATGCGAATTTCTTGAGTTCCCCAATTCAATTTAATATAACCTAAATTTTCTAGGCTATTCTCTTCCATAGACTCATAAAATTGGGTTACTAAGCTAGGGACAGCAAATGCAGATCCATGGTTATAGAGGAGGAAATTCCATCCTCTCTGTGCAATTTCGTGTGGGAAGTATGATCCATAGATCTCGTGTGCAAACATAGGGGAAAAGTCTCTCTCGTACTGCATTTTATGGGCCATTTTAAATTTACAGAGAAAAGTCTATGCAGAAACAGAGAGTATGGGTTCAGGTTTACCTCCCCTGAAAATTTCAGGGGGTGAAGAGGCAGATCGGCGGCGGTTGGGCGGTGGGAGACGGCAGGCGCGGCGGTTCCGCGGTCTTCTGGTGGCGGCGTGTCTCGAAACTTCAGCAGGGGGCAGAGGCGGCTGCTAGGGTTTTTTTAAGGAGAAAATGTTTTAGGGTTAACAACAGAGGGGGCTCGGTTCCAATATATAGGGGGAAAGGAGGTGAGTTTGCAAAAAACACCCTCCAAAGAGAGGGTTTTATGTGTAAATTCAGCTAATAATCTGCAAATTTGCAATTTGGTCCAAAAGTTTTTTATTAATTATTATTATTTTTTTTTTTATGTAATTTTTTTTTATGGTATTTTGGAAATATTCATACAAGTGATAAACACACCCCCAAACTTATTTGAAATAATATCCTTGGGAAACAAAGTTTGGGGGTGAAAACGGAAGAAGATCAATCAGTGTAAAGTGGCTCCTGCAAAAACAGGAGCTCCTCCGACGGATCCGCAGTGAAGAACGGTTTTAGTCGATGCCCATTTACCTTAAATAAGGTACCGTCTTCAGGGTTCTCAAGATTTACCGCACCGTGCGGATAAACGGTGCGGACCACAAAAGGTCCTCTCCATCTGGACCTGAGCTTACCAGGATGCAAGTGTAACCGAGTGTCATAGAGTAGAACCTGTTGACCAGGTTCAAAAGTTTTTCGTAAAAGGTGTTTATCGTGGAACACCTTGGCTCGGTTTTTAGCAGTTATGGCATTGTCATATGCCTCATCCCTTAGCTCCTCCAACTCATTCAGTTGCAGCTTTCTGTTGCTGCCCGCATCTCCTAAAGACAAATTTAGCTCTTTGATAGCCCAGAAAGCTTTGTGCTCGATCTCCACTGGGAGGTGGCAAGCCTTCCCGTACACAAGCCGGTATGGAGACATACCCAGATCAGTCTTATATGCAGTACGGAAAGCCCATAGTGCATCTATCAATTTAAGCGACCAATCCTTACGGTTTTTAGAAACCGTTTTCTCCAAAATTTGCTTTATCTGCCGATTTGAAACCTCGGCTTGCCCACATGTTTGGGGGTGATATGGCGTTGACAATTTGTGGGTGATAGAATATTTACGCATCAAGGACTCAAAAGTCCTATTGCAGAAGTGAGAACCATTATCACTTATAATTGCCCGAGGGTGCCCGAATCGAGAAAATATGTGTTCTTTAAGGAATCGAACGACAACTTTATTATCGTTCATTCGACTGGGCACAGCCTCGACCCACTTAGAAACGTAGTCAACCGCTAACAGAATATACACATTTCCAAAAGAGTTAGGAAATGGTCCCATAAAATCTATACCCCAAACATCAAAAATGTCCACCACCAAAATGGGTTGGAGTGGCATTTCGTTTCTCCGCGAAATCCGGCCCAAATGTTGGCACCGGGAGCAAGTTTTGCAGTATTCAAATGCATCCTTGAAGAGTCGTGGCCAATAGAAACCACACTGCAAAACCTTTTCGGCTGTCTTCTTTGGGCCAAAGTGCCCGCCACATGCTTGATCGTGGCAGAAAGACAGCACGCTCTTGACCTCACTCTCGGGCACACACCGACGAATGATTTGGTCGGAACAGTATTTGAAAAGATAGGGTTCATCCCAGTAAAAATGCTTTACTTGGGACAAAAATCGAAGCTTATCCTGTTTCGACCAATCATTAGGAATCAGGCCGGTGGCTAAATAATTTACAATATCAGCGAACCATGGTTCGTAAGAAACAGTCAAGAGCTGCTCGTCGGGAAAAACGTCAGAGATTGGAAGATCGAGCGTGGGCGAAGAAGGAAGTCGTGATAGGTGATCAGCTACTACGTTTTCACATCCCTTTTTGTCCTTAATGACAAGATCAAATTCTTGCAATAAAAGGATCCAACGTATTAGCCTTGACTTAGCATCCTTCTTCGCAAAAAGGTGGCGAAGAGCCGAGTGATCAGTAAAAACCACGACTGGAGAGCCGATTAAATAAGGCCGGAATTTTTCGAGTGCGAACACAACAGCTAAAAACTCTTTCTCTGTTGTTGTGTAATTAAGTTGGGCCTCATTTAGTGTTCGGCTAGCATAATAAATCACGTGCGGCATCTTATTAATGTGCTGTCCAAGAACAGCTCCAATTGCAAAGTCTGATGCGTCGCACATGATTTCAAAAGGGTGCGTCCAGTCGGGAGATGAGAGGATGGGTGCAGTGATGAGTGAATGTTTTAAAGACTCAAATGCTTCAGTGCATGTGGAGTCAAAAGCGAAGGTCGTGTCCTTGGCCAGTAAGAGGGTCAAGGGTCTAGCAATCTTGCTAAAGTCCTTGATAAACCGTCTGTAAAAACCGGCGTGGCCAAGGAAGGCTCTGATATCTTTGACGCACTTTGGGGGAGGTAGGTTAGAAATCACTTCGATTTTAGCCCTGTCTACCTCGATGCCGTTTTGTGAAATGACATGTCCTAGAACAATGCCCTCTTGCACCATGAAATGGCACTTCTCCCAATTTAATGTTAGGTTCTTATCCCTGCAGCGGGTAAGAACAGCGTCAAGATGGAGTAAACACTCGTCGAAGGAGTCGCCAAAGATGGAGAAATCGTCCATAAAAATCTCCAAGAACTTTTCGACCATGTCTGAAAAGATCCCCATCATACACCGCTGAAATGTCGCGGGTGCGTTGCATAACCCAAAGGGCATGCGACGATAAGCAAAAGTGCCAAAGGGACAAGTGAATGTTGTCTTGTCTTGATCCTCTTTGGCGATGGGGACTTGATTGTAACCGGAGTAGCCATCGAGAAAGCAGTGGAATTCGTGCCCTGCCAATCGCTCGAGCATTTGGTCAATGAAAGGTAAGGGAAAGTGGTCCTTCCTTGTTGCGGCATTGAGTTTCCTATAGTCTATGCAGACTCGCCACCCAGTTTGGGTACGAGTGGGAATCAACTCATTTGCCTCGTTTGTAATGACCGTAATGCCCGATTTCTTGGGCACGACGTGGATTGGGCTAACCCATTGGCTATCCGAGATAGGGTAAATGATACCGCTATCCAGACATTTGACAATTTCCTTCTTAACAGCCTCTTTCATGATGGGGTTGAGGCGCCTTTGTGGATCTCGTGCTGGCTTGGCATCATCCATTAAGTGTATATGATGTTCGACTATGAGGGGACTAATCCCCTTAATGTCTGCCATAGACCAGCCGAAAGCTTGCCGATTATTAAGTAAGACCATCAAGAGAGCCTTCTCTTGCTCAAGAGCTAGAGAGGCTGATATAATGACAGGTAAGGTCTCATTATCACCTAGATATGCATATTTTAGGTGTGTCGGCAAAAGCTTTAATTCGAGCTTAGGAGGTGAAACAATAGATGGTAGCAAAGGGGTAATTGTTTCAAACTCGAATGATTCCATCAAAGGTTCGTACCGAGTGTACGCAACAGTGTCGGATGGTTCTGCTAACTCATCCACAAAAGCAAAAGACTCCAAATCAGGTGATGAGTCTTCGAAGTCGTCGACGAATGTAAAACATTCACAATCATTATTCGTCGCGAAAGCTGAGTCGGATTCTAGGAGGAACGCACTAGTGGCGTTAACATTGCTGTGGTCGAATAAAAAATTCTCGAACTCACAGTCCTCCTCCGCGATCTCATTGATCGAACAAACGTCTAGTACGCTAGCATTGGGCTCAGCAGGCTGACTTCCTAACTTGAAAATATTGAGCTCAATTGTCATATTGCCGAAAGATAGGTTCATTGAACCATTACGACAATTGATCACTGCGTTGGAAGTAGCCAAAAATGGTCGACCTAGAATTACCGGAATTTGGTTCCGGGGGTTTGCAACAGGTTGTGTATCCATCACTATAAAGTCAACGGGGAAAATGAAATCCCCTACTCTTATTAACACATCCTCCAGCTCTCCCCTAGGATGGGTTATCGACCGGTCGGCCATTTGGAGAGTACAGTGAGTGGGCTTAAGCTCTCCAACGCCCAATTGCTCGTACACAGAATAGGGTAGCAAATTGACGCTCGCGCCAAGATCTAAGAGTGCTCTATTGATATTCTTGTCCCCAATTGTTATCGAAATGGTAGGACACCCGGGGTCCTTTTGTTTTGGGGGAAGGGAATTTACAAGAGCATCACTAATAGCACTGGCCACAAAAACTTTCTTTGGCACTTGCGACTTCCTCTTTTTGGTGCACAAGTCCTTTAAAATTTTGGCATATGAAGGAACTTGCTGAATTGCATCCAAAAGAGGGATGTTTATGCTAACCTGTTTGAACAACTCGACAATCTTTTCCATTTGAGGAGTTGGTTTATTTGATCTCAACCGATTAGGAAAAGGAACATTTTGAAAGGTGGTTGAGTCCAATTTTTATGGATCAGATTGTCGAGTTGGAACGGTACCTCGTGTAGATGTGTTCATGTCGTGAGAATTAGGTCCGTTCAAGCTAGAAGAGGTAGAGCCATGTAAAGGGTGGAGAATAGGCTCTAAAGAAGAAGATGGAGAAGAAGATGAAGAAGACCCACCGGCAGGGGTGTCATTGTTAATGCCCACATTGTTCCGCAACACTTTTCCCGATCTCAACGTGGTCACTGCATTTACATTATGATTTTGCTGATTGTGTGCAGCATGTGCGTGACCGGGGTTGGGCAACGGTTGAGACGGGAGTTTTCCTTTTTCGCGCTCGCTCAAAGCTGCATTGAGTTGTGCAATTTGTGCCTCTATAGATTTGATACTCTGATCATGGGAGGCACTATTTTGCACTAAAGTTTGAATAGAAGTCTCAAGTCTTGCTGTAGACTGTGTAGATTGCTTAAGGAACGCATCTAGACTTCTTTCGAGCGAGCTAACCTTATCATTATTAGGTTGAACATAATTATTTGGCTGGTATGCATTGTTCGGCACAAAGTTGTTCACCTGATTAGGGTAAGGTTGTTGTTGAAATTGTTGCGGTTGATATTGAGTTTGCGAGGGTGCTTGTTGTTGTTGTGGTGGAGGAGGTCTTTGAAAATTATTATTATTTCCTTGGAATTGTTGATTTTGGTTCCAAGCAAAATTTGGGTGACTCCTCCACCCCGGATTATACGTTGAAGAATACGGATCGTTCCTTTGTCGTTGCTGGAATGCAGCATTGACTTGATCCTGTCCTTGTGTAGATGCATTATAAGGACATTCTTCAGTCAGGTGCGATGGATCCGCACAACAAGCACAGACAGTACGTGGGGGCATAGCAGGGGCAGGAGAAGACGAGGAGATTTTGGTCTCGATCGCTTCTAGCTTTTTCGTAAGAGCGGCCATCTCGGCCTTCATAGCAATCGACATCTCTATTTGATGTATGCCTCCCCTAGATTGACCACTAGAAGCTGATGTGGTCTTTGTGCTCTCCCACTGTATCGTCTGCTCACTAAGATCCTCGAGAAACTGCCATGCCTCATCATTAGACTTAGAGAGAAAATGACCTTGACAGATGGTTTCTAGCAACTGCTTCGTTGCTGAGTTCAATCCCTCATATAATGTTTGGCAAAGTTGCCAACTTTCTATCCCATGGTGCGGGCATTGAACTAATAGGTCCTTGAATCTCTCGAAGCACTTCCAGAAAGGTTCGGAAGGCAGTTGTGAGAATTGAATTATTTCATTTCGAATTCTTGCAGTTTTATGGTAAGGATAGAATTTTTTCAGAAAAGCCTTCACAAACTCATCCCAATTTCTTATGGAATGTGATGCGGTGCTATATAGCCACTTCTCGGCTAGGTCACATAAGGTGAAAGGAATGACCCTTAGCCTTATAGCGTCATCACTCAATTGGGTTGTTTTCATCATAGCGCACACATTTTGGAATTTATTAATAAAGATATAAGCGTCTTCAGTTTCCAAACCGTGAAATTTCGGCAGCATATTGATGAAATGTGGTTTAATCTCAAAATTGTCCCCATTTGCCGGTGGGGGTGAAAGACAAGTGGGTAAAGAAGTGCGGATGGGGTAGAAGAGGTCCTGGAGCGCAACTCGTGCGGGCGCTTCAACAGGCGGCTGGTTCGGGTTATTCGCACCTGGTGGAGGTGGAATCATTCCCGTCTGCAAGGTATTATTGGGGTTGAATCCCGACATACCTTCGGTGGAAGAAATTAAAGGTGAAGGTAAGAAAGTGGACGGATTATCGACTTCGGTGTCGATGGGTTCGTTGGTCGGTACCAACGAAACGCGGACTAATCGGGCGTCTGTATCCCTAGTCCAAAGTGGCATACACTAAAAGGGATAGTGCAGTCAGAAAAAAGAAAAACAGAATGTGGGGGTAAGATAACGTCAATTAAGGAAAGATGGTGGAAATGAGGTGCAAGTTTTCTTAGCGGCAAGTTGCAAGTTTTCAAAAGATTTTTTCTTTATTATTTTTTTTTTTATTTGTGTGTGAGTTTTGCAAAGAGGTTTTTGAAAGCGGGCTCGTGACACAACTGTATCAACCACACATGCACAATCAGGCCTAGATCTAGGGTCGCCTAGGTCTACTAGACAGCTCCTAACTAGGGCTAGAAATAGACCTCAAACCGCCTCTTCACAGACAAATACGGCCAGGTAAGTGGGAAGGAACCACCACTACAGTGGGCCTAATTAATAACCACTAGCCTAGACACCGCAATGTCGGTTAGGATAAACGGCCGATGCCTACCCTAGTCCTTTTCCTATTGAGCTCGCTGTCCTTAGGTCTGAGTCTAATCTTTTTTAATTAAAGGTGGTCGATGCAAAATGCTTTAGGTGTTTTCTGGGGTCCTGGGAAGGGTGATGAAATCCCCACCCAATCTGAGTTTGGTCAAATAGCCCCTTAAGTCCAATTAAATTATGCAAAACAATTAAAATCACTTGCAATCAATTTTAGCGCGGCGCAAAGAAACCTGCAGAAAATCTGTTATCGAGAAGGGGGAGAAAGACTCTTTACGCAAAGAAATCCTGCAGAAAGATTTTTACAGAGAGATATATGGGAGATTGCAGAGGGGAGAGAAAGAGATCTAACCAGAAAATTTCAGGTGCTGACGTGTCAGAAAAGGCGCGGAACCGCGGCCTGAGGTACACTTATGCGGCGGAAGCGCGGCAAGGTAAGGGGTTCAGCCTCTGGAAAAATTTTCAATGCTCTGGACTTGCAATTCCTCTCTGTTATTATGTTCTCTTTTCTGTTTTGACCCTCTGTAAAATTCCAGATCCAAAAGTTCTTGTCGTTCCTGCAAGATTCAAACGAGAAACCCTTCAAACAGATAAAAATAATGAAAAGCTAATTTTTGTATTTTGTATTTTCTGATTTTTTATAATTTTTCAAAGTTTATATCAACCCGAAATCATACAAAAACGAGAAAATTACGCCATCCCCGGCAACGGCGCCATTTGATTAATCCAAAAATTGTAGTTTACCGTAATCAGAAACGGCGTCGCATGAAGCTAGCCGGTGAGTACGGGTCGATCCGCAGGGATGTGTTAATTTCTAATTTCGTGTTATAACGAGTTGATTCAAATCGTGGTTGGTTTTTTTTATCGATTTGGTTTAAGATGAATGTATGTGATAAGAAAGGACTCGTTAGGGTTAGGTCGAAGGTAGGGGTGTTGAGATCTATGTTTTCACCTCTTTCAATGCCATGATTTAAGCTTTTTAGAAATGTCACAACAATTATTAGCAAAGGGGATTAGGATGATCGGGAAGAAACAAAGTTTCTTCCTCTAGATCCTTGTCCGTCCTTTCCTATTAATTGATGTGATCTTCATGGATGTCATATAAGTCCGGCCTTTTATACTAAGGTTCACCGTTACCTTGTAGGTAGGGTGCCGTAGGGGGCGGATCTTATATGAATGCATGAAGATTTCGTTTTAAAAATAGGTTGGCGTTGAAGGAGGTGAGAGACATCCATCTCTCACTTACTCCCTTGTTCCTAACCCTAACGAGCGAGGATTTTATTCGCTCATTAGGGAATTGTTGCAAAGAGACATTTTTTATGTTTATGTTTTAAAGGTTAACTACTTGGTGCAGATTAAGGAGGATTACACTAGAGCAAGAATTAACTAACTAGGGCAAGTAAAAGATTATACTAAGGCAAGAATGAAATAAAACTAAAAACTTACAAGTAAAAGTGATGCTCCCAATTCTTCAACAAATCTCACTTTTTATTGATTATCAAGAGGCATCAAATTTTTAGATCTAAAATTACAATTTATAAGCAAACAGGAGAATTAGGGTTTCAGAGTCTCGCACATGCGCAATTACTGATTTGCCCACTTAAAATCCCAACACCCACAACAAAGCACCGTCACAAGAAAACTGCGCCGACACGGGCATATAATGGCCGCGGATCCGCGGCAGATGCTGGCTTGGGCCGCGGATCCGCGGCCCTTTGGTGGGCTTGGGCCACCAAATTTCTGGGTTATTCTGCTGGCTTCTTTGGGCTTCTGTTTATTCATTTAGTTTCTCTTTTGGGCTTCTGGTTCTTCTCCAGATATTTCAGTGAATATTTATAGCGATCTTTCAACCGTTCTCATTTGACTTTTTGGACCTTGCACTGTTCTTCGACTAGGCTTGACTAGGATCCGTCTACTTGCTGGTCAAAAGTCCCTTTTTCTGTTGTTTTGTGTCTTTTTCACTGTATTTGCTCCAGAAACCTGTAACCTGTAATATGCAACACACGTGCGTCAAGAGTACCTGTTCATTTATAAAAAGGGTAAGAATAGGGGAATGATAAATGCAATATTATGGTCTGAACAGGTTTATAATTTGGCTCTTGAAAATAATTTTTTTTAACTCAAAGTGGTGAGCAAAAAATAAGTTTGGGGGAGATTTTCACAATCATATTTCATGTTCCCATTAATAAATTTCTCCTCCCAAGTTTATAGGTTTATGAGATTTAAAAAAAAATGACAACAGTGGAAACACTGTTTCAAATAAGTTTGGGGGGGGGATCTTTTTGTGTATATATTTTGGTTTGCTTTTTGTTTTGTTTAAAATTTTCTTTTAGAAAGCACCGACAATTTTGACCCTCTTGGTGTAGCCTGACAGTGAGGGCACTGTCAAGTTTAAGTTTGGGGGTGTGCTCGGTAAGTTTTCTTTCTTCGCATTCATATGTATATTTTTGCATTTGCATACTTATTTTAAAACCCATAAAAATCAAAAAAATAAAAATTGAAAAATTCAATTTTGGCCATATTTGACTTAAGTTCAACATGACGGTTGAATAGTAAGGAAAAACTAGATCATAAACTTAGTAAATTAAAAACCCTAAAAATAATCTTTCTTAAAGTTTAACTGTAGAAATTATATGTCCTTATAGTTTATTTAGAAAAAAGCAAATTTTGAGTTCAGTTCTTGGGCTAAGTCAAAATAAGGGAAGAGTATTGAAATTTTTATTTGAAGTGTAAGTCTGAAAATTAATTCTGAACCTTAAGTCTAAATTCTGAAAATATATACCCTACAACGAGCACATACACACACCTTGAAACTTGGAATAGTAGAGGACATCTTGAAATACTCTTGTCTAAAATCCTTAGTATGAAGGAAAAGAAAATAAAAGTACAAGTGTGAATAAAGAGATAAAAAATGAACACTGGTTTTGTAATTATTTAAGGCTGCATAACTAAAAAAATATAGCGATGGTGCTTTATCACCTAGTACCTTAGACCAACTGGTTTGGGAGTCACTGCTAAGCCTTAGGAACAAGATGAGGAATTACGTCTAAATGCGCAAGCACATTTTGTAATCGGTCGTTTAGTACCTTAAGAAGTATTAACAGTCGCATGAAGGATGTGAGAGCAATTTAATCTAAAATTCACCAACTAAAAGTACTTTGGACGATGGACAAGAGTATGATAGCTTGAATTGAATTTCCAAGTGTAGGGGTGAAAATTACACACACGTAAGGATATATGATTGGGGTTTGGATGAGATATAGGAATGAAAGATAGAGCTTATACCTTCAGTAAAAATGATAAAAATTCCTAAGTTGAGATGGAACCTTAGAAGGAAAATTCAAAAGATGCTGAATGCTTAATAAATCTGCAGAACATATACGACTTAAGTTAAATGATAAGTGAGTGTGAAAAATATGGGTTGATGATTTCTAAGTCAAAGATAATAGAATTGCTTGCTAAAATACCGGATTAAAGAATGAAAGTCAACAAGCCAAATTGATCGGATTTTATAGGTAGCATCCGCTGAAAACCTTCAGGAAACAATACTCCTCCTACTAGGGACACCTAGAGGTTTAACGGCTTGTTGCACAAGCTCAGTGCAATCGCGTTCCCTGCGAAAGTGAGGTTAGGATTTTTCGAGAATAAATTGGTTTTGCTCGAGACGAGCAAAAGATAAGTTTGGGGGTATTTGTTCATATCAGAATTTTGCATTATTATATCGCCCATTCTTAATCAAATAACAAATAAATAGGTGTTTTTGATCCATATCTGCTAAATAGTTGCAGGTTACAGGTTCTCAGAACAATACAGTGAAATTCATGAAAAATCGCTACAAATGTGAGATTACGACCAACAATAGATGAATCCGTATGATACCGCTTACCAGTTCAAGGAACAAATGAAAATCATTAGACGGTTCAATGCACAAACCATAAGAGCAGCACAAGATTCAAGACTTCAACACGAAGCTCAAGGCAAAAATCCACATCATTCCGCACTGTTGGAAATCTGGAAGGAAATAGAAGAAATTCTGAGAAACTAAGTAAAGAAAACAGAAGATAAAAGCAACACGGAGAAATCCTGAAGAGATGGGCCCAAGAACCCACCAAATGGCCGCGGAACCGCGGCCAAACAGGCCTTTCTGCCGCGGTTCCGCGGCCATAATATGCACGTGTCGGTGGGGTGTCGGTGCTTTGACTCGGTCTTTGGGGTTGTTTTGTAATTTCATGTATGGATCAGAATGTAAACCTAGGGTTTTTCCTATTTATAAATAGGAGGGCTCAAAGCCAAATAATGGTGTGCCTCTTTCAGGGTGTTGTTTACCCCAATCGGAGCAAAGCTCTGATCAAATTCCGAGGTGGAAGATGAAGCAACTCCCCAATCAGAAGCAAAGCTTTGCTTTGAAAATTTAAACTTCAATAAATGAAGCAACGCTTCAGATCCTCTGCGCTGAGCGCAAGGTGCCATGTGTCTGGCGCAGCCGCATCAACGCTGCGCCCAAGGCAGCGCGCCCAATCAGAGCAAAGCTCTATTTAAAGGAAGCAACGCTTCGGTTGCGCATGCACTGCGCTGCGCGACGCGTGTCAGCGCAGATGCGCTTGCGCAGATGCGCTTGCGCTGTTGCGCTTGCGCTGTTGCGCTGAGCGACACGTGTCAGCGCAGATGCGCTAGCGCAGTTGCGCTGTGCGCTGCGCGACACGTGTCAGCGCAGATGCGCTATCGCAGTTGCGCTGCGCTGTGCGCTGCGCGACACGTGTCACGCGCTGAAGCATCCGCGCCAAACAGAATTAAATTTCTAAGAAATCTTTTCTGTTCTTGTTAAAACAAGAAGATTTTCTTCTGCAAAGCAGAAGCCCTTGGATCAAAGATCCAACGGTGGGGAAAATTCCCCAAATCATTCAGAGAAAGATCTCTTCAACAAATCTAACTAATTTATGGGCACTATAAAAAGGACCCTAGGCCTCAATTCAGAGGCATCAGCATCCTTCTAAAAAAAAGGAGAGAGAAGAAAACTCTTGAGAACCCATCAAGAACAACAGAAGGTAAAAACCTTGAGGGAAAAGAGAAAATTCTCTTATGGGCAGATTATTGATCTAAGAACAAGATCAATAATTTTAAATAGAAAAAAAATATATATATATATAAATAAGTAATAATAGTGCTTTGCACTTTTATGAACCTCTGGTTCTTGAAATAAAAAAAGGAAAATTTATTTTTTTCTTTGATTTAAATTAGATCAAGGAATTAAATAGTGCTTTGCACTCCTGTTCTTGAATCTAAAAGATTCTTAGTGCTTTGCACTTCCAAACTGCGCTGTTGCACTCTTGAGGGAGCGCCACGTGTCAGCTATTTGCGCTACGCGCTCTTGAAATAGAGCTTTGCTCTCTGGAATTGGCGCAACTCACCAGAGCGCGCCACGTGTCAGCAGCGCAACAGCGCAGCGCACTAGCGTAGCGCACTGCGCTGTTGCGCTTGCGCTTGCTAGAGCATGACACGTGTCCTAACCGCAAGCGCTTGCGCTCAGTAATTGGCGCAGATCGCCTGATAAATACAATGCATTTCTCAAAGGGCCAGGCCCAAGTCAAAAGACCAAGCAGGCCTAATTAAATTGATACTCTGCATCATCTATAAATGGGCAGAGCCCAAACAAAATAATAAAAATGCTATGCATTTTAAAAGGGGCAGAGCCCAAACAAAGTAGATTCCTTGCAGAGCCCAGAATAAATTGATGCTCTGCATCTTTCATGAGCAGAGCCCAAACAGAAAAATAGAAAATAATGCAATGCATTATTTAAGAATGGGCCAAGCCCTAGCACAAGTTTAGCAGACCAAAAACAAATAAAAGGGCGTTGAGTATTTTTCAACTGGACTTAGTCCAATCATGGTCGTAAGTCCTCAAATTAAATTGACTGAGCAAGGATGCTCTCCTAAATCAATTTACTATTGGTTCGAGGGTACATCTCTGAACTCCTCTGACACACGTCGTTGTAATCATTCAACGTCGTCAGAGAGGTGACGGGTCCCAACGACCACACATGAATATGGACTGCGAGGTCCTTAAACTCGTGGACCGAAACGTCCCTAAACTAATATCGGACCGGAATGTCCCTAAACTAATATCGGACCGGAACGTCCCTAAACTAATATCGGACCACCACGTCCCTAAACTGGAATATGGACCACCATGTCCCTAAACTGGCACAATAGAGCCCAAATGCTCTTCTGTCGGATCTAAACGGTCCCGTTAAGTTGATCTTAGTCTCAAACTGGACTAACGTATCCTTAACAAACGTTTGAGTCGATCTTAGCCTCAAAAATGGCTAACGTATCCTCCAAACAGACTTTAGTCCCAAACTGGACTATGAATCTCCCAAACTGGAACAATAGAGTCCAAACGCTCTTTTGTCGGATCTAAACGATCACGTTAAGTTGATCTTAGTCTCAAACAGGACTATCGTATCCTTAACGAATGTTTAAGTTGATCTTAGCCGCAACGCGATTAATGCATCCTTAAACTAAAAACACCAAACCCAAATCTAAGTAAATACGGATTTGGACTAATCCACGTCCTACGGGCGACGGCATTACTCAGTCTCCGTATACAATCCACGGGCAACCACAAACAAAACAAACACCCACGACACGAAGTGAAATTCTGGAGAAGGAGAAAGTTGTTACCGCGACGCGGTAGCGTAATTAACTGCAGGGGCTTGCGCCTGCAGGGAAGAGCGTCCCCACAATCAAAAACCCCTCACCCTGAGGGGGAATCTGACAAAGTCTGCTACATCGGCCGCATCCGTCTAAACCTCCGATACACGGTGCCATAAATCAACTTGGCATCTTCGGAGAGATAGACGGATAAAACCAGTTAGCATCTGCCCCGAACCTCAGCGTCAGGACATCGCGGTCCTGTGCGCCGTCTTTCGGAGGGGAACAGATTCTGGCACGCCCGGTGGGACCTCTTCCTCTTTCTACTCCACACTTCGTGTGTCATCCTCGCGAACCAATCGCGGTTTGTTAAATGGTTGCCTTCGGATTTCAAGTTACTAAGATTTGGTATTTTGTCTGGCACAGAAGAAGAAGAATTCAAGATTCAATGGCCTCCAACTACACCAACTACTCGAAGTGCCACTGCAATGGACGCTCCACCTCTCCTGGAGGTGTAGCATATGGGCCCCAAGCGGCTTCCTTCCTCACTCTGCCAGTAGACCAGGTGACCCAAGCCACCACTGGCTTATTCTTCGGGACCATGATCCCACCGACAAGCTTCTCTATGCTGATACCTGCACCGGAGGTGAACAAGAAGTCGGTCTTCGACCGACTCACTGCTACGACGGCCCCTGTCAACGGATCGCCCGCTACCAAACCGACAGCCTCTGTTTTCACCAGGCTGGATCAGGACTCTAAACGGGCTGTCCCAAGGAAGGCAATGACTGCTACTCCAGAAGTCGTCAAAGCGGCTTCTCCCGTCAAAGAGTCAGTCTTTTCAAGACTGACGATTCCTGCTCCTGCCCCTGCACGAAGATCTGTCTTTAACAGATTGGATATTACCCCGCAAGGAACAACCTCAGTCTTTAAGAGGTTAACACCGACGGCGCCTCATTCAGACGGGGGGCAAAAGGGAGCTATCTCAATCTCCGAGCCAGTCCCAGCGGCTCGTCGTGCTCGACGTCGCCATTGGCAACGAGTGAGGAAAGCAGGGGGCAACTCCCCCTCAGGGCTAACTCCACCTGCTCCAATGGCGGAGGTCAACGCTGCTGTTCCAACTGGGAACAGCTTTGAACTGCTGAGGAGGGTACGTAAGAATTCTTCAACCGCTACATTGAAAAGATCTCCTCCGCCTGTGGAGAGAGCTCCTGAAACAAAACAAGAACAGCCCCCTCAACGGCTGTCTTCAAAGATTTATAAAGTTTGGCGGAGGGTTCAAGACTCCGTGATTGACCCAGGTCACTCCTCTCGTCACCAGAAAAAGGCGACGGTGGAAAAAGACAAGGACTGTCCCATTAAACAGCAGGGGATAACAGCTGCTAAGGTTCCTTCAACCTCAACGGCCCACAAAAGAAGGAGGCCGGAGAAGACTCCCGTGTCAGCAGCAAAAGTTAAAAATGTTGAAACTAAACGCCCCAAGTCGGGGGCATAACAGTTCATACGGTTTACATGACATCAGGAAAAGAAGACAGCCGTATGTCCACGGGCCATAGACCACTTACACGGTCAGTGACCAAGGCTCAGGAGCAGCAACAGAAACTCCAGGAGATGATGAGCGCTATGGCTGCACTCACAGGGCCGAACGAAAGCCCTGGAACCTCTTCAGAAGAGCGTCAAGAACAAGAAACGGACGACGAATTCCTTCGGCGCGTACTAGAAAAGAAAGATAAAGAAGCTGTGGAGCAGGCAGCCAACATAAAGAAAATGGCCCTCATGTTCCAGGATATGGTGGGTATGATGATTCAACAAGATCCCCCGGCTGAAGAGCCCCCGATCGTCCTTGGAGACGATAGGGGAGAGACATCAAATCCTCCACCGGCTCTATCCGCAGCTAAAGAGGATACCATATCAAAAGCTGATTTGGATGAATACATCGCCAAGCAAATACGGGTGCATCAGGCGACTGAAGCAGCCGGTCAGGTTGTAAAGACAGGACGGCCATATCCGGGTTGGTACGATCAAATTAAGTACCCGACAGGCTATACAATCCCTAAGTTCCATGTCTACAAGGGGACGGGCAATCCTCATCAACATGTCGCCCAGTTCAGAGCGCTCTGCGGCAACACCGGCGGCGATGACAAGTTGTTGCTTCGCCAATTTGTTGGAAGCTTGTCAGATACGGCGTTCGAATGGTATTCTGAGCTCCCCAATGACTCTATTAAAACCTTTGCGGAGATGGAGCTGCTGTTTACCCAACGTTTTGCAAGTGCCAGTGAACGTACCCTGATGACGACACTGATTAACGCCAGGGTAAAACCCGGCGAGACATGGGTTCAGTACGCTATACGGTGGCGTAATCTATGGTCGAAGTGCGAACAGCGCATAGAAGAAGCTCCTGCGGTGGGAATGTTTGTTGGAACCCTTGATCCACAAGCAACCATCTCACAGTTCATGATGTTCTTCAAGCCGACTACCTTCCAGGCTCTGATCGACAAACTAGCGCAGATGGACCAGATGGGCCATAAACCCCCTCTCCCAAAGCCGGACTCCCGCAACGAAAAGGGAAAAGCGATCGTCGTCGCGAATGCTCAGCAACAACCGAGCGACTTAAAGCCGGTTGCTCGTCCAAACAATACGCGCCCGTACGTACCCCTTGAGGATAGGATGGGACGTCCCTACTCCTTCCCCCGCGATAAAACGAGGAGGCTATTCGAGCTCGCGTTGCGCAACAGACTCATAAACCTGCCGGATCCAAAACGTCCGTTGCAACCGAACGACGTCAACGAGCCCAATTACTGCCCTTACCATCGAGTGCTAGGCCATCCCATCGAGGATTGCTACGTTTTCAAAAATTGGCTTGAGAACCAATACCGTCAGGGTAAATTTGCGCTATCTGACAAATGGAAGGTGAATCCCCCGCAACCCCACACCTCTAAGGGGAAGAATACGCCGGGGGCAACATGCTCTGTAGTTGAAGAAGCTCCTTGGGAGGTCGTATTATCAGCCAAGACAAAGAGGATGCTAAACGATCTTCAGGCATGTCCAGCGGTCAAGTGGAAGAACCTCTTGGAACCGCAGGTCATTGAGGGATGTTAAAGCCACGTCCGACTCCAAAGACCGATGATGGTGGTTCAAGCTTTCATAGCCAGCCGTTCAAATCTTCGAAAAAGAAGAGGAAGAAATCAAAGAAGCCCGTGGAGCCTAGCGACAAGCGCACGGACTTACAAAAGCAAATTGACGCGCTGATGAATACAACCAAAAGGCGCGGACTCCCATTACACTCCAAGAGTTCCTTGATCACGTCTTTCAAAAAGAAGATAAGGCAGAAAGTTCATCGGATGAATCCGAGGAATATATGGCGAGCTGTCATATGATCTCCCATTCGATCACGAACGACGAAGAGACTTCTGGCACTAAAACGCTGGGGGCAAATGCTGAATCAAGAGCTCCGGGGTTATCAGTCGAAATGATTGGCGCGTTTCTTAATGAAGCTCGATTGAAAAGTAAAGCTGATCGAGAACGCGAGATGGCTATATTTGAAAGGGCCAAACGCCAGCGACTTGAGGAAAGAGCTGAAATGGTCCCGTTGGAGCAAAATGCCTCCACCGCTGACAAAAGCCAATTCAAGATAAAGAAGAGGTTTGCTAAGGCCATATCAATGGGCATGAAGCTACCATCCTCTGAAGGAAAAATTACTAGTGTAATGGAAATGCATCCCTCCTATTGCTTATATCATCAGAAGGTCTCGCATCCCACTCAAGAGTGCAAAGCTTTCGATAGATGGTGGCAAGGATACGTCGCTAATCGACAACGCTTTAAGCAGGAAAAACGCAAAATTCGTCGGGAGCAAAGAAATACGACCGAAGAGCTTGAAAGAACTACCAGCACTTGTCACACGGTTAGCATTGGCGGGTCACAAGTGCCTACATTTGGGAGCGACTCTGATGAGGAGCTAGAAATTGCCCCTCTCTTTAAAGAATCAACTTCGGGAAAAGAAGAAGAGCCAATGGTCTGCGAAAATATCCGACTGCGGAATCGGACGCTGCCTGAAAAGAACCTCGGACCCATGAATAGAAAAGATAAAGGGAAAGAAAAGGTCTCTGAAGATATCGTCTTAGATGACCAAGTTCTGGAAGAGCTAAACGCCAACAACCCGCCGAAGAAGGATAAGGTGGATTACAACGTATTGGCACATCTGAGAAAGCTGCCCTCACAACTCAGCATCCTTGATGCCTTATTACTATCAAAGGAGGCGAGAGATTCTTTGATTAAGGCGCTACAAGACCCGGACCAGTTCCAAGCCTTCCTAGTCGAAGAAAAGATGAAGGACGAATTAGAAGAAGTGCACACAGCCGACGTTGCTTTTGGTGATGAAGACCTTCTCCTCGGGACATGCGACCACAATCGTCCCCTTTACGTCTCAGGATACTGCCATGACATAAAGATAGGTAAAATCTTGGTCGATAACGGATCGTCTGTTAATTTACTCAATGTGCGGGTGTTAAAGGAAATTTGCATGAGTGTCCAACACCTCGCCCGAGACAAAATCACCATCTCCGGATTCGACTCCCAATCATCAAAAACTCTGGGATCTGTGATATTGACACTACGCTTCGGGTTGCTCGTCACAGACATCAAATTCCATGTTATAGACGCCAAGACATGCTACAATGCTCTGCTCGACCGACCATGGCTACACGAGTACAATATCATCCCTTCTACACAGCATCAGTGCATGAAGTATTGTAGGGATGGCCTCGAGTACACTGTGGCCGGAGAATTGAATCCGTTTTCCGTGAATGAAGTTCGCAAGTATGAAGATGCCAAATACTTCTTGCCGAGTTTCGAAGACACAGAGAGGTGTCACAGGCCGGAGAACAAAACCAACGCAACCATCCCTGTCTTCGGCAGTGATACCGAGGAAGAAGAGGATATAATTTATTCGGGTCCGCCCCAATACACCGAGCCGGGACCATCCGCCTCTTCACTGATCTTTGGTAGTGATTCAGAAGACGAAGTCCATGCTGTATTCCCTACTCGGCTCTCAATAAGAGCTTCTGCTGATAAAGAGCGAAGTTTACAGATAGCCATGGTGCCGCTTGAACATTATAAAGAACTAGATGCGCTCGCCAACGGTAGCGTGGAAGAATTGCGGACATTTTATATCCCTCCCGGACGAAAAGGCGATAAGGCAATCCTATTCTACCGTTCCGAAGAAAACAAGGTGGAAAAAGAACTTTGGCACGGTGCGAATCCAACGTTGGACAGACTTCAGCCCATCCGTCTACCCCGATATTATACGGAAGGCTTGAGGAGACTGCTGAAACGCCAGGGGATACCTTTCGAACAGACCGTTAGGAAGGCTAAATTCTACGACAGGGTTTGGAACGTCCCCGGAACTCAGCACAAGCTACCCAATGGGAGGTTGGAGACGATCGGGCTCGGATACATTCGCTCCAGGAAACGAGAGCTGCTCCGCGACTGTTACGTCGTGCATAATTCTGATGAAGAAGCAG
Organism: Agapanthus africanus; assembly: GCA_030015575.1. NCBI lineage: Eukaryota > Viridiplantae > Streptophyta > Magnoliopsida > Asparagales > Amaryllidaceae > Agapanthus > Agapanthus africanus. The sequence goes on along the minus strand of JASDDO010000031.1, from coordinate 633,945,038 downwards.
ATGCTCAAAAGAAAAACGCTAATCCTGAACCAGCAAAAGTTCCTGATACAAAACTGCCCACTCCATTATTTGAAGACCAGATGGGCAAACTTATAAGGGAAGCGGGTCAAAAAGCCCGAGATGATCACAATCGTGAAATGGCGATCTATGAGAAAGCCAAAACGCAGCGCCTCCTTCAACAGGCAGTAAAAGACGAAGATGCCGCCCCATGTCAACCTGATACAAAAAGGGCTCGACGCGGAGGCAGAAACAAGCCGAAAGGCCGAAGAGGTGCTCAACAGCAACAAAGCGGGGCTAAGAAGCCACGCAAACGAGAATCGAGCGTTATTGACCTATCCCTCATGAAGAAAATGGGTCAAGCATACTCGTTTCCTCGGGAAAAGACGAAGAAGATACTCGATCTTGCCCTAAAACATCAAATGCTCACATTGCCGGAGTCTAAACATCCCGAACAAGCGGGCGAAGCCTCGCACCCGGACTATTGCTCTTATCATCAAGTGATAGGTCATTCCCTTGAAGATTGCTTCACCTTCAAGAATTGGGTCGAAGATCAGTACCAGCTTGGTAAATTCGCTCTGTCCGACAACTGGAGGGTAGTGCCACCACAAAAACACGAACCCAAGGCCACGAAAGAAAAAACAGTTCCACATTGGGACTGGAAGCGAATTCATACCTGTCACATGATAACAATACTAAAAGGAGAACCCGAGAACATGGACAACCTTCCTTGGTGCCTCGAAAACAGCAATGATGAGGTGATCTCAGAATTTCCCCCAGCTCCGAAAGAACTGGAGGATGGAATACATACCACTGCAGATAACCTCAAGAAAATCGAGTTGGGGACGGTAAACGATCCGCGACCGACATTCGTCAGCGAGCTACTGTCTGAAGAAAGGATGGCTGCGTTAAAGGACGTCCTTGTGCAGCATAAAGATTGCTTCGCATGGAACTATTCCGAAATGCCAGGACTAGATCCAGAAGTTGCTGTACATAGACTAGCGATATCCCTGGGTGTCAAGCCAGTTAAACAAGCGCCGAGAAGAATGCGGCTCGAGCTCGAAATGAGCATCAACGCCGAGGTCAAGAAGCTTATCGACTCTGGCTTCATCCAGGAAGTTCAGTACCCTGAATGGATCGCTAACATCGTCCCAGTGATGAAGAAAAATGGGACAGTGCGCATATGCGTAGACTTCCAGGATCTTAATAAAGCTTGCCCGAAGGATAATTTCCCGGTGCCAGTCACCGAACTGATGATAGACAATACATCCACTCATGAGGTTTTCTCCTTCATGGATGGCTCATCAGGGTATAACCAGATAAAGATGCATCCTGAAGACCAGAAACATACCGCCTTCAGGACCCCTCTAGGTATATTCTGTTACAAAGCGATGCCCTTCGGTTTAAAGAATGCCGGTGCTACTTATCAAAGGGCCATGACAAGGATCTTCGACGACCTTATACACGAAATCATCGAATGCTATATCGACGATCTCGTGGTTAAAAGCAAGTCTTACGAAGAGCATCTCGAGCATCTGAAGACCGTATTTCAATGCCTTCGGCAATACAATTTGAAGATGAATCCTCTAAAATGTGCGTTCGGGGTTTCCTCGGGCAAATTCCTGGGATTCATCGTCGGACACCGAGGTATTGAGATAGATCCGTCTAAAATCAAGGCGATCATGGAAATGCCTCCGCCAAGAACTCTTAAACAGCTGCGATCTCTCCAAGGAAAGCTTGCATACATTCGGCGGTTTATCGCTAATCTTTCAGGAAAGTGTCGTCCTTACAGTCACCTGATGAAGAAGGGAACCCCATTCGTTTGGGATCACAAATGCCAAGGCGCACTGGACGAGATCAAACAGTATCTGCAAAACCCTCCAGTGTTGACTGCTCCAGTTAAGGGAAAGCCTCTCATTCTTTACACGGCAGCCCTTGAAGGTTCTTTGGGCGCGTTATGGGCACAAGAGAATGACCAGGGGAAAGAAAGAGCACTCTACTACTTAAGTCGGGTTCTGCTGGGGGCAGAAAGCAACTACTCCCCCATTGAAAAACACTGCCTGGCGTTGATCTTCGCAATAACAAAACTTAGACATTACGCATTAGCGCATGAAGTCCATCTCATTTCAAAGGTGGACCCTCTCAAATATCTAATGTCAAAGGCCATATTGACGGGACGACTCGCTAAATGGGCTCTGCTCTTAATGGAGTTCTCGATAACATATCGACCCCTCAAGGCAGTGAAGGGTCAGGCCATAGCCAACTTCCTTGCTGAGCACCCAATACCTGCCGATTCTCCCCTGAATTGCGATTTGCCAGACAAGCATGCGTTTGACGCAATCGACGATAGTGATACCCGTTGGGAGCTTTATTTCGACGGAGCATCTTCCATGAAGAAGCACAAACAAAGTACGTCAATGATCAAATCGGGAGTGGGCCTTATCTTCGTGACCCCTCAAGGAGGAGTAATGCGCTTCGCCTTCTCCTTAACAGAGCCGAGAACGAATAATGAAGCTGAATATGAAGCTTTGATAGCAGGCCTCGAGATCGCCATCGACATGGGAATCGAAAGCCTCCTCATATATGGGGACTCCCAGCTAGTCGTGAGTCAAGTAAACGGTGACTACCAAACGTGTAAACCGGAATTGGTGAAATACGGTGAAAAGGTACAACAACTGTTGATCCAAATTCCCTCCTATACTTTGGAAAGCATACCGCGCGCGGAAAACAGCAAAGCGGACGCACTGGCCAAACTTGCTAAAGAATTGGCTGACGAGAACCTCGATGACGTTAGAATCGTGGTACAAAGCCGTCGAGTGCTTACCCCAGCAGAAATATCTTTGGAATCATCCGAAGAAAAAGGAGCGAACGAGCAGACAACCCTGCAAGTAAAAGATTGGCAAAATACCAAGGATTGGAGAGAAATCTTCATAGATTACTTCAAGACCCACCGAATGTCTGAAGAAGCGTCCACAAGACATCAGCTCGTGAAACGAGCCCTGTCTTTCGCATTCGTCAACAATACTCTGTACAAGAGGTCATTTGATTCTTTGTGGCTGAGATGCTTAGGACCTGACGAAGCGAAAAGAGTCGTCCAGGGAGTTCACGACGGACTCTGCGGTTCTCATCAAGCAGGCCCTAAGATGAAGTTGAAGATAAAACGGATGGGCTACTACTGGCCCATGATGATTCAGGACTGCATCGAATATGCGAAGCAATGCCACTCATGCCAAATTCATGGGGACTTCATCCACCAGCATCCAAATCCGCTACACCCGACAGTGGCTAGCTGGCCATTCGAAATGTGGGGAACTGATATAGTTGGCCCTATCGAACCAGCATCGTCTAAGGGACATCGTTTCATACTAGCGACGACTGACTACTTCTCTAAGTGGGCAGAAGCGATACCGTTAAGGGAAGTGAAGACGGAAAATATCCTCCACTTCTTCAAGACGCACGTCATATATCGGTTTGGAACTCCGCGACGGATCATCTCCGATAACGGGCCAGCCTACAGAAGCCACAAGATTAGTCGCTTTGCGCAACAGCATAATATAGATTGGAGATATTCCTCAGTTTATAATCCGCGAGCTAATGGTCTGGCTGAGGCCTTCAACAAGACCTTGACGAAGACTATGAAGAAAACGGTGTCACGAAATAAGAAAGACTGGCACGAAAGACTGCAAGAGGCTCTTTGGGCGTATCGAACTACATTTAAGACGGCCACAAACACAACGCCGTACGCGTTAGTATTTGGGACGGAAGCAATACTCCCTCTCGAGATAGAATTACTCTCTCTACGAGTGGCAGTCCATTATGAGCTGACGGACGAAGAAAATGCTCACCTTCGGCTTGAAGAGCTTGACGCTCTTGATGAAACCCGGCCCATAGCGCAGCAAAATCTAGAAACTTATAAAGCAAAGACGACACGCTCATATGAAAGATTGACCCGACCGAGGACATTCCGCCAAGGTGAACTCATGCTAGTGGTCAAAAGGCCGATGATCCCCAATCGCGCCAAGCGGGGAAAATTCGAGCCAAACTATGAAGGCCCGTACATCATAGATAAAGTTTACCAGGGTGGGGCCTATCTACTCATGGACATGCACGGCGAAAGGCCTTTAAGGCCAATAAACGGTCGCTTCCTAAAGAAATATTATGCTTAATGAGCCACAGCCTAGGTCAATGATAGATGACGACGACTATGTCCGCTCGCTATCTTCCTAAGCTCGAGCTTTATAAAAAGTAGCCGACCTTCTCCATGACGGACCGAAACGTCCTTAAACTAATGAAGGACCGAAATGTCCTTAAACTAATAATAGACCGAAATGTCTTTAAACTAATACCGCAGCGTCCTTAGGTTGACGAGATGAATAAAAAAAAAAATAATAATAATAATAAAAAAAACGGTATGTCCATAAGCAAAATGGGCACGGATGAAAACCCGAAAGGGCTCCGTGAGTAAAAACAGCAGGACTACCGGCGAGTGTTTGTGAAAACCCGAAAGGGCGCAACCTCGTTAAAAGACACTTATAGGGTCCTTTCGACCTTGTAAGGAGAAACCACCCGCGTGAGATCCTTACGACTCACAAGGGAGAAACACACTTAGGGATCCCCACGATTCCTAAGGAGAAAATACACTTGCGAGATCCTCACGACTCGTAAGGAGAACTCTCTTATGGGACCCTCACGGCCCATCAGATTTGAAAGTCTTAAGTTACAGAGACCTAAACCTGTGCTTAAGCAAACCCCCACAAACTTCCAATATTGCCCTACAGGGGGTTCAATATTGACCCTTGTATACAATCCACGGGCGTGAATAGACATTTCCCTAGCCAAGTCTCATCCGTGACTGGGGATATGTTCGCATGGTAAACAACCCTTGTAAACCCTCTCGATTTATGAAAAGAAAACCCTCATGTAAGATCTTTACGACCTACAGAGGAAACAAACACTTAGGAATCCTCACGAGTCCTAAGGAGAAAATACACCCGCAAGATCCTCACGACTTGTAGGGAGAAATACCTTTGTGAGACCCTTACGGCTCATGAAGTCAAAAGCCTTAGTCGACAGGACCTTAACCCTAGTCACTAAGCCTCCTTTGGTCGACAACGACAGAGGCAAATGATGATCCGTTCCTGGTAATATCCCAGTTGCAGCGGTACTGATACCGAAATCGGTGTCCAATTTCAGGTTTACAGCGAAAAGCCAGTAGGCCGCTCATGCATACGAAATAGCCGAAATGATGGGGCAACTTGCAATAAAAAGTAGCAAGTAAAATGTATGCATGCAAAATAGCCGAAATGATTGGGCAACTCGTAATAAAAAGCAACGAGTAAAAATAAAATAAATAGCCGAAATGATTGGGCACCGCGGAAAATAGCCGAAATGATTGGGCAATCGCGACTTGCGCGATATAAAAGCTGAAATGATAGAGCATCGCGGAAATAAAATAAAATAAAAAGAAGAAACGATAAAACTTTGGCCCTACAGTTAAGATCACATTGATCCCTGTATACAATCCAAGTGCGTAAACAAAGAAGGAACCATACTTTCCCAGTGGATTCCGTCAAACGACGAAGCCAAACCTCGACGGTTCATTTCAACCGAAGAAGCCAGTGACTTCAACAAAAAATTCCTCGACTCACGGATACAAACACTCCTTGACGAGAGCCTTCTGATCCGCGTCGACCCGCAGAGCCACCAGTGCCTCCGTAGGAATCCTCGACTCGTTTCAAACCCCAAGGAAACAAATAATCCTTGGCGCTTGGGAAACAAATAATCCCTAGCAAAATTCCTCGACTCACGGATACAAACACTCCTTGACGAGAGCCTTCTGATCCGCGTCGACCCGCAGAGCCACCAGTGCCTCCGTTGGAATCCTCGACTCATTTCAAACCCCAAGGAAACAAATAATCCTTGGCGCTTGGGAAACAAATAATCCCTGGCAAAATTCCTCGACTCACGGATACAAACACTCCTTGACGAGAGCCTTCTGATCCGCGTCGACCCGCAGAGCCACCAGTGCCTCCGTAGGAATCCTCGACTCGTTTCAAACCCCAAGGAAACAAATAATCCTTGGCGCTTGGGAAACAAATAATCCCTGGCAAAATTCCTCGACTCACGGATACAAACACTCCTTGACGAGAGCCTTCTGATCCGCGTCGACCCGCAGAGCCACCAATGCCTCCGCAGGAATCCTCGACTCGTTCCAAACCCCAAGGAAACAAATAATCCTTGGTGCTTGGGAAATAAATAATCCCTAGCAAACTCCTCGACTCACGGATACAAACACTCCGTGACGAGAGCTTCCCAACCCGCGTCAACTCGCAGAGCCACCACTGTCTCCGTGAGAGAATTCCCGGTTCGTCCCACCTTGCAAGATAAAGTCTCGGGCAGCGAGGATTAAAAAACTTGCTTCCTGAACAATGGGGCCCTGCAAGTCAATCCAAAATGGTCTCTTGCATACTATTCACGGGCCTCACTCTCCAAAGTCGAATTTCGACAAGGAGGGAAACAACCGCTTACGAATCCTCTCGACTCGTAAAAGGGAAAAATTCTCTTATAGGATCCTTACGACCTATGAGAGAAAACTACACTTAGGAATCCTCACGATTCCTAAGGAGAAAAACCACCGACGAGATCCTCTCGATCCGTAGGGAGAAAAGCCTCTATGAGACCCTCATGGCTCATAGAGTTGAAAAGCCTTAGGCAGTAGACCTGAACCTGCGGCCTAAGCCATCGCTATTTCTTAAGGAAGTCAGGATACTCGTTTTAGATATCCATCAACCATGGTTATTAAGACAGCCTGCTGACAATAAAAAAAAAAGGAAAGCTACAGAAAGAGCATCCGATTCACGTTTGATCAAGCGTTCGAGACACACTCATTCATGCACAAGTAAAAGACTCAGAACGAAAAATAAAGACAAGCTGGGATAAAATTTTTCCATTAATATGGCCAATAGTTCTTACAATCATAAAAAAAACAATGAACGAAAAATATTATTACAATGGAATAACTTCAGACCCAGGACATGGATTGAGGAACTCGAAAGCGACCTTATCTATGACTTTCCAAGCCTCGCGGACCATCCTAGTGTGCTTTCTTTCGCGAGCACAAGCGTCAGGGTCCCCCCTGATGTCTTCCACCCTCCGATAAGCAGCGAGTATGGCGGACTGTTGAAAGACCTCATGCAAGAGATCGATAAGACTGTCTCGTCGTCTTTTCGAGATAAAGTTCAACAGGTACACCGAGTGCACCTTGTCCTCAGCAGCATCCAACGCCCTAAGCGGCACGCCGGAACAGAAGAGAGGAAGCGCTTCCCAGATAGCTCCCACGATAAGCTTAAGGAGGGAGGAACGTCGGGGGAGCAGTGGACCATTATACGCGTCGAAGCGACTCATTATTTCAGCGCACTCCTCGTTTGTGAACTCCCGATTTTGAGAGCGGCCAAGTTGGCGGATGTCCCCATACGAGATGATCTCGTTAAAGGCATACATGTGGGCGTTCATGGTTCCTGTGAAAGAGAATCAACAGAATTATCAGAAAGATTGATTAAGCAAAATGATATAATACACTGAAGAATAAAATGCCATCTTCAAACTCTAAGATCAATTAAACACTCTTAAGAATTCTTTTAAATCAGAGGGATCTATGTTTTGCCAAAGATGCAAGTTTCTGTTCATGGGTTGAGAAACCCTGAAACAGATTCCTGAGAGCGAAGCTCTATTTGACGAAACCCCAAAAGGATTTTCTGTAGATCAAAAGATCTATGAGAGAAAGGCTCTATCCATTAAACTAAATTTGATTTAATTTAAAATTTTACCTAAAAGGGGTGCTGGGTTCTGAACTTTGAAAGTTCCTAAAAGAGAAATAAGAGCAGGGCTCTAAAAGTTCTTAAGTAAGAGCAAAGCTCTGGAGTCTTTTGAAAACAAAATCTTAAAGATGATAAGCATCTGTGGGGGGACCAAAGGTCCTATTTATAGGCATCGAACGCCTCTTCAACTTCCAAAAGTTACTGCAACGGTTGGAATTCTGTCACCGTTGCGCTCACGTTTTAGGGCCACATAAGCGCAACGGCGGGGGGCACTTGTTTACCCCAATCGGAGCAAAGCTCTGATCAAATTCCGAGGTGGAAGATGAAGCAACTCCCCAATCAGAAGCAAAGCTTTGCTTTGAAAATTTAAACTTCAATAAATGAAGCAACGCTTCAGATCCTCTACGCTGAGCGCAAGGCGCCATGTGTCTGGCGCAGCCGCATCAACGCTGCGCCCAAGGCAGCGCGCCCAATCAGAGCAAAACTCTATTTAAAGGAAGCAACGCTTTGGTTGCGCATGGACTGCGCTGCGCGACGCGTGTCAGCGCAGATGCGCTTGCGCTGTTGCGCTGCGCTCTGCGCTGCGCGACACGTGTCAGCGCAGATGCGCTAGCGTAGATGCGCTAGCGCAGTTGCGCTGCGCTGCGCGCTGCGCGACACGTGTCACGCGCTGAAGCATCCGCGCCAAACAGAATTAAATTTCTAAGAAATCTTTTCTGTTCTTGTTAAAACAAGAAGATTTTCTTCTGCAAAGCAGAAGCCCTTGGATCAAAGATCCAACGGTGGGGAAAATTCCCCAAATCATTCAGAGAAAGATCTCTTCAACAAATCTAACTAATTTATGGGCACTATAAAAAGGACCCTAGGCCTCAATTCAGAGGCATCAGCATCCTTCTAAAAAAAAGGAGAGAGAAGAAAACTCTTGAGAACCCATCAAGAACAACAGAAGGTAAAAACCTTGAGGGAAAAGAGAAAATTCTCTTATGGGCAGATTATTGATCTAAGAACAAGATCAATAATTTTAAATAGAAAAAAAATATATATATATATATATAAATAAGTAATAATAGTGCTTTGCACTTTTATGAACCTCTGGTTCTTGAAATAAAAAAAGGAAAATTTATTTTTTTCTTTGATTTAAATTAGATCAAGGAATTAAATAGTGCTTTGCACTCCTGTTCTTGAATCTAAAAGATTCTTAGTGCTTTGCACTTCCAAACTGCGCTGTTGCGCTCTTGAGGGAGCGCCACGTGTCAGCTATTTGCGCTACGCGCTCTTGAAATAGAGCTTTGCTCTCTGGAATTGGCGCAACTCACCAGAGCGCGCCACGTGTCAGCAGCGCAACAGCGCAGCGCACTAGCATAGCGCACTGCGCTGTTGCGCTTGCGCTTGCTAGAGCATGACACGTGTCCTAACCGCAAGCGCTTGCGCTCAGTAATTGGCGCAGATCGCCTGATAAATGCAATGCATTTCTCGAAGGGCCAGGCCCAAGTCAAAAGACCAAGCAGGCCTAATTAAATTGATGCTCTGCATCATCTATAAATGGGCAGAGCCCAAACAAAATAATAAAAATGCTATGCATTTTAAAAGGGGCAGAGCCCAAACAAAGTAGATTCCTTGCAGAGCCCAGAATAAATTGATGCTCTGTATCTTTCATGAGCAGAGCCCAAACAGAAAAAATAGAAAATAATGCAATGCATTATTTAAGAATGGGCCAAGCCCTAGCACAGGTTTAGCAGACCAAAAACAAATAAAAGGGCGTTGAATATTTTTCAACTGGACTTAGTCCAATCATGGTCGTAAGTCCTCAAATTAAATTGACTGAGCAAGGATGCTCTCCTAAATCAATTTACTACTGGTTCGAGGGTACATCTCTGAACTCCTCTGACACACGTCGTTGTAATCATTCAACGTCGTCAGAGAGGTGACGGGTCCCAACGACCACACATGAATATGGACTGCGAGGTCCTTAAACTCGTGGACCGAAACGTCCCTAAACTAATATCGGACCGGAACGTCCCTAAACTAATATCGGACCGGAACGTCCCTAAACTAATATCGGACCACCACGTCCCTAAACTGGAATATGGACCACCATGTCCCTAAACTAGCACAATAGAGCCCAAATGCTCTTCTGTCGGATCTAAACGGTCCCGTTAAGTTGATCTTAGTCTCAAACTGGACTAACGTATCCTTAACAAACGTTTGAGTCGATCTTAGCCTCAAAAATGACTAACGTATCCTCCAAACAGACTTTAGTCCCAAACTATACTATAAATCTCCCAAACCGGAACAATAGAGTCCAAACGCTCTTTTGTCGGATCTAAACGATCACGTTAAGTTGATCTTAGTCTCAAACAGGACTATCGTATCCTTAACGAATGTTTAAGTTGATCTTAGCCGCAACGTGATTAATGCATCCTTAAACTAAAAACACCAAACCCAAATCTAAGTAAATACGGATTTGGACTAATCCACGTCCTACGGGCGACGGCATTACTCAGTCTCCGTATACAATCCACGGGCAACCACAAACAAAACAAACACCCACGACACGAAGTGAAATTCTGGAGAAGGAGAAAGTTGTTACCGCGACGCGGTAGCGTAATTAACTGCAGGGGCTTGCGCCTGCAGGGAAGAGCGTCCCCACAATCAAAAACCCCTCACCCTGAGGGGGAATCTGACAAAGTCTGCTACATCGGCCGCATCCGTCTAAACCTCCGATACACGGTGCCATAAATCAACTTGGCATCTTCGGAGAGATAGACGGATAAAACCAGTAAGCATCTGCCCCGAACCTCAGCGTCAGGACATCGCGGTCCTGTGCGCCGCCTTTCGGAGGGGAACATGTGCCTCTTTTATTTTCTAGATTAAATTTTCAATTCCATTGTAATCGTCAAGAGGTGTCAATAAAGTAAGTTTTTTTATCTTGCAATTTTCTATTCGAATTTAATTTCTGCAATTTTTTTATCTGTCTTTATTTACCTGCAAGTTAATTAGGTTATTAAAACAAAATTATAAAAAATGAATTTTTTCGCAACTTTCCTAATGAGTGGGTAATTCCTCACTTGTTAGGGTTAGGATTGGGTAGGTTTGAGAGATGGAAATCTCCCACCTCTTTCTTACCCGTTTAATATTTTAAATTAGGACTCTATGTAAAATCAAACACCCACCGCTCACTACGGCACCCTATCCTACGAGATAGCGGTGATTCCCTAGTTAGACCGGTTGTGGTTGATTTACATAGAGGTTAGGGCTAAGAGTTAAAAAATGACGGATAAGTACCAAAAGGAAGAAACGAAGTTTCTTCCTAGTCGTGCTAATCCCCTTTGTTGACTATTACCCTAACACCTATGTTCTTAATTAGAGTAAAGGAAGCAGTGAGTAGAACTATTTTTCCAAACTAACTTAATCCTAACCCTAGCAAGGCTTTAATCCAAATTAAATTTAATCTTAGTTTTTATAAAAATAGAACACCTACCAAAAATAGGACTTAACTCGTTAGAACTTAAAGAAAGAACACATTTTCCCTGTGGACCGACCCGTACTCAACCTGCTAGCTACCAAGCGACACCGTCTTGATTGCGGTATATTCTAAACTTTGATTTTAAAACGCATACGAAAAAACATCGACCAATCACACAGCCACATTTTTTTCTCTTTGAATACTGAAGTATATGATTTCTTATTAATGATAGGCCACCTTAGTGTACCTAGCAGAGACAACTAGGAAACTATTTGAAGATGGATGAAAAAAATAAAAAGGAGGTCAAGGTATCCCCGACCCTTCCTATATTAGTATGAGTTATTAATGTATAGTGTTAAAATTTGATATAAGAAAGTGTTTAGTCCCATATCGGGTAAATTAGGAGAGTGTTCCCCTCCGAACGGCGGCCGAGATGTTAGGACGTCGCGTGCCTGAGGTTCGGGGCAGATGCTATTTGGTTTTACCCGTCTACCTCTCCGAAGATACCAAGTTGATTTATGGCACCGTGTATCGAAGGTTTAGACGAATGCGGCCGATGTAGCAGACTTTGTCAGATTCCCCCTCGCTTGAGGGGTTTTTGATTGTGGGGACGCTCTTCCCTGCAGGCGCAAGCCCCTGCAGTTAATTACGCTACCGCATCGCAGTAGCCACTTTCTCCTTCTCCAGAATTTCACTTCGTGTCGCGTGTGTTTGTTTTGTTTGTGGTTGCCCGTGGATTGTATACGGAGACTGAGTAATGCCGTCGCCCGTAGGACGTGGATTAGTCCAAATCCGTATTTACTTAGATTTGGGTTTGATATTTTAGTTTAAGGATGCGTTAGCCTCGTTGAGGCTAAGATCAACTTAAACGTGACTCATTGAATATATGGCCGTCGGGACTCGTCACCTCTCTAACGTCGTTGAAGGATTACAACGACAGGTGTCAGAGGAGTTCGGAGATGTACCCTCGAACCGAAGTTGATTTAGGGTTTTATATTTCATTTGAATGTTTAAGGATACGTTAGCCGTGATTGGGGCTAAGATCAACTTAAACGGGACCGTTTAGATCCGGCAAAAGAGCATTTGGAGGCTCTATTGTTCCAGTTTAGGGAGATTCGTAGTCCAATTTGGGACTAAAGTCTGTTTGGAGGATACGTTAACCATTTTTGAGGCTAAGATCGACTCAAACGTTTGTTAAAGATACGTTAGTCCAGTTTGAGACTAAGGTCAACTTAACGGAACCATTTAGGTTCAACAAAAGAGCATTTGGGCTCTATTATGCCAGTTTAGGGACGTGGTGGTCCGTATTCCAGTTTAGGGACGTGGTGGTCCAATGTTAGTTTAGGGACGTTTCGGTCCATCATTAGTTTAGGGACGTTTCGGTCCGATATTAGTTTAGGGATGTTTCGGTCCAATATTAGTTTAGGGACGTTTCGGTCCGTCATTAGTTTAAGGACGTTTCGGTCCATGAGTTTAAGGACCCCGCAGTCCATATCGATGTGTGGTCGTTGGGACCCGTCACCTCTTTGACGTCGTTGAGGAATTACAACGACGGATGTCAAAGGAGTTCGGAGATGTACCCTCGAACCGGATGTAAATTGATTTAGAAGAGCAATTTTGCTCAGTCAATTTAATTTAAGGACTTATGGCCAAAATTGGGCTAAGTCCAGTTGAAATGTTCAACATTTTATTTGCTTTTGCATTACATTTCTTTTTTTATTTTTATTTGGGCCTTGCCCAGAAAGGTTGCAGAGTATCAATTTGTTTTGGGCTCTACCCTTTTAGGAATGATGCAAGGTATCAATTTTATTTGGGCTCTGCCCTTATATAAAGGATGCAAAGCATCAATTTATTTGGGCTCTGCCCATTTATTGCCTTGCAATTTATTTTGGCCTGTCAGGTCATTTTGATTTGGGCCTGGCCCTCTTAGTAATGCATTGTATTTGTGCAAAGCACTGTTAATTTGAGAATCTTTTAAATTCAAGAACCGATGGTTCAAAAAAAGAAGTGCAAAACACTATTTGATTTAGATCTAAGAAAAAACAAGTTTTTCTTGTTTTTCTTATCTCAGAGAATCAAAAGTTCATAAAAGTGCAAAGCACTATTAATTTAAGAACCTTTTAGGTTCAAGAACCGATGGTTCATAAAACAAGTGCAAGGCACTATTTAATTTAGATATAAAAACAAGTTTTTCTTGTTTTTCTTATCTCAGAGAACTAATCATGAAAGTGCAAAGCACTATTAATTTAAGAACCTTTTAGGTTCAAGAACCGATGGTTCATAAAACAAGTGCAAGGCACTATTTTTATTTTATTTTTATTTATTTATTTATTTATTTATTGAAGATCCATGATTTGTTCACAAGAGAAATCTCTCTTCTTTCAAAGGTTTTTACCTTTTTTTTTATTCTTCAAGAGTTCTCAAGAGTTCTCTTCTCTTTTTTTTTAGCAAGATGTTGATGATTTTTAAATGATGTCTGGGGTCCTTTTTATAGTGCTCATAAATTAGTTAAATTTGTTAAAGGGATCTTTTTCTGAGTGATTTGGGGAATTTTTCCCACCGTTGGATCTTTGATCCAAAGGCCCCTGATTTACAGAAGGAAATCTTCTTGTTTTAACAAGAACAGAAAAGATTTCTTTAAATTTTCATTCTGTTTCTGCGTAACTCCCCAGAGAATGACACGTGTCGCGCAGCGGAAGGCTTGCGCAACTGCGCAGACACGTGTCGCGCAGCGGTGCGCTTGCGCAACAGTGTTTGCGCAACTGCGCAGACACGTGTTGCGCAGCGGTGCGCTTGCGCAACCGCGCAGACACGTGTCGCACTGTGGAGCGCTTGCGCATTACGCAACGTACGGAATTTGAAGCGTTGCTTCAAAGAATTTGAATTTTCAAAATTCAAACGAGCCTTGCTCTGATTGGGGGAACATCTCTCATTGAAAGATTTGATTTGATCGTTGAGAGATTTGATTTATATTCATCATTAATCTGGGCCTTTAGATCATTCAGTGAATTTTATTCACCGTGGATTTTAAATCCAAAAGATATTCTATTTGTTGTTCTGGTGAGATTTTCAGGGAAATCTTTCCTTGTCCAAGATTTTTTCATAAATTGATGATTTTTAATCATCCTTGGATCTTTAATTCAATGGTTCCCATAATCCTTTTGCATTTGTAAAGATTTAGAAGCTTTTAGAATTTTAATTCTATTTCGAAAGATTTTTAGAGAAATTTAGAATTTTAATTCTATTAAACTGTGAGGCTTTCAAAGCCTGTCACGTGATGGCACATGACCCTTGGTCACGTTTGAGCACGTGACCTCCAAATTGGTTCATTTAACAGCCGCTTAATCATATTGTTGTTTTGACCATCACGTGTCAACACGTGACCATTGGTCACGTGTGAGCACGTGATATCTCATTGAGATAACTTCTGATTTTTAATCAGGGAACAGATTTTAGAATTTAATTCTATTCATTATTTTAGAGGCCTTAAGAGCCCATCACGTGTCTGCACGTGGCCCATGGTCACGTGTGAGCACGTGATGCCCCATTGGGGTCTTTTCTAAGTTTTTATTATATTTTCTAACTCCTCCAGCGGATTTTTAAAAGCCAATCACATGTGAACACATAATGCCTCATAACTTTTGATCCCGGATGAATTATGAAACCCATAATATATCAAATCGAAGGGTTTTTCGAGACGCTTTCGATACAATCAGAATTTATCCATTTCTCATTCGGGAGTTTGTCAAAAAACAGCCCGGAGAATACTGGTTCGTATTTCCTTAAGCGTATCGCTGCCATTTGATACTTTGGACTCTTTTGCGCAGAAATTTTTGGCGGGAACAAATGCCCCCTACTACTTTGCCCACGTAAGTATGAACCTGTGTGAAGTAGTGCAGAGTTATGCCTGGCGTATGACCAATTTCGGGTTGGTGTATCAGTTTCAGAATCTTGATCTGAGAAGATAACGAGCGGACACAAGCGTCGACATTTATCATTGACTCAAATCTCAACTTTTAAAGGATATAGTTCCAAACCCTTAACTCCATGAGCCGCACCCTTCTATTTCTTTTTTTTGTCTTGCTCTGGCGTGAAATATTTTATATGCTCATGAGTAGCTTCTCCCTTTCAGTGGCATGTAGCTTTGGCAAGTGTGTCTCATAGATGGTCGGCCCATCTTGACTTCTTTGCAGGGCAGTGATGGCTTAGGAGACAGGGGTCGGATCTGCCACCTAAGGCTTTTCAACTTTACGAGCCGTGAGGGTCTCATAAAGACTTTTCTCCCTTCTAGTCGTGAGGATCTCATAGGTGTATTTTCTCCTTGGGAATCGTAAGGATTCCTAAGTGTGTTTTCTCTTATAAGTCGTAAGGATCCTATAAGAGAGTTTTCCCTCTTACGAGTCGAGAGGACCCGTAAGCGGTTGTTTCCCTCCTTATCGAGATTCGACTTTGGAGAGTGTGACCCGTGGATAGTATGCAAGAGACCGTTTTGGGCCGACTTGCAGGGTCCCAATGCTTAGGAAACAGGTTTTTTAATCCCTACCGCCTAAGGCTTTATCTCACGAGTCGAGACGAATCGAGAAAATCTCGCAAAGACATCAATTTCCTCACGAGTCGAAACGGATCGAGCAGATCTCGCAAGAACATCTTAACGTCTCATTTAACCTCTGCTCTTTACGACAGAAGCCCGTTAAGGTTGGTGGTACTTAGGGTTTTGGCCATCGTACCGTCGCATAAGCTGATATAGTCCTCGATAGGCAATCGTGCTGTTCGAGTAGCCCTGCGACTGCCGTGTCTCTGATCCCTTCGGGGGCTGGACAAGACGTCTTCAAGCAATCCTCCTTGGCAGTTTGACCGTCGGAAGAGCAAGCGCTAGGAATTTGCCATGCCGCTTTTTACTTGAGGTTAGGCTTATTTTGGAGAGCCCCGATGAGTCATAACCACTCCGCGCTGGTGTGGGGATGATCTCCGATAGTCTTTCGGGCTTTATATGAGTTGCCGTTAAGACCCTGAAGCTAGGAATTTGTCCTTTGCTTCGTTTGCTGGCATTGCGTCTGTTGTATCGAGACGAATGTTGCGGTGGGAACTAGGGATTTTGCCGTGGCTCCGTTTGTTTGATGACGTTGCGTCTGCTGTGTCGAGACGAACGTTGGGGTGACATCTCGTCTGCTGTATCGAGACGGACGTCGAAGTGGTGACCACTCCACACTGGTGCAAGATGATCTCCGACTGTCTTTCCGGTTTTATATGACTTGCCGTTAAGACCCTGAAGCTAGGAATTTAGCCTTCGCTTCGTTTGCTGGCATTGCGTCCTCTGTATCGAGACGAATGTCGTGGTTGTCTCTAGATTGCTGGTGAACCGTTGAGGTCTGGAACCCGAGATTTTGCCGTGACTCCTTTTGGTGATGTCGCGTCTGCTGTATCGAGACGAACGTCGAGGTGGTGACCACACCACACTGGTGCGAGATGATCTCCGATTGTCTTTCCGGTTTTATATGACTTGCCGTTAAGACCCTGAAGCTAGGAATTTGGCCTTTGCTTCGTTTGCTGGCATTGCGTCTGCTGTATCGAGACGAATGTTGCGGTGGGAACTAGGGATTTTGCCGTGGCTCCGTTTGTTTGATGACGTTACGTCTGCTGTGTCGAGACGAACGTTGGGGTGACATCTCGTCTGCTGTATCGAGACGGACGTCGAAGTGGTGACCACTCCACACTGGTGCGAGATGATCTCCGATTGTCTTTCCGGTTTTATATGACTTGCCGTTAAGACCCTGAAGCTAGGAATTTAGCCTTCGCTTCGTTTGCTGGCATTGCGTCCTCTGTATCGAGACGAATGTCGTGGTTGTCTCTAGGTTACTGGTGAACCGCCGAGGTTTGGAACTAGGGATTTTGCCGTGGCTCCATTCGTTTGATGACGTTGCGTCTGCTGTGTCGAGACGAGCGTTGGGGTAACACCTCGTCTGCTGTATCGAGACGAACGTCGAGGTGGTGACCATTCTGTGCTGGTGCGAGATGATTTCCGATTGTCTTTCCGGTTTTATATGAGTCACCGTCAAGACGTCGAAGCTAGGAATGTGGCCTTCGCTTCGTTTGTTTTGTCACGTCCGAATCCCTGCTGGAGGAAGAACGCTGGGGTGACATTTCATCTGCTGTATCGAGACGATCGTCGAGGAGGTGACCACTCCAAGTGAGATGATCTCCGGTGGTCTTTCAGGCTTTATATGACTTGCCGTTAAGACCTTGAAGCTAGAAATTTGGCCTTCGCTTCATTTGCTCACGCTGCGTCTGGTGTATTGAAACGAATGCTGAGGTGGAGCTGGGATTTTGCCGTCACTCCGCTTGGTTTCGATCATGGGGTCTTTTGTTAACTTTGCATGTATACCCTGCTGGACTGCGAAGGAACGCCGTTGTTGACATTGCGTCTGCTGTAACGAGACGAATGCTAAGGTGGAGTTGGGATTTTGCCGTTTACTCCGCTTTGTTTCGACCGTGAGGTCTTTTGTTGACGTTGTATCTGCCTCCAGCTGGACTGCGGAGGAACGCTGTTGTTGACATTGCGTCTGCTGTAACGAGACGAATGCTAAGGTGGAGTTGGGATTTTTCCATCGCTCCGCTTGATGGTGTAATATCTGTGTCCTGCTGGAATGAGGAGGCACACCGTTGGTGATATCTAAGTTGTCGATGTTGACGTCGAGACCCTGAAGTTCGAGATCTTCGTTTGCTTCATTTGTTGACATCGTGTCTGTAATATTGCGACAAATGTCGAGATGGCCTCTAGGTTGTCTATGAACCGTCGAGATTTGGCTTCGCTTTCTGATGGAGCCTGTTGGGAAGGTATGGTTCCCTCTTTATCTGTGCCCCTGAATTGTATACAGGGATCGATGTGATTTCACCTGTAGGGCAAAAAGTTTCATTCTTTCATTTTTTTTTATTCTTTCCGCGATGCTCTATCATTTCAGCTTTTATATCGCGAAGGTTGCGATTGCCCAATCATTTCGGCTATTTTTCACGGTGCCCAATCATTTCGGCTGTTTTTCTTTTTACTCGCTGCTTTTTATTGCGAGTTGCCTAATCATTTTGGCTATTTATTTTATTTTTACTCGCTGTTTTTTATTGCGAGTTGCCCAATCATTTCGGCTATTTTGCATGCATACATTTTTACTTGCTGATTTTGTTTGCAAGTTGCCCCATCATTTCGGCTATTTCGTATGCATTTTTTTTTTAGGGGATTTGGGATCTGATACCGATCTTGGCATCAGCATCGCTGCGACCGGAATATTTCCAGGAGCGAATCATCATTTGCCTCTGTCGATGTTAAACAAAGTTGGCTTAGTAAACAGGGTTAGGATCCCGTCGACTAAGACTTTTGACTTCATGAGCCGTAAGGGCCTCATAAAGGTGTTTCTCCCTACGAGTCGTGAGGATCTCGTAGGTGTGTTTTCTCCTTAGGAATCATGGGGATTCCTAAGTGCATGTTCCTCTGTAAGTCGTAAGGATCTTACAAAAGGATTTTCTCCTTATAAGTCGAGAGGACTTACGAGTGTTGTTCACCATATGGACATATCCCTAGTCACGGGTGGGACCTTGTTAGGGAAATGTTTATTCGCGCCCGTGGATTGTATACAAGGGCCAGTATTGAGCCGCTTGTAGGGCAATGTCGAAAGTTGTGGGGGTTGCTTAAGCACAGGTTTAGGCCTCTGTAACTCAAGACTTTCAAATCTTATGAGCCGTAAGGGTCCCACAAGAGAGTTCTTCTTACGAGTTGTGAGGATCTCGCAAGTGTATTTTCTCCTTAGGAATCGTGGGGATCCCTAAGTGTGTTATTCCTTTGTGAGTCATAAGGATCTCACGCAGGTGGTTTCTCCTTACAAGGTCGAGAGGACCCTATAAGTGTTTCTTAACGAGGTTGCACCCTTTCGGTTTTTCACAAACACTCGCCGGTAGTCCTGCTGTTTTTACTCACGGAGCCCTTTCAGGTTTTCATCCGTGCCCATTTTGCTTATGGACTTAAGTTTTTTTTTCTTCTTTTTATTCCTTTTATTTTTTTTTCTCTTTTTTTTTACGAGGTCGCGCCCTTTCGGGTTTTCACGAACACTCGCCGGTAGCCCTGCTGTTTTTACTCACGGAGCCCTTTCGGGTTTTCATCTGTGTCCTTTTTGCTTATGGACATACCGTTTTTTTTTATTATTATTATTTTTATATATATATTTTTTTTTGTCAGCCTAAGGATGCTGCGGTAGTAGTTTAAAGACGTTTCGGTCATTTGCAAGTTTTAGGACATTGCGGTCCATCATTAGTTTAAGGACATCTCGGTCCGCTATTAGTTTAAGGACATTTCGGTCCATTGCAAGTTTTAGGACATTGCGGTCCATCATTAGTTTAAGGACATCTCGGTCCGATATTAGTTTAAGGGCGTTTCGGTCCGCCGTCGCCGTATTTGAGGCGAACATCTAGTTTATTGACTTTTCGGTCCGGCGTCTCCGTATTTGAGGAGAATTTCTAGTTTACTGACTTTTCGGTCTAGCGTCTCCGTATTTGAGGAGAATTTCTAGTTTACTGACTTTTCGGTCTAGCGTCTCCGTATTTGAGGAGAATTTCTAGTTTACTGACTTTTCGGTCTAGCGTCTCCGTATTTGAGGAGAATTTCTAGTTTACTGACTTTTCGGTCTATGAGTCCTTCTTCATGAATAAACATGATGCCCCCGGCGTATCTATCTTCTTCGGAGCGTGCGATTGTGGCGGACTCACCTTCCAGTTCTCAGACAGCGCAAACTTGCCCTGTTGGTATTGGTCTTCAACCCAGTTTTTGAAGACGTAGCAGTCCTCGATCAGGTGACCTACTGTTTGGTGGTAAGGGCAATAATTAGGATTATTAACGTCGTCTGGCTGCAACGGACGTTTTGGATTCGGCAGATTAATGAGTCTGTTGTGCACTGCCAGCTCGAACAGTCCCCTTGTTTTATCTTGCGGAAACGAGTAAGGGCGTTTCAACTTTTCCTGGAGGGATTGCCGCTTGTTGCTTTGGCAAGCAACCGGTCTAGGGTCACCTGATTGTTGGTGAGTGCTGGCGACGAGGGCCTTTTTTTCTTTTCTTTTATCCTTTTTGTTCGATCCTTTGTTTACGGGGCCGAGATTTTTTCCGAGTAGCATGCGATTGCACGGCTGAACGTTCTCGCAGCTTCTCAATTCCTTTATTTTTGAAATAGATTCCCCGAGGGAAGAGTTGGGGGTAGCTTCTCTATCAGAGTCGCTTCCAAAGGTGATAATTTGTGATCCCTTGAAGTCGGCTATATGACAGTCGGCGGTGGCTCCTTTGCGCTCATATATCGCATTTTTCCAATGTCCACAAGCTTCACACTTTGTCCTGTCGAAGTGTTGCTTTTGAGCGACATACCCTTGCCACCAACAGTTAAAGGACTCGCAGTCTTCGGTAGGATGTATGATCTTCTGATGATATAAACAGAAGTTAGGGTGCATCTCTACCTCAGCGAGAGAATTTTCTTCAGAGGGCGGTAGCTTCATTCCTACTGATAGAGCTTTGGCGAACCGTTTCCTCGTCTGGAATTTGTTTTTATTCATAGTGGATGGCTTTTGATTTGATGGGAATGCCTTGGCTCTTTCCAGTATGGCCATTTCGTGCTCTTGATTGGCTTTTGCTTTCAGACGAATTTCATTTAGGAAGGCATCGATCAACTCGTCTGATGGCTGTAGGATCTCCAGCTCAGGATTCGCTATTGGTTTCTCAGCGCAAGGAGCCTCCTCATCGTCCGTTAGTGAATGAGAGATCACATGACAAGTCACTGTGTATTCTTTGGCTTCATCTGATGAATTTTCTCCATCATCTTCGTCCTCAACAAAAGAGCATGCTGCCCCCGGCGTATCCGTCTTCTTTAGAGAGTGCGGCTGTGGTGGGTTTACCTTCCAGTTTTCCGACAGCGCGAACTTGCCTTGCAGGTATTGATCCTCGATCCATCCCTTAAAGACGAAACAATCCTCAATCGGGTGACTTACCGTTTGGTGGTAAGGGCAATAATTGGGATTATTAAGATCGCCTGGCTGCGACAGACGCTTTGGACTCGGCAGATTGATGAGTCTGTTACGCACTGCCAGCTCAAACAGTCTTCTCGTTTTATTCTGAGGAAACGAGTAAGAACGTCCTAGCCTCTCTTCGAGGGATGGGCGTGGACGCGCGTTGTTTTGGCGAACGACCGGCTTTGAGTTGCTCGACTGTTGTTGAGCATTGGCGACGACGATCGCTTTCCCTTTTCCTTTCTCATCTCGGGAATCTGATTTTAGAGGAGATGGCCTATGGCCCAACTGGTCCATTTGGGCTAATTTGTCAATCAAGGCCTGGAAGGTGGTCGGCCTGAAGAACATCATGAATTGTGAGATGGTCGCCTGCGGGTCGAGAGTGCCCACAAACATGCCTACCGCAGGTGCCTCTTCTATGCGTTGTTCTCATTTCGACCATAGGTTCCGCCATCGTGTTGTGTATTGAACCCACGTTTCGCTTGGCCTTATCCTGGCATTTATTAGTGCTGTTATCGGGGTGCGTTCACTAGCACTCGCGAATCTTTGCGTAAACAGCAGTTCCATCTCTTTAAATGTTTTGACAGAGTCGTTAGGCAGCTCCGAATACCATTCAAAGGCTGTTTCTGCTAAGCTGCCGACGAATTGACGTAGCAACAATTTGTCATCGCCTCCAGTATTGCCGCATAAGGCCCTGAATTGAGCGACATGCTGATGCGGATTCCCTGTCCCTTTATATACGTGGAATTTAGGGATCGTATATCCTGGCGGGTAACTGATTTGGTCATACCAGTTCGGATACGGTCGTCCGGTTCTAACAATTTGCCCAGCCGCTTCATTCGCCTGATGAACCCGGATCTGCTGAGCTATATATTCGTCTAGGTCAACTTTGGAGATTGCCTCCTCCTTGGCCGTTGACAGAGCCGGCGGAGGATTTGACGTTTCTCCCCTGTCGTCTTCAAGGACGATCGGAGGATCTTCAGCAGGAGGTTCCGGCTGTAACATCATCCCTACCATATCTTGGAAGAGGAGCGCCATCTGTTTTATATTAGCCGCTTGCTCTGCAGCTTCTTTGTCCCTCTTTTCGAGGACTCTGCGTAAAAAGTCAGCGCCAGTTTCCTGTTCGTGACGCTGTTCTGATGATACTGCCGAACTTTCTTTCGGTTCAGTAAGTGCATCCATCACAGTCATCATTTCCTGAAGCTTCTGTTGCTGCTCTTGGGCTTTCGTCACGGATCGGGTGAGCGGTCGGTGGCCTGTAGAAGTGCGGCTTTCTTCCTTTCCAGAAGCCATATAAACAGTGTGCACCACCATGCCCCCAGATTTGGGGCGTTTGTGTTCAGCGCTTTTATGCTTCGCCATGTTCACAGGGGCTTTTTGTGGCCTCCTTTTTTGAGTGATTGGAGTTAAGGGAGCCGTTGTAGTGGGCACCCAAGTAGCTTTTGCTTTTTGTGGTTTGACAGAGTAATCCTTCCCCTGCCGAACCTTCATCTTTTTCTGTCGTCGAAGGCAGTCTTGATCGATCACCGACTCTTGGACCTGTCGCCAGACTTTGTAAATTTTAGAGGACAGCCGCTGAGGGGGCTGCTCTAGCTTCTTCTCTGGAGTATTCTCCACAGGTGAAGGAGTTCGTTTCAACATTGCAGTAGGAGAGTTTCTGCGCACCTTGTTCAGCAACTCAAAGCTGTTCCTGGTTGGAACAGCAGCATCGTTCTCCACCGTTGGAGCTGGAGGAGTGAATCTAGAGGGGGAGTTGCCCCGGGCCTTCCTCACTCGGCGCCAGTGGCGACGTCGAGCATGTCGTGCTGGTGGAGTTGTTCCAGATATAGGGGTGACCTCCTCATGCCCCCTGTGTTGGTCAGAATATACTGGTATCATCTTCTTAAAGATCGACGTCCGTTGAACAGGGACGGCCGACTTGTCAGAAGCGGACTTCTGAACATGGGAAGCAACCTTGGTGATTTCGCCAGGAACAGGTTGTTGGAGATAGTGCCCTCTTAGTCAATTATTGGATCGCAGGTACGTGATTGCAATGATTGCGGAGGACCTATCCCGGTAGGACAGTCTTACTCGAGATGATAGTATGCTATCTGGTTTGCCTTTATCAGTCGTGTACATGTTCAGGTGACTGATTGCATGTTACACTTTGATAGAGCCCTTAGGATCTTGCTTTACTACCAACAGTATGATGGCGATCATATACGTGAGAGTTGGGTAGTTTATATGCATATCCTTAATTGTGGTCCCTAGTCGTGGGAGTTTCGAGACAGGGAATCGATACTCCGGAGTAGACTAGTGTGTACAGTCGAGATCCCGACGAGGGGCGGTGGCCGGTCTCACAAGCCACTGGTGTCAGTTGGATCACCTAAGATGTATACAGGTGCTCATTGGGTTATGAGTACACCGGACAGGACTCGCCGGGAATCTGCTAGTTAGTACTATACCTATCGTCAGATAGCAGTTCCCTGGTGACATGTGTACAGGTTAGTTCATCGACCTGAGGTCGTCATTTGTCTCGTGTGAGTTCCCACTGTGCTTTGATTTCTACCCTACCACGGCTCAAAGGAGTCGTGCAAACAGGTAGCTTTTGGGTACAGTCCCGAGCCATATGGAGGCACGTGAGCGGATCGGCAGGGGTTTCGTCTCTCCCGGTATTGGGGGCGAGATCGTGCTGTGTCTAGGAGAGCCATTACGCAAAGCCCTCGGCCGAGGCAGGAGATTTACTGGTAGGTATTCCAGTAGTATCTCAGGGCGTTCTGGGCTACACTCCGACACGACTTATACTGCTAATGGGGGTCTGACGTTACTAGCCCCCTAGGCGGATATGCGATACTCATTGACGAACGGACCGGACTGTAAATACATTGTCACTGTTAGGCTCAGTAGGGTTTTCGGAGGAGTTCGCTCATCGGTCTCCCTTGAGTTCGCTCCTCGGCCACCCTTGAGGTCAGTCCATGGGCAGCCGTTACGCATAGCTAGTGCCGCTGACGGTTTGTGGTTAAACCCACTGCCAGGGTGCTGACGAGTCATTAGAGTCCCCCACAGACAGTTTCCCAAGTTCGGGCGAAACGTTGTAGAGGCCGTATGGTTTTATGGCAGGGTTCGGAAAATGCACGTGCGTTTACGCACGTGTCGATTTTCGGACAGATGATACTGGTCGGCTTTGGTTTAAGCCGGATCCGAGTATTATATTGAGTAGGTATAATATCTTTGTCTCAGTTGCATTTGTATTCGGTCGTAATACAAATGCGGGTATATTTATACAGTTTCGGGGTTGTCCTGAAATTCGTTTCAGGATCACTTTTGGAAGTTGCCAGTTTCCTGTTTTCTATCAGCCGTCTTTTAACATTCGGTTAAAGACGGATTTATCTTTTCTTCAGATATGGTGAGTCAGTGCTTCTAGAAGTTTCTAGAAGGTTCTAGATGATGACTAGGCTTCATGACTCATTAGTGCATTAATGGTTTTTTGATGACTAGCCTAATGACTCATGCTTTGTGATTAATTCTTTTTGGATTGCTTAAGATATTTTGAAGTGAGAAGCTTTTAGCTTATGGTCACCACTTGCTCCTACACTCACCTCCCTCCATCTATATGAGTGAGAAGCCTCCTCTCTCTCTCATTCACTCTCACTTGTTGATTTCATTTTTGAGAGAAAAGATTATGATAGGTTTTATCGGTGTATGGAATTTCACAGTCCATTTCATTCCATCACCCGATTCCTTCGGCAACTTCATTTACCGATCGTCCACGGATTTGGACGAAGTGAGACAAAGTCATCTACTCATTCTCTACATCAATCTTGGTCGTCTCTTTTAGCAAACTTGACGATCGAGTTGCCTCGAGTCAGAGACGGGAGCCCGTTTAAAGAACCGATCATGTGGTGCCACCTCGACGAGGACATCGGAGATCGACGAGATCGGAGCAGCCGCAACGGAGCGTGGGATGATGGTTGAAGAACGAAGGACTCGGATCGTTCGGTATAACCATTCTACACTCTTTACAGTTTGTTAGTTTAGCAATAATGGCAGATCCGGGTTAAAGTATACGATAGCGCCAAGTTAAAAAGTTTTTGTTCCGCATTTGGCGTCTGTAGACTGCCGGGGCGCTAGCGTAGACTTACAGTGGTATCAGAGCCTAACCATTTTGCTATACTAACTTGTGCTAACGCGTTTAAAACATCGATCCGACCGAAAATCGAAAAACACAAAAATCCTAGCCGACAGTTTCTGTTGATTTTAAACGGTGTCAAAATTGATTTCTGTATATCTTAAAAATCAGTGCAGGGTTTTCTAAGACATCTGAGAAAAGACGGTCACGTGATCCCACCAAAGCGCCGCGCTTCCGCGGTCAAACCTAGGGTTTGACCGCGGAACCGCCGCGCTTCAGAGGGAACAGTGCACCAGTTTTTCTCAGTTGGCTTTATTTGGGATTTTGTGATTTTTGATATATATCATTTACGCCCAGGTTTTGTTACTGTTCACCAGTAAGCCGTGGGGCCCACTTTTTGATATTTGGTCTTTGGTCGATCGAAATTTAAACACGTTAGTTTACAGTGCTTACATTATATCTCCGACCGGGAATGTCATTTGATCGGTAAACCGTGTCTGATTGCTATAGTTCTTTTAGACGGGTTTGCGAACGTGACATTCGCGTTGATGTTCTGTGTTGTGCTGTGATGTTGCGGATTTGTCGTGGTGGATAGCAGTGTGCAATGGTTGTACAGATTGAGTTTATTTGTACATTTGATATTGCGGGGCGAGCGTCCAACTTGTGGACAGCCGTCACTGCCTGTTGTATAATATTCTTTTGGGGCACGACCAGGATGCGGTCGATGTACCTATTGTACTATTTTTCATTACTGTACTAGGTTTTGCCCCGAGACGGAGTGCACGGATAGCCGGGTTCTGGGGGGCAACGGGTCCGCAGCTCATGGCTTTGAGAGGCAGAGGGATCCCACTTCAGAATTGGCAGACTATTCGCCGCACTCGTAGGGGGTACAGGTTGACCCAAGGAAGGGTGCCCAAGCTTACCGGATTCCGTGGAGTGCTGGGTGGTCCATTCACTATGCTGTAGGGGGCTGCCTCGCTTCAGGTCTTGGCGGGTAACTTGCCGCACCCGTAGGGGTCTAGGTTTCATTGCACAGGCTATCCACACGACAGGGGAACGTCGAGTTTCAGCAGCGGCTCTGTGAAACTCGGGGATCCCAGATATCTGTATTGTTCTGTGATGCTTATTACTTTTCTGTAATGTTGCATATTATCACGCCTGGAGCGATTATGTATATTGGTTTATATACTATTAGATGTTGTATATGTTTTACACCCGCGCTAGTCCAGTCCCCGCTCTGTCGTTAGTTAAGTAACCTAACGGGTGATGACGGGACCCAGTGACGAATGCGGATGGCATATACGTACATTTTATTTTCGTTCTTTTCTGGTGTGATTGATTGATGGGACTGCGTTGATTCTGATCAATGCAAAGTAAAACAAACCTGTTTGAGTTGTTGGAACAATTTTAAAAGGTGTTGTTACAAAGACGTTTCCTTTTGTTATGCATAGCGGTATTCGGTGTGAATATCCAGCACCTCATTCGACGAGGCAAGGGCTGATATCCCTTCACCGGGAAAGACCCCTTGGACAGAAGTTTGCGTAAGAGTAATAACTTTACTATAGTCGATTACAAGTTGCTTTGCATAGCGGTATTCAGTGGAATATCCTGCACCTCATTCCACGAGGAAAGAGCCGAGATCCCTTTACCGGGAGTGACCTCTTTAGCAAAAGGTTTTCGCCACTATATTTTAAAAAGCTATCAGGTTCCTTCAGCGATATCAAGTTCACTACGCTAAAGGTTTTTCGCCAAAAACCAGCTGTAGCCCTCCGTCACTTCTTTTGGGTATTCAGTAGTATTCAAGCTATGCATTTTAGCCAAAGTTAAGGCATAGTGTTTGGTAGCTGCCGGGTATTCAATTGTTGCATAGATAGATGAGTTAGTTTGGGACAGTCGTTCTGCCGATTGGCCAAAGTCAGGGGCATGTGCGGGTGGGTTCAAATTGACAAGATAGTGATGGGTAGAACTTGGCATGTGACTTATGACACTTTGACCAAAGCCAAGGTTATAAGAGCATGGGGCAAAAATCATATCAGGAGTTTCTAAAGAAACTGAAACTTGCCGAGTATGCGCATACCTTCTGGAGTATGAGTAACGTGGATGCATTCCATCACGTTATCATGCGATGAGAGTTGGATCCTGATTCCCACTGATGAGTTGGTTTACTCTTCGGGTGATCCCGATTGATTCTTCTTTAGGTTTGGAGGAGAATTTGACAGGACAGTGGGAGGTTTCCGGATTAGATAAAGTGATGACCATTCTGATCTAGGTTAGAGTGCACGCAGAGTGTTTCTTTTCTCTCTCTATTTGGCAGCGACCTTTGACCGACCCTAGACTATGACTCAGTGACCAGGTTGACCGAACCTTCTTAAAATACTGGCTTTTGGATTGTCTATGTTGCATAAAGTCATTGCCACTCCATCTTTTACCCTTTGAATTTCTCAGAACACCCGTATTACTACAAATATCCACTTCCATTGGATAGAGCCATCGTATGGTTATATACGAACTCGAAGGGACTTCTTCGAGGATGGATCAAGGTTCAGGAGAAATAGAATTGGTTTATTCAGTTGTCTTTTATTATCACCTTCTCTCAGGTTGCGAGAGCTCCTTGGTTTAGGAGAGTACACCTATTACGCCTATTGGATAGTCTTATTCCAAACCATAGGCTGGTACCGAAAGGTAGGGAATGAAGAAAACCAATTAGCCTAAGTAGGGTGTGCAGAAGGTAATATGTAAAGACAAAATAAAGGGATTAGAAAGAGGGCAAAGTAAATTGCGACTGATATCATTCACGACCAAAACCGCGTACTTCATCGCCGCTCCTATTTCACCTTTAAAAAGAATAAGGTATTATTCAGTTGTCTTTTATCGTCACCTTCTCTCAGTTGCGAGTACTCCTTGGTTTAGGAGGGTACACCTATTATGCTTACTGGATAGTCTTCTTCCAAACCATAGGCTGGTGTCGAACGGTAGGGAAGGAAGAAAACCAGTTAGCCTAACGATGGTGTACAGAAGGTAACGACTAAAGACAAATAAAGGGATTTGGAGAGATGGCAATAAAATATACGGTTGAAGTCATGAATTGGATTATGGAAGAGGCATTGCTATGAATACCAGGATACCCCTACGAAACATTTTCATGTTTCAGTGCATTATTAAAGGAAAAACTGTTTTCCCGATTAGACACTTACTCCAAGGGTATGTATTTACCAGGTTTCATTCTCATATCTGTATGGTTTTACAGATGATGAGTGGGAGTAAGATATTGGGAATTAGGTGATCATCCTCATTATATCGGAATTCGTTGTAATTGGTGATATTTGAGGAAATCGCCAGGGTACAGTTTTCTACCTACGACGCACAGGTTTTGAGTTGTTTAACTCAACGGACTTATACAGAGTATTGTATGTTGTCCAAGTGTCCTTCAGGACAAAGGGGTAGGTCCTCGTACTATGTTCTATTTACTTATAACTTCTATAGTATTTAGACGAGTGTTTCGTAGAAATACAAGGTCTAAGTTTTGAGAAGTTGTGGGTATAAGAATAAAGTAGAGAACCAGGTATCACAAGTATCGGGATTCTTCAAAGAGATCGAAGATGTAGATTCTTGTGAATGGTATTCAGATGATAGTGATGGTTTTGAGAAACATATTTCTCTTTTAGGTTACTCATAATTGGATGGATTCCTAAGTTGAGTAATGCTGATTAGCCTCTTTCCATTAAGTTGATATGCACTGGAGACAGATGCATGGATTTGAATATGGTTCCAAATTAAATTAGTGCCAAATTTTCTATATTGGATATAGAATAGTTCGTACCTTAAAAGAAATTAAGGTACGGGGAGTTGTCCAGCTTATGATTAAAACCAGACACTGGATAACTCAGGGCACGTTTCTGTAATAGCTGTTTGTGGGTTGACCCTGGCTATGACGAGGGTTGATATTCTACCATTTAGAAGATCAATAGGGATATTGTTCTTGACTCGCCACAGTTTTAGTAAAAATGGATCTTTTTCAGAAAACAGTAGTGGGAGTATGGTAGAACTGGAAGTGATTCCAGAACCGCGAACGATTACGGAAAAATTTAATAGGACCTATACATTCAATCAGGTTTGACATTCCAATAGCCACTCCGCAGGTATGGTAGGTGACCTCAGACACCCGAGAGGTACTTCGGTAGGCTCAAGGACGGTGACAGGGAGGTTCTTATCTACCCAGACTTGACACTACTGTTGTTCCAGGCTATGAGACCCGGTAGGAGGGTTGTCGTAGTCAGTGGGAGCAGCAGAAGCATAGTGGGCAAGTAGCTTATGTCTATTTATAGACTTGAGCAGTTATAGCGGAGATAGATCATCTAATTTTGATGTGACAGTCATGGGTTTGACTTCAATCAGAATAGGGGATGGATCAGTTAAGAAGGTAGTAGGGTGTGATGTCATGGTATCTGGATGACATACACAGAGTAGGAAGTAAAATTCCTATACTACGATCGGTTGGACTGTGGTCGTCACACAGTTGTTTCTCCAGACAGGATATGGATATAATATTTGACATTCTGGTTTCTAGATCTATGGTTTTAGATCTGGATTTGGGTAGTTTCCCAATATGGGTACTTTGACAGATATTCTAATGGTTTTTGGAATAGTTGACTCCTAGCATGGTGGTGTACCTGCAGGTGATGGAGTCACCCTCTCTAAAGGTGTCTTACAGACTAAAGGGGAGAGGGATACGCATGATTGGCAGATCACTTGCTTAGGCAATTGAGTCAATCATGAGATGTCAAGTACCACACCAAATGTTGGTTTTGCACTAGATGCAATAAGTTTGTATTAATCCAATCCTGGAGAAACATAAGGAAGCAGTTTTAGAACATTAGTACATGTTCTATGGATTTGATAACGGCAGCCTCTTTCGGGAGACGGTTATCATTCCAGGCTTCAAAGGTGACATGGATGACAGAGTGTTTGTCAGAGTTTTAGTTTTCCCTCTGACGAGGGACAGTATTGTGGACAGGTGGTTCCAGAGGATACTGTGGGTGACATGGTGCCGGATACTGATTAGGTTCAGTGATCCATACAGTCTAAGAAGTTTGGATATGGAGTTCATTTATGAACTAAGGTCCCATCAGATATCCAGACATATACTAAGACAGGTACTACTCAATTCGGGAGATGGCTTTCTCCGCGAACTTGAGATTAAGAGAGATACAGAAAGAAACTTCTAGGCGGATCCACTCACCGAGGCTATTTCTCGAACACAATAGTTTTACAAACGGGCTTTGCGAAACTGATTAGTAGAGGAGTTGGATGTTCGGCTTCACACGGGCTGTGAGTAGTCGACATCGCAATATTAGCCTTGAGTGCAAGTGGGAGATTGTTGGAGATAGTGCCCTCTTAGTCAATTATTGGATCGCAGGTACGTGATTGCAATGATTGCGGAGGACCTATCCCGGTAGGACAGTCTTACTCGAGATGATAGTATGCTATCTGGTTTGCCTTTATCAGTCGTGTACATGTTCAGGTGACTGATTGCATGTTACACTTTGATAGAGCCCTTAGGATCTTGCTTTACTACCAACAGTATTATGGCGATCATATACGTGAGAGTTGGGTAGTTTATATGCATATCCTTAATTGTGGTCCCTAGTCGTGGGAGTTTCGAGACAGGGCATCGATACTCCGGAGTAGACTAGTGTGTACAGTCGAGACCCCGACGAGGGGCGGTGGCCGGTCTCACAAGCTACTGGTGTCAGTTGGATCACCTAAGATGTATACAGGTGCTCATTGGGTTATGAGTACACCGGACAGGACTCGCCGGGAATCTGCTAGTTAGTACTATACCTATCGTCAGATAGCAGTTCCCTGGTGACATGTGTACAGGTTAGTTCATCGACCTGAGGTCGTCATTTGTCTCGTGTGAGTTCCCACTGTGCTTTGATTTCTACCCTACCACGGCTCAAAGGAGTCGTGCAAACAGGTAGCTTTTGGGTACAGTCCCGAGCCATATGGAGGCACGTGAGCGGATCGGCAGGGGTTTCGTCTCTCCCGGTATTGGGGGCGAGATCGTGCTGTGTCTAGGAGAGCCATTACGCAAAGCCCTCGGCCGAGGCAGGAGATTTACTGGTAGGTATTCCAGTAGTATCTCAGGGCGTTCTGGGCTACACTCCGACACGACTTATACTGCTAATGGGGGTCTGACGTTACTAGCCCCCTAGGCGGATATGCGATACTCATTGAAGAACGGACCGGACTGTAAATACATTGTCACTGTTAGGCTCAGTAGGGTTTTCGGAGGAGTTCGCTCATCGGTCTCCCTTGAGTTCGCTCCTCGGCCACCCTTGAGGTCAGTCCATGGGCAGCCGTTACGCATAGCTAGTGCCGCTGACGGTTTGTGGTTAAACCCACTGCCAGGGTGCTGACGAGTCATTAGAGTCCCCCACAGATAGTTTCCCAAGTTCGGGCGAAACGTTGTAGAGGCCGTATGGTTTTATGGCAGGGTTCGGAAAATGCACGTGCGTTTACGCACGTGTCGATTTTCGGACAGATGATACTGGTCGGCTTTGGTTTAAGCCGGATCCGAGTATTATATTGAGTAGGTATAATATCTTTGTCTCAGTTGCATTTGTATTCGGTCGTAATACAAATGCGGGTATATTTATACAGTTTCGGGGTTGTCCTGAAATTCGTTTCAGGATCACTTTTGGAAGTTGCCAGTTTCCTGTTTTCTATCAGCCGTCTTTTAACATTCGGTTAAAGACGGATTTATCTTTTCTTCAGATATGGTGAGTCAGTGCTTCTAGAAGTTTCTAGAAGGTTCTAGATGATGACTAGGCTTCATGACTCATTAGTGCATTAATGGTTTTTTGATGACTAGCCTAATGACTCATGCTTTGTGATTAATTCTTTTTGGATTGCTTAAGATATTTTGAAGTGAGAAGCTTTTAGCTTATGGTCACCACTTGCTCCTACACTCACCTCCCTCCATCTATATGAGTGAGAAGCCTCCTCTCTCTCTCATTCACTCTCACTTGTTGATTTCATTTTTGAGAGAAAAGATTATGATAGGTTTTATCGGTGTATGGAATTTCACAGTCCATTTCATTCCATCACCCGATTCCTTCGGCAACTTCATTTACCGATCGTCCACGGATTTGGACGAAGTGAGACAAAGTCATCTACTCATTCTCTACATCAATCTTGGTCGTCTCTTTTAGCAAACTTGACGATCGAGTTGCCTCGAGTCAGAGGCGGGAGCCCGTTTAAAGAACCGATCATGTGGTGCCACCTCGACGAGGACATCGGAGATCGACGAGATCGGAGCAGCCGCAACGGAGCGTGGGATGATGGTTGAAGAACGAAGGACTCGGATCGTTCGGTATAACCATTCTACACTCTTTACAGTTTGTTAGTTTAGCAATAATGGCAGATCCGGGTTAAAGTATACGATAGCGCCAAGTTAAAAAGTTTTTGTTCCGCATTTGGCGTCTGTAGACTGCCGGGGCGCTAGCGTAGACTTACACAGGTGTTGGGATAGCTATCCGCTTCGGGATAACGTCTTCTGGTATTGCAGGCCTCTTCATGAGCCTGTTAGAGCTCTGGCCTAGTCCGTTAAAAACTGAAGCGGCGGAGTTGGACGACCTGTTGAGTGGGGTCGCGGCAGTGGCAAGTCGGTCGAAGACCAACTTCTTTGGAGCTTCTTGCGATGTTATTGGGGCATTGAAGCTTATCAATGGGAGCATAGTCCCGAAGAACAATCCAGCGGTGGCCTGAGTTACTTGCTCCACTGGTATCTTGAAAAGGGAGGCCGCTTGGGGCCCATAAGTCACTCCTCCGGACGGGATGGAGCGAGAGATGCAGTTGCAGGTAGTGCAGTCTGAAGCCATTGATCTTCTGTTTCCTGCACGAAGCAAGATACCAAATCTTAGTACCTCGAATCCACATGCAACCACAGCAAACCGCGATTCGTTCGCGAACACGACACACGAAGTGTGGAGTGGAAAGAGGAAAAGGTCCCACCGGGCGTGCCAGAATCTGTTCCCCTCCGAACGGCGGCCGAGATGTTAGGACGTCACGTGCCTGAGGTTTGGGGCAGATGCTATTTGGTTTTACCCGTCTACCTCTCCAAATATACCAAGTTGATTTATGGCACCGTGTATCGAAGGTTTAGACGAATGCGGCCGATGTAGCAGACTTTGTCAGATTCCCCCTCGCTTGAGGGGTTTTTGATTGTGGGGACGCTCTTCCCTGCAGGCGCAAGCCCCTGCAGTTAATTGCGCTACCGCATCGCAGTAGCCACTTTCTCCTTCTCCAGAATTTCACTTCGTGTCGCGTGTGTTTGTTTTGTTTGTGGTTGCCCGTGGATTGTATACGGAGACTGAGTAATGCCGTCGCCCGTAGGACGTGGATTAGTCCAAATCCGTATTTACTTAGATTTGGGTTTGATATTTTAGTTTAAGGATGCGTTAGCCTCGTTGAGGCTAAGATCAACTTAAACGTGACTCATTGAATATATGGCCGTCGGGACTCGTCACCTCTCTAACGTCGTTGAAGGATTACAACGACAGGTGTCAGAGGAGTTCGGAGATGTACCCTCGAACCGAAGTTGATTTAGGGTTTTATATTTCATTTGAATGTTTAAGGATACGTTAGCCGTAATTGGGGCTAAGATCAACTTAAACGGGACCGTTTAGATCCGGCAAAAGAGCATTTGGAGGCTCTATTGTTCCAGTTTAGGGAGATTCGTAGTCCAATTTGGGACTAAAGTCTGTTTGGAGGATACGTTAACCATTTTTGAGGCTAAGATCGACTCAAACGTTTGTTAAAGATACGTTAGTCCAGTTTGAGACTAAGGTCAACTTAACGGAACCATTTAGGTTCAACAAAAGAGCATTTGGGCTCTATTATGCCAGTTTAGGGACGTGGTGGTCCGTATTCCAGTTTAGGGACGTGGTGGTCCAATGTTAGTTTAGGGACGTTTCGGTCCATCATTAGTTTAGGGACGTTTCGGTCCGATATTAGTTTAGGGATGTTTCGGTCCAATATTAGTTTAGGGACGTTTCGGTCCGTCATTAGTTTAAGGACGTTTCGGTCCATGAGTTTAAGGACCCCGCAGTCCATATCGATGTGTGGTCGTTGGGACCCGTCACCTCTTTGACGTCGTTGAGGAATTACAACGACGGATGTCAAAGGAGTTCGGAGATGTACCCTCGAACCGGATGTAAATTGATTTAGAAGAGCAATTTTGCTCAGTCAATTTAATTTAAGGACTTATGGCCAAAATTGGGCTAAGTCCAGTTGAAATGTTCAACATTTTATTTTCTTTTGCATTACATTTCTTTTTTTATTTTTATTTGGGCCTTGCCCAGAAAGGTTGCAGAGTATCAATTTGTTTTGGGCTCTACCCTTTTAGGAATGATGCAAGGTATCAATTTTATTTGGGCTCTGCCCTTATATAAAGGATGCAAAGCATCAATTTATTTGGGCTCTGCCCATTTATTGCCTTGCAATTTATTTTGGCCTGTCAGGTCATTTTGATTTGGGCCTGGCCCTCTTAGTAATGCATTGTATTTGTGCAAAGCACTGTTAATTTGAGAATCTTTTAGATTCAAGAACCGATGGTTCAAAAAAAGAAGTGCAAAACACTATTTGATTTAGATCTAAGAAAAAACAAGTTTTTTCTTGTTTTTCTTATCTCAGAGAATCAAAAGTTCATAAAAGTGCAAAGCACTATTAATTTAAGAACCTTTTAGGTTCAAGAACCGATGGTTCATAAAACAAGTGCAAGGCACTATTTAATTTAGATATAAAAACAAGTTTTTCTTGTTTTTCTTATCTCAGAGAACTAATCATGAAAGTGCAAAGCACTATTAATTTAAGAACCTTTTAGGTTCAAGAACCGATGGTTCATAAAACAAGTGCAAGGCACTATTTTTATTTTATTTTTATTTATTTATTTATTTATTTATTGAAGATCCATGATCTTGTTCACAAGAGAAATCTCTCTTCTTTCAAAGGTTTTTACCCTTTTTTTTATTCTTCAAGAGTTCTCAAGAGTTCTCTTCTCTTTTTTTTAGCAAGATGTTGATGATTTTTAAATGATGTCTGGGGTCCTTTTTATAGTGCTCATAAATTAGTTAAATTTGTTAAAGGGATCTTTTTCTGAGTGATTTGGGGAATTTTTCCCACCGTTGGATCTTTGATCCAAAGGCCCCTGATTTACAGAAGGAAATCTTCTTATTTTAACAAGAACAGAAAAGATTTCTTTAAATTTTCATTCTGTTTCTGCGCAACTCCCCAGAGAATGACACGTGTCGCGCAGCGGAAGGCTTGCGCAACAGTGCTTGCGCAACTGCGCAGACACGTGTCGCGCAGCGGTGCGCTTGCGCAACAGTGTTTGCGCAACTGCGCAGACACGTGTCGCGCAGCGGTGCGCTTGCGCAACCGCGCAGACACGTGTCGCACTGTGGAGCGCTTGCGCAACGTACGGAATTTGAAGCGTTGCTTCAAAGAATTTGAATTTTCAAAATTCAAACGAGCCTTGCTCTGATTGGGGGAACATCTCTCATTGAAAGATTTGATTTGATCGTTGAGAGATTTGATTTATATTCATCATTAATCTGGGCCTTTAGATCATTCAGTGAATTTTATTCACCGTGGATTTTAAATCCAAAAGATATTCTATTTGTTGTTCTGGTGAGATTTTCAGGGAAATCTTTCCTTGTCCAAGATTTTTTCATAAATTGATGATTTTTAATCATCCTTGGATCTTTAATTCAATGGTTCCCATAATCCTTTTACATTTGTAAAGATTTAGAAGCTTTTAGAATTTTAATTCTATTTCGAAAGATTTTTAGAGAAATTTAGAATTTTAATTCTATTAAACTGTGAGGCTTTCAAAGCCTGTCACGTGATGGCACATGACCCTTGGTCACGTTTGAGCACGTGACCTCTAAATTGGTTCATTTAACAGCCGCTTATTCATATTGTTGTTTTGACCATCACGTGTCAACACGTGACCATTGGTCACGTGTGAGCACGTGATATCTCATTGAGATAACTTCTGATTTTTAATCAGGGAACAGATTTTAGAATTTAATTCTATTCATTATTTTAGAGGCCTTAAGAGCCCATCACGTGTCTGCACGTGGCCCATGGTCACGTGTGAGCACGTGATGCCCCATTGGGGTCTTTTCTAAGTTTTTATTATATTTTCTAACTCCTCCAGCGGATTTTTAAAAGCCAATCACATGTGAACACAGAATGTCTCATAACTTTTGATCCCGGATGAATTATGAAACCCATAATATATAAAATCGAAGGGTTTTTCGAGACGCTTTCGATACAATCAGAATTTATCCATTTCTCATTCGGGAGTTTGTCAAAAAACAGCCCGGAAAATACTGGTTCGTATTTCCTTAAGCGTATCGCTGCCATTTGATACTTTGGACTCTTTTGCGCAGAAATTTTTGGCAGGAACAGAGAGTAAATATATTGTAACACCTATATATAGAGGGGTTCTCCATATCTTTTAATATAATAAAAAGTATTTATTTTCCTTTTGACATGGTATTAGAGCTTGTCTCTTATCTCTAACCCTAATTTTCCTCTTACAAAAAAATCAAGCCGCCGCCGCCTTCCTCTTTCGCCTCCAGCGCCTTCTCCCTCGCCTTCGCCTGCACCTCGCCTACGCTCGCCCTCGTCCAGATTGACATCGCCCTCGCCTGCTCCTCGCCCTCGCCTGATTGACATCGCCCTCTCTTGCAGCTCCCTCGTTCTTGTTCTCACAGCCCTTTCGAAGCCTTCGCTCTCGACTAGATCCTCCTTCGAAGCCTTCGCCCTTGACCAGATTCCCCCTGTCACGCCCCGCTTCCCAGAGTACGCAAGATTTGGGCACGTGACACAGCCAACCATGCTACCTGTGGGTAGGAAGTATCCATCCACAGTCACATTACGGTTGTAAAGATATCAAGAACAGAAACATAAACTAAACTAATACATGTCCAAATCCATAATAACAAGAATCAATAAACAATAAGTGCGGAAGCTAAAGATCCAATACAATGAATAAACAGTATGTCCCATAATGCGGGCTCACATCTGGAAATGAAATGACATAAATAAACTAAACTCTCAAGAACTCACAGTTCAGCCTGCTGGCTGAAGTACTCCTGCTCGGTCGACGTCAAGGGTACGGAATCTGGGCCATGCAAAACCCAGACGTCAGCGCGTCATGATATCAAGTATATAGCATACACATGTAATAAACAATGCAAGCATGAACATGAATAAAGCAGTAATAAGAAGTCATGAACCGGGTAATGTGCAGTAGGGACTAAACTGTCCTATCAGGTTTTCTACTCTACAGTCTTTGAAACCAATTGATGAATCGTCGATGTAACTCAATAGTATCCCGTGCGGGCCCGGGACCACGGTCATGATCCTCGGGGCTGAGTCCGAGACGTGTAGTAGGATAGACGAGTGATGTCAGCATCATCACTCCCGGACCGGCCAAGCCCGTAAGACTGATCAGAACAATGTAACGAACTGTTGAGTTACAAGTCGGTTTCACCTTTGATTTCCCCATACCCCCAAACTATGTATGTCAAGTCAGGTATTCAGTAGTCGAGGACTAATGCCGACGCAAGGTCAAGTAACCGTAGGTCTGTCTGGGTCGACAGCAGGAATGGTTAGGTTTGTCGGCATTAGGCATGAGATCAGGTAACAGGTCAGGTTACTTTCCACAGGTAGAGTCGATATGTACAGGGTGTTGTGTCCAGTGTGTCAGAACATGTGTCAGGTGCAATCAGGTATATGATCAATAGTGGACAGCATCATGAAACAATAATTAATCACAATATTCCGTATAACGGCAGTGATGTTTGTATCCTCTTATTAACAGGTTCAATCGTCTTTAGGGTGCAACAATTTCCAGGGTAAAACAGTATTATTAACACGAAGCAATGAAACCATTAAATTACAGCATAATAATAGTTACAAGAATGAGCTTGCAATTTAAGCAATGATGTGCCAATTGGTTAGTTAGTTAAAGTGTGAAATTGATAGCATACCGATTAACTACAAGTAACCACTATATTGATTTATCGTTACGGATGATTATAATTATCATCAAGTCGTGCGGTTATAACAGGTATCATGATTATTAAGTTTGTAGCATGTTAAAGCAAGTATTCGGATACTTGCTTCGGCGGTTCCGCAAACCGAAACGCGGATGCAAAGTCGGTAGAAACCACGATACGGAAGCACGGGCCACGGATCGAGTCCCAACAGAGGTCAACGGGATCACACGGACCAGGGGACTTCGCTGGAGCGTCGGGTTCGTCGGACGGCACGGTCGGATTCCGGCAAAAGTTAACGGCAACAAGTTAGAAATACGATACCCATACAAGATCAACGGGGTTTGTATCAAAGGGAATAAAGTGATGCTTACAGAGGAGAAACAGGGATAGCTAAGGCGGACCCGACGGCGATGGACCCACCGGCGGTGAACAGGAGGTGCGGCGAGGGTGCTGGACGGCCGAGGGGCTCGGGGTCGCTGGAAAAGGGGGCTGCGGCGAGTGGGGAGGAGTGTGGTCGTCTCTGGTGATCTAGGGAGAGAAGGAGGTGGTCGGAGTTGGTGTCGACGGGGTCGCCGGCGCGTTTCTCCGGCGAACAGCAGGGTAGGAGATGGGTTAGGGTTCGTGTTGGGTGTTCCGGCGAGGGGAGGAGGACAGTGACGACGAGGTCGGGTCGAGTAGGGTGCGAGGGTGTCGTGGGAGGCTTCGACGGTCGGAGACGGCGTCGACGGCGAGGCCTCGAGGAGGTGGAGGCGTCGGGGAGATGGGTTGTAGGCGCGGGAAGGAGCGGGAGAAGGAGGAATGGGTGCGGCTAGGTTGTAGAGGCGACGACGGCGAAGGTGAGATCGCGGGGAGGTCGGCGGCGAAGACCGGAGGTGGCTAGGGTTAGGGTTTCTCGTGGTCGCGTGGGGGGACGAAGGCGGCTGAGTGCATGGGTTTTTAAAGAGGAAGAGAGAGAAAAGATTGAAGAGAGAGAGAGAGGAAGATTTCTGAGGGAAAGAGAGAGAGAGAGATGGGGAAAAGGAGGGGCCCACGAATGAGGGAATCCACGCTCGTGATTGGTTGATGTAGGATACTAAAGTATTGAAGTAAAGATTTTAGGGAAATAAACCGTTAAGGGAATTAGATTTGTATATAATTATAGTTATATATATTAAATTAAAACGGGCCCTTTTTGGCGCGAAATGAAACATTTCCAAATCGCGCCCGGGTTGCGCCCAAATGTTCCAAATTCAAATTATAGGATTTTAAGCGGGTTCCAAATTTTGAAAAGAGGTGTTTAATGGTTAAAATGCATGCCCCCAAGTCGGACACTTGCGCGCGCGCGTAGTCGCCCAAACTTGCCCGTTTAGCCAAACGGAACGGAATCTCGACACGCGGACGGTACCACGCGACTAGTGGCGACGAGTAGGCCAACATGGACATCTTAAATTTCATTTCCGGAGTTAAAATTTGTTATGTGCCAAAATGACTTAACCGGGTAAAATTTAGCAATAAACACCAGAAAATCAGGAAAATTGGAAAGAGCGATAAATAACCCTCAACTAGTAATATACATAGTATTATTGGGCTCGGGTGTTACATCATACCCAACTACAAAAGAATTTCGTCCTCGAAATTCCAAGAATACAAGATAACTAACTACTGGAAAAGATGAGGGAATTTCTGCCGGATCTCGTCTTCTCGCTCCCAAGTGGATTCTCCATTCGATCGGTTACCCCAAGAAACTAGCACAA
Organism: Agapanthus africanus; assembly: GCA_030015575.1. Classification (NCBI taxonomy): domain Eukaryota; kingdom Viridiplantae; phylum Streptophyta; class Magnoliopsida; order Asparagales; family Amaryllidaceae; genus Agapanthus; species Agapanthus africanus. Next base: position 633,904,812 of record JASDDO010000031.1, on the reverse strand, counting down.
GAGGGATAACCTTGTTCTTAAGAACCTTTTCTCTTCGATCCTTGATCTCGACTGGTCGCTCCTCAAAAGTCAGGTCTTCCCGAACGGTCAACTCCGAGTGATCCAAAACATGGGTCTCATCATGAACATACCTCCGTAGTTGAGACACATGAAACACATCATGAACTCCCGCTAATGACGATGGTAACGCCAACCGGTACGATACCTCTCCGACACGCTCCAATATCTCGAAAGGTCCAACGAATCGGGGACTAAGCTTTCCCCGACTTCCAAAGCGAATCACCCCTCTAGTCGGTGATATCTTCAGGAATACCAAATCGCCCACGGCGAACTCTAGAGGTCTTCTTGACGTGTCGGCCCAACTCTTCTGTCTGTCTTGAGCTTCCTTCATGTGCTTTCTGATTGTATTCACCTTCTCAACTGTCTGTACCACTAAATCTGGCCCTAGCAACCTTCGTTCACCCACATCATCCCAACATACAGGTGAACGGCACTTACGACCATACAATGCTTCGAACGGGGCCATCTGAATTGTCGCTTGGAAGCTATTGTTGTACGAAAACTCCACCAGGTGTAGATGATCTTCCCAAGAACCTTTAAAGTCTAACATGCAAGCCCTCAACATATCTTCAAGGGTCTGAATCGTTCTCTCTGACTGTCCATCAGTCTGGGGGTGATAAGCTGTGCTGAACTTCAATCGAGTCCCCAAACTATCTTGTAAACTCCTCCAAAAGTGTGACAAGAACCGAGTGTCCCGGTCGGACACGATGCTTACCGGTACTCCATGCAATCTGACAATCTCCTGCATGTACCGCTCTGCCAGAGTCTCTGTCGATTGACCAACCCGAAACGGAATAAAGTGAGCTGCCTTGGTCAACCGATCGACAATCACCCATACTGCATTGTTGCCCTTTGGACTCCGCGGTAAAGCCGTCACGAAATCCATGGTTATATGTTCCCACTTCCATTGAGGAATCGGAAGTGGTTGCAACAAACCAGCAACCCTTTGGTGTTCAGCCTTGACTTGCTGACACACCAAGCATCTAGCCACGAAACGAGCAATTTCCCGTTTCATACCTTCCCACCAGAAATGCTGTCGAATATCTCGGTACATCTTGGTCCCTCCTGGATGTACAGAGTAAGCTGAACTGTGTGCCTCCTTCATAAGCTCTTCACGCACATCTCCTTTTGGCACACAAAGACGGCTACCATATCTCAACGAACCATCCTCATGGATCAGTAGATCGGTTCGTAGTCCGGCTCCAACCTGCTCTCGAAACTTTTGCAGTCTAGGATCCTGCGATTGCGCCGCTTTAATCTTCTCAACTAAGGACGATTGTACTTGTAACTGCATCAACTGTCCTGTAGCACGCGGTAGCACAACCTCCAAGTCAAATCTCCGAAACTCCTCAATGATCTCTCTCTGTGCAGTCAATAGTTGAATTGCTGGTAACCGACTTAGCGCATCTGGCACGACGTTAACTTTTCCCGGATGGTACTTAAGATCAAGGTCGTAGTCGGCCATCAGCTCCAACCATCTGCGTTGCCTCATGTTCAACTCCTTCTGAGTGAACACATATTTCAAACTCTTGTGATCCGTAAAGACTTCAACTCTCTCGCCCGAAAGGTAGTGTCTCCAAATCTTCAGGGCGAAGATCACGGCTGCAAGCTCTAAGTCATGAGTCGGATAGTTCTGCCCATGAGTCTTCAGCTGTCTCGATGCGTAAGCGACGACTTTCCCATTCTGCATCAAAACACATCCCAATCCTTTTCCAGATGCGTCGCTGTGAAACACCAGTCCTCCTGAATCATCCGGTACGGTTAGGATGGGGCGGTTATCAACTTCTGATTCAACGTCTCGAAGGCCAATGCGCATCCATCCGTCCAAACAAATGGTACCTCCTTACGCATAAGCTTGGTTAACGGCTCAGCTAAGCGAGCGAAGTTCTCCACAAATCTTCTGTAGTATCCGGCGAGTCCAAGAAAACTTCTTATCTCTGCAACATTCTTTAGAACAGGCCAATCTCGAACTGCTGCAATCTTCTCGGGATCAACGGCGATTCCATCGCCCGACACGACATGCCCCAGAAACTTCACTTCTTCCAGCCAGGATTCCCACTTACTCATCTTCGCAAATATCTTCTCTTGTCTCAGCGTCGGCAGTGCGATCCTTCCTCTCCACTAAGAGAACTGGAGTTCCCCACGGTGAGTTGCTGCTTCGAATCCATCCCTTCTCGAGTAATTCACTTACTTGTTTCTTAACTCCCTCCAACTTTACTGGTGCCATTGGATAGTCAGCTTTTGATACTGGCGTTGCACCAGGAGTAAGGTCGACGCAACCTCCACATCTCGCTTCGGCGGTAAGCCCGAAATGTCTTCAAACACATCCATAATGTCGCGGACGACTGCCGGCTCTTCATCACTCTCCACTACCATAGCCGCAAGAACACTGTTCGTCGGCCTAGCCCTAAACTCGACTGGCCCGACAGAACTTCTTTCTCCAATGAAAGTAAACTTAGGATGTCCGGGAATCTGGAAATTTCCTTCCTTACCCTACGGCCAATACGGGCGTGGAAAGTGCCAAGAAAATCCATCTCCAAGACAACCTCATAACTGCTCGTATTTATCACCAAGAAGTCTGCAAAAAGCTCCCGTCCGCAAACAACAACTGTACAAACTCTACCTTCCTTACTAGCTATAATTTTCCCATTCCCAGTGTGTATGTCCCAGAAACTAGACAGGGTCGTGCAGGTGATCGAGTGTGTAGTTATAAATTTGGATGACATAAACAATGGGGTGCTCCGAAATTAAGTAATGCCAAAGCGGGAAAACCATGGACGAGTAAATTACCTGAAACCACTTCTCCCGATGTCTTAGCTTCTTCCGTTGTCAACACGAACGCTTGAGCCTGCTGTGGTCCTTGATTAAGCGGTTCCTGTCCTTGGAACGGTCCCTGCGGAGGCCTCTGTGTATCATCCTTTGTGCGAGGCTTCGACGGACAAGCATCAACGGTGTGATCTGCCGCTCCACATCTAAAACAAAGTCCCAGCCTCAAACGACACTCCCTTCGCACGTGTCCGGGTTTGTGGCAGTAACTACAGATCACGCTCCCCTTCCGATCACCCATACTGGTTTTCTTCATTGGTGCTACGTTGCGCCTGTTCACTGGAATGCGTCTACGTACGGACGTGGGGTCCATTGTAAGTGCTGGTTCCAGCTCGAGTTGTTCCTTTAGTTTCTCCAGCAATCCCCTTATCACTCTATGCCTGGCGGCTAAGACCGCATGCCCTGGGTCCATCTTCAAATTCTGATCGGCCATATTCCTGGAAATCAAAGTACCCAACATTAGCATGATGATAGTTTTCGAGTATAGATCAAGGCTAGAACTCCAAGATACTTAAATAGAGTGCTGCATTGTAGCTATGCCGCGGTATCATAGCCGCAATTACTTAACTCCACCCAAGTCGCCTAAGTCCTAGAGATAACAAGAAATTAGGTTTTTGAGTTGACAAATGCAAAGTAAGTTTGCACGTCGACATGATCCGGAAGAATGATTCAAGGATAGTAAAACGGTCAAAGTGGCAGGACATGTTTCCTAATCACGGGTATTCTGATTCATGTATCGGGCGCAATACCCAACTACAAGAATCAACCCAATTAACCTATGGCTCTGATACCATAAAACCATGTCACGCCCCGCTTCCCAGAGTACGCAAGATTTGGGCACGTGACACAGCCAACCATGCTACCTGTGGGTAGGAAGTATCCATCCACAGTCACATTACGGTTGTAAAGATATCAAGAACAGAAACATAAACTAAACTAATACATGTCCAAATCCATAATAACAAGAATCAATAAACAATAAGTGCGGAAGCTAAAGATCCAATACAATGAATAAACAGTATGTCCCATAATGCGGGCTCACATCTGGAAATGAAATGACATAAATAAACTAAACTCTCAAGAACTCACAGTTCAGCCTGCTGGCTGAAGTACTCCTGCTCGGTCGACGTCAAGGGTACGGAATCTGGGCCATGCAAAACCCAGACGTCAGCGCGTCATGATATCAAGTATATAGCATACACATGTAATAAACAATGCAAGCATGAACATGAATAAAGCAGTAATAAGAAGTCATGAACCGGGTAATGTGCAGTAGGGACTAAACTGTCCTATCAGGTTTTCTACTCTACAGTCTTTGAAACCAATTGATGAATCGTCGATGTAACTCAATAGTATCCCGTGCGGGCCCGGGACCACGGTCATGATCCTCGGGGCTGAGTCCGAGACGTGTAGTAGGATAGACGAGTGATGTCAGCATCATCACTCCCGGACCGGCCAAGCCCGTAAGACTGATCAGAACAATGTAACGAACTGTTGAGTTACAAGTCGGTTTCACCTTTGATTTCCCCATACCCCCAAACTATGTATGTCAAGTCAGGTATTCAGTAGTCGAGGACTAATGCCGACGCAAGGTCAAGTAACCGTAGGTCTGTCTGGGTCGACAGCAGGAATGGTTAGGTTTGTCGGCATTAGGCATGAGATCAGGTAACAGGTCAGGTTACTTTCCACAGGTAGAGTCGATATGTACAGGGTGTTGTGTCCAGTGTGTCAGAACATGTGTCAGGTGCAATCAGGTATATGATCAATAGTGGACAGCATCATGAAACAATAATTAATCACAATATTCCGTATAACGGCAGTGATGTTTGTATCCTCTTATTAACAGGTTCAATCGTCTTTAGGGTGCAACAATTTCCAGGGTAAAACAGTATTATTAACACGAAGCAATGAAACCATTAAATTACAGCATAATAATAGTTACAAGAATGAGCTTGCAATTTAAGCAATGATGTGCCAATTGGTTAGTTAGTTAAAGTGTGAAATTGATAGCATACCGATTAACTACAAGTAACCACTATATTGATTTATCGTTACGGATGATTATAATTATCATCAAGTCGTGCGGTTATAACAGGTATCATGATTATTAAGTTTGTAGCATGTTAAAGCAAGTATTCGGATACTTGCTTCGGCGGTTCCGCAAACCGAAACGCGGATGCAAAGTCGGTAGAAACCACGATACGGAAGCACGGGCCACGGATCGAGTCCCAACAGAGGTCAACGGGATCACACGGACCAGGGGACTTCGCTGGAGCGTCGGGTTCGTCGGACGGCACGGTCGGATTCCGGCAAAAGTTAACGGCAACAAGTTAGAAATACGATACCCATACAAGATCAACGGGGTTTGTATCAAAGGGAATAAAGTGATGCTTACAGAGGAGAAACAGGGATAGCTAAGGCGGACCCGACGGCGATGGACCCACCGGCGGTGAACAGGAGGTGCGGCGAGGGTGCTGGACGGCCGAGGGGCTCGGGGTCGCTGGAAAAGGGGGCTGCGGCGAGTGGGGAGGAGTGTGGTCGTCTCTGGTGATCTAGGGAGAGAAGGAGGTGGTCGGAGTTGGTGTCGACGGGGTCGCCGGCGCGTTTCTCCGGCGAACAGCAGGGTAGGAGATGGGTTAGGGTTCGTGTTGGGTGTTCCGGCGAGGGGAGGAGGACAGTGACGACGAGGTCGGGTCGAGTAGGGTGCGAGGGTGTCGTGGGAGGCTTCGACGGTCGGAGACGGCGTCGACGGCGAGGCCTCGAGGAGGTGGAGGCGTCGGGGAGATGGGTTGTAGGCGCGGGAAGGAGCGGGAGAAGGAGGAATGGGTGCGGCTAGGTTGTAGAGGCGACGACGGCGAAGGTGAGATCGCGGGGAGGTCGGCGGCGAAGACCGGAGGTGGCTAGGGTTAGGGTTTCTCGTGGTCGCGTGGGGGGACGAAGGCGGCTGAGTGCATGGGTTTTTAAAGAGGAAGAGAGAGAAAAGATTGAAGAGAGAGAGAGAGGAAGATTTCTGAGGGAAAGAGAGAGAGAGAGATGGGGAAAAGGAGGGGCCCACGAATGAGGGAATCCACGCTCGTGATTGGTTGATGTAGGATACTAAAGTATTGAAGTAAAGATTTTAGGGAAATAAACCGTTAAGGGAATTAGATTTGTATATAATTATAGTTATATATATTAAATTAAAACGGGCCCTTTTTGGCGCGAAATGAAACATTTCCAAATCGCGCCCGGGTTGCGCCCAAATGTTCCAAATTCAAATTATAGGATTTTAAGCGGGTTCCAAATTTTGAAAAGAGGTGTTTAATGGTTAAAATGCATGCCCCCAAGTCGGACACTTGCGCGCGCGCGTAGTCGCCCAAACTTGCCCGTTTAGCCAAACGGAACGGAATCTCGACACGCGGACGGTACCACGCGACTAGTGGCGACGAGTAGGCCAACATGGACATCTTAAATTTCATTTCCGGAGTTAAAATTTGTTATGTGCCAAAATGACTTAACCGGGTAAAATTTAGCAATAAACACCAGAAAATCAGGAAAATTGGAAAGAGCGATAAATAACCCTCAACTAGTAATATACATAGTATTATTGGGCTCGGGTGTTACACCCCCTCATCTCCTAAAGCCATGCAATCGATCATCACGCCCTCGCTGCTGCTGCTCATCTCTTAGATCTCACGCCGCTTTGATCGCTTGCTTGGATTTTGAGTCTTTTTTTGAGAGAATCAAGAAAAAAAGGTGGACTCTTTTTAGACTCGGAGAGAAAGAGAAGGACAAAGAGGGGAGAAATTAGATTGAATGAATTGGGGTTTCGATTCAATCTAAATTATTATTAGTAACCTTCGATGATCATCGCTCCTCTTCTCTTCTTTTTTCTGGATCATCTCGGTTTAGATCCAATCGCTGATCATCTGTTCGGTTGGATGTCTGTTTAGATCCGGTTTTGGATCATCTTTTCGGATTCGTTTGATCTATTGGGAGTTAGGCGGTGCTAGGAGTTTTCGTGTTGCAATTCTGTTATTGTTGTTATGGCTGACGTTGAGAACGAGTTTTTCGAGCGATTTGTTGTAAGGCCAACCTTGGCCTCTGTTAATTTTCGGATCGGAAACTCAATGGTTCGAATTGGCAACAATGGCAGATTATTATGATGACGAATTTGAATGGGAGGGATAAAGATCATCATCTCACCAATGATCCTTCCAACCCGAAAACTGCTGCTTGGATAAAAGATGATAGTTTATTGAAAGGTTTCTTATGGGAGGTCATGGAGCAGGTTCTTACTTGCTCCACTGCGAAGGAGATGTGGATATTGTTGCGGTCCACTTATTCAAGGAAGAGTAGCATGTCTCTGGTTTACTTTATCTCTCAGACTTATTCTAGATCAGATCAGGAGAGTCGAACATTAGAGGAGCGCTATGCTGCCTTCAAGAAGGTATGTGATGAGTTACGGACTATTTTTCCTTTAGAAGCTGATTTGGATAAAAAGAAGACACGCTAAGATAAGCTTGATGTACTGACCTTCCTAGGGGGTCTGAATTCTTCGTATGATGCGGCACGACTATTAGTGATTGGTAGTGAGTCGTCAAATCTTTATGAGACGTTTCATCTGATTCTAGAGATGTTTCCAACTTATCCGAGCGCGGAACCAGTTGCAGAAAAGTCTGCATTGGCCGGTATGCCACAGATAGGCAGTTTCGGTCTAGGCATGGGTCGTTTTGGTCGAGGAGGAGGTCGAGGCGGTTATTATGGAAGAGAAGTTAGTGGGGATAGCAGCCGAGATAGTTACTCAGGGAGAGGATCTGGTGGTAGTACAGAGGAAGTTGAGTGTAACTATTGTCATGAAATTGGACATACGAAGTATGATTGCCCGAAAAAAAGTGACAGTTCTACAGCTCATGTCATTTCTGGTACTAACTCTGCCATTAATTATATGGATGCGGAGACGTTGGAAAGTTTCAGATTGTTTCAGCAGTTTCAGCTCTCTCAGTCATAGTCATCCTCTAGTTTTACATTTGCTAAGACATGTAACTCTACTGGTTGTCTATCCTCAGTAGCTCCAACTTCATGGGTGATTAACTCAAGAGAGTCGGATCACATGACTGTGAATTCAGTTATATTGTCCAATTTTTGACATATTTCTCACACAATTGTCAAATTAGTCGATGGTTCTGTTTCACCTGTTAGTGGTATAGATTCAATGATTTTAAATTCGTCAATGCCTTTACACTCAGTTTTATGTATGCCCCGCTTTTCTTTCAATTTGCTTTCTATTAGTCGACTCACAAAATCCCTAAATTGATGTGCTATCTTTTATCCTAACCACTGTGTATTTCAGGAACTAGGAACGATGAAGATGATTGGCACTGGGCACGTGTCTGATGGTCTGTATCAGATACCTAGTTTTTCAGATTCGGTTGCATACTTGAGTGATTTTACAGTCTTAGATTTGCACTGTCAGTTAGGACATCCATATTTCCAGAACCTAAAGAAGTTACATCCAGAAATTTCTGCGACTACTGACTTATTGTGTGAGTTTTGTCAGTTAGGTAAGCACCATCATGTATCTTATCCTCTTCGAGTCAATAAGCGAGTTAGTACTCCATTTAGTTTAGTTCATTTCGATGTATGGGGACCATGTTCCATTGAGTCATTACTTGGTAATCGGTACTTTGTCACATTTGTTGATGATTTTTCCTGTGCAACTTGGTTATATTTAATACAATCTCGGTCTGAAGTTTTTTCCGTAATCCGAAAATTCTGTGCTGAAATTAAAACACAATTTTATGTTTCTGTGAAAATACTCTGTAGTGATAATGCGAAAGAATATCTTTCTTCTAAGTTTCAGAATTTTATGTTTGTATATGGCATTCTTCATGAGTCCTCTTGTTTCTATACCCTCAACAAAACGGTATTGATGAGCGCAAAAATCTTCATCTGCTAGAAGTCATCTAAACACTACTCATTCATCAACATGTTCCTCATCGTTTTCGGGAGGGGGGGGCGGGGGGCGGCGGCGGTTCTTACGGTCGCTTATCTCATTAATCGTATGCCCTTCTCAGTGTTAGATGGTCAAACGTCTTTTTCTATCTTATTCCCTAACAACACTTTGTTTTTTGTTCCTCCTTGAATTTTCGGTTGTGTGTGCTTTGTCCATGAACATAGACCTGGTCGAACTAAGTTGGATCCTCGATCCCTTCGGTGTGTCTTTTTGGATACTCTCACTCCCAGAAAGGATATCGATGTTATCATCCCACCCTTCGTCGTTGCTTTATCTCAGCTGATGTCATCTTTCTTAAGTCACAGTCTTTTTTTCCCCATAAGTCTATCTCCAAATAACACTAGTGACATGGTATTTCCTGAATACCCCGAAATTCCACAGGACAAGACTGTTCCCACACAAGCTTGCAACCCATCTTTGGACACTACTGTTGCTCCAGTGCCTGAGATGCCTCCACCGAACCATGATATTCCTCTGAACCCAGCTCTGTTATACCAACCCCTTAGTATACTCTTAATCCGATTTCTGAACCCACACCTGCTGCACCTTCTGACCTTGATGTTCCCATTGCAATCCGCAAAGTACCTCGTTCCACTACCAATCCACTTTACCATTCTGTCTCCTATGCCCATTTGTCTTGTCCACACAATGCTTTCATTTCATCTATGGATAAATATATCATTCCCACGAATATATCTGAGGCTCTTGCACATCCTGGCTAGAAACAATCTATGATTGAAGAGATGACTGCTAATTGGCAGAATGATACTTGGGATCTAGTTCCGCTTCCGCCTAGAAAGCGTGTCGTTGGTTTTCGATGGGTATTCTCTATCAAGCTCAACTCCGATGGTTCTCTCGCACGGTCAAAGTCTCGATTAGCAGCTAAAGGATATTCTCAGAACTATAGACATGATTTTACTGATACCTTCTCCCCCATAGTGAAGATGGCTTCTGTACGCCTATTAGTATCTTTGGCTGCTACCTTTCATTGGCCCTTGTATCAGCTTGATATCAAGAATGTCTTCTTGCATGGTATTCTTGATGAGGAGGTTTATATGATACAGCCGCTTGGTTTTATTGTTCATGAGAAGCCATCGAAGGTCTGTCGATTGAAAAGATCTTTGTATGAACTAAAATAATCTCCGAGGGCCTGGTTTGGACGATTTGTAGAAAGTATTAGAGGTTTTGGGATGAGAAGAAGTAATGATGATCACACAGTGTTCTATAGACATCAGCACGGCCGCCGAATTATTCTGGTAGTATACGTAGATGATATTGTTCTCACATGTGATGATGAAGAAGGTATTCGTGATCTTAAGGCGTATGTTCAGAAACAGCTTCAAACTAAAGATCTGCTGGAAACTTAGGCACACTAGTAAACTAATTTTAGAAGATGGCAACACGGATTTCAAAAATTTCTAGTTTGCTAAAGTTCCAAAACCATGAATCGAACTAAAAAGCTAGAACTTACTAAAAAAAATTAGTGAGCTATACTAATCTACTATGTTAGCAATACTTACATCCTCAAGCTTTCATCAAGGGCTCCGGATCGCGCTTGCAACAGTCCTCCTTCGCCGAAGATGATCCATCCGAGGGAACTGATCCAAACTCCGGCTTCACCTAGTGAAGCAACCGACGCTCAAACCCTGCTAGGAATGGAGAGTGGGAATATGGGAATTTTCCATTATCTTTTTCTCTCAAATCTAAAACTCAAGAGAGCATTTCAAGAAGAAGGAGGAGGTGGTAAGGAAAATTAGCCATGAGCAAGTCAAGAAAGCATGAAAGAAGTGAATGATAGAATATGATGGCTTCATAATTTTTGAACCATATAAATAAAAATATCGTAACTCATTTGTTAATAAAATAACGAAACCCATTCCTCTCTACATGTCTTCAACCATGCTCAATACCACCTCACCCTCCACCTCATTTTATGAATATTCATAAATGAATATTCACAAATGAGGTGTCCATCTTCTAGAACCAATTCCGTATAAATACGGAATACAACCCGGTATACGTATCAAAATATATATACGCGTATCCATATAAAAATACGAATAGACAAGAAAGAAAATGAATAGTGAACAATAATACTAGAATACACACACACACATATAAATTATTAAATCAAAACTTGATTTAATAATCCGGCTTAATCCTAAACCGCTAGTATTATCAACCGTCCGATTAAAGTCCGTGTAACCTGTACATATATTTAATCGGACACCTGTATGTACCAACATAAGTCATTTACATCATATCGCCTGAACCGGAAAAACCCTGTGTGGGACTCTAAAGACTCGACAATACGCTGGCAGTGGGTTTAACCACAAGCACGTCAGCGGCACTAACTGTACGTAACGGCTATCCAGGTATTGAACGAAAGGAAGGCCGACGAGCAAACTCATCCGTACCCCTACTGAGCCTGCCTATGACAATCTCCATAGAGTCCGGTTTGTTCATCTAAAAGTATCGCATATCGGATCTAGGAGGTGGATAAAGTCAGACCTCTAATAACGTGATATTTCGTGTCGGTGTGAAGCCCATCACTCATTGAGAAACTACTGATCCAAATCAATAATTCTCATCCACCTTGGCCAAGAATTTCTGGTCATGGTCACCCATGCACAGCGCGACATCTACCCCCAATACCGAGAGGGACGAATCCCCGACGATCCGCTCACTGCCTCCATGTGGCTCGGGACTGTACCCAACTAAAACCTGTTTGCACGACTCCTTTGAGCCATAGTAGGGTATGTAGTAATCAAAGCACGGTGGGAACTCACACGAGACAAATGATGAACTCAGGTCGACAAACTAACCTGTACTCATGTCACATGGTAACAACTATCTGACAATATGTATAATATCATCTAGCATGTTCCTGAAGAGTCCGTCCAGTGTAACTTATAACCCAATGAGCACCTGTATACTATCTTTAGTGACTAACTGACACCAATGGCTGTGAGATTGACCATCGCCCCTCGTCGGTGTCAAAAAGCGTATAGACTAGTCTACTCTGGAATATCGATGCTCAGTCTCAATATTCCCACGACTAAGGAAATTTAAGGATCTGCTTATAGATTATCCAGTTCTCACAAGCGTGATCACCATAATAACCCTGATAGTCAAGCAAGAATTCTATGGGCTTTATCAATATGTAATAGTGATTTGTAATACCATATAATACATGTACATGATGACAGACATGAACCGGATAGCATACTATCATCTCGGGTAAGACTGTTCTACTCGTATAGGTCCTCTCTCAATCATCATAATCGCCTAACTGCGATTACAATAATTGCCTTGAGGGCACTATATCCAACAAGATCTTGGCCGACTTATGTACTTTTTAGGGATTGCGGTAGCTCGATCTAAGGAGGGAATCCATTTATCATAGAGGAAATATGTAATCAAAATACTTTCTGAAAATAGAATGTTGGACTGCACACCTTGTCACACACCAATGTATCCAAATTCCAAGTTGTTACCAGATCAGGGAACGTTGCTAAATGATCCAGCTAGATACAAGAGATTGGCTGGTCAGTTAAACTACTCCACTGTCACTCGACCAGATCTCATATCCAGTTAGTATTGTGAGTCAGTTTCTGAAATCACCCCACACAAGCCATTGGGATGCAGCTATTAGGATTCTTCAATATATGAAGAGTTCTCTAGAAAAAGGATTGTTGTATATTGATGGAGGACACAACAGAATAGCGGTTTTTTCTGATACTGACTGGACAGGGTGGCCGATAACTAGAAGACCCACTACATGGTATTGTGTGTTCGTAAGTGGGAATCTAATGTCTTGGAAGAGCAAGGAACGTGTGGTATCACAATCTAGTGCAGAGTCCGAGTACTGCGTTATGGCAGCCATTACTTATGAGATGGTATGGGTCAAACGATTTATGGAAAAACTAGGCATGTTTCAATACAACTTGATGATGTTATATTGCAACAAACAAGCTGCTATCTATATTGCTTCAGTTACAATGTTCTATGAGCGGACCAACATATCGAAGTAGATTTTCATGTGGTCCAAAATAAGGTTGTTGGAACTGAGGAGGAGTCTCCAGAGATTTTCATGTGGTCCGAAATAAGGATTTTATCAACAAGTCTGGGTTTGGACCCGACCCATCAACATGCCTACATGTTAGTGCATTTGAAATTTTAATTGCAACTACCCTAAGAATTGTAGTTATAACAGTAGAAACGTATAGATGAATACGACATGAAAATTTATATTTTGTTCTTTGTATTTATTTAAAAGGCTAAGCAATCAATTTGGGAAATTTTGCACCCCCTCCATTTAGCACTATAATAGTAGAGATTTGATATAATCGAACAAAAATAACACGTAAGCAAGTCAGACCGAGTATATTTTTTCCCTACGGTATAATCCGTAGGGACATATAGACCTATGCATTAAGCCGTAGGGGCAATTATTTAACCGTAGGGGCATGTTGAGGGCTAAGACTTGCACCTGCGGCGTGTGCACTTACGACGTATTTTCGTGCCCCTTCGGATATAGCCGTAGGGGCAACCCCTATTTGTAGCAGCGAGATAGCTCGTATGGCTGGAATTTCATCTACAAAGTGAGAGGTGCCTTTTCTATTTGCGAAAGGGATCATACCCAAAAAGTTGTACCTACTATATGTCCATCCGCGTCTTCAATTACGAACATGCTTGATGCCATCATTCATCATTGCCTTCCCTCCCGGGAGACGGTAGGGCCTTAAATTTGGGCGCACCAAGGCGGGCATGCATATGCATTGTCGCCTGACGCCTAAGTGGCCAATTGGTAAAAGTAGTAGCAACGACGTCGTTTGATCCCGACTGCCCAATACAAAGGAATAAGATAACGGTCAGAAGGAATATTACTAAAATATCCCTGGCTCCTACCACACACGATGGAATTAGATAACGGTCAATAAGCCATTCAATTCTCTCCGCTGTACACCCTAGTTATTCCACTCTTTTCTCTGCACACTTTAAAATTGATCGTAAGAGGAGACGGTGATGGAGAAACCCTCGGCGACGTCTATGCTTCGCAGGGTGGAGTATGTCGTATGCTGCCTCGCTCCTTTTTCAACTAAATAGATTTTCCAAGAATGAGTACCATGTCTGGCCTGATCACTCTCATGGTTAGAATTGCATGACTGAATATATCTTTTGGATGAGAGTGATAAGGCTAGACATGGTACTGCCGTACTGATGCTTGGAACAGTAAAATTTTATTGCATAAGCTATTATCAATCAGAGAATAATTGAAGACAACTCCTCAATTATATTAGAGCCACTGCTGATAAGCTCTATAGCTGTCAACAGGTTAACTTTTAATAGAAAACGGTTTATTGCCTAACCTTTCTAAATGACCACAGATTTGGAGGGAAAAAAAAAGTGTCAGCAAAGTATGTGATATGTGATTAAAATTAGTTAAGATGTGATTAAAATTACGGATTATAGAAAACATAATCACAATAAATAAATATATATACAAATATAAATTAATCTTTCATTTGACTACAAGAGTCGCTTTGGCCGAGTGGTTAAGATGTGATTAAAATTACGGATTATAGAAAACATAATCACAATAAATAAATATATATACAAATATAAATTAATCTTTCATTTGACTACAAGAGTCGCTTTGGCCGAGTGGTTAAGGCGTGTGCCTGCTAAGTACATGGGGTTTCCCCGCGAGAGTTCGAATCTCTCAGGCGACGGTTAATATTTTAATTTTATTTTTATTTTTTTGGAAAAAAATTTCCTCGAAAAAGGAGGGTTTTTAACGAAAGAGAAAAAGAATAAAAATTTATTTTGCACACTACTTTCATTTCTCTCCAACCTCTCAAATCCAATTTCATAAGGGATTTCTTGATTATTTCAAACCCAATTCCAACATCACCTTCATTGAGGCATTTCCTCAAACATGTTGACTTCAACTCATTTCTCACTTCCATATTATGACCCTTTGTGCCAATGTGGCTTATGACCCTTTGTGCCAATGTGGTCCAAACCCTAGAGCCGAATATCCATGCTCTCCGTCGAATGGTTTTTGCGGAGCACCGACTCTCAAAGCTCACTGCTTGAAGCATGCAGGCCATTGTCTCGCGTGCTGCCGTCCCAGAATTCACATTCTGGCAAGCCATGTTCGAAGAGCCGACATCTGGATCAAGAAACTGCAGTGCTGACCGGTCACGGTGTTGGTAAGAATGTTTCCCCAACATGTTCCTTTCAAAGGTGTACGCCTATTTATTATTAGAATCACGATTTGAAATCTCGGTCGATCCCTATCCAATATGGCTGCTTTCAATCCCAAAAATGACCGTCCTAGTCCCGAGACATATGACTCAAGTAATATTGGGCAACTTTGGTGTACCGTTTTATTAGTGGGGTTTTCGTATTAAGCTTAAGAATGGTTAACAGTATCGGCAATGGGTCTGAAAAAGTATCTAAAAGGGTGAAATTCAGATATTTGCACCTTGTCGAAGTAAGGGACTATGGTATAATGTTTGGAACAGATTCCATTCTCATTAGGTTCGTTAATGGTTTAATAGGTATATTATAGGCTCTTGGATTATTAGTTTGATATCATTACTGTAATGGAGGAGTTTCATAATTCGTACTGCAATGAAAAAACTCGCTGAAGAGGACATAAGGTAGAAGATTGAGTAGTTCTTGGTGAAGAGAGCCAGGTGTACACTGTCTGACATTACTTTTCACACATTTAATCTCATCTTAGTTTGCGCACGAGGTTGATACCTCGGCATCACGTGATGAGGAAATTGAAATGGCATGTATTAGCTCGTAAAAGAGGGGCACGTTTACCATTCTATGTGCTTCACTGAGAGGAAATTCATGGAGAGTACTATTCTACCATTCAAGGATTAAACTCCAACTTTGCTTGAGACTTACGCTGCTGTTTGTTCCGGAAAAATTCCTCTTCCATGAGAATTAGGGCATCAATCAGTGAGAAGCAGCATAAAGACGGATACTATCAAGCATAATTAGAACTTAGTGAATCCTATTTCCGTGTCCTTACTAGAGTGAGCTAGTTCTTTTGTCCGGTACATTTTGAAGCAATTTAGTACGAGATCTATATATTGGAATGGATAAATAAAAGTTTTCTTACAGACTGCTACATTTGACTCAAAAGCTTCTGTGACCATTTACGCTAGATTCGGTTGGTTGATGGTCCTCTTTTTATGTAAGTTTCAGTGTTGAAAAAGACGGTCTACCCGGCCGATTAATCGGCCGTATGTAAACGGTGCTTAACTGTATAGAAATTGCATTAATCAATCCATTAACTGGTCAAAAACGATTAAACACCGTATAATGGGTTTAAAACGGTTAATCGAGCATTTAATATCTAAAAGGGTGTGAAAAAATATAAACCCGCTTTGGAAAAAAACTATACCCGCTTTTATCTATTTACTTAAGCAACTGGGACCTTTCATTTTTTTTCTCACCCAGATTTCTTCAGCCTTCGACCTCAATCCTCCTGCCTTGATCTCGATCCTTGATCCTCCAGCCTTCAACCTTTATCCTCCAGCCTTGACGCCTCATGTCTTCAGCCTTCGACCATGATCGCAGCCTCCAGTTTCATCTCCATTCTTGATCACAACCTTCAGACGTAATTTTTAGGCTTTTCCCTAAATTTTTTTATTTTTTTGCCAGTATCATGCCATTTATTGATGATTTTTTAGGAAATTTTTTGTTTTTATCTATTCTCATAGGCTGTAGCATGCAAGAAATTATTGGTTATGAAGAACAAAAAATCTGCTTTATTTTTCAATCTCTGTTAATAATGACTACCAAATGTTAATTTATGAAGAGAAACTTGATGATACAGAAGAGAATTATGAAGATGATGATGAGTAGGATAAGTAGAATATTTGTTTATGATATTTTGTTGCTTTTAAAGTTATTTGTAAACCATATGGTATTGTTTCTTTGCGAGACTTATCTTTATGTGGTGTTATTGTTTAAACATATCATGCTATCAATATTTTGATTTGATATTCTTTGCGTGATTTGTTGTGGTGTGTTTATATGGTAATTTATAATTGTATGATGTGTGTGAGATATTGCATATGTCCCGTAGATTGTTTGCGTGCAAATTATATAACATATATCGTACAAAATATATTGTATGTTCGGTGGGACTCGAACCAACAATTTTCCTCATTTAATTTTATTCGGATGTCTTATCATTAGGCCACAGACATATTTAATATTTAATAGCTGCAAGAAAAGCTAAATTTTTCTTATAAATATTTGTGTGTGCGCATATTTGTTTATGTCCGCATAATCCTCGTAAAACGATTAATCACCGTATAATCCGATTATACGCTACCCGCTAGCCGAACAAATAGAAAACGAATACATGTTTTACAACATTGTTAAGTTTATTTGATGGCATTTTTATTGTACCAAGAAGCCAACGAAAAGACCTTGTGATTTAAATGAGGAAACATTTCTAAGCAGAGGGATTCAGTTTCTTTATGTGTTATTGTCATAGTGAGTCCCTGAGAAGGATCGTTTTTTATAAGTGGCAAATGGATATGAGACATGGAATGATTCTACCAAAACAAGAGTGATAGGATATGTTTTCTTGCTATCTCATATACTCAAATGACATATTTGAAGAGGCTGGATATAGATAACTAATTTGTCTAATGATATTATGCAAATTACTCTCAATTAGTATATGTTAAGCTAATCAAAAGATTCTAGTTAATTTCCTGATCCACTGTATCCAGGAGTATCTTTTCGAACGACATCGTCCATTATTAGCAAGGAAACCTATTTATTATGGAATTACTGATACATGTACTTTGGACAAAATAACAGTAATGTTTTTGTATGTGTTGAGCACTTACCCGTGTTTTACCAAACCCCATGCAACACATGGGGCCTGATCTGTTTATTTCTTGGGTACAAAAATGGGTAGATTCCATGCACCTAGAAAAAAATATTTAGGAAATAATACCAAATTTAAATCACACAAAGTATGTACTAATGTTTTTGTTTCTCTCCAATTTATCTATTTATATGTTTGCTTTTATTGCTATTCTTCAAAGAAATGACATCAAATAACATGTCAAGTTTAGGCTTTTTAGGGATTTTTGTCCTTGTAGTTTTCCATGGAGCTTGTGGAAGAGAGCTCCTTGATTTGGCCAAGGATACGAAAGATGTGAATAGTTCCATTCAGGTAATTTTTGCATTTGGACTTATTTTATAATAATTGTGCGTGTATGGTATTTTTATTATAAACTCTGATATTATTTACCAACTCAATTATGTGTGATTGCTGTAGCATATCGATAAAATGTTTTGTTGTTGATCAAGATACCTGACATTGCTGTAGCATACTGATAAAAATCATCTCTATCAGGTCATAGATTAAGTATTCTAATATCCATATAAAGTTTTGTTGTCGATCAGGATATCTGTCATTGCTGTAGCATAAAGATAAAAATCATCTCCATCGGGTTATAGATTGAATAATCTATCAATTTGCATTCTGTGGGTTTAGTCCGATTCAAATGCAGTCAAGTATTTCACATATCTCTATCATTGATTGCATTTCATTATCCCACTTTGAAATTATAGAATTCTTGCCCAAAGTAAGGTTTATCATGTGGCTGCTAGATCGTTTGTGATTCACGTAAACGTAATAGCTATAAGGCGATGAATAGTCCGTGCAGTTCCTATCTTAAGGGTGTTTGGCACATGTAGGGGGACGTCGTTAAGAATTCTTGTGTCATACAAAAATTCAAACTTCAAATTGTTGGGTGAATAGTGAATGACATAAATATGAAGTTGGACCTAGCTAGACTTACAACTGAAAAGAGTTTGCTTTTGGTTAGATTGGGGTCTCAATCCATTATCCATGTGATGCCTTCACTGGTCAGTCGGCTTTGAACTTAATAATCCTAACATCCCTTACCTTTACTCCAATTTTCATGGAAACATTCATTTACTTTGGTATCAAGTAATTTTTTAAAAAGCATAATCAGGAAGTTTGAAAGTTTGAAAACATTATGATGGTGGATACAAATGTTGCATGCGACAGCATGAATTTGGCAAATGCCTTCTGTTTTCTGCCTTTTATCAGTGCATTCATTGTTCAATGTAATCCCCTATAACAAGTCTAAAGTCATTCCCTTTCTTGTAGACTTTTCCTGTGTCTAGAAAAAAATGGAGGAAGAAATTGGTAAGAAATTGGTCTTTAAGGACTATGGAGAGCTTTTGTCGTCTATTGTTTTCAATAGGAATTTGACACTAATTAAGGGAGACTTGATGTCAGTGGAAAATTAGTCATAAACATTGTAAAATTTATTTAACTATTTCTCAATAGCCTACCTCAGTTAATTTGACAGCAAAGAATTAAATGATGATGATGGGCATTATGGGATTTTTTTTTTGTAATTATTTTATGGTGATTGTGTTATGCAATGTCAATCGTACTTGTTGCTTCTTTTGCTTGAGATACTTACAAATACTTGAACAAGGAAATATGAGCCATAAAAAGATTGAATTGGATATGCTTGGATCCAGCTAGACGTTTAAATATCAAGCATATTGGTATTATTAAATTCTTTTGTCACAGTTCCCTCTTGTATAATATATACAAGTCATCTGTTCATCTTCTTATTACCTCCGGTGCTCCGCTATTACCTTATTCAATATATGCAATTCTTTTTCTACTTATTGGTATATGTTTTGTGTGCAGAATCAATCCATATTGTATGAGGAGGGTATGGTTACACAAACATTTCCAACTACATTGTTCACAAGGAACAATGGAATCCATCCAAATGCTATTGACGCTGATCGAATCAACCATGTGAGTAATTAACATGCTATTACTTTAAATTTCACTGTTAGACAATCTGGTGGGTTCTTAGTTAACTTGATTGTTGATACCAGAAGATACTGCAAATGTAACTTTGTAGGTGCAATTATTAATTCATATACTACCCACATTTGGTACATTTATTTTGTTGTTGAAACCATAATTTAAATCTCTTTCGATCCCAATCCGAGATGGTCGGTTCCGATCCCAAAATTGACCGTCCAAGTTCCGAATAAATACCGTCTGCTACTAGTGAGTAATATTGGGTTTACCATTTGATCAGCGGGGTTTTATTATGAAGATTATTAATAATTAGTGGGTTCATAAATGGTTTAATAGGTTCATTATAGGTTATTGGGTTTTTACGGTTAATTGGACATCATTAATACGAACATTAATTACTAAAGATTAGCCAAATTGTTTTATTACTTCAACCATTTATTTAAAGATTTTCCTAAATCTGTAAAATTCTTTTTCTCATACAAATTAATCCAAGTTTCCGGTCTGATATGTCTGAGATTGCTGATTTCGATCCCAAAAGTGGCTGCCGAGACCGGTCACGATACCAAGATTCTTAACCTTGGTAACATACTTCCGAACTTCAAGGCAAAAAACTGTTTGACCATTTCTTGGTTATCAGAGATTATAATTTATCATCAATATCCAATGATTTCTACACACCCTTTTGGCGTGGTTGTTTTCAATACTTGGTAGGGAAATTGTGTATGTGTGCGCGTGCGCGCTAGAGACATAGTTTTGATAGGAGGAATTAGGGTTTCAAAGTACGCAACAAAATCATAGGAATTATTTCACTAGAACTACATCCACATTAATGGTATTTGCACCCAAAATTTGCACCCAGTGGGTTCAGCCAGGTTTCAAAATGCTAAGTTTTAGATAACCGGGCGGGTGGGATAGGCAAGTATAGGTATTGCTTGGGTTAAAAGAGGGGTTTCGGGAGTGAAAACTACAAAAAGTTGATAGTCTGGTTAACCAAGAATCAACAACTGTCTTTCCCGTCATTAATTGGCTCAGGAATGCATCTTATACCTATAGCTTTAAAACAGGCCTTCGATGAAAAAATCCAATACTGAATGGAGTGAGCAAGAAATGGAGAACTAGACAAATAGTTCATATAAGTAAATAACTCATACAAGATCGTCTCACCCCCTATAAAAACAATATTCATAAAAGCAATGCCAACTTATTATTTATCCTTTAGTTTATTTTGTGCATTTTTTCTATACAAAAAATGCGAAACTTGGAATCTGGAAACATCTACAGCTACTGCCTACTGATCTAACTAGAATCAATTTGTATACACTGTAAATATGACGTGCTTCCTAAAATTAACCCTCCCCCCAACACAAACAAACAAAAAAGTAAATAAATAAAGGAAAATAAATTCGGGTTTGGGTAGGTGCAGGCGAGTACAGGTCTAACTCAACCCCAGCTCCTCTGCAAGGACATTCCTTCAGTGACTCTAGCATATCAATCTATCGATTGATACCTGTTTTTGAAGATTGATATGGAATGAATTTCAATTTTAAATATGAGGTTATATGCAAGGACATTCCTTCAGTGACTCTGGCATATCAATCTATCAATTGATACCTGTTTTTGAAGATTGATATGGAATGAATTTCAATTTTAAATATGAGGTTATATGCCGACACATCAACACTCTCTACATGCACACACTCGCACGAGCGCACACAAAAATATAAACACACATGTATACCAACACATCAACACTCTCTACATGCACACACTTGCATACACACACATCTACAAATACACACACACACACACATGCCTCTCTCTCTCTCTCTCTCACACACACACACACACACACACACACAAACAAACAACTGAGCCTTTATCCTAAGCATATAGGGCGCACGCACGCACGCACACATAAATGATAAATACACACAGACATATATTCGTTGAAAATACACACATGCACCCTACTAACTTTTATATAATTCTGTTTTGCAGTATGCAATGTACAATTCAAAAGAGGGTGTGTACCATGGTATCACAGCAATTATAGCTATCTATGCTTATTTCCCAGTTCAGAAGAATCAAAAGAGCTCAAGTCTAATTTGGGTTGTGAATGGAGTCGCTGATACTTTCAACTCAATAGAATACGGATGGCATGTAAGTTTAATCCTTGTAATCACTCAAATACCACTTTTACGGTTGTGTATGTGCACATGTCCCATCATCATCAGGAAGCAACACTCCAAATTGATGAATATGTTGGACTCACTAAAATGATATCGTCCTTTGAATCACATATTCACATGTCAAATTCTTTATGGAAAAATATATAACCGAGTCACCTTGTGTGGGTATTAATTAAAGCAAGTTAAGTAGTATGTTCATCAACCAAAGAGGGACCAACTTCCAGATTTAATAATTAACCACATATCCACCCAGTAAGATGGTTATCAAAATACCCAGGAATATGGAATATAGTTTCTGAAATTAAAATACTATGATTAATCTTATTTTTTTTAAAAGTACTTCAACCTGCTAGTTGTTTTTATTTTCAGATATACCCAGAAATGTATGGTGACAACGAAACTCATTTGTTTGTACACTGGACTGTGAGTATTGGCGTTCATTATTCTAATTATGGACTTCAACCTTCTTTACAGGCAATCTAACAAACTATATTTATCATATCACAAACAGGCAGATGGTTATGAACATACAGGCTGCTATAATCTCCAGTGCCCAGGATTTGTTCTAAACAATTCCACGTTCATTAAACCAGGAGCCATTATGACAACAACTAACGTTCGTCTGACGATATCTCAGGTAAGCTTGATGCATCTCTAGCTGTTATTATTGTATTTTTATTACCGATAATAGTCTCGTCTCTTATATCATTGTTCATAATAGCATTCCTTTTCTTTGTGTTCAGTTATAGTCCAATGCTACTGCTCTCAACTTCGATATCAATTTTTTTTTCAGTATCAAAGTAGTAACCATTGGTTGGCTGGGGTCCAAGCAAAGTTCAGCTAATGAAAATCTTCTTGTCTTAGGCACTGAAATTAAGTTTTTATATTTTTATTTTTAAAAAAACTTTTCATTTATCATACCTTTTCTTCATGGTCAATAATCAGCAAGTTTTAAAAGGTTAGGTGGCAAAATCAACATAATGTTTGCATTTGTATCAATTTTTTTCTACTTTTAGTCCAAATGTAAGTTTTTCTTTATTATTGTAAATATTCTGCTAGTGTGGGTTGGTGGAAATGGGAGAAAATTGTTTTGCCTGCTTCATCATCTCTGTTCCTTCCTTGAATATATCAATTAACAACAAAACTAATGTAGAATACAATTCTGTGCTTCTTCTCTTCAGATATATTTTAATTCTTTTACTTATATAAAAGAAATTTCTTGTATGGCACCAATCCCGACTATTCTCACCCAGCCTAAAAACAAGATGTGTGACGGCACGTAGAATGAAAATGGGAATGTTGTATGCGAATCATGGGCGGGGGGTAGGGAGAGTCAAGGGGTGGTTGATGTTTGAGAAATTTCCATTTACATGCATTAGTTTATTTGGAAAATTGAATCTTATTATCTTTCTATCTTTGCAATTAAGATAGCCATAGAAGGATGAAGAGATGATTGAGCATGACTGAACTAGTGCCCTACATGATTTACAATTTTTCATCTAGTGTAAGGTAAATTTTATAAAACACCATCAAATTTTTATAGTTTTTAAGATGACATCATTGAACTTATAAAATGCCATAAACCTTCCTTGAACTTGAACCAACAGTGTTGTATGAAAATGTTAGTTATGTTTGCTCGTATAAGGCACATTGGATTGAGTCACCCCAAAATGACCTTGCATATGAACTGAATAGCCCCAAAATAAATTAAATGCGACATTTTTTTGACGAAATTATCCTGACAAAAATACCCTTCAAAGGGGCTTTCAACGATGCTATCTCAAAAAACCCTTGGAAATTAGATGGTGCTTTATAAAATTTACCCATTAAAGTGATATCTAAATTAACTAACTCTTTGCATATAAATCTATCAATCTCAAATCGAAATTGTTATAGAGACAATCATTTAACTAATACTTAGTTGCTATTCAATCATGACTTCATTATTCATCTAACTATCATTATAGAATACTTAGAAACTTTCAAATCAGCAAATATAATAAAACTTTACCGGGGCTTGTGTATTCTTACTAAGAATCATGCTCTTTTCTATATACTTTGCTAGAAATTATGAAAGTGCTTCCATATGATATTAGTAGACTGTTGGTTAGAGATACCAAGAAAAGAAAGTGGCAGTAGTAGGAATTCATAAATTTTCTTATCGTCTAATTGGGATTTATTCGATTTGTATCTTTTCTAGATATTTATATTTATTCGATCGTCTTTGTTGTGATTTTAATAGTATTCATATGTTCGACTATTGGAAAAATCAATTCATGTGATGATCGATAAAGTTTTTATTTTCAGTTTTCACATTATCGAAGCTTGTTTTTGTCATTTTTAGATCCTTCTTTCCAAAAAGAAAAAGAATCTTATTTCTATTAATAACTTACGCCTACACTACCAAAAAAATCGAGCTCTGACACTAATAGATAAGAAATGAGGTACAATAGGAATAGGCTTCTTTTGAACTTTGAGGTGGAATGAAAATACGAAATGTTATGGAATGAATTGTTAGCTGTTTTCATATACGCGAACACGTACTTCTCATTATTTCTATTATTATGCAATAATGTGCATGTACATCTTGTTATTGTTGGTGGTGCAATAGCTATTTTAGAAATTAAAGAGCCATCTCTTAAATTTATATCCACTGGATATATGCATATGTTGTATTTATAATCTGGAACGCCAAATTTATCAAGTAGTTCTATATTTCGAATCAAAAGTTCCAAAGTGGAAAACAAATGGGTTAGATGTTATTTTTAGTAACTCATACTACCGCAATTTTCACAGAATCCTTCCACTGGAGATTGGTGGTTGTACGCGTACGACCGTGCTGTCGGACACTTTCCAAAAAACCTCTTCTCGACATTAGCCAACGGCGCAAACCATGTCGCTTTGGGTGGAATGGTCAGCTTCATCAAGAACGAAAACAGTCCTCCAATGGGCAATGGCTATTTTCCGAGCACTGGAGACATACCTGGAGCTCTAAATCAAGCTATTAAACTTGTCGACGAAAAGGGTGGTGAAGTTTACCCAAGTGCCGACGATTTTATTGCTTTTCAAGATGCAACGACTTGTTATAGGGTTGATCCGATTGGCTATTCAAATTTGCATGATGGATTATTCTTCTATTATGGTGGCCCAGGGAATTGTGTGCAATAATGAAGGTAGTTATGTGAGAAATCTATTCGGATGCTACGATGAGGAAAACTCCTTTTTATTTGCATGAGATATTAATGAAAACAAATATGAAACACTATTTTTTGTAGTAGCAGAGACATGGCCGGGCCATATTTATTTTTTAGCTAAATTAAACTAAAGTCGCCTTAACTATCAGTTTTTCACTACTAAATTAAGTATTTGTATTACAGTAAACTCCCTTAAACTTTCATTTTGAGGGAGTTTCCTATAATAATAAAAACTTTTAACGCGGTATTTCTTTTTTTAGTCTTTTTCTCCAAAATCTTTTACGTTGTTTAGTGAAAAGCAATGATTGTTAAGGGCATTTAGTGTCATTTAGCCTCTTTTTTAAAAAAAATTTCGTGTCAATTTAATTTTTATATCCATATTTTTATGTGCAAAAATTGAAGTAGCATACAGAAGAAATAGTGTTTTTATTTTAATTCTTTTATAATTGAAAATTAAAGTTGACATCACTTGCGTATTTTAATTTACAATATGCAAGTGGTACATATTTTATATCCACATTTTTATTTTAAATTCTTCTTGACTGAGATACATTGAAAGAAAATTTACACAGGTGATGCATTTTTCTATAATTGTAAAGCAAATTAGTCATACATTTTCTCATTTAAAACTACTTTAGATTGTGTATTTTATTCTTTGCTGGTTTTGGTTGCATAATTTATTGGTCTAATTTGGGATAATATTTTTCTTTTACTTAAATTAATGGAGGACAACAATATTACTTTATCCCAAATCATAAAGTCTCTGCTCTGTTATTTTTCTGATTAAATTAACAATTGGCATATCATTTTTTATTAGTTTTATCCATTTTCATCTGGGTATGATCCAAAAGACTTCGGTCTCTTGTTAATGGAGATTAAAAAATTTCAACTACTTTAATATATAGATCTTTAATTGGCATGCGGTATATCATAAAGCCTGCCCTAAGCGGAAACTCTCTATCCTACACATTTGATGCCCGTTATTAATGAAAATAGCTAGGCTCAAAATATAATTTCTTAGTGCTCTCTTCTTCAACTGAACATATCGGAGAGTTCTATTCTTCAATTGAACCCTTGCAAATTTTTCCTTGGACAGCTTGTCATATCGGAGATATTCTATGAAGGTTCTCTTCGATCCGGCTCATCTCTGATGACCTAAATTTCTTCAGCAGATCTGTTCTTTTGTTCTACGATTTCTTCTTCTCGTAAAAAGACGGAAGGCAGGATTTGCCGGCTCCTGACAGTAATCGGAATTTCATCGATGTCAGGATCATTCAGCTCCTTGGCTAGGCTAGCGAGCACGTCGGTTTTTCCGTTCAGCGCCCTGAGAACTCTCATCAGTTCAATGTGGGTGAAACGCTTCATGAGCTCCACCACTCGGCCTCTGTATCGAGCTAATTCGGACTTATATATCTTGTATTTGCCACTTATTTGGTTGACAACTAGCTGGGAATCGCCGTAGACATGTAGCTAAGGCATCTGCATTTCTATGGCAAGCTCCAGACCAGCTATCCGTGCTTCATATTCAGCCTCGTTGTTTATACGAGACTCGGTAAGAGCGAAAGAACGTCGTAGGATTCCTCCTGATGGTGTGATGAATACCAATCCCATCCCTGCTTTTATCTGCGGGATGCTTGATTTGCTGGAGGTCCTTATTGATGAGGCACCATCGAAATAGAGCTCCCAACATGGCTCGTCATCTTCGAAGTGCGACACTTATTCTTCGGGTAACTCGCAATTTAGTGGTGACCCTTCAGGTATGGGATGAGTAGCTAGAAAGTCGGCGAGGACTTGCCCTTTTACTGCTTTATGCGGAGTATATATTATGTCAAACTCAAGCAGCATGACAACCTATCTGGCTATTCTACCAGCTAGACCCGTCTTGGTCATCGAATATTTCAGTGGGTCGATCTTGAAGATCAGCATAACCCGGTGAGAAAGAAGATAATACCTCAACTTCTTTACGACAAATATCAAGTCTAAACATTGCTTTTCAATCGAGGAGTATTTATACTTTGCCCCAACTAATGTTCGGTTGAGGTAGTAGAGGGCATTTTCCTTTCTCTCCTCGTTGTTTTGGGTGAGGAGGGCACCGAGTGATTCATCCAACGCGGTGGTGTAGAGAATCAGCGGTTTATTTGGAATGAGGGCAGCGAGTACTGGAGGATGAAAAAGATACTGCTTGATACTTTTGAATGCTTCTTGACATTCGGCGTCCGAGACAAAAGGGTCTCCTTTCTTCATGAGCTTTGAAAAAGGTCGACATCTCCCTGACAGGTTTGAGATGAACCTTCTTATGTATGTGAGCCTGCCTTGGAAGGATCTTAGTTGTGTCAGATTCTTTGGAGGAGGCATCTTCACGATCGCTTTTATCTTTGATGGGTCGATCTCGATCCGTCGGTGCAAGACTGTGAAGCCTAAGAATTTCCTCGATGATACACTATAGGCGCACTTTAGAGGATTCATATTTAGATTGTACTCTCTCAGTCTGGTGAAGACAGTCCAGAGATCTTGGATGTGACTGGCTTTGGTTTTAGTCTTGACAACCAAGTCATCGACATAGCATTCGACGACTTTATGGATTAAATCATCAAAGATCCTTGTCATCGCCCTTTGATATGTGGTGCCCGCATTCTTTAGTCCGAACGACATAACCTTGTAGTAGTATGTCCCGATCGAGGTTTGAAACGCTGTGTGCTTCTCATCCTTGGACGGCATTTTTATCT
The DNA here is from genome assembly GCA_030015575.1 of Agapanthus africanus. Lineage (NCBI taxonomy): Eukaryota > Viridiplantae > Streptophyta > Magnoliopsida > Asparagales > Amaryllidaceae > Agapanthus > Agapanthus africanus. The sequence goes on along the minus strand of JASDDO010000031.1, from coordinate 633,876,946 downwards.
GATTGTATCCAGACGAACCATTCATGAAAGTAAACAGCTCGTAATTTGAGATATCGTTGACCATCATTTCCATGACCGAGAATGGGAAATCTTCTTTAGGGCACGCTTTGTTAAGGTCCCTCAAATCGACACAAACCCGGATCTGCCCATATTTCTTCTTTACTGGGATGATGCATGCGATCTGGTCCGCGTATTTCTCTTCTATGATGAAACCGGCATCGATGAGTTTCGTGGTTTCCTTAATGACCTTTTCCTCCAAGTCCCTTCTCATTCTTCGAGGAGCTTGCTTGACTGGCTTGGCATCAGAAGAAATAGCCAGCTTATGCACGGCCACTTCGGGGGAGATGTCGGCCATTTCTTTGTATGTCCACGCGAAGCAGTCGACGAACTCGCACAGCAGGGCGATTATCTGCCCTTTTATTTCCTCTGACAAGAGCGAGCTGATGTAGTCCGGCCTTGGATAATCGGGCGTCCCCAAATCAAGCTTGATTAGCTCGTCGAATGTTGATCGTCCGCCATCTTCGAGCTCTCGAGGGGTTTCTTCTGGCTCGGCTAGCTCATCGTCATCATTCGACTCCTTACTGGCTTCGCCAACATAGATCATGTAGCATAATTTGGCGTTGGGTTGCATAAAACCTAGGCCCCGTCTATCTGGGACTCGCCTATCGATGAGCGATCGGACTTGAGGCGGGTGCCATAGCCTTTCATAAAACTTTGCTTCGGAGTCTTTCTGATATAACCGACATCCACACCTTTTAAAATATTCCTGCATCTCGGGCGCATAATATCTAAAGTTTAAGACGGCTCTTATGCCTCTCTCATAGGGAAGGCATGTTGCGGACAAATTGTCCAGGTGCACGACAGGGTTCGACCCATAAAACAGGATGTTATTCTGTCCACTGTTTCTTCCGGGGACGTAGAAGGTTGTCAGCTAGTCCACGGTAGATACCGACAATACATCGAGCTCCTTGCATATCTGTTCCGGAACCTTAGTGATGGTCAGAGATCCCTCTGTGATTTCAAAGGTCTCTCTTAGCTTTGCTTTTTGCATGAGAGTTCGACCTGTACAACTGTTGCAAGACGGGTCCTCCTCTAACTCTTCGGTATCGCTGCCGAGATGAAGGCGAACTTTGCGGCCAAATGGGACCTCAATATCATACCCGTCCGTATCGCTACCGAAACAAGGGCGATTTTTACGTAGGGATGGACTTCCAGCGTAGGACTCATTAGTGTCACTGCCGAAACGCGTGCACACTTAGGGATTTTTACTTTTAAAGGTGACGACCGACTCGAATTGGCTTTTGAGACTCCGGGCGTTCCCGTTTTAAGTTGACCACGGCTCAAGTTTGCTTTTGAGACTCTGGGCCCTCTTGTCTCTAGTCGACTACGACTCAAATTTGCCTATGAAACTCTAGGCCCTCTTGTTTTTAGTCGACCGTGGCTCAGCATTTTGGGGGTCATAAAGTACCGGAAATCTTCATATCAGACTTCATATACACCAAACGGCTGTACGTCTCCGTCAATGCGTCTTTCTTCGCCATTTTTGGTATACTTCATGCATTGATGGATTGTTGACGTAACGATACTGTAATCATGAAGCTACAGTCGTCCCAGGAGAATCTTATAGGACATGTCGGTGTCGATCACGTATATCTTAACTTCGGTTTGCAAGTCTCCAAACCTGATTGGCAAAACTATGGATCCCAGAACTTGCTGGCAGTTTTGATTGAAGCCCTAGATGACAATCCTCTCCCTTGACAGGTGTCAAACGTCTATTGATAAACTCTTTAGAGTCCGCAGGTTCATGATGTTCACTGAGAACCCCGGATCAATCAATATGCGATTAATTCGATCTTCGTCACTGTACCCTGTCATGTATAGTGGCCGGTTATGCTCAGTTGTCCCTAGTAGTAGGTATTCATCTTTAAATGCGACTGCAGCTGTGTGCTGAGCGTACTGGGCTTCTTTCATCTTGATCTCCGCGAAGCGAGCCTGGTACCGGTCGGGGTTTTGCAGAGCGTGAATGAGGACGTCCCTAAGCTCCTTGGATAAAACCAGAGCATCATAGATGCTTAAGAAGGACATAAGCTTCCGGAGGTGAGCCAGAACGTTATAATCTACCGAGGAAGAGCTCGAGTCTCCGTGAGCCGGATCTTTGCCATGTTCTTCATTACTCACCTATTTTTACTTCTCCTTTGGGGCGTGTCGGCTGTTCATCACCCCATTGAGATATGAAATACGCATCGCTTGTCGGGCGTATACAGATTCCCCCTGTCTAGGGTAGGATGGGGTTTATTGATTGTGGAGATCCAAATCTTCGGCAGCCGTGAACTACGTTGCCGTTAATTACCCCCTCTTCTTTGAAACGAACGAACCTCCGATTGACGGGTCAAGCTAGTCATGCGAACTCAATGTGCAATGTGCGTAGGTGTGTGTCTTAAGGTTTTTTTGGGTATATAGGGGTCCCACTACCCGGATAGAGGGTTGGGGGTCAAGAAGGCTAGCAGCCCCCTTGCGGGGTGCGGGGCAGCGTCCCGTTAGAAATTTTTTTCTAACAGGAGATACGTTTTAAGTGTGGAGTGTATGAAAAAAAGAAAAGAAAAAAACGATGAGTAACATCCTAAGGACGCGTGGGCACTGGGCGTCAGCGCCTCACATGCTCGGTACGTGGATGCCCGGCATGTGGACGCTGAGTGTTAGGCACTGGGTGTCAGCGCTTCACGTGCCCGGCACATAGGCGCTGGTTGCTCTTCGCCGGGGGCCGGCGCCTCACGCGTCGGCATGTGGGCGCTGGGCGCCTGCAGAAAGAATAGGCTTAGCCCCGAAATGAAGAGTTGAACTCCTGAAAAGGACTTTTATCTATGCAGTTAAACTCCAAAAGATTTTGAGTGGAGTTAAACTCTCAAAAATGATTTTTATTTATGGAGTTATACTCCGAAAGATTTTGATTAGAGTTAAACTCCTAAAAGGGTATTATTTGTAAAGTTAAACTCCAAAAGATTTTGAATGGAGTTAAACTCCTAAAAAAGAGTTTTATTTGTGGAGTTAAACTCCAAAAGATCTTGACAAATGAAGTTGAACTCTCAGAAATCTTTGGAGACGATCAAAGGGGACCCCTTTCTTCTCCTATATAGTCCTGAATCTTCTTTTGGGTCTTGGATCTTCCCGAAATGGGGTTTTTGGAGTTGGGTCTCTTTCTTCCTCCTCTTTGTTGGCTGGATCTTGGAGAAAAGAGGATGAGACTTAAAAATCTCCCATTTTGGGGATTTGATGGAAGATCCGAGCTCCCCTTCAAGGATTTTATGGTGAAAATTATTTCTTTTTGAAAAAAAATAAGAGTTAAACTCTTGATTTAATTCAAAAAAAGGAAGAAGGTTTAGAACCCTAAGGAAGGAGAAAGAGACACAGAACCCTAATCTTTAAGAGAGTGAAAAAGTTGTTCTTTATTTCATCATCATGTTATTTTTATAGGCTATATACTTTACATATACCCCCTTGGGTTTTGCCAAATGGCATTTGTGCCACCCCATACCTATGTGCTTGTTTCTTTTTGCACATAAACCATGGGGTTTACAAAATTTTGGCTTTCTGCTCATTTTTCATACATTTATTTCTAAAAAATTGTATTAAACTAATTTATTGCTTCATTCTTGGTATGGAACTAGCCTCTTCCATACTTGGTCCTGACTTGGGCTTGGGTCCACTTGGTTTCGGGGTTGATTGACTTTGACTTGGACAATCGGGGTGTAATTTTGACCCCAACAAAGTGCCCCCCATCAATAAACGCATACTACATATATGGATCGCATGAAATTGATGGATCTTCTTTCGCATAGAGGTTGACTTGATTCAGTTCCCGTTTTGACGATGTGGAGGTCGATGCTGCTCTTTTTGCGACGTGGACGGTCGGTGCTGCCCTTTTAGCGATGTGGACGGTCGGTGCTACCATATTTACTACTTGGACTGTCGGTGCTGCTCTTTTAGCGACGTGGATGATCGGTGCTTCCCTTTTAGCGATGTGGAAGGTCGGTGTTGGCATTTTAGCGACGTGGACGGTCGGTGCTGCCCTTTTTGCGATGTGGACGGTCGATACCGCCCTTTTAGCAATGTGGACGGTCGGTGATGTCCTTTTAGCGACGTGGATGGTCGGTGATGTCATTTTTTGCGACTTGGACGGTCGGTACTGCCCTTTTAGCGACGTGGACGGTCGGTGCTGCCATTTTTGCGACTTGGACAGTCGGTGCTTGATTTGACTTGCTCCGCTTCTTGCAGCGTCAGGATTGTAGTTGACTTATTTTATTTGATTTGTTTTTAAAGTTTCCTATCTGTACAGCGGGACTTTCGAGCTTAGAAGTGCTGCCGGGTGAGACTTTGATTTGATCTGTTTGATTTCTGTCTTATTTGGCAGAATTTTTGAATTTGAGAGGAACATAGAATTTGGATTTTGTCTAGTATCAGCATTGCTGCACTGGAATAATATCAGGAGCAACTCATCATTTGCCCCGGGAGGAATTGGGATTTGGTTTTTGGGTCGGTATCAGTATCGCTAACACTGAAGTGTAGTGCTAGGAGCGACTCATTATTTGCCGTTGGGAAAACTTGGAATTTGGGTTTTTGGGTCGTCATCAGCACCGCTAATACTGAAGCGTAATGCCAGGAGCAACTCGTTATTTGTCATTGCCCGTTGGGGAATGACGGCTTAGGAGACAGGTTTAGATCCCCATCACCTAAGGCTTTTCAATTTTATGAGCTGTAAGGGTCTCATAAAAGTATTTTCTCCCTATGAGTCGAGAGAATCTCATAGGTGCATTTTCTCCTTAAGAGTCGTGATGACCGATCAGTCGAAAATATTGCATTTTTAATACATCAATTTTCCTACTCTTTGCAATCATCTAAAGGTGTTTGGTATAAATATAGCACATATTAGCAATTTGTCTGCAAAATACCAAATAACATGTGTTATACATTATAACCAGCATTATGAGGGAAATTGGGTGTTTCTTATTGCATACATGATCTTTTGTGAATTAACACTTGTCTCGAGATTGTGTGCAGGAAATTCTCCAGGTAAAAGAGCCGGAACTGCTAAAAGTGCTGATAAAATACGTCAAGTCAAAGACTTGAAATCTGGCAGTGAACAAGAAAGTATAAAAATATTCCAGATATCAGAAAAGTGCCATTAAGACAACTAAAATCAGCACAGAAATTTCCATGCAGAGATCATACCAAACGGCCGCGGATCCGCGGCCGAGTCAGTCGATCCGCCGCAGATCCACGGCCGATCCGACTCGTCGGCGGTTGGATCCTTTCCCGAGGCTTATCTTTTTACGGCCAAGCTTATTTAAAGTCCCTATAAATCTCCAGAAGTTTCTTTCCAACAGCAAGTCTTCTCATGCAAGCTAGTTAACTACCTTAATCTAGAAGCTTCCTACAACTACCTAGCTTTCTATACAAGCTTCATAACTACCAAGCTTACAAGGGAAGCTAAACCTAGCTTCTAGGGGAAGCTAAAGGAAAAGCTATAAAAAGAGACCCAAGGCTTTATTACAAAGGTTGTTGAATTGTTGATGGTTGATCATTAGTTGTAGTAAGATCCAAATCAAAATCCACACAAATTGAGCGACACAATTTGATCCAAATCAAGATTCATCGAGTACCAAATTGAGCAAGAATCCAACGAGCCTTTTGAAGCAACGCCGATCTTCATCCGAGCAAGAGATCCACGATGATCCGCGACTCAAGAAGACGATGCGAAACTAATTCGACGATTTAATTCCTCCTCAAATCTTGTAGTCTTTGAGTGTATTGTAACGAAACGTCGATTAAATAAAAGGTGAAAATTCTTGATCTTGCTTGTCTTTATATTTGAGCATTATGATTAGTTATCAATTCTTGATTGTTTTCTTTTTCATGATATTTGAGTGAAAACTCCGCTTGTGGAGGAATCAAGAAAATAGATAGATGATGATTAAATTCTTGAATGATTCTTAAGTCTTATGAGCTTTGTAAACTCTAGAAAATTAAATCAGCGACGACCTAGTTTTGAGCAAGATGCTTTCTTGAATGATTCTTAACGATTCTTAACGATTTTTTGTGATTTGTTGCAAGGAGATCTGGAATCTGTGGAGTGAGAGGAAAAATTTTCAGAGCATCTCAGAGAGTTCAGTGAGTGAACAGGAGCATCTGTACCAATTTTTTGTGCAGGGATCACATTAAGCTGCGGCAGATCTGCGGTATTTGTAGGCTTATTACGGCGGTTTCGCGGTGAGTTGAGGGTTTCACTGCATCAAACTTCTCTGGTATATTCTGTACTTTCTTATCTCCTCCCTGCTCTGTCTATTAACCAATTTTTGCAGGATTCTTTGCAAAAATTCGCAGTGCCGCAAAAAGAAAAAAATTGTGAGTGTTTGATCTTGGTTGTTTGCATTTTTTAATACGGAAATTAAGGGGCAAAGACCAAATTTAGATTAGGTGGGGAGTTCATTACCCTTCCTAAGTCCCAAAAAATCACAAACTTGCATCCGCATCACCCTCATTAACTAAAAAATATCTAAACATGACTCTAAGGACCGTCGCGCTCAATTAGGACAGAAGGAGGTCGTGGGTAATCTATTGTTATCCGTGTTTCTTTTGTGGTGTCTAAGGCAAGTGTGTTTAAGGCAAGCGGTTACTTAATTAGGCCCACTACTTACGTAGTGGAGAACCTCCCACTTACCTAGCACTTACCTGGCCACAGGAGGGGTAAAGAGACAGTAGAGAATTTATCTTGCGCCTTGTCTTCTGGAAGTTTAGGAGCGGTCTAGAGACTTGACCTAGGTGACCACTAGAATTAGGGTTGCTTGTGCATTGTTTGTGTAAAATTTTCAAAAATCCGTATCTTTTTCAAAACCAAACACCAAACTCATCTTTTCCTTAATTATCATAATGCTGCCACCTGTGCTAAACCATTTAGTGCATGCTCGGCTGGACACGGGATTCTAGTGCCCGTCTTGTCCGCATTCCTCCTATCGACTCCGAAATCGGTATTTCTACATCTACTTTTTCTTCACCCACCACCACACCCACTTCGATGGATAATGCTCCATCGAACTTCTTTAACACTACTCTGCCACCGTCTGCAGGTGCGCAGAATCCACCCCACATCTCTCTCCAAGAGAGATGTTACCCTATGCGAGGTCCTCTTTCGACCTGTCTCACCATTCCACCAGCCAATGGGGACAATTTTGAAATCAAACCACAATACATCAATCTTCTACCAAAATATGACGGTCTCGAGTCTGAAAACGCATATGTCTTTATTACCAAATTTGAAAATGTATGCGCTATGATGGGTACTTCACAGCTTTCTGTAGATGCTATGCGTCTACATCTTCTCCCATTCACTTTGTGCGATATAGCCGAGAAGTGGCTTTATAACATAGCCGCACATTCTATTTCAAACTGGGATGAATTCGTCGCAGTTTTCCTTAAGAAATTCTACCCCAATCATAAAACAACTCGAGTCCATAGCGAAATAAATCAATTTACCCAGCTTCCAAATGAACCATTTTCGAAGTGTTTTGAACGCTTCAAGGATCTGCTAGTTCAATGTCCACATCACGGAATCCCTAGATGGGATCTTTGCAGAATCATATATGAGGGCATTAATCCTACCACAAAACAGACCCTTGAATCCATGTGTCAAGACACCTTCATGACTAAAGATGATGGTGAAGCCTGGAGATTTTTAGAAGATTTCGCTGAAAAATCTTTATAGTGGGAGAGTATAAACCAGTCATCGTCTAGGGGTGGTATTCACCAAATTGATGTTTCCATAGGAGTTAGAGCTGAAATGGCAGCAATGCAAAAGAAACTCGAAACTATGGAACATAAATTTTTAGCAGCCTCCCTAAATCAGATGTCACTCTCCAAAACTGTCTATGGATGCTGTTCTAATCCATCTCATCTTACGGAAGAATGTCCATTGAATTCTCCGTTTCAAGGTTAAGAGTATAGCAATGCTGCTTTCCAACAAAGACTTAGAAACGATCCGTATTCTTCCACTTATAATCTGGGTTGGAGGAATCACCCTAACTTTGCTTGGAACCAACAACAAAATCAAAACATGGTTCCAAACCAAAATAATTTTCAAATGGCTCCTCCACCACAACAGCAACTATTACAACTCACTCAGCACCCCTACCAATCACAAAACTTTCAAAATCCGGTCAACACACCTGCACCATATAATCATTTGCAGTTGACCGGTCCTGATAATTCCTCTTCACTCGAACGGACTTTTGAAATGTTCATGAAACAAATGTCGGCTGAATTTAAGTCTTCCCTCGATAAATTCCAGAAAAACTCTGACCTCAATAGTGAGAGTATTAAATTGATGGAAGCTCAAATTGCCCAATTAAAAGCCGAAATGAGTGCTAGAGAAAAAGGGAAACTTCCGTCTCAACCCCTACCAAATCCTGGGCATTACAATGTGAATGCCATTACAACGTTGAGATCCGGAAGAGTGCTAAATAATCACGTTGGGGAAGAGGTTAATGATAATGAAAAATCTATCAATAATACCCTGGCTGACACTTTTCCTTCCACATCTACTTCTATTTCTAATCCTACTTTATCTACCCCACCACCCTCTTGCGAGCCTATTCTTCATTTTCCTCAAGGCTCGACACCTCAGCATATCTCTTCTAGTCCACCAAAGACGATCCCCACTCTTATTTTGGGATCACTTCCACACACGCCACCTTCTCCAATATTGGACCCAGCTCTTATTGCTAAAGCTCCTTATCCGAATCGGTTAAGGGAAAATAAATTGAGTCCACATATAGAGAAGATTATGGAAATGTTTAAACAGGTTAACATCAATATCCCTCTCCTATATGCTATACAACAAGTTCCCGCTTATGCGAAAATTCTCAAAGACTTTTGCACTAGGAAGAGAAAGACTCAAGTGCCCAAAAAGGTTTTCATGACTAATAATATTAGCACTGCTTTTATCCCACAGTTACCAAAGAAACGTAAGGACCCATGATGTCCTATAATCTCGATTTCTATTGGGGGTAAAAACATTAACCGTGCTTTACTCGACCTTGGCGCAAGTGTTAACCTGCTTCCATATTCTGTCTACGAGCAGTTAAGGATTGGAGAGTTGAAACCAGCTCATTGCACTCTCCAAATGGCAGACCGTTCAATCACCAAATTTAGGGGTGAACTAGAGGATGTGTTGATAAAAGTCGGGGAATTCATATTCCTGTGGACTTTATTGTTCTCGATACACAACCTGTAGCAAACCCGCAGAACCAAATTCCGGTGATTTTGGGTCGACCATTCCTTGCCACTTCCAATACTGTCATTAACTGTCGAAACACTTCAATGAACCTATCTTTTGGAAAAATGACAATTGAACTGAACATTTACAAAATTGGAAGTCAGCCGTCTGAACCCTCTGCTTACATACTTGATGTTTATTCTGTCCACGAGATTGTTCCCGAAAGTTGCGAAATTGATGAACTTTGCTTTGAAGATCTCGATGACACTAGCACATCAATGTTTGATCTGGCACATCTTAGTGAAGACACTCTTTCCATTCTTGAGTCTGCCACTCTTGACTCATCACCTTCCGAGTCTGTATCTTTTGCAGGCTACGAGCTTCTTTGTGACTCCGAATATTATTCGATGATCCCACCTTCTATAATTTCTCCGCCAGCATTAGATCTTAAACTTTTATCTTCTCATCTTAAATATCCATATTTAGGTGAGAATGAGTCTTTACCCGTGATCATATCCGCTTCTCTAGCCTCAGAGCAAGAGAATGCGCTTTTGACGGTATTGAGATCTAATAGGCAGGCGTTTGGTTGGACTATGGCCGAAATCAAAGGGATTAGTCCCTTGATTGTAGAACATCATATACATCTGATGGATGAAGCCAAGCCAACCCGAGAACCACAGAGACGGTTGAACCCCGTCATGAAGGATGCGGTAAAGAAAGAGATCGTCAAATGTCTTGACAATGGTATCATTTACCCAATCTCCGATAGCCAACGGGTAAGTCCAATTCATGTCGTCCCTAAGAAATCTGGCATTACGGTCATAACAAATGAGGCAAATGAGTTAATCCAAACACGCACTCAAACAGGATGGCGTGTATGTATTGATTATAGAAAACTCAATGCCGCAACGACGAAAGACCACTTTCCTCTACCTTTCATTGACCAGATGTTAGAACGCTTAGCTGGACATGAATATTATTGCTTCATGGACGGATACTCTGGCTATAACCAGGTCCCTATTGCCAAAAAGGATCAAGACAAAACCACATTTACTTGTCCTTTTGGTACTTTTGCTTATAGACGCATGCCCTTTGGGTTATGCAATGCTCCCGCTATATTTCAGCGGTGCATGATGGGGATATTCTCAGACATGGTCGAGAATTTTTTGGAGATTTTCATGGACGATTTCTCGATATTCGGAGATTCTTTTGCTGACTGCCTATCTCATCTTGACGCAGTTCTTACTCGTTGTAAAGAGAAGAACTTAACTTTGAATTGGGAAAAATGCCATTTCATGGTCCAAGAGCGAATTGTGCTTGGACATGTTATTTCACGGAAAGGCATTGAGGTTGACAAAGCTAAAATAGATGTCATTCAAAACATTCCTAATCCCAAATGCGTCAAGAATATACAATCTTTTCTTGGCCATGCAGGTTTTTATCAGAGATTCATTAAGGATTTTAGCAAAATTGCTAGACCCTTAACACTTCTCTTGGCCAAGAACACAACCTTTCAGTTTGATTCGGATTGTGAGGCAGCATTTCACTCACTCAAACACTCTCTCACTACAGCCCCCGTTCTATCTTCTCCAGATTGGAACCACCCTTTTGAGCTCATGTGTGATGCATCAGATTTTGCAGTTGGTGCAGTTTTAGGACAGCACATTGAAAAGATTCCACACGTGATCTATTATGCAAGTAAGACCCTGAACGATGCTCAAATTAATTATACAACTACTGAAAAGGAACTTTTGGCAGTTGTATTTGCATTAGAAAAATTCAGGTCTTACTTGATTGGCTCACCTATTGTTGTGTACACGGACCACTCCGCCTTGAAACATCTTTTGGCGAAGAAGGATGCTAAAGGTAGGCTAATACGTTGGATCCTTTTATTACAAGAATTTGATCTTGTTATTAAAGATACGAAAGGATGTGAAAACGTTGTAGCCGACCATCTGTCACACATCTCATCTTCACCTGTGACCCTACCGATCAATGATTCTTTTTCAGACGAACAACTCTTGAATGTATCCACGAACCTTGGTTCAAGGATATTGTGAATTATCTTGCTACAGGACTTATTCCCTACGAATGGTCAAAACAGGACAAACATCGATTTCTATCCCAAGTAAAACATTTTACTGGGATGAACCCTATCTGTTTAAGTATTGTCCTGACCAGATCATTCGCAGCTGTGTCCCTAATGCCGAATTCAAGAGTGTTCTATTTTTTTGTCATGATCAGGCATGTGATTTCGGTCCTCGAAAGACGGCAGAGAAGGTTTTGCAATGCGGTTTCTATTGGCCAACTTTATTCAAAGATGCATTTGATCATTACAAAACCTATGCACAGTATCAACACATGGGTAGGATTTCCCGGAGAAATGAAATGCCACTTCAACCCATCTTGGTGGTTGAAATTTTTGATGTTTGGGGTATTGAATTTATGGGTCCTTTTCCCAACTCCTTTGGGAATCTGTACATATTGCTTGCAGTTGATTACGTCTCGAAGTGGGTTGAAGCTATTCCTTGTCGCACTAATGACAAAAAGGTTGTCATTAAGTTCTTAAAAGAAAATATCTTTTCGCAATTTGGACACCCACGCGCTATCATTAGCGATAACGGGACGCATTTCTGCAATCGGTCTTTCGAGACTTTGATGCAGAAATATGCAATCAATCACAAACTTTCCACACCCTACCATCCCCAAACGAGCGGGCAAGCTGAGATTTTAAACAGACAAATCAAATAAATTCTGGAGAAAACTGTTTCTAAAAATCGAAAAGATTGGTCTACCAAATTGACGAATGCTCTTTGGACATTCCGTACTGCATATAAAACCGATCTAGGGATGTCTCCTTACAGACTAGTGTTTGGAAAGGCTTGTCACCTTCCGGTCGAGATTGAGCACAAAGCAATGTGGGCCATTAGAGAACTTAACTTTGACTTAAATCTAGCCTGCAACTTTCGGAAGCTGCAATTAAACGAGCTAAGCGAACTCCACGATGAAGCTTATAATAATATTGTAATTGTAAAGAACCGGACTAAGGTCTTTTACGATAAAATATTTTGAGAAAAACTTTTACACTTGGTCAACAAGTCCTTCTTTATGATTCACGACTCTATTTTCATGCGGGTAAGCTACGATCTCGGTGGAAAAGACCTTTTGTTGTGCGGTATGTATACCCGCACGGGGCAGTTGAGGTTGAAAATGTTGAAAACAGTACAATTTTCAAAGTAAATGGACATAGATTAAAACTGTATTTTTCCACTGACCCCACGGAGGAGCTCCTGTTTTTACAGGAGCTGCTTTATGTTGATTAAAATTCTTCCGTCTCACCTCCATGTCTTGTAAAATATTGTATCATCTTTAGAATGGAGGTGAGTGAAAAGAATAAGTTTGGGGGAGAATTTTCACGATCATATTTATTGCCCCCATTAATAAATTTCCTCCAAAGCTTACAGGTTTTTGTGATCCAGCAGATGGCAACAGTGAGGACACTGTTGAAAACAAGTTTGGGGGAGGTTTGTGCTTATTTATGTATCACTTTGCATAAGCACAAAGCATATAAAACATATAAAAATATATTTAAAAAGTTCAAAAGATAAAAATATTTAATATTTAATTAGATAATAAAAGATTAGATAGTGAAAACTTACATCCAAAAGATTGGAAAAATTTAAGAAAACCAAGAAAATTAGAAGTTTTCTTAAACGAACTAGTAATAAGTAGTTATGAGCCGTTGTCCCAAGGGTTAGTAAGATGAAAGAAGTCACTAATCTGAGGATAAAAATAAGTCTGAAAAATAGTTCATATTCTGGAAGCCAAACATTTGAACGTTGATACCCTACTATACGCACTTACACACATCTTGAAACTAGGGATAGTAGATGATACCTTGAAACGCTCTTGTCTAAAAGCCAAAGTATGAAGGAAATAAAAAAAATGAAAAAGATAAAATGGTGTTAAGAAAAAAATGAACATTGGTTTTGTTATCACCAAGACAGCAATAAAAAAATATAGCGAGGGCGCTTCATCACCTAGTGCCTTAGACTAACTGGTTTGGGAGTCACTGCTAAGCCTTAGGTGTTGCAAAACGAGAAAAATATTAAATACACCTACTCTGCAAGCACATGAGTAATCGGTCGGTTAGTACCTCAAGAAGTATTAACGGTCGCATGAAAAATGTGTGAGCAAATCCATCTAAATATTCACTGACTAAAAAGTACTGAGGTAGATGGACAAGAGTATGATAGCTTGAATTGAATTCTCCGAGTGTAGGGATGTCTTTTACACACACGTAGGGGTATATGATCGATATTTGGAAGAAAGGTAGGAATGAAGAATAAAGACGATGTTTTATTGAGGGATGATGTGATTTCTAACATCTTTTCATGACTATTAAGATAGGGCTCATGACAACCGAAGCTAGTGTAATTGGAGACTTTAATTTTCAAAGTCTTTCTTTTATAATTCTTATCTTTACATGTAATTTTCACGGTCTTCCTTTTATTATTGGATTTTGTGGGTGCAATCCGCTGAAAACCCTCAGGAGACAACACTCCTCCTACTAGGGACACCTAGAGGTTTAAAGGCTTGTTGCACGTGCTCAGTGTAATCGTGTTGCCTACGAAAGTATGTTAGTTAGTTTTTCTTTTTCTTTATTTTCTCCTTCTCTTTCTAATAAAACAAGTTTGCTCGAGACGACCAAAATTAAGTTTAGGGGAATTTGATCAGTTGAAAATATTGCATTTTTAACACATCAATTTCCCTACTCTTTACAATCATCTAAAGGTGTTTGGTATAAATATAGCACATATTAGCAATTTGTCTGCAAAATACCAAATAACATATGTTATACATTATAACCAATATTATGAGGGAAATTGTGTGTTTCTTATTGCATACATGATCTTTTGTAAATCAACACTTGTCTCGAGATTGTGTACAGGAAATTCTCCAGGTAAAAGAGCCGGAACTGTTAAAAGTGCTGATAAAATACGTCAAGTCAAAGACTTGAAATCTGGCAGTGAACAAGAAAGTATAAAAATATTCCAGATATCAGAAAAGTGCCATTAAGCCAACTAAAATCAGCACAGAATTTCTATGCAGAGATCATACCAAACGGCCGCGGATCCGCGGCCGAGTCAGGCGATCCGCCGCGGATCCGCGGCCGATCTGACTCGTCGGCGGTTGGATCCCTTCCCGAGGCTTATCTTTTTACGGCCAAGCTTATTTAAAGTCCCTATAAATCTCCATAAGCTTCTCTCCAACAGCAAGTCTTCTCATGCAAGCTAGCTAACTATCTTAATCTAGAAGCTTTCTACAACTACCTAGCTTTCTATGCAAGCTTCATAACTACCAAGCTTACAAGGGAAGCTAAACCTAGCTTCTAAGGGAAGCTAAAGGAAAAGCTATAAAAAGAGACCCAAGGCTTTATTACAAAGGTTGTTGAATTGTTGATGGTTGATCATTAGTTGTAGTAAGCTCCAAATCAAAATCCACACAAAATTGAGTGACACAATTTGATCCAAATCAAGATTCATCGAGTACCAAATTGAGCAAGAATCCAACGAGCCTTTTGAAGCAATGCCGATCTTCATCCGATCAAGAGATCCACGATGATCCGCGACTCAAGAAGACGATGCGAAGCTAGTTCGACGATTTAGTTCCTCCTCAAATCTTGTAGTCTTTGAGTGTATTGTAACGAAACGTCGATTAAATAAAAGGTGAAAATTCTTGATCTTGCTTATCTTTACATTTAAGCATTATGATGAGTTATCAATTCTTGATTGTTTTGTTTTTCATGATGTTTGAGTGAAAACTCCGCTTGTGGAGGAATCGAGAAAATAGATAGATGATGATGATTAAATTCTTGAACGATTCTTAAATCTTATGAGTTTTGTAAACTCTAGAAAATTAAATCAACGATGACCTAGTTTTGAGCGAGATGCTTTCTTGAATGTTTTCGCTCTAAATTAGAGATCAACGATCGATGATTGAATTTCCTAGAGGCTAGAATTTGAATGATAATCAACGAAAGGACAAGGGATGATGATGGAGAAACCCTAGTTTCTTCAATAGATCCCTAATTCTCGTTGATTGTCATCGATCTAGCAACAAATCTTCAATAGATAAGAATTTATAATAATTATTCTTCATCATCACTATCAATTGGATCGATTCCTACAAGCCTCTTTACAAATCTTGATAATTCATTCGATTTGGACATCTTCTTGATCTTTAGTATTTCTTGATTTTAGATCTAGTTCTTGATGATTCTTGAAACTAAATTTCACAATTATTGAATCATTTTCTTTTTCCTTTTAATTTTCAACTCAACTAAAACAAGATCGATCAAATCACGCTTTCTCAGTGGATGATCCGTTCTCATTGACGAAACTACAATAGACACCGTCAATTGATTGCGGTATAAATTTCTTTGGTTGTGAAAAATTTCTAAACACGACAAGGAATCGATCAATCAATGATCCCCAAGTGTGTTTTTCCCTTGTGAGTCGTAAGGATCCCACAAAGGTATTTTCTTACGAGTGGAGAGGATCTCGTAAGATCTGTTCTCCTCATGTATCTTGAAGACACATGAGTGGGTCTTCCCAAATGGAATATAATTCCGATGGGGGAGACCGGCCGCGGGGCTGGTGATTGACGTGGGGACATGAGTGTGATTTAGCTTGTTTATGCCCGTGGATTGTATACGGTAGTCCAGTTGAGGGCTAGTCGTAGGGCTGGGATCATTTGGGGGATTTGGATTTTGGTTGGCGTCTGCATCACTACACCGGAATATGGTACCAGGAGTGACTCATCATTCACCGTTTGGGAATCTTGGGGTTTGAGTTTTGGTTGGCGTCTGCATCGCTGAACTGGAATGTGGTACCAGGAGCGACTCATCATTCGCCGTTTGGGAATTTGGAGTTTGAGTTTTGGGTTGGCATCAGCACCACTAACACTGAAGCGTAATGCCAGGAGCGGCTCATCATTTGCCGTGTCAGTTAGGGAATGAAGGCTTAGGAGACAAGTTTAGATCATATCACTTAAGGCTTTTCAATTTTATGAGTCGTAAGGGTCTCATAAAAGCATTTTCTCCCTACGAGTCGAGAGGATCTCGCAAGTGTATTTCTTCCTAGGAATCGCGGGGATTCCTAAGTGTGTTGCTCTTTTGTGAGTCGAAAGGATCTCATGCGAGGATTTTCTCCTCACAAGGTCGAGAGGACTTTGGGAGTGTATTTCATCTCTTTCCACGAGTTTGCGTCCTTTCGGGTTTTCACAAACTCGCCGGCAGTCCTGCTGTTTTTTCTCTCGGAGACCTTTCGGGTTTTCATTCATGCCTGTTTTGCTTGTAGACATACCCTTTTTTTGCTTCATCGCTGGTAGGACTTTAGATGTAGTCTCGCCGGTAGGACCTGGGAGACATAGGTCATTTGCGTCCGTGGATTGTATACGGTTTTACAGGATGTATGATCCAGAACGTAGGGCAAGTGTACTCAATTTGTCTGCGACTTGAAGCATTCACGCATAGTATTTCTTGAGATATCGGCCATTGATAGGTGGCATGGGCTTTTCTTCCTCGGCATTTATCAGCTGGTAGGATCCTTCATCAAACACTTTCTCGATGACGTATGGTCCTTTTCAGTTTGGCTCGAATTTTTTCTTGGCATGTCGATTGGGGATGATCGGTCTTTTAAGGACCAATACCAATTCGCCTTTCTTAAAAGCACGGAGACGAGTCATCTTGTCATAGGCCCGTGACATTTGGGCTCGGTACAACTCCAGATTTTACTGTACCGCGAGCTTCTTTTCTTCGAGGATGTCGATCTCTTCGAGCCAAAGGAGGACATTTTCTTCTTCCGTTAACTCGTGCTGGACAGCCATTCTTAGGCTTGGAACTTTGACTTTGAGTGGGAGGATTGTTTCCACTCCGAAGAGTAGTGAGTATAGAGTGGACTGAGTTGGAGTGTAGTTCGTGGTATGATATGCCCACAACGCCTCGTGGAGCTTGAGATTCCAGTCTCTCTTGTTGGCTAAAATATTTTTCCTCAGGAGCTTGCATATAGTTTTATTGAAGGCTTCGGCTAGCCCATTGGCTCTTGGATTATAGATGGAGGAATATCTCCAGTCTATCCTGTGCTGAGTAGCAAACCTTGAGGCTTTGAAGCTCTTGAAAGAAGGCCCGTTGTCTGATATTTTTCTCGGTGTACTGAAGCGGTATAGAATATTATGCCGGAAGAACGTCAGAATATCTTCTGTCTTGACTTCTTTTAATGGGATAGCTTCAGCCCACATGGAGATGTAGTCAGTTGCGACCAATATGAACTGGTGGCCTTTAGATGGCGGAGGATCAATTGGACCAACTATGTCAGTGCCCCAAACATCGAAGGGCCATGATGTCATTGTAAGATGCAGCGGATTGGGATGCTTATGAATGAAGTCACCGTGAATTTGGCAAAGATAACACTTTTTTGCATGCTCTTCGCAATCCCTTATCATGGTAGGCCAGTAATATCCAAGCCGTTTGATTTGAAGCCGCATTTTGGAGCCGGATTGATGAGCTCCGCAGACGCCCGAGTGAACTTCTTTCATGACTTTTTGGGCTTCGGCCGATGACAAACATCTGAGGCAGAGTTGGTCATATGATCTATGGTATAGCATATTATTTACAAACACGTATCGAAGAGCTCTCTTCTTCAGCTAAATCCTCACAGATTTTTCTTCGGGCAGCTTGTCGTATCGGAGGTACTCTATGAAGGGTTCTCTCCAATCGAGCTCGTCTTGAATGATCAGAGCTTCTTCGGCAAGATTGTTCTCTTGTTCTACGCTTCCTTCTTCACGCAAAGAGACCGGAGGTAGAATTTGTTGGCTTCTGACTGTTACCAGAATTTCATCCATATCGGGATCAGCCAGCTCCTTGGCTAAGTGAGTGAGTATGTCACCTTTTCTATTCAATGTCCTAGAAACTCTCATCAGTTCAATGTGGGTGGACTGTTTCATAAGCTCCACTACCCGGCTTCTATACCGAGCTAACTCGGGTTTATATATCTTATAGTCCCCGCTTACTTGGTTGACGACAAACTGGGAATCACCGTAGACTCATAGCCGAAGAATTTCCATTTCTATGGCGAGCTCCAGACCAGCTATCAGAGCCTCGTACCCAGCCTCGTTGTTTGTGCGAGGCTTGGTGAGAGCAAAAGAATGTCGTAGGGTTCCCATCGATGGCGTGATGAACACCAATCCTATTCCTGCTTTTATCTGTGGGGCGCTTGATTTGCTGGAGGTCCTAATTGATGAGGCTCTGTCGAAGTAGAGCTCCCAACATGCCTCGTCATCCTCGAGGTGCAGCACTTGTTCGTCGGGTAACTCGCAATTAAGCGGTGACCCTTCTGGTATGGGATGAGCAGCAAGGAAGTCGGTGAGGGCTTGCTCTTTTACTGTTTTCTGAGGAGTATAGATTATGTCAAATTCAAGCAGCATGACAGCCCATCTTGCCATTCTATTGGCTAGGCTTGTTTTGGTCATTAAGTGTTTGAGCGGGTCGACCTTGGAGATCAGCATAACTCGATGGGTGAGAAGATAGTGTCTTAGCTTTTTCATGACAGACATCAGGGCCAGGCATTGCTTTTCGATCGGGGAATAGTTATGTTCTGCCCCGACTAACGTTCGACAGAGGTAGTAGAGAGCATCCTCTTTTCCCTCTTCATTGTTCTGGGTGAGCAGTGCACCGAGTGACTCATCTAGCGCGGCAGTATAGAGAATCAACAGTTTATTTGGAATGGGAGCAACAAGCACTGGAGGGTGCGGCAGGTACTGTTTGATATTTTTGAACGCTTCTTGACATTCGGCATCCCAGACGAAAGGAGCTCTTTTCTTCATGAGCTTTGAGAAGGGTCTGCATCTTCCCGATAGGTTCGAGATGAACCTTCGTATGCAAGCAAGCTTGCCTTGAAAGGATCTTAGCTGCGTTAGATTCTTCGGAGGAGGCATCTCCATGATGGCCTTTATCTTCGATGGGTCAACTTCGATCCCCCGATGTCGGACTATGAAGCCCAAGAATTTTCCCGATGACACGCGAAAAGCGCACTTTAGAGGATTCATCTTCAGACCGTGTTTCCTCAGTTGGGTGAAAACGGTCCTGAGATCTCGGATGTGATTGGCCTTGGCTTTAGTTTTGATGACCAAATCATCAACATAATATTCGACGACTTTATGGATTAAGTCATTAAAGATTTTGGTCATTGCTCTTTAATATGTTGTGCCCGCATTCTTCAGTCCAGATAGCATCACTTTGTAGCAGTATATCCCGATCGAGGATCGAAATGCTGTGTGTTTCTCATCCTCGGACGATATCTTTATCTAATTATATCCAGACGAGCCATCCATGAAGGTGAACAGCTTGTAATTTGAGCTATCGTCGACCATTATTCGGTAGCGGGAAATCATTTAGGGCATGCCTTGTTAAGGTTCCTGAGATTGACGCAGACTCGGATCTACCCATTCTTCTTTTTCACTAGGACGATGCATGCGATCAAGTCCGCATATTTCTCTTCTCTAATGAAACCGGCATCGATGAGTTTATTGGTTTCCTCGATAACCTTTTCTTCCAGTTCTCTTCTCATTCTTCGAGGAGCTTGTTTGACTGGCTTGGAATCAGGAGATGTAGCCAGCTTATGCATGGCCACTTCATGGGAGAGGCCGGGCATTTCTTTATACGTCCATGCGAAGCAGTCGGAGAACTCATGCAGCAGGGCGATTATCTACTCTTTCATTTCCTCTGACAATAGTGAGCTGATGTAGGTCGGCCTTGGATTATCGGGCGTTCCCAAATCAATCTCAGTTAGCTCGTCATAGGTTGCTTGTCCGCCATCTTCGAGTTCTTGAGGGGCTTCTTCTGGCTCGGCTAGCTCGTCGTCGTCATTTGACCTTTCGCTGGCTTTACCAACATAGATCATGTAGCATGCTTTGGTATCATATTGAATGAAACCTATGCCTCGTCTATCTGGGATTCGTCCATCGATGAGTGCTCGGACTTGAGTCGGATGCCATAGCCCCTCATAAAACTTTGCTACGGAGTCTGTTTGATATAATCGACATCCGCACTTTTTAAAATATTCTCGCATCTCGGACGTATAATATCTGGGGTTTAGGACGGCTCTTATGCCTCTTTCATAAGGAAGGCATATGAAAGACAAATCGTCTGAGTGCACGACAGGATTTGACCCATAAAACAGGATGCCCTTCTGTCCACTTTTCCTTACGGGAACACAAAAAGTTTGCAGTTGGTTCACGGTAGAGACCGACAAAGCATCTAACTCCTTACATATCTGTTTCGTCACCCTTGTGATAGCTAGAGATCCTTCTGTAATTTCGAAGGTTTCGCTTTTTCCATGAAGGCCCAATCCGCAAGGCTGTTGCGAGGCGGGTCCTCTTCCTCCGACTCTTTCGTATCGCTGCCAAAATGAGGGCGAATTTTGCTGCCGAATGGGCCTTCAGTACCAGACTCGTTCGTATCGCTACCGAAATGAGGGCATGTTTTATGGAAGGACGGACTTCCAGCATCGGACTCATCAGTGTTACTGCCGAAACGCGGGCGCACTTGGGGATATTTGCTTTTGAAAGTGACAGCCGGCTCAGATTTGCTTTTGAGTTTCGGGTCGGCTCCGTCCCCGGTCAGTTGTGGCTTAGCATTTTTAGGGTTCACAAAGTACCGAGAATCTTCATATCGGACTTCATGCACACCGAATGGCTGGATGTATCCGTCAAAACGTCTTTCTTCGCCATTTTTAGTATACTTCCTGCATTGATGGAGAGTTGACGAAACAATGCCGTAATCGTAGAGCCACGGTCGCCCCAGGAGGAACTTATAGGACGTGTCGGCGTCGATCACGTATATCTTGGCTTCGGTTTGTAGGTTCCCGAACCAGATTAGCAAAGTTATGGATCCCAGAACTTGTTGGCAATTTTGATTGAAGTCTTGAATAACAATCCTTTCCCTTGACAGGTGTCTGACGTCCATTGACAAACTCTTTAGAGTCCGCAAGTTCATGATGTTCACTGAGGATCCCGGATCAATTAATATGCGATTAATCCGATCTCCGTCTCTGTACCCGGTCACGTAAAGCGGCCGGTTATGCTCAGCTGTTTCCTCTTCGTCCTTGAACGTGACTGCGGCGGTATGCAGAGTGTACTGGGCTTCTTTCATATTAATTTCTGCAAAGCGAGCCTGGTACCGCTCGGGGTTTTGTAGAGCGTGAATGAAAACATCTTTAAGTTCTTTAGATAGGACTAAGGCATCGTAGATGCTCAGGATAGACGGAAGCTTACAGAGATGGGCCAAGACATTATAATCCACTGAAGAAGGACTCGAGTTTTCATGAGCAAGCTCTCCTCCATCTTCTTCGTTAGCGACTTGTTTTTCCTTTCCTTTTAGAGCCCTGCCGCTTCTGAGCTGAATTTGGTTGGCCTTTGTGACAAGCTCCTCGTCCTCTTCGGGAAAACACAGCTCTTCCTCAGAGTCGTTACTAAGATAGACGACGTAGTAGGTCACTATAGGGACCTCGTCATTGGAGTCTTCTTCTAGCTCCTCTAGAATCTCAGCCGCTTCTACGGGGAAGAACTCCTTCAATTGAACCAGAATTCTTTCCTTTTGTTTATAGTCTTCAAGGAATCGATGTACTTTTGAATGGTCGACCTCCCCGCAGACTCTTTTTCGCGTCGAGCTGCACTTTTCTTCTTCTTGAGCCTTTTGGACTTTGGGCCTGATTGAGCCGAATTGACAGCTGGAACGACGGGCTCCTTCTGCCTCTCCTATTCTATTCTAGGCTCTTTCTAAAGTAGTTTTAGCATCTTCTACATCTTATTAGAAATATACGTACTCCACAGAGGCTGCGGCGAGTCGGATTCATTTCTCAAGGCAGCGGATTCAATCGTTTGTTCTCAGAAGGCTTCAGCTTCTGTATAAAGTTGGTGGTTGCAACTTGATTGTTCACCAATACTCTTGGACAGCTCGATCTCTTCGGTCATGTATTTCTTTACGACCCGGTCTTTGAAAATATAGCAATCCTCGATCGCATGGCTCACTACTCGGTAGTACGGGCAATACAGAGGATTGTCGTTCATTTTTTCTTTATGAGATCTTTTCGACTTTGGCAATTGTAGACCGTTGTTCAAGGTATCATTGAATATCTTGCGGACCTTGTCCCTTCTGAAAGACTAAACCTTGTTCTTTTTCTCCTCTGGGGAAGGCCTTTCTCCTCCCAGCACTGGCTTTCAAGACTGGTTAGTTTGAGATTCGCCTGCATTTTGCTTATTTTCATTGTCGGACGCATTGAAGGCGTTGGTCTTGTTGGAGCTCCCACTTTTACGGTTGTCGTTTTTTCTTCTCTTCTAATACTTGTCACCCTGAGAGTCCAGGGTAGACTCTTGCTTCAAGCGTTCCAACATTTATACTCTCTTGGTCGGCTCTTGAAACGTCTTGAGGCCTGCTGTACATAAGAATAGAACCATCCAATTGCTGAAGTTCCCAATGAGGAGGCTGAGGGACTGGTCCTGCTCTAGCGGCGGTTCGCACTTGACAGTGAGGTTGCGCCATCGGGTAATAAAGTCCGTGTTGTTTTCGTTGTTTCTCGGCTTGGTTCTCACAAGGACAACAATGGAGATTCTATCACTGATGCTCATTAACCTTTGCCGAAATAGAGACTCTATTTAGGAAAAAGTAGAGACGGACCCGTCTGGTGTACTCGCGTACCAGTCGAAAGTGACACTGGTGTAACAACCCTAAACTTTCTATACGAAATTTTTTCAAAAATACACAAAGGGGTACTTTTGCCTGAGCACAAGTTATAAGTTTGTTTTACTTTTTAATAGCAAGAAGGAGCTTGTAGCTCATTGGTAAGGCCTTGCACTGCTGAACCAAAGCACTAGAGTTCAAATCCTATTAGCCACATTATTTTTTAATTAGTTTTTTTAAATTTTTAGAAGCCCAAGAGCCTACACGTGCATAACTCGTAAAAACCAAAAATCACATATAAAACAAACTGGCCCAGGGGGTAGACGACTCGACATAGGACACATGGCGGCGAGAATCGGCACGACTCGGACGGATCGGGCTAGTGGCGCGGCTGACTCGGCCCACCGCCGCCGGCCGATTCACCTCCAAACCCGAGTTGGTCTTCTGTGAACTTGTGTCTCTTGGTCTTCTTATAACCCCTGTCATGTTTATTTCTCCCGCACATTTACAGAGTCAATAAAAGCACCTATTTATTCTATTTTTAAATACAATTTTTAATCCAATTTTCATACAACCTTTCATCTACCCTAACCCTAGTTTTTCCTATAAATACCATCCTTAAACACACCCCTCTCATTCATAAATTCTGTCCAAACTCTCAAGAAATTCCTCTAGAACTTTTGTGTACAATTGGAGTTAGCGAAGGGCGGAACTCCGGCGAAATTCCGACGACGACCCCTAGGAGTTCCCGACGACGAAACGACGCACCAGAATCAACTTCCACTCCCTCTTCCTCTCCTCTAAACCAAAAGCCAGTAAGTCCCTTCTCCCTCTTCACTTTGCTATTTGATTTTGATCTCAAAAACTATTTCTATAACCGCAATCAAGAACGGCGTCGCTTTGCAGCTAGCCTGTGAGTACGGGTTGGTCCACAGGGATGTTGTGAATTTCCGATTCGCGCTTACGAGTTAATTCCAAAGGGTGTTCGGATTGGTTATTAAATCTAAAAACCTAAATTATTCTATCTATGATTATCTAGATCTATTCTTTCTAGGGTTAGGTTTAGGGATGGTTTGGAAATGCAGGTAAATCTCAACGCTTTCTATACCCGAATGAAGATCTATGAGGAGTTATGATAATTATCAATAAAGGGGATTAGATCCATTCGGGAAGGTGTTCCTTCCTCTAGGTTATTGTCCTTCCTTTAGAGATCCCTACCCTAACCTCCATGGAAAACGCGCGCAACCGGGCTTTTACACTACGGTATCACCGCTACCTCGAGGGATAGGGTGCCGTAGGGCGCCGTGTGTGCGTGTATGCAGGGAGTCCTATTGAAAATATATTATGGGTAAGAAATGGGCGAGAGATCTCATCTCTCAAAATCCTTCCCCAAAGCTAACTCTAAACAATTTCCTAGGGCTAGAAATTAAATCTACCTAGGGCAAAGAATTGAAATCTAAACTAGGGCAAGGAAATAAATCTACTTACAGATGCATTTCTCCAATCATCAATGCAGGGTTGTCAGATCCGAATTTCTGAATAGAAGAGAGGCACCGATGCTCTCCATAAAGAATTTCTGAATTTATTATTAAAAGGAGGCATAAGGTTTACAATGATTTAGAGTTCTATTTATAGGAAATAGAAACCCTAGGTTACATTTTGATCCGTATGTCTACAATTACAAAAATAGCCCTATAAAGATTTAGTCAACGCCGCCACAAATTACTATAAAAATTTTAACTTCTACTTGCTCTTGATGGCCGCGAAATCGCGGTCCGAGGCCTGGTTTGGCCGCAGTTCCGCGGCCAAAAGATAGAGTTGGGCCATGAGTTTTCCTGGGCTGATTTCTGTTGGCTTGGGCTTCTTATTTCTATATATCTTTTTCCATTTGGGTTTCTACGTTGGTTCCAGATCTTCTGTGAACAATTTGTAGTGGACTTCTACCCGTTCGCTTTGAGTCGATGTCTTGAATCTTGCTTTGTGAATTGTTCCTTATGTCGGCTTGATCAAGAGTCTTCTGTTTGTTGGTCAAAGTCCACTTTTTCATCGTCTTTATATCGTTTTCACTGTTTTCTGTCCAAGAACCTGTAACCTGTAACATGTAACAGACATGCGTCAAAAGTACCTATTTATTTATAAAAAGAATAAGAATGGGGAATATAATAATGCAATATTCTGGTGTGAACAAATACCCCCAAACTTATCTTTTGCTCGTCCTCGAGCAAACTTATTTTTATTCACTAAAATCCTAACCACACTTTCGCAGGGAAACGCGATTGCACTGAGCACGTGCAACAAGCCGTTAAACCTCTAGATGTCCCTAGTAGGAGGAGTGTTGTCTCCTGAGGGTTTTCAGCGGATTACACCAACAAAATCCTATCAATTTGGCTTTTCGACTTTAATTCTCCAATTAGGTTTTTTAACAAGGAATTCTATTATCGTCAACTCGTAAATTATCCACCCACATTCTTCACACTTCCTCATCATCTAACTTAAGATTATATATGTTTTATAGACTTACCTAGCTTTTGGCATTTCTTAAGTTTTCCTTCTAGGGTTCCATCTCCACTTAGGAATTTCTATCAACCCTACTAAAGATATAAGTTCTATTCTTCATTCCTTTTTCTCATCTAAACTCCAATCACATATCCCCACGTGTGTGTAAATATCACCCCTACACTTGGAAATTCAAATCAAGCAATCATGCCCTTGTCCGTTGTCCAAAGTACTTATTAGTAGGTGAATTTTTAATTGAATTTTTGCTTACACATCCTTCATGCGACCGTTAATACTTCTTGAGGTACTAACGACCGATTACAAGATGTGTTTGCATATTAAAGCGTAATTCCTAGTCTTGCAACACCCAAGGCTTTAGCAGTGACTCCCAAACCAGTTGGTCTAAGGCACTAGGTGATGAAGCACCCTTGCTAAATATTTTTCTATTTTACAGCCTCAAGTAATTACAAAAACCAGTGTTCATTTTTTTTTCTTTATTCACACTTATATTTTTTTTCATTTTCTTCGTACTAAGGACTTTAGACAAGAGCATTTCAAGATCTCTTATACTATTCCAAGTTTCAAGGTGCGTGATTGTGCAAATTGTAGGGTATACATTTTCAGAATTTAGACTTAAGCTAGGAACTATTTTTCAAACTTATACTCTAATAAGAACATCAATACTCTTCCCTTGTTTCGACTTAGCCCAAGAAGTAAACCCAAAATTTGCCTATTTCTAAATAAACTACAAAGACATATACTTTCTACCGTTAAACTTTAAGGAAGGTTATTTTAGGGTTTTTAATTTACTAAGTCTAAAATCT
The DNA here is from genome assembly GCA_030015575.1 of Agapanthus africanus. Taxonomy (NCBI): domain Eukaryota; kingdom Viridiplantae; phylum Streptophyta; class Magnoliopsida; order Asparagales; family Amaryllidaceae; genus Agapanthus; species Agapanthus africanus. Next base: position 633,850,623 of record JASDDO010000031.1, on the reverse strand, counting down.
AGTTGTTCCTAGCTAGTTGACCTGTTTGTCAAACTCAAGTCAAATAAGCCAAAATTGAATACATTAATTTTTATATTTTTTGAAAATTTTCAATTTTTATGGGTTTTCAAATAAGTATGCAAATGCAAAATTATGTATAAATGAATGCGAAGGAAGAAGACGTACCGAGCATACCCCCAAACTTGAACTTGACAGTGTCCTCACTGTCATGCTAAACCAAGAGGGTCAAAATGCCGGTACTCCCCTGTTTATTTATTTATAATTTTTTTTATATTTTTTGAATTTTTTATATTTTATTTTTTTATAGAAAAAGAAAACAAAAATATATATACATATATACAACAAGGTTCCCCCCCAAACTTAAGCTTGGCCTTACACAAGCCAAATGTTAGCACCAACCATTCAAAAATCTTATCGTGGTAATGGCCGAGTTGGTGAAATAATGGGGTGTAGAGGAAAGAAATGAGAAACACGCGAGACCGTCTGGAAAGAAGAATGGTAGAATATGGTCTCGGTGGAGGAGAAGAATGGTGAAAAGGAGAAAGAAGGGTTGCGCGATCTTGAGGGTGTAAATCGAGTGAATAAATTAGCGCAATTTGTGATGACCAATGTGTTAAAAACGATTGCGCTAACCTATCAACTCGTCGAGAAATGGGATCAAATCCCTCAAGATTCGCAAGAAAACATGGGTACGCCGAACTTGGTATTTGAGATGAAAGCATAACGGTCACTTGCACGGTCGGAACAATAGGAAGGACGAAAGGGAGTGATTGAGGGATAGTCGTACTCTCACCTAAGTAATCTGTATCGAACTTGAAAGATTCCATCAATGGTTCGAAACAACTGTAAGCAACCGAGTCTGATGGTTCAACTAACTCATCTAAAAATGTAAAGGACTTAAACTCGGGAGGTGAGTTTTCAACATCGTCCGAAAAAGTGAAACACTCGTAAGTGTTATCGGTTATGAGAACCGTGTCAGATTCAAAAGAAAATTTTTTAAGCTCACAGTCTTCAGGCGTGGTCGGAACGATGGAAAGGAGGGAGGGTGATTTAGTTAAACGTTCAAGAGGATGAGTTGGAAAATCAGACACATCAAATAAAAATGGTTCAACTTCAATATGGTCCTCAAAACTCTCCTCAATACTATCCTTATAATTCTCCTCAAAATTCATGCCATTATCATCAAAATCTAGACGTATATGAAGTTCGGGAGAGACATCTAATGACTCGGGATGATGAATTGGACATAAAATTTCGAGCAAATCGACAGGTTCATCATCCGAAATATTCCCGGTGTCTATATCCTCAATCAAGTGAAAATCAATTTTCTTAGACACTTCATCAAAAGCATGGATATTTATCGATTTAGGTTCTAGAGTGGTGGTGTAAAGATCGAAAGGATTAGGTGCGGTTTCACTCGAAAGGGGTTCCTCACAATTTGGCAAATCAAACACTACAAAATCACACAACTCGTTTTTATTTTCAACTGGTGAATTATTTGGAACAATCGATGGAAAACCGGAGTTGTGGGCTTCAATTGGATAAGGGTAGGTTTGATTTGGAAATCCTCTCACATTCTCACTCTGTCCAACCGCCTCCTTATACATTGAAAAATTTGAAGCTAGTGGAAAACTAGCTACCGTTTCACTAGGTTGCATAAGGGCGGCAACGGACACTTCCACGTTCCTATTGTTTGTTGCTGCGATATATGTCTCCAACGACTCTTCCAAACTAGACTTGGGTGGTTAGGGGGTTTCGGTAAAAGATTCGAAATCGTGTGGATATGCAAAACTCCCTAATGGCTGTGTAGAAGCAGTGTCTAGTGAGGGTGGGAAAGTCGGGTAGGACTGGTAGGAAGTGGGTGGTAGGAAAGGGGTAGGGTCAACATATGGATAAAAAGATGAATAGTCGTGTGGATCCCTAGAACTAGATGAGTGGAGAGGGGTGAAAGATCGACTGCGAGATTGAGCAATATGCTCAGTAATGGATATCGGCTTAGGAGAGACAGTAGGACTTGAAAAAGTGGTATCAACATATGGTGGTAAAGGTTGACTTGGTTGACACAAAGTGGGTTGAAAAGTCAAACTGTTTCTCCTAGACGCCTCTATTTATTCAAAGATTTTTTTGGCAAGGAAGGATCGTCTTTAAATTGACTGAACAAATTGACGTACGACGCAAAATTAGGTTCGGGATACCAATGTTCGGCGAGAGATTTATTATGTGGGGTACCCATGTTAGAAGAAGGGAGAAAAGAAAGAATGTTTGTGGGGGTGCAAGGATTTATTTGCGGCAAAAAATTTGCAAGTTTTCTAATACTAATTTTCCTTTTTCTTTTTCTTTATTTGAAAATTGTTGCAAAAAGATTTTTAATTAAAGATATGCAACCAAAAAATATTATTTGCAATCAGTTATTATTTTAAGCATATCACAAAGAATCTTTATTTGGAAAAAATTGTTGCAAAAAGATATTCGAGAAAAGATATGCAACAAAACGGATTACTTGCAATCACTTTCTATTTTAAACGAGGCGCACAAATCCTGCAGAAGATTGTTATATAGAAGGGAATATATTTTTAAAGCTCACGGAATCCTGCAGGAATTTCTAGAAAAGATATATGGGGATTTGCAGAGGGGAGAATGAGAAATCAAACCGTACAAATTTTTTTCGATGAACAGTCAAACAGGCCGCGGTTCCGCGGTTTTAGGCGCGTCAAGGCCGCGGTTCCGCGGTTGTTCTGCGGGATCGGGTCTTGAAAAAAATTGTACGGCTCTGTGGTGGCAATCTACCTCTGTTCTGATGTGTTGTTTTCTGTTTTGCTTTCTGGAAATTTCCAGATCCGTCTCGAATGTTCCTGCAAGATTCAAACAACAAAGTACCCTTTCCAAAAAAATAACAATTGATATATTTTTATAATTTTTGGATTTTTTTAGATTTTTATGATTTTTTTAATTTAAGATTAACCCGAAATTGCAAAAAGGAAATTTCTACGCCATCCCCGGCAACGGCGCCATTTGATTTTGATCTCAAAAACTATTTCTATAACCGCAATCAAGAACGGCGTTGCTTTGCAGCTAGCCAGTGAGTACGGGTCGGTCCATAGGGATGTTGTGAATTTCCGATTCGCGCTTACGAGTTAATTCCGAAGGGTGTTCAGATTGGTTATTAAATCTAAAAACCTAAATTATTCTATCTATGATTATCTGGATCTATTCTTGCTAGGGTTAGGTTTAGGGATGGTTTGGAAATGCAGGTAAATCTCAACGCTTTCTATACCCGAATGAAGATCTATGAGGAGTTATGGTAATTATCAATAAAGGGGATTAGATCCATTCGGGAAGGTGTTCCTTCCTCTAGGTTCTTGTCCTTCCTTTAGAGATCCTTACCCTAACCTCCATGGAAAACGCGCGCAACCGGGCTTTTACACTACAGTATCACCGCTACCTCGAGAGATAGGGTGCCGTAGCTAACTCTATCTTATGGGTATGCATGGAGTCCTATTGAAAATATATTATGGGTAAGAAAGGGGTGAGAGATCTCATCTCTCAAAATCCTTCCCCAAAGCTAACTCTAAACAATTTCCTAGGGCAAGAAATTAAATCTACCTAGGGCAAAGAATTGAAATCTAAACTAGGGCAAGGAAATAAATCTACTTACAGATGCATTTCTCCAATCATCAATGCAGGGTTGTCAGATCCGAATTTCTGAATTGAAGAGAGGCACCGATGCTCTCCATAAAGAATTTCTGAATTTATTATTAAAAGGAGGCATAAGGTTTACAATGATTTAGAGTTCTATTTATAGGAAATAGAAACCCTAGGTTACATTTTGATCCGCATGTCTACAATTACAAAAATAACCCCATAAAGATTTAGTCAACGCCGCCACAAATTACTATAAAAATTTTAGCTTCTACTTGCTCTTGATGGCCGCGGAACCGCGGCCCGATGCCTGGTTTGGCCGCAGTTCCGCGGCCAAAAGATGGAGTTGGGCCATGAGTTTTCCTGGGCTGATTTCTGTTGGCTTGGGCTTCTTATTTATATATATCTTTTTCCATTTGGGCTTCTAGGTTGGTTCCAGATCTTCTGTGAACAATTTGTAGTGGACTTCTACCCGTTCGCTTTGAGTCGATGTCTTGAATCTTGCTTTGTGAATTGTTCCTTATGTCGGCTTGATCAAGAGTCTTCTGTTTGTTGGTCAAAGTCCACTTTTCATCGTCTTTACATCGTTTTCACTGTTTTCTGTCCAAGAACCTGTAACCTGTAACATGTAGCAGATATGCGTCAAAAGTACCTATTTATTTATAAAAAGAATAAGAATGGGGAATATAATAATGCAATATTCTGGTGTGAACACTATTCTAAAAACTCGTATTTCTAAAACCCGACGAAATCAGAGTTAATCCAACTTCCGATTCGGTTTTTCTTAAAAATTCCATCTTTTATTAAATATAAACACACCACACCATCACATCTTGACTATTAAATATTAACAAAATATCATGAACAAGTTCCATAGCAAAATATTTCATGTTGCAATTTATATCGTATTTTTTTAGTAAAATACCATGTAGTTCAGTTTTGACATTAAAACATCATTACCCTTGCTATACCTTTAGATAGATAACGAAGTAATGACCTACCTCTTCACAACACTCATATGCAACATAGCGATACCTTTTGGGAAATATAGATTCGGGAAAAAATCGTTTTACACAAAAGTACTTTTAACTTATAAAAAAAACCATTTTCACAAGATTATGTATTTTAAACAAGTCTTTGCAAAGCGCCACTACAACCCATTTGGGGAACCCGTTCGGGATGGTGCGGATTATCGCACATCCTCGGGCTTAGTAGTGCGAGATGCAGACCTCCGCAAGGAGCATTCGGTCTCGAAAGATATAAAAATACAAATATCTTAAGAAAATGAGATTTTTAGAAATATAATAAATTAAAATTATATATATATATATATATATGTATGTATGTATGTATGTATGTATGTATCATCAAAATATCTATTTTTGTGACAATATAAATATTCAAATTTTTCTAAATCAAAAGAATCACTTTACATGAAAATACCATGCAATTCCATACAAGTTCAATACTTTACACTTAAATACCACGTATTATGAACAATATGGTTTATTCACTAGAAATGTCACAATGATAAAATCTACATCTATAAAAACTCTAAAGACGATAATTAAATACTTGAGGTATATTTTGAAAATTATAAAAAATCATTTTTACATAAACCCCCTCAAGTTTTATAAATTACAATAAGGACCCTAGTAAATATAGGTTTAAGCGGGACCAGTCTCTTGAGCCTCAGGGAGCTGGAGATATGTGTGCTTACCTATTTAAGGTAGACAACTTAACAAACGGTGTTATCAACATGATAATCGTCTTTGAAAAAGACACAAATCCCGCCGTCCATGTGCAGCGGTTACCGATAGTATCAAAACCTAAATCGGGATTCAATTTCTTTTTAATTGTCCGACTCAGACTGAGTCTCATTATAAATAATCTGACTTGAATATGATTCAAGTACAAACTACAATTCAATATGAATCCATGAATCCATTAATCAATCTGTTCCATTTATTCAATTTGTATTGACCGAACCGAACCATGGATATACTTTCCATTTACATGATTCTCTAGTCACATCCATGATTCTCCAGTTACCTCCATTTACTGATATCATAGTTTCGGCAAGTCATCCAATTATACAATCTATATTACAAGACAATACAAGTTGCAATACAATCAAGACATCGCAGGATTTATAAAGGGGTAGACTGGTACAGAATATATTAAAGGTGGCACGAGGTGGTCACTTAAGACGTAATTACATCCATGCCGTTGTTCCGTGGTATTATCGACGGAGCCTTATATTCTATTCGCCTTTAGTCTTGGCATATAGAGACTCCTCTCGTATACTGGCCTCTTCTGTACCAAGCTACAAACAACAGCATTAACAATATAATATAACTTTAAACGTTATACTCTCTCTGTTTATTCTATTTCTCCCTCATTTTTGGGACTTACCGAGCGATTGTTCGCTGACGACATTCCTTCTCTTTCTTCTTTGGAATGTTGTCAGGTGATTCGGATCTTCAAGAGATCGAGCCCAGTGCCGAAGACTTGGACCAATTTACTGAAGATCCCGAGCTGTAGTTTCACTTGTACTTTTTCTTTTACATTCTGTATTTTTCTTTTCTGTTATGCCACTGTTTAAGCATTGCTTTTCATTCCATGTATTTACTTTTCCATGTACTGTAAAAGAATGTTAATAAATAAAGTTGCTGTTCATTTACATTTGTCTCTTGTGTACATTTACTTTGATATTGCTTAGTTACGCTTAGCGTAGTTACTTCTGAGTAAATACGTAGCGGCCTCGTCGCGTCCTCTACCCGTACACTGGGAAGCGGGGCGTGACAACCGGTCAGGCTGTTGACGAACTGATGAAGAAGGAGTGCATCGTTGCCCCTGTATTTCTGTACGACGCTTTAAAGTGGGCGAAATGCTGATTTTCGTTTCTCGTCCCGTCAAATCTTCCAAACTTAGGAATGACGTAGACGCTCGGGAAATCGATCAAATTATACTGTGTGGGATATGGTCGCCCACTACTGCCAATTTCTTTCTGAGCTTCAGTTTCGGCCACTAATGTTTTAACCATGCTGGTGACCAAATCCATTATCCGATCTTGTGTGAGTGGGATGGCGCCATCTTGGGCCAAGACATCCCTAGAAGTGGAATGTGGCCGGATTTCGCATGGCTCGCCTATACTCGGACCTAAAAGGACAGGCATTGGTTGCTTCGGGTCATTATCACCCGGCTCATGAGTGGAAACTTGTGCTAGATTGGATGGCATCCGGGCAATTTGAGCCGTGAGCTGCATCATGGCATTCGTCAAGTCGTCGATTTTGGATTAAAGCTTGGCCATCTCTTTATCTTTGCTCCTGAGCTGTTTTCGGAGCTCTTGAAGTAGCTCTTGCTCTGCGGTCCTGGCACGGAAAGTCGGCTCTTCCTCGCTGTCCGAGCTTGACTCCACATGGACTGAGGGGTCTTTCTACCTATCGGCCTCATCGAGAGGGTTTTCATCATCCAGCGAAGGAAGCTGATCTTGGGAAGCAGCGACCACATTCAAGACAGATTGGGGTTGGGATGTGGTGGCCCCATCTTTGCTTTTATTGCGGAAGTTATTGCTGGGCCGTGCGGCCGCCATATAGACTGTATGGATAACATATCTGGCCATCTTTTCGTTATTGGCAGCTGATTTCGTGGACTGTTGTCATGGCCTTTCTATTTCGGCAACGGATAATCGATTAAAGATGGCTGGCCTGACCGGATTCTTGAGTGGTGTTGGCGCTTCTTTTCTGAATTTTCCCCGCTGCTTTCGCGCGTCACAGAGCGCCTGATAGACTCTAGAAGAGACAGTGTCATGCTTTCTCTGTTGGGACTGGGACACGTCTCTTTATAGCATCGTTCGGACTGTTATCTTCTTGATTCTGGCGGTCATGGAGTTTTTCTGAACCCACTTTAGTGGTTCGAAGGAATTGCTGACTTTTACGGCCGACTCAGTCGTCGTCGCGGGGTGACCCTGCTCTTGGAACCTCACAAGTGTAACGACTCTATTTTTAATGTACAGAAATTTGTTTAAAATTAAAGTACTAAATGGAGTATTTGCAACCGTGAATATACTATAAGTATTTAATTTGTTTAAGAACAATAAGAAACATCTTGTAGCTCATTGGTAAAGTCTTGCACTGCTGTGACGTATCCCCTGTGTTCAAATCCTCCCAGCCATATATTATTTTTAATGATTTTTCTTTTAAATTTTTTGGAAGCCCAAAAGTTTACACGTGCAATACATGTAAAAATGAAAAGTCTCAGAAATCAAACATATGGAAATTATTATATAAACAGTCCTCGACATGTGGTATCAATCCAGACCCCACCCTCACCCAATCGACCAACGAAGGAGCCTCTGGGGCCGGCGCTGCCGGGCTTACCTATAGGTAATGTCCCCATCTTTTGAACTCTAACACTTGGCCTTCCCCCTACTACTCCTCTTCTGTTTGAATTTCCTGCAAATTAATAGAGGATTAAAATCACCATTAAACCAATGTTTTAATGCATTTTAATTCTCATTTTTAATTCCCTAAACCCTAATTCTATCCTATAAATACCATCCCACACCCCAGCCCTCTCCATTCTGAAATCCATTGTCAAAACTCTCAAATTTTTCCAAGTCAAAGAAGTGTACAAATGGAGTTAGCCTAAGGTCAAGTTCCAGCGACACCGCGCCTCCACGAAGCCATCAAATTGTTCCTATACCTCATCTCTCTCTTTTCATCTAGTAAGTCCTCTCTTTCCTCCTCTCTTCCCTATTCAAAAGTTCTCTTTTCAAAACTCGTCGAAAGTGGAGTTATTCCGACATCCGATTCTAAAATTATTAAAAACACAACTTTTTCTTAATAACCAAGCATCCATATTATTATATCTTGTTTAGTAATCTTAAAACAAACTTTGAAAACAAGTTTCATCTTAAAATACATTGCTATGCAACTTTTGTTACACTTTTACGGTTAAATACCACAAATTTTATATTCGGCATCTTTTATCATATTTGCTTGTATTACCTTTAGAAAAATCTCACGAGGTAATGACCTACCTCTCACAACACACATCTTGATATAGCACGATTGCTTGAAAATAATATTTTGGGACAAATACTAATTTACATTTAAATACCATGAACTATTAAAAACCGTATTCTTTAAATTGTTTTAATTAAATTTCTTACAATTAAGTCTCTACAACCCACTTTTGGGGAACTCGATCGGGATGGTGCGGGTTATCGCACATCCTCGAGACTAATAGAGCGAGATGCAGACCTCCTCACGGAGCATCCGATCTCGAAGGAATTTTTAATATAATTTTTAAGAAAACGTGATTTTCTATTTAATAAATAAATTCTATTTTTAATAATTATATATATATATATATTATCAAAACATCTATTTTATATTTATAATCAATTCCATGCTTTCTAAACACAAGAATCACAAATTTTATGAATATACTATTAATAATCCATACAAGTCAATTTACACTAAAATACCATTTATTATTCAATCTAGGTTTATATTCACTAAAATACCTAATTTTTTAAAATTACATCCATGAAAACCCTAAATATTTTAAATAAATACTTGAGATTTATTTTGAAAGTATACTAAAACTTTTTTCATAAAACCCCCTCAAGTTATATTAATTTACAATAAGGACCCTAGTAAATATAGGTTTAAGCGGAACCAATTCTCTTTAGGCTTATGGAGCCGGAGAAAGTGGGTGCTTGCTTATTTAAGGCAGAAAACTAAAACGGGGTTATAATGGTAATTGGCTTGGAAAAAGTCACAAATCCTGCCGTCCATGTGCAGCAGCTACCGATAACTCCAAAACCTAATTCAAGAATCCAATTCTGTTTAAGTGTTTGACTCAGTCAGAGTCTCAGTCTAATCTGAATACAATTTCAACCTACATACAATTCAAATATATTTCCAATATAACATGAATCCATATATACTGGAACTTGAACATGAATACCAGAATAATATCCGATATCAACATGACTTGATTTGATCGAACCATGGATATATATTGACTTGACTACATGACTATCCGTATACATCCTTATCTGTTTATATGAACAATCTATACCATGATCTCGGCAAGTATTATATCTATAAATCATTAAAATCAATACAAAATACATTACGGGGTTTTAAGAGGTAGACTGGTATGGAATGTGTTAAAAGTGGCACGATGATGGTCACTGTAATACACCTAACCTGAACATCCGTTGTCGTTATCCCGTGTGTTTTGACGGGGTCTTGTACTCCGTATACCTTAGTCCATGGAGCAAGTTAGACTCCTCTCGTATACACTGGCGCATTCTGTACCAAGTTATAAACAATTACATTAATATAACAAACATAACCATATATACTTTACCCGATCTATTCTCTTTCTATTCTTCTTTATCTCTTGGGACTTATCGAGCGATTGTTCGCTGACGACATTTCTTTCCTCTTCTTTCTTTGGAATGTTGTCAGGAGGACCCGACTCTCTGGAGATCGAGCCTAGCCAGGATGATTTGGAGCAGTTCATCGAGGATCCAGAGCTCTAGTTTACTTGTATATATTTTTACTTTCAGTTCATGCCATTGTTTAGGCATTACTTTCCAGTCTTGTATTTACTTTCCTGCATTGTATTGTAAAGAATGTTTAATCAATAAAAAGTTGCTGTTGAATTATATATGTTGTCATTTCTTGTGTACATTTATTATATTGCTTATTTATGCTTAATGTGTTTACTTCTGAGTAAATACGTCGCAGGCCTCGCCGCGTCACCTTACCTGCACACTGGGAAGTGGGGTGTGACAGGTTTTGTTGGTGGCCCATACAGTTCAGTTTTGCATGAAGTCATACTATGCAGGGTCAATTCTGCATGGAAACCTAAGTAATATATCACAAGAATTATAAGAATCAGCAACTAAACGTTCTTTACATTTCATATTCCTTGAATCTATGTTAACCCTATTTTTCTTTCAAGGTTATAGATTCTCCCAACAATACCAGCACCAACGTGAATAGCAACACCCCACCACCACCTTTTCCACTTACACCTAACGTAGCAGCTCCTATAAACGAGCAGACGGTATTGCTCAAGGTGAGCAAGAGCCTCTTAGAGGGACATCAGCAGCAGACTGCTTTCCTAATGAACCACCTAGAAGCTGAGGCACCTGGAGTGAAACAATTCCGAGCATTGCACCCTAAACAATTCTCTGGGAAAGAGAGCCCTTTGGAAGTAGAGGAATGGGCTCAGTCGATCGAAGACGACCTGGCAGCAGCACAAGTGCCAGAGATCGCTTGGGTAAGGGTTGCAAAGCTGGAACTAACTGACAATGCCAGGGTATGGTGGAAGGCAGAAGAAAGCCGTCTTGCCTAGCCGATCGAATGGAGGATTTTTTGTGAGATATTTAATTTGAAATATTTTCCCGAGACTGCCCGTTTTGATATGGAGCAGCAATTCATCCACTTGCAACAAGGCTCTATGTGGAGCAAATCTGTGGATGAGTATGATACTAAGTTCACCATGTTGAGCAAGTTTGCGGCCCATCTCATACCGACTGCTGAAATCAGGGCTAGACGATTTCAGCAAGGGTTGGACCCGGAGATCTAAGTTGCTCTAGCTACAAGGGATTTCCCAACCCATGATTTGGCTTTGAAGGCTGCCCGAAGATATGAGGCATTGGTGAAGAAGAAGGGCATACCTAAATCTGCCAGTGTGAAGCGCCCTGCTACTCATATAGCAGGAGGAGCCTCTTCCAGGCCACCGTTTGTACCCAAGAGACTAGGAGTAACTTTTAACCGACCCAGTCCAGATTTCTGCTTTTACTGCAAAAGAAATAGACACCTAGCGAAAGATTGCAGGCGTGCAAATTGCCTATGCTTAGTCTGTGGCTCATCCACACACGATATTGGATCTTGTCCTCATAGATTCAATCCAGACACTGCACCCATACCAGCAATCACTTATTCGCAGCGGCCAACTATCCAGGCACCTGCTTCTCGTCTTACTCTCCCAGCTCCACCTCCTCGTGGACCTACTGCACCTCCTCCTCGTCAGTTCCAACATGCACAAAGGAACCTACCACAGGGACAGAAGAATGGACAGATGAATGCTCCTCCAGCAAGGAGGAATGTACCTAGACGACAGGCTTTCACAATGACCGTGGAAGAAGCTAAAGCCACTGGCCAAGTTATCACTGGTAACTCCCTTTCTTTTCAAACATTCTTTCAACCTTTATACATATCAAAGTAACTTTTCCTATACCTAAACATATTCCACATAACTTAGGTACAATCTTAGTAGCTTCCCTTCCTGCACTAGCACTCTTCAATACTGGAGCATCACATTGCTTTATGTCGCAACGGTTCATCCGAACTCATGCAATTCCAGTCAAACCACTCATATCCAGATGGAATGTCAGTTCAGGGAATGGCGTTCTAAAGGTAACTTTGGGATATGACCTGTGTCCAGTGGTTGTTTGCAGCAGAGAATTTTATGCTAATTTCAAGGTGCTGTACATACCGAACTTCGATGTAGTCTTGGGTATAGATTGGCTAGGAACTTTCTACACTACCATCGTCTGCCGTCAAAGGAGGGCAGTGTTCGAGATTCCCGACCATCCGGTCTTTTATTTCAAGAGTGGAGACCGTACACTGGAACCTAGCACTTACAAGGCTAAACCAAAGAAGGTCATGGTTGCAACACTACAAGCAGAGGAAGAATCGAAGCCAGAGGTAGTTCGAGAGTTCGATGATGTATTTCCTGAAGACATATCAGGTTTTCTTCCCGATTGAGCTCTTGAATTCAGTATTGACTTAGTACCTGGTGCACAACCGGTGATCAAAGTACCGTATTGGTTAAGTCCAGAAGGATTGAAGAAGATCCGTACTCAGCTGGACGAACTTTTGCAGAAAGGATGTATTCGTCCCCGTACTTCAAGTTGGGGATCTCCAGTTTTTCTTGTGAAGAAGAATGAAGGTTCATACAGAATGTGCATTGACTACCGAGCTCTGAACGAAGTCACCAAAAAAACAAGTAGCCACTACCGCGAATCGACGATCTATTCGATCAGCTAAGTGGGTTTTACGTTTTCTCAAAGATCTTCGTTTGGGTTATCATCAGGTGAAGGTCAAAGAATCTGATATTCCGAAGACGGCATTCAGGACTCGCTATGGACATTATGATTTTCTCGTGATGCCATTTGGAGTAACCAATGCACCAGTCATATTCATGAATGTGATGAACCAAGTTTTCCGAGAGTACCTAGACAGGTTCGTTTTCATATTCATTGACGACATCCTGGTGTATTCTAAGAGTCGGAAAGAACACGCTGAACATTTGAGGATTGTCCTGGAGGCTTTGCGACAGCATCAACTCTATGCCAAGTACAACAAGTGCGAGTTTTGGCTAGATCAAGTCGGATTTCTCGGGCATATCGTATCAGGGGAAGGAATCTCTGTGGATCCAGCTAAAATATCAGCAGTAAGCGAATGGCCGACACCAAAGATAGTGAATGACATTCGAAATTTCTTGGGGTTAGCGGGATATTATTGAAGATTTATTGAAGGCTTTTCGAAGATTGCAACACCTCTGACCAAGATCACACATAAAGATGAATCATTCGTGTGGTCAGAAGCATGCGAACAGGCTTTTGTAGAACTCATGTCAAGATTGACATCAGTGCCTATTCTCGTAATATCGGACCAATCTGGAGATTTCGTTGTGCATTGCGATGCATCCGGTAAGGGATTATGATGTGTTCTACACCAGCATGGAAAAGTGGTAGCTTATGCATCAAGACAGTTGAAGATTCATGAGCGCAATTATCCAACGCATGACTTGGAATTGGCGGTTGTTGTATTTGCACTGAAAATTTGGCGTCATTATCTTCTTGGAGAACTGGTAGATATATACACAGACCACAAAAGTCTGAAGTATGTGTTTACTGAGAAAGAGCTAAATATGCGGCAGAGAAAATGGCTAGAACTTATGGCGGACTTCGACATCAACCTACAATATCATCCAGGGAAGGTGAATGTTATTCCTGATACACTTAGTCGCAAGCCACTATCAATGCATCTCACCGCACAGTGGAAGCTACAGCAAGATTTGCACAAGATGGAGATTGAAGTGGTTATGCTAGGTAATACTCCAAAGTTGATGAATTTACAAGTTCAATATACTATTTTCAATCAGATTAAAGCAGCTCAAGGAAGCGATGCCAAGTTGCAAAAGATCAGAGAACAAGTAGAAAGTGGACTTAGAACAGACTTCATCATCCATGAAGACGGATCTTTGAGATACAAAAGCAGATTGTGTGTACCATAAGGTTCTGTTTGGAAGAGTTGATGAAAGAAGCTCAAAGCTCTCCATACTCAGTACACCCTGGTGGTACAAAGATGTACAAAGATCCGCGGCAACATTACTGGTGGCATGGAATGAAGTGTGGGGTAGCCAGAAGCGTAGCCAAATTCTTGGTGTGTCAACAAGTAAAAGCTGAACATCACAGGACTGCTGGTTTACTTTAACCGTTACCTATTCTAGAATGGAAGTGGCAACACGTCACCATGGACTTTGTGACTACACTTCCTTGCACAACGAAAGGTAACGATGCGGTATGGGTTATTGTGGATCGACTCATAAAGTCGACTCACTTCATCCCATTTCGAGTTGCCCAATATACCGAGACACTAGAAAAGAAGTACATGGAAGTAAGTCTAAATCTAAATAAGATTTAACTCTTCATAGTGTATTATCTCTGATACCCATGAACTCATGCAGGAGATCGTGAGATTACATGGAGAACCGGTTTGCATTGTCTCCGATCGTGACACCAGATTCCGATAGCAGTTTTGGCAGAGTCTGCAAGCTAGCTTGGGAACGAGTCTGAACTTCAGCACAGCTTATCATCCACAAACAGATGGTCAGTCTGAGTGAACGATTCAGATCCTTGAAGATATGCTAAGAGCTTGTATGCTAGACTTCGGAGGATCGTGGGAAGATCACCTACATCTTGTGGAGTTTTCATACAACAACAGCTACCAAGCGAGTATTGGAATGACCCCCTTTGCAGCGCTCTATGGAAGAAAGTGTCATTCACTATTAAGTTGGGACGACATCGGGGATAGGCAACTCCTTGGACCTGAGATGATAATGGCGACTGTAGATGTAGTTCGCACTATTAGGGAACGAATGCGCATAGCCCAAGACCGACAGAAGCACTGGGCAGATGCAAAGCGCCGACACTTGGAGTTCCAACCGGGCGATCATGTCTTTCTAAAGATCTCTCCAAACCGTAGAGTGATTCATTTTGGAAAGAGGGGTAAGCTAAGTCCGAGGTATATTGGACCGTTCGACATACTCGAACAAGTCGGAGAAGTGGCATATCGCTTGGCACTTCCACCCTTATTGGAAGGAGTGCACAACGTATTCCATATATCCAAACTTCGAAGATATGTGAGCGATCCCAGCCACATCCATGATCACTCCGAGTTTACTATACAGACAGATCAATCTTGTGAGCAACAACCCATTGAAATCCTGAACAGAAAGGTAAAGTTACTTCGGAACAAGGAAGTAAACTTGGTCCAAGTGATGTGGAGAAAAGATTTGCCAGGAGAATCAACGTGGGAACACGAAGATGACATGCGTGCAAGGTACCCTTTCTTATTTATAAATTAGTCCTTAAATAATTGTAAATTTCGAGGACAAAATTTTTGTAAGGAGGGTAGAATGTAACGACTCTGTTTTTAATGTATGAAAATTTGTTTAAAGTTAAAGTACTAAATGAAGTATTTTCAATCCTGAGTATGCTATAAGTATTTAATTTGTTTAAGAACAACAAGAAACATATTGTAGCTCATTGGTAAAGCCTTACACTACTGTGACGTAGCCCCTGTGTTCAAATCCCCCCAGCCAAATATTATTTTTAATGATTTTTCTTTTAAACTTTTTGGAAGCCCAAAAGTTTACACATACAATACACGTAAAAATGAAAAGTCTCAAAAATCAAATATATGGAAATTATTATATGAACAGACCCCGACACGTGGCATCAATCCAGACCCCACCCTCACCCAATCGACCAGCGAAGGAGCCTCTGGGGCCGGCGCCGCTGGGCTTACCCATAGGTAATGCCCCCATCTTTTGAACTCTAACTCTTAGCCTCCCCCACTACTCCTCTTCTGTTTGAATTTCCTGCAAATTAACAGAGGATTAAAATCACCATCAAACCAATATTTTAATGCATTTTAATTCTCATTTTTAATTCCTTAAACCCTAATTCTATCCTATAAATACCATCACATACCCTAGCCCTCTCCATTCTGAAATCCATTGTCAAAACTCTCAAAATTTTCCAAGTCAAAGAAGTGTACAAGTGGAGTTAGCCCAAGGTTAAGTTTCGGCGACAATTACGGCGACATCGCGACTCCACGAAGCCATCAAATTTTTCCTATACCTCATCTCTCTCTTTTCATCCAGTAAGTCCCATCATTTCTCCTCTCTTCCCTATTCAAAAAGTTCTCTTTTCAAAACTCGTCGGAAGTTGAGTTACTCCGACATCCGATTCTAAAATTATTAAAAACACAACTTTTTATTAATAACCAAACATCCATATTATTGTATCTTGTTTAGTAATCTTAAAACAAATTTTGAAAACAAGTTTCATATTAAAATACATTGCTATGCAACTTTTGTTACACTTTTACGGCTAAATACCACAAACTTTATATTCGGTATCTTTTATCATATTTGCTTGTATTACCTTTAGAAAAATCTCACGAGGTAATAGCCTACCTCTCACAACACACATCTTGATATAGCACGATTGCTTGAAAACAATATTTTGGGATAAATACGAATTTACATTTAAATACCGTGAACTATTAAAAACCGTATTCTTTAAATTGTTTTAATTAAATTCCTTACGATTACGTCTCTACAACCCACTTTTGGGGAACCCGATCGGGATGGTGCAGGTTATCGCACATCCTCGGGACTAATAGAGCGAGATGCAGACCTCTTCACGGAGCATCCGAATTCGATTGAATTTTTAATACAATTTTTAAGAAAACGTGATTTTCTATTTAATAAATAAATTCTATTTTTAATAATTATATATATATATATATTATCAAAACATCTATTTTATATTTATAATAAATTCCATATTTTCTAAACACAAGAATCACAAATTTCATGAATATACCATTAACAATCCATACAAGTCAATTTACACTAAAATACCATTTATTATTCAATCTAGGTTTATATTCATTAGAATACATCACTTTTAAAAATTACATCCGTGAAAACCCTAAATACGATAAATAAATACTTGAGATTTATTTTGAAAGTATACTAAAACTATTTTTCATAAACCCCCTCAAGTTATATTAATTTACAATAAGGACCCTAGTAAATATAGATTTAAGCGGGACCAATTCTCTTGAGCCTCAGGGAGCCGGAGAAGGTGGGTGTTTGCCTATTTAAGGTAAAAAAACTAAAACGGGGTTATCAATGGTAATTGGCTTGGAAAAAGTCACAAATCCTGTCGTCCATGTGCAGCAGTTACCGATAACTCCAAAACCTAATTCAGGAATCCAATTCTGTTTAAGTGTCTGACTCAATCAGAGTCTCAGTCTAATCTGGATACAATTCCAACCTACATACAATTCAAATATATCCAATACAACATGAATCCATATATACTGGAACTTGGACATGAATACCAGAATATTATCCGATATCAACATGACTTGATTTAACCGAACCATGGATATATATTGACTTGACTACATGACTATCCGTATACATCCTTATCCGTTTACATGAACAATCTATACCATGGTTTCAGCAATTCTTATATCTACAAATCATTAAAATCAATACAAAATACATTACGGGGCTTTAAGGGGTAGACTGGTACAGAATGTGTTAAAAGTGGCACGATGATGGTCACTATAATACACCTAACCTGAACATCTATTGCCGTTGTCCCGTGGGTTTTGACGGGATCTTGTACTCCATATACCTCCATGGAGCAAGTTGGACTCCTCTCGTATACATTGGCATATTCTTTACCAAGTTACAAATAACTACGTTAACAAAACAAATAT
Source organism: Agapanthus africanus (assembly GCA_030015575.1). Classification (NCBI taxonomy): domain Eukaryota; kingdom Viridiplantae; phylum Streptophyta; class Magnoliopsida; order Asparagales; family Amaryllidaceae; genus Agapanthus; species Agapanthus africanus. The sequence goes on along the minus strand of JASDDO010000031.1, from coordinate 633,832,858 downwards.
AATCATATATACTTTACCTGGTCTATTCTTCTTTATCTCTTGGGACTTACCGAGTGATTGTTCGCTGACGACATTCCTTTTCTCTTCTTTCTTTGGAATGTTGTCAGGAGGACCCGATTCTCTGGAGATCGAGCCCAGCCATAACGATTTGGAGAGGTTCATTGAGGACCCAGAGCTCTAGTTCACTTGTATATACTTTTACTTTTAGTTCATGCCATTGTTTAGGCATTGCTTTCCAGTCTTGTATTTACTTTCTAGTATTGTATTGTAAAGAATGTTTAATCAATAAAAAGTTGTTGTTGAATTATATCTATTGTTATTTCTTTTGTACATTTATTATATTGCTTATTTACGCTTAACGTGTTTACTTCTAAGTAAATACATCGCGGGCCTCGCCGCGTCTCCTTACCCGTACACTGTGAAGCGAGGCGTGACAACAAAATTCCACTTGGCCGGAGTCCTGGCCCTCTTATTGGCTCGATACCTGAGCCGCTTCTGTCTCAATCTTTTTGTTCATAGCACTCGGTGGGCTTCGGCTCTTCGGGAAGCCGCCGTAGACCGAGCGATGGAGAGATTTGGAGATACGCCTGATTGTGCACTTGTTGGAGTCATCGCCTGAGCTCGTCCACAACATTTGATGAAGCCATTTGTTCCGGCAGACTTGCCCCCAGCTGGAGCACCAGAGAGTCGTTCGGACACCGTCTTAAATTTAGGTTGTAGTGCCTTAGCAATCACAACGTTCGGCCTCTTACCCCTTGAGACCGGCTTGTCCACCTGGTTTGCGGGGATTTCTGCCAGATGAGCGCTCCCGGCAAGGTAGATGATGACAGAACCAAATTGGCGGGGCGGTTCTTCCCACTTCCTACTGAGGCTTGTGGGGAGAATCACGCAAGCATTGATCTTGACCATGTACGGGATCGGAGTCGCGTCGGAAGCTGAATTCATCTTAGAAGACATCGTCGTTGAAAATTTATTGCTGCACGGAAAAGCATTATTTCAGTATAAACATCGGTATATATGTTAAATGAGTTCGCATGAACGCTTGACCCGAGATATGGGAAGAGAGAAAGGTCCCACCGGGCGTGTCAGAATCTATAAGGTGTTTTTCGTCACCCCATTGAGATGGGAAATACGCGTCGCTTGTCGGGTGTATACAGATTCCCTCTACCTGGGGTAGGCTGGGGTTTATTGATTATGGGGATTCGAATCTCCGGCAGTCGCGAACTAAGCTACCATTAATTACCCCTCGTCTTTGAAGCGAAAGAACATCCGATTGACGGGTCAAACTAGTCATGCGAACTCAATGTGCAATGTGCGCAGGATATGTATCTTGAGGGTTTTTGGGTATATCGGGGGCCTTGCACAGTTGAGTGTGGAGTGTATGAAAAAAAGAAAGAAGAAAAGAAAAAAAATGGTGAGTAACGTCCTAAGGACGTGTGAGCGCTGGGCGCCAGCACCTCACGTGCCCGGCACGTGGGCGCGGGGTGCTGCGTGCCGGCACCTGCAGAAAGAAGGGGCTTAGCCCCGAAATGAGGAGTTGAACTCCCGAAAAGGACTTTTATCTATGGAGTTAAACTCCAAAAGATCTTGAGTGAAGTTAAACTCCTAAAAGGAATTTTTATTTATGGAATTAAATTCCGAAAGATTTTGAATTGAGTTAAACTCCTAAAAGGTTTTATTTATGGAGTTAAACTCCAAATGACTTTGAATGGAGTTAAACTCCTAAAAAAGGTTTTATTTGTGGATTTAAACTCCAAAAGTTTTTGAATGGAGTTAAACTCCTAAAAAGGGGTTTTATTTGTGGAGTTAAACTACAAAAGATTTTGACAAATGGAGTTGAACTCCCAGAAATCTTTGGAGATGATCAAAGGGGACCCCTTTCTTCTCCCCTTTAGCCCCGAATTTTCTTTTGAGCCTTGGATCTTCCCGAAGTAGGGGGTTTTTGGAGTTGGGTCTCCTTCTTCCTCCTCTTTATTGGCTGGATCTCTGAGAAAAAGGGGTGAGACTTAAACATCTCTCATTTTTGGGATTTGATGGAAGATCCGAGCTTCCCTTCAAGGGTTTTATGGTGAAAAACTGTTTCTTTTTGGAAAAAGAAAAGTTAAACTTTTGATTTAATTCAAAAAAAGAAAGAAGGTTTAGAACCTTGAGGAAGGAGAAGGAGGCACATAATCCTAATTTTTGAGAGAGTAAAAATGTTGTTCTTTATTTGATCATCATGTTACCTTTATAGGCTACACTTTTTACATATAGTCCATCGGGCTTTGCCAAATGGCACTTGCGCCACCCCATGCCTTATGTGCTTATTTCTTTTTGCACATAAGCCATGGGGTTTACAAAATTTTGGCTTTCTGCCTATTTTTTATACATTTATCTCTAAAAAATTGCATTAAACTAATTTAGTGCTTCATTCTTGGCATGGAGCCGACCCTTTCCATGCTTGGTCCTGACTTGGGCTTGGGTCCACTTGGCTTGGGGGTTGATTGACTTTGACTTGGTCGATTGGGGTGTAACTTTGACCCCAACAGAGCGTTGCCTTGTTTTGGCGCTAGAGCCTTGCCGCTTCTGAGCTGGATTTTGTTGGCTTTTATGGTGTGCTCATCGTCCTTTTCGGAAAAATAGAGCTCCTCCTCATAGTCGCTACCAAGATGAATGGCGTAGCTATTTATAATAGGGACCCCATCATCGAAATCCTCTTCTAATTCTTCCAAAATTTCTGCGGCATCTGTAGGGAAGAACTCCTTCGGTTGGATAAGGGTTCTTTCCTTTTGTACATAGCCTTCGAGAGAATCGACGTATTTTTAAATGCCCGTTCTCCTCGCAGACTCTTCTTCACATCGAGCCGCGTCTTTCTTTTTCTTCTTTCTGAACTTCTTGGACATCGAGCCCGCTTGTCTAGGATTGGTGAACGGGATAGTGGGCTCTTTTTGCCCGTCTCACTCGACTATGGGCTCTTTCTGAAGCAGTTTAAGCATCTTCTTCATCTTCTTAGATATGTATACATTCCATGGAGGTTGCAACAGATTGTCCTCATTTCTTAGGGCAGACGGCTCAGCGGTATACTCCTAGAAGGCTTTAGCTTCTGTCTGTATGAAGTTAACGGTTGCGGCTTGAACATTTGTCAACACACCAGGGGACAATGAGATTTCTCCTGTCTTGTACTGTTTTTCGACCCAATCTTTGAATACGTAGCAATGCTCGATGACGTGATCCGGCATTCCGTGGTATGGGCAATACAGAAGGTTATCAGTCATGCTTGCTTCATGCGGGTTTTTGGGTTCAGCAGTTGTAAACCATTCCTCAAGGCGACCTTGAATATCTTTTGGACCTTGTCCCTTCTGAAGGAGTAGACCTTATTTTTCCTCTCGAATCAAATATTGACTAATGTAGGGAACCGGAAATATGTCAAGAGTCGGTCCTTCTCCTCCCAGTACTAGCTTTTGAGACCGGTCGGTTTTTTGTCCGCCCACCTTTCTCGTGTCTTGATTGTCAGACGCATTGAAGGCGTTGGTATTGTCGGAGCTCCCACCTTTATGGTGGTCATCCTTTCGGCTCTTACAAGGCTTGTCATTTTGAGAGTAAGAGGTAGACTCTTGTTTCGAATGCTCCAACATCTGGACTTTCTTGGTCAGCTCCTGAAACGTTTTGAGGCCCGTGGTGCATAGAAACGGGACCATCCAATTACTGAGGTTCCCAACGAGGAGGCTAACGGATTGGTCATGCTTTAACGGTGGCTCGCACTTGACAGTGAGATTGATCCATCGGACAATGAAGTCTGTGTTCCTTTCATTCTTCCCCGGCTTGGTCCTCACAAGGTCAACAATGGAGATTTTGTTGCTGACACTCATAAACCTTTGCCGAAATAGAGACTCCATTTGGGTGAAAGTAGTGACAGAACCATCTGTTATGCTCGCGTACCAGTTGAAAGCAACATCGGTCAGGCTATTGACAAACTAAAGGAGAAGAAGTGCATCATTTCCCTCTGTATTCCTGCATGATGCTTTAAAGTGGGCAATGTGATGATTCGCATTTCCCGTCCTGTCGAATCTCCCAAATTTAAGAATGACGTAGACAATGAGAAATTCGATCAGATCGTACTGTGCGGGGTATGGCCTTCCACTGCTGCTAACGTCTTTCTGGGCCTCGGCTTTGACCACCAATGTTTTCACTTTGCTGGTGACCAAATCCCTTATCCGATATTGTGTTAGCGGAATGGCACCATCTGGGGATAAGGCATCCCCAGAAGCGGAGTACGGTCGGCTTTCGTGTAGCTCGCCCATATTCGGAACTGAAGGGGAATGCATTAGTCTTTTCGGGTCGTTACCGCCCGGCTGATGAGTAAAGACTTGCGCTTGATTAGAGGACGCCCGAGCAACTTGAGCTATGAGCTGCATCACGATGTTCGTTAAGTCGTAAATTTTAGAGTACAGCTTGGCCATCTCCCTATCTTTGCTTCGAAGTTGTTTTCGGAGCTCTTGGAGGAGCTCCTGTTCTGCAGTCCGGGGGAAAAAAGTTGTTTCTTCTTCGCTGTCAGAGATTGATTCCACGTGGACTGAGGGGTCCTTCTTCCTATCGCTTCATCGAGAGGGTTTTCATCATCCTGCGAAGGAAGCTAATCTAAGGAAAGGGAAACCACATTCAAGCTAGATTTGGCTTGGGATGTGGTGGCCCCATCCTTGCTTTTACTGCGAAAGTTGTCACTGGGGTGCGTACCCGCCATGTAGACCGTGTGGATAACCTATTTTTCCATCTTCTTACTACCGGCGGCTAGTTTCGCGGACCGCTGTCGTGGCCTTTCCGCTTCGGGAAAGAACAATCGACCGAGGACGGTTAACCTGACAGGGTTATCGAGTGGTGCTGACGCTTCTTTTCTGGCCTTGTCCCGTTACTTTCGCGCTGCATGGAGTGCCTGGTAAACGCTTGAAGAGACAGTGTCAGGTTTTCTACGTTGGGGTTTGGACACGTCCATTCGCAGCACTGTAGGTGTTCCCGCCAAAATTTTGGCTCAAAACCTGCTCGCTTATAAAATAATAACAATAAAATGAAAAAATAAAAGGAAAAACTCCATATGCAAAGAATGTAACAAATGCCTCAAAGCCAAGAGTTAAAACATTCTGAAGCAGCGCTTCCTAACAGCGCTAGCGCTGAGAGTCAAAGACTTTTAGGAAGCACTCATGTGCAAAGCACGTGTGCGCTGGCGCTAAGAGCGATGCGCTCTGAGCAGCGCACCACGTGCAAAGCACGTGTGCGCTAGTGCTAAGTGCGCTGCGCTCTAAGCAGCACACCATGTGCAAAGCACGAGTGCGCTGGCGTAGGAACTAAAAGCTTCCCACCGTCAGATCAAAGATCCAATAAAGATGATAAATCATAAATTAACCAGAATAAAATTCTGTTAAAGAGAGATTCCTCAAAATCTTTCCAAACAAAAAGATTGTGCTCTGTAAATTAGAGCATTGTTGGATCAATGATCCAAAGGTGATTAAAAATCACCAAAATACAGAATAAATTCTGTATGGGAAAAATTTCCCAATCTTGTTAAAAACAAGAAAATTGCCTTCTGTAAATCAGAAGCTCTTGGATCAAAGATCCAACGGTGGGGAAATCCCCAGATCAATTGGAGAAAAAATCTCCTTAACTGATTAAACAAATCAACTCGCCCTATAAAAAGGACCTAAGACTTCAAGTCTCAGATAGGAAAACATACAGAGGAACCCCCCGACAAACTTTGAGAAATCTCAGAAAGAAGAGCCAAGCTCTCGGTAGAAGAAGAAGATTTTCTTCAAGGTAAAAAAAAGAACAGAAAGACGAAATCGTCTCATATAAAAGAAGAATTCACTTCTTTCTTTAAGATCATAGATCTACAAGACCAAGGTCTTTCACAAAGAGATCAAAGGATCTCATCATAAAATAAGAAAAAGAACATAATTCTTCTCACAGATTATAGATCTATAAGACTAAGGTCTTTTATACAAGGAGATCATAGATATTTCATTATAAAATAAAGGGGGGAATAAGTCAATTCTCTTAGGATCACATATCCATAAAGGCAAAACCTTTCATCAAAATAAGAGATTGAAATATCTCCTATAAAATAAGAATTTTTGTTCTTAGAATCTTGAGACAAAGTCTCTTATAAACGAGAATTTATTTCTCAGATCATAAAACTGATCAAATAGCGCTTTGCGCTCTTGGACTGGCGCTCAGCGCTAAGCGCACCACGTGTTCCTCACGTGTGCGCCACTTAACAGATAGCGCTTTGCGCTCTTGGACTGGCGCTCAGCGCCACGTGCTCCTCATGTGTGCGCCACTGAACAAACAGCGCTTTGCGCCCATTATCTGGCGCTATGCGCCCATTATCTGGCGCTTAGCACCAAGCGCGCCACGTGCTCCTCACATGTGCGCTACCCAGCAGAAGCGCTCCGCGCTCTTTGACTGGCGCCAAGCGCGCCACGTGGTCTTCATGTGTGCGCTAAAAGAACATAAATTGTTCTATAAAGCCCAGAGCTATAAGGAATGCTTAGCATTCAGTAAAAGACAAAAACATTGTCAGAACTCAAATCAATGCTCAGCATTGTCAAATGTTTAACATTTTAACTGAGTGGGCCGAGCATAAGTTGGTCATAAATCCCTCATTCAGATTAATTGAGCCCACACTCTCATAAATCACAGATCATAGTCCCAATTGGACTACATATCTCCCAACCAAAATTGGTTCATGATTACATCTCTTCACTCCTTTTATATTTGGTGTTGTAATCCTTCAACGTCTTCAGAGAGGTGACGGGTCCCGATAACCAATCATTCCATGGACTGTGGGGTCCTTAAACTCATGGACTATGACGTCCTTAAACTTTATGGACTATGACGTTTTTAAACTACGGACTGTGGGGTCCTTAAACCCATGGACTATGATGTCCTTAACCTCGGACTGTGACGTCTTTAAACTACGGACCATGGGGTCCTTAAGCCCATGGACTATGATGTCTTTAACCTTGGACTATAATGTCCTTAACCTTGGACTATGATGTCTTCAACCTCGGACTGCGGGGTCTTTAAACCCATAGACTATGATGTCCTTAACCTCGGACTGTGGGGTCCTTAAACCCATGGACTATGATGTCCTTAACCTCGGACTGTGGGGTCCTTAAGCCCATGGACTATGATGTCCTTAACCTTGGACCACCATGTCTTTAAACTGGTAATCGACCGCGATGTTCCTAAACTAAATAATAAAGCCCAATGCTCTCTTGCTGGATTTAAATGATCTCGTTAAGTTGATCTTAGTCTAAAATTAGACTAACGTATCCTTAACAAACGTTTAAGTTGATCTTAGTCTCAAATGAGACTAACGTATTCTTAAACCCAACCCCAAACCCAAATCTAAGAAGATACGGATTTAGACTAATCAATGCCCTATGGGCGACAACATAAATTAGTCTCCGTATATAATCCACGGGCAACCAAAAACAAAACAAACACACACGACACGAAGTGACCCTTTGGAGAAGGAGAAAGTGGTTACCGCGATGCGGTAGCTTAATTAACTGCAGGGTCTTGCGTCTACAGGGAAGAGTGTCCCCACAATCAAAAACCCCTCAACGAGGGGAATCTGACGAAGTCTGCTAAATCGGCCGCATCTGCTTAAACCTTCAATAAATGGTGTCATAAATCAACTTGGCAGCTTCGGAGAGGTGGACGGATAGAACCAATTAGCATCTGCCCTCGAATTTCAGGCCTGACGTCCCAACGTCCCGGTCGCGTTTTTCGGCGGGGAACAGATTCTGGCACGCCCAGTGGGACCTCTTCCTCTTTCCACTCCACACTTCGTGTGTCGTGTTTCGCGAACGAATCACGGTTTACTATGGTTGCCCTTAGGTTCGAGGTACTAAGATTTGGTTTTTCTCTCGTGCAAAAAAAAGAACCTCAATGGCCTCTAACTACTCCAACTGCAACTGCAACTCCCGTTCCGCCTCATCTGGAGGAGTAACCTAAGGGCCCCAAGCGGCCTCCCTTTTCACAATGCCGGTGGAACAAGTGACCCAAGCCACCACTGGGATATTCTTCGGGACCATGCTCCCACCGATGAGCTTCAACGCCAATGTACCATTGCAAGAAGCTCAGAAGAAGTCGGTCTTCGATCGGCTTACCACTACCACGGCCCCTCTTAACGGGTCGTCCAAACCAAGCGCCTCAGTTTTCAGCAGACTGGGCCAAAACTCCAACGGGCCCGTGAAGAAGCCCGCAATACCAGAAGGCGTTATCCCGAAGCGGATAGCCATTCCTACTCCTGAAGTCACCAAGGAGGCTTCTCCGACTAAGGGGTCGGTCTTCACAAGACTGGCCGTTTCAGCTCTCACTCCGGGTGAAGTAACCAAGGCCGTTTCCCCTGCATGAAAATCGGCCTTTTCAAGATTGGCCATTCCCTCTCAGCGAGCATCTTTCTTTGACAGGCGGACGCCAACAACAGACTCTCATCAGAACAGGGGGCATGGAAAAGCCGATCCAACAGCGGAGGTGATCCCAGCCGCAGGACATGCTCGACGTCGCCATTGGCGCCGAGTGAGGAAAGCTGGGGGAAATTCCCCTTCTGGACTGACTCCGCCAGCTCCAATGGTGGAAGTTGATGCTGTTGTTCCAACCAGGAATAGCTTTGAACTACTTAACAAGGTGCACATGAATTCGCCAACTGCTGTGCTGAAAAGATCTCCTCCACCAATGGAGAACGCTACAAAGGCGAAGCTGGAGCAGCCCCCTCAGCGGCTGTCCTCTAAAATTTATAAAGTTTAGCGACGGGTCCAGGACTCCGTGATAGATCAAGATTACCCCCGCCGACAGAAAAAGATGAAAATTTGGCGAGAAGAGAACCATCATGTCAAGCCACAAAAAGTGTCATCTGTTTGGGTGCCCGCTGCAACGGCCCCCTCAACTTCGACTGCCCACAAAAGAAGGAGGCCGGAGAAGATCCCTGCGTCTTTGGCAAATCGCAAAGATACTGAATCTAAACGCCCCAAGTCTGGGGGCATGGTGGTGCACACCATCTATATGGCATCCAGAAAAGAGGATAACCATATCTCAACAGGTCATCGACCGCTTACGCGATCAGTGACTAAGGTTCAGAAGCAACAACAACAAAAGCTCCAAGAGATGTTGACAGCTATGGCCGCACTCACAGGACCGAAAGCAAGTCCGGAGACATCCTCGGAGCAGCGCTGTGAGAAGGAAACTGATGCTGAATTCCTTCGGAGAATACTTGAAAAGAAGAACAAGGCGGCCGCGGAACAACCGGCTAATATAAAACAAATGGCCCTTCTATTCCAAGATATGGTGGGCATGATGATCCATTCGGACCCTCCAGCCGAAGATCCTCCAGTAATAATTGAAGAGGATAGAGGAGAGACATCAAATCCTCTACCGGCTCTATCAGCAGCCAAGGAGGAGACTATCTCTAAAGCCACGCTCGATGATTATATAGCTCAACAAATACGAGCTCATCAAGCGAATGAAGCGGCTGGCCAAGTCGTCAGAACTGGACGGCCCTATCCAGGTTGGTACGATCAAATAAAGTACCCGCTAGGATATACGATTCCCAAATTCCATGTATATAAGGGGACGGGGAACCCGCACCAACATGTTGCTCAATTTAGAGCCTTGTGCGGTAATACTGGAGGTGGCGATAAGCTACTGCTTCGTCAATTCATCGGCAGCTTGGCAGAGACGACATTCGAATGGTATTCCGAGCTTCTCAACGACTCCGTCAAGACATTCACGGAGATGGAGCTGTTATTCACTCAGCGTTTTGCAAGCGCCAGCGAACGCACCCCAATCACGGCGTTGATTAACGCCAGAGTGAAGCCAGGCGAAACATGGGTCCAATACGCGATACGGTGGCGGAATCTATGGTCGAAGTGCGAACATTGCATAGAAGAGGCTCCTGCGGTAGGCATGTTTGTAGGGACCCTCGACCCTCAGGCGACCATTTCACAATTCATGATGTTCTTCAAGCCGACCACTTTCCAGACCTTGATTGACAAACTGGCCCAAATGGACCAGATGGATCATAAGCCTTCCTTTTTAAAGACGGAACCGCAGAATGAAAAAGTCAAAGGGAAAGTGACTTTTGTCGCTAATACTCAACAACAGCCGAGCAACTTAAAACCGGTTGTTCGCCAAAGCAACGTGCGTCCACGCCAATCCCTCGAGGAGAGACTGGGAAGCCCTTACTCATTTCCCCGGGATAAAACGAGGAGACTGTTCGAGCTGGCAGTGAACAACAGACTCATCAATCTGCCAGATCCAAGACGTCCGTTGCAGCCAGGCGATGTCAACAATCCTAATTACTGCCCTTACCACCAAGCAGTAAGCCATCCAATCGAAGATTGCTTCGTATTCAAAAGCTGGATTGAGGACCAATACCGGCAGGGCAAATTCGCGCAATCCAAAAACTGGAAGGCGAACCCGCCATAACCTCACGCTCCAAAAAAGGTGGACACACCGAGGGCATCGTGCTCTTTTATAGAAGAAGCTCCATGGGAGGTCGCTCTTTCAGCCAAGACTAAAGAAATGCTGAAGGATCTCTAAACATGCTCGGCAATCAGATGGAAAAGCCCGCTAGAACCCGAGGTCATCGAGGGAATGCTGAAGCCGCGCCGGACTCCAAGAATTGGTAGCGATAATCAAAATGCTCAGGTCCAGCCATCAAAGTCTTCGAAGAAGAAGAAGATCAAAAAGCCCGTGAAGCCTGATGACAAGCGCACGGACTTGCAAAAGTATATTGACGCGCTGGAGGAATGCAACCAAAAGGCACGAATCCCGGTTACACTCCAAGAATTTCTCAACCATATCCTGGAGGGCGGAGATAGCGACAATGATGAAGGTGACTACTCATCACAGGAACCAGAAGATTACGTGGCAAGTTGCCACAAGATCTCTCATTCGTTGCTAAAAAACAAAAAAGCTCACTCGGCATCAGAAGATAATGTAAAAAAGCCGGGGGCAGGATCAATGCCAAAATCCTTGGAACCGTCAGACGAGATGATCGACATGCTACTGAACGAAGCCCGTCAGAAGAGCAAAGCTGATCAAGAATGCCAAATGGCCCTATTCGAAGGGGCCAGGCGTCGGCGTCAAGTTGGAGAAGCCATGATAGGGATGGGTCACAAAACACTCCAACTATATCAAATCATACCCTAAATGGATGTATTCCACATCAGCGTTATGTATCCCGTCACGTGACAAATGCACGTGCATACAGGATAAACAATGGACCGAAAAGTCCGCAAACTACATATTTGCCTCAAATATGGCAACGATGTACCGCAATGTCCTAAAACTTGCAATCGATCGAGACGTCTACGGACCGCAGCATCCCATGGCTAAAAAAACGGTACGTCCATAAGCGAGGTGGGAACGGATGAAAAACCGAAAGGGATCCGTGAGTAAAAACAACAGGACTACCGGCGAGTTTGTGAAAACCCGAAGGGGCGCAATCTTGTTAAAAGACACTTGCAAGGTCCTCTCGACCCTGCAAGGAGAAAATACCTGCGTGAGATCCTTACGACTTACAAGGGAGCAACACACTTAGAAATCCCCACGATTCCTAAGGAGAAAACACACTTACGAGATCCTCACGACTCGTAAGGAGAATTCCCCTTTGAGACCCTCATGGCTCATAGGATTCAAAGGCCTTAAGCTACAGGGATTTGAACCTGTTCTTAAGCCATCATACATCCCGATTATGCCCTACAAGCGTCTCAATATTGACCTTTGTATACAATCCACGGGCTCAAATAAATATTTCCCTAACAAAGTCCCCCCAGTGACTGGGGATATGTTCGCACGGTGAACAGCCCTTGTAAGTCCTCTCGACTTATGAGAAGAAAACACTCTTGTAAGATCCTTACGTATTACGAGAAACCATACACTTGGAAATCCTCACGATTCTTAAGGAGAAAACGCACTGATGAGATCCTTACGACTCGTAGGGAGAAATACCTTTATGAGACCCTTACGGCTTATTAAGTCAAAAGCCTTAGTCAACAGGATCCTACCCCTGTTTGCTAAGCCACCTTTGTTCAAACCGACGAAGGCAAATGATGATTCGCTCCTGGCAATATCCAAGTGGTAGCGATGCTGATGCCTAAATCGGTGTCAAGTTCCAAGTTCTTTCACGGCAAATGATGAGTCGCTCCTGGTAATATTCCAGTCGTAGCAATGCTGATACTAAGATCGGCACCAGATTTCAAGATCCATACTCGCAGCAAAAAGTTAGCGAGCCATAAATGTATATGAAATAGCCGAAATGATAGGGCAACTTGCAACAAAATCAGCAAGTAAAATATATGCATACAAAAAAACAGCTGAAATGATTGGGCAACTCGCAATAAAAAGCAACAAGTAAAATACAAAAAAATAGCCGAAATGATTGGGCACCGCGAAAAATAGCCAAAATGATTGGGCAATCACGACTTTCGTGATATAAAAGCTGAAATGATAGAGCATCGCGGAAAGAAAAAAAATACATATGAAATGAAAATTTTGCCCTACTGGTGAAATCACATCGATCCCTGTATACAATCTAGAGGCACAAACAAAGAGGGAACCATATCATCCCACCAGGCTCCATCAGAAAGAGAGCCAAGTCTCGACGGTTGCATAGACAGCTTAGAGATCACCAACAGCGTTCCTCCTCATTCCAGCAGGATGTAGACGCAACACAAAGCAACGGAGCCATGGCAAAGTCCCTAGTTCCAGGTCCCGACGGTTCACCAACAACCTAGAGACCACCTCGACATTCGTCTCGATATAGCAGACGCAATGTCACCCCAGCGTTCTTCCCCCAGCAGGATGCAGACGCGACACCAACAACGGAGCCATGGCAAAGTCCCTAGTTCCAGGTCTCGACGGTCCACCAACAACTTAGAGACCACCTCGACGTTCGTATTGATACAGCAGATGCGATGTTACCCCAGCGTTCTTTCCCCAGTAGGATGCAAACGCGACATTAACAACGGAGCCATGGCGAAGTCGCTAGTTCCAGGTCCCGATGGTTCACCAACAACCTAGAGACCACCTTGACGTTCGTCTCGATACAGCAGACGTGATGTCACCCTAGCGTACTTCCCCAAGCAGGATGCAGACGCGACACAAAACAACGGAGCCATGGCAAAGTCCTTAGTTCCAAGCCTCGACGATTCACCAGTAACCTAAAGATAAACCGCGAGATTCATCTCGATACAGCAGACACAGTTCCAGCAAACGAAGCGAAGGCAATATTCCTAGCTTCAGGGTCATGACGGCAACTCATATAAAACCTGAAAGACTATCGGAGATCATCCCACACCAGCGCAGAGTGGTTATGACTCATCGGGGCTCCCAAACTGAGCCTAACCTCAAGTAAAAAGCGGCATGGCAAAATTCCTAACGCTTGCTCTTCCGACGGTCAAACTGCGTAGGAAGATTGCTTGAAGACGTCTTGTCCAGCCCCCGAAGGGATCAGAGACACGACAGTCGTAAGGCTGCTCGAATGGCAAGACTGCCTATCGAGGAATACATCAGCCAACGCGACGGTACGATGGAAAAAAATCTTAGTACCACAGACCCTAACGGAACTTTGTCGTAAAGAGCAGATGTTAACTGTAACGTTAGGACATCCTTGCAGGAACTTCTCGTTTCGTCTCAACTCGTAGGGAAAAGCCTTAGGCAATGGGGATTAGGACCTGTTTCCTAAGCACTGGGGCCCTGCAAGTTGGTCCAAAATGGACTCTTGTATACTATTCACGGACCACACTCTCCAAAGTCAAATCTCGACAAGAAGGGAAACAACTACTTACGAGTCCTCTCGACTTGTAAGAGGGAAAATTCTCTTGTGAGATCCTTACGACTCTCAAGAGAATGCACATTTAGGAATCCTCACGATTCCTAAGGAGAAAATACACCTACGAGATCCTCTCGACTCGTAGGGAGAAAACTCTTTATGAGACCCTCACGGCTCATAAAGTTGAAAAGTCTTAGGTGGCAGATCCTAAACCTGTCTCCTAAGCCATCGATGCTCTACAAGGAGGTCAACATGGACTATCTGCGGGTTACATTTACCAAAGCCACATTCGCCAATGAAATAAAGAAGCTACTTACGGGTCCTCACGATTCATAAGGAAAAATACCCGAGTAAGATCCTTACGACTCACGGAAGCGATGAACCCTTAGAGATCCTCACGATTTCTAGGGAGAATTTAAACCTACGAGATTCTCTCGACTTGTAGGGAGAAAAAACCTTCTTGAGACCCTTACGGCTCGTAAAGATGAAAAGTCTTAGGCTACAAGGACTCAAAACTTGTCCCCTAAGCCGTCAATTCTATTACCATGCATAATTCTGCACTATTTCACCCACGTATATACTTACGTGGGCAAAGTAGTGGGGGGCATTTGTTCCTGCCAAAATTTTGGCTCAAAACCTGCTCCCTTATAAAATAATAACAATAAAATGAAAAAATAAAGGGAAAAACTCCACATGCAAAGAATGTAACAAATGCCTCAAAACCAAGAGTTAAAACATTCTGAAGCAGCGCTTCATAGCAGCGCCAGCGCTGAGAGTCAAAAAAGACTCTGAGGCAGCGCTCACGTGCAAAGCACGTGGTGCGCTGGCGTTAAGAGCGTTGCGCTCTGAGCAGCGCACCACGTGAAAAGCACCAGTACGCTAGCGCTGGAACTAAAAGCTCCCCACCGTCAGTTCAAAGAACCAATAAAGATGATAAATCATCAATTAACCAGAATAAAATTCTGTTAAGGAGAGATTCCTCAAAATCTTTACAAACAAAAAAATTGTGCTCTGTAAATCAAAGCACCGTTGGATCAATGATCTAAAGGTGATTAAAAATCATCAAAATATACAGAATAAATTCTGTATGGGATAGATTTCCCAATCTTGTTAAAAATAAGAAAATTGCCTTCTGTAAATCAGAAGCTCTTGGATCAAAGATCCAATGGTAGGGAAATCCCCAAATCAATTGGAGAAAAGATTTCCTTAACTGATTAAACAAATCAGCTCGTCCTATAAAAAGGACCTAAGACTTCAAGTCTCAGATAGGAAAACATACAGAGGAACCCCCCCCCCCCCACACACAAAAACTTTGAGAAATCTCAGAAAGAAGAGCCAAGCTCTCGGTAGAAGAAGAAGATTTTCTTCAAGGTAAAAAAAGAACAGAAAGACGAAATCGTCTTATATAAAAGAAGAATTCACTTCTTTCTTTAAGATCATAGATCTACAAGACCAAGGTCTTTCACAAAGAGATCAAAGGATCTCATCATAAAATAAGAAGAAGAACATAATTCTTCTCACAGATCATAGATCTATAAGACTAAGGTCTTTTATACAAGAAGATCATGGACATCTCATTATAAAATAAAGGGGGGGGGGAGAATAAGTCAATTCTCTTAGGATCACAGATCCATAAAGGCAAAGCCTTTCATCAAAATAAGAGATTGAAATATCTCCTATAAAATAAGAACTTTTGTTCTTAGAATCTTGAGACAAAGTCTTTTATAAACGAGAATTTATTTCTCAGATCATAAAACTGATCAAATAGCACTTTGCGCTCTTGGACTGGCGCTCAGCGCCAAGCGCACCACGTGTTCCTCACATGTGCGCCACTTAACAGATAGCGCTTTGTGCTCTTAGGCTGGCGCTCAGCGCCAAGCGCATCACGTGCTCCTCACGTGTGCGCCACTGAACAAACAACACTTTACGCTCATAAAATAGCGCTTTGCGCTCATAAACTGGCGCAATGCGCCCATTATCTGGCGCTTAGCGCCAAGCGCGCCACGTGCTCCTCATGTGTGCGCTACCCAGCAGAAGCGCTCTGCGCTCTTTGACTGGTGCCAAGCGCGCTACGTACTCTTCACGTGTGCGTTAAGAGAACATAAATTGTTCTATAAAGCCCAGAGCTATGAGGAATGCTTAGCATTCAGTTAAAGACAAAAATATTGTCAAAACTCAAATTAATGCTCAGCATTGTCAAATGTTTAACATTTTAACTGAGTAGGCCGAGCCCAAGTTGGCCATAAATCCCCCATTCAGATTAATTGAGCCCATATGCTCATAAATCATAGATCTTAGTTCCAATTGGACTACATATCTCCCAACCAAAATTGGTTCAAGGGTACATCTCTTCACTCCTTTGATATTTGTCGTTGTAATCCTTCAACGTTTTCAGAGAGGTGACGGGTCCCGATAACCAATCATTCTATGGACTATGGGGTCCTTAAACTCATGGACTATGATGTTCTTAAACTTTATAGACTATGACGTCTTTAAACTACGGACTGTGGGGTCCTTAAACCCATGGACTATGATGTACTTAACCTCGGACTGTGGGGTCCTTAAACCTATGGACTACTTTATAGACTATGACATCTTTAAACTACGGACTATGGGGTCCTTAAGCCCATGGACTATGATGTCCTTAACCTTGGACTATGATGTCATCAACCTCGGACTGTAGGGTCCTTAAACCCATGGACTATGATGTCCTTAACCTCGGACTGTAGGGTCTTTAAACCCATGGACTATGATGTCCTTAATCTCGGACTGTCAGATCCTTAAGCCCATGGACTATGATGTCCTTAACCTTGGACCACCATGTCCTTAAACTAGTAATCGATCGCGATGTACCTAAACTAAACAATAGAGCCCAGTGCTCTCTTGTTGGATCTAAATGATCCCGTTAAGTTGATCTTAGTCTAAAATTAGACTAACGTATCCTTAACAAACTTTTAAGTTGATCTTACTCTCAAATGAGACTAACATATCCTTAAACCCAACCCCAAACCCAAATCTGAGAAGATACGGATTTGGACTAATCCACGCTCTACGGGCGACAACATAAATTAGTCTCCGTATACAATCCACGGGCAACCAAAAACAAAACAAACACACACGACACGAAGTGACCATCTGGAGAAGGAGAAAGTGGTTACCACAATGCGGTAGCGTAATTAACTGCAGGGGCTTGCGCCTGCAGGGAAGAGCGACCCCACAATCAAAAACCCCTCAACGATGGGGAATCTGATGAAGTTTGCTACATCGGCCGCATCCGCTTAAACCTTCGATACATGGTGTCATAAATCAACTTGGCATTTTCAGAGAGGTGGACGGATAGCACCAATTAGCATCTGCCCTCGAATTTCAGGCCTGACGTTCCAACAACCTGGTCACGTCTTTCGGCGGGGAACAGTAGGAATTGTCGTCCTTTTGATCTTGGCAGTCTTAAAGTTTTTCTTGACCCACCTCAGAGGTTCGAAAGAGTTGCGGATTATTACAGCCGAGACGTTCGTCTTTGCGGAATAACTCGACTCGTGGAATTTTACAAAATCTAACTTGGCTGTAGCCCGCGCCCTTTTGTTGGCTCTATATCTGAGCCGCTTCTGTCTCAGCTTTTCTGATTTGAGCACCTGGCGAGCTTCTGCTCTTCAGGAACCCGCCGTGGGTCGGCTGATAGAGAGACTTGAAAAGACATCCGGTTGTGCACTCGTCAAAGGCATCGCCTAAGCTTGCCCGTGACGTTTGGCGATTTCTTTCGTTCTGACGGCTTTGCCCCTAGATAGATCCACGAAAAGCCATTCGAACACCGACCTACGCTTAGGCTGTGGTTCCTTCGAGATCATCACATTTAGCCACCTGCCTTTCTAGACCGGGGCCTGAGGAGCCGGGATGGCGTTAGCTAGCACAAACATAATTGAGCCAAATGGTAGCAGTGTCTCCTCCCACTGTCGTCCGAGACTTACTGGGAGGATCGTCCTGGCATCCATTTTCATCTTGTAGGAGATGCGAGCTATATTGAGAGCTGAGCTTGTCCTTAGAAATATCTTTGTCACATCCGAAAATTGAGATTGGAAGTTGTTAATATGTGCAAAGGAATAGGATTTCAGTACAAACAATCAATATATATTAATTAAGTTCGCATGAACACTTGATCCAAAACATAGGAGGAGAGAGAAGGTCTCATCAAGCGTGCCATAATCTGTAGAATGTTTTTCGTCACCCCATTAATATGGGAATGCGCGCGCTTATCAGGCATGTACATATTCTCTTCGCCTAGGGTAGGATGGGGTTTATTGATTATGGGGATCCAAATCTTCGGCAGCCGCGGACTAAACTGCCGTTAATTACCCATCGCTTTTGGAGCGAGTGAACCTCTGATTAACAGATCAAACATATCATGCAAACTCAATGTGTGATATGCGATATGTGTATATTTTTGAAAAGAAAAATAATGCAAAAGGACATGTACATTTCATTTTTCTTTTTATTTACTCTATCTGTGACAAAAGATTTTTTTAATTTAAAGAAACATTTATTTTAATTTTATTTTTTATGAACAAGTGTGGAGGTGAAGCGCAAGCGCACAACGCATGCACTCGCAGTGCGCTTTCGCACGCATGCGTGCACATACGCTGCACGCTGTGCGTGTGCGGCGAGCGGCATGCGCGTGGGCCGGCGCACAGACGCGGGCGCATGCCCGGATAGCGTGGACCGGAATTTTGAGTTGAACTCCCTAAACAATTTTAATGGATTTGAACTCCAAAACATTTTATTTTGGAGTTAAACTTCTAAAGATTTTATTTAGAGTTAAACTCCCAAAAACAATTTAGTGGAGTTAAACTCCTAAAAGAATTTTTTTATGGAATTTAACTTCAAAAGATTTTAAAATATAGAGTTGAACTCCCAAAAATTTTATTTTGGAGTTGAACTCCTAAAAGAATTTTAGTGGAGTTAATTTTCCAAAAGAATTTTTATTATGGAGTTGAACTCCAAAAAATTTTAAAATATAGAGCTGAACTTCCAAATATTTTATTTTGGAGTTAAACTCTTAAAAGAATTTTTAGACGGAAACCAAAGAGAGAGATCTCTTGAAATTTCAAGACCTAAATCTTGGATCTTGGATGATGAAATGAGACCCCTTTCTTCTCCTCCTTCCTCATCTCTTTTATTTGGATCTAAAAAAAAGGGTAGTGAGATTCAAAATCCCCCCTTTTAGAAATTTGATGGGGGATTTGAACTTCCCTTCAAGGGTTTTATGATGAAAAACTATTTTTTTTTAGGAAAAGAAAAGTTAAACTCTTGATTTAATTCAAAACGAGCAAGAAGAAAGTTTAAAACCTTGAAGAAGGAGGCACAGAACCCTATATTAATATGGAAAGAATCTTATTTGTTATCATTCATCATGATGTCTTATATACGATTTACATTTTACATACAACCTCTTTGGCTTCATAAAATGGCACATGTGCATTTCCCAAGCCATGTGCTTTCTTTCTTTTTTTGCACATAAACCATGGGCATTTAAAAAATTGGTTTTCTTGTCTATTTTTATTACATTTATTAATGAACATCACATTTGGCATAGGGGACCGGCCTCTTCATGCTTGGGCTCGATTTGGGCATGTGCCCATTTGACTTGGATTCGGGCTTGGGCCCACTTGACTTGGATTTGGACTTGGGCTCTGTTCAGTCGAAATTATTACAATATTAAACATAACAATTTCCTCATTTCTCTAAACATATAGGGGTGTTTGTTATAAATATAACACGTATTACAAATTCGTCTGGAAAATATCAAATAACACGTGTTATATATATAATCAACATTCTGGAGGGAAATTGTGTGTTTATTACTTCACGCATGATATTGTATATCTCAACATCCTTCATTAAGGTCTTGTGCAGAAATCATTTCAGGACAGATATCGGAATCACAAATTTGCCGATAAAATGCAGCAAGTCAAAGAATTCAAATCTGACAGAGATTCAGAAAGGATAAAAAGATTTCAGATATCAATTATACAACCAGAGACCAACAGAAGAAGACCACAGAAAACTTATGCAGTGATCTCATCAAATGGCCGCGGAACCGCGGCCTAGTTGGCCGAGTTGCCGCGGTTCCGCGGCCGAGTTAGGGCATCAAGTGATGTCATTTCTCCAGAAGCCTCATCTCAACAACCTTGCTTACTTGAGACGCTCCATTGTAACAACCTTCTTCTGGAAACTTCTATACAACAACCTTGTTCTAGAAGGCTCCTTGTAACAATCTTATTCTAGAAGGCTCCTTGTAACAACCTTATTCTAGAAGGCTCCTTGTAACAACCTAGCTTATGAGGAAAGATTGATTTGAGATCTATAAAAGGGGATCTAGATCTAGGGTTGTGTTGTTGTTGAATGGTGGTAAAATTCTACCACAAATCCAAATCAATTCAAATTCCAAATCAAATCAAGATCAATTGAGAGCATAATCAAGCGACTACTTCAAAGATCCTTTATTGCAATGCCGATCATCATCAAGAGCAAGAGATCCGCGACGATCCACGTCTCACGGCGATCGAGCAACGCAAAAATCGACGACAAATTCTCTTTCAAAAGAGCGATCGAGTGCTAGTCTTGTAATCTCAAATTGAGAGGTGTAATTTGAAGAAGATTTAATAAAGGTGATAAATTGTTAATTCTCGCTTTCTTTACATTCTTGCATTATGAAATTTCTCATTCTTGATTCTTTAATTTTCATAATGTGTAAGTGAAATCTCCGCTTGTAAAGGATTCGAGAGAATCTGTAGATCAAATGATGATGAAATTCTTTTACTAATCTTAAGTCTTATGAGAATTATGAACTTTAGGAAAAAGAATCATCAATGACCTAATTTGGAGCGAGATCACCATTCTTGATAATTTCATTGCAAATTAGGGATCAAATGATTGATGATCTTCTTTGCTAGAGGCTAGATTTGAATGATGATCAATGAAAAGACAAGAGATAGTGAAGGAGAAACTCTAGTTTCTTCAATAGATCCCTAATCTTTATTCATCACCATCGATCTAGCTACAATTTATCAATAGATAAGATTAGTCATTATTAGATTCATCATTGCTACTAATTTGATCGAATCCTACAAGCTTTTCTACATTCTTTTGATAACCGATATTGATCTTTGATATATTCTTAATCTTTCTTAAATTCTTGAATGTTTTCTTGATTTTCTTGAAATGACAACTCAATTAAATCATGAATTTCTTTCTTGAATTTTTCTTTACTATTTTCTTTCAATTTATCTAAAACAAGATCGATCAAATTTACGAATCTCAGTGGACGACACGTTCTCATTAACGAAACTACATCGACACCGTTATTGATTGCGGTTATAAATTCTTTGATTGTGATTACTTTTCAAAATATAACTAAGACGATCAATCAAATGGCGCCGTTGCCGGGGATGCATGCGTAATTTGTTCTTTGTTGCTATTTGAGTTGAAACATTATTATTCCATCAAATTTTAAATCAAGATCGCTTCGTGTGGTTAACGATTAGTGTTTGAATTTGGCGAGGGAATCTGGCATCACTGTAAAAGGGAGATCAAGATTCAGAGACTTTCTGAAGAATCCAGAGGATCACAAGAAGCTTCAGAGAAATTTTCAGCACCTATTTCCTACAGTACACCACGGATCCGTGGCGGATTCAGGGTTTTTGGGCCGGATCCGCGGCGGATTCAGGGTTTTTGGGCCGGTTCCGCCGCTGTTTAGGTGGTTCACTGCTTCAGATTTCTGTGGTATATTCTTTGTTCTCTCCTCTTCTCTCTGATCTTATCCAATAACAACTTTTCTGCAGGATTCTTTGCAAAAATTCGCAGCGCTTTTAAAAAAATCTTGTTGCATTTCTTGAAATTGGTTGTTTTGTGCATATTTTAATACGGAAATTAAGGGGCAAAGACCAAATTCAGATTAGGTAGGGATTTCATTACCCTTCCTAAACCCCAAAAATCACAAAACTAGCATCCGCATCACCCTCATTAACTAAAAAATATCTAGACAAGACTCTAAGGACCGTCGCGCTCAATTAGGACAGAAGAAGGTCGTGGGAAATCTATTGCTTATCCGCATTTCTTTTGTGGTGTCTAAGGCAAGTGTGTCTAAGGCAAGTGGTTACTTAATTAGGCCCACTACTTACGTAGCGGAGAACCTCCCACTTACCTGACACTTACCTGGACACAGGAGGGATAAAGACGCAGTAGAGAATTTATCCTGCGATTTTTCTTTTGGAAGTCTAGGAGCGGTCTAGAGACTTCACCTAGGTGACCATTAGATCTAAGGGTTGCTTGTGCATTGTTGTGTGATTTTTCAAAAAAATCCGTATTTTTTTTCAAAAACAAACACCAAACCAACATTTTTCTCTAATTATCACCAACGCTGCCACTTGTGCTACAACTGTTTAGCACATGTTAGGCTGGACACGGGATTCTATTGTCCGTCTTTTCCGCGTTTTTTTTATCGACCCCAGAGTCAGTAATTCTTCGTCTTCTTTCCCACCACCCACCATGACCGTGATGGACGGATATCCATCGAATTTTAATAACACCACGCTGCCACCGCCCGCAGGTGCGCAAAATCCTCTGCGCATTTCTCTCTAGGAGAGATGCTACCCTACACGTGGTCCTCTCTCTACTTGTCTTTCTATACCACCATTCAATGGGGATAATTATGAAATTAAACCCCAATTTATCAAACTGTTACCCAAATTTCACGGTCTTGAGTTTGAAGATGCATACGTTTTTATCACCAAATTCGAAAACGTATGTGCTATGATGGGTACTTCACAGCTTTCTGTGGATGCTATGCGTTTACGACTTCTCCCATTCACTTTGTGCGATTTAGCCGAGAAGTGGATTTATAACACACCCGCACATTCTATTTCAACATGGGATGAATTCGTTATAGCATTCCTTAAGAAATTTTATCCCAATCATAAGACCGCCCGTGTTCGGGATGAAATCTACCAGTTTACCCAACTTCCCACTGAACCATTTTGGAAATGCTTTGAATGGTTCAAGGATCTTCTTATCCAGTGTCCTCATCATGGAGTCCCTAGATGGGATCTGTGTCGCATTATCTATGAGGGTATTGATCTCACGACAAAACAGATGCTTGAAACCATGCGTCAATGTCAATTCCTGTCTAAAGATGATGGTGAAGCTTGGAAATACCTGGAAGATCTTACCCAAAACACAATGCAGTAGGAAAGTGTTAGTCATCCATCATCTAGGGAATGTATCAATCAGCTCGATGTTTCCATCGCAATGAAAGTCTAAATGGCTGCAATACAAAGAAAACTCGACGCTATAGAAAAAAGAATCTCTTTAGCCTCCCTAAACCAATACACATTTTCCAAAACCGTGTGTGGTTGCTGTTCCAACCCATCATATTTGACGGAAGAATGCCCTTTGAATGGACCGTTTCAAGGTCACACTAATGCTGCATTTCAGCAACAACCTAGAAACGATCCTTCTTCTTCCACATATAATCATGGTTGGAGGAATCATCCTGATTTTGTTTGGAACCAACACCAAACTCAAAACACGGTTCCAAACCAGAATAACTTTCAAAGGATCCCTCCACCACAACAACAACCATCACAGAGTCAGCACCTCTTCCAAATATAATCTTTTCAAAACCCGGCCAACAATTTTGATCCTTTTTCTGCCGGTACCAATAATTCCTCTGCACTCGACATGTTCATTACACATTCCATGCGAACGAATGATATTTTAACGCCTTCTATCCAAACGTTAGTGCAAAACACTGCCTCCCATGGTGAGAGTATAAAAGCGATAGAAGCACAAATTGTACAACTGACTGCAGCAATGAGTGTTAGAGAGAAAGGGAAACTTCCAGCTCAACCTTTACCTGATCCTGGCCCCTCGCATTATAATAATGTGAATGCTATTACCACGTTGAGATCTAGAAGAGTGCTGAATAACCATATTGAGACTGATAATGAAATGATCATTGAAACCCCGGCTTCCACTTCTACTTCTTGCCCTATTTCGTTTAGTCCTTCTTCTTCCGAGCCTATTCTTCGTTTTCCCCAAGGCTCGAACCCTCAGCCCACCACTTCTAGTCTACAAAAGACGATCCCCACTCCAATTCAAGGATCGATTCCACCCCCCACAAACTTCTCCACAAACGTTGGACCCAACACTTATTGATAAAGCTCCATTTCCAGATAGGTTGAGACCCAACAAACCTAACGCACAAATGGAGAAGATTGTGGAAATGTTTAAGTAAGTTAATGTAAACATCCCTCTCCTAGATGCGATTCAACAAATTCCGGCTTATGCGAAAATACTTAAGAACTTGTGCACTAGGAAGAGGAAGACTCAAGTGCCCAAAAAGGTTTTCATGTCAAGTAATATAAGCACAGCTTTTACACAGCAATTACCCAAGAAACGTAAGGACCCTGGCTGTCCTACAATCTCTATTTCTATTGGGGGTAAAAATATCAACCGTGCTTTACTTGATTTAGGCGCTAGTGTTAACTTGCTTCCATATTCTGTGTATGAGCAATTGGGCATCGGAGAATTAAAACCATTGCAATGCACTTTACAGATGGCAGATCGATCTATCACCAAGCCAAGGGGTATGCTTGAGGATTGTTCCCTCATGGGAACTGAATAAAACATATGAATAAAGAAACGAGGAAAGCCCCCAGGTGGAGCATCACGTGCCCATACGTGATCGGGCCTCACGTGCAGACACGCGACTTTTTATAGGCAAAGTTTATAGGCGCTGAATGAAATAAACAATTGGAGATGCTTAATCTGTGAGGTCATGTGCCAACACGTGATGGGTTCCTGAGCCCTCTGAACTAATAGAATTAAATTCTAATTAGAAGGTTTATGCTTAATCTGTGAGGTCACGTGCCAACACGTGATGGGCTTCTAAGCCCTCTGAATTAATAGAATTAAATTCTATTTAAAAGGAATCAACAGCCCTAATTGGAAAAATATTTCCCTAGATCTTTCCAAACAAGAAAGATTGCGCTCTGTAAAGCAGAGCGTCGTTGGATTAAAAATCCAATAGTGATTAAAAATCACCAATTTACAGAAAAATTCTTTGCAAAGAATATCTTCCTAAACTTGCTAAGAACAACAAAAGAAATATCTTCTGTAGAACAGAAGTCCTTGGATTAAAAATCCAACGGTCAATAAAATTCACCAATTGATCTAAAAGATCATTTTGTTGATCAAAATCTCTCAATGAGAGATTTTTTGAACAAACTGATTCTTTTCTTTCTCATATAAATAGGAGCCAAGTTTTAGAGAAAAGAGGGGGGGAAACATAGAAAAAAGAAAGAGAGAAACCCCTTCGTAAGCCAAAAAAAAGAATTGAATTCTCCAGAGAGAGGAAGATACCCTCAGAGAAAAAGAAACCCTAGGTAAGGGAAGGAAGAAAATCACAGAGAATATTTTATCTTTTCTTCACCTTCATAAGAGTTTAACTCTTCTAAAACGAATTTAGTTCTTCTTCTGGTTGAAGATCTGCAGAAGCAGATCTTCTCACAAGTTGAGAATTTAATTCTCATCTGGGAGATTTGTTATGCAGATTCAAAACCTTGGGGGAGAATTGAGTTCAAAGAATTTAATTCTTACAACATATAAGAATTTAATTTCTCTAAATAAAATTAGGGTTCAACCCTATATAAGAATTTAATTCTTATCAAACAGGGGACTTAACTCAAGATCTCCATGCACGTAAAAGAGAAGAAGATTAGCACCCAAACATGATCACGTGTTCCTACGTGAGCACCCGTGTTGAACAAGAGAAAACAAATGAGATCATGCCACGTACTCCCACGTGACCCCTGAACAAGCCCTTCAGAAGAAAAAAGGGGAATAAACCCAAGGCGGTTTCTATTTTAGGGCTTTTCACGTGACATCACGTGACCCCTTAATAGTGCTTAGCACTTTTCAAAAGAGAATAAAACAGAGACAGCTTTCAGTCTTTGGGGAGGCCTCACGTGATCCCACGTGACCTAAAAGTGCTCAGCACACAGAAAAGAAAAAGGGAACAAATTCAAAGAAGCTGTGCCAAATCTTAGGCGCCTCATGTGACCTCACGTGAGCGCCTCAAACTTTCAGTGTTTAATGCTACCTCAAACGCCTCATGTGACCCCACGTGAGCGCTTCAAATCTTCAGTGTTTAGCACTACTTCAAATGTCTCACGTGACCCCACGTGAGCGCTTCAAATCATCTGTGTTTAACACTACTTCAAGCGACTCACGTGACCCCACGTGAGCGTTTCAAATCTTCAGCGTTTAACACTACTTCTGTTAGTTATATGTATGCCCTAGAGGCCATTACTATACATGAGATGTATATTGTAGTGGATGCTTGGACATATATAGGGAGGACTTTCTTGCTCGACATGATAGTATGCTATCTGGTTACTCTTTACCTTAATGTGTACACTGATTGTCTCTCTGTTACATGTTGGTAAAGCCCTTAGGATGTGTACTTGACTACCTGGACTATGATGCGGATCATACTAGTGGGGACATGGTAGTCCATAAGTACATCCTTCAAGGTCCCTAGTCATGGGTGTATCGAGACGGGGTATCGATATACCAGAGTAGACTAGCATATAGCTTCTCAACCCATATAGATGGGCGATGGATGATCCCATATCCATTGGTGTTTGACATCAGAGATGATATACGGGTGCTCAGTATAGACTGGATACACTGGACGGACTCGCCGAGAACTCCCAGATGGTATTATACCTTACGTCAGATGGCAGTTCTCTGGTGACACTGGTACGGATTAGTCTGTATACCCGAGATCGTCATAGAGTCTTGTGTGATTCCCACTGTGCTTTGATTTCCACCTTACCACGTCCAAGAGGGCGTGCAAAATGGTGGTTTTAGGGTACAGCCCCGAGTTACATGGAGGCAATGAGCGATAGGAGGGGTTTCGTCTCTCCCGGTATTGGGGGTTGATGTTGCGCTATGCTCGATTGGCCATAACAAGGAAGTCCCTGGCCAGGGCTGGTTTAGAGATTTACTGGTAAGTGTTACCAGTAATTTCTCGACCCGTTATCACCCTCGCATCGGCATGACTTATCGGTTATTGGGGTCTGACGTTTTACCACCCCTAGACTTGATATGCGACATATCAGACGAGGAGACCGGACTGTACGGTAGTATCACTGTCAGGATTTTTGCAGGAGTTGGAGCGGGCTTGCTTTCTGATCTTCTGATCGCTCAATACCCGGGTAGCCGTTACGTCCAGCTAGTACCGCTGACGGCTTGTGGATGCTTGATATGATCATCACCTACTGCCGGCGTATTGACGAGTCTTTAGAGTCCTACATAGAGGTTATACTGGCTCAGGCAAACGAAATAGGAGCGCATATGTGATATGTGCGGGACCGAGAATAATGCGTATATGTGATACCGTATTCTATTCTCGCGACTATTGTATCGGCCGGTTATATGAGATATAGCCGGGTTATCGAATCAAGTGTTGATTCGATAAGTTGGTACATTTTGTGTTAGTCGGTTATATGAGATATAACCGGATTATTAAGTCAAGTGTTGATTTAATAATTTAGTGTATAATTGTATATGTGATATACTAATTTACATTAACTAACATTGGTTCACTTAAGCATTTATTTTTCTCACTTGTGCACAACTTAATATATATATGATATATATTTATTTGTGTTTATTTTTATATCATGGTTGTTGATACACACTACATGGGTGTATGAGACATACACCATTATAATTATATTGGTTAGGTTTTTATATTTAAAGTAATTCTAAAAACTAATGGATAATGAGCTCACGTGCATGAAGCTTCATGAAGCTTATGTTTGCATTGACTTATTCCACTAGTTTTGTTTTACTTAAGATATTAATTAACCTAACCACTATAATTAGCCATGGTTATGTCTCTACATGAGTTAGTATATGATACCCACTCACCCATGGTTAGCTAACTCTCTCTTGATTAGTTTTGATTCTCATTTTGAGCTCATCATCTTCCTTCTTCAATTTCTTTCTAGGGTTTGATTAAGAGAGAGATACATTGTGAGAAAAGAAATTCTAAAGGGTACCCATTTCCTATTTCATCATCCTCTACTAGACTAGCACTTTAGTTTAGGGTGTTTGCTTCACTAAGTCTCTAGTTAGTGAAGTAGAAGCTTGAGTTCGTATTCCCTCGACGTAGATCATCTTCGGCCTCGAAGACTTCAAGCAATACCGTTGCAATCTTCTCATGGAGCCGTCCAAGAGTTCGGGAGTTCGATGATCACAGCGAAGGGACTACAACAAGGAGCTTTAGAAGTGAAGGACCGATCTACAAAGGTTGTATTTTGTATTCACTTAGTGATAATTGTTATTTACTAGCATGTGTTACCCTAATTATCTAGCAAAGATCTTGTTTAGAGTTATTCGGCACGGCTAAAATTTTAATCGGGTATGGTTGATGCCTTGTAGAACCTTCTTAGAGTGCCTAGTAACCCTACAGTGGTATCAGAGCCTAGCTAGAGTATTAGGCGACGTGTTTACGAAGTTAAAACTCCGATCGAACCCCGATACGACAAAGTAAACCCCTCTCTGGAAAAATTTTCAAAACTAGGATTTTTATGGATTAAAAATACCTAAAAAAATCAGCAGGGAATTTTAAGCATAATTGTGAAAAACGAGGGGCTAAACTGTACGGACCGCCGCGGAACCGCGGCAATAGCTTGCTTGCGCCGCGGATCCGCGGCCGTACAGTCGGGTATGACTTTTCTTTTTGCTCAGTTATGACCGTATCTACTATTGTATTCTTCTGAGTATTTTTAATCTGACTCAAGTGTTGAGTGTTCTGGGGTTTATTTTGTATTCATTGATTCGATCGGGAAAATTTAATTTCGTTGCGTTTTCCGGATATTTAGAAAGTATTAAAAAGTTCGAACGGATATCAATAACTCATTTTTCCCGACCCGGGAAATTTCCAAGTGTTGGATTTTTTCCGTAGTTTAAGAACGTCTAAATCGTGCAAGTTACGCAATGGACCCTCTAGAAGACAACAAACCTTAACTCGATTATGTGACCTTCTTTAACTGCCTTTTGAACCTTAGGGTTTGGGGCAGTACGGCGTGCCACATGTGAGGCGTTGGCTTGACCCTTCTACGGCTGGACCATTGGTACTGTGGCATGTAATGGATGTTTTTAAACTCCGCTCAAGTGTTGAGAACTATTTGGGAAAACTTGGGTGTTTGATTATTCGATCGGAAAGTTTAACATTATCTATTTATCTAGAATGTGATACAATATTTAGAATCCACAAGTAGTTATGAGATAACTAATTTGGATGTTATAAACATAGCAGTTTAGTCTCAAATGATCGGTTGCCACAGAATTTTGATGCGATCAAAAGTCCGTCGCAATCACGTAGCGTACGTGGATACTCGCCAGGTAAACTTAATAGACAGCTATGCCCCATAACCCCGACCAAGTGACTATAGGAGAACCCCGTCGCCAAAAGCATTCGTTCGGGTGCTCGCTGCAGCGGTGTTCCGCCTCAGTGCACTTCGTCGACGGCATCCGGGGGTGCGGCCGTCTACTAAAGTTTGCGACGAGCATTCGATCACATATCGGGAATCTTGTTGAATTGCCCGACTAGATATTGAAAAGTGTTTTCGATATAGAGACTAAAATGCGGGGTTTATAATTGTTAGGCATGCGATGTCTAAGGAGGTTGCAGATTCCAACTGTTGTAGTTTTACACTTTCTTTTCTGCGACCGTAAGTGTAATATGTGATATCGCCGGTTTCGTTGTTATATGTCAACGACAATTGGGATGCGTATATTTACTTACGTTGATGACATGTGATGTTATGTGTTGCTGGATATGTTATATTGGATCGTCGCGTTTTGAATAGCCGGGGGTTTTATGTGAGATGAGGGTTTTTATTTTCATTCATGTAAAATTCATTGTATGTAATATTCTTTTATTGGGGCACTTCCGGGATGAGGTTGATGTCACCATTTGTATATTATTTACTTTTCCGCACTAGGATAGACCCAAGGAGGAGAGCACAAGTAACCGGGTTCTAGAGTCCAGTGGGAGACCAACTCGAGGTGTCGAGTCCGGGTCTCCTAACTCTAGAATTGGTAGGGTTGCTTGCCGCTCTCGTAGGGGTCTAGGGGTTTGGGTTTGGCTATTCATCGCAACCGTGGAATCCGTGTTTTATAGAGGCTCAAAATAAAACACGGACGTCCTAGTATATCCAATATTTCATATGTTTCTTCTGCTGCGATATCTGTGATGTGATCATTTGATATGTTGTGATAGATACTGTATATAGTATATATGATATATTATATAGACGTTACTTATGTTTTACACCCGCGCTAGCACTGCCCCGCTCTGCCGTTAGTTACCTAACCTAACGGTGCACGAGGGGACATCGAGGCGAATGCGGATGGCATAAGTGTGCGTCGTATTTATCTGTGATGTTTAGGTGATTTAAATGATGGGACTTCATTAATATGATTAATGAAAGAAAAGAAACCTAAAAGATGTTGTGGAATCGAATTTTCAAAAACAGGTAGCTACAGTTCTTGCTTTGCATCGCGGTGTTCCTTGTAGAACATCCTGCACCTTATTCGATAAGGAAAGGGCCGAGATCTCTTCACCGGGAGTGACCCCTTTAGCAAAGATTGGCAGATGCTATATCCCTCGGTTTTCTCTTTTGATTGCTTTTCTAGTTCTTGCTTTGCACAGTGATATATATGATATATCCTGCACCTTATTCCATAAGGAAAGAGCCGAGATCCCTTCACCGGGAGTGACCTCTTTAGCGAAACTAGTAAAAGCCTAAAAAACACTCCATTTTAAAATTATTTGATTCTACAATGATATCAAGTTCATTACGCAATAGGTTTTTAGAAAAACATGTCGTAGCCCTCCGTCATTTCAGATAAGTAGTAGTTAGTATTCGTGCTGCGTTTGTTGGCCTTTGTTAAGGCGTAGTGTGCGGTAGCTGACTAGTGCTTATCTGCTTATGCATATGATGCAGATTGGGTTAGAGTAGTCGTACGACCTTGTTGGCTTTTGTCAAGGGTCGTGCGGGTGGGTTTAATTCAATCAAGAAATGACGGGTTGAACTTGACTAGCATCCTATGGTTTGTTGGCCTTTGTCAAGGTCATAGGAGGTTGGGCAAAATTATCGGGAATTTCAAGTGTTGAAATTTGCAATAAGATTGCATACCTTCTATGAGATAGTTGGATCCCGATACCCACTGCGAGTAATTGTTACTCATGGGAGAGTTTTACACATTACAGTTAGCCGATCAAGTAGGTGTCTAGAAAGGTATCAACGGGGTTACGCCTCTCGGAAAATGAGGTTTACTTTAATTAGGTCCGTGCGAAAGCACGGGGAACCTCCCTCAAAGTACCGACACTGGCCTGGCTGAAAGATTGGCGAAGTTGCAGGGTGTAATTAATCCCGGCTAGTCTTTCCTTTTATGGTTTGAAGGAAGATTTGATAAAAACAGTGGGAGCCATCCTGATTAGATAAAACAATAACCAATCTAATCTTGCAAGAGCGCACGCAGAGTGTTTTCTTCTCTCTCTCTCCAGGTAGCGACCATGTCACGCCTTAATCAAGATAATAATACGGATGTATTGACCGAACCCACTTGTTATACTGTGCTGGGGAACGTTGGTCCCGCTCCAACTTATAAATGTTATAAGACAGAGCAAGAAATAGGGGATTACTTGAATTCCCGTGCCGCCAAAATGAAGAATGTGCATGTTGATGCATCTTCTTCGGGTGTGTTAATTACAGAGAACTATTTCTCAGTATCCTTTACGTCCTGGGTATGAGATACCGGATCAGGATCTCACATATGTAATTTGTTATATGAGCTACAGATAGGTAGAGAACTGAGAACGGGTGATAAGTTTCATAAGATAGAAACGGTGCAAGTGTTGCAGCCAAGTCTGTTGGTCACTATCACCCTGTATTACCAGAATACATTGATTCTGAACGAATGTTATTAGATACCGAATCTGATATACAACATCATATCAGTCTCTTTATTCGTAAAGAAGGATATAATTTTGTATTGTTGGATAATATTTTGAATATTTCCTATATCAAGAGTTGATCGGCCCAGGCACGTTATCTAAAAGCATTGACGTTCTAAATCAAACTACAGTTCTTAGTATACAGAACACACAAGAGGAAGAGTTCAGAAATGAACAAATCCTTCTTGAGGTATTGTAGACTAGATCATATCAATGCGACCCGACTAGCTGAAGTTACATATAGATGCATATTTAAATTAGTTTGAATTTACATCTTGTGAAACTTGCCGGTCATGTCACAGAGATAAGATGACCATAGCTTTGTTTTTAGGAAGCAGAGAAAGAGTTAGTGAACTCTTGGGATGATACATGTTGATGTATGAAAGTCCTCTGTCTACACATGCCAAGACCGGTTCTTTGTACTTTATTATATTCTCTGATGATCTCTCAAGATTCAGACATATGTTCCTGTTGAAACACAAGCCCGAAGTTTTTGAGATATTCACAAAATATAAGTTAGAAGTAGAGAACCAAAATGGGTATAAGTATTATGTCCTTTGATGTGACCAGGGAGGAGAATACTTGAGCACAGAATTCCTGGATTATTCTAAAGAAGAATGAGATTCTCTCTCAGCATTACTCCTCCGTATACACCACAGCACGTCGGTGTATCGGGGCGGAGCAATCACACCCTATGTGATAAGGTGTGCTCTATGATGAGTACTACTGAGTTACCTATTTCCTTTTGGGAGTTATGCACTGAAGAAGTTGCATACCTATTGAATAGGGTTCCGATCAAATCAGTTGCCTACCACTTCATATGAGATATGGAAAGGGAAGAGCCTATATCTTAAGTTTGTTAAGATTTAGGGTTTTCCAGCCTATGTCTAAAAGCATAATCCGGACAAGTTCAAGGCAAAGTCAGTTCTGTAGAAGTTTGTTGGATATCCCAAGCATTTGCAAGGGAATATCTTCTACCTAACCGAGGAACAAAAGATGTTTTGTTTCTCAAACATGCCACCTTTGTGAAAGGGAATTTCTTGAGAAGAAATTAGTGGTCATGAGGTAGAACTGGAAGGAGTTCCAGCTATACAAACTGCAGCTGATGATTTGATAGAACCAAAAGATTCAATAGTTTCCAACGAACCTCAACCTCTCCGCCGATCTAGCAGGGTTCCTCACCCACCTGAGAGATTCTTTGGTTTCTCTATGACAGTGGGAGTGAGGATTGCATCATGAGATGATGACCCATCTAGTTTCGAGCAGGCCATCAGGAGTGGGGACTCTGTAAGAATGGTTGGATGCTTAAGCGATCTGAGATGGAATCTTTATACACCAACAAAGTATGGATTTTGGTTGCTTTATCTGAAGGGTTAAATCCCCATCAGAAGCAAGTATATCTTGAGAAGATTACTTGGTGTACATGGAAAAGTTGAGACTTTCAAAGCTATGCTTAAGTCCATCCAGATCCTACTTGCCACGACTACATACCATGACTACGATATCTGGCGGTTGGGTGTCATGACTGTTTTTCTAAATGATGTTTTAGAAGAGAGAGTCTATAAGTACACAGTCAGAGGGCTTCGTAGACAGTGGGAGCAGCGGAAACGTGAGCAAGATGTTTTATGTGATAAAGCAGGCATCGCGGAGTTGGAACGTCTGTTTTGATGTGTTAGTCAAAGAGTTTGACATCATCAAAATGGTAGATGAACCTTGTATATACAAAAAGGTAGTAGAGAGTATGGTGGTGATCCTCGTAGAGTATGTGGATGACATACTCTTGATGGGGAAGGAGTTTCCTATGCTACGCTCGATCAAGCTCCGCTTATCACAATGATTCTCCATATAGGATCAAAGAGATACCTATTAAATCCTGGGTTTTGGATCTATGAGATAGATCTAATTGGATGTTAGGATACTCACTAGTTGTAGTGAGATGGTATCAATTGATCCTGGGGAGAATCACTGGAAAGGTTCCAGGGTGATAAGGATGACTGAATGTCAGTCACAGGCATTGTCTTTACCCTCAGTAAAGGGACGGTATGTTAGAAGAGTTCCAAGACAGATACCGTGGCATACTAGACGATAAAGGCTAGATACATCGCTACCAAAGATGCTACCAAAGAGGCAGTCTGGGTGTATATTAGTTCATGAGATGAACTTCGTTCCTACCATTGTGTGACAATGGAGTTGTGGCTTATGCCTAGGAACGCCCGTCCCATCAGTGATCCAGACATATTCTAAGGCAGTGTCACCTGATCATGGAGATGGTTGATCTCCAGGGGATCGAGGTTAGGAGAGTAGACTCAGAGGACAACACGGCGGATCCACTCACAAAGGCCTTTTCCCAGAGAGAGACTATTATGGGATGGTTGAGTATGAGATACTACAACCACTATTATCAGATGTCCCTAGTGCAAGTGGGAGATTGTTAGTTATATGTATGCCCTGGAGGCCATTACTATACATGAGATGTATATTGTAGTGGATGCTTGGACATATATAGGAAGGACTTTCTTGCTCGACATGATAGTATGCTATCTGGTTACTCTTTACCTTAACGTGTACACTGATTGTCTCTCTCTTACATGTTGGTAAAGCCCTTAGGATGTGTACTTGACTACCTGGACTATGATGTGGATCATACTAGTGGGGACATGGTAGTCCATAAGTACATCCTTCAAGGTCCCTAGTCGTGGGTGTATCGAGACGGGGCATCGATATACCAGAGTAGACTAGCGTATAGCTTCTCGACCCATATAGATGGGCGATGGATGATCCCATATCCATTGGTGTTTGACATCAGAGATGATATATGGGTGCTCAGTGTAGATTGGGTACACTGGACGGACTCGTCGAGAACTCCCAGATGGTATTATACCTTACGTCAGATGGCAGTTCTCTGGTGACACTGGTACAGGTTAGTCTGTAGACCCGAGATCGTCATAGAGTCTTGTGTGATTCCTACTGTGCTTTGATTTCCACCTTACCACGTCCAAGAGGGCATGCAAAACGGTGGTTTTTGGGTACAGTCCCGAGTCACATGGAGGCAATGAGCGATAGGAGGGGTTTCGTCTCTCCCGGTATTGGGAGTTGATGTTGCGCCATGCTCGATTGGCTATAATAGGGAAGTCCTTGGCCAGGGCTGGTTTAGAGATTTACTGGTAAGTGTTACCAGTAGTTTCTTGACCCGTTATGAGCCTCGTATCGACATGACTTATCGGTTATTGGGGTCTGACGTTTTACCACCCCTAGACTTGATATGCGACATATCAGACGAGGAGACCGGACTGTACGGTAGTGTCACTGTCAGGCTTTTTGCAGGAGTTGGAGCGGGCTTGCTTTCCGATCTTCTGATCGCTCAATACCCGGGTAACCGTTACGTCCAGCTAGTACCGCTGACGGCTTGTGGGTGCTTGATATGATCATCACCTACTGCCGGCGTATTGACTAGTCTTTAGAGTCCTACATAGAGGTTATACTGACTCAGGCAAAATGAAATAGGAGCGCATATGTGATATGTGCGGGACCAAGAATAATGCGTGTATATGATACCGTATTCTATTCTCGCGACTATTGTATCAGCCGGTTATATGAGATATAGCCGGGTTATCGAATCAAGTGTTGATTCGATAAGTTGGTACATTTTGTGTTAGTCGGTTAAATGAGATATAACCGGATTATTAAGTCAAGTGTTGATTTAATAATTTAGTGTATAATTGTATATGTGATATACTAATTTACATTAACTAACATTGGTTCACTTAAGCATTTATTTTTCTCACTTTTGCACAACTTAATATATATGTGATATATATTTATTTGTGTTTATTTTTGTATCATGGTTGTTGATACACACTACATGGGTGTATGAGACATACACCATTATAATTATATTGGTTAGGTTTTTATATTTAAAGTAATTCTAAAAACTAATGGATAATGAGCTCACATGCATGAAGCTTCATGAAGCTTATGTTTGCATTGACTTAGTCCACTAATTTTGTTTTACTTAAGATATTAATTAACCTAACCACTATAATTAGCCATGGTTATATCTCTACATGAGTTAGTATATGATACCCACTCACCCATGGTTAGCTAACTCTCTCTTGATTAGTTTTGATTCTCATTTTGAGCTCATCTTCTTCCTCCTTCAATTTATTTCTAGGGTTTGATTAAGAGAGAGATACATTGTGAGAAAAGAAATTCTAAAGGGTACCCATTTCCTATTTCATCATCCTCTACTAGACTAGCACTTTAATTTAAGGTGTTTGCTTCACTAATTCTCTAGTTAGTGAAGTAGAAGCTTGAGTTCGTATTCGCTCGACGTAGATCATTTTCGGTCTCGAAGACTTCAAGCAATACCGTTGCAATCTTCTCATGGAGCCGTCCGAGAGTTTGGGAGTTCGATGATTGCAGCGAAGGGACTATAACAAGGAGCTTTAGAAGTGAAGGATCGATCTACAAAGGTTGTATATCGTATTCACTTAGTGATAATTGTTATTTACTAGCATGTGTTACCCTAATTATCTAGCAAAGATCTTGTTTAGAGTTATTCTGCAAGGCTAAAATTTTAATCGGGTATGGTTGATGCCTTGTAGAACCTTCTTAGAATGCCTAGTAACCCTACAACTTCAAGCGCCTCTTGTGACCCTACGTGAGCGCTTCAAATCATCAGTGTTTAACACTACTTCAAACGCCTCACGTGACCCCACGTGAGCGCTTCAAATCTTCAGTGTTTAACACTTTTTCAAGCGCCTCACGTGACCCCACGTGAGCGCTTCAAATCTTCAGTGCTTAAATAATACTTTGAGACCTCATATGGGAGCACGTGAGCGACGAACATATACTAGTGTTTAACACTATGATAGGCCAATCTTAGCCCAAGTTAGCTAAGTTTCCCAAAGCCAAAACCTTGTTTTTAACCGAGCCCTAATTATGTTCAGGTCTTTCAAAATTGATCTCAGATGGCATTCAAAGTAATGTTCATCCCATTCCTTCCCAATCTGGCATTTGGTTCATGGGTACATCTCATCACTCCTCTGATATTTGTCGTTGTAATCCTTCAACGTCTTCAGAGGGGTAACGGGTCCCGACAACCAGACATTCCAAGAACCGTGGGGTCCTTAAACTCATGAACTATGATGTTCTTAAACTTTACGGACTGTGGGGTCCTTAAACTCATGGACTATGATGTCCTTAAATTTTACAGACTATAATGTCTTTAAACTACCATGGACTGTGAGGTCCTTAAACTCATAGACTATGATGTCTTTAAACTTTACAGACTATGACGTCTTTAAACTATGGACTATGATGTCCTTAAACTCCATGGACTATGATGTCCTTAAACTCCATGGACCGCAATGTCCCTAAACTAAAACAATAGAGCCCAAATTCTCTTTTGTTGGATCAAAATGATCCTGTTAAGTAGATCTTAGTCTAAACTTAGACTAACGTATCCTTAACAAACGTTTAAGTTGATCTTAGTCTCAAATGAGATTAACGATCCTTAAACCCAACCCAAACCCAAATCTAAGAAAATACGGATTTGGACTAATCCACGCCCTACGGGCGACAACACAAATTAGTCTCCATATACAATCCACGGGCAACCAAAAACAAAACAAATACACACGATATGAAGTGACCATCTGGAGAAGGAGAAAGTGGTTACCGCGATGCGGTAGAGTAATTAACTGCAAGGGCTTGGGCCTGCAGGGAAGAGCGTCCCCATAATAAAAAATCCCTCAACGAGGGGGAATCTGACGAAGTCTGCTATATCGGCCGCATCCGTTTAAACCTCCGATGCACGGTGCCATAAATCAACTTGGCATCTTCGGAGAGGTGGACGGATAAAATCAAATAGTATCTGCCCCCAAATTCAGGCAAGACGACCTACACGGTTTCTTCTCCGTTTTCGGCGGTAAACAGATTCTGGCACGCCCGGTGGGAACTTTTCCTCTTTCAACTCCACATTTCGTGTGTCGTGTTTCGCGAACGAATTGCGGTTTGCTATTGTTGCCCCTGGATTCGAGGTACTAAGATTTGGTGTCTTGCTCCGTGCAGAAAACAGAAGATCAATGGCTTTCAACTGCACCAACTGCAACAATTGCAACAACTCCCACTCCGTCCTTACTGGAGGAGTGACTATGGGCCTCAAGCGGCCTCCGTTTTCACGATGCCTGTGGAACAGGTGACGCAAGCCACCACTGGGCTGATCTTTAGGACCATGCTCCCACTAATGAGCTTCAACGCCCCAGCGCTGTCGCAGGAAGCTCCAAAGAAGTCGGTCTTTGATCGTCTTACGACTACCGTGGCCCCTCTTAACGGGTCGCCCAAATCAAACGCCTCGGTCTTTCATGTACTAGGCCAAAGCTTCAACAGGCCCGTGAAGAAGCCCGCGATACCTGAAGGGGTTATCCCAAAACGGATAGCCATTCCGGCTCAAGTCGAGGAAACCGTCAAAGTGACCCCTCCTGCAAAGGGATCAGTCTTCGCTAGACTGTCCGATCTAACTCCCGCTCCAAGCGAAGTCACCAAGGCCGCTTCCCTTGTTCAAAAGACGGCCTTCGCAAGACTGACTATCCTTTCTCAACTGATGTCAGTCTTCGACAGGCTGGCGCCAATAACAACATCTCCTCAACACAGGGGGCATGAGGAAGCTCATCCAACAGCAGAGGTGGTCCCATCCATTTGAAACGCTCGACGTCGCCACTGGCGCCAAGTGAGGAAAGCTGGAGGCAATTCCCCATCTAGACTTACCCCGTCAGCTCCAACGGTGGAAGTCGACGCTGCTGTTCCAACTGGGAACAGTTTTGAACCACTCAGGAGGGTCCACAAGAACTCTCCGACCACCGTGCTGAAAAGATCTCCTCTACCTATGGAGAATGCTACAAAGACAAAGCCAGAACAGCCCCCTCAGTGGCTGTCCTAAAAAATTCACAGGGTCTGGCGACGGGTCCAAGACTCAGTAATCGACAAGGACTACTCCCGTCAATCCAAGAAAATAAAGATTCAGCAAGAAGGGGGCCATCTCTCCGCCACGCCACGAAAGGTGTCGTCTGCATAGGTGCCTACATCAACAGCTCCCGCAACTTCAACCATCCACAAAAGGAGAAGGCTGGAGAAGATCCCTACGTCTGTCACGAACCATAAGGGCATTGAATCCAAGTGCCCTAAGTTTGGGGCCATGGTAGTGCATACTGTTTATATGGCTTCCAGGAAAGAGGATAGTCGTATCTCCACGGGTCATCGACCACTCATCCGATCAGTAACAAAGGCTTAGAAATAACAACAGAAGCTCCATGAGATGCTGACAAAGATGACCAGACTCATTGGGCCAAAAGAAAGCCCGGAGACATCGTCGGAGCAGCGCCGGGAGCAGGAAACCGATGTCGAATTCCTCCGAAGGATGCTCGAGAGGAAAGATAAAGAGAACGCGGAACAAGCAGCCAACATAAAACAAATGGCGCTTTTATTCCAAGATATGGTCGGGATGATGATACAACCAGATTCTCCAGTTGAAGACCTCCCGATTATCCTTGAAGACGATAGAGGGGAGACATCGAACCCTCTTCCGGTTCGATTAGCAGCCAAAGAGGAGATGATCTCGAAAGCGGCGCTCGATGACTATATAGCTCAACAGATACGAGCTCATCAGGCGAGCGAAGCGGCTGGCCAAATCGTCAAGATTGGATGACCCTATCTGGGTTCGTACGACCAAATAAAGAACCCGCCGGGATAGACGATCCCTAAGTTTCATGTGTATAAAGGGACGGGTAATCCACACCAGCACGTCGCTCAGTTCAGGGCTCTGTGCGGCAACACCGGAGGTGATGATAAGCTACTGCTTTGCCAATTTATTGGCAGCTTGTTGGAGACAGCTTTCGAGTGGTATTCCGAGCTCCCGAATGACTCTGTCAAGACATTTGCAGAAATGGAGATACTATTTACACAAAGATTCGTAAGCGCCAGCGAACGTACCCCAATCACGGTATTGATCAATGCCAGGGTGAAGCCGGGAGAAACTGTAAGCCCGCGGGGGCGCCCCGGCCGTCGATCCGACGCCGGAAACGCGGAAAACAAAAACTTTGCGAACTTTGCAAAACGGCACCACCGCGGACCTTTCACCCGGATCGGGCCATTAACCTAGCTAGCTAGCAAAATAAGAAAAGAGTAGAGATGTATACCAAGCGATCCGTGTCCTTCGGTCTTCGTCTCCACTCCGATCTCCCGCGGAATCTCCGTCACCTCCTCGCTCGTCGGAAAGGGCACCACGTAGCCGGAATCTTTTACGGGCTCCCGCCTCTTGACCGAGGCAACTCGGGCGTGAAGTTGGCTAGCCGACGCGTCCAAGGCTTGCTATAGAATAGTGTAGTGAACTTGTCTCTTGGGGTTATGAGGTTGCCTTGATGTGGAGGAATGAGAAAAAGACTTTTGGAGAAAGAGGAATGGTGCTCTCTAATTTTTCTAAAGAAATGAGATAACCCAACCCCACAACAAATGAACCTCTCTCTCTCACTTAGAATGGCCGGCCCCCCCCTTGGATGAGAATAGATTGGAGAGAGAAAAAGAATTAATCCAATAATCAAAAATAGTCACCACCATTCTAATCCAAATCCAAATCAATACCCATCCAATAAATGCAAGGAAAAGACCATAAAAGAATATCATGATGAGGCTAGTCTCATCATGAAGCCACATATGCAAGAAAGCCCCTCACAACTAAGTTAATTGCAAAATTGCAATTAACCCCCTCCACTAAGAAAGTCCGACCGAGAAGGAAAAAGAGAAAACCGGCCGGAACGGAATGCAAACTGGCAACCCCAGAAAACCGATCCCGTAATAAATTACAGGAAAACCCCGCTACTGCAAATACATGCCCGCATTTGTATTCCCATTGAACACAAATGCAAAGAGACAAAACTTACACTGTACTATACTAGGACCGGCTTAAACCAAAGCCGGCTAGTAATATCCGTCCGATCCTGATCCGTGCAATACCGCACGTATCTGATCGAACGCTGCCATATAACTATACGGCCACTAGTACAAAATCGTCCGATCCTGATCCGTGCAATACCGCACGTATCTGATCGGACCCTGCCATATCTCCATACGGCCTCTACAGCGTTTCGCCCGAAACTTGAGTAACTGTCTGTGGTGGACTCTAAAGACTCGTCAATACTATGGCTGTGGATTTAACCACTAGCACGTCAGAGGTATAAGCCAATACGTGACGGGCCACCAGCTATTGACTAAAAGGGACGTCGATGAGGAAGCTCGCCCCGACACCCAACTGAGCCTGTCAGTGACAATATCCGTACAGTCCGGTCCGTTCGTCTATGAGTATCGCATGGCGGGCCTAGGGGGTTGGTAAAAGTCAGACCCCCAAAAGCGGTACAAGTCGTGTCGGAGTGTAGCGCAGAACACCCTGAGATACTACTGGAATACCTACCAGCAAATCTCCTGCCTTGGCCAAGGACTTTTCATGTTCTGGCTCTCCTAGACACAGCACGACCTCACCCCCAAACCGGGAGAGACGAACCCCTGAAGATCCGCTCACTGCCTCCATGTGGCTCGGGACTGTACCCAACTAAAACCTGTTTGCACGACTC
Source organism: Agapanthus africanus (assembly GCA_030015575.1). Taxonomy (NCBI): domain Eukaryota; kingdom Viridiplantae; phylum Streptophyta; class Magnoliopsida; order Asparagales; family Amaryllidaceae; genus Agapanthus; species Agapanthus africanus. Next base: position 633,791,331 of record JASDDO010000031.1, on the reverse strand, counting down.
CTTTGAGCCGTGGTAGGGTAGTAATCAAAGTACAGTAGGAACTCACACGAGACAAATGACGATCTCAGGTCGATGAACTAACCTGTACACATGTCACCAGGGAACTGCTATCTGACGTCTGGTATAATCCCAACTAGCAGGTTCCCGGCGAGTCCTGTCCGGTGTACTCATAACCCAATGAGCACCTGTATACATCTTAGGTGAACCAACTGACACCAGTGGCTTGTGAGACCGGCCACCGCCCCTCGTCGGGGTCTCGACTGTATACACTAGTCTACTAATGGAGTATCGATGCCCAGTCTCGAAACTCCCACGACTAGGGACCTTTTAAGGATAAGCTTATAGACCCCCAGCTCCCACTTATATGATCGCCCTCATACTGCTGGTGGTCAAGCAAGAATCCTAGGGGCTCTATCAACGTGTAATAGCGACGTGTCAGGTCACCTAAAGCAGTACACGATGATAAAGGTAAACCAGATAGCGTACTATCATCTCGAGTAAGATTGTCTTCCCGGGATAGGTCCTCCCTCAATCATTGCAATCACGTGCCTGTGACCCAATAATTGACTCTGAGGGCACTATCTCCAACAATCTCCCACTTGCACTCGAGGCTAATTATTGCGATGTCGCATACTCACAGCCCGTGTGATACCGAACACCCAACTCCTCTACTAGTCAGTCTCACAAAGCTTGTTTGCGAAACTATTGCGTTCGAGGAATAGCCTCAGTGAGTGGATCCGCTTTGATGTTTCTTTCTATGTCTCTCTGTATCTCAAGTTCGCGGAGAAAACCATCTCCCGAAATGAGCAATACCTGTCTTAGAATGTCTGGATGTCTGATGAGACCTAGCTCATAAGTGAACTCCAAATCCAAACTTCTTAGACTGTATTGTCAACTGAACTTAATCAGTATCCTGCGCCATGCCTTCCCTCAGTATCCACCTAGACCACCTGTCCAAAATACTGCCCCTCGTCAGAGGGAAAACTATAACTCTGACAGCCACTCTGCCATCCAGGTCACCTTGGAAGCCTGGAATGATAACTGTCTCCTAAAGGAGGCTGCCGTTATCAATTCCCTAGAATATCAACTTATATTCTAAAACTGCTTCCGATTGTGACGACCAAAGTATAACCGATCGTAGTATAGGAATACTACTTCCTACTCTGTGTATGTCATCAAAAACCAGGGCATCACACCCTACTACCTTCTTAACAGATCCATCCCCTATTCTGATGAAGTCAAACCTATGACTGTCACATCAGAAATAGATGATCTATCTCCGCTATATCTGCTCTAGTTTATAAATAGACATAAGCCTGATGTCCACCAATGCTTCCGCTGCTCCCACTGACTACGACAACCCTCTGGCAGAGTCATATAGACGTGCACTTCTAAAGCCAGTTTAGAACGACACTATACTCATCCTCCTGCCGGGTCTCACAGTCTGGAACAACAGCAATGGCAAGTCTGGGTAAACAAGAACCTCCCTGCCACCATCCTTGAGCATACCGAAGTACCTCTCGAGTGCCTGAGGTTACCCACCATATCTGCGGAGTGGCCAATGGAATGTCAAACCAGATTGAATCTTTAGGTTCTTATGAAATCTTCAGTAATCGTTTGTGGTTCTGGAATCACTTCCAGTTCTACCATACTCCCACTACTGCTTTTCTGAAAAAATCCATTTTTGATAAAACTGTGGCGAGTCAAGAACAATATCACTATTGATCTTCCAGATGGTAGAAAGCCAACCCTCGTCATAGCCCGGGTCAACCCACAAACAGCCATTACTGAAACGTGCCTTGAGTTGTCCAGAGTCTGGTTTTAAGCATAAGCCGGACAACTCCCCGTATCTTAACAATGTCAAGATATGAACTGTTCTATATCCAAGAAGCAGAGGCACTGATTTAATTGAACCAGATTCAAATCATGCAGCTGTCTCCAGTGCATGTCAACTAAATGGAAGGAGGCCGATCAGCGTTACTCAACTTAGGAATGCTTCCAATTATAAGTAACCTGAAAGAGAAGCAAGTTCTCTTAACCATTACTATCAACTGAATACCATGTACAAGTATCTACATCTTCGATCACTTTGAAGAATCCCGATACTTGCAACACATGGTTCTCTACTTTATTCTTATACCTATAACTTCTCAAAACTTCGACCCTGTGTTTCTACAAAACACCTGTCTAAGAACTAGAGAAGTCATAAGTAAACAGAATACAGTACGAGGACCAACCCCTCTGTCCTCATGGACACTGGACAATATACAATACTCTGTATAAGTCCCCTGAGTCGAATGACTCATTCACTGTGTGTCGTAGGTTGAAAACTGTACTTTTGGTTAAGAAGAATCACACCGTTGTTCAATGCTCCTTACCTAACCATCCACTGGTATAGGTAAATGTCATAGACATAATTTCAAAAAGGTATGTCTCACTCTATAAAAATAGACGTACAGATATATCAATTTGAAATTGGTGCACAACAACGGATATTCAAAACCAAATATTTGCCGACCGGCAAACAACCCAGGTGGCTTCCTCAAATATCACCAATTCCAACGAATCCCGATATAATGAGGATGGTCACCTAATTCCCAATAACTTACTCCTCTTCATCATCTGTAAAACCATACAGATGTGAGACTCATACCTGGTAAATACATACCCTGGAGTAAGTATCTAATCGGGAAATCAGTTTTCTTTTAACAGTACACAGTGAAACTGAAACATTGAAATGTTTCGATGGGGTAACCTGGTATTCCTAGTAATGCCTCTTCCATTATCCAGATTCACAACTATAACCGTATAATTCTTTGCCACTTCTCCAAATCCCTTTATGTGTCTTTAGTCATTACCTTCTGTACACCCCTTTAGGCCAAATGGTTTTCTTCCTTCCCTACCGTTCGGCACCAGCCTATGGTTTGGAAGAAGACTAGCCAATAAGCATAAAGGGTGTACTGTCCTAATCCCAGGAGCACTCGAAATGCGAGAGAAGGTGAAGATAAAAGACACCTGAATGTACTTTATTCCAATTTCTTCTGAACCAGGATCCATCCCCGAACTGGAACAAGTTCCTTTCGAGTTCGTATATAACCATACGATGGATTATCCAATAAACTGGGATCTTCGTAGTGATACGGAGTGTCCTGGAGAAATACAAAGGTGATTTGGGATTGGCGAAGAAATACTTGGTTTGGTCGTGAATATCAGTCGCAATTTACTTTGCCCTCTTACTAATCCCTTGCTTTGTCTGAACTTAATACCTTCTGTACACCGTTTAGGCTAACTGGTTTTCTTCATTCCCTACCGGTCGGCACCAGCCTATGGTTTGGAAGAAGACTATCCAATTTGCGTAATAGGTGTACTACTCCTGAACTAAGGAGTACTCGCAACCTGAGAGAAGGTGAAAAGAAAAGACAACTGAATAGTCCTATCTGTTTTCTCCAGAACCAGAAACCATCCTCGAAGTCCTTCGAGTTCGTATATAACCATACGATGGTTTTGTCCAATGGAAGTGGACGGTCGTAGTAATACGGGGTGTCCCGGAGAAAAGGGTAAAAGTAGGAGTGGCAAAGAGGTTTGCAACTCTGACAATCCAAAAGCCTGTGTTAAGTAGGTTCGGTCAACTTGGTCACTGAGTCATAGTCTAGGGTCGGGTCAATGGTCGCTGCCAAAGAGAGAGAGAAAAGAAACACTCAGCGTGCACTCTAACCTAGATCGGAATGGTTGTCACTTTATCTAATCTGGAAACCTCCCACTGTAACGTCAAATTCTTCCCCAAACCTGAAAGAAGAATTAGCCGGGATAACCCGAGGAGTAAACCAACTCATCAGTGGGAATCGGGATCCAACTCTCATCGCATGATAACGTGACGGAATCCGCTCACGTTATCACACTCCAGAAGGTATGCGCATATCTGGCAAGTTTCAGTACTTTTGAAACTCCCGATGTGGATTTCTACCCCATGCTCTTATGACCTTGACTTTGGCCAACATATCATAAGTCACATGTCAAGTTCTACCCGTCATTTTCCTGGTTAATTTGAACCCACTCGTACCTACCCTTGACTTTGGCCAAAATGGCAGTACGACTGTCCCAAACCAACGCATCTATCTATGCTGCATATGAATACCCAACAGCTACCAAACACTGTGCCTTGACTTTGGCCAACATACACAGCTTGAATACTATTAACTATCCATATGAAATGACGGAGGGCTACGAATGGTTTCTGGCGAAAACCTTTAACGTAATGAACTTGATATCGTTGAAGGAACTGATAGCTTTTAAAAATATAGTGACGAAAACCGTTGCTAAAGAGGTCACTCCCGGTGAAGGGATCTCGGCTCTTTCCCCGTAGAATGGGGTGCAGGATATTCCAAATGAATACCGCGATGCAAAGCAAAAGTAATCGGCTATAGTGAAGTTAATGCCCTGATGCAAACTTTTGTCCAAGGGGTCACTCCCGGTGAAGGGATCTCGGCCCTTGCCTCGTCGACTGAGGAGCAGGATATTCCAACTGAATACCACTGTGCAAAACAAAAGAGAACGCCCTTGCAATAACAGCTTTTTGAAAAAGTGTTCCAACAACATCAGAATTAGGTTTGTTTAACTTGCATTGATCCGAATCAATGCAGTTCCATCAATTGATCACACCATAAAGAACGAAAATATACTGACGTACGTATATGCCATCCGCATTCGCCACTGGGTCCCGTCATCACCCGTTAGGTTAGCTAACTAACGACAGAGCGGGGACTGGACTAGCGCGGATGAAAAACATATACAACATCTACTAATATATATACAATATATAATTTTCGCTCAAGGCGTGATAAAAATGCAGCAACACAGAAATGTATAGCAACACAGATCAATACAGATATCTGGGATCCCCGGGTTTCACAGAGCCGCTGAAAACCCGACGTTCCCCTGGTCGTGTGGATAGCCTGTGCAATGAAATCCTAGACCCCTACGGGCGCGGCAAGTCACCCGCCAAAACCTGAAGCGAGGCAGCCCCCTTCAGCGACGTGAATGGACCACCCAGCACTTCACGGAATCCGGTAACTTGGGCACCCCTCCTGGGTCAACCTGTACCCCCTACGAGTGCGGCGAATAGCCTGCCAATTCTAGAGTGAAGCCCCCTCCGTCTCAACGCCATGAGATGCGGGCGTGTTGCCCTCTAGAACCCGGCTATCCGTGCACCCCTCCGCGGGGTAATCCTAGTACAGAAAATAAAATATACATACACCGGGTGCAACGACCGCAACCTGGTCGTGCCCCAAAAGAATAATACAAACAGGCAGTGACGGCAGTCCACATGTCGGACGCTCGCCCCGCAAAATCAAATGTACATAATACAACAAAACTGTACTACCACTGCAACCAGGCTATCCCCCACGACCGATCCGCAACAACACAGTACAATCACAGAACATCAACGTGAAAGTCACGTTCGCAAATCCGTCTAACCGGGCTATAGCAGTTAGACAGGATTTACCGATCAAGTGACATTCACGGTCGCAGATATAATGTAAAAAATGTGAACTGGCATGTTTAAAATATCCGATCGAACAAATTTTATCAAGTGGGCCCCAAGCAGTACTGTAGCACTTACAGAAAATTTGGGCCCAAAAATAATATCCCAAAACCCCTATTTCCAAGTATAAGACTTACTGGGAAATTTTAGTGCAATGTTCAGATATTCCCACCGCGGAACCGCGGCCAAACCAGGGGTTTGGCCGCGTTTCCGCGGCCGTACTAAGAGATCGTTGCACCAAATTTTACCAGATGTCTTAGAATTTCATGCTTGTGTTTCTGCAGTGACCTGAAAAATTTTTGGAGCTTGAAAAAATTTCGACAGAAACATATGCATGGAAAATACGGATTTTGGGGATTTTGTTCGATCGGGTTTTAAACACACTAGACCATGCTAGGCTAAGTTAATGGCCTGGCTCTGATACCAATGTAAGCCCGCGGGGGCGCCCCGGCCGTCGATCCGACGCCGGAAACGCGGAAAACAAAAACTTTGCGAACTTTGCAAAACGGCACCACCGCGGACCTTTCACCCGGATCGGGCCATTAACCTAGCTAGCTAGCAAAATAAGAAAAGAGTAGAGATGTATACCAAGCGATCCGTGTCCTTCGGTCTTCGTCTCCACTCCGATCTCCCGCGGAATCTCCGTCACCTCCTCGCTCGTCGGAAAGGGCACCACGTAGCCGGAATCTTTTACGGGCTCCCGCCTCTTGACCGAGGCAACTCGGGCGCGAAGTTGGCTAGCCGACGCGTCCAAGGCTTGCTATAGAATAGTGTAGTGAACTTGTCTCTTGGGGTTATGAGGTTGCCTTGATGTGGAGGAATGAGAAAAAGACTTTTGGAGAAAGAGGAATGGTGCTCTCTAATTTTTCTAAAGAAATGAGATAACCCAACCCCACAACAAATGAACCTCTCTCTCTCACTTAGAATGGCCGGCCCCCCCCTTGGATGAGAATAGATTGGAGAGAGAAAAAGAATTAATCCAATAATCAAAAATAGTCACCACCATTCTAATCCAAATCCAAATCAATACCCATCCAATAAATGCAAGGAAAAGACCATAAAAGAATATCATGATGAGGCTAGTCTCATCATGAAGCCACATATGCAAGAAAGCCCCTCACAACTAAGTTAATTGCAAAATTGCAATTAACCCCCTCCACTAAGAAAGTCCGACCGAGAAGGAAAAAGAGAAAACCGGCCGGAACGGAATGCAAACTGGCAACCCCAGAAAACCGATCCCGTAATAAATTACAGGAAAACCCCGCTACTGCAAATACATGCCCGCATTTGTATTCCCATTGAACACAAATGCAAAGAGACAAAACTTACACTGTACTATACTAGGACCGGCTTAAACCAAAGCCGGCTAGTAATATCCGTCCGATCCTGATCCGTGCAATACCGCACGTATCTGATCGAACGCTGCCATATAACTATACGGCCACTAGTACAAAATCGTCCGATCCTGATCCGTGCAATACCGCACGTATCTGATCGGACCCTGCCATATCTCCATACGGCCTCTACAGCGTTTCGCCCGAAACTTGAGTAACTGTCTGTGGTGGACTCTAAAGACTCGTCAATACTATGGCTGTGGATTTAACCACTAGCACGTCAGAGGTATAAGCCAAAACGTGACGGGCCACCAGCTATTGACTAAAAGGGACGTCGATGAGGAAGCTCGCCCCGACACCCAACTGAGCCTGTCAGTGACAATATCCGTACAGTCCGGTCCGTTCGTCTATGAGTATCGCATGGCGGGCCTAGGGGGTTGGTAAAAGTCAGACCCCCAAAAGCGGTACAAGTCGTGTCGGAGTGTAGCGCAGAACACCCTGAGATACTACTGGAATACCTACCAGCAAATCTCCTGCCTTGGCCAAGGACTTTTCATGTTCTGGCTCTCCTAGACACAGCACGACCTCACCCCCAAACCGGGAGAGACGAACCCCTGAAGATCCGCTCACTGCCTCCATGTGGCTCGGGACTGTACCCAACTAAAACCTGTTTGCACGACTCCTTTGAGCCGTGGTAGGGTAGTAATCAAAGTACAGTGGGAACTCACACGAGACAAATGACGATCTCAGGTCGATGAACTAACCTGTACACATGTCACCAGGGAACTGCTATATGACGTCTGGTATAATCCCAACTAGCAGGTTCCCGGCGAGTCCTGTCCGGTGTACTCATAACCCAATGAGCACCTGTATACATCTTAGGTGAACCAACTGACACCAGTGTCTTGTGAGACCGGCCACCGCCCCTCGTCGGGGTCTCGACTGTATACACTAGTCTACTAATGGAGTATCGATGCCCAGTCTCGAAACTCCCACGACTAGGGACCTTTTAAGGATAAGCTTATAGACCCCCAGCTCCCACTTATATGATCGCCCTCATACTGCTGGTGGTCAAGCAAGAATCCTAGGGGCTCTATCAACGTGTAATAGCGACGTGTCAGGTCACCTAAAGCAGTACACGATGATAAAGGTAAACCAGATAGCGTACTATCATCTCGAGTAAGATTGTCTTCCCGGGATAGGTCCTCCCTCAATCATTGCAATCACGTGCCTGTGACCCAATAATTGACTCTGAGGGCACTATCTCCAACAGAAACATGGGTTCAGTATTCAATCCGGTGGCGGAACCTATGGTCGAAATGCGAACAACGCATCGAAGAAGCTCCTGCAGTAGGCATGTTTATGGGAACCCTCGATCCGCAGGCGACCATATCCCAATTCATGATGTTTTTCAAGCCGGCTACCTTTCAGACCTTGATTAATAAGATGGATTAAATGAACCAGATGGGTCATAAGCCTTCCTTTTCAAAGACGGAACCGCGGAATGAAAAGATCAAAGGGAAAGCGACCTTTGTCGCTGTAGGGTTTCTGTAGCACCTCACTTAGGGTTTTGCAAGCAACACACATGCCATATTAAAATTTTATGAGGTGTTAAACAAACTAACTAAGGAATCGAACTAGAATGATTAGGGTAACAAGTTCTAATATCATATACTAGCTGGTGTCTAACACTAAGTGGGGAGAAATACAACCTTTGTAGACCTCCTTTGCAACTCCTTGGATCTCCTAGAGGTTGAACCGGCTAGCTCGAACTTCTTCTGTAGGGTTGCCTAGGCACACGCATAAGGGTCTATGAGGCATCAACCATGCCCGATTAAAAATTTAGCCGTGCCGAACAACCCTTAACAAGATCTTTAAACTAGAGATTAGGCGAAAACAAGCATGTTAAACACTTTAACACTAAGTGAGAGGGATTACAAGCTTTGTAGATGCGGTCCTTCACTTCTAAAGCTCCGTGTTGAGGTCCCTTCGCTGCGATCATCGTGTTCCGGACTCTCGAGAGGCTTTACGAAGAGAAAAATACAGTCTTGCTTCCGATCTTTGATAAAAAAGATGATCTACCTTGAAGTTTCATTAAAACAAGCTAACACTCACAAAATGAAGTGAACACCCTCATCTAAATGGCAAGGATAGATGAGGATGATGAAGTAGGATTTTTGCTCTCATTTATAATCTTATTCTCACTCAATTTCATCACTTGGAAAAAAGCTAGAAAGCTTCTTCCATGAAAGAAAGAAGGAAGAAGAAGATGAATTAATAATAGAATCCTTTTGTGTTGAATAATGAAAGTCTTGATAAGGTTAGAAATGCAACCATGGTTCAAGTAACCATTGTAGAGATTTTACTAGGGTTAAGGGTTAGGGTTAAGTTAAAGAAATATCTTGCAAAATATCTTTTCCAAAACAAAAATGAAAACCTTCTAAAAACTTCTAGAAATGCTTAACCCCAATCAAACCCTAACCATGTTTAATCTCTACTAAACATGTAGCATTAATAACCATATCATGTTACAATATTATATATCACATATATAATATTTATTGTAACAAAATAAAATAATACAATTAACATATATCGCATATATATCAATGTATTACCCGAGTGAGAAAAAGAATCTTTTAGTGAGCTAATATTAGTTAATGTAATTTAATATATCATATATATTATTATACATTAAATTATCGAATCAATACTTGATCCGACAATCTGGCTATATCGCATATAACCGACTAATATATCGTGTACCGATTCATCGAATCAACACTTGATCCGATGACCTGGCTGATATCATATATCACGAGAATAGAATACGGTATCACATATCGCATTATCCTCGGTCCTGCACATATCATATATGTGCCCCTACTCCGTTTTTCCTGAGCCAAAAAACTTCTGTGTAGGACTCTAAAGAATCGTCAATACGCCGGTGTTTCCCCCAATCAGAGCAAAGCTCTGTTGGAAATTCAAAATTCAAATTTTGAAGCAACGCTTCAAATCCCGGGCGCAACGCGCCACGTGTCAGGCGCAGGTACATCAGCGCAACGCCCAAGGCAACGCACCCAATCAAAGCAAAGCTCTGTTTAAAGCAAAATCAAAGGAAGCAACGCTTCAGTTGCGCAAGCACTGCGCTGCGCGACACGTGTCAGCGCAGGTGCGCTAGCGCAGTTGCGCTGCGCTTTGCGCTGCGCGACATGTGTCAGCGCAGTTGCGCTAGCGCTGTGCGCTGCTTGACACGTGTCACACGCTGGGGCATTTGTGCCAAACAGAATTAAGATTTTAAAGAAATCTTTCTGTTCTTGTTAAAACAAGAAGATTTTCTTCTGTAAAACAGAAGCCCTTGGATCAAAAATCCAACGGTGGGGAAAATTCCCCAAATCACTCAGAGAAAGATCTCTCTAACTAATTTATGGGCACTATAAAAAGGACCCTAGACCTCAATTCAAAGGCATCAACATTTTTGAGAAATCAAGAGCTTCAAACAGTGAGAACTCTGAAAAAGTTTCAAGAAAAAAGTAAAAAAAAACCTTCATAAAAATAGAAGAAATTTCTTCTAATAGATCATTGATATAAGAACAAGATCAATGATCTTCACATAATAAACAATGCTTTGCACTTCTTATGAACCACTGGTTCTTTAAATAAGAAAAACAAGAAATACTTGTTTTCTTTGACTCTCATTAGATCGAAGAAAACAAATAGTGCTTTGCACTTCTTTTATGAACCATTGGTTCTTGAATCTAAAAGATTCTCAAATTAATAGTGCTTTGTACTTATAAATCTGCACCGTTGTGCTCTTGGGCTGGCGCAAGCCACCAGAGAGCGCCACGTGTCAGCATCTGAACCAGTTGCGCTATGCGCTTTTGAAATAGAGCTTTGCTCTCTGAAATTGGAGCAACTCACAAGAGCACGCCACGTGTCAACAGCGCAAGCGTAGCGCACTAGCGCAGCGCACTGCGCTGCATGACACATGTCATCATCACAGGCGCTTGCGCTCTTTGATTGGCGCAAAGCGCCTGAAAAATGCAATGCATTTCTTTTGTTAAAGGGCCAGGCCCAAGTCAAAAAGACCTAGCAGGCCAAAATAAATTGCAAAGCAATAAAAAGGGGAGAGCCCAAGTGAAATTGATGCTCTGCATCATTTATAAATGGGCAGAGCCCCAAAAAAAATTGATGCTCTGCATCCTTTATGGGTATAGCCCAAATAAAAATAAAAAGAAATGCAATGCAAAAGAAAATAAAATGTTGAACATTTTCAACTGGACTTAGCCCAGTCATGGCCATAAGTCCTCAAATTTAATTGACTGAGTACGGCTGCTCCCAAAATCAATTTACATCCGGTTCGAGGGTACATCTCCGAACTCCTCTGACACTTCTCGTTGTAATCCTTCAATGACGTCAGAGAGGCGACGGGTCCCAACGACCACACATGAATATGGACTGCGGGGTACTTAAACTCGTGGACCGAAACGTCCTTAAACTAATATTGGACCGAAACGTCCTTAAACTAATATCGGACCGAAACGTCCTTAAACTAATGGTGGACCACCACGTCCCTAAACTGGAACATGGACCACTACGTCCCTAAACTGGAACAATAGAGCCTCCAAATGCTCTTTTGTTGGATCTAAACGGTCCCGTTTAAGTTGATCTTAGCCCCAAATACGGCTAACGTATCCTTAAACATTTAAATGGACGATAAAACTCCAAATTAACTTTGGTTCAAGGGTACATCTCTGAACTCCTCTGACACTTATCGTTGTAATCCTTCAACGACGTCAGAGAGGTGATGAGTCCTGATGGCCATATATTAAATGGATCACCACGTTAAGTCGATCTTAGTCTAAAACAGGACTAATGTATCCTTAACAGACATTTAAGTTGATCTTAGCCTCAATACGGCTAACGTATCCTTAAACTAAAAACACCAAACCCAAATCTAAGTAAATACGGATTTGGACTAATCCACGTCCTACGGGCGACGGCATTACTTAGTCTCCGTATACAATCCATGGGCAATCACAAACAAAACAAACACACACGACACGAAGTGAAATTCTGGAGAAGGAGAAAGTTGTTACCGCGATGTGGTAGCGTAATTAACTGCAGGGGCTTGCGCCTGCAGGGAAGAGCGTCCCCACAATCAAAAACCCCTCAAACGAGGGGGAATCTGATGAAGTCTGCTACATCGGCCGCATTCGTCTAAACCTCCGATACACGGTGACATAAATCAACTTGGCATCTTCGGAGAGGTAGACGGATAAAACCAATTAGCATCTGCCCCGAATCTCAGGCAAGACGTCCTAATGTCGTCGCCGTCTTTCGGAGGGGAACAGATTCTGGCACGCCCGGTGGGACATTTTCCTCTTTCCACTCCACACTTCGTGTGTCGTCTTCGCGAACGAATCGCGGTTTGTTAATGGTTGCCTTTGGATTTCAAGTTTACTAAGATTTGGTCTCTTGCTTGGCGCAGAAAAGAAATCAAGCATCAATGGCCTCTACCTGTTCGAAGTGCTCTAACTGCAGCTGCAGCTCGCGTCTGGCCTCAACTGGGGGCATAACCTATGGGCCCCAAGCGGCCTCTCTGTTCACCATGCCCGTGGAGCAGATTACTCAAGCCACCACGGGGTTGTTTTTCGGAACTATGCTTCCGCCAACAAGCTTCAGCACCCCTGTGCCCGCACAAGAAGCTCCTAAGAAGTCGGTCTTCGATCGACTTTCAGTTACTGCGGCCCCTCTCAACGGATCGCCCAACACCAGTGCCTCGGTCTTCTCCAGATTGGGCCAAAACTCTCGCGGACCCGCAATGAAGCTTGCAGTCCCAGAAAAGATTACCTCAAAAGGAGTAGCCAAGCCTGCTACTGAAGTCGTCAAGGCGGCTTCTCCTGCTAAGAGATCGGTCTTTACAAGATCGACCGTCCCAACTCCCACTCCTGCTCCTGCCACTCAAAAGACATCAGTCTTTAATAGGCTGACACCGGCAACAGCCCCACACCTGAACAGGGGGCAAGAAGAAGCTGTTTCTGTCTCTGAACCAATACTGATGACTCGTCACGCCCGACGACGCCACTGACGCCGGATAAGGAAGACTGGGGGCAACTCCCCTTCTGGGATAACTCCGCCAGCTCCGACGGTGGAAGTTAACACTGCTGTTCCAATCGGGAACAACTTTGAGCTGTTGAATGGGGTACGCAGAAACTCGCCAACCGCGGTCCTTAAAAGATCTCCTCCACCGGTAGAGACCGCCGTGGAAGCAGAAAAGCCGGAGCAGCCTCTTCAATCGCTATCCTCCAGGATCTATAAGACATGGCGATGAGTCCGAGAATCTGTTATTAATCCTAACTTCTCTTGCCAACAGAAGAAGTCGAAAGGTCGGCATGAAGAAAATCCCCCGATCAAGCAACGAAAGGTTACGACCGCTTGGGTGCCTAAAGCAACGGCCCCCTCAACTTCTACGGCCCATAAGAGAAGAAGGCCAGAAAAAGTCCCTACACCTATGGCGAATATCAAAGGTGGTGAACCCAAACGCCCTAAGTCTAGGGGCATAGTAGTTCATACCGTATACATGGCGTCTGGTAAAGAGGACAACCGTATATCAACAGGTCATAGACCGCACACGCGGTCAGTGATCAAGGCTCATGAGCAACAGCAAAAGCTCCAGGAGATGATGAATGCGATGGCCGCACTCACTGGGCCGAAAGAAACCCCTGAAACGTCCTAGGATGAGCGTTAAGAACAAGAAACTGACGCTGAATTCCTTCGTCGCGTATTGGAGAAGAAGGATAAAGAAGCTGTGGAACAGGCAGCCAACATAAAGAAAATGGCCCTCAGCCAACATAATGAAAATGACCCTCCTGTTCCAGGACATGGTGGGTATGATGATTCAACAAGATCCACCTGCTGAAGATCCCCCGATCATCCTTGAAGATGATAGGGGAGAAACATTGAATCCTCCTCCAGCTCTCTCAACGGCCAAGGAGGAGGCAATCTTCAAAGCCGACCTGGACGAATATATAGCTCAGCAGATCCGAGTCCATCAAGCGACGGAAGCAGCGGGTCAGGTTGTAAAAACAGGGCGACCGTATCCGGGCTGGTACGACCAGATCAAGTACCCGCCAGGTTATACGATACCAAAATTCCATGTGTATAAGGGGACTGGCAATCCCCACCAGCATGTCGCCCAGTTCAGGGCGCTTTGCGGCAACACTGGCGGTGATGACAAATTGTTGCTCCGCCAGTTCGTTGGTAGTTTGTCAGATACAGCGTTCGAATGGTATTCCGAGCTCCCGAACGACTCTATCAAGACCATTGCTGAGATGGAACTGTTGTTTACCCAGCGTTTCGCGAGTGCCAGCGAGCGTACCCCGATAACGGCATTGATTAATGCCATGGTGAAGCCGGGCGAGACATGGGTCCAATATGCTATACGGTGGCGTAATTTATGGTCAAAATGCGAGCAGCGCATAGAAGAAGCTCCTGCAGTGGGGATGTTTGTGGGAACCCTCGATCCGCAAGCAACCATCTCGCAATTTATGATGTTCTTCAAGCCGACCACCTTCCAGTCACTAATCGACAAGCTGGCGCAAATGGATCAAATGGGCCATAAATCTCCTCTTCCAAAGCCGGACTCTCGAAATGAGAAGGGAAAGGGGAAAGCGATCGTGGTCGCTAATGCTCAGCAGCAGCCGAACAACCCGAAGCCAGTCGTTCGTCAAAATAATATGCGCCCGTACGTACCCCTTGAGGAAAGGATGAGACGTTCTTACTCGTTTCCCCGAGATAAAACGAGAAGGTTATTCGATCTGGCGTTGCGCAACTGACTCATAAATTTGCCGGATTCAAAACGTCCGCCGCAACCAAGTAATGTCAATGAGCCCAACTACTGTCCTTATCATCGAGTACTGGGTCATCCGATCGAGGATTGCTACGTCTTCAAAAATTGGCTTGAAGACCAGTACCGACAGGGCAAGTTTGCATTGTCCGACAAATGGAAGGTGAATCCACCGCAGCCCCACACCTCTAAGGGAATGAATACGCCGGGGGCAACATGCTCTGTCGTTGAGGAAGCTCCTTGGGAGGTTGTATTATCAGCCAAGACAAAGAGAATGCTAAATGGTCTTCAAACTTGCCCAGCGATCAAGTGGAAGAACCCGCTGGAACCGCAAGTCATTGAAGGGATGTTGAAGTCTCGTCCAACTCAAAAGATCGATGGAGGTGGCCCAAGCATTCATAACCAGCCGTCGAAATCTTCAAAGAAGAAGGAAAAGAAGTCAAAGAAGCCCGTGAAGCCTGGCAACAAGCGCACGGACTTGCAAAAACAAATTGACGCGCTGCAGGAATATAACCAGAAGGCACGGACCCCCATTACATTCCAAGAGTTGCTCGACCACGTCTTTCAAAAGGAAGATGAGGGGGATAGTTCATCGGATGAATATGAAGAATACGTGGCGAGCTGTCATGTGATTTCCCATTTGTTCATGGGCGATGAGGAGACTCCTTGTACTGAAACGCCGGGGGCAGATCCCGAACCAAAAATTATGGGGCCATCGGATGAAGTAATCGATGCATTCCTCAATGAAGCTCTCTTAAAAAGCAAAGCTGATCGGGAGCGCGAGGCGTTTATATTCGAAAGGGCCAAACGCCAGCGCCTTGATGAAAGAATTGAGATGCTCCCGTTGGAGAAAAGTACGCCCACTGTGGATAAAATCAAATTCAAGATGAGGAAGCAGTTTTCTAAAGCGGTGTCAATGGGCATGAAGCTTCCATCCTCCGAAGGAAATATTACTGGTAAAGCGGAAATTCACCCCTCTTATTGCTTGTATCATCGGAAGATTTCGCACCCCACTGAGGAGTGCAAAGCTTTCAATAGATGGTGGCAAGGATATGTTGCTCATCGGCAGCATTTTAAGAGGGAAAAGCGCAAGACCCGCCGAGAGCAAAACAGTACGACCGAAGGGCTTAACAGAACCACCGGAAATTGTCGCATGGTCAACGCCGGAGGATCACAATTACTCACATTCGGGAGTGATTCTGATGAGGAGTTAGAGCTTAGCCCCCTCTTTAAAGAGTCCACTTTGGGAAAAGAAGAAGAGCCGAAGATTTGCGAAAATATCCGGCTGCGTAATCGCACGTTGCCGAAAAGAATCTCGGACCCCCCAACAAAAAAGATAAAGGGAAAGAAAAAGCCTCTGAGGACATCTCCCTAGATGATCAAGTCATGGAAGAGCTAGCTGCCAAAGACCCGGCAAAGAAAAATAAGGTGGATTACAACGTCTTAGCGCATCTAAGGAAGCTACCCTCGTAGCTCAGCATTCTTGACGCTCTTTTACTATCAAAGGAGGCGAGAGATTCGTTAATTAAGGCACTACAGGACCCGGAGTAGTTCCAGGCTTTCCTGGCCGAGGAAAAGATGAAAGATGAATTCGAGGAAGTGCACACGGCCGATGTCGCTTTTGGTGATGAAGACCTTCTCCTTGGAGCGTGCGAGCACAATCGCCCCCTTTATGTCTCAGGATACTGCCACGATATAAAGATAGGCAAGATCCTGATTGACAATGGATCCTCCGTTAATCTCCTCAATGTGCGAGTGTTAAAAGAAATCTGCATGAGCGTCCAACACCTTGGTCGGGACAAGATCACCATCTCCGGGTTCGACTCCCAATCATCAAAGACTCTTGGATCTGTGATACTGACGCTACGCTTTGGGCTACTCGTCACGGACATTAAGTTCCACGTCATAGACGCCAAGACATGCTACAATGCTCTGCTCGGCCGACCGTGGTTACTGTTAGTTATATGTATGCCCTAGAGGCCATTACTGTATATTGGATGTATATTGTAGTAGATGCTGGGACATATATAGGGAGGACTTTCTTGCTCGACATGATAGTATGCTATCTGGTTGCTCTTTACCTTAACGTGTACACATATTGTCTCTCTATTACATGTTGGTAAACCTCTTAGGATGTGTACTTGACTACCTGGACTATGATGCGGATCATACTAGTGGGGACATGGTAGTCCATAAGTACATCCTTGAAAGTCCCTAGTCGTGGGTGTATCGAGATGGGGCATCGATATACCAGAGTAGACTAGCGTGTACCTTCTCGACCCATACAGATGGGCGATGGATGATCCCATATCCATTGGTGTTTGACATCAGAGATGATATACGGGTGCTCAGTAGAGACTGGGTACACTGGACGGACTCGCCGAGAACTCCCAGATGGTATTATACCTTACGTCAGATGGCAGTTCTCTGGTGACACTAGTACAGAGTAGTCTGTTGACCCGAGATCGTCATAGAGTCTTGTGTGGTTTCCACTGTGCTTTGATTTCCATCTTACCACGTCCAAGAGGGCATGCAAAACGGTGGTTTTTGGGTACAGTCCCGAATCACATGGAGGCAATGAGCGATAGGAGGGGATTCGTCTCTCCCGGTATAGGGGGTTGATGTTGCGCTGTGTTCGATTGGCTATAACAGGAAATCCCTGGCCAGGGTTGCTGAGATTTACTGGTAAGTGTTACCAGTAGTTTCTCGAATTGTTATAGACCTCATATCGACACGACTTATCGAGCTATTGGGGTCTGACGTTTACCACCCCTAGGCATGATATGCGACATATCATACGACGAGACCGGACTGTACGGTAGTGTTACTGGTTGGATTCACTGGAGTGTGAGCGGGCTTGCTCGTCGATCTTCTGATCGCTCAATACCCGGGTGGCCGTTACGTTTAGTAGACCGCTTGCGGCTTGTGGGTGTTTGATATGATCATCACCTGCTGCCGGCGTATTGACGAGTCTTTAGAGTCCTACACAGAGGTTTCCTGGCTCAAGCGAAACGAAATAGGAGCG
Organism: Agapanthus africanus; assembly: GCA_030015575.1. Taxonomy (NCBI): domain Eukaryota; kingdom Viridiplantae; phylum Streptophyta; class Magnoliopsida; order Asparagales; family Amaryllidaceae; genus Agapanthus; species Agapanthus africanus. Next base: position 633,773,581 of record JASDDO010000031.1, on the reverse strand, counting down.
CATATGAGATATGTGCGGGACCGAGAATAATGCAGTATGTGATACCGTATTTCATTCTCGCGATAAATGTATCGATTGGTTGTATGCGATATAACCTAGTTATCGAATCAAGTATTGATTCGATAAGCCGATACATAGGATACTAGTCGGTTATATGCGATATGACCGGATCGTTAAATCAAGTGTTGATTTAATGATTTAATGTATAATTATATATTTGATATATTACTTTGCATTAACTAGTATTGGTTCACTTTAAATGGATTTTCTCACTTGAAGTTCACAAGTTGTATATGTGATATACTTTTATGCACTTGATTGTATCATGTTTGATGATACATGCTTACTTGAGTTTGTGTAAAGATTAAACCATGGTTATTTAAATGGTTAGGGTTTTGTTTTTCATTTTCTTATTCATTCATTTATTTATTTATTCTTTTTGGAAAATGAAAAGCATGAAGAGAAAATGGTGGCTAACTTTGTTGTATATTGAAGCTTCATGAAGCTTTGACTATGTGACCATTTTGTCTCATGCTTAACCCTAACCATTCCCACTAACCATGATTTATTCTCTACACTTGACCATGGTTGATATATGATAAGTATTCTTATTATTTTCTTTTTAAAAAATAACTTATCATAATATCTTCATCTTCTTCTTCTTCTTCTTGAAGAAGAAACCTTCCTCCATCAATGGCAACTCTTGAAAATGAGTGAGAAATCCAATTCTAAAGTGAACCCACTTCCTATTTCTTCATCCTCTACCTCTTTCCAAGTAGTAGAGTATGTTTTCTTCACAAGTTTCATGACTTGGTGAAGTGGGAGCTTGATCTAGTGATGCCTCGACGTAGATCATCTTCGGCACGAAGCCGACGACCTTGCCCGCCCATTTCTCCGATGAAGCCGACGCTTGAGCCCGGGATTTCATTTGGACAGCGGAGAAGACATCATTACGAAGCCGTGGAGGTGGAGGACCGGATCTATAAAGGTTGTATGTTCGTTTACTTTTAGTTAAGATATTAACTAGCTCGTTTTGTCGCCTAAAAATCTAGCCAACGATCTTGTTAGGGTTTCTCGGCACCGTTAAAATTTGAAATTGGCATGGTTGATGCCTTGTGAGACCTCATTAGTGTGCCTAGGAACCTTTCAGTTACATGAGTACAACATCATCCCTTCTACACAATATCAGTGTATAAAGTATTCTAAGGATGGTCTCGAGTATACCGTGGCGGGAGAACTGAACCCGTTCTCCGTGAACGAGGTCTGCAAATATGAAGATGCCAAATACTTCTTACCGGATTTCGAAAACACGGCGAGGTGTCACAAGCCGGAGAATAAAGCTAATGCCACCATCCCTGTCTTCGGCAGTGATACCGAGGAGGAAGAGGAGATAGTGTATTCGGATCCGCCCCAATACAACAAGCCAGGGCCACCTGCGCCTACGTTGATCTTTGGTAGTGACTCGTAAGAGGAGGTCCATGCTGTATTCCCCGCTCGACCCTGTAGGGTTCCTAGGCACACAAATGAGGTCTCACAAGGCATCAACCATGCCAATTTCAAATTTTACATGTGCCGAGAAACCCTAATACTGATCGTTAACTAGAATTTTAGGCGACAAATGAAACTAGTTAACAACTTAACTAAAAGAACGGAAATACAACCTTTGTAGATCCGGTCCTCCACCTCCATAGCTCCGCAATGAAATCTCCTCGCTGTCCAAATGCAATCCCGGGCTCTAGCGTCGGCTTCATCGGAAAAATGGGCGGGCTAGGTCGTCGACTTCGATGCCGAAGATGATCTACGTCGAGGCATCACAAGATCAAGCTCCAACTTCACCAAGCCATGAAACTTGTGAAGAAAACACCCTATACTACTTGGCAAGTGGTAGAGAATGAAGAAATAGGAAGTGAGTTCACTTTAGAATTGGATTTCTCACTCATTTTCTCAAGTTGCCATTGATGGAGGCAAGCTTTTCTTCATGAAGATGAAGAAGAAGAAGATGAAGATAATATGATAAGTATTATTGGATAATTGAAAAAGAATTCATTCTTATCATATTCATAACCATAGTTAAGTGTAGAGAATGAACTAGGGTTAGTTCAAATGGTTAGGGTTAAGCATGAGACAAGAATGGTGACTAAGTCAAAGCTTCATGAATCTTCAACTAAAAACAAACAAAGCCACCATTCTTGTTTACATATCAAAAATAAATAAACAAATAAATAAATGAATAAGCAAAACCCTAATCATCAACTTAACCATGGTTTAATTCTTTACACTTAACCAAATAAGAATGTATCATCAAACATGATACAATCATGTACACAAAAGTATATCACATATACAACTTGCACATCCAAGTGAGAAAATCCATTTAAAGTGAACCAATACTAGTTAATGCAAAGTAATATATCAAATATATAATTATGCATTAAATCATTAAATCAACACTTGATTTAACGATCTGGTCATATCGCATATGACCGACTAATATACAATGTATCGACTCATCGAATCAATCCTTGATTCGATATCTAGGTTATATCGCATATAACCAATCGATACATTCATCGCGAGAATGGAATACGGTATCACATACACGCATTATTCTCAGTCCTGCACATATCTCACTCCTATTTCGTTTCGCTTGAGCCAGGAAACCTCTGTGTAGGACTCTAAAGACTCGTCAATACGCCGGCAGCAGATGATGATCATATCAAGCACCCACAAGCCGCAAGCGGTCTGCTAAACGTAACGGCCACCCGGGTATTGAGCGATCAGAAGATCGACGAGCAAGCCCGCTCACACTCCTGTGAATCCAACCAGTAACACTTACCGTACAGTCCGGTCTCGTCGTCTGATATGTCGCATATCTCGTCTAGGGGTGGTAAACGTCAGACCCCAATAGCTCGATAAGTCATGTCGATATGAGGTCTATAACAATTCGAGAAACTACTGGTAACACTTACCAGTAAATCTCAGCAACCCTGGCCAGGGATTTCCGGTTATAGCCAATCGAACACAGCGCAATATCAACTCCCTATACCGGGAGAGATGAATCCCCTCCTATCGCTCATTGCCTCCATGTGATTCGGGACTGTACCAAAAAACCACCGTTTTGCACGCCCTCTTGGACGTGGTAAGGTGGAAATCAAAGCACAGTGGGAACCACACAAGACTCTATGACTATCTCGGGTCAACAGACTACTCTGTACCAGTGTCACTGAGAACTGCCATCTGACGTAAGGTATAATTCCATCTGGGAGTTCTCGGCGAGTCCGTCCAGTGTACCCTGTCTGTACTGAGCACCCGTATATCATCTCTGATGTCAAATACCAATGGATATGGGATCATCTATCGCCCATCTGTATGGGTCGAGAAGGTATACGCTAGTCTATTCTGGTATATCGATGCCCCGTCTCAATACACCCACGACTAGGGACTTTCAAGGATGTACTTATGGACTACCATGTCCCCACTAGTATGATCCGCATCATAGTACAGATAGTCAAGTACACATCCTAAGGGCTTTACCAACATGTAACAGAGAGACAATCTGTGTACACGTTAAGGTAAAGAGCAACCAGATAGCATACTATCATGTCGAGCAAGAAAGTCCTCCCTATATATGTCCCAGCATCCACTACAATATACATCCAATGTACAGTAATGGCCTCTAGGGCATACATATAACTAACAATCTCCCACTTGCACTAGAGCCATCTGATAGCAGTGGTTGTAGTATCTCATACTCAACCATCCCATAAAAGTCTCTCTCTGGGAATAGGCCTTCGTGAGTGGATCCGCCGTATTATCCTCTAAGTCTGCTCTCCTTCCCTCGATCACCCTGGAGATCAACTATCTCCATGATCAGGTGATACTTCCTTAGATTATGTCTGGGTCACTGATGGGACCGGGATTCCCGGGCCAAAGCCACACTTCCATTGTCACACAATGGTAGGAACCTAGTTCATCTCATGAACCATTATACACCCAAACAGCCTCTTTGGTAGCATCTTAAGTAGCGATGTATCGTGCCTTTATCGTCTAGTATGTCACGGTATCTAGCTTGGAACTCTTCCAACATACCGTCCCTTTACTGAGGGTAAAGACAATGCCTGTGACTGACGCTCAGTTGTCTTTATCACTCTGGAACACTTCCAGTGATTCTTCCCAGGATCAATTGATATCATCTCACTACAGCTAGTGAGTATTCTAACACCCAAATAACATCTATCTCATAGATGAAAACTCAGGATTTAGGAGGTATCACTTTGATCCTATATGGAGAATCCATGTAATAAGCGGAGATCGACCGAGTGTAGCATAGGAAACTCCTTCCCTATCAAGAGTATGTCATCCACGTACTCTACGAGGATCGTCACCATACTCCATACTACCTTTTTGTTTATACAAGGTTCATCTACCATTTTGATGATGTCAAACTCATTGACTACTTCATCAAAACAGACGTTCCAACTCCGCGATGCCTGCTTTATCCTATAAAACATCTTGCACACGTTTCCGCTGCTCCCACTGTTTACGAAGCTCTCTGGCTGTGTACTTATAGACTCCCTCTTCTAAAACATCATTTAGAAAAGCTGTCATGACACCCAACCACCAGATATCGTAGTCATGGAATGTAGCCGTGGTAAGTAGGATCTGGATGGACTTAAGCATAGCCACTGGAAAAGGTTTCATCATTATCCACGCCTGGTCGATGACGAAAACCTTTAACAAGTCTAACTTTGAAAGTCTCAACTTTTCCAAGTACACCAAGTAATCTTCTCAAGATATACTTGCTCCTGATGGGGATTTAACCCTTCAGATATAGCAACCAAAGTCCATACTTTGTTGGTGTACATGGATTCCATCTCAGATCACTAAGCATCCAGCCATTCTTACAGAGTCTCACTCCTGATGGCCAGCTCGAAGCTAGTTGGGTCATCATCTCATGATGCAATCCTCGCTCCCACTGTCATAGAGAAACCAAAGTATCTCTCAGGTGGGTGAGAAACCCTACTAGATCGGCGGAGAGGCTGAGGTTCGTTGGTATCTATTGAATCTTTCGGTTCTACCAAATCATCAGCTGCAGTTTGTATAGCTAGAACATTTCCAGTTCTACATAACAGACCTTGCCTCGAGCTTGTCCGGATTTTGCTTTTAGACATAGGCCGGACAACCCCAAATCTTAACTAACTTAAGATATGGGCTCTTCCCTTTCCATATCACATATGAAGCGGTAGGCAACTGATTTGATTGGAACCGTATTCAATAGGTATGCAACTTCCCAAGTGCATAACCCCCAAAAAGGAAAAAGGTAACTCAGTAGTACTCATCATAGAGCACACCTTATCATATAGGGTGTTATTGCTCCGCCCCGATACACCATCGTGCTATGGTGTATACGGAGGAGTAATGCTGAAAGTGAATCTCATTCTCCTTTAGAATAATCCAGGAATTCCGTGCTCAAGTATTCTCCTCCTTGATCACATCAAAGGACATAATACTTTTACCCGTATTTTGGTTCTCTACTTCTAACTTATATTCTGTGAATACCTCAAAAGGTTCTGACTTGTGTTTCAACAGGAACATATGTCTGAATCTTGAGAGATCATCAGAGAACGTAATAAAGTACAAAGAACCAGTCTTGGCATGTGTAGACAGGGGACCTACATACATCAACATGTATCATCCCAAGAGTTCATTAACTCTTTCTCTGTTTCCAAAAAACAGAGCTGGTGTCATTTTATCTTTGTGACATGATTGGCGAGTTTCACAAGATGTAAATTCAAACTAATTTAAATATGCATCTTTATGTAACTCTAGCTAGTCGGGTCACATTGATCTGACCTAGTCTACAATACCTCAAGAAGAATTCGTTCATTTTTGAACTCTTCCTCTTGTGTGTGTTCTTTATACTAAGAACTGTAATTTGATTTAGAACATCAATGCTTTTATATAACGTACCTGAACCGATCAACTTTTGATATAGGAAATGTTCAAAACATTATCCAACAATACAAAATTTTATCATTTCTTTACTAATAAAGAAAGTGATATGATTTTGTATATCAGGTTCGGTATCTAATAATATTCGTTCAGAATCAATGTATTGGTAATACAGGGTGACAGTGACCAACAGACTTGGCTGCAACACTTTCCCCGTTTTCTGCCTCATGAAACTTATCACCCGTTCTCAGTTCTCTACCTTTCTGTAGCCCATGTAACGGATTACATTTGCGGGATCCTGATCCGGAATCTAATACCCAGGACGTAGAGGATATAGAGAAACAGTTCTTTGTAATGAACACACCCGAAGATGATGCATCAGCATGCACTCTCTTCGTTTGGGCGGCACGGGAAATCTGGTATTCCCCAATTTCCTGCTCTGTCTTATAACAATTATAAGGTGGAGCGGGACCAACGTTTCCCAGCTCAGTATAACAAGCGGGTTCGGTCAAATATCCGTATTATTATCTTGATTAAGGCGTGATATGGTCGCTACCAGGAGAGAGAGAGAAGAAAACACTCAGCGTGCGCTCTTGCAAGAATAGATTGGTTATTATTTTATCTAATCAGGATGGCTCCCACTGTTTTTATCAAATCTTCCTTCAAACCCTAAAAGGAAAGACTAGCCGGGATTAATTACACACTACAAGTTCGCCAATCTTTCAGCCAGGCCAGTGTCGGTACTTTGAGGGAGGTCCCCCATGCTTTCGCACGAACCTAATTAATGTAAACCTCGTTTTCCCAGAGGCGTAACCTCGTTAACACCTTTCTAGGCACCTACTTGATCGGCTAATTGTAATGTGTAAAACTCTCCCAGGAGTAGCTCTTACTCGCAGCGGGTATCGGGATCCAACTATCTCATAGAAGGTATGCAATCTCATTGCAAATTTCAACACTTGAAATTCCCGATAATTTTGCCCCTAACCTCCTATGACCTTGACAAAGGCCAACAAACCATAGGATGCTAGTCAAGTTCAACCCGTCATTTCCTGATTGAATTAAACCCACCCGCACGACCCTTGACAAAGGCCAACAAGGTCGCACGACTACCCTAACCCAATCTGCATCATATGCATAAGCAGATAAGCACCAGTTAGCTACCGCACACTGCGCCTTGACAAAGGCCAACAAACGCAGCACGAATACTAACTACTACTTATCTGAAATGACGGAGGGCTACGACAGGTTTTTCCTGAAAACCTATTGCGTAATGAACTTGATATCGTTGTAGAATCAAATGAATTTTGAAATGGAGTGTTTTTGAGGCTTTTCTAGTTTTGCTAAAGGAGTCACTGTAGGATTCCTAGGCACTCTCAAGAGGTCTCACAAGCCATCAACCATGCCAATTTCAAATTTTACAAGTGCCGAGAAACTCTAATACGGATCATTAACTAGAAATTTAGGCGACAAAAGAAACTAGTTAACAACTTAACTATAAGAACGGAAATACAACCTTTGTAGATCCGGTTCTCCACCTGCATAGCTTCGCAATGAAGTCTCCTCGCTGTCCAAATCCAATACCAGGCTCTAGCGTCGGCTTCATCGGAGAAATGGGCGGGCTAGGTCATCGACAACGATGCCGAAGATGATCTACGTCGAGGCATCACAAGATCAAGCTCCCACTTCACCACGTCATGAAACTTGTGAAGAAAACACCCTATACTACTTGGCAAGAGGTAGAGGATGAAGAAATAGGAAGTGGGTTCACTTTAGAATTGGATTTCTCACTCTTTTTCTCAAGTTGCCATTGATGGAGGCAAGGTTTTCTTCAAGTAGAAGATGATGAAGAAGAAGAAGATAATAATATTAGTTATTTTCAAAATAGAAAATAATATGATACTTATCATATCGCAACCATGGTTATGTGTAGAGAGTAAACTAAGGTTAGGTGAATGGTTAGGTTAGGCATGAAACAAAAATGGTAGACTTTTTCAAAGCTTCATGAAGCTTCAATGTAAAACAAAGAAAGCCACCATTTCTCTTTTTGCCAAAATGAGATAAATAAATGAATGAAACCCTAACCATTTACTTAACCAAGGTTTAAACTAAACATACACACAAACATACATGTATCATCAAACATGATACAATCAAGTGCACAAAAATATATCACATATACAATGTGTACATCAAGTGAGAAAATCCATTTAAAGTGAACCAATACTAGTTAATGCAAAAATAATATATCAAATATATAATTATGCATTAAATCATTAAATCAACACTTGATTTAACGATCCGGTCATATCGCATATAACCGACTAATATCCAATGTATCGACTTATCAAATCAACCCTTGATTCGATAACTAGGTTATATCGCATACAACCAATCGATACATTCATCGCGAGAATGAAATACTGTATCACATACACGCATTATTCTCGGTCCCGCACATATCTCATATGCGCTCCTATTTCGTTTTGCTTGAGCCAGGAAACCTCTGTGTAGGACTCTAAAGACTCGTCAATACGCCGGCAGCAGATGATGATCATATCAAGCACCCACAAGCCGCAAGCGGTCTGCTAAACGTAACGGCCACCCGGGTATTGAGCGATCAGAAGATCGACGAGCAAGCCCACTCACACTCCTGTGAATCCAACCAGTAACGCTTACCGTACAGTCCGGTCTCGTCGTCTGATATGTCGCATATCTCGCCTAGGGATGGTAAACGTCAGACCCCAATAGCTCGATAAGTCGTGTCGATATGAGGTCTATAACAGTTCGAGAAACTACTGGTAACACTTACCAGTAAATCTCAGCAACCCTGGCCAGGGATTTCCGGTTATAGCCAATCGAACACAGCGCAACATCAACTCCCTATACCGGGAGAGACGAATCCCCTCCTATCGCTCATTGCCTCCATGTGATTCGGGACTGTACCCAAAAACCACCTTTTTGCACGCCCTCTTGGACGTGGTAAGGTGGAAATCAAAGCACAGTGGGAACCACACAAGACTCTATGACGATCTCGGGTCAACAGACTACTCTGTACCAGTGTCACCAGAGAACTGCCATCTGACGTAAGGTATAGTACCATCTGGGAGTTCTCGGCGAGTCCGTCCAGTGTACCCAGTCTCTACTGAGCAACCGTATATCATCTCTGATGTCAAGCACCAATGGATATGGGATCATCTATCGCCCATCTGTATGGGTCGAGAAGGTATACGCTAGTCTACTCTGGTATATCGATGCCCCATCTCGATACACCCACGACTAGGGACCTTGAAGGATGTACTTATGGACTACCATATCCCCACTAGTATGATCTGCATCATAGTCCAGGTAGTCAAGTACACATCCTAAGGGCTTTACCAACATGTAACAGAGAGACAATCAGTGTACACGTTAAGGTAACGATCAGCCAGATAGCATACTATCATATCGAGCAAGAAAGTCCTCCCTATATATGTCCAAGCATCCACTACAATATACATCCAACTTACAGTAATGGCCTCTAGGGCATACATATAACTAACAATCTCCCACTTGCACTAGGGCCATCTGATAGCAGTGGTTGTAGTATCTCATACTCAACCATCCCATAAAAGTTTCTCTTTGGGAAAAGGCCTTTGTGAGTGGATCCGCCGTGTTGTCCTCTGAGTCTACTCTCCTAACCTGGATCACCCTGGAGATCAACTATCTCCATGATCAGGTGATACTGCCTTAGAATATGTCTGGATCACTGATGGGACGGACGTTCCTTGGCATAAGCCACAACTCCATTGTCACACAATGGGAGGAACATAGTTCATCTCATGAACCAATATACACCCAAACAGCCTCTTTTGTAGCATCTTAAGTAGCAATGTATCCTGCCTTTATCGTCTAGTATGTCACGGTATCTAGCTTGGAACTCTTCCAACATACCGTCCCTCTATTGAGGGTTAAGACAATGCCTGTGACTGACATTCAGTCGTCTTTATCACCCTGGAACACTTCCAGTGATTTTCCCCAGGATCAATCGATACCATCTCACTACAACTAGTGAGTGTCCTAATATCCATTTAGATCTATCTCATAGATCCAAAACCCAGGATTTAGAAGGCATCACTTTGATCCTATGTGGAGAATCATTGTGATAAGCGGAGATTGATCGAGCGTAGCATAGGAAACTCCTTCCCTATCAAGAGTATGTCATCCACGTACTCTACGAGGATCGCCACCATACTCCCTACTACCTTTTTGTTTATACAAGGTTCATCTACCATTTTGATGATGTCAAACTCTTTGACTAACACATCAAAACAGACGTTCCAACTCCGCGATGCCTGCTTTATCCTATAAAGCATCTTGCATACGTTTCCGCTGCTCCCACTGTCTACGAGGCCCTCTGGCTGTGTACTTATAGACGCTCTCTTCTAAAACATCATTTAGAAAAGCAGTCATGACACCCAACCACTAGATATCGTAGTCATGGTATGTAGCCATGACAAGTAGGATCTGGATGGACTTAAGCATAGCTACTTGAAAAGGTTTCATCATTATCCGCACCTGGTCAATGATGCAAACTTTTAACAAGTCTAGCTTTGAAAGTCTCAACTTTTCCATGTACACCAAGTAATCTTCTCAAGATATACTTGCTCCTGATGTGGATTTAACCCTTCAGATATAGCAACTAAAGTTCATACTTTGTTGGTGTATAAGGATTCCATCTCAGATCGCTAAGCATCCAGCCATTCTTACAAAGTCTTACTCCTGATGGCCAGCTCGAAGCTAGTTGGGTCATCATCTCATGATGCAATCCTCGCTCCTACTGTCATAGAGAAACAGAAGTATCTCTCAGGTGAGTGAGGAACCCTACTAGATCGGCGGAGAGGCTGAGGTTCATTGGTAACTATTTAATCCTTTGGTTATATCAAATCATCTGCTGTAGTTTGCATAGCTGGAACCATTCCAGTTCTACATAACAGATCTTGCCTCGAGCTTGTCCGGATTTTGTTTTTAGACATAGGCCGGTCAACCCCAAATCTTAACTAGCTTAAGACATGGGCTCTTCCCTTTCCATATCACATATGAAATGGTAGGCAACTGATTTGATTCGAACCCAATTCAATAGGTATGCAGCTTCATAAGTGCATAACTCCCAAAAAGGAAATAGGAAACTCAGTAGTACTCATCATAGAGCACACCATATCATATAGGGTGTGATTGCTCCGCCCCGATATACCATCGTGCTATGGTGTATATGGAGGAGTAATGCTGAGAGAGAATCTCATTCTTCTTTAGAATAGTCCAGGAATTCTATGCACAAGTATTCTCCTCCCTGATCTCATCATAGGACATAACACTTATACCCGTATTTTGGTTCTCTACTTCTCGCATATATTCTGTGAATATCTCAAAAGGTTCGGACTCATGTTTCAACAGGAACATATGACTGAATCTTGAGAGATTATCAGAGAATATAATGAAGTATAAAGAACCAGTCCTGACATGTGTAGACAGGAGACCTTCCATACATCATCATGTATCAGTCCCAAGAGTTTACTAACTCTTTCTCTGTTTCCATTAAACAGGGCTATGGTCATCTTATCTCTGTGACATGACTGGCAAGTTTCATAAGATGTAAATTCAAACTGATTTAAATATGCATCTATATGTAACTTCAGCTAGTCGGGTCGCATTGATATGACCTAGTCTACAATACCTCAAGAAGGATTTGTTCATTTTTGAACACTTCCTCTTGTGTGTGTTCCGTATACTGAAGAACTGTAGTTTGATTTAGAACATTAATGCTTTTAGATAACGTGCCTGGACCGATCAACTTTTGATATAGGAAATGTTCAAAACATTATCCAACAATACAAAATTTTATCATTTCTTTACTAATAAAGAGACTGATATGATTTTGTATATCAGGTTCGGTATCTAATAACATTCGTTCAGAATCAATGTATTGATAATACAGGGTGACAGTGACCAACAGACTTGGCTGCAACACTTGCCCCGTTTTCTTTCTCATGAAACTTATCACCCGTTCTCAGTTTTCTACCCTTTTGTAGCCCTATGTAACATATTACATATCTGGAATCCTGATCCGGTATCATATACCCATGATGCGGAGGATACTGAGAAACAGTTCTTTGTAATGAACACACCCGAAGATGATGCATTAGCATGCACTCACTTCGTTTGGGCGGCATGGGAATCTTGGCATTCCCCTATTTCCTGCTCTGTCTTATAACAATTATAAGTTGGAGCAGGACCAACGTTCCCCAGCTCAGTATAATAAGCGGGTTCGGTCAATATTCCGTATTATTATCTTGATTAAGGCGTGATATGGTCAGTACCAGGAGAGAGAGAAGAAAACACTCAGCGTGCGCTCTTGCAAGAATAGATTGGTTATTATTTTATCTAATCAGGATGTCTCCCACTGTTTTTTATCAAATCTGCCTTTAAACCCTAAAAGGAAAGACTAGCCGGGATTAATTAAACACTACAAGTTCGCCAATCTTTCAGCCAGGCCAGTGTCGGTACTTTGAGGGAGGTCCCCCGTGCTTTCGCACGAACCTAATTAATGTAAACCTCATTTTCCCAGAGGCGTAACCTCGTTAACACCTTTCTAGACACCTACTTGATCGGCTAATTGTAATGTATAAAACTCTCCCGGGAGTAACAATTACTCGCAGTGGGTATCGGGATCCAACTATCTCATAGAAGGTATGCAATCTCATTGCAAATTTCAACACTTGAAATTCCCGATAATCTTTTGCCCCTAACCTCCTATGACCTTGACAAAGGCCAACAAACCATAGAATGCTAGTCAAGTTCAACCCGTCATTTCCTGATTGAATTAAACCCACCAGCACGACCCTTGACAAAGGCCAACAAGGTCGCACGACTACCCTAACCCAATCTGCATCATATGCATAAGCAGATAAGCACCAGTTAGCTACCGCACACTGCGCCTTGACAAAGGCCAACAAACGCAGCACGAATACTAACTACTACTTATCTGAAATGACGGAGGGCTACGACAGGTTTTTCTGAAAACCTATTGCGTAATGAACTTGATATCGTTGTAGGATCGAATGAATTTTGAAATGGAGTGTTTTTGAGGCTTTTTTAGTTTTGCTAAAGGAGTCACTCCCGGTGAAGGGATCGTCGGTCCTTTCCTCGTCGAATGAGGTGCGGGATATATCATATATATCACTGTGCAAAGCAAAAACTCTTAAAAGCAATCAAAAGACAAACCGAGTGTGTAGCATCTGCCAGTTATTGCTAAAGGAGTCACTCCCGGTGAAGGGATCTCGGTCCTTTCCTTATCGAATAAGGTGCAGGATATATCATATATACCGCTGTGCAAAGCAAGAACTGTAGCTACCTGTTTTATTTTGAAATTCGATTCTACAACATCTTAGGTTTCTTTTATTTCATTAATCTCATTAATGAAGTCCCATCATTTAAGTACCTAAACATCACAGATAAATACGACGTACACTTATGCCATCCGCATTCGCCTCGATGTCCCCTCGTGCACCGTTAGGTTAGGTAACTAACGGCAGAGCGGGGCAGGGCTAGCGCGGGTGTAAAACATAAGTAACGTCTATATAATATATCATATATACTATATACTGTATCTATCACAGAACATCACAAGATCACATCATAGATATCGCAGCAGAAGAATATCATATGAAATATTGGATATACTAGGACCTCCGTGTTTTCAATACGAGCCAGTATAAAACACGGATTCCACGGTCGTGATGAATAGCCAAACCCACACCCCTAGACCCCTACGAGAGCGGCAAGCAACCCTACCAATTCTAGAGTTAGAAGACCCGGCCTCGACTCCTCGAGTTGGTCTCCCACTGGACTCCAGAACCCGGTTACTTGTGCTCCCCTCCTTGGGTCTATCCTAATGCGGAAAAGTAAATAATATACAAAGGGTGACATCTTCCGCAACCTGGAAGTGCCCCAATAAAAGAATATTACATACAAGTTTTTACATGAATGAAAATGAAAAACACTCATCTCACATAAAAAACCCCCGGCGATTCGAACACGACGATCCAATATAACATATCCAGCAACACATAACATCACATGTCATCAATGTAAGTAAATATGTCCATCCCAATTGTCGTTGACATATAGCAAAGAAACCGGCGATATCACATATTACACTTACGGTCACAGAAAAGAAAGTGTAAAACTACAACAGTTGGAATCCGCAACCTGCATAGACATCGCATGCCTAATCAAATGAATTTCTTAGACATCGCATGCCCAACAATTATAAACCCCGCATTTTAGTCTCATTATCAAAAACTATTTTCAATATCAAGTTGGGAAATTCAACAAGATTCCCGACATCCTGATCGAATGCTCGTCGCAAACTTCAGTAGACGGTCGCACCCCCGATACCGTCGACGAAGTGCACCAAGGCGGAACACCGCTGCCGCGAGCACCCAGATGGATGCTTTCGGCGACGGGGTTCTCCTACAGTCACTTGGTCGGGGCTAAGGGATGTAGTTGTCTATTAAGTTTATCCGGCGAGTATCCGCGTACACTACGTGATTGCGACGGACTTTTGATCACATCAAAATTCCGTAGCAACCGATCAAGTGAGACTAAAGTGCTATGTTTATAACATTCATTCAGTTATCTCATAACTAGTTGTGAATTCCAATTATTGTATCACATTCCGGATAAAATAGAAAATGTTAAACTTTTCGATCGAACAGTCGAACACCCAAGTTTTCCCGATACAGCTCAACACATGAAATAAGTCTAAAAACATTCATTTCATGCCTCAGTACCAACGGTCCAGCCGTAGAAGGGTCAAGCCAACGCCTCACATGTGGCACGCCGTACTGCCCCAAACCCTAAGGATCAAAAGGCAGTTCAAGACGGTCACATAATCGGGTTAAGGTTTGTTGTCTTCTAGAGGGACCATCGCGTTACTTGCACTACTTAGAACGTCGTTAAACTACGGAAAAATCCAATACTTGGAAATTTCCCGACAGGGAAAAATTGGGTATTTATATCCGGTCGAACTTTTTAACATATTCAATAATTATCCGGAAAAACACATAGATAAAGTTTGACAATCCGATCGAATAATCGAATCCCCAAAACAACTCCAGAAAATTCTACTCTTGAATAAATATTAAAAATTCCCAGAAAATCAAGCATAATAAAATAGGAGTTACTGTGCAAACAGGGGATGATGATGTCATCATCTGGCCGCGGAACCGCCGCAGAAGCCAGGCTTCTGCCGCGGTTCCGCCGCACTATGGAATCATCTCTGGGAAAAATTTGCACCGTAATTCTTAGAATTCCCTGCTGAATTTTTTAAGCATTTTTAATCTGGAAAAAACCCAGTTTTTGAAAAAAGTCCAGAGAGCATTTTCCGGGTTAGGTTTTGGTTCGATCGGACTTCTAACTCCGTCTACGCGTCGCCTAAGGCTCTAGCTAGGCTCTGATACCACTGTAGGGTTCCTAGGCACTCTCAAGAGGTCTCACAAGGCATCAACCATGCCAATTTCAAATTTTACAAGTGCCGAGAAACTCTAATACGGATCGTTAACTAGAAATTTAGGCGACAAAAGAAACTAGTTAACAACTTAACTATAAGAACGGAAATACAACATTTGTAGATCCGGTTCTCCACCTCCATAGCTCCGCAATGAAGTCTTCTCGCTGTCCAAATCCAATCCCGGGCTCTAGCGTCGGCTTCATCGGAGAAATAGGCGGGCTAGGTCATCGACAACGATGCCGAAGATGATCTACGTCGAGGCATCACAAGATCAAGCTCCCACTTCACCAAGTCATGAAACTTGTGAAGAAAACACCCTATACTACTTGGCAAGAGGTAGAGGATGAAGAAATAGGAAGTGGGTTCACTTTAGAATTGGATTTCTCACTCTTTTTCTCAAGTTGCCATTGATGGAGGCAAGGTTTTCTTCAAGTAGAAGATGAAGAAGAAGAAGATAATAATATTAGTTATTTTCAAAATAGAAAATAATATGATACTTATCATATTGCAACCATGGTTATGTGTAGAGAGTAAACTAAAGTTAGGTGAATGGTTAGGTTAGGCATGAAACAAAAATGGTAGACTTTTTCAAAGCTTCATGAAGCTTCAATGTAAAACAAAGAAAGCCACCATTTCTCTTTTTGCCAAAATGAGATAAATAAATAAATGAATAAATAAATGAATGAAACCCTAACCATTTACTTAACCAAGGTTTAAACTAAACATACACACAAACATACATGTATCATCAAACATGATACAATCAAGTGCACAAAAATATAACACATATACAATGTGTACATCAAGTGAGAAAATCCATTTAAAGTGAACCAATACTAGTTAATGCAAAAGTAATATATCAAATATATAATTATGCATTAAATCATTAAATCAACACTTGATTTAACGATCCGGTCATATCTCATATAACCGACTAATATCCAATGTATCGATTTATCAAATCAACCCTTGATCCGATAACTAGGTTATATCGCATACAACCAATCGATACATTCATCGCGAGAATGAAATACTGTATCACATACACGCATTATTCTCGGTCCCGCACATATCTCATATGTGCTCCTATTTCATTTTGCTTGAGCCAGGAAACCTCTGTGTAGGACTCTAAAGACTCGTTAATACGCCGGCAGCAGATGATGATCATATCAAGCACCCACAAGCCGCAAGCGGTCTGCTAAACGTAACGGCCACCCGGGTATTGAGCGATCAGAAGATCGACGAGCAAGCCCGCTCACACTCCTGTGAATCCAACCAGTAACACTTACCGTACAGTCCGGTCTCGTCGTCTGATATGTCGCATATCTCGCCTAGGGGTGGTAAACGTCAGACCCCAATAGCTCGATAAGTCGTGTCGATATGAGGTCTATAACAGTTCGAGAAACTACTGGTAACACTTACCAGTAAATCTCAGCAACCCTGGCCAGGGATTTCCGGTTATAGCCAATCGAACACAGCGCAACATCAACTCCCTATACCGGGAGAGACGAATCCCCTCCTATCGCTCATTGCCTCCATGTGATTCGGGACTGTACCCAAAAACCACCTTTTTGCACGCCCTCTTGGACTCGGTAAGGTGGAAATCAAAGCACAGTGGGAACCATACAAGACTCTATGACGATCTCGGGTCAACAGACTACTCTGTACCGGTGTCACCAGAGAACTGCCATCTGACGTAAGGTATAGTACCATCTGGGAGTTCTCGGCGAGTCCGTCCAGTGTACCCAGTCTCTACTGAGCACCCGTATATCATCTCTGATGTCAAACACCAAAGGATATGGGATCATCCATCGCCCATCTGTATGCGTCGAGAAGGTATACGCTAGTTTACTCTGGTATATCGATGCCCCGTCTCGATACACGTACGACTAGGGACCTTGAAGGATGTACTTATGGACTACCATGTCCCCACTAGTATGATTCGCATCATAGTCCAGGTAGTCAAGTACACATCCTAAGGGCTTTACCAATATGTAACAGAGAGACAATCAGTGTACACGTTAAGGTAACGATCAACCAGATAGCATACTATCATATCGAGCAAGAAAGTCCTCCCTATATATGTCCAAGCATCCACTACAATATACATCCAATGTACAGTAATGGCCTCTAGGGCATACATATAACTAACAGTCACTCCCAGTGAAGGGATCGTCGGTCCTTTCCTCGTCGAATGAGGTGCGGGATATATCATATATATCACTGTGCAAAGCAAAAAATCTTAAAAGCAATCAAAAACAAACCGTGTCTGTAGCATCTGCCAGTTATTGCTAAAGGAGTCACTCCCGGTGAAGGGATCTCGGTCCTTTCCTTATTGAATAAGGTGCAGGATATATCATATATACCGCTGTGCAAAGCAAGAACTGTAGCTACCTGTTTTATTTTTGAAATTCGATTCTATAACATCTTAGGTTTCTTTTATTTCATTAATCTCATTAATGAAGTCCCATCATTTAAGTACCTAAACATCACAGATAAATACGACGTACACTTATGCCATCCGCATTCGCCTCGATGTCCCCTCGTGCACCGTTAGGTTAGGTAACTAACGACAGAGCGGGGCAGGGCTAGCGCGGGTGTAAAACATAAGTAATGTCTATATAATATATCATATATACTATATACTGTATTTATCACAGAACATATTACATGATCACATCACAGATATCGCAGCAGAAGAATCATATGAAATATTAGATATACTAGGACGTCCGTGTTTTCAATACGAGCCAGTATAAAACACGGATTCCACGGTCGTGATGAATAGCCAAACCCAACACCCCTAGACCCCTACGAGAGCGGCAAGCAACCCTACCAATTCTAGAGTTAGGAGACCCGGACTCGACTCCTCGAGTTGGTCTCCCACTGGACTCCAGAACCCGGTTACTTGTGCCCTCCTCCTTGCGTCTATCCTAGTGCGGAAAAGTAAATAATATACAAAGGGTGACATCTTCCGCAACCTGGAAGTGCCCCAATAAAAGAATATTACATACAAGTTTTTACATGAATGAAAATGAAAAACACTCATCTCACATAAAAAAACCCCGGCTATTCAAACACGACGATCCAATATAACATATCCAGCAACACATAACATCACATGTCATCAACGTAAGTAAATATGCGCATCCCAATTGTCGTTGACATATAGCAACGAAACCGGCGATATCACATATTATACTTACGGTCACAGAAAAGAAAGTGTAAAACTACAACAGTTGGAATCCGCAATCTATTTAGACATCGCATGCCTAATCAAATGAAATACTTAGACATCGTATGCCTAACAATTATAAACCCCGCATTTTAGTCTCATTATCGAAAACTCTTTTCAATATCAAGTCGGGAAATTCAACAGGATTCCCGACATTCTGATCGAATGCTCGTCGCAAACTTTAGTAGACGGTCGCACCCCCGATACCGTCGACGAAGTGCACCAAGGCGGAACACCGCTACCGCGGGCACCTGAACGAATGCTTTCGGTGACGGGGTTCTCCTACGGTCACTTGGTCGGGGCTATGGAGTGAGGCTGTCTATTAAGTTTACCCGGCGAGTATCCGCGTACGCTACGTGATTGCGACAGAATTTTGATCACATCAAAATTCCGTAGCAACCGATCAAGTGAGACTAAAGTGCTATGTTTATAACATTCATTCAGTTATCTCATAACTCTTTGTGAATTCCAATTATTGTATCACATTCCGGATAAATAGAAAATGTTAAACTTTTCGATCGAACAATCGAACACCCAAGTTTTCCCGATACAGCTCAACACATGAAATAAGTCTAAAAACATTCAGTTCGTGCCTCAGTACCAACGGTCCAGCCGTAGAAGGGTTAAGCCAACGCCTCATATGTGGCACGCCGTACTGCCCCAAACCCTAAGGTTCAAAGGGCAGTTCAAGACGGTCACATAATCGAGTTACGGTTTGTTATCTTCTAGAGGGACCATCGCATTACTTGCACTACTTAGAACGTCATTAAACTATGGAAAGATCCAACACTTGAAAATTTCCCGACAGGGGAAAAAGTGGGTATTTATATCCGGTCGAACTTTTTAACATATTCCAAATATCCGGAAAACACATAGACAAAGTTCGAAATTACCGATCGAATCATCGAGGCTCTAAAACAACCCAGTAAACTCAACTCTTGATTGCAAATTAAAAATTCTCAGAAAACTCAGCACCTGGAAAAATGAATTACTGTGCAAAAACAACAGGCAACTCCCTTCATTTGGCCGCGGAACCGCCGCAGAAGCCATGCTTCTGCCGCGGTTCCGCCGCACTATAAACATATCATGGGTAAAATTTAGCATCGTAATTCTTAAAATTCCCTGCTGAATTTTTAAGCATTTTTAATCTGGAAAAATCCCAGTTTTTGAAAAAAGTTCAGAGAGCATATTCGGGTTAGGGTTTTGATTCGATCGGACTTCAAACTCCGTCTACGCTTCGCCTAAGGCTCTAGCTAGGCTCTGATACCACTGTAGGGTTCCTAGGCACACAAATGAGGTCTCACAAGGCATCAACCATGCCAATTTCAAATTTTACATGTGCCGAGAAACCCTAATACGGATCGTTAACTAGAATTTTAGGCGATAAATGAAACTAGTTAACAACTTAACTAAAAGAACGGAAATACAACCTTTGTAGATCCGGTCCTCCACCTCCATAGCTCCGCAATGAAGTCTCCTCGCTGTCCAAATGGAATCCCGGGCTCTAGCATCGGCTTCATCGGAAAAATGGGCGGGCTAGGTCGTCGACTTCGATGCCGAAGATGATCTACGTCGAGACATCACAAGATCAAGCTCCAACTTCACCAAGTCATGAAACTTGTGAAGAAAACACCCTATACTACTTGGCAAGTGGTAGAGGATGAAGAAATAGGAAGTGGGTTCACTTTAGAGTTGGATTTCTCACTCATTTTCTCAAGTTGCCATTGATGGAGGCAAGCTTTTCTTCATGAAGATGAAGAAGAAGAAGATGAAGATAATATGATAAGTATTATTGGATAATTGAAAAAGAATTCATTCTTATCATATTCATAACCATAGTTAAGTGTAGAGAATGAACTAGGGTTAGTTCAAATGGTTAGGGTTAAGCATGAGACAAGAATGGTGACTAAGTCAAAGCTTCATGAATCTTCAACTAAAAACAAACAAAGCCACCATTCTTGTTTACATATCAAAAATAAACAAACAAATAAATGAATGAATAAGCAAAACCCTAATCATCAACTTAACCATGGTTTAATTCTTTACACTTAACCAAATAAGCATGTATCATCAAACATGATACAATCATGTGCACAAAAGTATATCACATATACAACTTGCACATCCAAGTGAGAAAATCCATTTAAAGTGAACCAATACTAGTTAATGCAAAGTAATATATCAAATATATAATTATGCATTAAATCATTAAATCAACACTTGATTTAACGATCCGGTCATATCGCATATAACCGACTAATATACAATGTATCGACCCATCGAATCAATCCTTGATTCGATATCTAGGTTATATCGCATATAACCAATCGATACATTCATCGCGAGAATGGAATACGATATCACATACACGAATTATTCTCGGTCCTGCACATATCTCATATGCGCTCCTATTTCGTTTCGCTTGAGCCAGGAAACCTCTGTGTAGGACTCTAAAGACTCGTCAATACGCCGGCAGCAGATGATGATCATATCAAGCACCCACAAGCCGCAAGCGGTCTGCTAAACGTAACGGCCACCCGGGTATTGAGCGATCAGAAGATTGACGAGCAAGCCCGCTTACACTCCTGTGAATCCAACCAGTAACACTTACCGTACAGTCCGGTCTCGTCGTCTGATATGTCGCATATCTCGCCTAGGGGTGGTAAACGTCAGACCCCAATAGCTCGATAAGTCGTGTCGATATGAGGTCTATAACAATTCGAGAAACTACTGGTAACACTTACCAGTAAATCTCAGCAACCCTGGCCAGGGATTTCCGGTTATAGCCAATCGAACACAGCGCAACATCAACTCCCTATACCGGGAGAGACGAATCCCCTCCTATCGCTCATTGCCTCCATGTGATTCGGGACTGTACCCAAAAACCATCGTTTTGCACGCCCTCTTGGACGTGGTAAGGTGGAAATCAAAGCACAGTGGGAACCACACAAGACTCTATGACGATCTCGGGTCAACAGACTACTCTGTACCAGTGTCACCTGAGAACTGCCATCTGACGTAAGGTATAATACCATCTGGGAGTTCTCGGCGAGTCCGTCCAGTGTACCCAGTCTGTACTGAGCACCCGTATATCATCTCTGATGTCAAACACCAATGGATATGGGATCATCCATCGCCCATCTGTATGGGTCGAGAAGGTATACGCTAGTCTACTCTGGTATATCGATGCCCCGTCTCGATACACCCACGACTAGGGACTTTGAAGGATGTACTTATGGACTACCATGTCCCCACTAGTATGATCCGCATCATAGTCCAGATAGTCAAGTACACATCCTAAGGGCTTTACCAACATGTAACAGAGAGACAATCTGTGTACACGTTAAGGTAAAGAGCAACCAGATAGCATACTATCATGTCGAGCAAGAAAGTCCTCCCTATATATGTCCCAGCATCCACTACAATATACATCCAATGTACAGTAATGGCCTCTAGGGCATACATATAACTAACAGACCCTTGATACAAGCGTCCGCCGATGAAGAGCAAAGTCTACAAGTTGCTATGGTGCCGCCTAAACACCGTAAAGAACTGGATGCACTTGATATCTACAGTGTAGATGAGCTGCGAACATTCTATATCCCTCCCAGGCGAGAAAGCAAAAAAGCAATTCTATTCTACTGCTCAGAAGAAACCAAAGTGGAGAAAGAAATCTGGCATGGCGCGGATCCTACGCTCGATAGGCTTCAGCATATCCGTCTTCCCAGATATTATACGGAAGGTTTGAAAAAGCCGCTGAAACACCAGGGGATATCCTTCAAGCAGACCGTTTGAAAAGCCAAGTTCTATGACAAAGTCTGGAACGTTCCTGGGACTCAACGCAAGCTGCCTAATGGAAGAATGGAAACAAAAAGGGCTTGGATACATTCAGTCAAAGAAACGAGAGTTACTACACGGCTGCTACGTCGTGTATGACTTTGATAAAGGAGCGGATGCTCAATGGGAAGACATTAATCCTGAACCAGTAAAAGTTCCAGAAAAAAAAGTGCCCAGTCCGTCGTTCGAAGAACAAATGGACAAACTTATAAGGGAAGCTGGTCAAAAAGTCCGAGACGACCATAATCGCGAGATGGCCATTTAGGAGAAAGCCAAAACGCAACGCCTCCTCCAACAGGCCGTGAAAGATGAAGATGCCACTTCTTGTCATCCTGTTATAAAGAAGGTTCGACGCAGAGACAGGAATAAGTCGAAACGCGAAAAAGACGCTCAACAGCAACAAAGCGGAGCTAAGAATCCACGCAAGTGGGAGTCGAGCGTTATTGATCTATCCCTCATGAAGAAAATGGGTCGAGCATACTCGTTTCCTCGGGACAAGACGAAGAAAATACTTGACCTCGCTCTAAAACATCAGATGATTACACTGCCGGAGTCTAAACACCCCGACCAAGCAGGCGAGGTTTCACACCCAGACTATTGCTTTTATAACCGGGTGGTAGGGCATCCTCTCGAAGACCGTTTCACCTTCAAGAATTGGGTTGAAGATCAGTATTAGCTTGGCAAGTTCGCTCTGTCCAACAACTGGAAGGTAGCGCCACCACAGAAGCACGAACCCAAGGCCACGGAAGAATAACCAGTTCCACATTGGGATTGGAAGCGAATTCGTACTTGTCACGTGATAACGATATCAAAAGAGGAGCCCGAGAACATTGATGACCTTCCTTGGTGCTTTGAAAAAAGCAACGACAAGGTGATTTCAGAGTTCCCACCTGCTCCGAAAGAGCTGGAGGATGGAATACATACCACTGCAGATAATCTCAAGAAAATCGAGTTGGGGACGGCTAACGATCCGCGACCGAAATTTGTCAGCAAGCTGCTATCTGATGAAAGGGAGGCTGCGTTAAAAGACGTCTTTGTACAGCACAAAGATTGCTTTGCATGGAACTATTCCGAGATGCCAGGACTAGACCCAGAAGTTGTTGTGCACAAATTGGCGATATCTCCGGACGTTAAGCCGGTCAAACAGGCGCCAAGGAGAATGCGGCTCAAGCTTGAGATGTGTATCAATGCTGAGATCAAGAAGCTGATCGATTCCGGCTTTATCCAGGAGGTTCAATATCCTGAATGGATCGCCAACATCGTCCCAGTGATGAAGAAAAATAGGACGGTGCGCATATGCGTGGATTTTCGGGATCTCAATAAAGCTTGCCCTAAGGATGATTTCCCAGTGCCAGTCACCGAACTGATGATAGAGAATACATCCACTCATGAGGTTTTCTCCTTCATGGATGGCTCATCAGGGTATAATCAAATAAAGATGCATCCCGAAGACCAGAAGCACACCGCCTTCAGGACTCCTTTGGGTATATTCTGCTACAAGGTGATGCCCTTCGGTTTAAAGAACGCCGGTGCTACTTACCAGAGAGCCATGACGAAGATCTTCGATGACCTCATACATGAAATTGTCGAATGTTATATCGATGACCTCGTGGTCAAGAGCAAATCATATGAGGAACATCTCGAGCAACTAAAGACTGTATTTCGACGCCTTCGACAGTACAACTTGAAGATGAACCCTCTCAAGTGTGCATTCGGAGTTTCTTCGGGCAAATTCCTGGGATTCATCGTTCGGCACCGAGGTATCGAAATAGATCCGTCTAAGATCAAGGCGATCATGGAAATGCCTCCGTCGAAAACCCTCAAACAATTGCGGTCTCTCCAAGGGAAGCTCGCATACATACGGCGATTTATAGCCAATCTTTCAGGCAAGTGTCGTCCTTACAGCCACCTGATGAAGAAGGAAACTCCATTCGTCTGGGATTAAAAATGCTAGGGCGCGCTGGACGAGATTAAACAGTACCTGCAGAACCCGCCAGTGTTGGCTGCTCCAGTCAAGGGAAAGCCCCTCATTCTTTGTATATCCTCCCTCGAAGGTTCTTTAGGCGCATTATGGGCGCAAGAGAATGATCAGGGGAAAGAAAGAGCACTCTACTATTTAAGTCAAGTTCTACTAGGGGCAGAAAGCAACTACTCCCCCATTGAAAAACACTGCCTGGCGTTGATCTTCGCGATAACAAAGCTCAGGCACTATGCATTGGCACATGAAGTCCGTCTCATTTCGAAGGTGGACCCTCTTAAATATTTAATGTCGAAGGCCATATTGACAGGTCGACTCGCTAAATGGGCTCTGCTCTTGATGGAGTTCTCGATAACGTATCAACCTCTCAAAGCAGTGAAAGGCCAGGCCATCGCCGACTTCCTTGCTGAGCACTCGATACTTGCCGATTCTCCTCTGAATTGCGAGTTGCCAGATGAACATCCGTTTGACGCTATCGATGGGAACAATACACGATGGGAACTCTATTTTGATGGAGCGTCCTCCATGAAGAAGCACAAACAAAGTACGCCCATGATCAAATCGGGGGTGGGCCTCATCTTCGTGACTCTACAAGGAGGAATAATGCGCTTCGCTTTCTCCTTAACAGAGCCGAGGAATATGAAGCCTTGATAGCAGGTCTCGAGATCGCCATCGACATGGGAATTGAAAACCTCCTCATATACGGAGATTCTCAACTGGTCGTTAGTCAAGTAAACGGCGACTACCAAACGTGCAAACCGGAATTGGTGAAGTATGGTGAAAAGGTGCAACAACTGTTGACCCAAATTCCCTCCTACACTTTGGAAAGCATACCACGCGTGGAAAACAGCAAAGCAGACGTGTTGGCCAAACTTGCTAAAGAACTGGCTGACGAGAACCTCGATGACGTTAGAATCGTGGTACAAAGCCGTCGGGTGCTTTCCCCAGTAGAAATGCCTCCGGAATCATCCGAGGAAAAGGGAGCGACTGAGCAGACGACCTTACAAATAAAAGAACGAGAAAAGGCTGAGAATTAGAGGGATGTCTTCATAGACTACTTTAAGTCCCATCGAATGCCCGAAGATGCGTCCACAAGACATCAGCTCATGAAACGAGCTCTGTCTTTTGCCTTCGTCAACAACACTCTGTATAAGAGGTCGTTTGATTCTCTGTGGCTGAGATGCCTGGGACCTAATGAAGTGAAAAGAGTCGTTCAGGAAGTTCATGACGGAATCTGTGGTTCTCACCAAGCAGGCCCGAAGATGAAGTTGAAGATCAAACGGATGGGCTATTACTGGCCCACGATGATTCAGGATTGTCTCGAATATGCGAAGCAATGCCACTCATATCAAATCCATGGGGACTTCGTCCACCAACATCCAAATCCATTACATCCAACGGTGGCTAGCTGGCCGTTCAAGATGTGGGGAACTGACATAGTCGGCCCCATCGAACCAGCATCGTCCAGAGGACATCGTTTTATCCTGGCGACGACCGATTACTTCTCCAAATGGGCAGAAGCGGTACCGCTGAGAGAAGTGAAGAAGGAGAATATCCTCCATTTCTTCAAGACGCACGTCATATACTGGTTTGGGACTCCGCGACGGATCATCTCTGATAACGGGCCTGCCTACAGGAGCCACAAGATCAGTCGCTTCGCGCAACAGCATAACATAGACTGGAGATATTCCTCGGTCTATAATCCGCGAGCTAATGGTCTAGCCGAGGCCTTCAACAAGACCCTGACGAAGATCATGAAAAAGACGGTGTCCCGAAATAAGAAAGACTGGCACGAGAGACTGCAAGAGACTCTTTGGGCGTACTGAACTACGTTCAAGACAGCCACTAACACAACGCCATACGCGTTGGTATTCGGTACGGAAGCAGTACTCCCCCTCGAGATAGAGCTACCCTCTCTGCGAGTGGCAGTCCACTACGAGTTGACGAACGAAGAAAATGCTAACCTTCGGCTTGAGGAGCTTGATGCCCTTAAAGAAACACGGCTCATAGCGCAACAAAATCTGGAAGCTTATAAAGCAAAGATGATGCGCTCATATGAAAGATTGACCCGACCGAGGACATTCCGTCAAGGCGAACTTGTGCTAGTGGTCAAAAGGCCTATGATCCCCAATCGCGCCAAGCGGGGAAAATTCGAGCCAAACTATGAAGGCCCGTACATCATAGATAAGGTCTACCAGGGTGGGGCCTATCTACTCATGGACATGCACGGTGAAAGGCCTTTCAGGCCAATAAACGGTCGCTTCCTAAAGAAATACTAGGCTTAATGGGCCACAGCCTAGGTCAATGATAGTGTAGGGTTCCTAGGCACTCTTGTGAAGGTTCATAAGGCATCAAACATGCCCGGATTAAATTTTAGACGTGCCGAACAACCCAAAGCCGGGATCTTTGCTAGATTATTAGGGTTTAACATGCAATAAGATAACTTTTATCTAAGTGTGAGGGATTACAACCTTTGTAGTCCGCTCCTTCACTTCACAAGCTCCGAGTAGAAGTCCCTTTACCGCGATCCACGATCTCCCGGACTCATGAGAGGCTCCACGACTCGAACGATCCATGGTAGCTCGAAGTATTCCAAATCTCCGATGATCTACCTTGAAGTTGCTACGACTCAAGCTTTCTCACTCTTATGAGATGAACACACTAATCTCAAGGGCTAGATGAGATGAGGATGAGAGAGTAGTAATTTTGCTTTCTCTTTAAATCATTTTCTCATATTTATTCATCACCTTAAGAAAATCAAGTGAGCTTCTTCAAGAGAGAAGAAGAAGAAGATAATGGAAAATGATAATATGAATTAATCCTTTTGTGATGAATAGAAAATAAAGTATATGATTGATATGTAAACCATGGTCAAGGATGAATGGATAAGAATGAGTACAGAAACAACTAGGGTTAGGGTTTGGTTAGGTTAAAAGAATGTGTCATTCTAAATATCTTAAGAATGACAAAAGAAGAAAGCTTCTAGAAGGAACTTGAAGCATCCAACCCTAATCAAACCTTAACCTCAATTAATCATCCTTAAACATGTTTAACAATTAATCATATCATGTCACAATAATATATATCACATATATATTATATATTTGCAACAAAAGAAAATAATACAATTAACATATATCGCATATATATCAATGTATCATCCACTGAGAAAATGAAATAATAAAGCGAGCCAATATTAGATAATGTAATACAATATATCATATATATTATTATACATTAAATCATCAAATCAACACTTGATTCGACGATCCGGCTATATCGAATATTACCGACTAATATATCATGTACCGATTCATCGAATCAACACTTGATCCGATGACCCGGTTCATATCCATATATCGCGAGAATATAATACGGTATCCCATATCGCATTATTCTCTTTCCTGCGCATATCACATATGTGCCACTACTCCGTTTCGCCTGAGCCAAGAAACCTCTGTGTAGGACTCTAAAGAATCGTCAATACGCCGGTAGCAGGTGATGATCATATCAAACACCCACAAGCTGCAAGCGGTCAGCTAAACGTAACATCCACCCAGGTATTGAGCGATCAGAAGATCAACAAGCTAGCCTGTGCGTTCTCCTGTGAATCTAACCAGTAACACTCCCGTACAGTCCGGTCTGTTCGTCTGATATGTCGCATATCAAGTCTAGGGGTGGTATACGTCAGACCCCAGTAACCGATAAGTCGTGTCGATGTGTGGCTCATAACGGGTTGAGAAACTACTAGTAACTCTTACCAGTAAATCTCCATATCAGCCCTGGCCAGGGACTTCCAGTTATAGCCAATCGAACACAGCACAACATCAACTCCCTATACCGGGAGAGACGAATCCCCTCCTATCGCTCATTGCCTCCATGTGATTCGGGACTGTACCCAAAAGCCACCGTTTTGCACGCCCTCTTGGACGTGGTAAGGTAGAAATCAAAGCACAGTGGGAATCACACAAGACTCTATGACGATCTCGGGTCTTCAGACTACCCTGTACCTGTGTCACCGGAGAACTGCCATCTGACGTGTGGTATATCACCATCTGGGAGTTCTCGGCGAGTCCGTCCAGTGTACCCAGTCTCCACTGAGCACCCGTACACCATCTCTGATGTCTAACACCGATGGATATGGGATCATCCATCGCCCATCATATGGGTCAAGATGCGTATACGCTAGTCTACTCTGGTGTATCGATGCCCTGTCTCGATATACCCTCGACTAGGAACAGGTATAGGATGTACTCATCGACTACCGTGGCCCCACTAGTATGATCTCATCATAGTCCCAGTAGTCGAGTACAAGTCCTAAGGGCTTTATCAACATGTGAGAGTAAAACAGTAAACCAATACAAGTCAACATGTTAAGATAAAGTGAAACCAAATAGCATACTATCATGACGAGCAAGAAAGTCATCTCTATATATAACCAAGCATCCATTATAATATACATCATATGTACAACAATGGCCTCTAGGGCATATACATAACTAACAATCTCCCACTTGCACTAAGGCCAGCTGCTGTAGTATCGCATACCTAGCATCCCGAATAATCTCTCAAACTGTATCTGGGGAATAGCCTTCGTGAATGGATCCACAGTGCTGTCCTTCGTATCTACTCTCCTGACCTCGATCTCCCGGCGATCAACTATCTCCCTGATCAGGTGATACCGCCTCAGAATATGTCTGGACTTTTGATGGGACCTGGGTTCCTTGGCTAACGCCACAGCTCCATTGTTATCGCAATACAGAGGTATTGGATGCTCAATGGATGGAACCACACCAAGTTCACTAATGAACTTGTTGCGCCACGGCAGCGCCCTGACCTCTTGCTCGAGGCCAAAATGCGGAATAAAAATTTTCCTTACTCGGAAACCGGCGCTACCGCGGACAATGAAAACCCGGATCGTTTACCATTAACCTAAAGCTAGCAATTAAGAGATAGGGTGAGAAGTATACCGAGTGATCCGAGTCCTCCGGTCTTCTCGCCATCGTCCCGATCTCCCGCAGAAAGTCTTGCCTCCACATCGTCGCCTCCTCGCCGGAAAGGGCACCACATCGCCTTCTTCTTTTACGGGCTACCGCCTCAATACCGAGGCAACTCGCGCATGAAGCCGGCAACTCGACATGCTTAAGATATGCTGTAGAATGTGTAGTGTAGAGGGTATGTCTCTTTGGGGTTTGTTGCCATGGTGATGGAGGAATCAAGAATAAAAAAATGGTGCTTGCATTTTTCTAGCAAGTAAATGAGATCAAGAAAGAAACTATGAAGCTCTCTTCTTCTTCTTCTCTCTCTCTTTTTTTCTCTCATGAAAAACTTATCATCCATTTCATCAAGTGAGAAGAATGGTGGAGGAAAAGAATATCAAGCATGAAGGGAGGTGAGTGTAGGGTAAAGGAAGTGGTGACCATATCAAGACATAATCATCACAAACTCACATCAACTCTAAATCAATCCTAATCCCATCTCATCAACAAAAAGCAAATGATAAAGATGGATAAGAAAGGTATCAAAAGATGCTTTCATAATAAATCATCTTACAAATAAACCCTCCACAAAATGTTATTTACAAAACTGCAAATACCCCCCTCCATCAGAAAAGTCCGGCCGGGAAAGAACAAAGGAAAACCGGCCGGAACGGAATGCAAACTGGCAACTCCAGAAAACTGGTCCCGTAATAAATTACAGGAAAACCCCGATACTGTGCATACACACCCGCATCTGTATTCCGACCGGATACAAATGCAATGAGACAAAATCTACACAGTACTAAACTAGTACCGGCTTAAACCAAAGCCGGCTAGTAAAAACCGTTCGATCCTGATCCGTGCAATACCGCACGTATCTGATCGAACCCTGCCATATAACTATACGGCCACTAGTACAAAACTTTCCGATCTTGATCTGTGCAATACCGCACGTATCTGATCGGACCCTGCCATATCTCCATACGGCCTCTACAGCGTTTCGCCCGAAAGTTTGAGTAACTGTAAGTGTGGTGGACTCTAAAGACTCATCAATACTATGGCTGTGGATTTAACCACTAGCACGTCAGAGGTATAAGCCAATACGTGACGGGCCACCAGCTATTGACCAAAAGGGACGTCGATGAGGAAGCTCACCCCGACACCCAACTGAGCCTGTCAGTGACAATATCCGTACAGTCCGGTCCGTTCGTCTAAGAGTATCGCATGGCGGGCCTAGGGGGTTGGTAAAAGTTAGACCCCCAAAAGCGGTACAAGTCGTGTCGGAGTGTAACCCAGAACGCCCTGAGATACTACTGGAATACCTACCAGCAAATCTCTTGCCTCGGCCGAGGGCTTTGCGTAATGGCTCTCCTAGACACAGCGCGACCTCACCCCCAATACCGGGAGAGACGAACCCCTGAAGATCCGCTCACTGCCTCCATGTGGCTCGGGACTGTACCCAACTAAAACCTGTTTGCACGACTCCTTTGAGCCGTGGTAGGGTAGTAATCAAAGCACAGTGGGAACTCACACGAGACAAATGACGATCCTCAGGTCGATGAACTAACCTGTACACATGTCACCAGGGAACTGCTATCTGACGTCGGGTATAAGCCCAACTAGCAGGTTCCCGGCGAGTCCTGTTCGGTGTACTCATAACCCAATGAGCACCTGTATACATCTTAGGTGAACCAACTGACACCAGTGGCTTGTGAGACCGGCCACCGCCCCTCGTCGGGGTCTCGACTGTATACACTAGTCTACTAATGGAGTATCGATGCCCTGTCTCGAAACTCCTACGACTAGGGACCTTTTAAGGATGTGCTTGTAGACTACCAGCTCTCACGTATATGATCGCCATCAAACTGCCGGCAGTCAAGCAAGAATCCTAGGGGCTCTATCAACGTGTAATAGTGACATGTCAGGTCACCTAAAGCAGTACACGATGATAAAGATAAACCAGATAGCATACTATCATCTCGAGTAAGACTGTCCTACCGGGATAGGTCCTCCCTCAATCATTGCAATCACGTGCCTGTGATCCAATAATTGACTCTGAGGGCACTATCTCCAACAGAACTTCTTGATCCAGATAGCCTCTTTGGCAGCATCGTTGGCAGCGATGTATTCAGCCTCCATCGTTGAGTCTGCAACGGTATCCTGTTTGGAACTCTTCCAACATACCGCCCCTCCATTTAGGGTAAAGACAAAACCCGAATGCGACTTAGAGTCGTCCTTATCACTTTGAAAGCTGGAATCGGTAAAGGACTCCACCTGGAATTCTCCGTTACCATACACCAAGAACATCTCCTTAGTCCTTCGTAAGTACTTGAGAATGTTCTTCACTGCTGTCCAATGACTCTCTCCTGGATCTGCTTGATACCGACTCACTACACTTTAGTGAGTATGCTACATCGGGTCTGGTACACAGCATCGCATACATGATAGAGCCTACTGCCGAAGCATAGGGTATCCCTTGCATGCGAGCTCTCTCCAAATCAGTCTTGGGAGACATCTCTTTGGAGAGAGTGAGTCCAGAGATCGTGGGTTGGTTCCCACGCTTGGATTCTTCCATACTAAACCTCTTTAGTATGGTGTCAATGTACCTGGATTGGGACAATCCCAGTATCCGTTTAGATCTATCTCTATAGATCATGATTCCCAATATGCAGGAGGCATCACCTAGATCTTTCATTGAGAATCTCTGTGATAAGAAGAGCTTGACTGATTGCAGCATAGGAATATCATTTCCTATCAAGAGTATGTCATCTACGTACAATACGAGGAAGACAACCTTACCCTCTGCTACCTTCTTATAGATACAAGGTTCATCTATATTTTTGATGAAGTCAAACTCTTTGACTACAACATCAAAACAGATGTTCCAACTCGCGATGCTTGCTTTAACCCATAAATGAATTTAAGCAGCTTGCACACCTTTCCGCAGCTCCCACTATTCTACGAAGCCCTCTGGCTGAGTCATGTACACGCTCTCTTCTAAATCACCGTTTAGAAAAGCGGTCTTAACATCCATTTGCCAGATTTCGTAGTCATGGTATGCAGCAATGGCAAGTAAGATCCGGATGGACTTAAGCATAGCCACTGAGAAAAGGTTTCGTCATAGTCCACACCTGGTCATTGACGAAAACCTTTGCTACAAGTCTAGCTTTGAAAGTCTCAACTTTTCCATCTACACCAAATTTCCTTTTAAAAATCCACTTGCTCCCAATGGGTTTTACCCCTTCAGGAGCATTTTCCAAAATCCATACTTTATTGGTGTACATGGATTCCATCTCAGATCGCATTGCATCCAGCCATTTCACAGAGTCACCACTCATGATGGCCTGCTCGAAACTAGTCGGGTCATCATCATCCATGATGCAATCCTCGCTTCCACCATCAATGAGAAAACCGTAGTATCTCTCAGGTGGACGAGAAACCCTACTAGATCGGCGGAGAGGCTGGGGTTCGTCGGGTACTACTGAATCCTCTGGTTCTACTAAATCTTCAGTTGCAGTTTGTGTTGCTGGAACTTCTTCCAGTTCTACCTCAGAGCCACTAATCTCTTTTTCAAGAAATTCCTTTTCTAAAAAGGTGGCGTGCCGAGAAACAAACACCTTTTGTTCTTCGGTGTGGTAGAAGATATACCCGCGTGAATGTTTGGGATATCCAATAAACTTGCACAGAATAGACCTTGCGCCGAGTTTGTCCGGATTTTGTGTTTTCACATATGCCGAGCAACCCCATATCCTAACATAATTAAGATATGGTCTCTTTCCTTTCCATATCTCATATGGAGTGGTTGGCACAGATTTGGTAGGAACCATATTCAATAGGTCTGCAGCTGTTTCCAGTGCATACCCCCAGAAGGAAATAGGTAACTCAGCTGTACTCATCATAGAGCGCACCATATCTAATAGGGTGCGATTTCTCCGCTCCGATACACCGTTGTACTGTGGTGTATAAGGAGGAGTAAGCTGAGAGAGAATCCCATTCTCTTTTAGATAATCTAGGAACTCATTGCTTAAGTATTCACCTCCTCGATCAGATCGAAGAATCTTAATACTTTTGCCCGTTTGATTCTCTACTTCGTGCTTATAATCTCTGAATTTTTCAAAAGCTTCAGACTTGTGTTTCATCAGGAACACATGTCCGAATCTAGAGAGATCGTCAGTAAATGTAATGAAGTAGGAAGAACCGTTCCTGGCATGCGTAGACATGGGACCGCATACATCACTATGTACCAGTCCTAAGAGTTCGGCAACTCTTTCTCCGTGTCCACTAAACGGAGCTTTGGTCATTTTTCCTTTGAGACATGAATGGCAAGTATCATAAGATGATAATTCGAACGGATTCAAATAACCATCTCTATGTAACTTAGCCAGTCGCGTCGCATTGATATGACCAAGTCTACAATGCCACAAGAAGGATTCGTTCATATCTGAACTTTTCCTCTTGTGTGTGTTTTGTATATTCAGGACTGTATTCTGATTTAGAATGAATATGCCATTATGTAACGAGCCTGATGCAATCAACTTTTGATCTAGGAATATGTTCATAACATTATCCTTTACTACAAAATTATATCCTTCTTTACTTAATAAAGAAACTGATATAATGTTGCACATCATGTTCGGTATATAATAGCACTCATTTAGAATCAGTGTATTACGACTTCGCAATACAAGGTGATATTCGCCAACTGCTTTGGCTGCAACATTTGCACCGTTCCCTACTAGAACGGAATGATCATCTTTTCCTAGTTCTCTACCTTTACGTAACCCATGCAACTATTTGCATATGTGGGATCCTGATCCGGTATCTAATACCCAGGACGTAGGGTGAACTGAGAAACAGTTCTCAATAACAAACACACCCGAAGAAGATGCATCAACATGCATGTTCTTTTGGGCGGCGTGAGAATCCAGATATTCTCCTGTTTCCTGTTCAGTCTTATAACTCTTATAAGAAAGAATGGGTCTAACGTTCCCTTGCTCAGTACAATAATCGGGTTCAGTCAATACATCCATATTATTATCTTGATTATGGCATGACATGGTCGCTACCTGGAGAGAGAGAGAAGAAAACACTTTTAGCGTATGCTCTTGCAAGATTAGATTGGTTATTATCTTATCTAATCAGGATGTCTCCCACTGTTTTTATCAAATCTACCTTAAAACCCTAAAAGGTAAGATTAGCCGGGATTAATTACACCTTACAATTTCGTCAATCTTTCAGCCAGATCAGTGTCGGTACTTTGAGGGAGGTTCCCCGTGCTTTCGCACGGACCTAATTAAAGTAAACCTCGTTTTCCCAGAGGCGTAACCCCGTTAACACTTTTCTAGACACCTACTTGATCGGCTAATTGTCTTGTGTAAAACTCTCCCAGGAGTAACTCTTACTCGCAGTGGGTATCGGGATCCAACTATCTCATAGGAGGTATGCAATCTTATTGCAAATTTCAACACTTGAAATTCCTGATAATGTTTTTACCCCTAGCATCCTATGACCTTGACGCAGGCCAACAAATCATAGTGCGCTAGTCAAGTTTCAACCCGTCATTTCTTGATTGAATTAAACCCACCCGCACGACCCTTGACGCAGGCCAACAAAGTCGCACGACTACCCTAATCCAATCTGCATCATATGCATAAACAGATATATACTAGTTAGCTACCGCACACTACGCCTTGACGCAGGCCAACAAGCGTAGCACGAATACTAAATAATATCTATCTGAAATGACGGAGGGCTACGCAGGTTTTTCAGAAAACCCTGAGCGTAATGAACTTGATATCGTCGTAGAATCGAGTGAAGTTTTGAAAAAGGAGTGTTTTTGAGGCTTTTCTTAGTTTCCCTAAAGGGGTCACTCCCGGTGAAGGGATCGTCGGCCCTTTCCTCATCGAATAAGGTGCAGGATATATCACATATACCGCTGTGCAAAGCAAAACACTAAAAGCAAGCAAAAGACAAACCGCGTTTTGTAGCATCTGCCAGTTTTTCTAAAGGAGTCACTCCCGGTGAAGGGATCTCGGTCCTTTCCCCATCGAATAAGGTGCAGGATATATCGTATATATCACTGTGCAAAGCAAAACTGTAGCTACCCCTTTTATAAAGTTTTGATTCTACAACATCTTTAGGTTTCTTTTCTTTTATTAATCTTATTAATAATTATCCCATCAGCTTATGCTTCCTAAGCATCACAGAAGAAACGAAAGCAGTAATATTTATATATCAGCATATATATATATAGTATAAGCATTCGTCTCAGGCAGTAATATGATCTCATCACAGAACATTGCAGCAGAAGAACATATATGAAATATTGGATATACTAGGACGTCCGTGTTTTCAATACGAGCCTGTATAAAACACGGATTCCATGGTCGCGACGAATAGCCAAACCCACATCCCAAGACCCCTACGAGAGCGACAAGTAACACTGCCAATTCTAGGGTTAGGAGACCCGGTCTCGACTCCTCGAGATGGCCTCCCACTGGACCCTAGAATCCGGTTACTTGTGCTCCCCTCCTTGGGTCTACCTAATGCGGAAAAGTAAATAATATACACTGGTGACAGCAACAGCAACCTGGAAGTGCCCCAAATAAAAGAATATTACATTACAAATGAATTTTACATGAATGAAAATAAAAACCCTCATCTCACATAAAACCCTCGGCTATTCAGAACGCGACGATCCAATATAACATATCACAGCAACACATAATATCTCATATCATCAACGTAAGTAAATATGCGCATCCCAATTGTCGTTGACATATAGCAACGAAACCGGCGATATCACATATTACACTTACGGTCACAGAAAAGAAAGTGTAAAACTACAACATTTGGAATCCACAATCACTTTAGACATCGTAAATCCGAAATATCACATACTTCGTATTTCATGCCTAACTCTATGAATTCCACATATTGTATCACATTCCAGATAAATAAACAGTATTAAACTTTTCGAACAGATAATCAAACACCCAAAATTTCCTAAACTGCTCAACACTTGAGCGGGGTTCAAATAATCCCAGAATATGTCACAGTACCGGTGATCCAGCCGTAGAAGGGTCAAGCCAACGCCTCACATGTGGCACGCCGTACTGCCCCAAACCCGAAGGTTCAAAAGGCAGTTCAAGACGGTCACATAATCGAGTTAAGGTTTGTTGTCTTCTAGAGGGTCCACCGCTTAACTTGTACAATTTTTC
The DNA here is from genome assembly GCA_030015575.1 of Agapanthus africanus. Taxonomy (NCBI): domain Eukaryota; kingdom Viridiplantae; phylum Streptophyta; class Magnoliopsida; order Asparagales; family Amaryllidaceae; genus Agapanthus; species Agapanthus africanus. Next base: position 633,736,833 of record JASDDO010000031.1, on the reverse strand, counting down.
CGAAAGATTTAAACCCGATAAAAATTCAACGCTTGAAAGTTTTCCGTGCCGGGAAACAGTGAGTTAATGATATCCGTTCAACTAGTTTAACAGTTTCTAAATATCCGGAAAGAAATACGAATTTAAAATTTCCGATCGAGTCTACTATTACAAAACAAACCCCAGAATTTTCAACACCTGAAACAGATCAAAAATACCCAGAAGCATCAGCAAGCACCTACAGTCATTACCAGAAAAGCCACGTGTCACAATCCTATCAATCCGCCGCGGAACCGCCGCGCAAGCAAGCTTGCGCCGTGCTTCCGCGGCCGTTTGATCGAATTGGGGGCTCGGGCTTCTTGGTAATTCTTAGAATTCCCTGCTGATTTTTTTACATATTTTTAATTCTGAAAAATCCCAAAATTTAAAAAATTTCCAGAGAGGGGTCAAGTTTCGTCATTTCGGGTTCGATCGGAGTTTTAACTTCGTAAACACATCGCCTAATGCTCTAGCTAGGCTCTGATACCACTGTAGGGTTCCTAGGCACTCTTGTGAAGGTTCATAAGGCATCAAACATGCCCGGATTAAATTTTAGACGTGCCGAACAACCCAAAGCCGGGATCTTTGCTAGATTATTAGGGTTTAACATGCAATAAGATAACTTTTATCTAAGTGTGAGGGATTACAACCTTTGTAGTCCGCTCCTTCACTTCACAAGCTCCGAGTAGAAGTCCCTTTGCCGCGATCCACGATCTCCCGGACTCATGAGAGGCTCCACGACTCGAACGATCCATGCTACCTCGAAGTATTCCAAATCTCCGATGATCTACCTTGAAGTTGCTACGACTCAAGCTTTCTCACTCTTATGAGATGAACACACTAATCTCAAGGGCTAGATGAGATGAGGAAGAGAGAGTAGTAATTTTGCTTTCTTTTTAAATCATTTTCTCATATTTATTCATCACCTTAAGAAAATCAAGTGAGCTTCTTCAAGAGAGAAGAAGAAGAAGATAATGGAAAATGATAATATGAATTAATCCTTTTGTGATGAATAGAAAATAAAGTATATGATTGATATGTAAACCATGGTCAAGGATGAATGGATAAGAATGAGTAGAGAAACAACTAGGGTTAGGGTTTGGTTAGGTTAAAAGAATGTGTCATTCTAAATATCTTAAGAATGACAAAAGAAGAAAGCGTCTAGAAGGAACTTGAAGCATCCAACCCTAATCAAACCTTAACCTCAATTAATCATCCTTAAACATGTTTAACAATTAATCATATCATGTCACAATAATATATATCACATATATATTATATATTTGCAACAAAAGAAAATAATACAATTAACATATATCGCATATATATCAATGTATCATCCACTGAGAAAATGAAATAATAAAGCGAGCCAATATTAGATAATGTAATACAATATATCATATATATTATTATACATTAAATCATCAAATCAACACTTGATTCGACGATCCGGCTATATCGAATATTACCGACTAATATATCATGTACCGATTCATCGAATCAACACTTGATCCGATGACCCGGTTCATATCCATATATCGCGAGAATATAATACGGTATCCCATATCGCATTATTCTCTTTCCTGCGCATATCACATATGTGCCACTACTCCGTTTCGCCTGAGCCAAGAAACCTCTGTGTAGGACTCTAAAGAATCGTCAATACGCCGGTAGCAGGTGATGATCATATCAAACACCCACAAGCTGCAAGCGGTCAGCTAAACGTAACATCCACCCAGGTATTGAGCGATCAGAAGATCAACAAGCTAGCCTGTGCGTTCTCCTGTGAATCCAACCAGTAACACTCTCGTACAGTCCGGTCTGTTCGTCTGATATGTCGCATATCAAGTCTAGGGGTGGTATACGTCAGACCCCAGTAACCGATAAGTCGTGTCGATGTGTGGCTCATAACGGGTCGAGAAACTACTAGTAACTCTTACCAGTAAATCTCCATATCAGCCCTGGCCAGGGACTTCCAGTTATAGCCAATCGAACACAGCACAACATCAACTCCCTATACCGGGAGAGACGAATCCCCTCCTATCGCTCATTGCCTCCATGTGATTCGGGATTGTACCCAAAAGCCACCGTTTTGCACGCCCTCTTGGACGTGGTAAGGTGGAAATCAAAGCACAGTGGGAATCACACAAGACTCTATGACGATCTCGGGTCTTCAGACTACCCTGTACCTGTGTCACCGGAGAACTGCCATCTGACGTGTGGTATATCACCATCTGGGAGTTCTCGGCGAGTCCGTCTAGTGTACCCAGTCTCCACTAAGCACCCGTACACCATCTCTGATGTCTAACACCGATGGATATGGGATCATCCATCGCCCATCATATGGGTCAAGATGCGTATACGCTAGTCTACTCTGGTGTATCGATACCCTGTCTCGATATACCCTTGACTAGGAACAGCTATAGGATGTACTCATCGACTACCGCGGCCCCACTAGTATGATCTCATCATAGTCCCAGAAGTCGAGTACAAGTCCTAAGGGCTTTATCAACATGTGAGAGTAAAACAGTAAACCAATACAAGTCAACATGTTAAGATAAAGTGAAACCAAATAGCATACTATCATGACGAGCAAGAAAGGCATCTCTATATATAACCAAGCATCCATTATAATATACATCATATGTACAACAATGGCCTCTAGGGCATATACATAACTAACAGATAGATGGCGACGATTATGTCCGCTCGCTATCTTCCTAAGCTCAAGCTTTATAAGCAGTAGCCAGCCTTCTCCATAACGGACCGAAACGTCCTTAAACTAATAGCGGACCGAAACGTCCTTAAACTAATACCGCAGCATCCGTAAGCTGACGAGATAAAAAAAAAGATAAAGAAAAATATAATAAAAACGGCATGTCCATAAGCAAAAAGGGCACGGATGAAAACCCGAAAGGGCTCCGTAAGTAAAAACAGCAGGGCTACCGGCGAGTGTTCGTGAAAACCCGAAAGGGCGCGACGTCGTAAAAAAGAAGAAGAAGAAGAAAATAATAAAATGAATAATAAAAAAATGGTATGTCCATAAGCAAAATGGGCACGGATGAAAACCCGAAAGGGCTCCGTGAGTAAAAACAGCAGGATTACCGGCGAGTGTTTGTGAAAACCTGAAAGGGTGCAACCTCGTTAAAAGACACTTACAGGGTCCTCTCGACCTTGTAAGGAGAAACCACCCGCGTGAGATCCTTACGACTTGCAAGGGAGCAGCACACTTAGGGATCCCCACGATTCCTAAGGAGAAAATACACTTGCGAGATCCTCACGACTCGTAAGGAGAACTCTCTTATGGGACCCTCACGGCTCATAGGATTTAAAAGTCTTAAGTTACAGAGACCTAAACCTGTGCTTAAGCAACCCCCCACAATCTTCGATAATGCCCTACAAGTGGCTCAATACTGACCCTTGTATACAATCCACGGGCGCGAATAAACATTTCCCTAACCAAATCCCATCCGTGACTGGGGATATGTACCCATGATGAACAACCCTTATAAGTCCTCTCGACTTACAAGGAGAAAATCCTTTTGTAGGATCTTTACGACTTACAGAGGAACATACGCTTAGGAATCCTCACGACTCCTAAGGAGAAAATACACCTACGAGATCCTCACGACTTGTAGGGAGAAATACCTTTGTGAGACCCTTACGGCTCATGAAGTCAAAAGCCTTAGCCGACAGGACCTTAACCCTGTTCGCTAAGCTACCTTTGTTCGACATCGACAGAGGCAAATTATGATTCGCTCCTGGCAATATCCCAGTTGTAGCGGTGCTGATGCCGAATCGGTGTCTAATTTCAAGTTTACGGTGAAAAGCCGGTAGGCCGCACATGCATATGAAATAGCCGAAATGATAGGGCAGCTTGCAATAAAAAGCAGCAAGTAAAGAAAATGTATGCATGGAAAATAGCCGAAATGATTGGGCAACTCGCAATAAAAAGCAGCGAGTAAAAATAAAATAAATAGCCGAAATGATTGGGCACCGCGAAAAATAGCCGAAATGATAGGGCAGTCGCGACCTTCGCGATATAAAAGCTGAAATGATAGAGCATCGCGGAAATAAAACAAAAAAAAGAAATGATGAAACTTTGGCCCTACAGTTGAGATCACATCGATCCCTGTATACAATCCAAGGGCGCAAATAAAGAGGGAACCATACTTTCCCAACAGGCTCCGCCAGAAAACGAAGCCAAATCTCGACGGTTCAACCCAACCCTGAAGAAACCAGTGTCTTCGGCAAATCCTTCGACTCAAAAAAAAGTGTCATTGACGAAGAAAAACCTGATTCGCGTCGACTCGCAGAGCAACCGGTGCCTCCGTGGGAAATTCTCGATTCGTTTCAATACCAGGGAAATAAATAATCCTTGGCGCTAGGGAAACAAATAATCCTTAGTAAATACCTCAACTCAGGGAAACAAATAATCCTTGACAAGAGCCTCCTGATCCGCGTCGACTCACAGAGCAACCAGTGCCTCTGTGGGAAATTCCCAATTCGTTTCAACACCAGGGAAACAAATAATCCTTGGCACTAGGGAAACAAATAATCTTTAGCAAATACCTCAACTCAGGGAAAAAACAATCTTTGACGAGAGCCTCCTGATCCGCGTCGACTCGCAGAGCAACCAGTGCCTCCGTGGGAAATTCTCGACTCGTTTCAACACCAGGGAAACAAATAATCCTTGGCGCTAGGGAAACAAATAATTCTTAGCAAATACCTCAACTCAGGGAAACAAACAATCCTTGACAAGAGCCTCCTGATCCGCGTCGACTCGCAGAGCAACCAGTGCCTCCGTGGGAAATTCTCGACCCGTTTCAACACCAGGGAAACAAATGATCCTTGGCGCTAGGGAAACAAATAATCCTTAGCAAATACCTCAACTCAGGAAAATAAACAATCCTTGACGAGAGCCTCCTGATCTGCGTCGACTCACAGAGCAACCAGTGTCTCCGTGGGAAATTCTCGATCCGTTTCAACACCAGGGAAACAAATAATCCTTGGCGCTAGGGAAACAAATAATCCTTAGCAAATACCTCAACTCAGGGAAACAAACAATCCTTGACAAGAGCCTCCTGATCCGCGTCGACTCGCAGAGCAACCAGTGCCTCCGTGGGAAATACTCGACCCGTTTCAACACTAGGGAAACAAATAATCCTTGGCACCAGGGAAATAAACAATCCTTGGCAAAAACCTCAACTCAGGGAAATAAACAATCCTTGACGAGAGCCTCCTGATTCGCGTCGGCTCGCAGAAAAACCAGTGTCTCCGTGGGAAAATTCCCGATTCGTCTCAAATTGCAAGATGAAGCCTCAGGCAGCAGGGACTAAAAAACTTGCTTCCTGAACAATGGGACCCTGTAAGTTGATCTAAAACGGTCTCTTGCGAACTATTCACGGGTCTCATTCTCCAAAGTTGAATTTCGACAAGGAGGGAAACAACCGCTTACGAGTCCTCTCGACTCGTAAGAGGGAAAAATTCTCTTATAGGATCCTTACGACTTATAAGAGAAAACACACTTGGGAATCCTCACGATTCCTAAGGAGAAAACCCACCTACGAGATCCTCTCGATCCGTAGAGAGAAAAGTCTCTATGAGACCCTCACAGCTCATAGAGTTGAAAAGTCTTACGCGGCAGATCTGAACCTGCGGCCTAAGCCATTGCTGTTTTTTGAGGAAATCAAGATGCGTGCTCTATTATCTGTTAACCATGTTTACTAAGGTGGCATGCTGATAATAAAAGAAAGAAAAGGCGGAGAAATGACACAAGACATTACAAAAAAAATGTGTATCTTTTATTCATAAACTTGATTGGGTACAAGATACATTGTGTTAAAGAATAAAAAAAATATATATATATATATACATTATTTTTATTTACAAGTGCAAACGATACAAAGAGGGATAGCTACTAACGAGGAAGTGTCTTTAACAAATCCACAAGCTGCTCTCGCACTTCCATCAGCGCCTCCTCCTGAGTGGCTGCCGTGGCCACCTCCGCTTCCACCTAGGCCCGCTGCCGCAAAAAGGATGAAAGTTTCTCCTCGGCCGCCTTCTGGGCTGCTTCCTGACTAGGTGCATTCCGCTCGACAACATCAAGCTGTTCCCTCAATGATAACTCTTCGGAAAGGCATTGCAGAAGGCCCTCAATGACAACCTTCAGCCGTGCAGAATTGGCCTCCACCCGAGCATGCAGTTGGACAGACTTGCTCGAAGTCTCACCGCGCTCCTTATGCCTTGAAATGACTTCTCGCTCAAGATGGTAGAAGTAAGAAGCGCTCTGCTCAATCCACACTGCTCTTTGATTACTGGCGGCTAAGGTCTCAGGAGCGGGACGCATCGACTCCAGCTGATGCAGGCGGGCCTCGATCTCCCTACAATGGTTAACCCAAGATGCGATGATGCCCTCTTCATGAAAGTTCACGAGTATCACCAGCATCGGGTTAACCGCCGTAGCGAAGTCTGCGGCAGATGTAGGAGTTTCAACGTCAAGTTCCTCGACGTAGTCACTTGATCAGTCGAAAATATTGTATATTTTAGCCGGCAATTTCCCTAACATTTGCATACATTTAGAAGTGTCCGGCATTCATATTCTACATATCAGCAAATCTGTCACAAAATATGAGATTGCATGTGCTAGACTTTTAAACCGACACTTTAAAGGAATTAACCGCATTTCATGGCATCGCATCATTTCTGTATTTGCGCAACACTTGTCTTGAGTCTGTGCAGGAAAATACGGAAGAAAAGCCAAAGAGCTGATCAAAATTACGCCAGCTCAATGAAATCAGATCTGGTAATATTTCAGAAGGAGTTATTAAATTCAGCATATAAAAGAAAAGCCCAAAAGTGAGCCCAAGACCAAACCAGAAAGCCCAAGCCCCAAGGCTCCAAGTCAGCCGCGGAACCGCGGCAGGAGATGGCTTGCGCCGCGGTTCCGTGCCTATATTGCCACGTCAGCAGATGAAATTTTGGGCACAATTCTCAGCTCTGGTCCCACAGTCTTCTCTGATACTTCAAATTCCAGAACTCTCTCGAAGCGACTGCCAGATCAGCAAAAAAAATTAAGGAAGGCTAATCCTAATTAAGCTCCTAATTAATCCTCTTCTAGAAGCTCCTCCTAACTAATTACATCTAGAAGCTTCTCCCCTAACTAACTTTTGGAGGGAAATTTGAATTTCTTCAACAAACTTTAGGAGGGAAACTTAGAATTTGAAATCCTAGATCTAGGGTTAGTTATCTATAAATAGGAACCTAGACCTAGGGTAAAGAGGCTAATCAATCTTTAATCAATAATCAATAACCATTGGTTCATTCTACACCTTCTTCTTCCACAAGTCTCGTGACAAGGCTTGTGCGAAACCCTAACCCTAATTCCACTCCTAATCCAAGATCTTGAGTGCCAAATCAAGCAAGAAGCCTTCAACCTTTTAGGAGCCGAGCCGATCTTCAATCGGGCAAGTGAACCAAGCCGATCCACGATCCACGGAGACGAGCGAAGCCAAGTCGACGATCAAGTTCTTCCTCTTGTAGTTCTTGAGCGAATGTAACTAAATTGTTGATATAAATAAAAGGTGAAATTCGTTAATCTTGCTTTCTTTTAATTCTTGCATCATGATTAGATCTCAATTTGTAATTGTTGCTCTTGTTGTGATGTTTGAGTGAAACTCCGCTCGTTAAGGAGTCGAGACGATTGTAGAATGATGATGTAACAAATCTTAATACTATTTTTAAGTCCTACGAGTTTTGTAAACCCTAGCAAGTTCAAGAATCGATGACCTAGTTTCGTAGCGACGCTTTCTTGATTGTGATCGCTTGAAATTAGGGAACTACGATCGTTTCTTGAATTTACTAGAGGCTAGAATGTGAATGATATCGACGAAAGAAAAAGGGATAAGATGAAACCCTAGTTTCACAAGAAATCCCTAATTCTCGATCGATCATCATCGATCTAGTATCAATTCATCGAAGGATAAGAATATGTAATTGTAAGATTACATCACATCTATAGATCCGATCGATTCCTACGAGCCTCATTTCGATTCTTGAGATTTGGTTTGGAAAAATCAACAAACTATCAATTCTTGATTCTATCTTTTAATGCTTTCTTAGATCTAGTTTTTTCTCATTCTTGAACTTCAACTATAAATCTTGAATTGTTTTGTTTTCTTTCTTTAAAGATTCAACTCATCTAATTCAAAAGACGAACGATTACACTTTCCCTGTGGACGATCCGCACTCACTAACAATCTACATCCGACATCGTAGTTGATTGCGGTCAAAAAAATTTTGGTTGTGATTTCTTTACAATTCCATAATACACATCGAGAATCCTTTTCAATCAAATGGCGCCGTTGCCGGGGATAGTGCGCTAATAGTTCGTATTTTGAAATTTGAGTTGAACAATTTATTCCATTATAATTTTTAGATCAAAATTCGTGCAAACACTAATACGTGTGTTGTGATTTGTTGCGAGAAAATCTGGAATCATTGGAGCCGGAGAAAAAATTTTCTGAAAATTCCAGAGGACTCAGGAGATGAACAGAAGCTCTTTGTAAAAATCTTGTGCAGTGATCTCATCACCCAAGCGCGGATCCGCGGCGTTATCCTTCATTTCGCGGCGGAAGCGCGGCTCTGTTGACTGTTCACTGCACCAATTTTTCTCAGTAACTCTCTAACTTTCTTATCTCTTACTTCATCTGCTCCAATAACAATTTTGCTGCAGATTTCTTTGCAAGTAAATCGCAGCGCCGCAAAAGCAAAATAAAATTTGTGCGTGTTTTTGATTTTTGTGGTTGTTGCGTATTAATACGGAATTTAAGGGGTACGACCAAATCCAAATTAGGTGGGGACTTCATTACCCTTCCTAGGCCCCGAAAATCGCAAAACTTGCATCCGCAATTACCCTCATCAATTAAAAGAAATCTAAAGATGACTCTAAGGACCGTCGCGCTCATTTAGGACAAGAGAAGGCCGTGGGTAATTCATTGCTTATCCGAGTTTTCTTGTGGTGCCTGAGGCGAGTGTGTCTAAGGCTAGTGGTTTTTAATTAGGCCCACTACTTACGTAGTGGAGTACCTTCCCACTTACCTGGCACTTATCCGGCCACAGGGGGACAAAGAGGCAGTGGAGGATTGATCCTGCGACTTGTCTTTTGGCAGTTAGGAGCGGTCTAGAGTTTGACCTAGGTGACCCCTAGATTTTAGGGTTTAGTGTGTTGCATTTGTTGTGTTGCATCATTTTTTCAAAAATCCGTCCACTTTTCAAAACAAACACCGCATTCATTCTTTCCCCTAATTATAAATTCACGCTGCCACTTGTACTAACCCTTTTTAGTGCAAGATAGGATGGACACGGGTTTCTAGTGCCCGTTAAGTCCGCGTTTCCTTGATCGACCCATAAGTCGGTATTTCTACATTTACCTTTCTTTTACCCACCACCACACCCACATCGATGGATCCACCTCCATCGAACTTCTTTTCCACTACTCTGCCGCCGTCCGTTGGTGCGCAGAATCCACCTAGCATCTCTCTCCAAGAGAGATGTTATCCAACACGAAGCCCACTTTCCACCTGTCTTTCCACAACACCAGCCAACGGGGAAAATTTTCAAATAAAACCCCAATACATCAACCTTCTACCAAAATTCCACGGTCTCGAGTCTGAGGACGCATACGTGTTTATCACGAAATTTGAAAATGTATGCGCAATGATGGGTACTTCACAGCTTTCTGTGGATGCTTTACGTCTTCGTCTTCTCCCATTTACTTTGTGCGATTTAGCCGAGAAGTGGCTATATAACACTACCGCACATTCCATTTCAAATTGGGACGAATTTGTCAAAGCATTCCTTAAGAAATTTTACCCACATCACAAAACAGCTCGAGTCCGTAGCGAAATCTATCAATTCACCCAGCTTCCAAATGAAACATTTTCAAAATGTCTTGACCGCTTCAAGGATCTGTTAGTCCAATGTCCACATCACGGCATCCCGAGATGGGAATTGTGCCGAATCATTTATGAGGGCATTACTCCTTACACAAGATAGTCCCTTGAATCTATATGTCAAGGCAACTTTATGACCAAAGATGATTGGGAAGCCTGGAAATTTCTAGAAGATTTCGCTGAAAAATCTTTACAGTGGGAGGGTGTGAGTCAATCATCTGGGGATGGCAATGATATTTCCATAGAAGTTAGAGCTGACATTGCAGCTATCAATAAGAAACACGAGAATATGGAAAATAAATTTTTAGCTGCCGCCCTAAGTCAAATATCACTCTCCAAAACTGTATGTGGTTGTTGTTCTGATCCGTCTCACTTGACGGAAGAATGTCCGTTTCAAGGTCATGGGCTTACCAATGCCTCATTTCAAAGACCTAGAAACGATCCATCTTCCTCCACATATGATCAGGGTTGGAGGAATCACCCTAACTTTGATTGGAACCAATCCCAATTTCAAAACACGGTTCCAACCCAACACAATTTCCAAGGGGTCCCTTCACCACAACAGCAGCCACCGCTTCAATTGAGTCAGCACCCCTTCCAAGCACAAAATTTCCAAAATCCGGTCAACACTTTTGCACCACATGAAAAAATTTTGCAATTGACCGGTACAGATAATACCTCTGCACTAGCACAAACCTTGGATACTTTCATGAAACAATCCATCCAAGGGATGGCAAGTTTGCAATCTTCCATCGAGAATGTAATGAAGATCATTATCTCTCAAAATGAGAACATCAAATCGATGGAAGAACAAATTGCACAACTAAAAACCGAAATAAGTGCACGAGAGAAAGGGAAACTTCCAGCTCAACCTTTACCTAATTCTGGCTATTCACATCATGTGGATGAGATCACGTTGAGATCTGGAAGAGTGCTTGACACTCACGTTGGGGAAGAGTTTGATGATACTGATAAATCAATCAATAGAACCCCGGCTGAGACCTTTCCTTACAAACGCAAATTCATAACCTTCTTTAGAAACCAAAAATACAGAAATGATATTACAAGTTGCGTTGGGTACAAAAAAGCAATTACGCAAAACCAAAACATGCCCATCTGACATTCCCAGGTGATAGTCCCCCACGGCTTTAGCATCCATGCTAGCTCCGTTCGCAACTCTGAGGGTCATGTCACCTGCCTTCAAAAACCTACGGTTTCTCAATGCCTGCAAAGAATTACAGATATGAGATCCTGATCTGGTATCCAATACCCAGGAAGTAGAGTTTATAGAAAGACAGTTTTCAATAACATACACACCTGAAGCTGAAGCCGCACCCTGCTTCAGTTCCTGTGTCCTGGCCTTCCAAGCCCTGCAATCTTTCTTCCAGTGTCCACTCTTGTGACAATAGAAGCATTCCTCTTTACCCACAAGCTTCCCCGCAATCTTTGTAGCCTTTTCCTTTCCCTTCGTACCCACTTTACTAACACCGCCTCTTGGTTTGGCGGGGGCTTTCTTCCTCTTTCCCTTGGCTTTCGCCTTGGACCTAGAGGAAGAAGATCCTCCTACAAACAAAGCGGGTGTTTCCCTACCCTTCTGTAGGGTGCCCTCTGCGCTCCTCAGTATGTTGAGGAGTTCTGAAAGTTCAACTTCCTTTTCTTGCAAGTTGAAATTCAGTATGAACTGGGCGTAAGTGGATGGAAGGGACTGGAGAATTATATCCGTATAGAGTTCACTGTCCAACGTGGTCCCAAGTTCCGCGAGCTCCTCAGTGTAGCCAATCATCTTAAGCACGTGGTCCGCTACCGATGATCCGACGGCCAACTTTGTCGAAAATAACTTCTTCGACACTTCGTATCTTGCGATACGAGACTGCTTTCCATACAGTTCTTTTGTATGGAGAAATATGGACTCTAAATCCATACTCTCGTGCCTCCTCTGATGTTCGTTGTCCATCGAGGCAAGTACGAGGCACCTGGCCTTCGCGCTGTCAATCTCCCAAGTCTTACGGATTTCCTTATCCGCGACGCTGGAGGTGGGACCTGGGACGGGGGGAGCTTTGGTGGTAAGAAGATACCCCAGCTTGTCGTAAGTGATTGCCAACTTGACATTCCTGAGCCAATCTTTGTAGTTTGGCCCTGTCAATATGTTTTTATCTAGAAGTAACTTAAGTCCAGTCATTTCGATTTGGTCGCTGCAGGGGGGAGAGAAGAAACACTTTTAGCACGATGCTCTTGCAAGTTTAGAATGGTTTTTAATTTGTCTAAACAGGATGGCTCCCACTGTCTCTCGAATCCCTCCTCAAACCATAAAGGAAGAATTAGTCGGGATCAATCCCACCGCACAATACTTGCTTAACCGTTCAGCCAGGCCAGTGTCGGTACTTCGAGGGAGGTTTTCCAACGCTTTCGCGAAGTTCCTTAATTAAATAACCTCTTTTCCCTGGGGGCGTAACACCGCTAACACCTTTCTAGGCACCTACTAGGTTTATAGCATTGATCGTTTGGTGAAAAATTTCCCGAGGAGTAGCATATACTCACAGTAGGATCGGGATCCAAATATCATTGCGTGACGAAACTGAAGGAATCCTACCAGAATCACCACACTCCAAATGGTATGCAAATCTAGCAAGTTTCAGTACTTATGAAACTCCCGATGTGGATTTTTGCCCCATGCTCTTATGACCTTGACTTTGGCCAAAATATCATAAGTCACATGTCAAGTTCTGCCCGTCACTATCCAGGTTAATTTGGATCCATCCGTACATACCCTTGACTTTGGCCAAAATGGCAGCACGACTGTCCCAAACCAACGCATCTATCTATGCTACACATGAACACCCAATAGCTACCAATCACTATGCCTTGACTTTGGCCAAAATACATAGCTTGAATACTATTGCCTATTCATGCGAAGCGACGGAGGGCTACGAATGGTTTTGGTAAAACCGTGAACGTAGTGAACTTGATATAATTGATGGAACGAGATAGCTTTTAGAAGGAGTGGCTCAAGCTCCGCATTTAAAAGTTAGTTTTGAAAAGAACCGAGTGGTTTTTCGAAAGTGTTCCAACGATTTTAACTTGGTTTATTATCTTGCATTAGTTCTTTTAATGCGTGATATTCTTGCATTAGTACTTTTAATACGTCCCATCATTTAATCCTACCATTGCAGAAAACAACCAAAATATGACGTACGCTTATGCCATATGCATTCTCCACGGGGCCCCGTCATCACCCGTTAGGTTACTTAACTAACGACAGAGCGGGGACTGGGCTAGCGCGGCTGTAAAACATAAGCAACGCCTAAATAGAAAGCAATGATAGACATTACAGATCACAGATGAATACATTGGATATACTAGCAATCCGCAATCCTTTCGAGCCTGGAACGAAAAGCGGATAACACGGTCGCGGTGAATAGCCAAATACCCCACCCAAGACCCCTACGGGTGCGGCAAACTACACGCCAAGTACTCGGCAGTTTGTGCACCCCCTCCATGGGTCTATCCTAGGAGCAAAAACAGTAAAAAGAATTATACAATGACGGCTACAACCCCGACCCGGTTGTGCGGCCAAACAAATAATATTATTACATCAATTTACATTTACAATGAATGAAAGAAAAACAAGAGCTCATCTCACATCCACCCCGGCTATTCACCCGCGACAGTCCAACACATTCATATACACATTCCAATATCAAACACAGATCATGTATAACCCCGACCAATCGACTTATAGCGATTAGCCGACGTTCAATACATGCAAACATCACAGATATAACCAACATAGCCAAAGTGCAGTGAAGTTCGGAAAAAATACGGAATTATAGGACCCCAAAAGTAAAATTCTATTCTGGAAAATCTGGGCACATATAATATATTTAAAAATCCCAAAACCAACACAGACACACACTGCATGAAAAACGATGCATAGAATACAACAAACGGCGGTGGTTCAGCGGCACATGCCTACCTCGTGCCGCGGAACCGCGGCGCTTTGAATGAAACAGTGGATCGTTTTTCATGGGTGTTCAAACAAAACCCTGAGCCGAATTTAGGAGTATAAAATTTTTCATTTAGAGCAGAAAAAATTTCAACAGAAACTTAGGGTTTTAGTTTTTCCGGTTTTGTGATTTTTTTCGGTTCCGAACTTCGTTACACTTCGCTACCAAGCTAGTTTAAGTTTAGTTAGGCTCTGATACCACTGTAAGTCCACGTTGCGACCCCCGGTTCTTACGGGGAGGCGGAAACGGTATAAAAATCAAATTTTTAGCGCAAGGGGAAACATGGACTAAGCAAAGTCGGGATCTTTAACTAAACTAAAACTAGCATACTTGCTAAAGAGAGTTAGCTACTCGGATGAAGATGGTTATACCTAAACTTGAACTCCTTCTTCTTCAAACTTTTGTAGAGGTTGATGGTTCTCTTCTTGTCGCCTTCTTCCGTCGAAGATGGATCCACCTCGAAGGTTCAACCTTTGGGCTCTTTCTCGAACTTGGAGTGAACTAGGATTTCCGGCTTGCTAAACCTTGAACCCTAGGGAGAGTAGAGAGTGTCTAGGGGTTGTTTTCTTTTCAAGGTGAAGGATTCTTAACACATGAGAAGGAATCACCTTGAGCTTGAGGAAGAAAAAGATGAGGTGAGGAGAGAGAATGATTATGAAAGAATGAGCTCTTTTCTCTTGCAACCATGACTAAAAGAAAAGGAATTATCTAATTAATAATAATAATTCAAAAATGAAATAGTTGATGGTTGTATTTGGAATGACCACTATCATACTTTCAATAAATGAGTGTAAGCATGAATCAAGAAGAATCCTTTCAAAGCATGATGGTGGTCAACATTCAACCATGGTCAACAAGTCAACCATGGTCAACAAGTCAACAAAATCAACCATAACAATATTTCATTTAATTACTATTATTAATTGATATTTCATAAATCTATTAGGGTTTGGAAAAAGACGACTGTCAACTGTGCATACGCACCCGTTCCGAAACCCTAATGAAAATCATCTTCCTCCTCCTCAAATAACTGTGCATACACACCTGCATTCTTGTTCCGAGGAACATGAATACTGAGAGATAAAAGCAACCCCAAAACATATACCGGTATCTGACTCAAACCAGAGCTAGACAGTAATATCTGTCCGGACTCCAAACGTGCACAAGTGCGCGGATGAGAACGAACCCTGTCGCAAAACCATGCGACCTCTACTCTGTTTTGCCCAGAGGCGAATACCCTCTGTGTGGGACTCTAAAGACTCGACACTACGCTGGCAGTGGGTTTAACCACAGACCGCAAGCGGCACGAGCTGTGCGTAACGGTCCCCAGGTAGATGTCGATAAGAAGGCTGACGAGGTGAAACCCCATCTGAACTCCTACTGAGTCTGAATGTGACAGTCTCCGTACAGTCCGGTCTGTTCGTCTGATACATCGCATGTCGGGCCTAGGGGGCGGTAAAACGTCAGTCCCCCAATAGCGGTACAAGTCGTGTCGGAGTGAAGCCCAAAACACCCTGAGATAACACTGGAAACCTACCAGTATATCTCGCTTGCCCTGGCCAGGGACTACTCGTGTAATGGCTCTCCTAGACACAGCGCGATGTCAACCCCCAATACTGGGAGAGACGAATTCTGTCTAACCGTCACTGCCTCCAAGTGCTTCGGGACTGCACCCAACCACTACCTGTTTGCACGACTCCTTTGAGCCGTGGTAGGGTAGTGATCAAAGTGCAGTGGGAACACACTCGAGGCGAAGTGCCAGTGTCAAGTCAGCGGACTAAGCTGTACTCATGTCATCTGGGAACTGATGACTGACGATTGGTATAATACCAACCTGTCAGTTCCCGACGAGTCCTGTCCAGTGTACTCGTAACCCAACGAGCACCCGTATACTATCTCCAGTACGACGTACTGATGGCTGTGGGACAGACCATCTCCCACACTGGGATGAGAAGCGCATACGCTAGTCTACTCCGGAGTATCGATGCCCTGTCTCGATAGTCCTGCGACTAGGGACCTGTATAAGGATGTGCTTATAGATTACCCAGCCCCCACTAGTGTGACTGCCATCACAACGCTGGTAATCAAGCAAAAGATCCTAAGGGCTCCACTAATGTGTATAAGTGATATAGTAAAATAAACACAAGTACACATTGAAGTAGAAACAAACCAAGTAGCATACTACTATATTGAGCAAGATTGTTTATACAAGGTGAATATCCCAAGCTTCCATTAAGTAATATACAAACTAGTATGATACAGTAATGGCCTCTAGGGCATATACACTAACAATCTCCCACTTGCACTAAGGCCATGTACTTGCGTATCGAAGACCTATCATCTCGATCAGCCGCTCGAACTAAGTCTGGGGTAGGGCCTTGGTGAATGGATCTGCAGTGTTCTCTTCTGAAGCAACCCTCCGAACCTCGATCTCCTTGTGATCCACGATCTCCCTGATCAGGTGATACCGCCTCAAGATGTGCCTGGATCTCTGATGGGACCTGGGTTCCTTCGCTAAAGCTATAGCCCCGTTGTTGTCGCAATACAGAGGTATTGGGTCAACAATGGATAGAACCACCTGAAGTTCTTTTAAGAACTTCCACATCCAGACAGCTTCTTTTGCGGCATCAGATGCAGCAATGTATTCCGCTTCCATAGTCGAGTCTGCAACGGTTTCCTGTTTGGAGCTCTTCCAACACACCGCCCCTCCATTGAGGGTAAAGACGAAACCCGACATGGACTTGGAATCATCCTTGTCACTCTGGAAGCTGGAGTCAGCAAAGGCCTCGATGTGGAGGTCCTTTCCGCCATACACCAAGAACATCTCCTTAGTCCTTCTCAGGTACTTGAGAATGTTCTTTACCGCTATCCAGTGTTTCTCCCCAGGGTTTGACTGATACCGGCTTACCACACTCAGTGCATAAGCTACATCCGGTCTGGTACACAACATCGCATACATTATAGAGCCTACCGCAGAAGCGTAGGGTATAATAGACATGCGATCCCTCTCCAAATCAGTCTTGGGAGACATCTCTTTAGAGAGGGTGATCCCGTGACAAGCCGGTAGGTTACCGCGCTTGGAATCTTCCATACTGAATCTCTTCACTATGGTGTCGATGTACCTGGACTGAGAAAGTCCTAATATCCTCTTGGATCTATCACGATGGATCCGGATCCCCAGGATGTATGAGGCATCACCCAGGTCTTTCATGGAGAACCTGTGTGACAAGAACCCCTTGACAGATTGTAGCATAGGAATGTCATTTCCTATTAAGAGAATGTCATCCACGTATAAAACGAGGAATACTACAGTTCTCGCTACAAATCTACTGTAGATGCATGGTTCATCTGGATTTTTGATAAAGCCAAATTCCTTGACCGTCTCATCAAAACAGATGTTCCAACTCCGCGATGCCTGCTTTATTCCATAGATGGACTTAAGCAACTTGCACACCTTTCCGCTGCTCCCACTCTGAATGAAACCCTCTGGCTGATCCATATAGACACACTCCTCTAAATTTCCATTCAGAAAAGCGGTCTTTACGTCCATCTGCCAAATCTCATAATCATGGAAGGCAGCAATGGCAAGAAGGATCCGAATGGATTTCAGCATAGCCACTGGAGAAAAGGTTTCGTCATAGTCCAAGCCAGGTCTTTGACGGAAACCCTTTGCTACAAGTCTAGCTTTATAGGTCTCAACCCGCCCATCTACACCAATCTTCCTTTTGAAGATCCACTTGCATCCTATGGGTTTTACCCCGTCTGGAGCAATGTCCAACGTCCATACTTTGTTGGTGTACATGGACTCCATTTCGGTCCGCATTGCATCCAGCCATTTTACCGAGTCAACGCTCTGAACGGCCTGCTGGAAGCTAGTAGGCTCATCATAATCTATGATGCAATCCTCTCTATCCCCGTCTATGAGAAAACCGTAGTATCTCTCGGGCGGATGAGACTGCCTACTACTCCTGCGGAGCGGCATAGGAATGTCCTGTTCATTTGAACCCTCTGGTTCCATTAAGCTTTCAGTAATAGTCTGTGGTTCTGGAATTTCTTCCAGTTCTACTACGCTCCCACTTGTTTCTTTTTCTATGAACTGGTGTTCTAGAAAGTGGGCATGACGAGAAACAAGAACTTTTTGTTCCTCTTCGTAGTAGAAGAGATATCCCTTGGAATTCTTTGGATATCCCACAAACTTACACAGTACTGAGCGTGCCTCGAGCTTGTCCGCATGCTGCTTTTTAACAAAAGCTGGACTTCCCCAAGTCTTAATGTGACTGAGATGGGGCCTCTTCCCACACCACATCTCATATGGTGTAGTAGGCACAGTCTTAGTAGGAACTCGGTTCAAAAGGTACGCAGCTGATTCTAGCGCATACCCCCAGAATGATCGCGGTAACTCAGCGCTACTCATCATGGACCGTACCATATCCAATAGGGTTCGGTTCCGTCTCTCCGATACACCGTTGTGTTGCGAAGTGTATGGAGGAGTAAGCTGAGAGAGAATTCCGTTCTCTTTTAAATAATTCAGGAACTCGGCACTCAAGTATTCTCCACCTCGATCCGATCTTAGAATCTTGATACTTTTGCCGGTCTGTTTCTCTACTTCATTCTTATATTCCTGGAACTTTTCAAAAGCCTCGGACTTATGTTTCATTAAGAAGACATAACCGTACCTTGAGAAATCATCCGTAAAAGTAATGAAGTAAGAGTAACCGCTTCGCGCATGTGTAGACATTGGACCGCATACGTCGCTGCGTACGAGTCCCAAGAGCTTGCTCGCTCTTACTCCTTGTCCAGTGAACGGAGTCTTTGTCATCTTTCCTTTGAGACAGGATTGACAAGTGGCATACAATTGATATTCGAACGGATCCAAATACCCTTCTGTATGTAACTTAGTCAACCTTCTCTCATTGATGTGACCCAGTCTACAATGCCATAAGAAAGTCTGATTGATTTCTGGAGACTTTCTTTTGTGTGTATTCTGGACATTGAAAATCTGTGGTTGGTTTAACACGTATATACCATTGCTCAATGTACCTGACCCAATCAGAACTTGATTAAGGTGAATGTTTACAACATTACTTACAAACGCAAATTCATAACCTTCTTTAGAAACCAAAGATACATAAATGATATTACAAGTTGTGTTGGGTACAAAAAAGCAATTACGCAAAACCAAAACATGCCCATCTGACATTCCCAGGTGATAGTCCCCCACGGCTTTAGCATCCATGCTAGCTCCGTTCGCAACTCTGAGGGTCATGTCACCTGCCTTCAAAAACCTACGGTTTCTCAATGCCTGCAAAGAATTACAGATATGAGATCCTGATCCGGTATCCAATACCCAGGAAGTAGAGTTTATAGAAAGACAGTTTTCAATAACATACACACCTGAAGCTGAAGCCGCACCCTGCTTCAGTTCCTGTGTCCTGGCCTTCCAAGCCCTGCAATCTTTCTTCCAGTGTCCACTCTTGTGACAATAGAAGCATTCCTCTTTACCCACAAGCTTCCCCGCAATCTTTGTTGCCTTTTCCTTTCCCTTCGTACCCACTTTACTAACACCGCCTCTTGGTTTGGCGGGGGCTTTCTTCCTCTTTCCCTTGGCTTTCGCCTTGGACCTAGAGGAAGAAGATCCTCCTACAAACAAAGCGGGTGTTTCCCTACCCTTCTGTAGGATGCCCTCTGTGCTCCTCAGCATGTTGAGGAGTTCTGAAAGTTCAACTTCCTTTTCTTGCAAGTTGAAATTCAGTATGAACTGGGCGTAAGTGAATGGAAGGGACTGGAGAATTATATCCGTATAGAGTTCACTGTCCAACGTGGTCCCAAGTTCCGCGAGCTCCTCAGTGTAGCCAATCATCTTAAGCACGTGGTCCGGTACCGATGATCCGACGGCCAACTTTGTCGAAAATAACTTCTTCGACACTTCGTATCTTGCGATACGAGACTGCTCTCCATACAGTTCTTTTGTATGGAGAAATATGGACTCTAAATCCATACTCTCGTGCCTCCTCTGATGTTCGTTGTCCATCGAGGCAAGTACGAGGCACCTGGCCTTCGCGCTGTCAATCTCCTAAGTCTTACGGATTTCCTTATCCGCGATGCTGGAGGTGGGACCTGGGACGGGGGGAGCTTTGGTGGTAAGAAGATACCCCAGCTTGTCGTAAGTGATTGCCAACTTGACATTCCTGAGCCAATCTTTTTAGTTTGGCCCTGTCAATATGTTTTTATCTAGAAGTAACTTAAGTCCAGTCATTTCGATTTGGTCGCTGCAGGGGGGAGAGAAGAAACACTTTTAGCACGATGCTCTTGCAAGTTTAGAATGGTTTTTAATTTGTCTAAACAGGATGGCTCCCACTGTCTCTCGAATCCCTCCTCAAACCATAAAGGAAGAATTAGTCGGGATCAATCCCACCGCACAATACTTGCTTAACCGTTCAGCCAGGCCAGTGTCAGTACTTCGAGGGAGGTTTTCCAACGCTTTCGCGAAGTTCCTTAATTAAATAACCTCTTTTCCCTGGGGGCGTAACCCCGCTAACACCTTTCTAGGCACCTACTAGGTTTATAGCATTGATCGTTTGGTGAAAAATTTCCCGAGGAGTAGCATATACTCACAGTAGGATCGGGATCCAAATATCATTGCGTGACGAAACTGAAGGAATCCTACCAGAATCACCACACTCCAAATGGTATGCAAATCTAGCAAGTTTCAGTACTTATGAAACTCCCGATGTGGATTTTTGCCCCATGCTCTTATGACCTTGACTTTGGCCAAAATATCATAAGTCACATGTCAAGTTCTGCCCGTCACTATCCAGGTTAATTTGGATCCATCCGTACATACCCTTGACTTTGGCCAAAATGGCAGCACGACTGTCCCAAACCAACGCATCTATCTATGCTACACATGAACACCCAATAGCTACCAATCACTATGCCTTGACTTTGGCCAAAATACATAGCTTGAATACTATTGCCTATTCATGCGAAGCGACGGAGGGCTACGAATGGTTTTGGTAAAACCGTGAACGTAGTGAACTTGATATAATCGATGGAACGAGATAGCTTTTAGAAGGAGTGGCTCAAGCTCCGCATTTAAAAGTTAGTTTTGAAAAGAACCGAGTGGTTTTTCGAAAGTGTTCCAACGATTTTAACTTGGTTTATTATCTTGCATTAGTTCTTTTAATGCGTGATATTCTTGCATTAGTACTTTTAATGCGTCCCATCATTTAATCCTACCATTGCAGAAAACAACCAAAATATGACGTACGCTTATGCCATATGCATTCTCCACGGGGCCCCGTCATCACCCGTTAGGTTACTTAACTAACGACAGAGCGGGGGCTGGGCTAGCGCGGCTGTAAAACATAAGCAACGCCTAAATAGAAAGCAATGATAGACATTACAGATCACAGATGAATACATTGGATATACTAGCAATCCGCAATCCTTTCGAGCCTGGAACGAAAAGCGGATAACACGGTCGCGGTGAATAGCCAAATACCCCACCCAAGACCCCTACGGGTGCGGCAAACTACACGCCAAGTACTCGGCAGTTTGTGCACCCCCTCCATGGGTCTATCCTAGTAGCAAAAACAGTAAAAAGAATTATACAATGACGGCTACAACCCCGACCCGGTTGTGCGGCCAAACAAATAATATTATTACATCAATTTACATTTACAATGAATGAAAGAAAAACAAGAGCTCATCTCACATCCACCCCGGCTATTCACCCGCGACAGTCCAACACATTCATATACACATTCCAATATCAAACACAGATCATGTATAACCCCGACCAATCGACTTATAGCGATTAGCCGACGTTCAATACATGCAAACATCACAGATATAACCAACATAGCCAAAGTGCAGTGAAGTTCGGAAAAAATACGGAATTATAGGACCCCAAAAGTAAAATTCTGTTCTGGAAAATCTGGGCACATATAATATATTTTAAAAATCCCAAAACCAACACAGACACACACTGCATGAAAAACGATGCATAGAAGACAACAAACGGCGGCGGTTCAGCGGCACATGCCTACCTCGTGCCGCGGAACCGCGGCGCTTTGAATGAAACAGTGGATCGTTTTTCATGGGTGTTCAAACAAAACCCTGAGCCGAATTTAGGAGTATAAAATTTTTCATTTAGAGCAGAAAAAATTTCAACAGAAACTTAGGGTTTTAGTTTTTCCGGTTTTGTGATTTTTTTCGGTTCCGAACTTCGTTACACTTCGCTACCAAGCTAGTTTAAGTTTAGTTAGGCTCTGATACCACTGTAAGTCCACGTTGCGACCCCCGGTTCTTACGGGGAGGCGGAAACGGTATAAAAATCAAATTTTTAGCGCAAGGGGAAACATGGACTAAGCAAAGTCGGGATCTTTAACTAAACTAAAACTAGCATACTTGCTAAAGAGAGTTAGCTACTCGGATGAAGATGGTTATACCTAAACTTGAACTCCTTCTTCTTCAAACTTTTGTAGAGGTTGATGGTTCTCTTCTTGTCGCCTTCTTCCGTCGAAGATGGATCCACCTCGAAGGTTCAACCTTTGGGCTCTTTCTCGAACTTGGAGTGAACTAGGATTTCCGGCTTGCTAAACCTTGAACCCTAGGGAGAGTAGAGAGTGTCTAGGGGTTGTTTTCTTTTCAAGGTGAAGGATTCTCAACACATGAGAAGGAATCACCTTGAGCTTGAGGAAGAAAAAGATGAGGTGAGGAGAGAGAATGATTATGAAAGAATGAGCTCTTTTCTCTTGCAACCATGACTAAAAGAAAAGGAATTATCTAATTAATAATAATAATTCAAAAATGAAATAGTTGATGGTTGTATTTGGAATGACCACTATCATACTTTCAATAAATGAGTGTAAGCATGAATCAAGAAGAATCCTTTCAAAGCATGATGGTGGTCAACATTCAACCATGGTCAACAAGTCAACCATGGTCAACAAGTCAACAAAATCAACCATAACAATATTTCATTTAATTACTATTATTAATTGATATTTCATAAATCTATTAGGGTTTGGAAAAAGACGACTGTCAACTGTGCATACGCACCCGTTCCGAAACCCTAATGAAAATCATCTTCCTCCTCCTCAAATAACTGTGCATACACACCTGCATTCTTGTTCCGAGGAACATGAATACTGAGAGATAAAAGCAACCCCAAAACATATACCGGTATCTGACTCAAACCAGAGCTAGACAGTAATATCCGTCCGTACTCCAAACGTGCACAAGTGCGCGGATGAGAACGAACCCTGTCGCAAAACCATGCGACCTCTACTCTGTTTTGCCCAGAGGCGAATACCCTCTGTGTGGGACTCTAAAGACTCGACACTACGCTGGCAGTGGGTTTAACCACAGACCGCAAGCGGCACGAGCTGTGCGTAACGGTCCCCAGGTAGATGTCGATAAGAAGGCTGACGAGGTGAAACCCCATCTGAACTCCTACTGAGTCTGAATGTGACAGTCTCCGTACAGTCCGGTCTGTTCGTCTGATACATCGCATGTCGGGCCTAGGGGGCGGTAAAACGTCAGTCCCCCAATAGCGGTACAAGTCGTGTCGGAGTGAAGCCCAAAACACCCTGAGATAACACTGGAAACCTACCAGTATATCTCGCTTGCCCTGGCCAGGGACTACTCGTGTAATGGCTCTCCTAGACACAGCGCGATGTCAACCCCCAATACCGGGAGAGACGAATTCTGTCTAACCGTCACTGCCTCCAAGTGCTTCGGGACTGCACCCAACCACTACCTGTTTGCACGACTCCTTTGAGCCGTGGTAGGGTAGTGATCAAAGTGCAGTGGGAACACACTCGAGGCGAAGTGCCAGTGTCAAGTCAGCGGACTAAGCTGTACTCATGTCATCTGGGAACTGATGACTGACGATTGGTATAATACCAACCTGTCAGTTCCCGACGAGTCCTGTCCAGTGTACTCGTAACACAACGAGCACCCGTATACTATCTCCAGTACGACGTACTGATGGCTGTGGGACAGACCATCTCCCACACTGGGATGAGAAGCGCATACGCTAGTCTACTCCGGAGTATCGATGCCCTGTCTCGATAGTCCTGCGACTAGGGACCTGTATAAGGATGTGCTTATAGATTACCCAGCCCCCACTAGTGTGACTGCCATCACAACGCTGGTAATCAAGCAAAAGATCCTAAGGGCTCCACTAATGCGTATAAGTGATATAGTAAAATAAACACAAGTACACATTGAAGTAGAAACAAACCAAGTAGCATACTACTATATTGAGCAAGATTGTTTATACAAGGTGAATATCCCAAGCTTCCATTAAGTAATATACAAACTAGTATGATACAGTAATGGCCTCTAGGGCATATACACTAACAATCTCCCACTTGCACTAAGGCCATGTACTGGCGTATCGAAGACCTATCATCTCGATCAGCCGCTCGAACTAAGTCTGGGGTAGGGCCTTGGTGAATGGATCTGCAGTGTTCTCTTCTGAAGCAACCCTCCGAACCTCGATCTCCTTGTGATCCACGATCTCCCTGATCAGGTGATACCGCCTCAAGATGTGCCTGGATCTCTGATGGGACCTGGGTTCCTTCGCTAAAGCTATAGCCCCGTTGTTGTCGCAATACAGAGGTATTGGGTCAACAATGGATAGAACCACCTGAAGTTCTTTTAAGAACTTCCACATCCAGACAGCTTCTTTTGCGGCATCAGATGCAGCAATGTATTCCGCTTCCATAGTCGAGTCTGCAACGGTTTCCTGTTTGGAGCTCTTCCAACACACCGCCCCTCCATTGAGGGTAAAGACGAAACCCGACATGGACTTGGAATCATCCTTGTCACTCTGGAAGCTGGAGTCAGCAAAGGCCTCGATGTGGAGGTCCTTTCCGCCATACACCAAGAACATCTCCTTAGTCCTTCTCAGGTACTTGAGAATGTTCTTTACCGCTATCCAGTGTTTCTCCCCAGGGTTTGACTGATACCGGCTTACCACACTCAGTGCATAAGCTACATCCGGTCTGGTACACAACATCGCATACATTATAGAGCCTACCGCAGAAGCGTAGGGTATAATAGACATGCGATCCCTCTCCAAATCAGTCTTGGGAGACATCTCTTTAGAGAGGGTGATCCCGTGACAAGCCGGTAGGTTACCGCGCTTGGAATCTTCCATACTGAATCTCTTCACTATGGTGTCGATGTACCTGGACTGAGAAAGTCCTAATATCCTCTTGGATCTATCACGATGGATCCGGATCCCCAGGATGTATGAGGCATCACCCAGGTCTTTCATGGAGAACCTGTGTGACAAGAACCCCTTGACAGATTGTAGCATAGGAATGTCATTTCCTATTAAGAGAATGTCATCCACGTATAAAACGAGGAATACTACAGTTCTCGCTACAAATCTACTGTAGATGCATGGTTCATCTGGATTTTTGATAAAGCCAAATTCCTTGACCGTCTCATCAAAACAGATGTTCCAACTCCGCGATGCCTGCTTTATTCCATAGATGGACTTAAGCAACTTGCACACCTTTCCGCTGCTCCCACTCTGAATGAAACCCTCTGGCTGATCCATATAGACACACTCCTCTAAATTTCCATTCAGAAAAGCGGTCTTTACGTCCATCTGCCAAATCTCATAATCATGGAAGGCAGCAATGGCAAGAAGGATCCGAATGGATTTCAGCATAGCCACTGGAGAAAAGGTTTCGTCATAGTCCAAGCCAGGTCTTTGACGGAAACCCTTTGCTACAAGTCTAGCTTTATAGGTCTCAACCCGCCCATCTACACCAATCTTCCTTTTGAAGATCCACTTGCATCCTATGGGTTTTACCCCGTCTGGAGCAATGTCCAACGTCCATACTTTGTTGGTGTACATGGACTCCATTTCGGTCCGCATTGCATCCAGCCATTTTACCGAGTCAACGCTCTGAACGGCCTGCTGGAAGCTAGTAGGCTCATCATAATCTATGATGCAATCCTCTCTATCCCCGTCTATGAGAAAACCGTAGTATCTCTCGGGCGGATGAGACTGCCTACTACTCCTGCGGAGCGGCATAGGAATGTCCTGTTCATTTGAACCCTCTGGTTCCATTAAGCTTTCAGTAATAGTCTGTGGTTCTGGAATTTCTTCCAGTTCTACTACGCTCCCACTTGTTTCTTTTTCTATGAACTGGTGTTCTAGAAAGTGGGCATGACGAGAAACAAGAACTTTTTGTTCCTCTTCGTAGTAGAAGAGATATCCCTTGGAATTCTTTGGATATCCCACAAACTTACACAGTACTGAGCGTGCCTCGAGCTTGTCCGCATGCTGCTTTTTAACAAAAGCTGGACTTCCCCAAGTCTTAATGTGACTGAGATGGGGCCTCTTCCCACACCACATCTCATATGGTGTAGTAGGCACAGTCTTAGTAGGAACTCGGTTCAAAAGGTACGCAGCTGATTCTAGCGCATACCCCCAGAATGATCGCGGTAACTCAGCGCTACTCATCATGGACCGTACCATATCCAATAGGGTTCGGTTCCGTCTCTCCGATACACCGTTGTGTTGCGAAGTGTATGGAGGAGTAAGCTGAGAGAGAATTTCGTTCTCTTTTAAATAATTCAGGAACTCGGCACTCAAGTATTCTCCACCTCGATCCGATCTTAGAATCTTGATACTTTTGCCGGTCTGTTTCTCTACTTCATTCTTATATTCCTGGAACTTTTCAAAAGCCTCGGACTTATGTTTCATTAAGAAGACATAACCGTACCTTGAGAAATCATCCGTAAAAGTAATGAAGTAAGAGTAACCGCTTCGCGCATGTGTAGACATTGGACCGCATACGTCGCTGCGTACGAGTCCCAAGAGCTCGCTCGCTCTTACTCCTTGTCCAGTGAACGGAGTCTTTGTCATCTTTCCTTTGAGACAGGATTGACAAGTGGCATACGATTGATATTCGAACGGATCCAAATACCCTTCTGTATGTAACTTAGTCAACCTTCTCTCATTGATGTGACCCAGTCTACAATGCCATAAGAAAGTCTGATTGATTTCTGGAGACTTTCTTTTGTGTGTATTCTGGACATTGAAAATCTGTGGTTGGTTTAACACGTATATACCATTGCTCAATGTACCTGACCCAATCAGAACTTGATTAAGGTGAATGTTTACAACATTACTTACAAACGCAAATTCATAACCTTCTTTAGAAACCAAAGATACATAAATGATATTACAAGTTGTGTTGGGTACAAAAAAGCAATTACGCAAAACCAAAACATGCCCATCTGACATTCCCAGGTGATAGTCCCCCACGGCTTTAGCATCCATGCTAGCTCCGTTCGCAACTCTGAGGGTCATGTCACCTGCCTTCAAAAACCTACGGTTTCTCAATGCCTGCAAAGAATTACAGATATGAGATCCTGATCCGGTATCCAATACCCAGGAAGTAGAGTTTATAGAAAGACAGTTTTCAATAACATACACACCTGAAGCTGAAGCCGCACCCTGCTTCAGTTCCTGTGTCCTGGCCTTCCAAGCCCTGCAATCTTTCTTCCAGTATCCACTCTTGTGACAATAGAAGCATTCCTCTTTACCCACAAGCTTCCCCGCAATCTTTGTTGCCGTTTCCTTTCCCTTCGTACCCACTTTACTAACACCGCCTCTTGGTTTGGCGGGGGCTTTCTTCCTCTTTCCCTTGGCTTTCGCCTTGGACCTAGAGGAAGAAGATCCTCCTACAAACAAAGCGGGTGTTTCCCTACCCTTCTGTAGGGTGCCCTCTGTGCTCCTCAGCATGTTGAGGAGTTCTGAAAGTTCAACTTCCTTTTCTTGCAAGTTGAAATTCAGTATGAACTGGGCGTAAGTGGATGGAAGGGACTGGAGAATTATATCCGTATAGAGTTCACTGTCCAACGTGGTCCCAAGTTCCGCGAGCTCCTCAGTGTAGCCAATCATCTTAAGCACGTGGTCCGGTACCGATGATCCGACGGCCAACTTTGTCGAAAATAACTTCTTCGACACTTCGTATCTTGCGATACGAGACTGCTCTCCATACAGTTCTTTTGTATGGAGAAATATGGACTCTAAATCCATACTCTCGTGCCTCCTCTGATGTTCGTTGTCCATCGAGGCAAGTACGAGGCACCTGGCCTTCGCGCTGTCAATCTCCTAAGTCTTACGGATTTCCTTATCCGCGATGCTGGAGGTGGGACCTGGGACGGGGGGAGCTTTGGTGGTAAGAAGATACCCCAGCTTGTCGTAAGTGATTGCCAACTTGACATTCCTGAGCCAATCTTTGTAGTTTGGCCCTGTCAATATGTTTTTATCTAGAAGTAACTTAAGTCCAGTCATTTCGATTTGGTCGCTGCAGGGGGGAGAGAAGAAACACTTTTAGCACGATGCTCTTGCAAGTTTAGAATGGTTTTTAATTTGTCTAAACAGGATGGCTCCCACTGTCTTTCGAATCCCTCCTCAAACCATAAAGGAAGAATTAGTCGGGATCAATCCCACCGCACAATACTTGCTTAACCGTTCAGCCAGGCCAGTGTCGGTACTTCGAGGGAGGTTTTCCAACGCTTTCGCGAAGTTCCTTAATTAAATAACCTCTTTTCCCTGGGGGCGTAACCCCGCTAACACCTTTCTAGGCACCTACTAGGTTTATAGCATTGATCGTTTGGTGAAAAATTTCCCGAGGAGTAGCATATACTCACAGTAGGATCGGGATCCAAATATCATTGCGTGACGAAACTGAAGGAATCCTACCAGAATCACCACACTCCAAATGGTATGCAAATCTAGCAAGTTTCAGTACTTATGAAACTCCCGATGTGGATTTTTGCCCCATGCTCTTATGACCTTGACTTTGGCCAAAATATCATAAGTCACATGTCAAGTTCTGCCCGTCACTATCCAGGTTAATTTGGATCCATCCGTACATACCCTTGACTTTGGCCAAAATGGCAGCACGACTGTCCCAAACCAACGCATCTATCTATGCTACACATGAACACCCAATAGCTACCAATCACTATGCCTTGACTTTGGCCAAAATACATAGCTTGAATACTATTGCCTATTCATGCGAAGCGACGGAGGGCTACGAATGGTTTTGGTAAAACCGTGAACGTAGTGAACTTGATATAATCGATGGAACGAGATAGCTTTTAGAAGGAGTGGCTCAAGCTCCGCATTTAAAAGTTAGTTTTGAAAAGAACCGAGTGGTTTTTCGAAAGTGTTCCAACGATTTTAACTTGGTTTATTATCTTGCATTAGTTCTTTTAATGCGTGATATTCTTGCATTAGTACTTTTAATGCGTCCCATCATTTAATCCTACCATTGCAGAAAACAACCAAAATATGACGTACGCTTATGCCATATGCATTCTCCACGGGGCCCCGTCATCACCCGTTAGGTTACTTAACTAACGACAGAGCGGGGGCTGGGCTAGCGCGGCTGTAAAACATAAGCAACGCCTAAATAGAAAGCAATGATAGACATTACAGATCACAGATGAATACATTGGATATACTAGCAATCCGCAATCCTTTCGAGCCTGGAACGAAAAGCGGATAACACGGTCGCGGTGAATAGCCAAATACCCCACCCAAGACCCCTACGGGTGCGGCAAACTACACGCCAAGTACTCGGCAGTTTGTGCACCCCCTCCATGGGTCTATCCTAGGAGCAAAAACAGTAAAAAGAATTATACAATGACGGCTACAACCCCGACCCGGTTGTGCGGCCAAACAAATAATATTATTACATCAATTTACATTTACAATGAATGAAAGAAAAACAAGAGCTCATCTCACATCCACCCCGGCTATTCACCCGCGACAGTCCAACACATTCATATACACATTCCAATATCAAACACAGATCATGTATAACCCCGACCAATCGACTTATAGCGATTAGCCGACGTTCAATACATGCAAACATCACAGATATAACCAACATAGCCAAAGTGCAGTGAAGTTCGGAAAAAATACGGAATTATAGGACCCCAAAAGTAAAATTCTGTTCTGGAAAATCTGGGCACATATAATATATTTTAAAAATCCCAAAACCAACACAGACACACACTGCATGAAAAACGATGCATAGAAGACAACAAACGGCGGCGGTTCAGCGGCACATGCCTACCTCGTGCCGCGGAACCGCGGCGCTTTGAATGAAACAGTGGATCGTTTTTCATGGGTGTTCAAACAAAACCCTGAGCCGAATTTAGGAGTATAAAATTTTTCATTTAGAGCAGAAAAAATTTCAACAGAAACTTAGGGTTTTAGTTTTTCCGGTTTTGTGATTTTTTTCGGTTCCGAACTTCGTTACACTTCGCTACCAAGCTAGTTTAAGTTTAGTTAGGCTCTGATACCACTGTAAGTCCACGTTGCGACCCCCGGTTCTTACGGGGAGGCGGAAACGGTATAAAAATCAAATTTTTAGCGCAAGGGGCAACATGGACTAAGCAAAGTCGGGATCTTTAACTAAACTAAAACTAGCATACTTGCTAAAGAGAGTTAGCTACTCGGATGAAGATGGTTATACCTAAACTTGAACTCCTTCTTCTTCAAACTTTTGTAGAGGTTGATGGTTCTCTTCTTGTCGCCTTCTTCCGTCGAAGATGGATCCACCTCGAAGGTTCAACCTTTGGGCTCTTTCTCGAACTTGGAGTGAACTAGGATTTCCGGCTTGCTAAACCTTGAACCCTAGGGAGAGTAGAGAGTGTCTAGGGGTTGTTTTCTTTTCAAGGTGAAGGATTCTCAACACATGAGAAGGAATCACCTTGAGCTTGAGGAAGAAGAAGATGAGGTGAGGAGAGAGAATGATTATGAAAGAATGAGCTCTTTTCTCTTGCAACCATGACTAAAAAAAAAGGAATTATCTAATTAATAATAATAATTCAAAAATGAAATAGTTGATGGTTGTATTTGGAATGACCACTATCATACTTTCAATAAATGAGTGTAAGCATGAATCAAGGAGAATCCTTTCAAAGCATGATGGTGGTCAACATTCAACCATGGTCAACAAGTCAACCATGGTCAACAAGTCAACAAAATCAACCATAACAATATTTCATTTAATTACTATTATTAATTGATATTTCATAAATCTATTAGGGTTTGGAAAAAGACGACTGTCAACTGTGCATACGCACCCGTTCCGAAACCCTAATGAAAATCATCTTCCTCCTCCTCAAATAACTGTGCATACACACCTGCATTCTTGTTCCGAGGAACATGAATACTGAGAGATAAAAGCAACCCCAAAACATATACCGGTATCTGACTCAAACCAGAGCCAGCCAGTAATATCCGTCCGGACTCCAAACGTGCACAAGTGCGCGGATGAGAACGAACCCTGTCGCAAAACCATGCGACCTCTACTCTGTTTTGCCCAGAGGCGAATACCCTCTGTGTGGGACTCTAAAGACTCGACACTACGCTGGCAGTGGGTTTAACCACAGACCGCAAGCGGCACTAGCTGTGCGTAACGGTCCCCTGGTAGATGTCGACAAGAAGACTGACGAGGTGAAACCCCATCTGAACTCCTACTGAGTCTGAATGTGACAGTCTCCGTACAGTCCGGTCTGTTCGTCTGATACATCGCATGTCGGGCCTAGGGGGCGGTAAAACGTCAGTCCCCCAATAGCGGTACAAGTCGTGTCGGAGTGAAGCCCAAAACACCCTGAGATAACACTGGAAACCTACCAGTATATCTCGCTTGCCCTGGCCAGGGACTACTCGTGTAATGGCTCTCCTAGACACAGCGCGATGTCAACCCCCAATACCGGGAGAGACGAATCCTGTCTAACCGTCACTGCCTCCAAGTGCTTCGGGACTGCACCCAACCACTACCTGTTTGCACGACTCCTTTGAGCCGTGGTAGGGTAGTGATCAAAGTGCAGTGGGAACACACTCGAGGCGAAGTGCCAGTGTCAAGTCAGCGGACTAAGCTGTACTCATGTCACCTGGGAACTGATGACTGACGATAGGTATAATACCAACCTGTCAGTTCCCGACGAGTCCTGTCCAGTGTACTCGTAACCCAACGAGCACCCGTATACTATCTCCAGTACGACGTACTGATGGCTGTGGGACAGACCATCTCCCACTCTGGGATGAGAAGCGCATACGCTAGTCTACTCTGGAGTATCGATGCCCTGTCTCGATAGTCCTGCGACTAGGGACCTGTATAAGGATGTGCTTATAGATTACCCAGCCTCCACTAGTGTGACTGCCATCACAACGCTGGTAATCAAGCAAAAGATCCTAAGAGCTCCACTAATGCGTATAAGTGATATAGTAAAATAAACACAAGTACACATTGAAGTAGAAACAAACCAAGTAGCATACTACTATATTGAGCAAGATTGTTTATACAAGGTGAATATCCCAAGCTTCCATTAAGTAATATACAAACTAGTATGATACAGTAATGGCCTCTAGGGCATATACACTAACATACTCAACTTCCAGGACTATGATGCAGATCATACTAGTGGGTCCTGGATAGTCCATGAGTAAATCCTTCAATGTTCCTAGTCGTGGGAATATCGAGACGAGGCATCGATATTCCAGAGTAGACTAGCGTATATCTTCTCGACCCATGTGATGGGCGATGGATGATCCCATATCCGTTGGTGTTTGACATCAGAGATGGTATGCGGGTGCTCAGTGGAGACTGGGTACACTGAACGAACTCGCCGAGAACTCCCAGATGGTATTATACCTCACGTCAGATGGCAGTTCTCTGGTGACACTGGTGCAGCTTAGTCTGTTGACCCGAGATCGT
The DNA here is from genome assembly GCA_030015575.1 of Agapanthus africanus. Classification (NCBI taxonomy): domain Eukaryota; kingdom Viridiplantae; phylum Streptophyta; class Magnoliopsida; order Asparagales; family Amaryllidaceae; genus Agapanthus; species Agapanthus africanus. Next base: position 633,704,073 of record JASDDO010000031.1, on the reverse strand, counting down.
CATAGAGTCTTGTGTGTCTCCCACTGTGCTTTGATTTCCACCCTACCACGGCTCTACTGAGGCGTGCAAACAGGTGGTTTTTGGGTACAGTCCCGATTCACATGGAGGCAATGAGTGATGGGAGGGGATTCGTCTCTTCCGGTATTAGGGGTTGATGTTGCGCTATGAACGACTGGCCATAACAGGAAATCCCTGGCCAGGGTTGCAGTGATATACTGGTAAGAGTTATCAGTAGTTTCATGATTGTTATGGACCTCACGTCAGCATGACTTATCAAGCTATTGGGGTCTGACGTTTACCACCCCTAGGCGAGATATGCGACATATCAGACGAACAGACCGGACTGTAGGTAAGTGTTGCTGGTTGGATTCACAGGAGTGTGAGCGGGCTTGCTCGTCGATCTTCTGATCGCTCAATACCCGGGTGTCCGTTACGTTTAGCAGACCGCTTGCGGCTTGTGGGTGTTTGATATGATCATCACCTGCTGCCGGCGTATTGACGAGTCTTCAGAGTCCTACACAGAGGTTTCCTGGCTCAAGCGAAATAAAATAGGAGCGCATATGAGATATGTGCGGGACCGAGAATAATGCGTGTATGTGATACCGTATTCTATTCTCGCGATGAATGTGTTGAATAGTTGTATGCGATATAACCTAGTTATCGAATCAAGGATTGATTCGATAAGCCGATACATTGAATATTAGTCGGTCATATGCGATATGACCGGATCGTTAAATCAAGTGTTGATTTAATAATTTAATGTATAATTATATATTTGATATATTACTTTATATTAACTAGTATTTGTTCACTTAAGATGGATTTTCTCACTTGAAGTGCACAAGTTGTATATGTGATATATTTTTGTGCACTTGTTTGTATCATGTTTGATGATACATGCAAACTTGGGTTTGTGTAAGACTTAAACCATGTTTAGTGAATGGTTAGGGTTTTATTTCACTTATTTATTTATTCATTTGTTTTTGGCAAATAGAAATGGTGACTTTCTTTTGTTGTTTTGCTTGAAGCTTCATGAAGATTTTCTAGCATCTTTGAAAAGTCTACCATTTTTGTTTTGTCCTTAACCCTAACCATTCAACTAAACCCTAGTTAATTCTCTATACTAAACCATGGTTGCAAATAATATAAGTATCATTTTATTTTCTATTTTCATATACTTATCATATTCTTTTTCTTCTTCTTCTTCTTCTTCAACAAGAAGAGAGCTTGCTACCATCAATGGCAACATGAGAAAAAGAGTGAGAAATCCAATTCTAAAGTGAACCCACTTCCTATTTCTTCATCCTCTACCACTTGCCAAGTAGTATAGGGTGTTTTCTTCACAAGTTTCATGACTTTTTGAAGTTGGAGTTTGATCTTGAGTTGCCTCGACGTAGATCATCTTCGGCATCGAAGTCGACGACCTAGCCCGATCATTTCTCCGACGAAACCCTCGCCAGAGACCGGATTCCGATAGGTACAGCGGAGGGACGTCATCACGGAGCCTAGGAAGTAGAGAACCGGATCTACAAAGGTTGAATTTTTCGTTCACTTTAGTGTAAAGTTGATTACTTGCTTGCATCGCCTATACCTCTAGTTAACGATCCGTATTAGGGTTTGTAGGCACATAGGAAAATTTTGAATTGGGCTTGTTTGATCACTTGTGAAACCTCATGGGTGTGCCTAGGAACCCTACACTTGACACGTGTCATACGCTGGGGCATTTGCGCCAAACAGAATTAAGATTTTAAAGAAATCTTTCTGTTCTTGTTAAAACAAGAAGATTTTCTTCTGTAAAACAGAAGCCCTTGGATCAAAGATCCAACGGTGGGGAAAATTCCCCAAATCACTCAAAGAAAGATCTCTCTAACTAATTTATGGGCACTATAAAAAGGACCCTAGATCTCAATTCAAAGGCATCAACATTTTTGAGAAATCAAGAGCTTCAAACAGTGAGAACTCTGAAAAAGTTTCAAGAAAAAGGTAAAAAAAAAACCTTCATAAAAATAGAAGAAATTTCTTCTAATAGATCATTGATCTAAGAACAAGATCAATGATCTTCACATAATAAACAGTACTTTGCACTTCTTATGAACCACTGGTTCTTTAAATAAGAAAAACAAGAAATACTTGTTTTCTTTGACTCTCATTAGATCGAAGAAAACAAATAGTGCTTTGCACTTCTTTTATGAACCATTGGTTCTTGAATCTAAAAGATTCTCAAATTAATAGTGCTTAGCACTTATAAATCTGCACTGTTGCGCTCTTGGGCTGGCGCAAGCCACCAGAGAGCGCCACGTGTCAGCATCTGAACCAGTTGCGCTACGCGCTTTTGAAATAGAGCTTTGCTCTCTGAAATTGGCGCAACTCACCAGAGCGCGCCACGTGTCAGCAGCGCAAGCGTAGCGCACTAGCGCAGCGTACTGCGCTGCATGACACGTGTCATCATCACAAGCGCTTGCGCTCTTTGATTGGCGCAAAGCGCCTGAAAAATGCAATGCATTTCTTTTATTAAAGGGCCAGGCCTAAGTCAAAAAGACCTAGCAGGCTAAAATAAATTGCAAAGCAATAAAAAGGGGAGAGCCCAAGTGAAATTGATGCTCTGCATCATTTATAAATGGGCAGAACCCCAAAACAAATTGATGCTCTGCATCCTTTATGGGTAAAGCCCAAATAAAAATAAAAAGAAATGCAATGCAAAAGCAAATAAAATATTGAACATTTTCAACTGGACTTAACCCAGTCATGGCCATAAGTCCTCAAATTAAATTGACTGAGCACGGCTGCTCCCAAAATCAATTTACATCCGGTTCGAGGGTACATCTTCGAACTCCTCTGACACTTCTCGTTGTAATCCTTCAACGACATCAATGAGGCGACGGGTCCCAACGAACACACATGAATATGGATTGCGGGGTCCTTAAACTCGTGGACCGAAACGTCCTTAAACTAATATTGGACCGAAACGTCCTTAAACTAATATCGGACCGAAACGTCCTTAAACTAATGGTGGACCACCACGTCCCTAAACTGGAATATGGACCACTACTTCCCTAAACTGGAACAATAGAGCCTCCAAATGCTCTTTTGTTGGATCTAAACGGTCCCGTTTAAGTTGATCTTAGCCCAAAATACGGCTAATGTATCCTTAAACATTTAAATGGACGATAAAACTCCAAATCAACTTTGGTTCAAAGGTACATCTCTGAACTCCTCTGACACTTATCGTTGTAATCCTTCAACGACGTCAGAGAGGTGATGAGTCCTGATGACCATATATTAAATGGATCACCACGTTAAGTCGATCTTAGTCTAAAACAGGACTAATGTATCCTTAACGGACGTTTAAGTTGATCTTAGCCTCAATACGGCTAACGTATCCTTAAACTAAAAACACCAAACCCAAATCTAAGTAAATGCGGATTTGGACGAATCCACGTCCTACGAGCGACGACATTACTTAGTCTTCGTATACAATCCATGGGCAATCACAAACAAAACAAACACACACGACACGAAGTGAAATTCTGGAGAAGGAGAAAGTTGTTACCGCGATGCGGTAGCGTAATTAACTGCAGGGGCTTGCGCCTGCAGGGAAGAGCGTCCCCACAATCAAAAACCCCTCAAGCGAGGGGGAATCTGACGAAGTCTGCTACATCGGCCGCATTCGTCTAAACCTCCGATACACGGTGCCATAAATCAACTTGGCATCTTCGGAGAGGTAGACGGATAAAACCAATTAGCATCTGCCCCGAATCTCAGGCAAGACGTCCTAACGTCGTCGCCGTCTTTCGGAGGGGAACAGCCGGCAGTAGGTGATGGTCATATCAAACACCCATAAGCGGTCAGCTAAACGCAACAGCTACCCAGGTATTAAGCGCTCAGAAGATCAACAAGCAAGCCTGTACATTCTCCTGTGAATCCAATCAGTAACACTCCCGTATAGTCCGGTCTCGTCGTCTGATATGTCGCATATATGGCCTAGGGGTGGTAAACGTCAGACCCCGGTAGCTTGATAAATCGTGTCTATATGAGGTCTATAACAGTTCGAGAAACTAATGATGACACTTACCAGTAAATCTCAGCAACCCTGGTCTCGGATTTCCGGTTATAGCCAATCGAACACAGCGCAACATCAACTTCCTATACCGGGAGAGATGAATCCCCTCCTATCGCTCATTGCCTCCATGTGATTCGGGACTGTACCCAAAATCCACCTTTTTGCACGCCCTCTTGGACGTGGTATGATGGAAATCAAAGCACGGTGGGAATCACACAAGACTCTATGACGATCTCGGGTCAATAGACTACTCTGTACCAGTGTCACAAGAGAACTGCCATCTGATGTGAGGTATAATACCATCTGGGAGTTCTCGGCGAGTCCGTCCAGTGTACCCAGTCTCTACTGAGCACCCGTACACCATCCTTGATGTCAAACACCGATAGATATGGGATCATCCATCGCCCATCATATGGGTCAAGATGCGTATACGCTAGTCTACACTGGTGTATCGATGCCCCGTCTCGATACACCCTCGACTAGGAACAGTTGTAGGATGTACTCGTCGACTACCGTGGCCCCACTAGTATGATCTCATCATAGTCCCAGTAGTCGATTACATATCCTAAGGGTTTTATCAACATGTAACATAGAGACAATCAGAATACATGTTAAGATAAAGTACAACCAGATAGCATACTATCATGTCGAGCAAGAAAGTCCTCCCTATATATGTCCTAGCATCCACTACAATATACATCGTATGTACAGTAATGGCCTCTAGGGCATACATATAACTAATAATCTCCCACTTGCACTAGGGCTATCTGTTGTGGTATCGCATACCCAACAATTAACTGCGGTTGAAGTATCTCATACTCAACCATCCTATAAAAGTCTCTACTGGGAAAAAGGCCTTTGTGAGTGGATCCGCGCTGTCGTCCTCTGTGTCTACTCTCCTAACCTCGATCTCCCTGGAGATCAACCATCTTCATGATCAGGTGATACTACCTAAGAATTATATCTGGATTTCAGATGGGACGGGGGGTTCCTTGGCAAAAGCCACAACTCCATTGTCACACAATGGTAGGAACGAAGTTCATCTCATGAACTTATATATCCAGACTGCCTCTTTGGTAGCATCCTTGGTAACGATGTATCTTGCCTTTATATCGTCTAGTAAGTCACGGTATCTAGCTTGGAACTCTTCCAACATACCATCCCTCCACTGAGGGTAAAGACAATGCCTGCGACTGACTTTCAGTCGTCCTTATCACCCTGGAACTTTTCCAGTGATTCTCCCCAGGATCGATTGATACCATCTCACTACAACTAGTGAGTATCCTAACATCCAATTAGATCTATCTCATAGATCCAAAACCCAGGATTTAGGAGGTATCACGTTGATCCTATACGGAGAATCCTTATGATAAGCGGAGATTGACCGAGCGTTGCATAGGAAACTCCTTTCCTATCAAGAGTATGTCATCCACGTACTCTACGAGGATCACCACCATACTCCCTACTACCTTTTTGTATATACAAGGTTCATCTACTATTTTGATGAAGTCAAACTCTTTGACTACCGCATCAAAACAGACGTTCCAACTCCGCGATGCCTGCTTTATCACATAAAACATCTTGCACACGTTTCCGCTGCTCCTACTGTCTACGAAGCTCTCTGACTGTGTACTTATAGACGCTCTCTTCCAAATCAACATTTAGAAATGCAGTCATGACACCCAACCGCCAGATATCGTAATCATGGTATGTAGCCGTGGCAAGTAGGATCTGCATGAATTTAAGCATAGCTTTGAAAGTCTCAACTTTTCCATGTACACCTAATAATCTTCTCAAGATATACATGCTCCTGATGGGGATTTAACCCTTTAGATAAAGCAACCAAAGTCCATACTTTGTTGGTGTATAAGGATTCCATCTCAGATCGCTAAGCATCCAGCCATTCTTACAGAGTCCCGCTCCTGATGGCCTGCTCGAAACTAGTTGGGTCATCATCTCATGATGCAATCCTCGCTTCCACTGTCATAGAGAAAACCGAAGTATCTCTCAGGTGGGTGAGGAACCCTACTAGATCGGCGGAGAGGCTAAGGTTCGTTGGAAACTATTGAATCCTTTGGTTCTACCAAATCATCAGCTGCAGTTTGTATAGCTGGAACTCTTTCTAGTTCTACAGAATTGACTTTGCCTCGAGCTTATCCGGATTATGCTTTTAGACATAGGCTGGACAGCCCCAAATCTTAACAAACTTAAGATATGGGCTCTTCCTATTCCATATCACATATGAAGTGGTAGGTAACTGATTTGATTGGAACCCTATTCAATAGGTATGCAGCTTCTCAAGTGCATAACTCCCAAAAGGAAATAGGAAACTCAGTAGTACTCATCATAGAGCGCACCATATCTAATAGGGTGTGATCGCTCCGCCCCGATACACCGACGTGCTGTGGTGTATACGGAGGAGTAATGCTGAGAGAGAATCTCATTATCCTTTAGAATAGTACAGGAATTCCGTGCTCAAGTATTCTCCTCCCTGATCTCATCAAAGGACATAATACTTATACCCGTTTTTGGTTCTCTACTTCTAACTTATATTCTGTGAATATCTCAAAAGCTTCGGACTTGTGTTTCAACAGGAACATATGTCTGAATCTTGAGAGATCATCAGAGAATGTAATGAAGTACAAAGAACCGATCTTGGCATGTGTAGACAGGGGACCTTCATACATCAGCATGTATCAATCCTAAGAGTTCACTAACTCTTTCTCTGTTTCCAATAAACAGAGCTATGGTCATTTTATCTTTATGACATGACCGGCAAGTTTCACAAGATGTAAATTCAAAAAAATTTAAATATGCATCTTAATGTAACTTCAGCTAGTCGGGTCGCATTGATATGACCTAGTCTACAATGCCTCAAGAAGGATTCGTTCATTTCTGAACACTTCCTCTTGTGTGTGTTCCGTATACTAAGAACTGTAGTTTGATTTAGAACGTCAATGCTTTTAGATAACGTGCCTGAACCGATCAACTCTTGATATAGGAAATGTTCAAAACATTATCCAACAATACAAAATTATATCCTTCTTTACTAATAAAGAGACTGATATGATATTGTATATCAGGTTCGGTATCTAATAACATTCGTTCAGAATCAATGTATTCTGGTAATACAGGGTGATAATGACCAACAGACTTGGCTGCAACACTTGCACCGTTTCTATCACATGAAACTTATCACCCGTTCACAGTTCTCTACTTATCTATAGCCCATGTAACATATTACATATGCGGGATCCTGATCCGGTATCTCATACCCAAGACGTAAAGGATACTGAGAAACAGTTCTATGTAATGAACACACCTGAAGATGATGCATCAACATGCACTTTCTTCGGTTGGGCGGCACGGGAAATCTGGTATTCCCCAATTTCCTGCTCTGTCTTATAACAATTATAAGTTGGAGCGGGACCAACGTTCCCCAGCTCAGTATAACAAGCTAGTTCGGTCAATACATCTGTATTATTATCTTGATTAAGGCGTGACATGGTTGCTACCTGGAGAGAGAGAGAAGAAAACACTCAGCGTATGCTCTTGCAAGATTAGATTGGTTATCTAATATATCTAATCAGGATGTCTCCCACTGTTTTAGTCAAATCTTCCTTCAAACCCTAAAAGGAAAGACTAGCCGGGATTAATTACACGCTACAAGTTCACCAATCTTTTAGCCAGGCCAGTGCCGGTACTTTGAGGGAGGCCCACCGTGCTTTCGCACGAACCTAATTAAAGTAAACCTCGGTTTCCCAGGGGCGTAACCCCGTTGACACCTTTCTAGACACCTACTTGATCGGCTAATTGTAATGTGTAAAACTCTCCCAGGAGTAACTCTTACTCACAGCGGGTATCGGGATCCAACTATCTCATAAAGGTATGCAATTTCATTGCAAATTTCAACACTTGAAATTCCCAATAATATTTTACCCCTAGCAGCTATGACCTTGACAAAGGCCAACAAACCATAGGCTGCTAGTCAAGTTCAACCCGTCATTTCCTGATTGAATTAAACCCACCCGTACGGCCCTTGACAAAGGCCAACAAGGTCGCACGACTACCCTAATCCAATCTACATCATATGCATATGCAGATAAGTACTATTCAGCTACCGCACACTACGCCTTGATAAAGTCCAACAAATGTAGCACGAATACTAAACAGTCTTTATCTGAAATGACGGAGGGCTACGACAGGTTTTAAGAAAACCCTTTGCGTAATGGACTTGATATCGTTGTAGAATCGAGTGATTTTTAAATGGAATATTTTTGAGGATTTTCTAGTATTGCTAAAGTGGTCACTCCCGGTGAAGGGATCGTCAGCTCTTTCCTCATCGAATAAGGTGCAGGATATTTCACAAATACCGCTGTGCAAAGCAAGAACTATAGAAGCAATCAAAAGACAAACCGAGTTTGTAGCATCTGCTAGTTTCACTAAAGAGGTCACTCTCGGTGAAGGGATCTCGGCTTTTTTCTTATCGAATAAGGTGCTGGAAGTTCTACAAGGAACACCGCTATGCAAAGCAAGAACTAGAGCTACCAGTTTTTAAACAAGTTTCTACAACATCTTTAGATTTCTTTTAGTTTCATTAATCTCATTAATGAAGTCCCATTTTATTATGCTTCACAAGCAACAGATATGAAACGAAATAAACAATATATAATATATATCTCATATATATAATATAAACAATCGTCTCAGGTAGTAATATGATCTCATCACAGAACATTGCAGCAGAAGAGCATATATGAAATATTGGATATACTAGGACGTCCGTGTTTTCAATACGAGCCAGTATAAAACACGGATTCTACGGTCGTGATGAATAGCCAAACCCACATCCCTAGACCCCCTACGAGAGTGGCAAGCAACACGGCCAATTCTAGGGTTAGGAGACCCGGTCTCGACTCCTCGAGATGGTCTCACACTGGACCCTAGAACCCGGTTACTTGTGCTCCCCTCCTTAGGTCTACCTAATGCGGAAAAGTAAATAATATACAATGGTGACATCATCTTCAGCCCGGAAGTGCCCCAATAAAAGAATATTACATACAAATAAATTTTACATGAATGAAAAAGAAAAACTCTCATCTCACATAAAACCCCGGCTATTCAGAACACGACGATCCAATATAACATATCACAGCAACACATAATATCTCATATCATCAACGTAAGCAATTATACGTATCCCGATTGTCGTTGATGTATAGCAACGAAGCCGGCGATACACCACATACTACGCTTATGGTCAAAGAAAAGAAAGTGTAAAACTACAACAGTTGGAATCCGCAACCTCCTTAGACATCACATGCCTAACCAAATGAATTCCTTAGACATCGCATGCCTAACTATTATAAACCCCGCATTTTAGTCTCATTATCGAAAACTCTTTTCAATATCAAGTCGGGTAATTCAACAAGATTTCCGACAACCTGATCGAATGCTCGTCGCAAACTTTAGTAGACGGACGCACCCCTGGATGCCGTCGACGAAGTGCACTAAGGCGGAACACCACTGTCGCGAGCACCCGAACGGATGCTTTTGGCGATGGGGTTCTCCTACAGTCACTTGGTCGGGGCTTTGGGGCGTGGCTGTCTATTAAATTTACCCGGCGAGTATCCGCGTACGCTACGTGATTGCGACGGACTTTTGATCACATCAAAATTCCGTGGCAACCGATCATCTGAGACTAAACTGCTAAATTTATAACATTCAAATTAGTTATCCCATAACTACTTGTGGATTCCAAATATTGTATCACATTCCAGATAAAAAGACAGTGTTAAACTTTCCGATCGAATAATCAAACACCCAAGATTTTCCTAATATATCTCAACACTTGAAATCAGTTTTAAAACATCCATCACATGCCACAGTACCAATGGTCCAGCCGTAGAAGGGTCAAGCCAACGCCTCACATGTGGCACTCCGTACTGCCACAAACCCTAAGGTTTAGAGGCAGTTCAAGACGGTCACATAATCGAGTTAAGGTTTGTTGTCTTCTAGAGGGTCCACCGCATTACTTGCACGACTTAGAACGTTCCTAAACTACGAAAAAATCCAACGCTTGGAAATTTTCCGGCAGGGGAAAAAGTGAGTTATTAATATCCGGTCGAACTTTTTAACACGTTCTAAAAATTACCCGGACAAACTAAATAAAGTTAAATTGTCCGATCGAATCAACGAGTCCCCAATACAACCCAGAAAACTCAACACTTGAGTATGATTAAAAATTCCCAGAAGAATCATGAAACATATACGGAGGTTATTGTGCAAACAGTGAAAAATAACTCTACTATTTGGCCGTGGCACCGCCGCCAAAGCCATGGTACGGCCGCGGTTCCGCGGCGCTTTAGTGGAATTGGAGGCACGTGTTTCACAGTAACTCTTTTATTTCCCTGCTGATTTTTTTGAGAATTTTTAATTTAGAAAAAAATCACATTTTTGAAAATATCCAGAGAGGAGTAAATATCGGGGTTTCCGGGTTCGATCGGACTTTAAACTTCGTCTAGACTTCGTTTAAAGCTCTAGCTTAGCTCTGATACCACTGTAGGGTTGCCAAGGCACACGCACAAGGGTCTATGAGGCATCAACCATGCCCGATTAAAAATTTAGCCGTGCCGAACAACCCTTAACAAGATCTTTAAACTAGAGATTAGGCGAAAACAAGCATGTCAAACACTTTAACACTAAGTGAGAGGGATTATAACCTTTGTAGATCCGATCCTTCACTTCTAAAGCTCCGTGTTTAGGTCCCTTCGCTGCGATCATCGTGTTCCGGACTCTCGAGAGACTTCACGAAGAGAAAGATGCAGTCTTGTTTCCAATCTTCGATAACAAAGATGATCTACCTTGAAGTTTCATTAACACAAGCTAACACTCACAAAATGAAGTGAACACCTTCATCTAAATGTCAAGGATAGATGAGGATGATGAAGTAGGATTTTTGCTCTCATTTATAATCTTATTCTCACTCAATTTCATCACATGGAAAAAAGCTAGAAAGCTTTTTCCATGAAAGAAAGAAGGAAGAAGAAGATGAATCAATAATAGAATCTTTTTGTGATGAATAATGAAAGTCTTGATAAGGTTAGAAATGCAACCATGGTTCAAGTAACCATTGTAGAGATTTTACTAGGGATAAGGGTTAGGGATAAGTTAAAGAAATATCTTGCAAAATATCTTTTCCAAAACAAAAATGAAAACCTTCTAGAAACTTCTAGAAATGCTTAACCCTTATCAAACCATAACCATGTTTAATCTCCACTAGACATGTTGCATTAATAACCATATCATGTTATAATATTATATATCACATATATAATATTTATTGTAACAAAATAAAATAATACAATTAACATATATCGCATATATATCAATGTATTACCCGAGTGAGAAAAAGAATCTTTTAGTGAGCTAATTTTAGTTAATGTAATTTAATATATCATATATATTATTATACATTAAATTATCGAATCAACACTTGATCTGACAATCCGGCTATATCGCATATAACCGACTAATATATCGTTTACCGATTCATCGAATCAACACTTGATCCGATGACCCGGCTGATATCATATATCACGAGAATAGAATACGGTATCACATATCGCATTATCCTCGGTCCTGCACATATCACATATGTGCCCCTACTCCGTTTTGCCTGAGCCAAGAAACTTCTGTGTAGGACTCTAAAAAATCGTCAATACGCCGGTAGTAGGTGATGATCATATCAAACACTCACAAGATGCAAGCGGTCAGCTAAATGTAACAGCTACCCAGGTATTGAGCGCTCAGAAGATCAACAAGCAAGCATGTACATTCTTCTGTGAATCCAATCAGTAACACTCCCGTACAGTCCGGTCTCGTCGTCTGATATGTCGCATATCTCGCCTAGGGGTGGTAAACGTCAGACCCCGGTAGCTTGATAAGTTGTGTCGATATGAGGTCTATAATAGTTCAAGAAACTACTGATGACACTTACCAGTAAATCTCAGCAAGCCTGGCTAGAGATTTCCAGTTATAGCCAATCGAACATAGCGCAACATCAACTCCCTATACCGGGAGAGACGAATCCCCTCCTATCGCTCATTGCCTCCATGTGATTCGGGACTGTACCCAAAAGCCACCTTTTTGCACACCCTCTTGGACATGGTATGATGGAAATCAAAGCACAGTGGGAATCACACAAGACTCTATAACGATCTCGGGTCAACAGACTACTCTGTACCAGTGTCACCGGAGAACTGCCATCTAACGTGAGGTATAATACCATCTGGGAGTTCTCGGCGAGTCCGTCTAGTGTACCCAGTCTCTACTGAGCACCCGTATACCATCCTTGATGTCAAACACCGATGGATATGGGATCATCCATCGCCCATCATATAGGTCAAGATGCGTATACGCTAGTCTACACTGGTGTATCGATGCCCCGTCTCGATACACCCTTGACTAGGAACAGTTATAGGATGTACTCGTCGACTACCGTGGCCCCACTAGTATGATCTCATCATAGTCCCAGTAGTTGAGTATATATCCTAAGGGCTTTATCAACATGTAACATAAAGACAATCAGAATACATGTTAAGATAAAGTACAACCAGATAGCATACTGTCATGTCGAGCAAGAAAGTCCTCCCTATATATGTCCTAGTATCCACTACAATATACATCGTATGTACAGTAATGGCCTCTAGGGCATACATATAACTAACATCTTCCACGTCCACGATGATCCACCCGGAGTACCTTTGCTTAAAGCTCCTTGCTCCATTTGATCACAATGAAGATGAAGCAAAAAAACTACACCAATGGGCTAGACAAGTGTAGTATGATGATATGGTTGTGTTCTTACATAAAAACCCTTTCTTTCTTTTACCCTCACTCACTTAGAAATCTCAAGAGAGAGCTAGAGAGAGGAAGAAGAAGATGGCAACCTTTGAGCTCATTTCTTTTTGGATGAAAAGATAATGATAAAAGATAATGAGAGAAAGATAAATATCTTCATCTCAAACCATGGTTAATAAATATCTATATATTTTAGAATGAGAGAAAAATAACAAGTGAAATGAAACCATGGTTCCAAACTAGGTCAAGTGAAGAATAGTCAACCATGATTTAATATCATTTTCTTTTTCTCATTCTAATATATATAAAGATATTTACTTTCCATGTGAGTCTTATATTGCCATCTTTCTTGTATCATCAACCATGATACAAATGAATGTATGTATGTGTGTATGCACATCAACATGTATATATACATCCATGCATCCATCATAAAAAAAGGTTTATTTAAATGAGATAAAAGTCAATATTAAATCAACACTTGATTTAATAAACCGGTCATATCTCATACGACCCGACCAATAGAAAATGCCCGATTAAAACACGGTATCAAATACACATATTTAATCGAGCTCCCGCACATATCTCATATGCACACCATCGTTTCACCTGAGCCAGGAAACTCTTGTGTGGGACTCTAAGACTCGTCAATACGCCCGCAGTAGCTGATGATCACATCAAACACCTACAAGCCATAAGCGATCAACTAAACGTAACGGCCACCCGGGTATTGAACGATCAAAAGAAGAACAAGCGAACCTGTCAAAACTCCCATCGAGCCAACTGGAAACACTTACCGTACAGTCCGATCTCTTTGTCAGATATGTTGCATATCGAGTCTGGGGATGGTAACGTCGACCCCGATAACTTAATAAGTCATGCCGGTATATGGTCTACAACAGATCGAGAAACTACTTATAACACTTATCAGTAATATCTCAGCAGCCCTGGCTAGGGACTTCCTGTTATAGCCAATCGTGCATAGCGCAATATCAACCCCTAATACCGGGAGAGAAGAAACCCCTCCTATCGCTCATCGCCTCCATGTGCCTCGGGACTGTTCCCAAAATCCACCTGTTTGTACGACTCAGTTAGAGCCATAGTAGGGTGGAGATCAAAGTACAGTGGGAGGACACACAAGACTCTATGACGATCTCGGGTCTACAGACTAACCTGTACCAGTGTCACCTGAGAACTGCTATCCGATGTATGATATAATACCACATAGGAGTTCTCGGCGAGTCCGTTCAGTATACCCAGTCTCACTAAGCACCCGTATACAATCTTTGGTGTCACCACACCAGATGGATATGGGATCATCCATCGCCCATCATATGGAACAAGAATGGTATACGCTAGTCTACTCTGGAATATCGATACCCTGTCTCGATATACCTACGACTAGGAATATTTCAAGGATATGCTTATAAACTACAGGTGTCCCACTAGTATGATCCACATCATAATCTCAGTAGTCAAGCAAATATCCTAAGGGCTTTATCAACATGTATCAAATGAGTAAAAGCATGATCAAGTGAACATATGATAAAGAGCAACCAGATAGCATACTATCATGTCGAGCAAGACTGTCCTCTGAATACACACACACACACACACACACACACACACACATTAGTACATACACTATCATATAATGGCTTTTAGGGCATACATATATCCAACAATCTCCCACTTGCATTAAGGCCAATTATTGACGTATCTCATACCCAACATCTCAAAACGTTGCTCATGCTGCGGCTGGGGCAGGGCCTTGGTGTATGGATCCGCAGTGTTTTCCTTTGTATCTACTCTCTTAATCTCGATCTCGTGGCGATCAACTATCTCCCGGATCAAATGATATCGCCTCAGGATGTGTCTGGACTTCTGATGGGATCCGGGCTCTTTGGCCAACGCCATAGCCCCATTATTATCACAATACAAAGGTATTGGATCAATAATGGTTGGAACTACTCCTAGCTCTGAGATGAACTTCCTCATCCAGACGGCTTCCTTGGCAGCATCATTTGCAGCAATGTACTCAGCTTCCATCGTAGAGTCTGCAACGATATCCTATTTGGAACTCTTCCAACTTACCGTCCCTTCATTGAGGGTAAATGCAAAACCTGAGATAGACTTGCTGTCATCCTTGTCACTCTGGAAGCTCGAATCGGTAAAGGCATCCATTTGGAGATCCCCGTTACCATACACCAAGAACAATTCTTTAGTCCTTCGCAAGTATTTAAGAATGTTCTTCACGGCAGTCCAGTGATTCTCCCCTGGGTTTGACTGATACCTTCTTACTACACTCAGTGCATAAGCTACATCAGGGCGTGTACACAACATCGCATACATTATTGATCCTACGGCCGAAGCATAGGGAATAATGCTCATGCGAGTTCTTTCTTCATCAGACTTTGAGCAATCGTTCTTGGAGAGAGTGACTCCGTGGCAAGCGGGTAAGGCACCCCGCTTGGAGTCTTCCATACGAAACCTCTTTAGGATGGTGTTGATGTACTTGGTTTAGGACAATCCCAATAACCGTTTGGATCTATCCCTATAGATCCGTATGCCCAATATATACGTGACATCACCCAGGTCCTTCATGGAGAACCTTTGTGATAAGAATGATTTGACCGAATGTAGCATAAGAATGTCATTTCCTATCAGAAGAATGTCATCCACGTACAATACGAGGAATGCGACAGTTCTCCCTACAGTCTTCTTATAAACACAAGATTCATCTGGATTTTTGATGAAATCAAACTCTTTGATAATATCATCGAAACAGATGTTCCAACTCCGTGATGCCTGCTTTAATCCATAAATGGATTTAAGCAACTTACACGCTTTCCCGCTGCTCCTACTGTCAATGAAGCCCTCTGGCTGATCCATATAAACGCATTCATCTAAATCACCATTTAGAAATGCGGTTTTAACGTCCATCCGCTAGATTTCATAGTCGTAGTGAGCAGCAATAGAAAGTAGGATCTGAATGGATTTAAGCATGGCTACAGGAGAGAAAGTCTCGTCATTGTTCAAACCTGGTCTTTGACGAAAACCTTTCGCTACCAACCTTGCCTTATAGGTCTCCACCTGTCCATCTACACCGATCTTTCATTTAAAAATCCATTTGCGGCCTACAGGTTTTATCCCAGAGGGTACATCCTCCAAATTCCATACTTTGTTGGTGTACATGGACTCCATTTCGGATCTCATGGCATCCTGCCACTTCACAGAGTCACCACTCGTGATAGCTTGCTGAAAACTGGCAGGGTCATCATCATCCATGATGCAGTCTTCTCTATCACCATCAATGAGAAAACCGTAGTATCTCTCCGGTGGACGAGAAGTCCTACCCAATCTACGGAGTGGCCGAGATTCATAAGATTCTGTTGCAACTTCAGGTTCAACGAAGTCGTCATTTGTAACTTGTGTCTCTAGAACTCTTCTAGATCTACCACATTGCCATCAGCATCATTTGGAAAAATCTCATTTTCTAAAAATGTGGCATACTGAGAAACAAATACCTTTTGTTCCACCTTGTAGTAGAATAGATACCCAAATGAATGTTTTGGATATCCCACAAATCTACATTTGACCGATCGTGTCTCGAGTTTGTCTGGATTCTGCTTTTTGACAAAAACTGGACAACCCAAAATCTTAACTCGTTTAAGAGATGGTCTCTTCCCATGCCATATCTCGTATGGAGTGGTAGACACAGTCTTGGTTGGAACTTTGTTCAACAGAAAAGCTGCAGTTTCCAATGCATGCCCCCAAAAGAAGAGGGGTAACTCAGAATCACTCATCATAGATCGTACCATATCTAATAGGGTACGATTCCGCCGCTCTGACACACCGTTGTGCTGTGGTGTGTAAGGGGGAGTGAGCTGAGAGAGAATCCCATTCTCTTTTAGGAAGTCCAAGAACTTTGCACTTAAGTACTCTCCACCTCGATCTGATCGAAGTATCTTGATTCTCATTCCTGTTTGGTTTTCTACTTCAAGTTGTACTCCTTGAATTTCTTGAAAGCTTCAGACTTATGCTTTATCAAAAACATATGGCCGAATCTTGAGAAATTATCAGTAAAAGTTATGAAGTAAGAAAAACCGCCTTTTGCATGTGTAGACATTGGCCCACATACATCACTATGTATGAGGCCTAAGAGTTCAGTAGCTCTTTCTCCGCGTCCAGTAAACGGAGTTTTGGTCATTTTACCTTTGATACAAGACTGGCAAGTCGCATAAGATTTATACTCAAAAGAATTTCAATATCCATCTTTATGAAGCTTGTTTAGTCTTGTTCATTAATATGACCAAGTCTACAATACCAAAGAAAAGCTTCATTTATATCTGAAAATTTTCTTTTACTTGTGTGTTGACTGTTGAAAACTGTGTGTTGATTAAGGACGTATATCTCGTTATTAAGTGTACCACAACCAATCAACTCTTGATTAAGTCTAAGGTTCATAACATTGTGTTGCACAGCAAAATAATATCCTTCATTGTCTAACAAAGAAACGGATATAATATTACAAAACATACTTAGTACAAAATAACATGGGTTCAAAACCAATATGCAACCCGATGGCAACCCTAGGTGATACTCTCCCACTGAAATTGCATGTACATTGGAACCATTTCCAACTTGGAGAGTATGATCACCTGTCTTCAAAACTCTGCTATTTCTCAACGCCTGCACAGAATTGCAAATATAAGAACCCGAACCGGTATCTAATACCCAGGAAGCAGAGTTAATAGAGAAACAATTTTCAATCACGAACACACCTGAAGCTGAAGCAACACCATGCTTCTTTTTCTTGAGTTCAAGGTACTCAGTACAGTTCCGCATTCAGTGCCCCGTCTTCTTGCAGTGAAAACATTCTCCCTTCCCCGACTCCGCAGCTTTGGATTTGTCTTTCCCCTTCACCTTCTTTATTCCTCCTCTCGGTTTGGTGAATTTCTTCTTATTCTTTCCCTTGGCCTTGGCTTTTGGGACGGAAGAGGAAGATTGTCCAACAAGCATAGAGGGGGACTTCGCTTTCAGCGTGCTCTTTGCACTTCTCAACATATTGAGAAGTTCGGGTGGTGATTTCTCCATATCATGCATGTTGAAGTTCACTATGAATGGAGCACAGGCGAAGGGAAGAGGCTGTAGAACAATATCAGTATACTGTTCGTTATCCATTGTCCATCCGAGATCCTCAAGCTCTTCTATAAGAGCTATCATCTTCAAAACGTGATCGCCTACTGATGTGCCTTGAGCCATACGCATCTAAAACAACTTTCGAGATGCTTCGTATCTCTGGATCCGAGATTGCTCCCCATACAGTTCCTTTGTATGGAGAAAGATGGATTGAACATCCATCTGCTCGTGTTGCTTTTGATGTGTATTGTCCATCGATGCAAGCGCGAGGCATTTGGCAGTAGCACAGTCAATATCCTACATTTTGCGGATTTCTTTATCCACGGTAGAAGATTTAGGTCCTGGGACGGGCGAGGCTTTGGCAGTAAGGACATATGATACTTTATCATATGTGAGAGCAATGTTAATGTTCCTCAACCAGTCTTTGTAGTTGGGTCCGGTCAGCTTGTTTTTATCTAGTAGAAGCTTAAGGACTGTCATAGGTATTTGCCATTAAGAGAGAGAAAAGAATACACTCAGCGAAAGCTCTTGCAAAGATCAGATTGGTTATTATCTTGTCTAATCTATGTCTCCCACTGCTTTTATCAAATTTTCTTTCAAACCTTAAAATGAAAAATAGCCATGATTAATTACAGTCTACAACTTCGCTAACCGTTCAGCCAGGCTAGTGCCGGTACTTTGAGGGAGGTTCCCCGTGCTTTCGCACGGACCCAATTGGAATAAACCTCGTTTTCCCAGAGGCATAGCCTCGTTAACACCTTTCTAGACACCTTATGGTTTAGCTAATTGTAAAGTGCAAAACTCTCCTGAGAGCAACTCTTGCTCACAGTGGGATCGGGATCCTATTATCATATAAAAGATATGCAATCTCATTGCAAATTTCAACTCTTGAAACTCCCGATATGGTTTTTACCCCTAGCACTCATGACCTTAACTATGGTCAACATATCATAAGTACTAGTCAAGTTCTTCCCATCATTTCGTGATTAACTAGACCCACCTATATAACCCTTAGCTATATTCAACATAATCATATGAATATCCTAACTAATCCGCATCATATGCGGTGTAGGAAGACATCACTTAGCTACCGTACACTGCGCCTTAACTATAGTCAAAATACGCAGCACGAATACTAAGTATTCTACTTCCTAAAATGACGGAGGGCTGCGGATAGTTTTTAAGAAAACTTTTAACGCTTTGAACTTGATATCGTTGTAGAATCCAATGGTTTTAAAAGGAGTGGCTTAAGCCCCGCACTTTGAAAACTTGCTTTTTCATAAAAAGCCGAGTGGGTTTTAAATCTGATTCTACAACATCTTTTTAGGCTCATTTTCTTTACATTAATCTCATTAATGTAGTCCCATCATTTAAGTCCTAAAGCCATCACAGAAAGAAACGAAAATAGAACGTACGCTTATGCCATTCGCATTCGTCACGGTGTCCCGTTATGCACCATTAGGTTACTTAACTAACGGCATAGCGGGGCGGGACTAGCGCGGATCTAAAACATAAGCAACGTTTATTATATATCATATATATAATATCATTCGTCTCATCATGTAAAGTGATCACATCACAAAACAAACACAGCAGAAGCACATATGAAAATATAGGATATCTAGGAGGTCCATATTTAGTATTTAGCCATTAATAGAAAATACGGATTCTACGGTCGCGATGAATGGCCAAGCCCACACCCCTAGACCCCTACGAGAGCGGAAAGTGACCCTACCAATCCTAGAGTTTAGGAGACCCGGTCTCGACTCCTCGAGATGACCTCCCACTGAACCCTAGAACCCGGTCACTTGTGCTCCCCTCCTTGGGTCTATCCTAATGCGGAAAAGTAAATAATATACAACAATAGTGACATCATCCACATCCCGGAAGTGCCCCAAATAAAAGAATATTACATACAATTGAATTTTACATGAATGAAAATAAAAAAACTCCCATCTCACATAAAACCCCCAGCCATTCAATCACGATAATCCTGTACAACATATCTCAGCAACACATAACATCACATGTCATCAACGTAAGCAAGTATGTGTATCCCAGTTGTCATTGATGTATAGTAACGAAACCGGCGATACACCACATACTACGCTTACGGTCGCAGAAAAGAAAGTGAAAAACAACAACACTTGCGACTATCACATTCACATATATCAGGACGATGTTAAAACATTTCGATCGAATCAACAAACACCCATAAATTACCCCGGGAGCTCAACACTTGAGCAAAGTTGAAAGTATCCAAAAGACGTGCCGCGGTGTCTATGGACCAGCCGTAGAAGGGTTAACCAATGCCTCACCTATGGTACCACGGAACTACGGCAAACCCTAGGGTTCGAACGTGTTTCCATGAACATAGAATCAAGTTAAAGTTTTATAATCTTCTAGAGGGTCCATAGGAATACTTGCACTATCATTCAATACAATCAACTTGGAAAAATACAACACTTGAAAATTTCAGAGGGGGTGATAATGTGGGGTTTGAAAATCTGTTCGAACTGTTAAATATCGTCAAGGTTACCAATACAATGTTAAATTTACGACTACGAAATACTATGAAATAGCCCCTAAGCACAATAATCATCACATGAAAAATTGAGCTTAGCAAACAATCCCTGA
This sequence comes from Agapanthus africanus, assembly GCA_030015575.1. Taxonomy (NCBI): domain Eukaryota; kingdom Viridiplantae; phylum Streptophyta; class Magnoliopsida; order Asparagales; family Amaryllidaceae; genus Agapanthus; species Agapanthus africanus. Next base: position 633,683,372 of record JASDDO010000031.1, on the reverse strand, counting down.
AAACCCAAAACCAACACACCAGAGCACACACGCAAAACGAGGCAAAAAGGACACCCCATGGCCGGCCCGCTCGGATTTCAAGGCCTCGTGCTCGGCCAAAAATCGATGGAAGGTCCCCATTTTTCTTGTGTGCTCTAGTGGTATCTCAAATAAGCTTCTGCAGTTGTTTAAATATTTTTTACAGATCGTTTAAAATTCGACAGAGAGCAGATTTTGGGTTTTCAGAAAATCGTATTTTCCGTATTTGTTTCGGTTTCGTAATATCTAACATCGTCTAAAATTCTAGTTTGGCTCTAATACCACTGTAGGGTTTCTGTAGCACCTCACTTAGGGTTTTGCAAGTATCACACATGCCATATTAAAATTTTATGAGGTGTTAAACAAACTAACCTAGGAATCGAACTAGAATGATTAGGGTAACAAGTTCTAGTATCATATACTAGCTAGTGTCTAATACTAAGTAGGGAGAAATACAACCTTTGTAGACCTCCTTTGCAACTCCTTGGATCTCCTAGAGGTTGAACCGGCTAGTTCGAGCTTCTTCTACATCCACGACGATCCACCCGGAGTACCTTTGCTTAAAGCTCCTTGCTCCACTTGATCACAATGAAGATGAAGTAAACAAACTACACCAATGGGCTAGACAAGTGTACTATGATAATATGGTTGTGTTCTTACATAAAAACCATTTCTTTCTTTTACCCTCACTCGCTTAGAAATCTTAAGAGAGAGCTAGAGAGAGGAAGAAGAAGATGTCAACCTTTGCGCTCATTTCTTTTTGGATGAAAAGATAATGATAAAAGATAATGAGAGAAAGATAAATATCTTCATCTCAAACCATGGTTAATAAATATCTAGATATTTTAGAATGAGAGAAAAATAACAAGTGAATGAAACCATGGTTCCAAACTAGGTCAAGTGAAGAATAGTCAACCATGGTTTAATATCATTTTCTTTTTCTCATTCTAATATATATAAACATATTTACTTTCCATGTGAGTCTTATATTGCCATCTTTCTTGTATCATCAACCATGATACAAATGCATATATATATATATATATATATATATATATATATGTGTGTATGCACATCAACATGTACATATACATCCATGCATCCATCATAAAGAAAAGGTTTATTTAAATGAGATAAAAGTCAATATTAAATAAACACGTGATTTAATAAACCGGTCATATCTCATACGATCCGTGTAGGGTTCCTAGGCACACTCAAGAGGTTCCACAAGGGATCAACCATGTCCAATTCAAATTTTTAGGTGCCGAGAAACCCTAAACTAGATCGATTACTAGAGGTAAGGCGAAACTACAAGCAAGCAAACAACTTTGCTACTAAGTGAATGGGAATACAACCTTTGTAGATCCGGTCCTCCACTTCTTTAGCTCCGTAATGACGTCCCTCCGCTGCGATCATCGGAATCCCGGACTCTAGTGATGGTTTCGTCGGAGAAATAATCGGGCTAGGTCATTGACTTCGATGCCGAAGATGATCTACGTCGAGGAGACTCAAACTCAAGCTCCATCTTCACTTGGTCATGAACCTTGTGAAGAAAACATCCAATACAACATGGCAAGTGGTAGAGAATGAAGAAATAGGAAGTGGGTTCACTTTGGATTTGGATTTCTCACTTGATTTCAACACTTGGAATTTTCAAGAAGGGTTTTTCTTCTTCATGAAGAAGATGAAGAAGAAGAAAAGAATATGAATTATTATAAAAAGAAAATTCAAGTGAAGACTTATCATCATGCAACCATGGGTGAAGTTTACCTTTGTAGAGACTAAACTAGGGTTTAGGTAATGGTTAGGTTAATGAGCAAAACAAAATGGTTAGAATTTTCAAAGATGCATGAAGCATCATGAAGCTTCAAATGAAGACAAAGAGAGCCACCATTTTATTTCACTAAAAATAAATAAATAAAATGAATAAAACCCTAACCATTAACCTAAACATAGTGTTATCCAAACACACACCCAAGTTTGCATGTATCATCAATCATGATACAAACTAGTGCACAAAAATATATCACATATACAACTTGTGCATTTCAAGTGAGAAAATCAATCTTAATTGAACAAATACTAGTTAATGTAAAGTAATATATCAAATATATAATTATACATTAAATCATTAAATCAACACTTGATTTAATGATATGGTCATACTGCATATAACCGACTAATATCAAGTGTATCAATATATCGAATCAACACTTGATTCGGTAACCCGGCTATATCACATATAACCGATCGATGATACAAATCGCGAGAATAGAATACAGTATCACATGCTGGTATTATTCTCGGTCCCGCACATATCTCATATGCGCTCCTATTTCGTTTCGCTTGAGCCAGGAAACCTCTGTGTAGGACTCTAAAGACTCGTCAATACGCCGGCAGCAGGTGATGATCATATCAAACACCCACAAGCCGCAAGCGGTCTGCTAAACGTAACGGCCACCCGGGTATTGAGCGATCAGAAGATCAACGAGCAAGCCCGCTCACACTCCTGTGAATCCAACCAGTAACACTTACCGTACAGTCCGGTCTGTTCGTCTGATATGTCGCATATCTCGCCTAGGGGTGGTAAACGTCAGACCCCAGTAGCTTGATAAGTCGTGTCGATATGTGGTCTATAACAGTTCGAGATACTACTGATAACACTTACCAGTAAATCTCAGCAACCCTGTCCAGGGATTTCCGGTTATAGCCAATCGAACACAGCGCAACATCAACTCCCTATACCGGGAGAGACGAATCCCCTCCTATCGCTCATTGCCTCCATGTGATTCGGGACTATACCCAAAAACCACCGTTTTGCACGCCCTCTTGGACGTGGTAAGGTGGAAATCAAAGCACAGTGGGAATCACACAAGACTCTATGACGATCTCGGGTCTACAGACTAACCTGTACCAGTGTCACCAGAGAACTGCCATCTGACGTAAGGTATAATACCATCTGGGAGTTCTCGGCGAGTCCGTCCTGTGTACCCAGTCTCCACTGAGCACACGTATATCATCTCTAATGTCAAACACCAATGGATATGGGATCATCCATCGCCCATCTGTATGGGTCGAGAAGGTATACGCTAGTCTACTCTGGTATATCGATGCCCCGTCTCGATACACCCATGACTACGGACCTTAAAGGATGTACTTATGGACTACCATGTCCCCACCAGTATGATCCGCATCATAGTCCAGGTAGTCAAGTACACATCCTAAGGGCTTTACCAACATGTAACAAAGAGACAATCAGTATACACGTTAAGATAAAGAGCAACCAGATAGCATACTATCATGTCGAGCAAGAAAGTCCTCCCTATATATGTCCCAGCATCCACTACAATATACATCCTATGTACAGTAATGGCCTCTAGGGCATACATATAACTAACAATCTCCCACTTGCACTAGGGCCATCTGTAGCAGTGGTTGCAGTATCTCATACTCAACCATCCCATAAAAGTCTGTCTCTGGGAAAAGGCCTTTGTGAGTGGATTCGCCGTGTTGTCCTCTGAGTCTACTCTCCTAACCTCGATCACCCTGGAGATTTACTATCTCTATGATCAGGCGATGCTGCCTCAGAATATGTTTGGGTCACTGATGGGACCAGGGTTCCTGGGCCAAAGCCACACTTCCATTGCCACACAATGGTAGGAACCTAGTTCATCTCATGAACCAATATACACCCAAACTGCCTCTTTGGTAGTATCTTTAATAGCGATATTACCAGCCTTTATCATCTAGTTTGCCACGGTATCTACCTTGGAACTCTTCCAACATACCGTCCCTCCACTGAGGGTAAAGACAATGCCTGTGACTGACATTCAGTCGTCTTTATCACCCTGGAACTTTTCCAGTGATTCTCCCTAGGATCGATTGATACCATCTCACTATACCTAGTGAGAACCCTAATATCCATTTAGATATATCTCATAGATCCAAAACCTAGGATTAAGGTGGTATCGCTTTGATCCTATTTGGAGAATCCTTGTGATAAGTGGAGATTGACCGAGCGTAGCATAGGAAACTCTTTTCCTATCAAGAGTATATTGTCCACGTACAATACGAGGATGACCTCCTTACTCTCTACTACCTTTTTGTATATACAAGGTTCATCTACCATTTTGATGAAGTCAAACTCTTTGACTACCACATCAAAACAGATGTTCCAACTCCGCGATGCCTGCTTTATTCTGTAAAGCAACTTGCACACGTTTCCGCTGCTCCCACTGTCTACGAAGCCCTCTGGCTGTGTTCTTATAGATGTTCTCTTCTAAATCATTATAAAAGCAGTCATGGCACCCAACCACCAGATATCGTAGTCATGGTATGTAGCAATGGCAAGTAGGATCCGGATGGGCTTAAGCATAGCCACTAAAAAAGGTTTCATCATTATCCACGCCTGGTCGATGATGAAAACCTTTAACATGTCTAGCTTTGAAAGTCTCTACACCAAGTAATCTTCTCAAGATATACTTGCTTCTGATGGGGATTTAACCCTTCAGATATAGTAACCAAAGTCCATACTTTGTTGGTGTACATAGATTCCAAGCATCCAGCCATTCTTACAGAGTCCCTACTCTTGATGGCCTGCTCGAAACTAGTTGGGTCATCATCTCATGATGCATTCCTCGCTCCCACTGTCATCGAGAAACCAAAGTATCTCTCAGGCGGGTGAGGAAACCTACCAGATCGGCGGAGAGGCTGAGGTTCGTCGGGGACTACAGAATCCTTTGGTTCTGTCAAATCAGCTGCAGTTTTGTATAGCTGGAACCTTTCCGGTTCTACAGAACTGACCTTGCCTCAATCTTGTCCGGATTTTGCTTTTGATATAGGCCGGACAATCCCAAATCTTGACTTACTTAAGAGATAGGCTCTTCCCATACCATATCTTATATGGAGTGGTAGGCACTGATTTGATTCGAACCCAATTCAATAGGTATGCAGCTTCTCAAGTGCATTACCCCAAAAGGAAATAGGCAACTCAGTAGTACTCATCATAGAGCACACCATATCTAATATGGTGCGATTGCTCCGTCCCGATACACCGTTGTGCTGTGGTGTATTCAGAGGAGTAATACCGAGAGAGAATCTCATTCTCCTTTAGAATAGTCCAGGAATTCTATGCATAAGTATTCTCCTCCCTGATCTTATCATAGGACATAATACTTATATCCGGTTTTTAGTTCTCTACTTCTAACTTATATTCTGTGAATATCTCAAAAGCTTCGGACTTATGTTTCAACAAGAACATATGGCTGAATCTTGAGAGATCATCAGAGAATGTAATGAAGTATAAAGAACCAGTCCTGGCATGTGTAGACAGGGGACCTTACATACATCATCATGTATCAGTCCCAAGAGTTTACCAACTCTTTCTCTATTTCCAATAAACAGAGCTATGGTCATCTAATCTTTGTGACATGACTGGCAAGTTTCACAAGATGTAAATTCAAACTAATTTAAATATGCATCTACATGTAACTTCAGCCAGTCGGGTCGCATTGATATGACCTAGTCTACAATGCCTCAAGAAGGATTCGTTCATTTCTGAACTCTTCCTCTTGTGTGTGTTCTGTATACTAGGAACTGAAGTTTGATTTAGAACGTCAATGCTTTTAAATAACGTGCCTGAACCGATTAACTTTTGAAATGTTCCAAACAATATTCAATAATACAAAATTATATCCTTTCTTTAATAAATAAAGAGATTGATATGATTTTGTATATCAGGTTCGGTATCTAATAACATTCGTTCAGAATCAATGTACTTTGGTAATACAGGGTGATAGTGACCAACAGACTTGGCTACAACACTTGCACCGTTTTCTGTCTCATGAAACTTTTCACCCGTTCTCAGTTCTCTACCTTTCTGTAGCCCTATGTAACAGATTACATATCAGGGATCCTGATCCGGTATCAAATACCCAGGACGTAGAGGATACAGAGAAACAGTTCTTTGTAATGAACAGACTCGAAGGAGATGCATCTCATGCACTTTCTTCGTTTGGGCGGCATGGGAATCCTGGTATTCCCCTAATTCCTGCTCGGTCTTATAACAATTATAAGTTAGAGCGGGACCAACTTTCCCAGCTCAGTATAACAAGCGGGTTTGATCAATACATCCATATTATTATCTTGATTAAGGCGTGACATGGTCGCTACCTGGAGAGAGAGAGAAGAAAACACTCTGCGTGCGCTCTTGCAAGATTAGATTGGTTATTTATTTTATCTAATCAGGATGGCTCCTACTGTTTTTATCAAATCTATCTTCAAACCTTAAAAGGAAGACTAGCCGGGATTAATTACACTCTGCAAGTTCGCCAATCTTTCAGCCACGCCAGTGTCGGTACTTTGAGGGAGGTTCCCCGTGCTTTCGCACGGACCTAATTACAATAAACCTCATTTTCCCAGGGGCGTAACCCCGTTGACACCTTTCTAGACACCTACTTAATCGGCTAATTGCAAAGTGCAAAACTCTCCCAGGAGTAACTCTTACTCACAGCGGGTATCGGGATCCAACTATCTCATAGAAGGTATGCAATCTCATTGCAAATTTCAACACTTGAAATTCCTGATTATTTTGCCCCTAACCTCCTATGACCTTGACAAAGGCCAACAAAACATAGGATGCTAGTCAAGTTCAACCCGTCATTTCTTGATTGAATTAAACCCACCCGCACGACCCTTGACAAAGGCCAACAAGGTCGTACGACTACCCTAACCCAATCTGCATCATATGCATAAGCAGATAAGCACTAGTCAGCTACCGCACACTGCGCCTTGACAAAGGCCAACAAACACAGCACGAATACTAACTACTACTTATCTGAAATGACGGAGGACTACAACAGGTTTTTAAGAAAACCTATTGCGTAATGAACTTGATATCGTTGTAGAATCGAATGAATTTTAAAATGGAGTGTTTTTTAGGCTTTTCTAGTTTTGCTAAAGGGGTCACTCCCGGTGAAGGGATCGTCGGCCCATTCCTCATCGAATAAGGTGCAGGATATATCATATATACCGCTGTGCAAAGCAAAAACTATAGAAGCAATCAAAAGACAAACCGAGGGTTGTAGCATCTGCCAGTTATTGCTAAAGGGGTCACTCCCAGTGAAGGGATCCCGGCCCTTTCCTTATCGAATAAGGTGCAGGATGTTCTACAAGGAACACCACGATGCAAAGCAAGAACTGTAGCTACCTGTTTTTGAAAATTCGATTCCACAACATCTTAGGTTTCTTTTCTTTCATTAATCACATTAATGAAGTCCCATCATTTAAATCACCTAAACATCACAGATAAATATAACGTACGCTTATGCCATCCGTATTCACCTCGATGTCCCGTCTGCACCGTTAGGTTAGGTAACTAACGCCAGAGCGAGGCAGGGCTAGCGCAGGTGTAAAACATAAGCAACGTCTATATAATATATCATATATACTATATACAATATCTATCCGAACATATCACATGATCACATCACAGATAACGCAGCAGAAAATATCATATGAAATATTGGATATACTAGGATGTCCGTGTTTTATTTTGAGCCTATATAAAATACGGATTCCACGGTCGTGATGAATAGCCAATCCCACACCCCTAAACCCCTACGAGAGCGGCAAGCAACCCTACCAATTCTAGGGTTAGGAGACCCGGACTCGACTCCTAGAGATGGTCTTCCTCTGGACCCTAGAACCCGGTTACTTGTGCTCCCCTCCTTGGGTCTATCCTAATGTGGAAAAGTAAATAATATACAAATGGTGACATCAAGCTCAACCCGGAAGTGCCCCAATAAAAGAATATTACATACAAGTTTTTTACATGAATGAATCAGAAAAACACTCATCTCACATAAAACCCCCCCGGCTATTCAAACACGACGATCCAATATAACATATCCAACAACACATAACATCACATGTCATCAACGTAAGTAAGTATGCATACACCGATTGTCGTCGACGTATAGCAACAAAAATGGTGATACAACTACATACTACACTTACGGTCACAGAAAAGGAAGTGTAAAACTACAACAGTTGGAATCCGCAACCAACTTAGACATCGCATGCCTAACAGTTATAAACCCCGCATTTTAGTCTCTATATCGAAAACACTTTTCAATACCTAGTCGGACAATTCAACAAGATTCCCGACATCTTGATCGAATGCTCGTCGCAAACTTTAGTAGGCGGCCGCACCCCTGATGCCGTCGACGAAGTGCACCAAGGCGGAACACCGCTGCCGCGAGCACCCGAACGGATGCTTTCGGCGATGGGGTTCTCCTACAGTCACTTGGTCGGGGCTATGGGGTGTGGCTGTCTATTAAGTTTACCCGGCGAGTATCCGCGTACGCTACGTGATTGCGACGGACTTTTGATCACATCAAAATTCCGTGGCAACCGATCAAGTGAGACTAAACTGCTATGTTTATAACATCCAAATCAGTTATCTCATAACTACTTGTGGATTCCAAATATTGTATCACATTCTAGATAAATAGAAAATGTTAAACTTTCCGATCGAACAATCAAACACCCAAGTTTTCCCGAAACAGCTCAACACTTGAAATAAGTTTAAAAACATCCATTTCATGCCACAGTACCAACGGTCCAGCCGTAGAAGGGTCAAGCCAACGCCTCACATGTGGCACGCCGTACTGCCCCAAACCCTAAGATTCAAAGGGCAGTTCAAGACGGTCACATAATCAAGTTAAGGTTTGTTGTCTTCTAGAGGGTCCATCGCGTTACTTGCACTACTTAAACGTTCTTAAACTACGAAAAAATCCAACACTTGGAAATTTTCCGGCAGGGGAAAAAGTGGGTATTTATATCCGGTCGAACTTTTTAACATGTTCTAAAATTATCCGGAAAAACACATAAACAAAATTAAACAATCCGATAGAATCATCGAGTCCCCAAAACAACCCAGAAAACTCAACTGTTGAGTACAGATTAAAAATTCCCAGAAGAAAGAGGAAATTGCTATGGGTATTACTGTATAAAAATGGACCCCTAATCAGTACATACGGCCGCGGAACCACCGCCAATAGCAGGGTAAGGCCGCGGTTCCGCGGCGCTACAGTAGAGTTAGGGTTTCGTTTTCTGCAGTTATTCTTAGAATTTTCTGCTCTATTTTCTGAGCATTTTTAATTCACAAAAATCCACAATTTCAGAAAATGTACAGAGAGGGGTCAAGTTTAGGGTTTCGGGGTTCGATCGGATTTCTAACATCGTCTACTCATCGCCTAAAGCTCTAGCTAGGCTCTGATACCACTGTAGGGTTCCTAAGCACACTCAAGAGGTTCCACAAGGGATCAACCATGTCCAATTCAAATTTCTAGGTGCCGAGAAACCCTAAACTAGATCGATTACTAGAGGTAAGGCGAAACTACAAGCAAGCAAACAACTTTGCTACTAAGTGAATGGGAATACAACCTTTGTAGATCCGGTCCTCCACTTCTTTAGCTCCGTGATGACGTCTCTCCGCTGCAATCATCGGAATCCCGGACTCTAGTGATGGTTTCGTCGGAGAAATAATCGGGCTAGGTCGTTGACTTCGATGCCGAAGATGATCTACGTCGAGGCGACTCAAACTCAAGCTCCATCTTCACTTGGTCATGAACCTTGTGAAGAAAACATCCAATACAATATGGCAAGTGGTAGAGAATGAAGAAATAGGAAGTGGGTTCACTTTGGATTTGGATTTCTCACTTGATTTCAACACTTGGAATTTTCAAGAAGGGTTTTTCTTCTTCATGAAGAAGAAGAAAAGAATATGAATTATTATAAAACCAAAATTCAAGTGAAGACTTATTATCATGCAACCATGGGTGAAGTTTACCTTTGTAGAGACTAAACTAGGGTTTAGGTAATGGTTAGGTTAATGAGCAAAACAAAATGGTTAGACTTTTCAAAGATGCATGAAGCATCATGAAGCTTCTAATGAAGGCAAAGAGAGCCACCATTTTATTTCACTAAAAATAAATAAATAAAACGAATAAAACCCTAACCATTAACCTAAACAAAGTGTTATCCAAACACACACCCAAGTTTTCATGTATCATCAATCATGATACAAACTACTGCACAAAAATATATCACATATACAACTTATGCACTTCAAGTGAGAAAATCAATCTTAAGTGAACAAATACTAGTTAATGTAAAGTAATATATCAAATATATAATTATACATTAAATCATTAAATCAACACTTGATTTAATGATCCGGTCATACTGCATATAACCGACTAATATCAAGTGTATCAATATATCGAATCAACACTTGATTCGGTAACCCGGCTATATCACATATAACCGATCGATGATACAAATCGCGAGAATAGAATACAGTATCACATACTGGTATTATTCTCGGTCCCGCACATATCTCATATGCGCTCCTATTTCGTTTCGCTTAAGCCAGGAAACCTCTGTGTAGGACTCTAAAGACTCGTCAATACGCCGGCAGCAGGTGATGATCATATCAAACACCCACAAGCCGCAAGCGGTCTGCTAAACGTAACGGCCACCCGGGTATTGAGCGATCAGAAGATCAACGAGCAAGCCCGCTCACACTCCTGTGAATCCAACCAGTAACACTTACCGTACAGTCCGGTCTGTTCGTCTGATATGTCGCATATCTCGCCTAGGGGTGGTAAACGTCAGACCCCAGTAGCTTGATAAGTCGTGTCGCTATGTGGTTTATAACAGTTCGAGATACTACTGATAACACTTACCAGTAAATCTCAGCAACTCTGGCCAGGGATTTCCGGTTATAGCCAATCGAACACAGCGCAACATCAACTCCCTATACCGGGAGAGACGAATCCCCTCCTATCGCTCATTGCCTCCATGTGATTCGGGACTGTACCCAAAAACCACTGTTTTGCACACCCTCTTGGACGTGGTAAGGTAGAAATCAAAGCACAGTGGGAATCACACAAGACTCTATGACGATCTCGGGTCTACAGACTAACCTGTACCAGTGTCACCAGAGAACTGCCATCTGACGTAAGGTATAATACCATCTGGGAGTTCTCGGCGAGTCTGTCCAGTGTACCCAGTCTCCACTGAGCACCCGTATATCATCTCTAATGTCAAACACCAATGGATATAGGATCATCCATCGCCCATCTGTATGGGTCGAGAAGGTATATGCTAGTCTACGCTGGTATATCGATGCCCCGTTTCGATACACCCACGACTAGGGACCTTAAAGGATGTACTTATGGACTACCATGTCCCCACCAGTATGATCCGCATCATAGTTCAGGTAGTCAAGTACACATCCTAAGGGCTTTACCAACATGTAACAGAGAGACAATCAGTGTACACGTTAAGATAAAGAGCAACCAGATAGCATACTATCATATCGAGCAAGAAAGTCCTCCCTATATATGTCCCAGCATCCACTACAATATACATCCTATGTATAGTAATGGCCTCTAGGGCATACATATAACTAACAACCCGACCAATAGAAAACGCCCAATTAAAACACGGTATCAAATACACGTATTTAATCGAGCTCCCGTACATATCTCATATGCACACCATATCGTTTCGCCTGAGCCAGGAAACTCCTGTGTGGGGACTCTAAGACTCATCAATACGCCCGCAGTAGCTGATGATCACATCAAACACCCACAAGCCACAAGCGGTCAGCTAAACGTAACGGCCACCCGGGTATTGAGCGATCAGAAGAAGAACAAGTGAACCTGTCAAAACTCCCGTCGAGCCAACTGGAAACACTTACCGTACAGTCTGATCTCTTCGACAGATATGTTGCATATCGAGTCTAGGGATGGTAACGTCGACCCCAATAACTCAATAAGTCATGCCGGTATATGGTCTACAATAGATCGAGAAACTACTAATAACTCTTATCAGTAATATCTCAGCAGCCCTGGCCAGGAACTTCCTGTTATAGCCAATCGTGCATAGCGCAACATCAACCCCCAATACCGGGAGAGACGAAACCCCTCCTATCGCTCATCGCCTCCATGTGCCTCGGGACTGTTCCCAAAATCCACCTGTTTGTACGACTCAGTAGAGTCATGGTAGGGTGGAGATCAAAGTACAGTGGGAGGACACACAAGACTCTATGACGATCTCGGGTCTACAGACTAACCTGTACCAGTGTCCCCTGAGAACTGCTATCCGACGTATGATATAATACCATATAGGAGTTCTCGGCGAGTCCGTTCAGTGTACCCAGTCTCACTAAGCACCCGTATACAATCTTTGGTGTCACCACACCAGATGGATATGGGATACGCTAGTCTACTCTGGAATATCGATGCCCTGTCTCGATATACCTACGACTAGGAACATTTCAAGGATATGCTTATAAACTACAGGTGTCCCAATAGTATGATCCACGTCATAATCCCACTAGTCAAGCAAATATCCTAAGGGCTTTATCAACATGTATCAAATGAGTAAAAGCATGATCAAGTGAACATATGATAAAGAGCAACCGGATAGCATAATATCATGTCGAGCAAGACTGTCCACTGAATACACACACACACACACACACACACACACACACACACACACATCAGTACATACACTATCATATTATGGCCTCTAGGGCATACATATATCCAACAGTCGCCAATACTCAACAACAAACGAGCAACTTAAAACCGGTTGTTCGCCAAAGCAACGTGCGTCCACGCCAATCCCTCGAGGAGAGACTGGGACGTCCTTACTCGTTTCCCCGGGATAAAACAAGGAGACTGTTCGAGCTGGTAGTGCGCAACAGACTCATCAATCTGCCAGAGACGTCCGTTGCAGCCAGGCGATGTCAAGAATCCTAATTACTGCCCTTACACCAAGCAGTAAGCCATCCAATCGAAGATTGCTTCGTCTTCAAAGGCTGAATTGAGGACCAATACCAACAGAGCAAATTTGCGCTATCTGAGAATTGGAAGGTGAGCCCGCCCCAGCCACACACTCCTAAAAAGATGGACACGCCGGGAGCATCGTGCTCTTTTATAGAAGAAGCTCTATGGGAGGTCGCTCTTTCAGCCAAAACGAAGAGAATACTGAAGGATCTCTAAACATGCCCGGCGATTAGATGGAAGAGCCCGCTAGAATCCGAGATCATCGAAGGAATGTTGAAGCCGCGCCCAACGCTGAAAGTTGGTGATGGTGGACAAAACATTCAAGTCAAGCCTCTAAAGTCTTTAAAGAAAAAAAAGAAGGCCAAGAAGCCTGTCCAACCCGACGATAGCCGTACAGGTCTGCAGAAATACATCGATGCACTGGAAGAATATAACCAAAGGGCACGGACCCCAATCACATTGGAGAAATTCTTTAAGCATGTTCTTGAGAATGAAGACGATGACGCTGACGAAGGAGTTGATTCTTCAGAAGGGCCTGAAGACTATGTGGCAAGCTGCCACATGATCTCTCACTCGATAAATGACAAAGAAGCTCCTGATACAAAGAAACTGGGGGCAGATCCCGAACCGGAACTCCTAGAGCCGTCAGACGAGATGATTGACATGTTGCTGAACGAGGCCTATCAAAAAAGAAAAGCTGATCGAGAGCGCGAAATGGCCATATTTGAAAAAACCAAACGCCGGCGGCTGGACAAAAGGGTTGAAGTACCCCAACCGGATGGAAGCACTTCTGCCCCCAGCAAAAGCAATTTTAAGACAAGGATGCAATTTGCTAAATCCCTATCAATGGGAATGAAGTTGCCACCTTCCAAAGAAGACACTTCAGAAAATGCGTTCCCCGACGGGCTAGATGCACATCCAAACTACTGCATATACCATCGGAGGATCACACACCCTACCGAGGAATGCATGGCCTTCAAGAATTGGTGGCAGGGATATGTTGCTCATCGGCAACATTTCAAGCGAATGAAGCGCCAAACGCGTCGAGAGCAGAAGAGCACGACAGATGAGCGCAAAAGAACTGACGGCAACTGCCACATGGTTGATTCTGGGGGATCGCAAGTTCTCACCTTCGGGAGCGATTCTGATGAAGAAATAGCCCTCGGCCCTCTCTTCAAAGAATCCATCTCCGAAACAGAAGAGATGAAGACCTGCGAGAACATTCAGCTGCATAATCGCACGTTACCCGAAAAGAATCTCGGACTCACAAACAAGGGATCGAACAAAAAAGATAAAGGGAAAGAAAAAGTCCCTGAAGATATCACCCTCAATGATTGAGTCATCGAAGAGATGGCAGCCAAGGACCCGCCCAAGAAAAACAAGGTGGATTACAACGTTCTGACACACTTGAGGAAGATACCTTCGCAGCTAAGCATTCTCGATGCCCTTCTGCTATCTAAAGATACGAGAGATTCTTTGATCAAGGCACTATAAGAGCCCGAGCAGTTCCAAGCTTTCCTTGACGAAGAAAAGATGATGGACGAGTTGGAAGAAGTGTACACTGCTGACGTCACTTTTGGCTATGAAGACTTCCTCCTCGGGACGTGCGAGCACAACCGTCCCCTGTATGTCACCGGATACTTTCATGACATCAAGATAGGAAAGATTCTAGTTGACAACGGGTCTTCTGTCAATCTCCTAAATATGAGGGTACTAAAAGAAATCTGCATGAGCATTCAACACCTCGCTAGGGATAAGATCACTATTTCCGGGTTCGACTCCCAGTCATCATGGACGCTCGGGTCTATGATACTGACATTACGTTTTGGGCTGCTCATCACTGATATCAAGTTTCACGTCATTGACGCCAAGACATGCTATAACGTTTTGCTCGGCAGGCCTTGGTTACACGAGTACAACATCATCCCTTCTATAAAATATCAGTGTATGAAATATTTCAAAGATGGTCTTGAGTATACAGTGACAGGGGAGCTGAACCCATTCCCCGTAAACGAAGTCCACAAATATGAAGATGCCAAGTACTTCTTACCAGACTTTGAAGACACGGAAAGATGTCATAAGCCGGAGAATAAGCAAAAAGCTATCACCACCATTCTAGTCTTCGGGAGTAATACCGAGGAGGAAGAAGAGATAGTCTATTCAGGACTACCCCGGTGCAACAAACCTGGACCGCCTACCGCTATGTTGGTCTTTGGCAGCGACTCTGAAGATGAAGTCAACGTAGTATTCTCTGTTCGGCCATCAATACAGGCCTTCACTGGCGATGAACGGGGTTTGCAAATTGCCATGGTTCCGCGGCAGCACTACAAAGAGCTCGACGCACTTGATACCTATAATGTGCAAGAACTGCAGACGCTCTATGTTCCTCCCAGGCGAAAAGATGAAAAGGCGATCCTCTTTTATTGATCTGTGGAAACCAAAGTGGAGAAAGAAATCTGGCATGGTGCCGATTCTACACTTGACAGGCTCCAAGCCCATCCGTCTGCCCAGATACTATACGAAAGGATTAAAAAGGCTGCTGAGGCGCCAAGGCGTACCCTTCAAACAGACTTCTCGACAAGCTCAGTTCTACAACAGGATCTGGAACGTCCCCGGAACTCAGCGAAAACTGCCCAACGGGAGAATGGAAACAATCGAGCTTGGATATGTTCAATCCAAGAAACGGGAACGATTCTATGGCTGCTATGTTATACATGACTTCGATGAAGAAGGGGACGCTCTGTTAGAAGAAGCTGCAGTTGAACCAAAATAAGATCCTGCCACAAAAATGCCAAGTCCGTCGTTTGAAGAATAGATGGACAAGCTAATCAGGGAAGCGGGTCAAAAGGTCCGGGATGACCACAACCATGAAATGGCCATTTACGAGAAGGCCAGAACACAGCACCTCCTTCAGCAGGCTACGGAGAATGGAGATGCCCTTCGTCGCCAACCCGTCATACAGAAGATCCGACGCGGAGGAAAAAACAAACTGAAGAACGGAAAAAACGTTCGACAGCAGCAAAGCGGATCCAAGAAGCCACACGATCGAGAATTGAGCAGCCAGGATCCATCTTTTATAAAGAAGATGAGTCGAGCATATTCTTTTCCCCAAGAAAAGATAAGGAAGATATTCGGTCTTGTCATGAAACATCAGATGATTACCCTCCTGGAGTCCAAGCACCCCGAACAAGCAAGTGAGGTTCATCACCCAGACTATTGCTCCTATCATCGAGCGATAAGACATCCTCTTGAAGACTGCTTCACCATCAAAGACTGGGGAGAAGACCAGTATCAGCAAGGCAGGTTCGCTTTATCCAACAGTTGGAGGGTAACCCCGCCACAGAAGCATGTACCGAAAGCCACGTATACAGCGAGAGTAGAACCGGATCAACATCGGTCTTGGAAGCGATCTCGCACCTGTCACGTGATAACGATGTCAGAAGAAGGAGTACGCGAGGATATGGCTGACTTGCCCCGGCGCTTCGAAAACGATGATGACGAGATGATCTCAAAATTCTTACCAGCACCAAAAGAGCTGGAAGATGGAATCCATATTACTGCAGATAACCTAAGAAAAATTGACTTGGGGACGGAAAATGACCCGCAGCCTACGTTCGTCAGTGAGCTGCTGTCTGAGAAGCAAGTGGCTACGCTAAAAGACGTGCTCATGCAGTATAAAGACTGCTTCGTGTGGAACTATTTCAAGATGTCGGGATTAGATCTAGAAATGGCCGTCCACAAATTGGCGATTTCTCCGGACGTCAAGCCAATCAAACAAGCGCCGAGAAGAATGCGACTCGAACTTGAAATGAGCATCAACGCCGAGGTCAAGAAGCTAATCGACTTCGGTTTCATCCAAGAGGTTCAGTACCCTGATTGGATCGCCAACATCGTCCCAGTGATGAAGAAAAATGGGACAGTGCGCATATGTGTGGACTTTCGGGACCTCAACAAAGCCTGCCCGAAGGATGATTTTCCCGTACCAGTTACCGAGCTGATGATAGACAACACGTCCATTTACGAAGTTTTCTCCTTAATGGACGGCTCATCGGGATACAATCAAATAAAGATGCATACCGAAGACCAGAAGCATACCGCCTTCCAGACTTCTCTGGGCATATTTTGCTACAAAGTAATGTCGTTCGGCCTGAAGAACACCAGCTCTACCTATCAGAGGGCCATGACGAAGATTTTCAATGACCTCATACACGAAATCGTCGAATGCTATATCGACGACCTCGTAGTGAAAAGTAAATCGTACGAGGAACATTGGGAACATCTGAAGATCGTGTTTCAACGCCTTCGGAAATACAACTTGAAAATGAACCCTCTGAAATGCGCGTTCGGAGTTTCTTCGGGCAAATTCCTAAGATTCATCGTACGACACCGGGGCATCGAAATAGACCCATCAAAGATCAAGGCGATTATGAAAATGCCTCCGCCAAGGACTCTGAAATAATTGCGGTCTCTCCAAGGAAAGCTCACGTATATCCGACGGTTCATAGCCAACCTCTCCGGCAAATGTCGCCCCTACAGTCACCTAATGAAGAAGAGAAACCCGTTCGTCTAGGATCGCAAATGCCCGACGAAATCAAGCAATACCTGCAGAATCCGCCAGTACTAACTGCTCCGGTCAAGGGGAAACCCTCATCCTGTATACAAGTGCCCTTGAAGGTTCCTTAGGCACACTATGGGTACAGGAAAATGACCAAGGGAAGGAGAGAGCCCTCTACTATTTGAGTCGAGTTCTCCTGGGGGCAGAAAATAACTACTCCCCTATCGAAAAAACACTACCTGGCATTAATCTTCACGATAACAAAGCTCAGACACTATGCGTTGGCGCATGAGGTCCATCTTATGTCAAAAGTGGATCCTTTCAAGTATTTGATGTCAAGAGCCATACTAACAGGACGACTCGCTAAATGGGCCCTGCTCTTGATGGAGTTCTCGATAACTTATCGTCCGCTCAATGCAGGGAAAGGCCAGGCCATCGCCGACTTCCTCCCTGAGCATCTGATACCTGCCGATTCACCCCTAAATTGCGAATTGCCAGATGAGCACGCGTTTGACACGATTGACGGGGAGAGAAGAGAGAGTGATACCCGATGTGAACTCTACTTCGACGGGGCATCTTCCATGAAGAAGCGAAAGCACAACTCCCCCATAATCAAATCTGGAGTAGGCCTCATCTTCGTGACTCCACAAGGAGGGATAATGCGCTTTTCCTTCTCCTTAACAGAGCCGAGGACGAACAATGAACCCAAATATGAAGTTTTAATAGGAGGTCTTGAGATCGCTGTCGACATGGGAATCGAAAACCTCCTAATACGGAGACTCCCAACTGGTCGTTAGCCAAGTAAACGGTGACTATCAGACGTGCAAACCGGAGTTGGTAAAGTATGGCGAGAGAGTACAACAATTGCTGACTCAAATCCCTGCTTACGCCCTGGAAAGCATACCACGGGCGGAAAATAGCAAAGCGGATGCGTTAGCCAAACTCGCTAAAGAACTGGCTGACGAAAACCTCGATGATGTAAGGATCGTGGTACAAAGCCGTCGGGTTCTTGCACCAATGGAAATATCCCCGGAGTCGTCTGAAGAAAGGGAAGCGACCAAGCAAATAGCCTTACAAATAAAAGATCAAGAAAAGGCTAAGGATTGGAGAGAAGTCTTTATAGACTACTTTAAATCCCGACGAACACCTGAAGATGCATCCTCGAGACATCAGCTCATGAAACGAGCTCTGTCTTTCGCCTTCGTCAATGATACTCTGTACAAGATATCATTCGACTCTCTATGACTAAGATGCCTAGGACCTGAAGAAGCAAGGAGAGTCGTCCAAGAAACTCATGACGGACTCTGCGGTTCTCATCAAGCTGGGCCAAAGATGAAGCTGAAGATCAAAAGGATGGGCTACTATTGGCCCACGATGATCCAAGACTGTCTCGAATACGCGAAGCAGTGCCACTCGTGCCAAATTCACGGAGACTTCATCCACCAGCATCCGAATCCGCTACACCCAACAGTGGCTAGCTGGCCGTTCGAAATGTGGGAACTGACATAATCGGGCCTATCGAACCAGCATCATCATGAGGACACCGGTTCATATTGGCGACAACTGATTACTTCTCTAAGTGGGCAGAAGCAGTACCGCTGAGAGAAGTGAAGACGGAGAACATCCTCCATTTCTTCAAGACGCATGTCATATATCGGTTCGGCACTCCGCGATGGATTATCTCCGAAAACGGGCCAGCCTACAGAAGTCACAGAATCAGTCGCTTCGCGCAGCAACATAATATAGACTGGAGATACTCTTCGGTCTATAATCCCCGAGCTAACGGTCTAGCTGAGGCCTTCAACAAGACCTTGACGAAAATCATAAACAAGACGGTGTCCAGGAATAGAAGAGATTGGCATGAGAGACTGCATGAGGCTCTCTGGGCGTATCGGATCACGTTCAAAACGGCCACGAACACAACGCCGTATGCATTAGTATTTGGCGCTGAAGCAGTACTCCCCTTGGAGATAGAACTACCCTCTCTACGAGTGGCGGTTCATTACGAGCTAACAAGAAGAGAATGTTCATCTTCGGTTTGAGGAACTCGACGCCCTTGATGAAACTCGTCTCATGGCACAGCAAAACCTGGAAGCTTACAAAGCAAGGATGACGCGCTCTTACGAAAGATTGGCTAGGCCGAGAACATTCCGCCAAGGCGAACTCGTGCTAGTTGTAAAAAGACCTATGATCCCCAATCGTGCCAAATGAGGGAAATTCGAGCCAAACTATGAGGGCCCGTACATCATAGACAAGGTCTACCAGGGTGGGGCTTACTTGCTCATCGATATGCATCGTGAAAGACCTTTCAGGCCAATAAACGGTCGGTTCTTGAAGAAATACTATGCCTGACCGAAACGTCTTTAAACTACTGCAAACGCGCAGCATCCTTAGGCTGACGCGTTAAAAAAACGGTACGTCCATAAGTAAATGGGCACAGATAAAAACGCGAAAGGGCTCCGTGAGTAAAAACAGCAGGGCTACCGGCGAGTTTGCGAAAACCCGAAAGGACGCAATCTCGTTAAAAGACACTTGCAAGGTCCTCTCGACCTTGTAAGGAGAAAATACCTGTGTGAGATCCTTACGACTCACAAGGGAGCAACACACTTAGGGATCCCCACGATTCTTAAGGAGAAGTTACACTTACAAGATCCTCACGAATCGTAAGGTGAATTCCCCTATGAGACCCGCATGGCTCATAGGATTCAAAAGCCTTAAGTTACAGAGATCTGAACATGTTCTTAAGCCATCACAACCCACAGGCTGCCCTACAAGAGGTTCAATACTGACCCTTGTATACAATCCACGGGCACAAACAAACATCTTCCCCAACAGAGTCCCACCATCGACGAGGGATATCTTCATATGGCAAACGACCCTTGTAAGTCCTCTCGACCTATATGGAGAAAACACTTTTGAAGATCCTTATGACTTACAAGAGAAAACGCACTTGGAAGTCCTCACGACCCCTAAAGAGAAAACGCACCTACAAGATCCTCACGACTCGTAAGGAGAAATACCTTCATGAGACCCTTACGGCTCATGAAGTCAAAAGCCTTAGCTGGCAAGATCTTAACCCTGTTTTCTTAGCCACCTTTGTTCGACATCGACAAAGGTAAATGATGATTCTCTCCTGGAAATATCCCAGTTGTAGCGATACTGATGCCTAAATAAGTATCAGATCCCAAGTCTCGTACTCGCGATAAAAAAATCAGCGAGACAAAAATGCATATGAAATAGCCGAAACGATGGGGCAACTTGCAACGAAATCAGCAAGTAAAATATATGCATACAAAATAGCCGAAATGATTGGGCAACTCGCAATAAAAAGAAGTGAGTAAAAAAAGAAAAATAGCCAAAATAATTGGTCACCGCGAAAAATAGCCGAAATGATTGGGCAATCACGACTTTCGCGATATAAAAAGCTGAAATGATAGAGCATTGTGGGAAGAAAACAAAAGATACATATAAAATGAAACTTATGCCCTGCAGGTAAGTCTGTGCTAACCCCTGTATACAATCCATGGGCATAAACGAAAAGGGAACCATATGTCCCAACAAACTCCATCAGAGGGAAAGTCAGGTCTCAGCGGCAATATATGCACCCCAGAAGACCAGCAACGGCGTTCTACCCCATGCCAGCAGGACATGGACGCAACATCACCAATCAGAGCCATGGCAGAGTCCCTAGTTCCAAGTATCGACGGCGACATCTAAAGCCTAGAGATCAGCAACGGCGTTCCTCCTCATGCCAGCAGGATACGAACACGGCACTACCAATCGGAGCCACGGAAAAGTCCCTAGTTCTAAAATCTCGACGGTTCATAGATAACCTAGAGACTATCCCGGAACCATGGCAAAGTCCCCTAGTTCCAAACCTCAACGGTTCACAGATAACCTAGAGACAACCCTGACACCGTAACGGCAAAAGTCAACCCTGAGACCGAAACAGCGAAAGTCAACCCTGAGACCGAAACAGCGAAAGTCAACCCTGACACCGAAAAGGAGAAAGTCAACCCCGGCATCGTAACGGCGAAAGTCGACCCCGGCATCGTAAAGGCGAAAGTCGACCCCGGCACCGAAACGGCGAAAGTCGACCCCGGCACCGTAACGGCGAAAGTCGACCATCGACCTCCCCGTCGAAGCAATGCTTCAACTCGAGAACAAGTTAACTCATCAACCACTTACGAGTCCTCTCGACTGGTAAGAGAGAAAATTCTCTTGCGAGATCCTTACGACTCTCAAGAGAAAGCGCACTTAGGAATCCTTACAATTTCTAAGGAGAAAATATACCTACGAGATCCTCTCGACTCGTAGAGAGAAAAATCTTTATGAGACCCTCACGGCTCATAAAGTTGAAAAGTCTTAGGCAACAGATCCGAACCTGTTTCCTAAGCCATCGCTACCCTATAAAGAGTTCAAGATGAGCTATTATCTACATGCCACACTTACTATAGTGATATGACAACAACACGGCGAAGAAAAGAAGGCGATAGTGCAAGATAGAAAAGAAATATGGCCTTTATTCATGAATTGAAAATGAATACAAGATACATGTCATAAAAGAATACAAAATATTCTCTCGTTCAGAAGTAAATACAAAAAAGAGAGTATACAAAAAATCTTTAAGCCGGCAGACGACGTAATAAATTCGTCAATTCATCTTTCTTCCACTGGGTCTAGACTTCATGTTTTGTTATTGCTATGAGACGGATCTCCGTTTGAGACTGTTGAGCCTGATACAAGGCGAGCCGACTCTCAAGCTCCTTTTCAGCAACTTTGTGAGCTTCAACCGTCTCGCGAGTAAAAACAATGGCTTTATCAATAGCTACCATCTCCCTGATAGCTTCTTGAAGCACCCGCCAAAGTTCATACGCACGAGTAGTCTTAGCTGTGAGTTCAGCTTGAAGTTCCCCCAAAGCATTTGAAGCTAGCTCCCTCTCCGAAAATTTTCGGTTAAGCCTCTTCTCACATGACTGCAGATTTGCGGCGCACCGTTCAATCAGCCCCCGCAAGCTCATCTTTGCAGCCACGACTTCTGAGGGAAGGCGTGTGCACTCGAGACCATGTAAGCAAGCCTTCGCTCGACGACAAAACTTAACCCAGACATGCACCAATGTTTCATCCTGGTAAGTGGCAAGAAAGGGCAAAGAAATGTTGGCTTCGGCAGTAAATTCTTCGACTTTGATCGAACTACCAACACGAAGATCTTCGATAAGAGCCGACAAGGAGTGAAGGCTCTGCTTTGCCATCCGTTCAGATGCGCGCCGGGCATAAGGGCCGAGTGGCGTAATGATGCGAGATTCCAGCGGGATAAGAATGAGCAAAACTGTCAAGATTCATAAACAATCAGCAAGATTTACAAACAAAGAATAGATGGAACAACGTCAAAACTTTACTTACCCACAGTTATGCAAGAAGGGTTTAAAAGATCTTCAGGCCCGTCGAGAATCTCAACTTCGTCGTCAGCTTCCAAAACTACATAAGACATTAGCATCGTTATACGAAATAATGATAAAGCAATGAGGGGGTCAAATAACACTGACCTTGCCCGTAAGAAAGGACGATGCATTGCGTGGATATTGCCTGCGGGACGGCCATCTCGAGCAGACGCTGAAAAGACTTTGTGGGGGATTGATCCGCGATGGACGCCGCCAACCCTCGTAATTCTGAAAAGACAGAAAGATTCAGATAATGGAGAGATCATTAAAACAAAATATAGAAGACTACCTTCGATGCTCCTCCCGCTTTGAACGGGAGAGATATCAGCCTCGGCAACCTCTTCCGCACCCTCAGGCACATCATCGGAGACATTCGCTGGTGTGACGGCTTTTAGTTGAGGGGCAACGACCGCCACTTCAGGAACGGCAGTCTCGACTACCTGTTCCACAATCTCCGGGCTGTCACCAGAAAGATCCATTAAATTCGCGGCCAATAAAGATGCCTCTTCTGGGAGAGCAAGCACCGGGAGAACAGAATCCACCAATAGAAGCTCTGCAGCAGGAATAGCAGCTGTATCAACCCCCTCCACACCTACTGGTGTCTCATCGGGGATATTTACAGAGTCCACGGTCAGGACGTGACTTGATCTCAAATTCTCTGCCATTGCCGAAGTTCCTGCAAAGTTTTATGAAGATAAGAAGACATAAAAAGCGAAACAAATTACTTGTCGAAGGAAAAATACAGAAAACATGCATACCGATACGCCAAGATGCCTCTAGTATGGCTTTTTCAAGCCGACGTTCCTTCCTGAAAAGGTATGCTCGCCGGGGTTCAAGTGTAGATTCATGGCCTCCGGTCCACAACGACAACTCATCTTCAGAAGCGGCTGAGATAGGCTGTTTGAGGGCTATCTCGCCTCCCTCTTCCAGAGGACCTATAAATCTTCGCCGAATTGATGGAGGATCTTCGTAGAATATGACGGCAGGATAAGAACTCTTCGGGACGCGCACGTTCTCAGTCTCATCCTGGGAACGCCTTATAGCCTCAGCCAATTGTGCGGCTTCCTCGGCAGATGAACCCGGAAAGAGAAGACTATCATCCGGCTCTTACATGGATACTGATTCGTCTTGAACAATAGGCTCGGATTCCATCAAAAGGTCAAGCAGACCGGTGACCGTCTTCTTTCTCCTCTTCGACCCAGAACTAACACTGGAAGATGATCGCTTTCTTCCCTTCGGCGCTTTGGCGTGATACTGACCCACTTCGCCTCCACTGTCCCCTTTTGGCGATACCCCTGCTGATAACATCGCCACTAATGGAGGGGCCGCTGGCACTTCGGCAGAAGCCTTTGCTCGAGCTCTAGTACGCATCGGCATTCCTGCAGTGGGAGGAATCGACCCAGTTTCTGCGGCCTGCGAGATGAGGACCGCACCACCATCCCTCAAAAGAGGGCGAACGACTGACTGCGGTCGCAACGGAACGCTAGAATCTTGGGTTGGGATAGGAGTCTTATATTCGAAGAGTACCCGCCTTTCCTCGGCAATGATAGGACCAGCCCGGTGGCGATACCAGCCCACAAAGGAGCCCATAGACCTGGGGAGATAGTCAGGTTCTGGGATCATAAACACAGAGCCAGTATTCAGCCGCGTAAAATGATGAATAGCGTCGTGAATAACTCCCAACGATGAAGTAGGCTCAACCAAGAACGCTTCGAAGGGGACGCCCTGATCATAGCCCAGTTGCCGGGCAAAGCGGTGCAGATTATACCGCATAAGGAGAGCCGTATCATTCTGGCAGAACACCAAAAAGCCCAGCCTGATCGAGTACAAATGCATGATCTCCCTAGGCTTTAAAGAAGGTGCTCCCCCTTTCGACAAGTCGAATAGCTGCTGGACAGGCCCTGCTGGAGCAGAAAGAACGCGATCAATAAACACCATTCCTCCATCATGGGTATATGTATTGAGCAGAACACGGAGGGCCCCTAATTGAGTTGGACCGGGAACGGAGGCATCCACCAATCTCATAACTCAAGGGAAGGTGTAGGAGTCATAGATGTTTGGCCGTTGATGTGCCGCAAATGCCCCCAGCACATGCATTTCGATCCAAGATGTGAAGTAATGAAGGGGGAGATTCACAACATCAACACCTGGAGTCGAAGTATTGCCGCAACACTTAACCCGTGATAGAGATGCGATAGTCCCGCGATGCCGACGGCCAACTTTGCCCCTTCAGCTACACGATGGGCGAGATAGAAGACGGAAGCTCTCATGAAGTGTCGGTGTGACGGTATCACAAACTAGCTAAGCCAAAATCTGATAAAACCGACAAAGAAGGACTCTTTATCCATGTCGGGAGCCGCAATCGAACTAAAAGGAACGACTGACAAGATCGGGATGTAAAACTGTAGTAGATTTTCTGCTTTAACCGGCAGTCTATCCAAACCAAGCCCAAAAGGGTCATCGATACTCGCAAACTTTGGGGCCTCCTTGGATAAAATATCCCCCCGAATGAAACAGGCGATAAAGCTCTCGAAAGTGACACCTTGCCCTTCTGACTTCGCAAACAATCTGTCGAAAATACCCAGGGCCTTGATCAGACTTGGGTACTTATGACGGACGGCGGTTTCGGCTGTCATACCATCAAGCAAAGCAGGCACGGTGGAGAAAACATATTCATATAGAGGCAGCAACTCCTCGTAAAGCTCCTCCCTAATGGGCAGTCCTGAAATCTCACGGAATTCATCCAATGAGATAGACACCTCTCGATCCCCTAGCAGGAAGGTATTGGTGGGCAGATTCCACTTATTTAAGAAGGCTTTGATCCACCAGACGTGAGGAGCATGGTAATGAAAAAGCGATGCATATATTGCCTGATATAGTCCGACCTTCTGCAGCCTTGCGCGGTGGGCAGAAAGAATATAGCGAGCCCAAATAAGGTAGCCCACTGGGTGCCAGGGGGTGATACCCACTTTATAGACTTGCCCCCAAGGTCGAGCTTCACCTTGGCAAATCTGACGCCCCAAGATGTCTATAGCAGGCAGGGGCTGGTTAGGTATCCCAGAGGTAGAGGGCTCCAGCCGGCCCGAAAGAGTCCAATTGGTCACTTCCACTGCATAAGCAGTCTGTGGGCGTTCCATCGGCAGTATAGAGCGAAGAGGCTCTGCTGGCACTTCGCAAAGAAAGCTGCGGCGGCCTCGAATGATATGTCCATACCAGGTACCCCATAAGAGCAAATTGGTGCAATCTTTGTCATGAGCCTGAATCATTGCCATTGCTTCTTCGTCTGATGGTAATTGCGGAAAAGCAGCATCTGAGCGAGTAAAAAGGAAGTAAGGGAGAGAAGCCATTGGTCGTGAAACGGGGAAAAGGAAAAGACCATTAGTGGATCCCCACACCACACACACACACACACACACATATGTGTGTGTATGTATGTATGTATGTATCTATGTATAGTAACAAAAGAAGATGACAAAATTTTTGTTTTGCGGGACCACTGCCTACAAGACATACGGACCCCACAAAATCAATATGGAGGCTCACCAATGATAAGACAAGGGGATCATTACAAGGATAAAAGAAGACCCTCATTAAACAAGCATTAGGATTCAAACAAATTCTTGGGAAGACAAGTTCTGTTAAGCTACCAACAAAATTCAAATCTGTGCGAATAAGGGTAAAACCCTATGAAAAGATTTTCAAGAACACCAGGAAATAAAATTCCCAAAAGTCTTTCGGAACTAAGCTCTTCGCCAGAGGAATTAAATTCCTTTATGTAATGGAATTAAATTCCAAGAATCCATAAAAATACATGAGAAACAAAATCCCATGAATCCCTAAAAAAACAAAGGTGAATGTTTGAGATATGGAAGTTTACTAATCAAAGATCACATCTTTGGATCCCTAAGCGAATGGGTCTCTGAGAAAAACAAAGTTCTCAAGATGGATTTAAAATCCAGAAATTTTTGTTCAGAAAGAAATTTTTTTTTTAGCAGAGGGTCCTTACCTAAAAAGGGGTTTCTTTTTTTACAGAGTTAAACTCTGAAATTACAATGGCAGAGAACTAAGCTCTGAGGAGGAGAATTAATTTCTCAAAGAAGATGAAGAAGGAAGAAGATGAAGGAACGGAGGCGCTGCTGAGGATGAGACCCTTGCATTTATAAGACATGATGGGAAACGGTTCATCTTTCTCGTTCCCTAGGCAAATCCAACGGCCGTAAAGGTGACAGCGTTGCACTCACGTGAGAACAACGTTGTGAGGGCATTTGTTCCCTCATGGGAACTGAATAAAACATATGAATAAAGCAACGAGGAAAGCCCCCGGATGGAGCATCACGTGCCCACACGTGATCGGGCCTCACGTGCAGACACGTGACTTTTTATAGGCAAAATCTATAGGCATTGAATGAAATAAACAATTGGAGATGTTTAATCTGTGAGGTCACGTGCCAACACATGATGGGTTCATGAGCCCTCTGAACTAATAGAATTAAAATCTAATTAGAAGCTTTATGCTTAATCTGTGAGATCGCGTGCCAATACGTGATGGGCTCCTGAGCCCTCTGAATTAATAGAATTAAATTCTAATTAAAAGGAATCAATAGCCCTCATTGGAAAAATATTTCTCTAAATCTTTCCAAACAAGAAAGATTGCACTCTGTAAAGCAGAGCGTCATTGGATTAAAAATCCAATGGTGATTAGAAATCACCAATTTACAGAAAAATTCTTTGCAAGGAAATATCTTTCTAAACTTGCTAAGAACAACAAAAGAAAAATCTTCTGTAAAACAGAAGTCCTTGGATTAAAAATCCAACGGTGAATAAAATTCACCGATTGATCTAAAAGATCATTTTGGTTGATCAAAATCTCTGAATGAGAGATTTTTTGAACAAACTGATTTTTTTCTTTCTCCTATAAATAGGACCCAAGTTTTAGAGAAAAGAGGAGGGAAAACATAGAAAGAGGAGGGAAAACATAGAAAAAAGAGAGAAAACCCCTTCGTAAGCCAAAAGAAAAGAATTGAATTCTCCAGAGAGAGGAAGATCCCCTCAGAGAAAAAGAAACCCTAAGTAAGGGAAAGAAGAAAATCACAGAGAATATTTTATCTCTTCTTCACCTTCATAAGAGTTTAACTCTTCTAAAAAGAACTTAGTTCTTCCTCTGGTTGAAGATCTGCAGAAGCAGATCTCCCCAGAAGTTGAGAATTTAATTCTCATCAGGGAGATTTGTTATGCAGATTCAAAACCTAAGGGGAGAATTGAGTTCAAAGAATTTAATTCTTACAACATATAGAAATTTAATTCCTCTAAATAAAATTAGGGTTCAACCCTATATAAGAATTTAATTCTTATCAAACAGGAGACTTAACTCAAGATCTCCATGCACGTAAAAGAGAAGAAGATTAGCACCCAAACATGATCACGTGTTCCCACGTAAGCACCCGTGTTGAACGAGAGAAAACAAATGAGATCAGGTCACGTGCTCCCACATGACCCCTGAACAAGCCCTTCAGAAGAAAAAAGGGGAATAAACCCAAGGCAGTTTCTATTTTAGGGCGTCTCACGTGACATCAGGTGACCCCTTAATAGTGCTTAGCACTTTTCAGAAGAGAATAAAACAGAAGCAGCTTTCAGTCTTTGGGGAGGCTTCACATGATCTCACGTGACCCAAAAGTGCTCAGCACTCAGAAAATAAAAAGGGAACAAATTCAAAGAAGCTGTGCCAAATCTCAGGCGCCTCACGTGACCTCACGTGAGCGCCTTAAACTTTCAGTGTTTAACACTACTTCAAACGCCTCACGTGACCCCACATGAGCGCTTCAAATCTTCAGTGTTTAGCACTACTTCAAACGCCTCACGTGACCCCACGTGAGCACTTCAAATCTTCAGTGTTTAACACTACTTCAAGCGACTCACGTGACCCCACGTGAGTGTTTCAAATCTTCAGTGTTTAACACTACTTCAAACGCCTCATATGACCCCACGTGAGCGCTTCAAATCTTCAGTGTTTAACACTACTTCAAGCGCCTCACGTGACCCTACGTGAGCGCTTCAAATCTTCAGTTCTTAAACAATACTTTGAGACTTCACGTGAGAGCACATGAGCGTCGAACATATGCTAGTGTTCAACACTATGATAGGCCAATTTAGCCCAAGTTAGCTAAGTCTCCCAAAACCAAATCCTTGTTTTTAACCAAGCCCTAATTATGTTCAGGTCTTTCAAAATTGATCTCAGATGGCATTCAAAGTAATGTTCATCCCATTCCTTCTCAATCTAGCATTTGGTTCAAGGGTACATCTCTTCACTCCTCTGATATTTGTCGTTGTAATCCTTCAATGTCTTCAGAGAGGTGACGGGTCCTGACAACCAGACATTCCACGGACTGTGGGGTCCTTAAACTCATGGACTATGATGTCCTTAAACTTTACGGACTGTGGGGTTCTTAAACTCATGGACTATGATGTCCTTAAACTTTACAGGCTATGATGTCTCTAAACTACCAAGGACTGTAAGGTCCTTAAACTCATAGACTATGATGTGTTTAAACTTTACAGACTATGACGTCTTTAAACTATGGACTATGATGTCCTTAAACTCCATGGACTATGATGTCCTTAAACTTATGGACCGCAATGTCCCTAAACTAAAAAAATAGAGCCCAAATGCTCTTTTGTTGGATCAAAATGATCCTGTTAAGTAGATCTTAGTCTGAAATTAGACTAACGTATCCTTAACAAATGTTTAAGATGATCTTAGTCTTAAATGAGATTAACGATCCTTAAACCCAACCCAAACCCAAATCTAAGAAAATACGGATTTGGACTAATCCAAGCCCTACGGGCGACAACACAAATTAGTCTCCGTATACAATCCACGGGCACACAACACGAAGTGACCATCTGGAGAAGGAGAAAGTGGTTATCGTGATGCGGCAGCGTAATTAACTGCAGGGGCTTGCGCCTGCAGGGAAGAGCGTCCCTACAATCAAAAACTACTCAACGAGGCGGAATCTGACGAAGTCTGCTATATCGGACGTATCCGTTTAAATATCCGATGCATGGTGCCATAAATCAACTTGGTATCTTCGGAGAGGTGGACGGATAAACCAAATAGTATCTGCCCCCAAATTCAGGCAAGACGACCTACGCAGTTTCGTCTCCGTTTTCGGCGCTAAACAAGGATGTGTTTATAAAAGTCAGGGAATATATATTCCCTGTGGACTTTATTATTTTAGATACACAGCCTGTAGCGAACCCACAGAACCAAATTCCGGTGATTCTGGGTCGACCTTTTCTTGCGACTTCTAACGCTGTAATCAATTGTCGAAACGGTTATATGAACCTATCCTTCGGGAATAGATCAATTGAGCTTAACATTTACAAGTTGGGAAGTCAACCCTCCGAACCTCATGCTCGAGTATGTTCTGTCGAATTAATGGATGTCGACAGCAGCGAATTTGAACAGCTTCACGCTACTGATCCAGACTTCCTTAATACGTTATTGTTTGACCCAGATACGTATTATACACATACAAACCCTTCTTTTGAGTTGTCTGGGTCAACATCTAACGCTTATTCTGAACTTTTCATGGAGTCTGAGTATCATACCGTTCTTTCCGATGACATTAATCTTCGGGATATCGATGAAAGCTTCGCTGATGAACTCGCATTCTTAGCTGATACGGGAGTTGTGATGAATCAACCCCAAAACAAAGAAATTGAACCACCACCCCTTGGTCTTGACAATTACAAGGATGCGAGTAATCCATCATCATTATCACTGTGTCGTCTTTCCAAATCGAGATGCAAACCCTTTTCATCACACCCCTTATCTCTTCCCCACTTCTTCCTAGCTCTCTACAACATGTTCTTCCACTAACCGGTTCGTTACACTGATAAAATTTTCGAATGGTTGGTGCTAACTTTCGGTCTTTGTAAGGCTTTGCATTAACCAGTAACTTTGATCCCCTCTTGTGATTTTAAAAGCTTAATATTGTTTAACTCAAGTTTGGGGGGAGGTATATTTTTGGCTCTTGAAAATAAAATTTGTCCTCAAAATTGTGAGCCAAAAATAAGTTTGGGGGAGGATTTCACTTTCATTTAAACTTGTCCCCGTTAATAACTTTTCCTCCCAAGACTACAGGTTTCTGAGATTTAACAGATAACAACAGTGAGGACACTGTTATAAACAAGTTTGGGGGAGGTTTGTGCTTATTTACGCATCACTTCGCATCACTTTGCATAAGCATAAAATACGGGAAAAAAAATTCTTTTATAATAAAAGATTAGAAAGTTAAAAATTACATTTAAAAGATTTGAAAAGTGTAAGAAAACCAAGAAAGTTAGATGTTTTCTTAAACGAAACTAGTAATAAGTAGTTATGAGCCGCTGTCCCAAGGGTTAGTAAGATGAAATAAGTCACTAATCTGCGGATAAAAATAAGTCTAAAAAATAGTTCCTATTCTGGAAACCAAACATTTGAATGTTGATACCCTACTATACGCACTTACACACGTCTTAAAACTCGGGATAGTAGAGGATACCTTGAAATGCACTTGTCTGAAAGCCGAAGTACGAAGAAAATAAAAAAATGAAGAATAAAATATAAAATGGTGAAGAAAAATGAACACTAGTTTTGTAATCACCAAGGCAGCATAAAAAAAATATAGCGAGGGTGCTTCATCATCTAGTGCCTTAGACCAACTGATTTAGGAGTCACTGCTAAGCCTTAGGTGTTGCAAGACGAGAAAATTGCTATTTACGCCTAATCTGCAAGCACTTGAGTAATCGGTCGGTTAGTACCTCAAGAAGTATTAACGATCGCATGAAAAATGTGTGAGCAATTCCATCTAATATTCACCGATTAAAAAAATACTGAGGTAGATGGACAATAGTATGATAGCTTAATTGAATTCTCCGAGTGTAGGGATGTCTTGTACACAGACGTAGGGGTATATGGTCAGTGTTTGGAAGAAAGGTAGGAATGAAGAATAAAGATGATATTTTATTAAGGGATGATATGATTTCTAATATCTTTTCATGACTATTAAGATAAGGCTCATGACAACCGAAAAACTAGTATAATTGGAAGCTCTATTTTTCAAAGTCTTTCTTTTATAATTCTTATCTTTTATATATAACTTTCACAGTCTTCTTTTTATTATAGGATTTTGTGGGTGCAATCCACTGAAAACCCTCAGGAGACAACACTCCTCCTACTAGGGACACCTAGAGGTTTAAAGGCTTGTTGCACATGCTCAGTGCAATCGTGTTGCCTACGAAAGTGTGCTAGTTAGTTTTTCTTTTTCTTAATAAAATTTCTCCTTCTCTTGAATAAAAGAAGTTTGCTCGAGACGATCAAAATCAAGTTTGGGGGAATTTGTTCAGTCGAAATTATTGCAATATTAAACATAACAATTTCCTCATTTCTCTAAACATATAAGGGTGTTTGTTATAAATATAACACGTATTATAAATTCGTCTGGAAAATATCAAATAACACGTGTTATATATATAATCAACATTCTGGAGGGACATTGTGTGTTTATTACTTCACGCATGATATTGTATATCTCAACATCCTTCATTAAGATCTTGTGCAGAAATCATTTCAGGACAGATATCTGAATCACAAATTTGCCGATAAAATGCAAAGAATTCAAATCTGGCAGAGATTCAGAAGGGATAAAAAGATTCCAGATATCAATTATACACCGAGAGACCAACAGAAGAAGACCACAGAAAACTTATGCAGTGCTCATCAAATGGCAGCGGAACCGCGGCCTAGGCCGAGTTGCCGCGGTTCTGCGGCCGAGTTAGGGCATCAAGTGACGTCGTTTCTCCAGAAGCCTCATCGTAACAACCTTGCTTACTTGAGACGCTCAATTGTAACAACCTTCTTCTGGAAACTTCTCCACAACAACCTTGTTCTAGAAGGCTCCTTGTAACAATCTTGTTCTGAAAGGCTCCTTGTAACAATCTTGTTCTAGAAGGCTCCTTATAACACTAGCTTATGAGGGAAGCTTGATTTGAGATCTATAAAAGGGGATCTAGATCTAGGGTTGTGTAGTTGTTGAATGGTGGTAAAATTCTAGCACAAATCCAAATCAATTCAAATTCCAAATTAAATCAAGATCAATTGAGAGCATAATCAAGCGACTACTTCAAAGATCCTTTATAGCAACGCCGATCGTCATCAAGAGCAAGAGATCCACGACGATCCACGTCTCACGGCGATCGATCGATGCAAAGATCGACGACAAATTCCTTTTCAAAAGAGCGATTGAGAGCTAGTCTTGTAATCTCAAATTGAGAGGTGTAATTTGAAGAAGATTTAATAAAGGTGATAAATTGTTAATTCTTACTTTCTTTATATTCTTGCATTATGAAATTTCTCATTCTTGATTCTTTAATTTTCATAATGTGTGAGTGAAATCTCCGCTTGTAAAGGATTCGAGAGAATCGGTAGATCAAATGATGATGAAATTCTTTTACTAATCTTAAGTCTTATGAGAATTATGAACTTTAGGAAAAAGAATCATCGATGACCTAATTTGGAGCGAGATCACCATTCTTGATAATTTCGTTGCAAATTAGGGATCAAATGATTAATGATCTTCTTTGCTAAAGGCTAGATTTGAATGATGATCAATGAAAAGACAAGGGATAGTGAAGGAGAAACCCTAGTTTTTTCAATAGATCCCTAATCTTCATTCATCACTATCGATCTAGCTACAATTTATCAATAAATAAGATTAGTCATTATTAGATTCATCATTGCTACTAATTTGATCGAATCCTACAAGCTTTTCTACATTCTCTTGATAACCGATATTGATCTTGGATATATTCTTAATCTTTCTTAAATTCTTGAATGTTTTCTTGATTTTCTTAAAATGACAACTCAATTAAATCATGAATCTCTTTCTTGAATTTTTCTTTACTATTTTCTTTCAATTCATCTAAAACAAGATCGATCAAATACACGAATCTCAGTGGACGACCTGTTCTCATTAACGAAACTACATCGACACCGTTATTGATTGCGGTTATAGATTCTTTGATTGTGATTACTTTTCAAAACACAACTAAGACGATCAATCAGGCTCGGACCCACTTTTCGGGCCTTAACTTTGACTTGTTGACTTTGATTATGGGGTATAATTTTTGACCCCGACACTTCGTAGTCAGGAGCTTGACATAATATATGGATTTGTATTGTTTAGCTCTTCCGAGTTCGACGTATTTAAAGAGTATGTATATAGCCTGATACTTTTCTCAACATATAAATATGAAATTACCTAACTGTATTGTTTAATACTTAGATTATAGAGAGCTCAGTATAGGCCACCGAGGGGTTAATCGCTACCGAGACATGTCAAAAATGCTCGAAATCGAGAATTTCCATCAAAGTTTAACCAATTTGTAAGTTTAACACTAAAATATATTCAAATATATAATTCATGTTTCATCCCTTAAACTAAATGCGATTTTTTTAAATCTTACTGTGCCTTATTAGGTTCATACAGCCGCAGATACCAACATGACTGAAGATATAAGAATACTAGCCTCCGAACCAGATCCAGTAGTTGAGCGACTAATTGGTTATGTTATTAATGGATATAGATTTCGTACACATGATAGAGATGAACGTAGAAAGTTCCATAACTATGATATTTTTTTGACTTCAACCACAACAAGTTACGCATTGTTTAGGTATATCAATCCAACTACGGGTCAACTTGACTACTATGGTGTTCTGCAAGATATATTGGAAGTATGTTATCATGCACACAGAGTTATCGTATTCAAATGTATGTGGTATGATACCAAGACAGATGGATGGGAATACAAAATAAAAAATAGGCTACTCCTACTGAATTCTGAGAAACTCGCGTTCACGAATGAGCCTTGCATATTAGCGAGTCAAGCACGTCAGTGTTTTTATGTCGAGAACTCTAGGGATGATGTCTGGCATGTTGCTATCACCACAAACTGCAAGATTATTTTAACATGGAAAATCCTGATGAAAATATTGAAATTAGCTGCCCAAGCACGTCAGTAACATCGTTACAAGACCTGACTATGGATTCATATGACGTTAGCTTTTATAGGGCTGACATTGATCTGGAGATTATTGTAGAAGATGGATCATCAAGATCAGCTGCCCATAGACAAAAACGATCAACGCGTGAACTATTACAAAATTCAGCGAGTGAGAGTAGTGCTGCAGAGGATGATGATTAACACTAGCTTTTGTATCGCACTTTTATTGCTCGTTTATTTGCATGCGTTTTTAGATATGCAATTTTTTTATGTATGAATATCTTGAATATGATTAGCTTAATTTCATCTACAGCTATTTAATTTTCATTAACTATTGCTTGAATTTGTTACTGTATATGTATGTTGCATTAGTTATTTTTTTAGAAGATGATCTCCAGTTCTGGTCATAGCCGTAGTCGTGGACAGCCAGAGGAGGAGGTGGCATCCACTTCCTCCGGTTCTCCGGGCCAGGGTCGGAGCCGGGGTCGAGGGCACAATCGGGGTCCTGGGAAAAGGGGCCCGACAAAGGCAAAGAAGTTATGGATCCGCGATCGCGACGGCCTGTTCAGTCAAAAATATTGCACATTTGATATAACATTTTCCTTAATTTTCTTGAATATTTAAAGGTGTTTATTATAAATATAAAACATATTTGGGTTTATCTGCAAAATACTCTTTACCATATGTTTATATATTATAATTAAGATTATGAAGGAAAATATATGCATATTATATTTATATAATATTTTAGTAATTAAAATATGCATATCATATCAAATTTCTTAAAAATTTATTACCATATAAAATGATTAAGATTATATCTTTAATATAACAAATATTACAAACATTATTCATGGAGATATTGTGCAAGATTTAGCTCAGATCAGGAGATCAAGATTTTCTAGATGTCAGGATAAAAAAACTGCTAAAATCGTAGAATCAATACTGGCAGAAACTCAGAAAATATTTCAAAAATCTAGATATGTAGAAGATCTCCACGTGTCAACATGTAGAAGCCCCCGAAATTTGGAATCTTAACTCCCCCAAACCGAGGCGGTTGCGCGACCAAATTGCCCTATTTGCGGCGGATTCGCGGCCCCTTTGTGGCCGTTGGATCTGAGATTTTTGGTGGGTGATCGTGATTGCATATCTTAACCTATGAGATCTAGAGTTTCTAATTTAAGGGCTGTAGAAAGGACCGAGGGCTAAAGTTAAAAATCATCACTTTTAACACGAAGCAAATCACCGTCGAAGAACAAGAGTTTCACGACAGGTCCGCGATTCGACGTGATAGAGCGACGTGAATATCGACGGAACATCTACTTCCTACGAGGTAGAGATCGAGAGCAACTTCTTCCTCTTGTAATCTAAATACGAAGGATTTGTACTTGTAACGTTGATTAATAAAGGTAGATCATTTGTAATTATTCCATATTTATTTTCCACATTTAATTTATGCATTATGATTTCCTTCTCTATCCCTTCTTCTTCTTCTTCTCCAAACATGCGTGAGTAATTCCCCGCTTGATAGGGCTCGTAGGATTAGGGTAGAATAATGGATGAGAAAATATTTTAACTTCTTTTACATCTTATGAAGTTTATAAATTTTAGCAAATGAATTGTTAACATCCTAATCGGGCGCGCTATCAATTTATTCATAGTGTTGACCGCGATTTGAGATTAGATTAACAATTGTTTTGTTAAGGGCTAGACATGAATAGAGATCAATGAAAGGACAAGGGTCAATAGTGGGGAAATCCTAGTTTCTTCCAAGAACCCTAATCCTCATTCATCACTATCAATCTAGTTTTAAATCTATCAAAAGATAAAAGGAGCCATCTTTATTAGTCATCCATCAACTACTAAATCCTATGAATCCTACGAGCATTTTCCTTATAAAATCTATATCCGTATTTAAAATAGATCTTAAAAACTATTCTCACTCTTTTCAATCAACTCGTCTAAAGCAAGATAAAGGTTCCACATTTCCCTGAGGATGACCCATACTCATCTCGGCTAGCTACACGCGACATCGTTATTGATTGCAGTTACTTTACAAAAACACTCTTTCACACAACCAATCAAATGGCGTCGTTGCCGGGGATACGTGCGTAATTTTTTTTTTCTTACTATTCGGGTTGAATTCTTATTCGATCCATATCATAAAAATAAAACAAAACAACAAATTGTGTATTTAACGATTATTGTGCGACTTTTTTGTGAGGGAATCTGGAGTCACTTGAACGAGAAATTAGAGAGTCAGAGACTTTCAGAGAAGCCCAGAGGAGCATAGGAAGCTACCGCAGAAAAATTGTCAAAAGATCCCTTCTTTCTGCGGTGGAACCGTAGCATTAGTGGGCTTTTAGAGGCGGTTGGGCGGCGAAGTTGGGGAGTTGTGCCCCCAAATTTCTCTGGTATCTTTTTCATATCTTACTCTCTCCTCTGAGATCCACTAATTTTATTTTCTGCGGGATTCTTTGCAAAATATCGCCGCTCAAAAATCTTTTGCGTGTTTTGTTATTGGTTTGTTTTTGCATATTTTTAACCGGACTTTAAGGGGCAAGAGCAAAATTCAGATTAGGTGGGGATTTCATCACCCTTCCTCGACCCCACAAATCACAAAACGAGTATCCGAATCACCCTACATTAATTAAAAAATATCTAGACCAAGACTCTAAGGACCATCGCGCTCAATTAGGACAGAGGAAGGTCGTGGGTAATCTATCGCTTATCCGCATTACTTTTCTGGTTTCTAAGGAAAGTGTGCTAAGAAAAGTGGTTACTTAATTAGGCCCTCTATTTCGGTGATTCATATAGCGGATACCTCTCACTTACCTGGCACTTACCTGTCCACAAGAGTAATAAAGAGGTGGTAGAGGATTGATCCTGCAGCTTATCCTTTGGAAGTCTATAAGCAGTCTGGTGACTTGACCTAGGTGACCTTAGTACTATGGGTGATTGTGTATTTTTTATGTGATTTGCCTCAAGTCCGACTCTTTTCAAAACAAACCTTTTTAGTTCTCACATACGCTGCCACTTGCACTAAACCCGCTTAGTGCATGCTTGACTGGACACGGGATTCTAATGCCCGTCTTGTCCATGTTTCTGCTATCGACTCCGAAGTCGGTACTTCTTCATCTTCTTTTTTTCCTTCACCCACCACATCGATCGAGATGGACGGTTCTCCATCAGATTTTAATAACACCACTCTGACGCCACCCATAGGTGCGCAGAATCCACCGTGTATCTCTCTCCAAGAAAGATGCTACCCCGTGTGTGGACCCCTTCCTACTTGTCTATCTATTCCGCCAGCCAATGGGGATAATTTTGAAATTAAACCCCACTTTATCAAATTGTGGCCGAAATTTCATGGGCTTGAATCCGAAGACGCATACGTTTTTATAAACAAATTCAAAAATGTATGTGCAATGATGAGCACGTCATAACTTTCTGTGGATACTATGAGATTACGTCTTCTCCCTTTTACCTTATGCGATCTAGCAGAAAAATGGCTTTATAACACTGCCGCATATTCTATTGCCAAATGATATGAATTCGTTGTAGCATTCCTTAAGAAATTTTATCTAAATTATAAGACCGCCTGCGATCAAAGCGAGATCAACCAGTTTACCCAACTTCCCAGTGAACCATTTTGGAAATACTTTGAACGGTTTGAGGATCTTCTTCTACAATGCCCTCATCACGGAATCAATAGATGGGACCTTTGCCGCATTATACATTAGGGTATTAATCCTACAACAAAACAGATACTTGAAACCATTTATCAATGTCATTTCTTGTCTAAAGACGATGGTGAAGCTTGGTAATTTCTGGAAGATCTCGCCGAACAAACTTTACAGTGGGAAATCATTAGACCAATATCGTCTAGGGGAGGTATCCATCAGCTTGATATTTCCATCGCAGTGAAAACCGAAATGGCCGCGATACAAAGGAAACTAGATGCTATAGAAAACAAATTCTCATCAGCCTCCCTAAACCAGGTTACGCTCCCCAAAACCGTGTATGGTTGCTGTTCTGACCCATCGCATTTAACGGAAGAATGTCTTTTAAGTCCACCGTTTCAAGGTCAAGAACAAATTAATGCTACTTTTCAGCAACAACCTAGAAACGATCCTTATTCTTCCACATACAATCAGGGATGGAAGAATCATCCTAATTTTGCTTGGAACCAAAACCAACCTCAAAATCAAAACCAGTTCCCAAGCAACTATCAAAGACCTCCTCCACAGCAACAGCAACCACCACAATCGAGTCAGCACCCCTCTCAATCGCAACCTTTTCAAAATCCGGCCAACAATTCTACACCTTATAATAATTCTTTCCAAACGGCCGGTACCGAAAACTCCTCTGCACTCGAACGAAGCTTGGATACGTTTATTAAACATTCCACGCAAACGACGAATGATTTAAAGTCTTCTATCCAAACGTTAATGCAGAACACCGCCTCCCACGGTGAAAGTATAAAATCGATAGAAGCACAACTTGCACAGTTAAATGCCGCAATAGGTGAGAGAGAGGGAAACTTCCATCTCAACCTCTACCAAATCCTGGCCACTCACTAAGTCATAATGTATGTACCGTAAACACGTTGAGATCGGGAAAAGTGCTGAACAACCAAGTGGATGAACAGGTTGATGATGACGAATCAATTGATACCCGGCTTCTACTTCTACTCCTCCTTCGTCTAGTCCACCACCTTCTTCCGAGCCTATTCTCCGTTTTCCACTATGCTTTAACCCTTCGCCCACTTCCTCGAGTCAACCTAAAATGATCCCAACTCCAATTCTGGGATTTATTCCATCCTCACAATCTTCTCCAATGTTGGACCCAACTCTTATTGATAAAGCTCTTTATCCAAACAGGTAAGGGGAAACAGACCAAGTCCCCAAATGGAGACAATTGTGGAAATTTTTAAGCAAGTTAACATAAATATTCCCCTCCTAGATGATATCCAATAAGTTTCGTCCTATGCGAAAATTCTAAAGGACTTGTGCACTAGGAAGAGGAAAATTCAAGTGCCTAAAAAAGTTTTCCTAGCGAGTAATGTGAGCACTTCTTTTACCCAACAAATACCCAAGAAGCGAAAGGTCCCCGGGAGTCTTACAATCTATTGCTATTAGGATAAAAATATCAATCGTGCTCTACTCGATTTAGGTGCTAGTGTTAACTTTCTTCCGTATTCTGTCTATGAGCAATTAGGCCTCGGAGAGTTAAAACCGGCGCACTGCACTCTTCGGATGGCCGGTGTTGGAGATAGTGCCCTCAGAGTCAATTATTGGATCACAGGCACGTGATTGCAATGATTGAGGGAGGACCTATCCCGGCAGGACAGTCTTACTCGAGATGATAGTATGCTATCTGGTTTATCTTTATCATCGTGTACTGCTTTAGGTGACCTGACATGTCGCTATTACACGTTGATAGAGCCCCTAGGATTCTTGCTTGACTACCAGCAGTATGATGGCGATTATATACGTGGGAGCTGGTAGTCTATAAGCACATCCTTAAAAGGTCCCTAGTCGTAGGAGTTTCGAGACAGGGCATCGATACTCCATTAGTAGACTAGTGTATACAGTCGAGACCCCGACGAGGGGCGGTGGCCAGTCTCACAAGCCACTGGTGTCAGTTGGTTCACCTAAGATGTATACAGGTGCTCATTGGGTTATAAGTACACCGGACAGGACTCGCCGGGAACCTGCTAGTTGGTCTTATACCAGACGTCAGATAGCAGTTCCCTGGTGACATGTGTACAGGTTAGTTCATCGACCTTAGATCGTCATTTGTCTCGTGTGAGTTCCCACTGTGCTTTGATTACTACCCTACCACGGCTAAAATGAGTCGTGCAAACAGGTTTTAGTTGGGTACAGTCCCGAGCCACATGGAGGCAGTGAGCGGATCTGCAGGGGTTCGTCTCTCCCGGTATTGGGGGTGAGGTCACGCTGTGTCTAGGAGAGCCATTACACAAAGCCCTCGGCCGAGGCAGGAGATTTACTGGTAGGTATTCCAGTAGTATCTCAGGGTGTTCTGGGCTACACTCCGACACGACTTGTACCGCTTTTGGGGGTCTGACTTTTACCAACCCCCTAGGCCCGCCATGCGATACTCATAGACGAACGGACCGGACTGTACGGATATTGTCACTGACAGGCTCAGTAGGGTGTCAGGATGAGTTCGCTCATCGACGTCCCTTTTGGTCAATAGCTGGTGGCCCGTCACGTATTGGCTAATACCTCTGACGTGCTAGTGGTTAAATCCACAGCCATAGTATTGACGAGTCTTTAGAGTCCACCACACTTTCAGTTACTCAAGCTTTCGGGCGAAACGCTGTAGAGGCCGTATGGAGATATGGCAGGGTCCGATCAGATACGTGCGGTATTGCACGGATCAGGATCGGACAGTTTTGTACTAGTGGCCGTGTAGTTATATGGCAGGGTTCGATCTGATACGTGCGGTATTGCACGGATCAGGATCGAACGGATATTACTAGCCGGCTTTGGCTTAAGCCGGTCCTGGTTCAGTACAGTGTAGATTTTGTCTCATTGCATTTGTATCCGGACGGAATACAGATGCGGGTGTGTATGCACAGTATCGGGGTTTTCCTGTAATTTATTACGGGACCAGTTTTCTGGAGTTGCCAGTTTGCATTCCGTTCCGGCCGGTTTTCCTTTGTTCTTTCCCGGCCGGACTTTTCCGATGGAGGGGGTTATTTGCAAGTTTGCAAATAACATTTGTGGAGGGGGTCCTTTGTAATTGTGTGGCATCATGATGAGATTCCTTTTGCATCAACCTTTTTCATTTATGTTGATTAGAGTTGATTAGGAATTGATTTGAGTTTTGTTATCATGATGTTTTGATGTGGTCACCACTTGCTTTACACTACACTCACCTCCCTTCATGCTTCATATTCTTTCCTCCACCATTTTTCTAAGATGATAAGTTTTTCATGGTTGAGAGAAAGAAAAAGATGAGAGTTTTCATTCTTGAGAGTTTCATTTCTTGATCTCATTTTTCATGCTAGAAAAATGCAAGCACCATTTTTCTAGTCTTGATTCCTCCATCATCTTCAAAGGCAACAAACCCCAAAAGAGACATAGCCTCTACACTAGACATTCTACAGCATATCTTGAGCATGTCGAGTTGCCGTCTTCATGCCCGAGTTGCCTCGGTATTGAGGCGGGAGCCCGTAAAAGACGCAGGCGATGTGGTGCCCTTTCCGGCGAGGAGGCGACGATATGGAGACAAGACTTTCCGCGGGAGATTGGGACGATGAAGAGAAGACCGGAGGACTCGGATCACTTGGTATACTTCTCTTCCCATCTCTTGTTTGCTAGCATTAGGTTAATGGTTACGATCCGGGTTTTCATTGTCCGCGGTAGCGCCGGTTTCCAAGTAAGGAAAATTTTTGATTCCGCATTTTGGCCTCGGATAGACGGCCGGGGCGCTACCGTGGCGCAACATGGTATCAGAGCCACGCCATTAACCTTGCCTAGCTTGTTCTAATGCGTTTTACTTATCCGATCGACCAAAATTCCCAAAACCACGTTTTTGCCTGCATCAGTTTTCTGTTGAATTTTTTCTTGCTCAAAAAATTTTTCAGGTTGTAGAAAACTGATGTACAAGAAATTCTAAGACTTCTGTAAAATTTCGACGCAGTCAGTCGACACCTCAAGCGCGGAACCGCGGCCAAACCCCCCCTTGGGCCGCGGTTCCGCCGCACATTGGTGTCGTTACTGTGTCGAAATTTTCCAGTGGGCTTGTGGGCTGTTTTTTGGGGTTTTGGGATATTAATTTTGGGCCCAGAATCTCTGTGAGTGCTACAGTATTGCTTGGGGGCCCACTTGTTAATTATTTGATCGATCGGATATTTTAAACACATTATTTCACAGTATTTACAATATATCTGCGACCGTGAATGTCACTTGATCGGTAAATCCCGTCTAACTGCTATAGTCCGGTTAGACGGATTTGCGAACGTGACTTTCACGTTGATGTTCTATGTTTATGCTGTGTTGTTGCGGATCGGTCGTGGGGGATAGCCCGGATGCAATGCTAGTACAGTTTTGTTGTATTATGTACATTTGATATTACGGGGCGAGCGTCCGACATGTGGACTGCCGTCACTGCCTGTTTGTATTATTCTTTTGGGGCACGACCTGGTTGCGGTTGATGTACCCGGTGTATGTATATTTTACTTTCTGTACTAGGATTACCCCGCGGAGGGGTGCACGGATAGCCAGGTTCTAGAGGGCAACGGGCCCGCATCTCATGGCATTGAGACGGAGGGGGCTTCACTCTAGGATTGGCGGGCTATTCGCCGCACTCGTAGGGGGTACAGGTTGACCCAGGAGGGGTGCCCAAGTTACCGGATTCCATGAAGTGCTGGGTGGTCCATTCACGGTGCTGAAGGGGGCTGCCTCGCTTCAGGTTTTGGCGGGTGACTTGCCGCGCCCGTAGGGGTCTAGGATTTCATTGCACAGGCTATCCACACGACCAGGGGAACGTCGGGTTTCAGCAGCGGCTCTGTGAAACCCGGGGATCCCAGATATCTGTATTGTTCTGTGATGCTGTACATTTCTGTGATGTTGCATTTTATCACGCCTTGAGAGAAATATAATATATTGGTATATATATTAGTAGATGTTGTATATGTTTTACATCCGCGCTAGTCCAGTCCCCGCTCTGTCGTTAGTTAAGTAACCTAACGGGTGATGACGGGACCCAGTGGCGAATGCGGATGGCATATACGTACATCAGTATATTTTCGTTCTTTGTGGTGTGATGAATTGATGGGACTGCGTTGATTCGGATCAATGCAAGATAAACAAACCTATTCTGATGTTGTTGGAACACTTTTCAAAAAGCTGTTATTGCAAGGACGTTCACTTTTGTTTTGCATCGTGGTATTCATTTGGAATATCCAGCTCCTCAGTCGACGAGGCAAGGGCCGAGATCCCTTCACCGGGAGTGACCCCTTGGACAGAAGTTTGCGTCAGGGCATTAACTTCACTATAGCCGATTACTTTTGCTTTGCATCGTGGTATTCAGTTGGAATATCCTGCACCTCATTCTACGGGGAAAGAGCCGAGATCCCTTCACCGGGAGTGACCTCTTTCGTAAAGGTTTTCGTCACTATATTTTTATTAAAAGTTATCCAGTTCCTTCAACGATATCAAGTTCATTACGGTAAAAGGTTTTTCGCCAAAAACCATCCGTAGCCCTCCGTCATTTCAGATTAGTATTGCTTAGTATTCATGCTACGTATGTCGTGCATTGCCGAGGCGTAGTGTTCGGTAGCTGTGTAATATTTTTCTATCACTTGGATAAGTGGATTGGTTAGGACAGTCGTACGGTTATGTTGGCATTGTCAAGGACTCGTACGGGTGGGTTTAACGCAATCAAGATAATG
Source organism: Agapanthus africanus (assembly GCA_030015575.1). Taxonomy (NCBI): domain Eukaryota; kingdom Viridiplantae; phylum Streptophyta; class Magnoliopsida; order Asparagales; family Amaryllidaceae; genus Agapanthus; species Agapanthus africanus. The sequence continues at coordinate 633,639,020 of JASDDO010000031.1, read as the reverse complement.
ACGGGTTGAACTTGACTAGGACTCTTTGATATGTTGGCATTGTCAAGGTCACTTGGGTCCTAAGGGTAAAAATCCACATCGGGAGTTTCAAAAGAACTGAAACTTGCCAAATATGCGCATACCTTCTGGAGTGTGATACCGTGAGCGGATTCCGTCACGTTATCATACGATGATAGTTGGATCCCGATTCCCACTGATGAGTTGGTTTACTCCTCGGGTATTCCCGACTAATTCTTCTTTCAGGTTTGGAGGAGATTTGAGATACAGTGGGAGGTTTCCAGATTAGACAAAGTGATAACCATTCTGATCTAGGTTAGAGTGCACGCTGAGTGTTTCTTTTCTCTCTCTCTTTGGCAACGACCATTGACCCGACCTTAAGACTATGACTCAGTAACCAAGTTGACCGAACCTTCTTAACACTGGCTTTTGGATTGTCAGAGTTGCAGACCTCATTGCCACTCCTACTTTTACCCTTTTCTCCTGGACACCCCGTATTACTACGAACGTCCACTTCCATTGGACAAAACCATCGTATGGTTATATACGAACTCGAAGGAATTCGAGAATGGTTTCTGGTTCTGGAGAAAACGAATAGGATTATTCAGTTGTCTTTTCTTTTCACCTTCTCTCATTGCGAGTACTCCTTGGTTTAGGAGATAGTACACCTATTACGCAAATTGGATAGTCTTCTTCCAAACCTTAGGCTGGTGCCGAAAGATAGGGAATGAAGAAAACCAATTAGCATAACGATGGTGTGCAGAAGGTATTAAGTTAAGACAAAGCAAGGGATTAGTAAGAGGGCAAAGTAAATTGCGACTGCTATTCACGACCGAACCAAGTATTTCTTCACCAATCCTAAATCACCTTTGTATTTCTCCAGGACACTCCGTATCACTACGAAGATCCACAGTTTATTTGGATACTCCATCGTATGGTTATATACGAACTCGAAAGGAACTTGTTCCAGTTCGGGGATGGATTCTGGTTCAGGAGAAATAGGAATAAGGTTTATTCGGTTGTCTTTTATCTTCACCTTCTCTCGCTTTGCGAGTGATCCTAGGATTAGGACAGTACACCTTTTATGCTTATTGGATAGTCTTCTTCCAAACCATAGGCTGGTGCCGAACGGTAGGGAAGGAAGAAAACCATTTGGCCTAAAGGGGTGTGCAGACGGTAATGACTAAAGACATATAAAGGGATTTGGACAGATGGCAAAGAGATATACGGTTACAGCTGTGAATCTGGATAATGGAAGAGGCATTACTAAGAATACCAGAATACCCCACCGAAACATTTCAATGTTTTAGTTTCACTGTGTAATGTTAAAAGAAAAACTGATTTCCCGATTAGATACTTACTCCAGGGTATGTATTTACCAGGTATGATTCTCACATCTGTATGGTTTTACAGATGATGAGTGGGAGTAAGTTATTGGGAATAGGGTGATCATCCTCATTATATCGGGATTCGTTGTAATCGGTGATATTTGAGGAGATCATCTGGGCTGTTTGCCGGTCGGCAAATATTTGGTTTTGAATATCCGCTGTTGTGCACCAATTTCAAATTGATATATCTGTACGTCTATTTTCATAGAGTGAGATATACCTTTTGATATTATGTCGATGACATTTACCTATATCAGTGGATGGTTAGGTAAGGAGCATTAAACAGCGGTGTAATTCTTCTTAACCATAAGTACAGTTTTCAACCTACGACGCATAGTGAAAGAGTTGTTAGACTCAGCGAACTTATACAGAGTATTGTATGTTGTCCAGTGTCCATTAGGACAGAGGGGTTGGTCCTCGTACTATATTCAGTTTACTTATGACTTCTCTAGTTTTTAGACAGGTGTTTCGTTGAAACACAGGGTCTGAATTTTGAGAAGTTATAGGTATTTGAATAAAGTAGAGAACCAGGTATTGCAAGTATCGGGATTCTTCAAAGTGATCGAAGATGTAGATACTTGTGTATGGTATTCAGTTGATAGTAATGATTAGAACCAGTTTCTCTTTCGGGTTACTCATAATTGGAAGCGTTCCTAAGTTGAGTAACGCTGATCGGCCTCCTTCCATTTAGTTGACATGCGCTGGTGACAGCTGCATGGTTTTGAATCTGGTTCAATTAAATCAGTGCCTCTAGTTCTATATTGGATATAGTACAGTTCATATCTTAACATTGTTAAGGTACGGGGAGTTGTCCGGCTTATGATTAAAACCAGATTCTGGATAACTCAAGGCACGTTTCTGTAATGGCTGTTTGTGGGTTGACCCAGGCTATGACGAGGGTTGACTTTCTACCATCTGGCAGATCAATAGAAATATTATTCTAGACTCACCACAGTTTTATTAAAAATGGATTTTTTCAAAAACAGTAGTGGGAGTATGGTAGAACTGGAAGTGATTCCAGAACCGCAAACGATTACTGAAAATTTGATAAGGAACCTAAAGATTCAATCTGTTTTGACATTCCATTGGCCACTCCGCAGATAAGGCGGGTAACTTCAGGCACCCGAGAGGTACTCCGGTAGCCTCAAGGACGGTGACAGGGAAGTTCTTGTTTACCCACACTCGCCATTGTTGTTGTTCCAGGCTGCGAGACCCGGCAGGAGGATGAGTATAGCGTCGTTCTAAACTAGTTTTAGAAGTGCGCGTCTATATGACTCTGGCAGAGGGTTGTCGTAGTCAGTGGGAGCAGCGGAAGCATTGGTGGACATCAGGCTTATGTCTATTTATAGACTAAAGCAGATGTAGCGGAAATAGATCATCTATTTCTGATGTGACAGTCATAGGTTTGACGTCATCAGAATAGGGGATGGATCTGTTGATAAGGTAGTAGGGTGTGATATCCTGGTATTTGGATGACATACACAGAGTAGGAAAAGAAACTCCTATACTATGATCGGTTATACTTTGGTCGTCACACAGTGGTTTCTCCACAAGGGAATTGGACATTATATAAGACATACTGGTTACTAGATCTATGTTTTTAGATCTAGATTTGGGTGGTTTCCCAATCAGGGTACCTTGACAGCATTCTAAGAGTATTTTGAATGGACGACTCCTGGCACGGTAGTGTACCTGCAGGTGATGGAGTCACCCTCTCTAAAGATGTCTTACAGACTAAAGGGGAGAGGGATGTGCATGATTGGCAGATCACTTGCTCAGGCAATTGAGTCAATCATGAGATGTCAAGTACCACACCAGATGTTGTTCTTGCACTAGATGCAATAAGTTGACATTGATCCAATCCTGGAGAAACAGTCGGAAGCATTTTTAGATCATAAGTGAATGTTCTAGGGATATGATAACGGCTGCCTCCTTTAGGAGACGGTTATCATTCCAGGCTTCCAAGGTGACATGGACGACAAGGAGGTTGTCAGAGTTATAGTTTTTCCCTCTGACGAGGGGCAGTATTTTGGACAGGTGGTCCAAGGCAATACTGAGGGTGGCATGGCGCAGGATACTGATTAAGTTCAGTTGACGATACAGTCTAAGAAGTTTGGATTTGGAGTTCATTTATGAGCTAGGTCCCATCAGACATCCAGACATTCTAAGACAGGTATTGCTCATTTCGGGAGATGGCTTTCTCCGCGAACTTGAGATATAGAGAGACATAGAAAGAAACATCACAGCGGATCCACTCACTGAGGCTATTCCTCGAACGCAATAGTTTCGCAAACAGGTTTTGTGAGACTGACTAGTAGAGGAGTTGGGTGTTCGGTATCACACGGGCTGTGAGTATGCGGCATCGCAATAATTAGCCTTGAGTGCAAGTGGGAGATTGTTGGAGATAGTGCCCTCAGAGTCAATTATTGGATCACAGGCACGTGATTGCAATGATTGAGGGAGGACCTATCCCGGCAGGACAGTCTTACTCGAGATGATAGTATGCTATCTGGTTTATCTTTATCATCGTGTACTGCTTTAGGTGACCTGACATGACGCTATTACACGTTGATAGAGCCCCTAGGATTCTTGCTTGACTACCAGCAGTATGATGGCGATCATATACGTGGGAGCTGGTAGTCTATAAGCACATCCTTAAAAGGTCCCTAGTCGTAGGAGTTTCGAGACAGGGCATCGATACTCCATTAGTAGACTAGTGTATACAGTCGAGACCCCGACGAGGGGCGGTGGCCGGTCTCACAAGCCACTGGTGTCAGTTGGTTCACCTAAGATGTATACAGGTGCTCATTGGGTTATGAGTACACCGGACAGGACACGCCGGGAACCTGCTAGTTGGTCTTATACCAGACGTCAGATAGCAGTTCCCTGGTGACATGTGTACAGGTTAGTTCATCGACCTGAGATCGTCATTTGTCTCGTGTGAGTTCCCACTGTGCTTTGATTACTACCCTACCACGGCTCAAATGAGTCGTGCAAACAGGTTTTAGTTGGGTACAGTCCCGAGCCACATGGAGGCAGTGAGCGGATCTGCAGGGGTTCGTCTCTCCCGGTATTGGGGGTGAGGTCGCGCTGTGTCTAGGAGAGCCATTACACAAAGCCCTCGGCCGAGGCAGGAGATTTACTGGTAGGTATTCCAGTAGTATCTCAGGGTGTTCTGGGCTACACTCCGACACGACTTGTACCGCTTTTGGGGGTCTGACTTTTACCAACCCCCTAGGCCCGCCATGCGATACTCATAGACGAACGGACCGGACTGTACGGATATTGTCACTGACAGGCTCAGTAGGGTGTCAGGATGAGTTCGCTCATCGACGTCCCTTTTGGTCAATAGCTGGTGGCCCGTCACGTATTGGCTAATACCTCTGACGTGCTAGTGGTTAAATCCACAGCCATAGTATTGACGAGTCTTTAGAGTCCACCACACTTTCAGTTACTCAAGCTTTCGGGCGAAACGCTGTAGAGGCCGTATGGAGATATGGCAGGGTCCGATCAGATACGTGCGGTATTGCACGGATCAGGATCGGACAGTTTTGTACTAGTGGCCGTGTAGTTATATGGCAGGGTTCGATCTGATACGTGCGGTATTGCACGGATCAGGATCGAACGGATATTACTAGCCGGCTTTGGCTTAAACCGGTCCTGGTTCAGTACAGTGTAGATTTTGTCTCATTGCATTTGTATCCGGACGGAATACAGATGCGGGTGTGTATGCACAGTATCGGGGTTTTCCTGTAATTTATTACGGGACCAGTTTTCTGGAGTTGCCAGTTTGCATTCCGTTCCGGCCGGTTTTCCTTTGTTCTTTCCCGGCCGGACTTTTCCGATGGAGGGGGTTATTTGCAAGTTTGCAAATAACATTTGTGGAGGGGGTCCTTTGTAATTGTGTGGCATCATGATGAGATTCCTTTTGCATCAACCTTTTTCATTTATGTTGATTAGAGTTGATTAGGAATTGATTTGAGTTTTGTTATCATGATGTTTTGATGTGGTCACCACTTGCTTTACACTACACTCACCTCCCTTCATGCTTCATATTCTTTCCTCCACCATTTTTCTAAGATGATAAGTTTTTCATGGTTGAGAGAAAGAAAAAGATGAGAGTTTTCATTCTTGAGAGTTTCATTTCTTGATCTCATTTTTCATGCTAGAAAAATGCAAGCACCATTTTTCTAGTCTTGATTCCTCCATCATCTTCAAAGGCAACAAACCCCAAAAGAGACATAGCCTCTACACTAGACATTCTACAGCATATCTTGAGCATGTCGAGTTGCCGGCTTCATGCCCGAGTTGCCTCGGTATTGAGGCGGGAGCCCGTAAAAGACGCAGGCGATGTGGTGCCCTTTCCGGCGAGGAGGCGACGATATGGAGACAAGACTTTCCGCGGGAGATTGGGACGATGAAGAGAAGACCGGAGGACTCGGATCACTTGGTATACTTCTCTTCCCATCTCTTGTTTGCTAGCATTAGGTTAATGGTTACGATCCGGGTTTTCATTGTCCGCGGTAGCGCCGGTTTCCAAGTAAGGAAAATTTTTGATTCCGCATTTTGGCCTCGGATAGACGGCCGGGGCGCTGCCGTGGCGCAATAGCCGGTCGATCTATCACCCAATCTAAGGGTGAGCTAGAAGAGGTGTTAATCAAAGTCGGGGAATTTATATTCCCTGTGGACTTCATAGTTATTGATATACAGCCTGTAGCAAACCCCCAAAACCAAATCCCGGTGATTCTAGGTCGGCCTTTTTCTAGCGACTTCCAACGCAATAATCAATTGTCGAAACGGTTCTATGACCCTATCCTTCTGGAAGATGTCAATTGAGCTTAACATTTACAAGTTAGGAAGTGAACCCTCCAAACACTATGTTCAAGTATGTTCTGTCGAAAGGATGGATTCCGACAGTAGCGAATTTGAACAGCTTCATGATACTGATCCTGACTCCGCTGGAACGTTATTGTTTGACCCTGCAATTTATTATACACATACGAACCCTTCTATCGAGCTGTCCTGGTCAATATCTAACGCTAAATATGAACCTTTTATGGAGTCCGAGTATCATCCCGTTCTTTATGATGAAATTATTATTCGGGATATCGATGAAAGGTTTGAAGAAATCTTCGTTGAAGAACTCGCATTCTTAGAAGATATAGGCGTTGTGATGAAACAATCCTCACTCAAAAAAGTTAAACCGCCACCCCTTCTTCTTATCCAGAACAAGAATGCAAGTAATCCACCATCCATGTTTCGTCTCTATAAACCGAGACGTAAACCCGTTCTATTACACCTCTTATCTCCTCCCCACTTCTTCACGGCGATAGATGTCATGTTCTTCTACCAACCTTGGTGCTACATTGATAAAAAATTTGAATGGTTGGTGTTGACTTTTGGTCTTTGTAAAGTTTTATATTGACCAATAATTTTAACCCCCCTCATAATTTTAAATGATTAAGACTATTTTACTCAAGTTTGGAGAGGAGAATATTTTGGCTCTTAAAAGAAAATAAATTTTTACAAAATTGTGAGCCAAAAATAAGTTTGGAGGAGAATTTCATTGTCATTTATTCAAGTCCCCGTTACTAACTTTTCCTTCCAAGTCTACAAGTTTTTTAATCTTAACAGATGACATTAGTGAGGATACTGCTGCAAACAGGTTTGGGGGAGGTTTGTGATTATTCATGCATTATTTTGCATTATCATAAATATAAGCACAAATTTTTTGATAATGAAAGTTTGAAAGTGAAAAAAATTACATATGAAAGACAGGAATAGTTTGAGAAAAGTAAGAAAATTAGATGTTTTCTTAATCAAACTAGTAATAAGTGGTTATGAGCTGTTGTCCTAAGGGTTAGTAAGAAGAAGGAAATTAATAATCTGAGGATAAAAATAAGCCTGAAAAATAGTCCCTATTCTTGAGGCCAAACATTTGAACGTTGATACCCTACTATACGCACTTGCACACATCTTAAAACTTGGGATAGTAGAGGATGCCTTGAAATGCTCTTGTCTAAAAGCCTTGGTATGAGGAAAAAAAAATATAAAGAAAAAAATGGTGAAGAAAAATGAACACTGGTTTTGTAATTACAAAGGCAACATAAAAAAAATATAGCGTGTGTGCTTTATCACCTAGTGCCTTAGACCAACTGGTCTAAGAGCCACTGCTAAGCCTTAGGTGTTGCAAGACGAGGAATTACGCCTAAATAAGCGAGCATATTTGGTAATCGGTCGGTTAGTATCTCAAGAAATATTAACGGTCGTATGAAGAATGTGTGAGCAATTCCATCTAAAATATTCACCGACTAAAAAGTACTAAGAAAGATGGACAAGAGTATGATAGCTTGAATTGAATTCTCTAAGTGTAGGGATATGTTTTACATACACGTAGGGATATATGATCGATATTTGGAAGAAAAATAGGAAGGGAGACTAAATGGGATGTTTTATTGAGGGATGATGTGATTTCTGACATCTTTTCACGACCATTAAGATAGGGCTCATGGCTACCAAAAAGCCGGTGTAGTTAGAAACTCTTATTTTCAAGTTCTTTCTTTTATAGTTCTTATCTTTGTATGTAACTTTTATCTTCTTTCTTTTATTATAGGATTTTGTGGGTGTAATCCGCTGAAAACCCTCAGGAGACAACACTCCTCGTACTAGAGACACCTAGAGATTTAACGCCTTGTTGCACGTGCTCGGTGCAATCGTGTTGCCTATGAAAGTGTGATACTTAGGTTTTTCTTTTTCTTTTTCTCTCTCTCTTGAATAACTAGTTTGCTCGGGACGATCAAAGTTAAGTTTGAGGGTATTTGTTCAGTCGAAAATATTGCACATTTGATATAATATTTTCCTTAATTTTCTTAAATATTTAAAGGTGTTTATTATAAATATAGAACACATTTGGGTTTATCTGCAAAATACTCTTTACCATATTTTTATATATTATAATTAACATTATGAAGGAAAACATATGCATATTATATTTATATAATATTTTAGTAATTAAAATATGCATATCATATCAAATAATCTTAATCAAATTTCTTAAAGATTTATTACCATATAAAATGATTAAGATTATATCTCTAATATAACAAATATTACTAAAATTATTCATGGAGATATTGTGCATGATTTAGTTCAGGTCAGGAGATCAAGATTTTCAAGATGCCAGGCTAAAAAATCTGCTAAAATCGTAGAATCAATACTGGCAGAAACTCAGAAAATATTTCAAAAATCCAGATATCTAGAAGATCTCCGCGTGTCAACATGTAGAAACCATAGAAATTTGGAATCCTAAGTCCCCCAAATCGCGGCGGTTGCGCGGCCAAATTGCCCTATTTGCGGCAGATCCGCGGCCCCTTTATAGCCGTTGGATCTGAGATTTTTGGTGGGTGATAGTGATTGCATATCTTAACCTATGAGATCTAGGGTTTCTGATTTGAGGTCTATATAAAGGACCGAAGGCTAAAGTTAAAAATCATCACCTTTAACACGAAGCAAATCTCCGTCAAAGAACAAGAGATCCTCGACAGGTCCGCGATTCAACGTGATAGAGCGACGTGAATATCGACGGAACATCTACTTCCTACGAGACAGAGATCGAGAGCAACTTCTTCCTCTTATAATCTAAATTCGAATGATTTGTACTTGTAACGTTGATTAATAAAGGTAGATCATTTGTAATTATTCTGCATTTACTTTCCGCATTTAATTTATGTATTATGATTTCCTTCTCTATCCCTTCTTCTTCTTCTTCTCTAAACATGCGTGAGTAATTCTTCGCTTGATAGAGTTCGTAAGATTAGGGTAGAACAATGGATGAGAAAATATTTTAACTTCTTTTACATCTTATGAAGTTTATAAACTTTAGCAAAAGAATTGTTAATATCCTAATCGGGCGCGCTAACCCAAGATGACTACTGTTGATCCGTCTCCTGCGCTGTAAATTTAACTCATAGCCCTACAATTAGTTGAACAACAGCGTCGCCTAATTATGCTCCCAACAGGGAGTAAAACGAGTTACGAAATGGACTTTCAGTTCTGAAACTGGATTTCCAGCAGTGAACACTTAAAATGAAATGACCATAACTCACAAACCTGAAACCCGATTGACTCGAAACCAATTTTGTTGTAGAGATAATTTATTACGATGTTTACGCTTTTTATATTGTTTCGCCAAATTATGCACGTATGATTTTATATGATTTTTCTAACCCAACCGACACCGGTTGCTCATATGTATTCAGTAGTGCATTTACTGTATCCCCATCATGTTGCATGACTATTATATCCTTATAAATAGTGTCCATTTGCATCGATATCCTAGTGACCATGTTATATTACCAAGTACTAAATATTAGTGATTGGATTGTGGTAAGTACGTTAGTGTAAAAGCGTGATGGAATAATGGAAATAATACGTACTTGTATACAATCAGCGGAACCAATTCGTTATTGCATTGTCGACGCCTATGCGACATATATAAGTGTAACTATAACTGGTATGGGAGCACTTATATTAGTGTCATAGGTAATACATCGAGCATTGTCCATTTATCTTAGATACCAGTCGAGACATGCTTGATGGAAACCATGTCTCCAATTCTCGCGTAGACTTGTCAAGGAGCGATTAGTATTTAGATTCATGGTCGGTGATTGATGTAGACCACGGGGTGTGGGGTAGTTTGAGTATGAGTTCGATCGACGGAATCTCAGGAGTCCCACTGCCTATAGGGTGTTTTTCGTCACCCCATTGAGATGGGAATACGTGCGCCCTTATCAGACGCATTACAGATTCCCCCTGCTTAGGGTAGGCTGGGGTTTATTGATTGTGGGGATCCGAATCTCTGGCAGCCGCGGACTAAGCTGCCGTTAATTACCCCTCGCCTTTGGAGCGAGAGAACTCCGATTGACGGGTCAAACTGGTCATGCGAACTCAATGTGAAATATGCATGTGTTGTGTTTTGAAAGGGGGTTTTGGATATATCGGGGGGCCCGCAGAGTTTTCACGGGGGTCCCGCTACCCGGATAGCGAGCTGGGGGTCAAGGGGGCTAGCAGCTCCCTTGCCGGGTGCGGGACAGCACTCCATTAGAAATTTTTTCTAACGGGGGAGGTATATTTAGTGTGGAGTTCATATAAAAAATTGGGGGAAGCGTCTTAAAGACGCGTGCGTGGCACGTGGGCGCATGGTGCCTGGGGTCACGTGAACGCACATGGGCGCTTTAGTGTCCGGGGTCACGTGGCGCACACGTGACCATTGGGTGCCCTAGCGTCCGGGGTCACGTGGCGCACACGTGACCGATGGGCGCCTTAGGGCCCGAAGTCACGTGGCACATACGTGACCATGGGAAACACCCGCGGTAAGGGTCCTAGCCCCTAGGTTGGGGAGTTGAACTCCCAAGGGGTTTTTTGAAGTTGAACTCCTAACAGAAACTAATTTATGGGGTTAAACTCCAAAAGATCTAGAAAGGAGATAAACTCCTAGGAATCTTTGGCACTTCTTTTGAGCCTTGGATCTATCCAAAATTAGATTTTTGGAGATGGGTCTCCTTCTTCCTTCTCTTGATCGGCGGGATCTTGGAGAAAAGGGAATGAGACTTAAAAGTCTTCCCTTTTCGAGATCTGATTGGAGATCCGAGCTCCCCTTCGTGGGTTTTGTGGTGAAAAACTATTTATTTTTGAGAAAGGAAGAATTAAACTCTTGATTTAATTCAAAAAAAGAGGAAGAGGGTTTTAGACCCTTGAAAAAGGGGAAGGAAACACAAACCCAAGTTTTTGGGGAGAATAAAAATTGTTTTTTTATTCATCATCATGTTGCCTTATATAGGCTTACACATTTACATATAGCCCCTTGGACTTTACAAAATGGCATTTTGCCCATCCCATGCCTCATGTGCTCTTTTCTTTTGCACATGAGCCATGGGCTTTTACAAAAAATTCGGCTTTGTTCCCATTTTGCTTACATTCACGCACAAAAAATTACATCAAAATTATTTGTTACATGATTTTTTATGTTGTCATGGGGAGGCTGGCCGCGGGCTCGACTTGGGCATGGGCCCGCTTGACCTGGGTTTAGGCCCACCTAGCTTGGGGTTGACTTTGACTTGGTCAACCGGGGTGCAAATTTTGACCCCAAAAAAATGCCCCCATCAATAAATGCACACCGCGCATATGAGTTGTGTGCATGAAATTGATGGATCTTGAAGCTGGACTTCGAAGGGGGACATCATTCCAGGGGCGGAGCATCCCTCGGGGAGCATGATTCCCGGGGATCGGAGTATCATTCCGATTTGCGGAGCATAATTCCGAAGGGTCGGAGCATAATTCCGAAGAGTAGAGGCATGATTTCAGGGATCGGAGCATAATTCCGATGAGCGGAGCATGATTCCAAAGGGATCGGAGCATAATTCTGACGAGCGGCAGACATTCTGATCGAAGCATAATTTCGATGCAGAGGTTGATTTCCAGGCGAAGCATAATTCCGATGGGGAAAGCATATAATCCGAGGCAAAGCTTGATTTCGACACGGGGTACTGTTTACCCCAATCAGAGCAAAGCTCTGTTCAAATTCCAAGGCGGAAGATGAAGCAACGCTTCATCTTCCCCCAATCAGAGCAAAGCTCTACTTTGAAAATTTAAACTTTAGTAAATGAAGCAACGCTTCAAATTCTTTGCGCAACGCGCCACGTGTCAAAAGCTGATACATCAGCACAGCGCCCAAGAAGGTACACCCAATCAGAGCAAAGCTCTATTAAAAAACAAAGGAAGCAACGCTTCAGTTGTGCAAGCACTGCGCTGCGCGACACGTGTCAGCGCAGATGCGCTAGCGCAGTTTCGCTGCGTTTTGCGCTGCGCGACACGTGTCAGCGCAGATGCGCTAGCGCAGTTGCGCTGCGTTATGCGCTGCGTGACACGTGTCATGCTCTGGAGCATTTGCGCCAAACAGAATTAAAATTCTAAAGAAATCCTTCTGTTCTTGTTAAAACAAGAAGATTTTCTTCTGTAAAACAGAAGCCCTTGGATCAAAGATCCAACGGTGGGGAAAATTCCCCAAATCACTCAGAGAAAGATCTCTTTAACAAATTTAACTAATTTATGGGCACTATAAAAAGGACCCTAGACCTCAATTCAAAGGGATCAACATTTGTGAGAAATCAAAATTTTCAAACAGAGAGAACTCTGAAGAAATTTCAAGAAGAAAGGTAAAAAAAAAACCTTTAGGATAGAAGAATTTCTTCTGATAGATCATTGATCTAAGAACAAGATCAATAATCTTTAATAAAAAAAACAAAATAAAAAACAGTGCTTTGCACTTCTTATGAATCACTGGTTCTTTAAATAAGAAAAAACAAGAAATACTTGTTTTCTTTGACTCTCATTAGATTGAAGAAAACAAATAGTGCTTTGCACTTCTTTTATGAACCATTGGTTCTTGAATCTAAAAGATTCTCAAATTAATAGTGCTTTGCACTTATAAATCTGCACTGTTGCGCTCTTGGGCTGGCGCAAGCCACCAGAGAGCGCCACGTGTCAGCATCTGAACCAGTTGCGCTACGCGCTTTTGAAATAGAGCTTTGCTCTCTGAAATTGGCGCAACTCACCAGAGCGCGCCACGTGTAAGCAGCGCAAGCGTAGCGCACTAGCACAGCGCACTGCGCTGCATGACACGTGTCATCATCACAAGCGCTTGCGCTCTTTGATCGGCGCAAAGCGCCTGAAAATGCAATGCATTTCCTCTGCTAAAAGGCCAGGCCCAAGTCAAAATGACCTAACAGGCCAAAATAAATTGCAAGGCAATAAATGAGCAGAGCCCAAATAAATTGATGCTTTGCATCTTTTATACAAGGGCAGAGCCCAAGTAAAATTGGTATTCTGCATTATTTATGAAATGAGCAGGGCCCAAAATAAATTGATGCTCTGCATCCTTTATGGGCAGAGCCCAAACAAAAAACAAATAAAGGTGTTGAACTTTTTAATTGGACTTAGCCCAATCATGGCCATAAGTCCTCAAATTAAATTGACTGAGCACGGCTGCTCCCAAAATCAATTTACATCCGGTTCGAGGGTACATCTCCGAACTCCTCTGACACTTCTCGTTGTAATCCTTCAACGACGTCAGAGAGGTGACGGGTCCCAACGACCACACATGAATATGGACTGTGGGGTCCTTAAACTCATAGACCGAAACGTCCTTAAACTAATATCGGACCGAAACGTCCTTAAACTAATATCGAACCGAAACGTCCCTAAACTAATATCGGACCGAAACGTCCCTAAACTAATGGTGGACCACCACGTCCCTAAACTGGAACATGGACCAGTACGTCCCTAAACTGGAACAATAGAGCATCCAAATACTCTTTTGTTGGATCTAAACGGTCCCGTTTAAGTTGATCTTAGCCCCAAATACGGCTAATGTATCCTTAAACATTTAAATGAACGATAAAACTCCAAATCAACTTTGGTTCAAGGGTACATCTCTGAACTCCTCTGACACCTATCGTTGTAATCCTTCAACGACGTCAGAAAGGTGATGAGTCCTGACGACCATATATTAAATGGATCACCACGTTAAGTCGATCTTAGTCTAAAACGGGACTAATGTATCCTTAACGGACGTTTAAGTTGATCTTGGCCTCAATACGGCTAACGTATCCTTAAACTAAAAACACCAAACCCAAATCTAAGTAAATACGGATTTGGACTAATCCACATCCTACGGGCGACGACATTACTTAGTCTCCGTATACAATCCACGAGCAATCACAAACAAAACAAACACACACGACACGAAGTGAAATTCTGGAGAAGGAGAAAGTTGTTACGGCAATGCGGTAGCGTAATTAACTGCAGGGGCTTGCGCCTGCAGGGAAGGGCGTCCCCACAATCAAAAACCCCTCAAGCGAGGGGGAATCTGACGAAGTCTGCTACATCGGCCGCATTCGTCTAAACCTCCGATACACGGTACCATAAATCAACTTGGCATCTTCGGAGAGGTAGACGGATAAAACCATATAGCATCTGCCCCGAATCTCAGACAAGACGTCCTAATGTCTCGGCCGCCATTCGGAGGGGAACAGATTCTGGCACGCCCGGTGGGACCTTTTCCTCTTTCCACTCCACACTTCATGTGTCGTCTTCGCGAACGAATCGCGGTTTGTTAATGGTTGCCTTTGGATTTCAAGTTACTAAGATTTGGTCTTTTGCCTGGCGCAGAACTCAAGCATCAATGGCCTCTAACTGCACGAACTGCTCGAAGTGCCACTGCAACGGATGCTCCACCCCATCTGGAGGTGTAGCATATGGGCCTCAAGCGGCCTCCTTCCTCGCTCTGCCGGTAGAACAGGTGACCCAGGCCACCACCGGCCTGTTTTTCGGGACTATGATCCCACCTGCAAGCTTCTCTATGCCAATGTCTGCACCAGAAGCGAACAAGAAGTCGGTCTTCGATCGGCTCACTGCTACGACGGCCCTTGTCAACGGGTCGTCCACTACCAAATCAACAGCCTCCGTCTTCGCCAGGCTGGATCAGAACTATGAGGGGCCCGCTAGGAAGCCCATGAACTCTAAGGTGGCTGTCCTAAGGAAGGAAATAACTGCTGCTCCAGAAGTCGTCAAGGCGGCTTCCCCTGTCAAAGAGTCAGTCTTTTCAAGACTGACTATTCCTGCTTCTGCCCCTGCACGAGGATCCGTCTTCGACAGGTTGAATATCATCCCTCAAAGGACAACCCCAGTCTTTAAGAGGTTAACACCAGCGGCGCCCCTGTTCCCCTCCAAACGGCGGCCGAGACGTTAGGACGTCCGTGCCTGAGGTTCGGGGCAGATGCTATTTGGTTTTATCCGTCTATCTTTCCGAAGATGCCAAGTTGATTTATGGCACCGTGTATCGGAGGTTTAGACGGATGCAGCCGATGTAGCAGACTTCGTCAGATTCCCCCTCAGGGTGAGGGGTTTTTGATTGTGGGGACGCTCTTCCCTGCAGGCGCAAGCCCCTGCAGTTAATTACGCTACCGCATCGCGGTAACAACTTTCTCCTTCTCCAGAATTTCACTTCGTGTCGTGTGTGTTTGTTTTGTTTGTGGTTGCCCGTGGATTGTATACGGAGACTGAGTAATGCCGTCGCCCGTAGGACGTGGATTAGTCCAAATCCGTATTTAGTTAGATTTGGGTTTGGTGTTTTTAGTTTAAGGATGCATTAGCCGCGTTGCGGCTAAGACCAACTTAAACGTTCGTCAAGGATACGTTAGTCCTGTTTTAGACTACGATCGACCTGACGTAGTGATTGATTTAATTATCTAGTTGTCGGGACTCGTCACCTCTCTGACGTCGTTGAGGAATTACAGCGACAAATGTCAAAGGAGTTCAGAGATGTACCCTCGAACCGAAGTTGATTTGGAGTTTTATCGTTTATTTGAATATCTAAGGACACGTTAACCGTATTTGGGGTTAAGATCAACTTAGACGGGACCGTTTAGATCCAACAAAAGAGCGTTTGGGCCCTATTGTGCCGGTTTAGGGGACGTGGCGGTCCACTGCCAGTTTAAGGACGTAGTGGTCCATCGCCAGTTTAGGGACGTGGTGGTCCAACATTAGTTTAGGGACGTTTCGGTCCGATATTAGTTTAGGGACGTTTCGGTCCGTCGCCAGTTTAAGGACGTAGTGGTCCATATTCCAGTTTAGGGACGTGGTGGTCTGATATTAGTTTAGGGACATTTCGGTCCGTCGCCAGTTTAAGGACGTAGTGGTCCATATTCCAGTTTAGGGACGTGGTGGTCTGATATTAGTTTAGGGACATTTCGGTCCGTCGCCAGTTTAAGGACGTAGTGGTCCATTATTAGTTTAGGGACGTTTCGGTCCGTCGCTAGTTTAAGGACGTAGTGGTCCATATTCCAGTTTAGGGACGTGGTGGTCTGATATTAGTTTAGGGACATTACGGTCCGATATTAGTTTAAGGACGTTCCGGTCCATCATTAGTTTAGGGACGTTTCGGTCCGTCGCCAGTTTAAGGACGTAGTGGTCCATATTAGTTTAGGGACGTTTCGGTCCGATATTAGTTTAGGGACGTTTCGGTCCATCATTAGTTTAGGGACGTTTCGGTCCGATATTAGTTTAGGGACGTTTCGGTCCGATATTAGTTTAAGGACGTTTCGGTCCACGAGTTTAAGGACCCCGCAGTCCATATCGATGTATGGTCGTTGGGACCCGTCACCTCTTTGACGTCGTTGAGGAATTACAACGACGGATGTCAAAGGAGTTCGGAGATGTACCCTCGAACCGGATGTAAATTGATTTAGAAGAGCAATTTTGCTCAGTCAATTTAATTTAAGGACTTATGGCCAAAATTGGGCTAAATCCAGTTGAAATGTTCAACATTTTATTTGCTTTTGCATTGCATTTCTTTTTTTATTTTTATTTGGGCCTTGCCCAGAAAGGATGCAGAGCATCAATTTGTTTTGGGCTCTGCCCTTTTAGGAATGATGCAAGGCATCAATTTTATTTGGGCTCTGCCCTTGTATAAAGGATGCAAAGCATCAATTTATTTGGGCTCTGCCCATTTATTGCCTTGCAATTTATTTTGGCCTGTCAGGTCATTTTGGTTGGGGCCTTGCCCTTTAGAAAATGCATTGCATTTATCAAGCGCTTTGCGCCAATCAAAAAGCACAACAGTGCAAATTTATAAGTGCAAAGCACTATTAATTTGAGAATCTTTTAGATTCAAGAACCAATGGTTCATAAAAGAAGTGCAAAGCACTATTTGATTTCTTGATCTAATTTAGATCAAAGAATAACAAGTTTTTTCCTTTTTATTTCAAGAACCAAAGGTTCATAAAAGTGCAAAGCACTATTAATTTAAGAACCTTTTAGGTTCAAGAACCGATGGTTCATAAAACAAGTGCAAGGCACTATTTTTTAGATCTAAGAAAAAACAAGTTTTTCTTGTTTTTCTTATCTTAGAGAACCAAAGGTTCATAACAAGTGCAAGGCACTATTTTTATTTAGATCTAAGAAAAAACAAATTCTTCTTGTTTTTCTTATATCAGAGAACTAAAGGTTCGTAGCAAGTGCAAGGCACTATTTTTATTTATTTATTTATCTGAGAACCAGAGGTTCATAGCAAGTGCAAGGCACTATTTTTATTTATTTATTTATCTGAGAACCAGAGGTTCATAGCAAGTGCAAGGCACTATCTGTTGTGCGCACGTGCGTTGCACGTGGTGCCGCATGGCGGGCATACGTGCGTTGCACGTGGCGCACATGCGCATTATGAGGAGAAGCAAAGCTTCTATATATGGAGAACAAGCTCCTTTTAATATTATTAAATATTCTCATGTGGTGCACACGTGCGTTGCACGTAGTGCCGCATGGCAGCCACACGTGCGTTGCACGTAGCGCACATGGCGCTTGCGCATATGCGCATTATGGAGGAGCATGCTCCTATCTTGGAGAACTAAGCTCCTTTGAGTATTGAATCCTTTGAGGATTTTTACTCTACCTTTCCAAGAGGTATGCCCTCTTATTTATATGGGAGTGGTAGAGAAGCCATCTCTCCTTTTCCCGATGTGGGACTAATAAATGCATTCCCCATGTAGTAGAGTATTACTTTAGATTACACGTGTATAACACATTTGCTCATAACTTTTGATCTCGGATGAATTATGAGGCCCATAATATATCAAATCGAAGGTCTTTTCGAGACGCTTTCAATACAATCAGAATTTATCCGTTTCTCCTTCAGGAGTTTGTCAAAAAACAGCCCGGAAGATACTGGTTCGTATTTCCTTAAGCGTATCGCTGCCATTTGATACCTTGGACTCTTTTGCGCAGAAATTTTTGGCGGGAACAGCCCCATTCAGACAGGGGGAAAAAAGAAGCTGTCTCTATCTCCGAGCCAGTCCCAACGGCTCGTCATGCTCGACGTCGCCTCGTCGCCAATCTCGACGTCGCCATTGGCGACGAGTGAGGAAGGCAGGAGGCAACTCCCCCTCAGAGCTAACTCCACCGGCTCCAGTGGTAGAAGTCAACGCTGCTGTTCCAACTGGGAATAGCTTTGAACTGCTGAGGAGGGTACGTAAGAATTCTCCAACCGCTACATTGAAAAGATCTCCTCCGCCCGCGGAGAGAGTTCCGGAAACAAAGCAAGAACAGCCCCCTCAACGGCTGTCCTCAAAAATATACAAGGTTTGGCGAAGGGTTCAAGACTCCGTGATCGACCCAGACCACTCTCGTCAACAAAAGAAGACGAAGGTGCAAAAAGAAAAGGACCGTCCTATTAAACAGCAGAGGACAACAATCGCTAGGGTGCCTACTGCAACGGCCCCTTCAAATTCAATGGCCCACAAAAGAAGAAGGCCGGAGAAAACCCCTGCGCCGGCGACAAATATCACAGGTGGTGAACCTAAACGCCCTAAGTCAGGGGGCATTGTAGTTCATACCATCTATATGGCGTCTGGTAAGGAGGACAGTCGCATATCTACGGGTCATCGACCGCTTACGCGATCAGTGACCAAAGCGCAGGAGCAGCAGCAAAAGCTCCAAGAGATGATGAACGCTATGGCCCCACTTACTGGGCCAAAAGAAAGCCCTGAAACGTCCTTGGATGAATGTCAGGAGCAAGAAACTGACGCCGAATTCCTTCGACGAATATTGGAGAAGAAGGATAAAGAGGATGCTGAACAAGCAGCCAACATAAAGCGTATGGGCCTCCTGTTCCAAGACATGGTGAAGATGATGATTCAACAAGACCCACCTGCTGAAGATCCCCCGATCATCCTTGAAGACGATAGGGGAGAAACGTCGAATCCTCCTCCAGCTCTCTCAACGGCCAAGGAGGAGGCAATCTCCAAAGCCGACTTGGACGAGTACATAGCCCAGCAAATACGGGTTCATCATACGACTGAAGCAGCCGGCCAGGTCGTAAAAATAGGGCGACCGTATCCGGGCTGGTACGACCAGATCAAATACCCGCCGGGTTATACGATACCAAAATTCCATGTGTATAAAGGGACTGGCAATCCCCACCAGCATGTTTCCCAGTTCAGGGCGCTTTACGGCAACACCGGCGGTGATGACAAGCTTTTGCTTCGCCAATTTGTTGGAAGTTTGTCAGATACAGCGTTCGAATGGTATTCCGAGCTCCCGAACGACTCTATCAAGACCTACACGGAGATGGAGCTGTTGTTTATTCAGCGTTTTGCAAGCGCCAGTGAACGCGCCCCGATGACGGCACTGATTAACGCTAGGGTAAAGCCAGGCGAGACATGGGTTCAATATGCTATACGGTGGCGTAATTTATGGTCAAAATGCGAGCAGCGCATAGAAGAAGCTCCCGTAGTGGGTATGTTTGTAGGAACCCTTGATCCGCAAGCAACCATCTCGCAATTTATGATATTTTTCAAGCCGACTACCTTCCAGGCCTTGATTGACAAACTAGCGCAAATGGATCAGATGGACCATAAACCCCCTCTTCCAAAGCCGGACTCCCGAAATGACAAAGGGAAGGGAAAAGCGATCGTGGTCGCTAATGCTCAACAACAGCCGAACAACTCGAAGCCGGTCGTTCGTCAAAATAATATGCGCCCGTACATAGCCCTCGGGGAGAGGATGGGACATCCATACTCGTTTCCCCGAGATAAAACGAGAAGGTTATTTGAGCTGGCGTTGCGCAACCGACTCATAAATCTGCCGGACCCAAAACGTCCGTCGCAACCAAGTGACGTTAATGAGCCCAACTACTGTCCTTATCATCGAGTACTGGGTCATCCGATCGAGGATTGCTACGTCTTCAAAAATTGGCTTGAAGACCAGTACCGACAGGGTAAGTTCACGTTATCTGACAAATAGAAGGTGAATCCCCCGCAGCCCCACACCTCTAAGGGGATGAATATGCCGGGGGCAACATGCTCTGTCGTTGAAGAAGCTCCTTGGGAGGTTGTATTATCAGCTAAGACAAAGAAAATGCTGAACGATCTTCAAACATGTCCAGCGATTAGGTAGAATAACCCGTTGGAACAGCAGGTCATTGAAGGGATGTTGAAACCACGTCCAACTCCAAAGATCGATGGTAGTGGCCCAAGCACTCGCAACCAGCCGTCAAAATCTTCAAAGAAGAAGAAAAAGAAATCAAAGAAGCCCGTGAAGCCCGGCGACAAGCGCACGGACTTGCAAAAACAAATTGACGCGCTGGAGGAATACAACCAGAAGGCACGGACTCCCATTACATTCCAAGAGTTCCTCAATCACGTCTTTCAAGAGGAAGATGAGGGAGATAGTTCATCGGATGAATCTGAAGAATACGTGGCGAGCTGTCATGTGATTTCCCATTCGTTCATGGGCGATGAAGAGACTCCTTGTACTGAAACGCTGGGGGCAGATCCCGAACCAAAAATTCTGGGGCCATCGGATGAAGTAATCGATGCATTCCTCAATGAAGCTCTCTTAAAAAGCAAAGATGATCGGGAGCGCGAGGCGTTTATATTCGAAAGGGCCAAACGCCAGCACCTTGATGAAAGAATTGAGATACTCCCGTTGGAGCAAAGTGTTCACACCATAATATTGTATAATTATATTTCCCATTCTTATTCTTTTTATAAATAAACAGGTACTTTTGACGCATGTCTGCTATATGTTACAGGTTACGGGTTCTTAGACAGAAAATAGTGAAAACGATGTAAAGACGATAAAAAATTGGACTTTGACCAACAAATAAAAGACTCTTGATCAAGCCTACATCAAAGATAAAGTTCACAATGTACAAGGCAACGCAAGGTCCAAAATTACAAAGCGAACGGTTAAAAATCCATAGCAAATTGTTCACTGGAAATCTGGAACCAACCTAGAAGCCCAAATGGAAAACGACATACATAAACAAAGACCCCAAAAAGCCAGAAGTCAGCACAGGAAGTTTCAGGAGGTGATCTCACCAATGGGATGCGGAACTGCGGCCCAAGCCTGCCATTGCCGCGGTTCCGCGGCCATCTAGTGCCCGGGCTACGTGAAATTTTTACCATAATTTGGGTGCGGCTCTGACTAGTCAACCTAAGGGTTGTTTTTGTAATTTCAGACATGCGAGACAATTGTAAACCTAGGGTTTCTATCTCCTATAAATAGAACCCAAATCATTGTATTCTTTTTATGCCTCCTTTTAATAAAAATTCCAAAATTCTTTATGGAGAGCATCGGTGCCTCTCTTCAATTCAGAAATTCAGATCTGACAACCCTGTATTGATGATTGGAGAAATGCATCTATAAGTAGATTTATTTCCTTGCCGTAGTTTAGAATTCAATTCTTTGCCCTAGGTAGATTTAATTCCTCGCCGTAGATAAATTGCTAGAGTTAGCTTTGGGGAAGGATTATGAGAGATGAGATCTCTCATCCCTTTCTTACCCATTATATATTTTCAATAGGACTCCATGCATACACGCACACACCGCGTCCTACGGCACCCTATCCCTCGAGGTAGCGGTGACACCGTAGTGTAAAAGCCCGGTTGCGCGCGTTTTCCATGGAGGTTAGGGTAAGGATCTCTAAAGGAAGGACAAGAACCTAGAGGAAGGAACACCTTCCCGAATAGATCTAATCCCCTTTATTGATAATTACCATAACTCCTCATAGATCTTCATTCGGGTATAGAAAGCGTTGAGATTTACTTGCATGTCCAAACCATCCCTAAACCTAACCTTAGCAAGACTAGATCTAGATAATTGCCCTAGGTTAATTAGGTTTTTAGATTTAATAATTAATCCGAACACCCTTCGGAATTAACTCGTTAGCGCGATTAGGAGATTCACAAAATCCCTGTGGACCGACCCGTACTCACTGGCTAGCTTCATGCGACGCCGTTCTTGATTGCGGTTTAGAAATAGTTTTTGAGACATAAATCAAATGGCGCCGTTGCCGGGGATGGCGTGTCATTTCCTTTTTGCAATTTCGGGTTAATCAAAATTAAAAAAAAAACTGAAAAACTGAAAAATCAAAAAAATATAAAAATATATCATCTGTTATTTTTGGAAGGGTTTCTCGTGTGAATCTTTGCAGGATTAATGGATCTGGAAAAATCCAGAGTGCGAAACAGAAAAAGATACATCAAAACAGAGAGGTATTGCAAGTAGAGAGCTACATAATTTTTTTATAGGCCTGATCTCTCCATCCCACCGCTAAACCGCGGCTTAAGCACGCTCTCGCCGCCCTTCCGCGGCCCTCTTGTGACATCAACGCGCGAAATTTTGTCGGTTTGTTTCCTCTTTCTCCCCTCTGCAAATCACCATATATCTTTTTGTCAAATCTTCTGCAGGATTCTTCGCGCTAAAAATATATTCCCTTCCAAATAACGATCTTGTGCAGGATTTTTGGGCCCCGCTTAAAATAAAAATTGATTGCAAGTAATATTTTTTCTGTTGCATATCTTTTATCAACAATCTTTTTGCAACAATTTCCAAATAAAGAAAAAGGTAAAAGGACAAATCTTTTATAGAAACTTGCAAATTTTTTGCCGCAAATAAATCCTTGCACCACAAACTTTCTTTCTTTCCCCTTTCTTCTTCTAACATGGGTACCCCACATAATAAATCACTTGCCGAACTTTGGTATCCCGAACCTAATTTTGCGTCGTACGTCAATTTGTTCGGTCAATTTAAAGACGATCCTTCCTTGCCTAAAATATCTTTGAAAGATCAAATAGAGGCGTCTAGGAGAAACAGTTTGACTTTTCAACTCAATTTGTGTCAACCAAGTCAACCTTTACCACCTCCATATGTTGATACCACTTTTTCAAGTCCTACCGTCTCTCCTAAGCCGAAGTCCATTGCTGAGCATATTGCTCAATCTCGCAGCCGATCTTTCACCCCTCTCCACTCATCTAGTTTTAGGGATCCACACGACTATTCACCTTTTTATCCATATGTTGACCCTACCCCTGTCCAATCACCCACTTCCTACCAGTCCTACCCGACCTTCCCACCTTCACTAGATACTGCTTCTACACAGCCTGTTGGGAGTTTTGCATATCCACACGATTTTGACTCTTTTACCGAAACCCCTTTACCACCCAAGTCTAGTTTGGAGGAGTCGTTGGAGGCTTATATTGCAGCAACAAACAAAATGGTTAGGAATGTGGAAGCGTCCGTGGCCGCCCTTATGCAACCTGCTGAACCGGTAGCTAGTTTCCCGCTAGCTCCAAATTTTTCAATGCATGAGGAGGCGGTTGGACAGAATGAGAATGTGAGAGGATTTCCAAATCAAACCTACCATAATCCAATTGAAACCCACAACTCCGGTTTTCCATCTATTGCCCTAAATAGTTCACCTGTTGAAAATAAAAACGAGTTGTGTGATTTTGTAGTGTTTGATTTTCCAAATTGAGAGGAACCCCTTTCGAGTGAAACCGCACTTAATCCTTTCGATCTTTACACCTCCCATCTAGAACCTAAATCGATAGATATCCATACTTTTGATGGGGTGTCTAAGAAAATTGATTTTCACTTGATTGAGGATATAGACGCCGGGAATATTTCGGATGATGAACATGTCGATTTAATTGAGATTTTATGTTCAAATCATCATCCCAAGTTATTAAATGTTTCTCCCGAATCTCATATGCGTCTTGACTTTGATGATACTGGCATGGATGAGTTGAATTTTGAGGAGAATTATAAGGAAAGTATTGAGGATAGTATTGAGAATGAACCATTCTTGTTTGATGTGTCAGATATTCCAATTCATCCTCCTGAACCTTTGACTGTTATATCACCCTCCCTCCTTTCTATCGTTCCGACCACGCTTGAAGACTGTGAGCTTGAAAATTTTCTTTTGAATCCGACACAGCTCTCACAGCCGATACAACGTACGAGTGTTTCACTTTTTCGAACGATGTTGATGACTCACCGCCCGAATTTGAGTCCTTTACATTTTCAGATGGGTTAGTTGAACCATCAGACTCGGTTGCTTATAGTAGTTTCGAACCATTAATGGAATCTTTCAAGTTCGAGACAGTTTACTACGGTGAGAATGATATTATCCCTAATTCACTCCCTTTCGTCCTTCATATCATTCCGACCGTACAAGAGACCGTTGCGCTTTCATCTCCTATACCAAGTTCGGCGTACCCATGCTTTCTTGTGAATCTTGAGGGATTTGACCCCATTTCTCGACGAGTTGATAGGATAGCGCAATCGCTTTTAACACATCGGTCATCACAAATTACGCTAATTTATTCACTCGATTTACACCCTCAAGATCGCGTTCTTTCTCCTTTCCGCCATTCTCCTCCTCCACCGAGACCATATTATACCATTCTTCTTTCCATACGGTCTCGCGTGTTTCTTATTTTTTTCTTCTACACCCTATTATTTCACCAACTCGACCATTACCACGATAAGATCTTTGAATGGTTGGTGCTAACCTTTGGCTTATGTAAGGCCAAGCTTAAGTTTGGGGGGAACCTTGTTGTATATATGTATATATTTTTGTTTTCTTTTTCTATAAAATAAAAAAAAATTCAAAACATTAAAAATATTTAAAAAAATGTATAAATAAATAAACAGGGGAGTGCCGACATTTTGACCCTCTTGGTTTAGCATGACAGTGAGGACACTGTCAAGTTCAAATTTGAGGGTATGCTCGGTACGTCTTCTTCCTTCGCATTCATATGTACATATTTTTGCATTTGCATATTTATTTTAAAACCCATAAAAATTAAAAAATTCAAAAATTATAAAAATTATTGTATTCATTTTTGGCCTAATTGACTTGAGTTTGACAAATAGGTTAACTGGCTTGGAACAACCGGATCTTAGACTTAGTAAATTAAAAACCCTAAAAATAACCTTCCTTAAAGTTTAACGGTAGAAAATATATGTCTTTGTAGTTTATTTAGAAATAGGCAAATTTTGAGTTCAGTTCTTGGGCTAAGTTGAAACAAAGGAAAAGTATTGATGTTCTTATTAGAGTATAAGTTTGAAAAATAATTCCTAGCTTAAGTCTAGATTCTGAAAATATATACCCTACAATTTGCACAATCACGCACCTTGAAACTTGGAATAGTAGAAGAGACCTTGAAATGCTCTTGTCTAAAGTCCTTAGTACAATGAAAATGAAAAAAAGTGAATAAAGAGAAAAAATGAACACTGGTTTTTGTGATTACTTAAGGCTGCAAAAATAGAAAAATATTTAGCGAGGGTGCTTCATCACCTAGTGCCTTAGACCAACTGGTTTGGGAGTCACTGCTAAAAAAGCCTTGGGTGTTACAAGACTAGGAATTACGCTTTAATGTGCAAACACATCTTGTAATCGGTTGTTGGTACCTCAAGAAGTATTGACGGTCGCATGAAGGATGTGTAAGCAAAATTCATTAAAATTCACCAATTAAGAAGTACTTTGGACAACGGACAAGAGTACGATTGCTTGATTTGAATTTCCAAATGTAGGGGTGATTTATACACACACGTGGGGTTATGTGATTGGAGTTTAGATGAGAGAAAGGAGTGAAGAATGGAACTTGTATCTTTAATATAGTTGATAAAAATTCCTAAGTGGAGATGGAACCCTAGAAGGAAAACTTAAGAGATGCTGAAAGCTAAGTAGCTCTGCAGAACATATATAATCTTAAGTTAAATGATGAGGAAGCGTGAAGAATATGTGTGGATAATTTACGAGTCGACGAAAATAGAATTCCTTGTTAGAAAACCTAATTGGAGAACAAAAGTCAATGGGCCGAATTGATAGGATTTTGTGGGTAGTATCCGCTGAAAACCTTCAGGAGACAACACTCCTCCTACTAGGGACACCTAGAGGTTTAACGGCTTGTTGCACGAGCTCAGTGCAATCGCGTTTCCCTGCGAAAGTGCGGTTAGGATTTTAGTGAATAAAAATAAGTTTGCTCGAGGACGAGCAAAAGATAAGTTTGGGGGTATTTGTTCACACCATAATATTGTATTATTATATTTCCCATTCTTATTCTTTTTATAAATAAACAGGTACTTTTGACGCATGTCTGCTATATGTTACAGGTTCTTAGACAGAAAACATTGAAAACGATGTAAAGACGATGAAAAATTGAACTTTGACCAACAAATAGAAGACTCTTGATCAAGCCTACATCAAAGATAAAGTTCACAATGTACAAAGCAACGCAAGGTCTAAAATTACAAAGCGAACGGTTAAAAATCCATGGCAAATTGTTCACTGGAAATCTGGAACCAACCTAGAAGCCCAAATGGAAAACGACATACATAAACAGAGACCCCAAAAAGCCAGAAGTCAGCACAGGAAGTTTCAGGAGGTGATCTCACCAATGGGATGCGGAACCGCGGCCCAAGCCTGCCATTGCCGCGGTTCCGCGGCCTTCTAGTGCCCGGGCTGCGTGAAATTTTTACCATAATTTGGGTGCGGCTCTGACTAGTCAACCTAAGGGCTGTTTTTGTAATTTCAGACATGCGAGACAATTGTAAACCTAGGGTTTCTATCTCCTATAAATAGAACCCAAATCATTGTATTCTTTTTATGCCTCCTTTTAATAAAAATTCCAAAATTCTTTATGGAGAGTATCGGTGCCTCTCTTCAATTCAGAAATTCAGATCTGACAACCCTGCATTGATGATTGGAGAAATGCATCTGTAAGTAGATTTATTTCCTTGCCCTAGTTTAGATTTCAATTCTTTGCCCTAGGTAGATTTAATTCCTCGCCGTAGATAAATTGCTAGAGTTAGCTTTGGGGATGGATTATGAGAGATGAGATCTCTCATCCTTTTCTTACCTATTATATATTTTCAATAGGACTCCATGCATACACGCACACACCGCGCCCTATGGCACCCTATCCCTCGAGGTAGCGGTGACACCGTAGTGTAAAAGCCCAGTTGCGCGCGTTTTCCATGGAGGTTAGGGTAAGGATCTCTAAAGGAAGGACAAGAACCTAGAGGAAGGAACACCTTCCCGAATGGATCTAATCCACTTTATTGATAATTACCATAACTCCTCATAGATCTTCATTCGGGTATAGAAAGCATTGAGATTTACTTGCATTTCCAAACCATCCCTAAACCTAACCCTAGCAAGACTAGATCTAGATAATTGCCCTAGGTTAATTAGGTTTTTAGATTTAATAATTAATCTGAACACCCTTCGGAATTAACTCATTAGCGCGATTAGGAGATTCACAAAATCCCTGTGGACCGACCCGTACTCACCGGCTAGCTTCATGCGACGCCGTTCTTGATTGCGGTTTAGAAATAGTTTTTGAAACATAAATCACAAAGTACGCCCACTGTGGATAAAATCAAATTCAAGATGAGGAAGAGGTTTGCTAAAGCGGTGTCAATGGGCATGAAGCTACCATCCTCCGAAGGAAATATTAATGGTAAAGCAGAAATGCACCCCTCTTATTGCTTGTATCATTGGAAGATTTCACACCCCACTGAGGAGTGCAAAGCTTTCGATAGATGGTGGAAGGGATATGTTGCTCACCAGCAGCATTTTAAGCGGGAAAAGCACAGGACCCGCCGAGAGCAGAACAGTATGACTGAGGGGCTTAATAGAACCACCGGCAATTGTCGCATGGTCAACGCCGGAGGATCACAATTACTCACATTCGGGAGTGATTCTGATGAGGAGCTGGAGCTTAGCCCCCTCTTTAAAGAGTCCACTTCGGGAAAAGAAGAAGAGCCAAAGATTTGCGAAAATATCCGGCTGCGTAATCACACGTTGCCCGAAAAGAATTTTGGACCCCCGGACAAAAAAGATAAAGGGAAAGAAAAAGTCTCTGAGAACATCACCCTAGATGATCAAGTCATGGAAGAGATAGCTGCCAAAGACCCGCTAAAGAAAAATAAGGTGGATTACAACGTCTTAGCGCATCTAAGGAAGCTACCCTCGCAGCTCAGCATTCTTGACGCCATTTTGCTATCAAAGGAGGTGAGAGATTCGTTAATCAAGGCACTACAAGACCCGGAGCAGTTCCAGGCTTTTCTGGCCGAGGAAAGATGAAAGATGAATTGGAGAAAGTGCACACGGCCGATGTCGCTTTTGGTGATGAAGACCTTCTCCTTGAGACGTGCGAGCACAATCGCTCCCTTTATGTCTCAGGATACTGCTACGATATAAAGATAGGCAAGATCCTGATCGACAATGGATCCTCCGTTAATCTCCTCAATGTGCGAGTGTTAAAAGAAATCTGCATGAGCGTCCAACACCTTGCTCGGGACAAGATCACCATCTCCAGGTTCGACTCCCAATCATCAAAGACTCTTGGATCTGTGATACTGACGCTACGCTTTGGGCTACTCGTCACGGACATTCAGTTCCACGTCATAGACGCCAAGACATGCTACAACGCTCTGCTCGGCCGACCGTGGTTACACGAGTACAACATCATCCCTTCTACACAACAACAGTGTATGAAGTACTCTAAGGATGGTCTCGAGTATACCGTGGCGGGAGAACTGAACCCGTTCTCTGTGAACGAGGTCCGCAAATATGAAGATGCCAAATACTTCTTACCGGATTTCGAAGACACGGAGAGGTGTCACAAGCCGGAGAATAAAGCTAATGCCACCATCCCTGTCTTCGACAGTGATACCGAGGAGGAAGAAGAGATAGTGAATTCGGGTCCGCCCCAATACAATAAGCCAGGGCCACCTGCTCCTACGTTGATCTTTGGTAGTGACTCGGAAGATGAGGTCCATGCTATATTCCCCGCTCGACCCTCAGTACAAGCGTCCGCTGATGAAGAGCAAAGTCTACAAGTTGCTATGGTGCCGCTTAAACACCGTAAAGAACTGGATGCACTTGATATTTACAAGGTAGAAGAGCTGCAAACGTTCTATATCCCTCCCAGGCGAGAAAGCGGAAAATCAATTCTATTCTACCGCTCTGAAGAAACCAAAGTGGAGAAAGAAATCTGGCATGGCGCGGATCCTACGCTCAACAGACTTCAGCCTATCCGTCTTCCCAGATATTATACGGAAGATTTGAAAAAGCTGCTGAAACGCCAGGGGATATCCTTCAAGCAGACCATTCGAAAAGCCAAGTTCTATGACAAAGTCTGGAACATTCCCGGGACTCAACGCAAACTGCCTAATGGGAGAATGGAAACAAAAGGGCTTGGATACATCCGGTCAAAGAAGCGAGAATTACTACACGGCTGCTATGTCGTGTATGACTTTGATGAAGAAGCGGATGCTCAATGGGAGGGCGCTAATCCTGAACCAGTGAAAGTTCCAGATGCAAAAGTGCCCAATCCGTCGTTCGAAGAACAAATGGACAAATTTATAAGGGAAGCTAGTCAAAAAGTCCGAGATGATCACAATCGTGAAATAGCAATTTACGAGAAAGCCAAAACGCAACGTCTCCTTCAACAGACCGTAAAAGATGAAAGTGCCGCCCCCTGTCAACCTATTATAAAAAAGGCTCGACGCAGAGGCAGAAATAAGTCGAAAGGCCAAAAAAGCGCTCAACAGCAACAAAGCAGGGCTAAGAAGCCATGCAAACGGGAGTCGAGCGTTATTGATCTATCCCTCATGAAGAAAATGGGTCGAGCGTACTCGTTTCCTCGGGACAAGACGAAGAAGATACTTGATCTTGCTCTAAAACATCAAATGCTTACACTGCCGGAGTCCAAAAACCCCGAACAAGCAGGCGAAGTCTTTCACCCGGACTATTGCTCTTACCATCGAGTAATAGGGCATCCTCTCGAAAACTGCTTCACCTTTAAGAATTGGGTTGAAGATCAGTATCAGCTTGGCAAGTTCGCTCTGTCTGACAACTGGAGGGTAGCACCGCCGCAGAAGCACGAACCCAAAGCCACAAAAACAGAACCAACTCCACATTGGGATTGGAAGCGGATTCGCACTTGGCACATGATAACAATATTAAAAGAAGAGCCCGAGAACATGGACAGCCTTCCCTGGTGCTTCGAAAACAGCAATGATGATGTGATCTCAGAATTTCCGCCAGCCCCGAAAGAACTGGAGGATGGAATACATACCACTGCAGATAAGCTCAAGAAAATCGAGTTGGGGACGGCTAACGATCCACGACCGACATTTGTCAGCGAGCTGCTATCTGAAGAAAGGGTGGCTGTGTTAAAAGACGTCCTTGTACAGCACAAAGATTGCTTCGCATGGAACTATTCCGAGATGCCAGGACTAGACCCAGAAGTTGCTGTGCACAAATTGGCGATATCTCCGGACGTCAAGCCGGTCAAACAGGCGCCAAGGAGAATGCGGCTCAAGCTTGAGATGAGTATCAATGCTGAGGTCAAGAAGCTGATCGACTCCGGCTTTATCCAGGAGGTTCAATACCCTGAGTGGATCGCCAACATCGTCCCGGTGATGAAGAAAAATGGGACGGTGCGCATATGCGTAGACTTCCGGGATCTCAATAAAGCTTGCCCGAAGGATGATTTCCCGGTGCCAGTCACCGAACTGATGATAGACAATACGTCCACTCATGAGGTTTTCTCCTTCATGGACGGCTCGTCAGGGTATAATCAGATAAAGATGCATCCCGAAGACCAGAAGCACACCGCCTTCAGGACTCCTTTGGGTATATTCTGCTACAAGGTGATGCCCTTCGGTTTAAAGAATGCCGGTGCTACTTACCAGAGAGCCATGACAAAGATCTTCGATGACCTCATACATGAAATTGTCGAATGTTATATCGATGACCTCGTTGTTAAAAGCAAATCATACGAGGAGCATCTTGAGCATCTAAAGACTGTGTTTCGACGCCTTCGACGGTACAACTTGAAAATGAACCCTCTCAAGTGTGCATTCGGAGTTTCTTTGGGCAAATTCCTGGGATTCATCGTCCGACACCGAGGTATCGAAATAGATCCGTCTAAGATCAAGGCGGTCATGGAAATGCCTCCGCCGAAAACCCTCAAACAGTTGCGGTCTCTCCAAGGGAAGCTCGCGTATATACGGCGATTTATAGCCAACCTTTCAGGCAAGTGCCATCCTTACAGCCACCTGATGAAGAAGGGAACTCCATTCGTCTGGGATCAAAAATGCCAGGGCGCGCTGGACGAGATTAAACAGTACCTGCAGAACCCGCCAGTGTTGGCTGCTCCGGTCAAGGGAAAGCCCCTCATTCTTTATACAACCGCCCTCGAAGGTTCTTTAGGTGCATTATGGGCGCAAGAGAATGACCAGGGGAAAGAAAGAGCACTCTACTACTTAAGTCGAGTTCTGCTGGGGGCAGAAAGCAAATATTCCCCCATTGAAAAACACTGTCTGGCATTGATCTTCGCGATAACAAAGCTCAGGCACTATGCATTGGCACATGAAGTCCGTCTCATTTCGAAGGTGGACCCTCTTAAATATTTAATGTCGAAGGCCATATTGACAGGTCGACTCGCTAAATGGGCTCTGCTCTTGATGGAGTTCTCGATAACGTATCAACCTCTCAAGGTAGTGAAAGGCCAGGCCATCGTCGACTTCCTTATTGAGCACCCGATACTTGCCGATTCTTCTCTGAATTGCAAGTTGCCAGACGAACATGCGTTTGACGCTATCGATGGGAACAATACACGATGGGAACTCTATTTTGATGGAGCGTCCTCCATGAAGAAGCGCAAACAAAGTATGCCCATGATCAAATTGGGGGTGGGCCTCATCTTCGTGACCCCACAAGGAGGAATAATGCGCTTCGCTTTCTCCTTAACAGAGCCGAGGACGAATAACGAAGCCGAATATGAAGCCCTGATAGCGGGTCTCGAGATCGCCATCGACATGGGAATTGAAAACCTCCTCATATACGGAGATTCTCAACTGGTCGTTAGTCAAGTAAACGGCGACTACCAAACGTGCAAACCAGAATTGGTGAAGTACGGTGAAAAGGTGCAACAACTGTTGACCCAAATTCCCTCCTACACTTTGGAAAGCATACCGCGCGCGGAAAACAGCAAAGCAGACGCGTTGGCCAAACTTGCTAAAGAACTGGCTGACGAGAACCTCGATGACGTTAGAATCGTGGTACAAAGCCGTCGGGTGCTTGCCCCAATAGAAATGCCTCTGGAATCATCCGAGGAAAAGGGAGCGACTGAGCAGACGACCTTACAGATAAAAGAACGAGAAAAAGCTGAGGATTGGAGGGAAGTCTTCATAGACTACTTTAAGTCCCATCGAATGCCTGAAGATGCGTCCACAAGACATCAGCTCATGAAACGAGCTCTGTCTTTCGCCTTCGTCAACAATACTCTGTACAAGAGGTCATTCGATTCTCTGTGGCTGAGATGCCTGGGACCTGACGAAGCGAAAAGAGTCGTTCAGGAAGTTCACGACGGAATCTGTAGTTCTCACCAAACGGGCCCGAAGATGAAGTTGAAGATCAAACGGATGGACTACTACTGGCCCACGATGATTCAGGATTGCCTCGAATATGCGAAGCAATGCCACTCATGCCAAATCCATGGGGACTTCATCCACCAACATCCAAATCCACTACATCCAACGGTGGCTAGCTGGCCGTTCGATATATGAGGAACTGATATAGTCGGCCCTATCGAACCAGCATCGTCTAGAGGACATCGTTTTATCCTGGCAACGACTGATTACTTCTCCAAATGGGCAGAAGCAGTACCGTTGAGAGAAGTGAAGACGGAGAATATCCTCAATTTCTTCAAGACGCACGTCTTATACCGGTTTGGGACTCCGTGACGGATCATCTCTGATAACGGGCCTGCCTACAGGAGCCACAAGATCAGTCGCTTCGCGCAACAGCATAACATAGACTGGAGATATTCCTCGGTCTATAATCCGCGAGCTAATGGTCTAGCCGAGGCCTTCAACAAGACCCTGACAAAGATCATGAAAAAGACGGTGTCCCGAAATAAGAAAGACTGGCACGAGAGACTGCAAGAGGCTCTTTGGGCGTACCGAACTACATTCAAGACAGCCACTAACACAACGCCATACGCGTTGGTATTCGGTACGGAAGCAATACTCCCCCTCGAGATAGAGCTACCCTCTCTGCGAGTGGCAGTCTACTACGAGTTGACGAACGAAGAAAATGCGAACCTTCGGCTTGAGGAGCTTGATGCCCTTGAAGAAACACGGCTCATAGCGCAACAAAATCTGGAAGCTTATAAAGCAAAGATGATGCACTCATATGAAAGATTGACCCGACCGAGGACATTCCACCAAGGCGAACTTGTGTTAGTGGTCAAAAGGCCTATGATCCCCAATCACGCCAAGCGGGGAAAATTCGAGCCAAACTATGAAGGCCCATACATCATAGACAAAGTCTACCAGGGTGGAGCCTATCTACTCATAGACATGCACGGTGAAAGGCCTTTCAGGCCAATAAACGGTCGCTTCCTAAAGAAATACTACGCTTAATGGGCCACAGCCTAGGCCAATGATAGATGGCGACGATTATGTCCGCTCGCTATCTTCCTAAGCTCAAGCTTTATAAGCAGTAGCCAGCCTTCTCCATGACGGACCGAAACGTCCTTAAACTAATAGCAGACCGAAACGTCTTTAAACTAATACCACAGCATCCGTAAGCTGACAAAAAAAAAGATAAAAAAAATATAATAAAAACGGTATGTCCATAAGCAAAAAGGGCACGGATGAAAACCCGAAAGGGCTCCGTGAGTAAAAACAGCAGGGTTACCGGCGAGTGTTCGTGAAAACCCGAAAGGGCGCGACCTCGTAAAAAAAAAGAAGAAGAAGAAAATAATAAAAAGAATAATAAAAAAACGGTATGTCCATAAGCAAAATGGGCACAGATGAAAACCCGAAAGGGCTCCGTGAGTAAAAACAGCAGGACTACCGGCGAGTGTTCGTGAAAACCCGAAAGGGCGCAACCTCGTTAAAGGACACTTACAGGGTCCTCTCGACCGTGTAAAGAGAAACCACCCGCGTGAGATCCTTACGACTCACAAGGAAGCAGCACATTTAGGGATCCCCACGATTCCTAAGGAGAAAATACACTTGCTAGATCCTCATGACTCGTAAGGAGAACTCTCTTATGGGACCCTCACGGCTCATAGGATTTGAAAGTCTTAAGTTACAGAGACCTAAACCTGTGCTTAAGCAACCCCCCACAATCTTCGATAATGCCCTACAAGTGGCTCAATACTGACCCTTGTATACAATCCACGGGCGCGAATAAATATTTCCCTAACTAAATCCCATCCGTGACTGGGGATATGTACGCATGATGAACAACCCTTATAAGTCCTCTCGAATTATAAGGAGAAAACCCTCTTGTAGGATCCTTACGACTTACAGAGGAACATACACTTAGGAATCCTTACGACTCCTAAGGAGAAAATACACCTACGAGATCCTCACGACGTGTAGGGAGAAATACCTTTGTGAGACCCTTATGGCTCATGAAGTTAAAAGCCTTAGCCGACAGGACCTTAACCCTATTCGCTAAGCTACCTTTGTTCAACATCGACAGAGGCAAATGATGATTCGCTCCTGGCAATATCCCAGTTGTAGCGGTGCTGATGCCAAAATCAGTGTCTAATTTCAGGTTTACGGTGAAAAGCCGGTAGGCCGCACATGCATACGAAATAGCCGAAATGATGGGGCAACTTGCAATAAAAAGCAGCAAGTAAAGAAAATGTATGCATGGAAAATAGCCGAAATGATTGGGCAACTCGCAATAAAAAGCAGCGAGTAAAAATAAAATAAATGGCCGAAATGATTGGGCATCGCGAAAAATAGCCGAAATGATTGGGCAATCGCGACCTTCGCGATATAAAAGCTGAAATGATAGAGCATCGCGGAAATAAAACAAAAAAAAGAAATGATGAAACTTTGGCCCTACAGTTGAAATCACATCGATCCCTGTATACAATCCAAGGGCGCAAATAAAGAGGGAACCATACTTTCCCAACAGGCTCCGCCAGAAAACGAAGCCAAATCTCGACAGTTCATCCCAACCCCGAAGAAACCAATGTCTTCGGCAAATCCTTCGACTCAAAAAAAAAGTATCCTTGACGAAGAAAAACCTGATCCGCGTCGACTCGCAAAGCAACCAATGCCTCCGTGGGAAATTCTCGACCCGTTTCAACACCAGGGAAACAAATAATCATTGGCGCTAGGGAAACAAATAATCCTTAGCAAATACCTCAACTCAGGAAAACAAACAATCCTTGACAAGAGCCTCCTGATCCGCGTCGACTCGCAGAGCAACCAGTACCTCCGTGGGAAATTCTCGACCCGTTTCAACACCAGGGAAACAAATAATCCTTGGCGCTAGGGAAACAAATAATCCTTAGCAAATACCTCAACTCAGGGAAACAAACAATCCTTGACAAGAGCCTCCTGATCCGCGTCGACTCGCAGAGCAACCAGTGCCTTCATGGGAAATTCTCGACCCGTTTCAACACCAGGAAAACAAATAATCCTTGGCGCTAGGGAAACAAATAATCCTTAGCAAATACCTCAACTCAGGGAAACAAACAATCCTTGACGAGAGCCTCCTGATCCGCGTCGACTCGCAGAGCAACCGGTGCCTCCGTGGGAAATTCTCGACCCGTTTCAACACCAGGGAAACAAATAATCCTTGGCGCTAGGGAAACAAATAATCCTTAGCAAATACCTCAACTCAGGGAAACAAACAATCCTTGACAAGAGCCTCCTGATCCGCGTCGACTCGCAGAGCAACCAGTGCCTCCGTGGGAAATTCTCGACCCGTTTCAACACCAGGGAAACAAATAATCCTTGGCGCTAGGGAAACAAATAATCCTTAGCGCTAGGGAAACAAATAATCCTTAGCAAATACCTCAACTCAGGGAAACAAACAATCCTTGACAAGAGCCTCCTGATCCGCGTCGACTCGCAGAGCAAGCAGTGCCTCCGTGGGAAATTCTCGACCCGTTTCAACACCAAGGAAACAAATAATCCTTGGCGCTAGGGAAACAAATAATCCTTAGCAAATACCTCAACTCAGGGAAATAAACAATCCTTGACAAGAGCCTCCTGATCCGCGTCGACTCGCAGAGCAACCAGTGCCTCCGCGAGAAATTCTCGACCCGTTTCAACACCAGGGAAACAAATAATCCTTGGCTCTAGGGAAACAAATAATCCTTAGCAAATACCTCAACTCAGGGAAACAAAAAATCCTTGACAAGAGCCTCCTGATCCGCGTCGACTCGCAGAGCAACCAGTGTCTCCGTGGGAAATTCTCAATTTGTTTCAACACCAGGGAAACAAATAATCCTTGGCGCTAGGGAAACAAATAATCCTTAGCAAAAACCTCAACTCAGGGAAACAAACAATCCTTGACGAGAGCCTCCTGATTCGCATCGGCTCGTAGAGAAACCAGTGTCTCCGTGGGAAAATTCCCGATTCGTCTCAAATTGCAAGATGAAGCCTCAGGCAGCAGGGACTAAAAAACTTGCGTCCTGAACAATGGGACCCTGCAAGTCGACCTAAAACGGTCTCTTGCGTACTATTCATGGGTCTCACTCTCCAAAGTCGAGTTTCGACAAGGAGGGAAACAACCGCTTACGAGTCCTCTCGACTCGTAAGAGGGAAAAATTCTCTTATAGGATCCTTACGACTTATAAGAGAAAACACACTTAGGAATCCTCACGATTCCTAAGGAGAAAACCCACCTACAAGATCCTCTCGATCCGTAGGGAGAAAAGTCTCTATGAGACCCTCACGGCTCATAGAGTTGAAAAGTCTTAGGCGGCAGATCTGAACCTGCAGCCTAAGCCATTGCTGTTTCTTGAGGAAATCAAGATGCGTGCTCTATTATCTGTCAACCATGTTACTAAGGTAACATGCGGATAATAAAAGAAAGAAGAAAGCGACAAAGAGAACATCTAATTGGCATTGGATTAAGCATTCGAGACACACTCATTCATACACAGGCAAAAGACTCAGAACGAAAAATAAGACAAGCTGGGATAAAACTTTTCCATTAATATTGCCAAAAATTCTTACAATCATAAAGCAATAAACGAGAAATATTATTACAATGGAATAACCTCAGATCCAGGGCACGGATTAAGGAATTCAAAAGTAAGGCCATCCAGAGTTCTCCTGGCCTTTCTGATTATTCTCGTGCGCGGCCTCTCGCGCTCC
This sequence comes from Agapanthus africanus, assembly GCA_030015575.1. Lineage (NCBI taxonomy): Eukaryota > Viridiplantae > Streptophyta > Magnoliopsida > Asparagales > Amaryllidaceae > Agapanthus > Agapanthus africanus. The sequence continues at coordinate 633,601,578 of JASDDO010000031.1, read as the reverse complement.
TGTGTGTCAAGGTCTTCGGCGAGGCCCCCCAGTCTTCGATAAGTAGCGATTATCGTCATCTGCTGAAAAATTTGATGCAGGATGTCGATAAGGCTATCCCGCTGCTTCTTCGAGATCAGCCCCGACAGGTACACTGAATGTACCTTGTCTTCGGCATCATCCAGCGCATTGAGCGGTAAGGCCTCGTGGAACCCCGGGAGTGCTCTCCAGATTGCTCCCAGCATGACTTTCAAGAGAGCAGAATGGAGAAGGAGCAGCCAACCGGCGCTTGCGTTCAGACGATCCATGACCTCTGCACATTGGGCGTCCGTAAACTCCTGGTTTTGTTGACGGCCATGTACACGGATATCCTCGTAAATAATGAATTCGTGCAGACTGTAGAGACGCACCGCCATAATGCCTGAAGGAAACATCATTGGAAGATTAGCAATGAGAAAAAGTATAGGGAGTTAAAACTCCTCGAGAGCAATGCTCTATAGACAGGAGTGACACCTGTCAAAATCAGTTATGAGAAGAATTTGAAGAAAATCCCTTAAGAACATTGAGAGCTGTGCTCTGGGAAAAAATGATATAATAATAATAATATCAAATGCCATCTTTAACTTCCAAGATCCATGAAGAATTCTTAAGAGTTCTTCTATATGATTTGGAAGGAGCAAAGCTCCATTAATGACTTAAGAATATCCAAGAAAAATCTTTTAGAGAGCAGAGCTCTATTAATGGAACCTTAATAGGGTTCTCCTTAGTCTTCTTTAGACCCCTTTAGAGCAAAGCTCTACTAAGTGAAACCAAAAAATGGATCTTCTTTAGATCAAAGATCTATGAGAGCAAAGCTCTATTAATTAAAATTGATTTAATTCAAGACTAATTCTTACTTAAATAGTTTCTGTTAAAGAAAATCTAACTCAAGGAGTTCTTGAAGGCAAGAGCAAAGCTCTGAAGTTTTTGAAAATAAAAATCTTAAAGATGATAATCATCTGTGTAGGACCAAAGGTCCTATTTATAGGCATCAAGTGCCCTTTCAACTTCCAAAAGTTGCCGCAACGGTTGAAATTCTACTACCGTTGCGCTTGCGTTTGGGGCCACATAAGCACAACGGTGGGGGGCATTTGTTTACCCCAATCAGAGCAAAGCTCTGTTCAAATTCCAAGGCGGAAGATGAAGCCCAATCAGAGCAAAGCTCTATTTTGAAAATTTAAACTTTAGTAAACGAAGCAACGCTTCAAATTCTTTGCGCTGCGCGCAACGCGCCACGTGTCAAAAGCTGATACATCAGCGCAGCGCCCAAGAAGACGCGCCCAATCAGAGCAAAGCTCTATTAAAAAACAAAAGGAAGCAACGCTTCAGTTGCGCAAGCACTGCGCTGCGCGACACGTGTCAGTGCAGATGCGCTAGCGCAGTTGCGCTGTGCTTTGCGCTGCGCGACACGTGTAACTGCGCAAGCGCAGTTGCACTGCGCTATGCGCTGCGTGACACATGTCACGCTTTGGAGCATTTGCGTCAAACAGAATTAAAATTCTAAAGAAATCTTTCTGTTCTTTTTAAAACAAGAAGATTTTCTTCTGTAAAATAGAAGCCCTTGGATCAAAGATCCAACAGTGGGGAAAATTCCCCAAATCACTCAGAGAAAGATCTCTTTAACAAATTTAACTAATTTATGGGTACTATAAAAAGGACCCTAGACCTCAATTCAAAGGGATCAACATTTGTGAGAAATCAAAATTTTCAAACAGAGAGAACTCTGAAGAAATTTCAAGAAGAAAGGTAAAAAAAACCTTTAGGATAGAAGAATTTCTTCTGATAGATCATTGATCTAAGAACAAGATCAATGATCTTTAATAAAAAAACAAACAAAATAAAAATCAGTGCTTTGCACTTCTTATGAACCACTAGTTCTTTAAATAAGAAAAAACAATAAATACTTGTTTTTTTTTGACTCTCATTAGATCGAAGAAAACAAATAGTGCTTTGCACTTCTTTTATGAACCATTGGTTCTTGAATCTAAAAGATTCTCAAATTAATAGTGCTTTGCACTTATAAATCTGCACTGTTGCGCTCTTGGGCTGGCGCAAGCCACCAGAGAGCGCCACGTGTCAGCATCTAAACCAGTTGCGCTACGCGCTTTTGAAATAGAGCTTTGCTCTCTAAAATGGGCGCAACTCACCAGAGCGCGCCACGTGTCAGCAACGCAAGCGTAGCGCACTAGCGCAGCGCACTGCGCTGCATGACACGTGTCATCGTCACAAGTGCTTGCGCTCTTTGATCGGCGCAAAGCGCCTGAAAATGCAATGCATTTCCTCTGCTAAAGGGCTAGGCCCAAGTCAAAATGACCTAACAGGCCAAAATAAATTGCAAGGCAATAAATGGGCAGTGCCCAAATAAATTGATGCTTTGCATCTTTTATACAAGGGCAGAGCCCAAGTAAAATTGGTATTCTGCATTATTTATGAAATGAGCAGGGCCCAAAATAAATTGATGCTCTGCATCCTTTATGGGCAGAGCCCAAACAAAAAACAAATAAAGGTGTTGAACTTTTTAATTGGACTTAGCCCAGTCATGGCCATAAGTCCTCAAATTAAATTGACTGAGCACGGCTGCTCCCAAAATCAATTTACATCCGGTTCGAGGGTACATCTCCGAACTCCTCTGACACTTCTCGTTGTAATCCTTCAACGACGTCAGAGAGGCGACGGGTCCCAACGACCACACATGAATATGGACTGCGGAGTCCTTAAACTCGGGGACCGAAACGTCCTTAAACTAATATCGGACCGAAACGTCCCTAAACTAATATCGGACCGAAACGTCCCTAAACTAATGGTGGACCACCACGTCCCTAAAGTGGAACATGGACCACTACGTCCCTAAACTGAAACAATAAAGTATCCAAATGCTCTTTTGTTGGATCTAAACGGTCCCGTTTAAGTTGATCTTAGCCCCAAATACGGCTAATGTATCCTTAAACATTTAAATGAACGATAAAACTCCAAATCAACTTTGGTTCAAGGGTACATCTCTGAACTCCTCTGACACCTATCGTTGTAATCCTTCAACGACGTCAGAGAGGTGATGAGTCCTGACGACCATATATTAAATGGATCACCACGTTAAGTCGATCTTAGTCTAAAACGGGACTAATGTATTCTTAACGGACGTTTAAATTAATCTTAGCCTCAATACGGCTAACGTATCCTTAAACTAAAAACACCAAACCCAAATCTAAGTAAATACGGATTTGGACTAATCCACGTCCTACGGGCGACGGCATTACTTAGTCTCCGTATACAATCCACGGGCAATCACAAACAAAACAAACACACACGACACGAAGTGAAATTCTGGAGAAGGAGAAAGTTGTTACCGTAATGCGGTAGCGTAATTAACTGCAAGGGCTTGCGCCTGCAGGGAAGAGCGTCCCCACAATCAAAAACCCCTCAAGCGATGGGGAATCTGACGAAGTCTGCTATATCGGCCGCATTCGTCTAAACCTCCGATACACGGTGCCATAAATCAACTTAGCATCTTCGGAGAGGTAGACGGATAAAACCATATAGCATCTGCCCCGAATCTCAGGCAAGACGTCCTAATGTCTCGGCCGCCATTCGGAGGGGAACAGGTACATTCTGAGACGAAGCATGATTTCGACGCAGAGCTTGTTGGTTGACTTGATTCCGAGGCAGAGCTAAATTCCGACGAGGAGGTCGCTAGTTGATTCCGAGCCGAAGCATAATTCCGACAGGGAAGACAGATACACCGAGGCGAAGTTTGATTTCGATGCGGGATACACTCTGAGACGAAGCATGATTCCGGCGTAGAGCTTGTTGGTCGACTTGATTCCGAGGTGGAGCTTAATTCCGACGAGGAGGTCGCTGGTTGATTCCGAGCCGAAGCATAATTCTGACATGGAAGGTAGATACACCGAAGCGAAGCTTGATTTCGACGCGGGGTACACTCTGAGACGAAGCATGATTTCGACGCAAAGCTGGCTAATCGACTTGATTCCGAGGCGGAGATTAATTCCGACGAGGAGGTCGCTGTTTGATTCCGAGCTGAAGCATAATTCCGACAGGGAAGGTAGATACACCGAGGCGAAGCTTGATTTCGAGGTGGGGTATATTCTGAGACGAAGCATGATTCCGGTGCAGAGCTTGCTGGTCGACTTGATTCTGAGGCGGAGCTTAATTCCGACGAGGAGGTCGCTGTTTGATTCCGAGACGAAGCATAATTCCGACAGGGAAGGTAGATACACCGAGGCGAAGCATGATTTCGACGCGGGGTACACTCTGAGACGAAGCATGATTTCGACGCAGAGCTGGCTGGTCGACTTGATTCCGAGGCGGAGCTTAATTCCTACGAGGAGGTCGCTGTTTGATTCCGAGCCGAAGCATAATTCCGATAGGGAAAGCAGATACACCGAGGCGAAGCTTGATTTCGACGCGGGGTACACTCTGAGACGAAGCATGATTCCGGCGCAGACCTTGTTGGTCGACTTGATTTCGAGGCGGAGCTTAATTCCGACGAGGAGGTCGCCGGTTGATTCTGAGCCGAAGTATAATTCCGACAGGGAAGGTAGATACACCGAGGCGAAGCTTGATTTCAACGCGGGGTACACTCTGAGACGAAGCATGATTTCGACGCAAAGCTGGCTGGTCGACTTAATTCCAAGACGGAGTTTAATTCCGATGAGGATGTCGCTGTTTGATTCCGAGCCGACACGGGGTACACTCTGAGACGAAGCATAATTCCGGCGCAGAGCTTATTGGAATTGGTTGGTTTGATTTGTTTGATTTTTGCCTTGTTCGGCGGGAGTTTTGAATTTGAGAGGAATTTGGAATTTGTTTAGCATCAGTATTGTTGCACTGGAATAATGCCAGGAGCAACTCATCATTTTCCCTGGGAGGGCTTGGGGTTTTGGTTTTGGTTTGACTTATGCTGACATCAGCATCGCTATACTGGAATATGGTACCGGGAGCGAATTATCATCTGTCATGAGAGAATTTAGGGATTTTGGTTTTTGTTTGGCATAGCATTGCTGCACTGGAATAATGCCAAGAGCAATTCATCATTTGCCCCGGGAGGATTTGGGAATTGGTGGCTTAGGAGACAGGTTTAGATTCCTATCACCTAAGGCTTTTCAATTTTATGGGTCGTAAGGATCCCATAAAAGCATTTTCTTCCTACGAGTCGAAAGGATCTCGTAGGTGTATTTTCTCCTTAGGAGTCGTGGGGATTCCTAAGTGTGTTGCTCCTTTGTGAGTCGTAAGGATCTCACGCGGGAATTTTCTCCTCACAAAGTCGAGAGGACTTTGCGAGTGCATTTCATCTCTTTTTTACGAGTTTGCGGCCTTTCGGGTTTTCACAAACTCGCCGGCAGTCCTGCTGTTTTTACTCACGGAGCCCTTTCGGGTTTTCATCTGTGCCCATTTTGCTTATGCACATACCTTTTTGAATCTTCATCACTGGTGGGACCTTGAATCTGGTATCGCCGGTAAGACTTGGGAGAGATAGGGATCGTTTTACGCCCGTGGATTGTATACGGTTTTGCAGGATGTATGATCCAGACCGTAGGGCGGAAAGAATTTCGGGACTTTGTTGGTGTCTGCATCGCTGCACTGGAATATGGTACCAAGAGCGACTCATCATTCACCGTTGGGAAAACTTGGGATTTGGGTTTTTGGTCGGCATCTGCATTGCTGCACTGGAATAATGCCAGGAGCGACTCATCATTTTCCTTTCCCTGTTGGGAAGCGATGGCTTAAGAGACGGGTTTAGATCCCTATCACCTAAGGTTTTTCAATTTTATGGGCCGTAAGGGTCCCATAAAAGTATTTTCTCCCTACGAGTCGTAAGGATCCCGTACGTGCATTTTCTCCTTAGGAGTCATGAAGACCCCCAAGTGTGTTTTTCCTTTGTGAGTCGTAAGGATCCCACGAAGGTTTGTTTTCCTCATGTATCGTGAGGACACATGAGTGGGTCTTCCCAATGGAGCATAATTCCAAGGGCGGAGACCGGCCGCTGGACTGGTGACTGCGGTGGGGCATGGGTGTGAGGAGAATTATTTGAGCCCGTGGATTGTATACGGTAGCCAATTTGGGGACCATCCATAGGGCTGTGAGAATTTTGGGAAATTAGATTTTGGCTAGCGTCTGCATCGCTGCACTGGAATATGGTACCAGGAGCGACTCATCATTCGCCGTTTTTTTTTACCGTGATTGCTCTATCATTTCAGCTTTTCTTATCGCGAAGGTCGCGGTTGCCCTATCATTTCAACTTTTTATTCGCGGTTGCCCTATCATTTCGGCTTTATTTTTCATTTTTATTTTACTCGCTGATTTTTATTGCGAGTTGCCCCATCATTTCAGCTTTTCTTTTATTTCTTTTATTTAAACTTTTTTTGTTTATTTACATATTCTTACATTCCCAGTTTAACGACTTAGAGGTCGACTGTTCCCAGTTTAATGACATGGTGATCGACTTTTTCAGAGAAAGGCAGATGGCTGAGAGAATCGATTTCACGAAGGAGTTCAGTCTCCGTTTTGTATGAAATTGGCGATCGCGGCTTGACTGTTTACTAACACGCCTTTGTTCCCTGATTAAAAATCAGGAAAAGATTTAGAAGAGGCATCACGTGCTCATACGTGACCAGTGGTCACGTGTTGGCACGTGATGGTTAAGCAGCAGCACAGAGCATATTTGTTCTCTAATTAAAAGTCAAGAAGAAGCTTCAGAAGAGGCATCACGTGCTCACACGTGACCAGTGGTCACGTGTTGGCACGTGATGGTTAAGCAGCGACAAGAAAAAAGAGCGCAGAAGAAGAGAAGCATATTCCAGGGGTCACGTGGCCACACGTGACCGGCTTTAAAAGCCTTATTCTTTAACAGAATTAAATTCTGAGGAAAGATCTTTCAAATCTTTCCAAAATGGAAAAGAATTATCTGAAACCGTTGGATTAAAAATCTAAAGGTGATTAAATATCACCAATTTATGGAAAAATCTTGGACTTGGAAAGATTTCCCCTTAAATTTAACCGAAATAACAAAGAGATATCTTTAGATTTAAAATCCAATGGTGAATAAAATTCACCTAATAATCTAAAGGCCCAGATTAATGATAAATATAAATCAAATCTCTCAATAAACAAATCAAATCTTTCAATGAAAGATTCACTAAAACTGATTGATTCTTTTCTTTCTCCTATAAATAGGAGCCAAATGAGAGAGTTTAAGGAGACACATACACAGAGAGAGAGAGAGATAGAGCCTTGGAATCTTGAAAATTCAGAAGGAAGAATTTGATTCTCTGCAAAAGAAAAACCTTAGATAAGAAAAGAAAAGGGAGGCTTCAAAAGAAAATTTAATTCTCAAAAGTGTTTAACTCTTATATAAAGAAAAGAACTTAGTTCTTTCTCTGGTTGAGGATCTGCAAAGTGCACATCTTCCCATGAATTGAGAATTTAATTCTCATTGGGTTAAGATCCTGCCATGCAGATCTAGAACATAGAGGAGGAATTGAGTTTTGAGAATTTAATTCTCACAAAATTATAGGAATTTAATTCCTTTGAGATAAAATTAGGGTTTAACTCTATAGGAATTTAATTCCTTCAAAATGGACAGAACTAGGGTTTAACCCTAGTTGAGAATTTAATTATCTCAAACTCACAGGAATTTATTTCCCTTAAAAAAGAATTAGGGTTTCACCCTATACCGGAATTTAATTCTTTACATAAAAGAAATTAGGGTTTAACCCTATTTAAGAATATAATTCTTCAGAAGAAAACAGAAATTTAATTCCTCTAAAGTTTATTGCTAGGGTTTAACCCTATGAAGAATTTAATTCTTAAATGATGAACAAATCTTTAAAACAGGCAAAGAACCAGAGTCACGTGCTACCACGTGACCCCTGCAAAGATCCACAGAAAAGAACTTTGAGGCAACGCCTCACGTGCCCCACGTGACCCCTGAAGCACATAAGGAAAAAGCAAAAGAAAAGAAGCTCCGGGGCGCCCTCACGTGTCACCACGTGACCCCTAATGAACATTCTAACAGATCAAAGCGTGAGCCCCCATCACTTGCCCACACGTGATGGCTGTTAGAATAAAAAGTGTTAAACACTTATCTGTATAACAAAATGAGGGGGATCTGGCCCCACCTTTTGGATGCCATCACGTGCTCCCACGTGATCTCCTCTCTGCTAATGTTTAACACCAAACTGATAACTTGGTTGCCGGTGTTTAACACTATTATTTATTAGTGTTTAACACTGATTCGAGAATCACAATTTTTAGTGTTTAACACTAATCTGATAATCTTATTTCCCAGTGTTCAACACTGTTGGTCTCTAGTGTTTAACACTAGTTTTAGCCCAATTGGCTAAGTTTCTAGAGGCAAAGCCTCTCCTTCAATGAACCAACAGAGGGCCAATATTCCAAACATAATTGGACTTAGCCCAAGCTGGCCATAAGTCCTCAATTCAAACTTAACTGGGCTAATAGGCTCATAATATAATTAATTGGTCTTGGTTCCAAATTGGGCCAAAGATCATTTAATCTACCTTGGTTTAAGGGTACATCTCTTCACTCCTTTGATACTTGGCGTTGTAATTCCTCAACGTCTTCAAAGAGGTGACGGGTCCCGATGACCACACACTGCTACGGACTGTGGGGTCCTTAAACTCATGGACTATGAGGTCCTTAACCTTGACCGTAATGTCTTAAAACTAACGCCGGACTGTGGGGTCCTTAAACCCATGGACTATGATGTCCTTAACCTCGACCGGAATGTCTTAAAACTAACAACGGACTATGAGGTCCTTAACCTTGACCGGAATGTCTTAAAACTAACACCGGACTGTGGAGTCCTTAAATCCTCGGACTATGATGTCCTTAACCTTGACCGCAACGTCTTAAAACTAACATTGGACCGCAATGTCCTTAAACTACCTATTGACCGCAATGTCACTAAACTAAACAACAGGGCCCCCTTAATTGCTCTCTTGTTGGATTTAAACGATCCCGTTAAGTTGATCTTAGTCTGAAAGCTAGACTAACGTATCCTTAACAAACGTTTAAGTTGATCTTAGTCTCAAATGAGGCTAACGTATCTTTAAACACAACCCCCAAACCCAAATCTAAGAAAGATACAGATTTGGACTAGTCCAGGCCCTACGGGCGACGACATAACTCAGTCTTCGTATACAATCCACGGGCAACCAAACACGAAACAAACACACACGACACGAAGTGATCATCTGGAGAAGGAGAAAGTTATTACCGCAATACGGTAGCGTAATTAACTGCAGGGGCTTGCGCCTGCAGGGAAGAGCGTCCCCACAATCAAAAAACCCTCAAGCGAAGGGGAATCTGACGAAGTCTGCTACATCGGACGCATCCGTTTAAACCTTCGATATATGGTGTCATAAATCAACTTGGCATCTTCAGAGAGGTAGACGGATAGCACCAATTAGTATCTACCCCGAATTTCAGGCAAGACGTCCGTCGCGCCGTCTTTCGGAGGGGAACAGCCTTTAGACAGTTATATCTCTCCTGCTTTGTATTGTTTTTCGACCCAATCTTTGAAGACGAAGCATTCCTCAATAGCATGACTTATCACACTGTGATAGGGCAGTATATGGGGTCGTCAGTCATATTCGCTTCTTGCGGTCTTTTTGATTCCGGCAATTGGAGACCGTTTCTTAGGGCATCCTTGAATATTTTACGGACTTTGTCCCTTCTGAAGGAATAGACCTTATCCAGCTTCTCTTTCAGTGGAGCTTCTCCTCCCTCTCTGAACACTGGCTTCTGAGGCCGGTTGGCATTAGGCCCGCTCATCCCTTGCTTATTTCGGTCAGCCGAAGTGTTGAAAGATTCAGAATCGTCGGAATTTTTGCCTTTGCGATTATCGTCCTTTCGATTTCTCCAGGACCTATTGTTATTTTGGGAATCCGAGGAGGACTCCTGCTTTGAGCGCTCCAGCATTTGAACTTTCCTGATCAGTTCTTGGATGTTTTGAGACCCGCGGTGCATAGAAACGGAGCCATCCAATTGTTGAGATTTCCGACAAGGAGACTGACAGATTGGTCCTGCTCTATCGGCGGTTCACATTTGATGGAGAGATTGCGCCATCGGGTTATAAAATCCGTGCTGCTTTCGTTGTTCTTTGGCTTGGTCCTTATGAGATCAGCAATGGTGATCTTATCGCTGACGCTCATGAACCTCTGCTGAAACAGAGACTCCATTTGGAAGAAAGTTGTGATGGAGCCATCCGGTATGCTCGCATACCAGTCGAAAGCAACATCGGGCAGGCTATTAACGAACTGGAGGAGGAGAAGCGCATCATTGGCCCCAGTATTCCCGCATGAGGCTTTAAAGTGGGCAATGTGCTGATTCGCATTTCCCGTCCCATCGAATCTTCCGAATTTAGGGATGACATAGCCTCTAGGAAATTCTACCAGATCATACTGAGCGGGATATGGTCTCCCGCTACTGCTAACATCTTTTTGCGCTTCAGCTTCGGCTACCAATGTTTTGACTTTGTTGGCAACCAAATCCATGATTTGATCTTGAGTTAGCGGGCTACTGTCATCGGTAGCCAAGACATTTCCCGAGATAGGATGCGACTAACTTTCATGCGGTCCGCCCACCTTTGGATTTGAGGGAATAGACGTCGGCTGCCTTGGGACACCGTTTCCCTGTTCATGAGCAGAGCCTTGCGCTTGATTGGGCGGCTGAGAGGCAAGTCGGGCCGTGAGCTGCAAAACGACATTCTTCAAGTCGTCAATTTTGGAGTAAAGTTTGGCCATCTCCTTGTCTTTGTTTCTGAGCTGCTTTCGGAGCTCTTGAAGCAGCTCTTGCTCCGCAGTCCTGGGGCGAAAAGTCGGCTCTTCCTCGATGTCCGAGCTTGACTCTACATGGACTGAGGGGTCTTTCTGCCTATCATCCTCATCGAGAGGGTTTTCATCATCCAGCGGAGGCGGCTGTTCTTGGGAAGTGGCAACCACATTCAAGCCAGATTGGATTTGAGATGTGGTGGCCCCGTCCTTGCTCTTGCTGCGTGTACCCAGCATGTAGACTGTGTGGACCACATATCCAGCCATTTCCTCATCTTTGGTGGGGTAACCCTGTTCTTCGAACCTCATGAAGATCATCCTAGCGGGAGCCCTAGCCTATTTGTTGGCTATATATCTAAGCATTTTCTGTCTTAACTTCTCGATTTTGAGGGCTTGGCGGGCATCCGTCATCCAGGAAGCCATCGTGAGCCGATTAGAGGGGAGCTTAGGGAAGATACCCAATTAAGCAGTTGTCAGGGGCGCCGCTGGATCTTGCCTGAGATGCCTTGTTGCTTTGTTGGTGTTGATAGCCTTGCCCCCAGCTGGGGCCAAGGAAAGTCGTTCAAACACCGACTTGCGTTTGGGTAAAGGTGCCCTCGAGATCACCACATTTGGCCTCTTACCTTTCGAGGCCGGCTTATCTGTTACCGGAGCTTGGGGAGCTGGGATGGCGTTAGCTGACATGAACAGAATAGAGCCAAATGGTAGCGGCGGCTCCTCCCATTGTCGCCCGAGACTGGCCGGGAGGACCGTCCTGGCGTCCATCTTCATCGTGTAGGAGATGGGAGCTGTGTCGAGAGCTGAGTTGATCCATGGAGACATGGTTGAGGGTTGATCGCTTGAAGTCCTGCATGAAAGAGCATTATTTTAATATAAATATCGATATGTATATTGATTAAGTTCGCATAGACGTTTAACCGGAAATATGGGAGGAGAGATTGGTCCCACCGGGCGTGCCAGAATCTGTAGGGTGTTTTTCGTCACCCCATTGAGATAGGAATACGTGCGCGCTTGTCAAGCGCATTACAGATTCCCCCTGCCTAGGGTAAGCTGGGGTTTATTGATTGTAGGGATTCGAATCTACGGCAGCCGCAGACTAAGCTGCCGTTAATTACCCCTCGCCTTTGGAGCTAGAGAACCTCCGATTGATGGGTCAAACTGGTCATGTGAACTCAATGTGCAGTGTGTGTGTGTTGTGTTTTGAAAGGGGGGTTTAGATATATCGGGGGCCTTGCAGAGTTTTCACAGGGTCCCGCTAACCGGATAGCGGGCTGGGGGTCAAGGAGGCTAGCAGCCCCCTTGCGGGGTGTGGGGCAGCGCCCCGTTAGAATTTTTTTCTAACGGGGGAAGTATATTTAGTGTGGAGTACATATAAAAAATGAGGAAAGCGTCTTAAAGACGCGTGCGTAACACGTGGGCGCATGGTGCCCGGGGTCACGTGCGCGCACATGGGCGCTTTAGGGCTCGGGGTCACGTGCGCGCACGTAACCGTTGGGCGCCCTAGCGCCCGGGGTCACGTGGCGCGCACGTGACCGTTGGGCGCCCTAGCGTCCTGGGTCACGTGGCGCGCACGTGACCGTTGGGCGTCCTAGCGTCCTGGGTCACGTGGCGCACACGTGACCGTTGGGAAGGGGTCTAGCCCCTAGGTTGGGGAGTTGAACTCCCAAGGGGTTTTTTGGAGTTGAACTCCTAACATAAACTAATTTATGGAGTTAACTCCAACAGATCTAGAAAGGAGTTAAACTCCTAGGAATTTTTTGCTCTTCTTTTGAGCCTTGGATCTGTCCAAAGTTAGATTTTTGGAGATGGGTCTCCTTTTTCCTTCTCTTAATCGGCGGGATCTTAGAGAAAAAGGGATGAGACTTAAAAGTCTCCCCATTTCGAGATCTAATTAGAGATCTAAGCTCCCCTTCATGGGTTTTGTGGTGAAAAACTATTTATTTTTTAGAAAGGAAAAGTTAAACTCTTGATTTAATTCAAAAAAAGAGGAAAAGGGTTTTAGACCCTTGAGCGAGGGGAAGGAGGCACAAACCCTAGTTTTTGGGGAGAATGAAAATTGTTTTTTTATTCATCATCATATTGCCTTATATAGGCTTACACATTTACATATAGCCCCTTGGGCTTTACAAAATGGCATTTTGCCCAACCCATGCCTCATGTGCTCTTTTCTTTTGCACATGAGCCATGGGTTTTTACAAAAATTCGGTTTTGTGCCCATTTTGCTTACATTCATGCACAAAAATTACATCAAAATTATTTGTAACATGATTTTTTATGTTGGCATGGAGAGACTGGCCACGGGCTCAACTTGGGCATGGGCCCGCTTGACCTGGGCTTAGGCCCACCTGGCTTGGGGTTGACTTTGACTTTGACTTGGTCAACCGGGGTGCAAATTTTGACCCCAACACTGCCGGCATATTTAGTGATTTCGGGATTTGTACTGATAGTGTTTCTGATTCTTACTGATAGTGATTCGGTCCCGTGTTCCCTTACCCCTGAGGCTTATCCTTGGGTTGGGGATTCTTCTGCGATGGTTGATGCTCACACTTGGACTGACGATAGGTTTAGTGACTTGGAAATTGAGACTTAGAGACTGATAGCTTTAGTGACATGGACATTGCATCGATTATTGATCTGATACATCTGCTTTATCGTTACATGTAACGGTTATTTCATGCTCGCGTCATTACTCGATACTTACTGCTTTATGTTTATCATCGTTACACATTATATATGTATATATTGCTATTGTGTCGCTCTGACGACCTGAGTATGCATGCTCAGAGTGAGAGGCGGACTTAGCTCGGATCAGGACCTTTCTTACCTCGATGATATTACAGACATCTAGATCAGCGACGTCAGCACTATCATTCCCTTTGACTCTATCTGGTTAGTTTTATATCTGTTTGATAGAATTAGTGACTATATTTCTCATTACTTGTGCTATGATTACTGATTACCACGTAATGATAGAAGCCGAAGTGTGACTATGGTAGGATATTTCCTTGACCGTAGGAGCATGGCCGGCCTTATCACCTCTCGTATTCTGTATTTTGGGAGGCGGGGCGTGACATGGTTTTGTTGGTATCAAAGCCAGATTTGGTTTGGAATGAGATTACAGTTCAGTCTAGGGATCCTTTTATTTATATCCAGTGATATTGCTCGTCACTTCCATATAATCATCTTTACATCATCGTTCAAAGTCTTGTCCTACCACTTGATCTTGCTTTCAGTTATTAATCCGATACCCTATCTTGAATTTTATGTCTTATACCATCTGAAATTATTGTTTCAGAACCATGTCTTCCAACGACTCTTCTTCCACCTCCACTACCCAAAGTCAGACCGTTGAGATTTTGGGTATACTGCAAGATTTGATGGAAGCCCAGGAGCGAACAAACGATCTCTTAGCTGAAGGACTAAGAAGGCAAATGGCTCAGGTACCAGCGGGAGTCCCCAATCGTAAGGGGATCCCTGTTAAACAAAGAGAAGATGTGCAGATGAAGCGCCCATTTGTTCCTCAGCAACAGAAGCAGCGGAGAACCCAACATTGTGGTTATTACAAGAGGCCAGGACATCTTCAGAGGAACTGTCGCCGGGCCAAAGAGCGGTGCTTGATTTGTGGATCCGACGAACATCTTGTTAATGGTTGCCCTCGAAAGAAAGAGCTACACGGAGGAGATTCGTCCACACTCTCCACATCTGCTTGAGTAACTTGGTTGTTTTCGTAGTTCGGGTTTCGAGGATGGTACAGACCCAACACAAGATTCGGACTTGCTTTACGAGATCGTAGCGATCTAGATATCAATACGGAGTTATCACCCTTCCTGCTTTCAATAAAGACCTTGTTATTTTATTTAGTGGTCGTTTCTTTTCGTCTGAATCTTATATTTTGTTGAACCCCTTGATTTAAATGGGAAAAAATGTAGGTTGTGATTTGTATATCGTTTCCTTACCGTTCAGTTCCATATACTATTTACTGCATCAGCACTCAAGTTTGTGATTTTGGATTTTATCCACCTTATATTTTTCCATAAGCTCCACATCTTTAGTTGTTTTTGTGTGTTCCACTATCTAATCATGACACTTTCTTTTCAGGCCATGGCCAATCCTGGGACAGCGCCGCCTCTCTATGAGGACACTCGGTCCTGCTTTCAATAATGATTTCTTTCTTAATTCTTCATTTAAGAGACAATTTATTACCGCGTCCATAGAAATAATTCCGTCAGGAGACAAATTGCTCAAAGAAACTATCAGAGTTTCCCAACTTCTCGGAAAAGAACTCATACGATAAGTGCTTGCATCTCGTCTTCAATCGGCATTTTCATGACTGCAAGTTGATTTGCAATATTCTGAATTTCGTTCAAGTGGTCTGCTATTGAGGCGTCTTTCTGGAGCTTCAAATTCATCAATTCTCTCATTAGAAAAGCCTTGTTCGTATCCGTCTTTCTCTCGTAGTTCTTCCATAAAGTTTCTACAGTATTTTCTGATGATTTATGGTGGAACACCGAATCTTTTATCCAACTGCGAGCAAGACTCTTCATCCAATCTTCATTAGGCATCTTCTCTGGATTGGCGCTAATCCCATACAGAGATGTATCTAAATTTTTAAGGCACAATATGTCCTCCATCCTCGACTTTCATATCGATTAATTTGTGATGTTCAAACATATCATTTTTGTTGCAATTTGAGTTGTCTCCGTCTTCTTCATTTCTTCTCTCACCTCTGATACCAAATTGTTAGGATTTTTGAGAAGAAAAGAAAATATAAAGCCCAATTAAAACACAAAGAAATAATCTCCAAACTTCTTTTCTTTATTCAACTTCATACGAAATATAAATTCACCTCTCTTCAATTCCTCTTCTTCTTCATACCATACAAAATACCCTAATCAATCTAAATTTACAAACTTAGAAAACCCTAAATCTATTTCTACTAGAATGCCTAATTTAACTAATTTAGATATAATCAAATCTCCCAAAAATAATTTTCAAACAAAACATCAAATATCTTTCCAAACAAACTTTCCTAATTAAGTTTCAAACGAATTTTTAACGAATCTTTCCAATAATTTACGATTGGCCGACACAGATGTTTGCCTCAGAAACAGACAGATGTCCATAGTTCAATCTAGCTTTCTATTGATTGCTTTCATAGACGTCTGGAGCAGACGTCTGTGGTCTTCAAAACTACAAGTCAAACTTCAACATCCCGTGTAATTTTTTTTTTAAAAGAGCTAACATTGAGCTGGCACTGACGTGGCATCTACATGGCCAGAAGTGGACAGCATTTGTAATAATTTTTGAAAGTGACATACTTTTATTAACATTTTATAAAATTATCCTGTTTTAAAGAAATGGTCCTTGTATTTAAGATGTGCCTAGAATTGTTTTAATTTCACTTACACCGTCACAGCTTTGATAGTTGAGGTGGAAGCTATAATGCCCGGAAGATTAATCTCATGTAACACCGAAGGTCATGACTAAAATTAGTCCATCAATGAAGCGTTGCGGCTCCTTTGTGAGTATTTTTTTGGTTTAAAATTGTTCATTTTTCCTTTTTTCGCCTCAAGCGTTTGCGGCTTGAGGTGATCAGCGACGGCGTAGTTCCAGACTTGAGGCGATCGGTGATGGATCTTGAAGCTCAAGACGTGAGGCGATCGGGGATGGAGCTCGAGCTTGGGCATTTTAGACGGGAGAAATGAGAGGTAAGAGAGAGAAGCCTCAGGATTCTTGAGGGCTTGTGCTTGATAGATAAAAGTGAGGTTAAATTTGAAGAGCAAGCCTCGGGCCCCTGTTCAAAATTATTAACCCATAGCATCTTAGGTACGGTTTGGCAACGGAGCTGAGTTTAAAAGAACTACTCTTTCCGTCGCTTTTTACTTGTCATTTTGGAGAGAGAGAAGTGTTCCACTTTACTTGACGTTTTTCGAATAACGGGAAACCATTAATGATAAAGATATCAATAAATGATATAATACCAAAAATAACCTAGAAAATTAATTGTTGGTATTAAAAAAATGATAATACTTTCCTTAATAGTTGAGGGTATAAATGGTATGTTTTTTAATTAAGGGCATAAATGGTATGATTTTTTTAATGATGATGTGTGAGCAGATTAATTGCTGATATTAAAAAGTGATAATGTTTTCCTTAATCGGTGTGCATTTCTCTAAAATGACAAGTAAATGGGACAGAGGGAGTAAAAAATAACTTTAGAGTTAGATGACTCTGTTACAAAACAACTCATTAAAATTACAATTTAAAGTGAAGTAAGGGCCTTGCAAACTATAATTTGCCTCCACTTAAAAAACCAACTCTCAATCATTTAACTCTACACCCAAACACACCGCCATAGCCTTTGTTTAGGAATGGAGTTTAGTTTAAATACTAGGTTTCATAAAGTTAACTCCCAAATTCTAACTATGACTCCGTTCATGTGAGCGGTGTGAAACCATGGTTTTATAACAAAATCATATTTGGAGGTGTGTTCGGAAGAACGGTGTGAAGCCATGGTTTTGTAATTATGTGATGTTTATATAATCTAAATCATGTTTTTGTACTCATGGTTTTAAATGTAAGTAACCAAAAAAAAATCATTGTTGCCCATGAATTTTTAATTTTTAATTTTTTAAATTTGGGGGGCCCACATGAGGTTCCCACCACTCGAACCGTCTCACCCGAACAGGCCCTATACCAAAGCTGGCATGGATTTTTTAAATTTTCAAATTTTCAAATTTTTTGATATTTTATTATCTTATCTTATATTTTATTATATTTATTTTAAAGTAAGTTTCAACTAAAGATAGAATGAAAAAGAAATTTACAGTTGAAACTAGCTTAGCCAATTGGTTCCAGTTTGAATTTTCCAGAACTTTATGTTCTGGGAGCATTTCCAGTAATAAGGCGCATACAATCCCCTGAATCCATCAAAGGCAGCAAATTAATAATTAAGTGGTACCAGCAAGAAAGAGATTGACGTCAAGAAAAAAAAGGATGAAAATGAATAAGAATATTGAAACACAAATTCAACGATCATATCATTTATTGACAGGTTTTGGGGTCCTAATGTAAAGTATGAAGTCTTAGAGGTTAGTAAACAAGGGCTAATAAAGGCTTAGTGACTTAAGAAACATCCACTAAGACTTCATATTTGTTAAAACAACCACCGAAACTTCAAAATCAACAATTTGAATCCCTAACAAAAAAAATGCAATCTAAAACCAGGTTAAATCTAATATCATACGAATGTTGTTAAAGTACGAGTGGAGCAACCAATTGTTTCTATATTCTTACATCCAACGAGAAGAATGGACTTCACATAATTTCATAACCGGTATGGGTTAACCACTTGTTTTCTAATTTAAATTGCATTTCTTTATTTCATGATGCAGCAACCGCAACTTAATCCAAACTATTTATCTTGGTTTTTTGTGTGGTTTTAACTAAATGAAACCCTAACTACATCTAATTAAACAAATTCCAAGCCAATGGACTTCACATACGCAATCAAGTGTCTAAAATTCTAAAATCAACGTGGATGTTCTAGGATAGGAAAGAGGGTGGCGGGCCTAAAGGACCGAGGCCCTTTTGGATAATCAAAATGATAAAGGCCCACTTAAGATACACTAAGATTGCATTAGGAGAACCGAAGAATAGCGCTATGGATGGAACACACATTCTTTATGATAGTTTGCACTTTTCTTATGAAAAATTATTGTGTTTCAATCAGCTCATAAGTACGATGTCATTAGCATATATACCAGTGTCACAAATGCCAGAAAATTTGCAACTATTTATTATCTGGTTATCTGACTCGCTGTCGATTTCATAACCGTAAATTCATTTTTTTTTATCATTATACACATAAAATAGATGCATGGTTGTCTTTTGTTTTCATTGTTCTGGTGGTTTTTGCCGACCTTGAGGAACAGACCGACCACCTCTCATTTTAGAATGGAAATTTTATGGCATGATATATAAAATTGGTTGCCTTGCTTGCCCTTTTAAAATATTGGAGAAAACTAAACTGGATTAGAACTTGATCAAAAGAAATCATGAGAAATAAAATCTAAAAATGAACTCTATATTCAGTCATAATCTATGCGTTATCTCAGATTGCGCATGCTACAAACCAATATCATCTAATTCATCTTCGCTTAACCTTCCCATTCAAAAACGGTTCTTCCGTACTGATATGAACGTACATAAAACATCTCATGGTAATTGGTGCATAACCTCGGCATACAATAGACCGATTATCTTGATCGATTCTTTAGAATATAAATATTGAATTTCGTGCAGTTATTTCTTCTGTCATTTCTATGTCCATTAAATCTAGGATCTGAACGGCGTTACATCACATAAGTGATGCACATGGCTTATAAAATAGAATCACTTTTTGATGAGATAATGAAATATATTGTTAAAAACTTACTTTTCTTTTGGATCATAATTCAATGACGGTGGCCTTTTCCCTTCCTTTCTGAATTTTGCATTATTTTTCATGCATCACAACAGCAAACATCTAATTAGCACCTAATGCCAAGTTAAAATATGAAAATTAAACAAAGAGTATGGGATTGTCAGACATAGAGTTTATCAAATCACACCATTAGAAAAACAAATAGCTAGATTAAATAAAGATCAAACCTATTGTATTCAACAATGTATTGAATATTCATCTTTTCCAACCGTTTAGTTAATTTCCTGATATGCATCCATAATGTTAGATCAATGTCTAATCCTACATGATCTCTAACAACAGTTGTAGTTGTTTGGTGTCAGTGCCGACAATGAAACGAAAGGCTCAAAGAGAAAAAGAGAGCTTTGTTTCATACTAGCTTTGTTTGTCTTGGCCATGCATACCAAAGATGGTTTACTGGTTGCATTGATTGTTTGGCTGTCTTTGGATTGTGTGAGAGTCAACCTTATCCAACCTGATTACCTCCTTATTCTAGTAGTACAATTGTTAATATTTTTAAGGCTAAATTTCAACTTATAGCTACGAACTATAGACACTTATCCTAAATTATACCATGAACTTTCGAAATAATATATCAATATCCTTAACCTTTAAAAGTATCAAAATACCCTCTTAATGGAGTTAACGGAAAACTGCAAAATTACCAGAATACCCCTCATTTTTTGGCGAATACAGTGTTTTTTATTGTATAAGAGGGGTATTTTGGTAATTTTGTGATTTCCTGTTACATTTGAAAACTCATGGTATCAATCCTTAATTTTGAAAGCTCATGATATCATTTGGTGAAAATGCATATAGTTCATGGCTTCTAAGTTGAAATTTAGCCTATTTTTAAAGAGAAACAAAAATCTTTTATGTGTAATTAGGAATTTTTTTATGATTATTAGGCGACAAGTGCAATATAATTAAAGTTGCTATCATCTCAGTTTATGGAGTCCGATCCAAACTTATATTATCGGGGATAATTTTGAAACAGGGGAAAAAAGTAATCTTAAAAAAAAAGCCTTGATTATATCGTTCTAATCCATTTTGCATGAAAGAAGAATCATTTCTTAAAGTTTAGTATCATATCTTAGAGTTTGACAAAAACAAACCTGAGACCATCAACTTTCCATACAGCTCTCTCTCTCTCTCTTTATCTCACTCTCGTCGTCTTCATCCTTTTTTTATCCCCTGGGCGAAACGAGTTTCATTCGAGACCCTAGATACGTTAAAAAGCTTCGATTTTTCTACAATCAGAGGAAAAATTTGGGGACTAGGGTTTTGGGGGAGGAAAGTGGAGAAAGCAATGGGCGCCACAGGTTCGAAACTCGAGAAGGCTCTCGGCGATCAGTTCCCTGAAGGCGAAAGATACTTCGGGCTCGAGAATTTCGGCAACACTTGCTACTGCAACAGCGTGCTTCAGGTTTGGCCATTGATTTTGGGCTTTAAAATCGAATCTTCTGCCCTAATTGGACGAATTGAGATTAATTTATAAACTAATGTTCTAGGTTTTTGAGGTTTTTGAGGTTTTTGTTCTCTTTATTTGGAATTTGATTTGAGCAGCTAGAATTGTGCTGATTTCATCAGAATTGCGATTAGAGATTTTCCGTCGACTGTTTCTCAAGAAAGCGTATAGTCAGGATTTCTTTTCATATTCCTCTTATGATTCTATTTAGGTTTGCAACTTGATTCATTTGTGTAGAGATTTCATTACAGATCATAACGTTTAATGCCCTAAAAACTTGAACTAGATGTTCCATGAGACAGTGTATTAAAAGTTCTTACCCCTTTGTTCATTTGGTTGGGTTAGTTCATGCTCTTTGTTGATAAATTTCTTTTCTTGTTCATGCCTACATTCTTGATTTTTCTTAATTATTTTTGGCATTAGAAACTCAGAGTTGCCAGCATTATGCACCAATTTCATTTCAAACATATAACTATGGCTGTGGGTGTTTAGTTAGAGTTCACACTTCATAGAGTTCTAGGGTTCGGAGGGAGTTCAGATATCTCTACTGTTATAACTGACCATAAGAGGGGCATGCAACATTTTTCTCAATAAAATAAGTAAATATAAACCTAGAAATTTCTGTACCATTTTCTTGATTCTAGAGATGTCACCTCTACCCTATCTCTCTCTAACTTATTACTCACAAAAAGGTTAAAAAAAAGAAAAGAAAAGAAGACAAGGCATGCAACTTGAAATTGAAGAATTTATACCCAACCACCCTTGAAATCTTTCTTTTGGCACACTTTATAAAATTTTCATATCTACTTTGTTATTTTAAGAGGGGGTTTCAAATTGAATATATATTATTTTGTTGCAACACATATTTTCATAACTAAGATTAACTAAATTTGAAAAAAAAACATTGATAATTGCTCAATTCATCTCAAATATTCAAGAATAATTGTAACTCGGTAACTCCGTAACAGACAGGGACGGAGCCAGGATTCTAATATGGGGCTATGAAAACTTTCTTCGGAATATAAAGTAGGAAATCAAACAAGTTATAAACTCATCTATTCATGAGTATTCGCTTAGTTTGGACAAGTTATAAACATTGTCCTAATTATGGGTATAGATATGTAGCAATGGTATTGGATGTAATCTTTGATTGAAACCACATGATACCATTATTTAAAATGAAAAGCGGGGAAGGTAATTTGGACAAAAATCGAATTCATTAATTTGGGAAAAATATTAAGAAGTTAAATGAGCGAAAGCGAATCATTAATTAACAACCGACGATCTTTTGATTGGAAATAAAAATCTAAGAAAGATGAAGTACTTGCAGGCTTGCGGCAAAATACATATGATTTGCAGTTTCTTATTGTAAATCAAATTTATTTTTCTTTCGACAATTATATTAACTTTTTTTATAAGATATAATTTCTGAAAATTATTAAAATTATTCTTCCCCGATTTTATAATTGGTTGCAATTGAATATTAATTGATTTAATAGAAAATCAAAACTAATTTTGGAGTTGTAGATCGATATGTTAGGATTCAAATATAGCATATAATACAATCACTAGCTGTACTTTGTAATTTAGATTTAAATAGATAATTAAGTGGGCCCTAGCCACTTAAGAAGAACCAAGAGATGTGAAGCAATTATGATAGCACATAGCCACAAAAAATAGGGGCAATGCATCACCATAAAATCAGGGGGCTAGGGGTGGTTACTATTAAAATATACATACGGATAAAACCAAAGGGGAACGGCCACCCCGCACGCCCCCTGCTCCGTCTCTGGTAACAGACCTTCAAAGTATTACTGGTTTAACAAAAAAAGTCATTGTATGCTTGTAATTATGCATATATGTATGTATGATTGTATGTATGTATGTGTGCATGCATGTATATGTGCATGCATGCAGTCATGTATGTATGACGTGCAGCGCACATGCAAAATTTCTAGTTAATCATAACCCTAAGGTTTCTCTATTGTTTTAGACAGACTTCTCTATACTATTACAACAAGTATTCAGCCACTATATAAGTGGGCCCATGTTTCCTCGAGCTGTATCTTTGATTCACATAGTAAAATCCTTGCTGAAAAATTTATTATTTCGTTCCCTTGTTTTGGGGGAAAAAAAGACTTCACTTTCCTTTTCTCTTTTGAAGAAAGCTGAGTCAGAATCCATCACCTTCATAGGCCCATTCACACATTATAGCTAATGCAAATACATTTTTATGGGGTTGTTGGGTATTCCCATGCTTGTAATAATGTTATATAATTACCTGCCATTCTACCAAATTATCTCTGGATTGATTGAGTTCACAGTCTTTCTTCTTCTTTTTTCCCCCATTTTGTAGAAAATGCTGAACCAGAATCTATCACCTTCTTAAGGTTATTTAGTCGTTACTGCTATTTACAAATGCATCATATTCTTTTTGGCAGCAGGCAACTTTCATTCTTGTTACACTGTTACTTGCTTCACTAACATCATATCTTAGAATTGTTTAAATTCCTCCTCCCCATTATGTTTGTTAGTGACAGATCCTCTGTAAATGACTATGGTTTCAGTCGCACTTCTACACAGCTATTTCACTCACAATTACACAATTTAACCAAAACAGATAACTACATAGGTTGTTTTTCCATTGTTCTCAGACCTTTCATGTTAAAATTGGGTACATAGATGGCCAAGCTTTATGATTTTTGTTCTACTCAGTCACCTATAAGTTTATTCCAAATTTCTTCCAAGGCCACCTATATAATGCTTACCAAGTAAATATTTGAGATTATTGGATCAAAGACCATTGTATTTACTAGCTTTTACATCTAGAATGTCTAATATATTGTTTTACTTTTATTGTTTTCTATCATCTCTGGAATATATTTTGTTGAAGTTGGTGTGCGGACTGTTATGTAAGTCAGGCAGCATAGGGAGAGATTCTAGCAGTTTAGCATATCATGTTATGTCACACCTGTTTGCTCAAACAGTACAATGGCTAATATGTGTTCAATAAAAATAGAGTAGTGAGTTGTTTTCACATAAACTTAAGTTCCAACAAGATTATTTATTATATAACTCAGGCTACAAGTAGTATGATCTTGAAAAATATTGAGTACAAATCATCAAATTTAAACGAACACTATGACCCCAGTACTAGACTTAGAACTGCTAGCTAGCTAAAGCCAATTTCATCAATAGCCAATTCTCAGACAGTTTTCTTGTACTTTTAATTGAAGAGTAGTTTCTCAATTTGCTTGTCATCTTCTTTTACTAAATACTGGTTTTTAAATACTAATTTATAGATCATTTTGGTAGCATATATGGGGTTCTAGAAATTCCCATATTAATTTATAATTGAGAGTTGTATGATGTTGGATAATAGAGGAAGAAAGAAGGGAACTAAAAGGCTATTATAGCAGTAAACAATTAATAGTCCACAGACCACAGGCGTTATCCGCTGACCGTTTCCACTATGAATACTTTTGACATTTGTGTACTGGTTGCTTGTGATGGAGTCCTTTCATTTGATTTCATGGTTATAAATAGTTTTCGGGTCATTATGAAGTTACAGCTTACAAGTGACGTTCTACTAGCAGGCAATTCTGGATCTTGTAAAGCCTGTAAAAGAGATACAAGCATTTGTTGGACTAACCTTGTAGTTAATAAAGTTAGCCACTATATTCTAACAGGAAACTTTCAATATATTGCACTGAATTTAGCTATCTGCTACCTTTTTACGGTCAATATCATTGACATGCAAGCACAATAAGTTGGTATTTGGACAAAGTTTTCTTCACTATTCATTATAAAACAATATCTGGACTTCTTAGACTATTTACAAGTTGTGCGTCAATCTACATTTGTATAGAGAGCAAGTTTGATGCTAATGATATAATTTATCATAGTCTCGCACATGTTTAGATATCTCAATATCTAATTATAGAGCGCGGTTTAGGGGGTAGTACAATGCTCATTCAGACTATTACAAGGTTTTAATGAGGCTACATTTCCAAATCAATGTCTCCAAAGAAATTAAACTGGTAAAACAAAATATAAAAAATTGATTCCAAATAGACAAATAGATTAGAGAGTAGAAGAAGTACCATTTGACAAACGTATAGCGAAACTTACCTGTATGTCGTGGTTTTCAATGCTCAAAAACATCATTGTGGGTGAAGACCTACAATGATTCCCTGATGGCTTTTTCGTACAATGAAATCAAAGAGGACCCTATCTTTTCTCCAAATATACAGCATGCCATGTCTGGCTTGACATGATTCTGAATTCATGGAAGTACAGTGCAAGGTTGTCATAAAAAGATGGGATAGAAAGTAATTTCACTACTGGGCTTTGCTAGAATATTGCTCCTTTTAAACAAAATTTCAAACAGATTTGTTTAGCTCTAATGTTTTGTTGCTGCTTTCGAAATAGCGTTTATTCGATTTTTGGGAAGGTTTTAATACCATTAATATATCTGATTTCATCTGGAAAAAACTGTAACATGCAGAATTGTTGATACTTCTAAACTATCTATAAGACACTTCGTGCATCACCAATTGGTTAGTACTATTGTACAGTAGCATGAACATGACCCCGATCATCTTCAGTAAGCCTCGTCGCCTCTTTAATATTGGTTGCCTACTTTCCGCTGTCTTCCATATAATCATGTTCATAAATGAGCATTTAATTACATTTTTTCCCTTGTCTTTGAAAGGAGAGTTGAATAAGGTCAAGCCGATTCCAAGTTTACTTTTATTTGGTCTTTTTGTGCAAACTTTGTTCTTTCCTTTTTGGTTTAAGGTTATGGTTACTGTTTACTTGCAGGCACTCTATTTTTGTGTCCCTTTCAGAGAGCAGTTATTAGAGTACTATGCAAATAACAAGAATGTGGGAGACGCCGAGGAAAATCTTTTGACATGTTTGGCAGATCTATTTACGCAGGTACCAACTAAATTGGCCTATATTGTAGTTCGACCTGGAGTGATAGTGTTTGACATTCTGTTTTATGCAAGGTTTGAGGTTTCGTCCGAAACCACCGATACGAGAATGTTTCGTAGGTGGAGACCGATACGATACCAACCATATAATCAGGTTATGGTTGGTATCGTATCGGTCTCCATCGAAACCTATACGAAACGATCACGTATCGGTGGTTTCGGACGAAACCTCAAACCTTGCATAAAACAGTATAGGCCTTCATCGTTAGATCTGAGGTGTTTTCATGGTGAGTAGTCGCTACTTGCTCGCCAAAGACGGGAGAAAGCTATAAGAAAAAAGAAAACCCATCGAGTTGATATACAACCATCAGTCATAGAATCTAGGAAAACAATATCTATATTGCATCTTTATTCTCCTAGGCTCCTATCCGAGGCTTTATTCTTTTTTGAAACCTGTATTTGTAATTTCCTTTGTATGCTGCTTAATAACCAGCTAAACCTGTCTTGTCAACTTGATGTAGGCATATGTTGTATCTTTTAGTTGAATCTTGTAGTGTATAAGAAAGACAGCATGACAACATTTGGCTCATGAGATCAGTACTCAAGAGTACGCTATCTGATTGTGATGTTCAAGTGGGAGTTTTGTATAGGGTAAATTGCCAAAAACCCTTGGCCAACTTTTCCGCTGTCCCCAAAATTTTTGTCAAAAACCCCCTGACCGACTTGTCGCTGACAAATCCTGGATGCAATATCTAGTTAGTTTCCTGAAATATCGAGTAGTTGCTTACATATTACATGAAACTATACAAATATTGCAATTGACTGCATACATATTACATGAAACTATACAGATATTGCAGGATACTAGATATTACAGGAAACTAACTAGATATTGCATCCAGGGGGTTTTTGTCAGCAGAAAAGTTTGTCGGGGTTTTTTGACAAAGCGTTTGGGGCCAGGGGTTTCTAGACAGCGGAAAAGTTGGCCAGTTTTTTTTTTTGTGTGTGTGTGGCAATTTACCCTTTTGTTTATTATGTTATCTGAATTCTGATTGTAGGCACTGAAAACCTAAAGTCTGTAGGTTTAAGAATTTCCTTGAAGAGCTTCTTCTAGATTACCAATTCCGAACCGACTTTTTCCATATGACATGTGGTACACACACACATATTTATAAAATTGTTTTCTTCTGTTTTATGAGTATCCCATAATACTGCATAAACCCTTCTTCATTTAACCATCCTGCTATGGTTACGAAAATTCGTCTTAGATCTTTCAAATATCAATCTAGTTTCTTGGAAATAAACTAGGCAAAAACCCGCTAATTATTCTAATGAATGTTCTCATATTCTACATAGTTAACATAATCCTACTCCTGCATTGGTGTCCCCTTGCTATCTTATAACCTTTTAGTATATTCCTAGACTCGATGACTGATGCAAACTCGTAGCACACTTTTGCTCGCTTGCCATAGCACTGGCATAGCGTTAGCGAAACAGATCGAGTTCAGGTTAGGATATTGCTCTTAATTTCTTATCATTGCATTGGGCTGTGACCGACTCAAGTCATCTCATGAGATACCACAATATGCGTTCTTTAAGATTTATTTAATATTTAATAGAGTTCTGGCTAAGTTTTGTTTAGCCTTTAGCCATAAAAAATAACCACTTTCCTTTATATTGGCTAAAACATGTAGGGAAAGGCTAAAAGCATTAGAAGTTAAAAGGTCAATTCTAGCAAAGAATGAAGCATGATGTTAATCTGGATGATTTTAGCCTTGGTTAAAAGGCTAAAATCTGTATTTATCTAATTAACTTGATAGTAAAACTAGAAAAGGTTCCACATGGGAATCGAATCAATGCCATTGATGGCATACACTCACCCAATATTGGCCCCAAAAAAAATCCACTGTATTTGGTCCTTTTTTTTGAATACTCTGGATGATGATTTAAAAATTGTGCTTGTTATCATACTAATAACTTAATTATTAAAATTATAAAGAAATCTATGAGCTGGAAATCGAACAAAATACAGCTAGATAGCTTCACCAAAGGTAACATGCGGAAGACCACCACTCCTATTGGAAGGTTGGCTGAGTAAGTAAAGTTACAACATCTTATGTAGTGAATATTGGGCCAAATGGATCATAGTGTTAACCTGAACCTGGCCTGTATATAAATCATGTCGCTGAAGTTAAAGCAATTACAATTCCGACTTAAATATAGACAACCCATGCTGGCTAGCTTTGAGTAGTATGAAAATCCATATTGTATCAAATGATAAAGCAAATAAATAAAGCCTTTATATTAACATGTTTATATTTTAATCTTAATCCTACCAGATGAATGAAGGTCCATTCCAAATCCCAGTTTAGTACAAGCACATAATGCCTCTTACTTACATATTTCAGAGGTGCTTACATTGTGTTACAACAAGCTAACAACATCCAGCATTAGCCAATGTTATTTGTTTCTTTAATCATCTTTAGAAGTTCTTTAGTAGTTGAGATGGTTGTGACACATGATTCATTTGTTCTTTTAAACCTACCGTGTGGTAGTTGTCAGATAGGTGTTAGGCCAGTGTCAGACATAGGGACATTACCCCCTTCAAAGTTTTTGTGTTGACTGTATGTAAATGCCGAGGCAAATTTGTTCTATGTCCTTCCTTTACTATGTTTTAAGCATAATTTAATTTGTGTTTTTAAACAGTGCTGGGTTAATCTTAGTGTTGCCAGGTTGATGCTTTTCAAAGATTGATGTGACTGTTTCCTGCAGATAAGCTCCCAGAAGAAGAAAACTGGTGTTATTGCTCCAAAAAGATTTGTACAAAGAGTGAGGAAGGAGAATGAATTATTTCGCAGTTACATGCACCAGGTATATTAATCTCCTCCTTGATGTACTGCGATATAACTGACGAGTACAAAAGACGGTTTTTTGACACGCTAGTTGTTGATAGATCATGCTTAAAAGCAGCAATTCAATTTCTGTGTTTTTTAAGATCTGGGCTCCTATTTGTTGGAGTTATCAGGAAATGGCTTCAATTAACATTAATAATATCCTATGTTGTTTCTAAACTAGCAATTGGTCTGCACAAGTGTGATTTTTCCTTCTAATTGCTGGTTACGTTGGTAAGGATTTTGTGAACTGTCGCATCTATCTCATACCTTCTGGATTGTTTTAGTAGTTAGCCAATGATTTTTTTAATCAAAACAATACACATGTATGCCGCAAAATGTATATATGTATACATGCATGAGTCTGTTTGATTCATTCTATAACTGTATCACCTTATACTATATTATGTTACCAATTTTGCAGGATGCACATGAATTTTTAAATTTCTTGCTAAATGTGCTTGTTGATATTCTCGAGAAAGAGTCAAAAACTACAAAAGGTTCCCCTGAAGCATCATCAGCATTAGAGAAGGTTCCAAATGGTCCATCCCGCCCCCAAGCCAATGGTATCCATAAAGAACCTCTTGTTACATGGGTCCACAAGAACTTTCAGGTTATCAAGTTAACTCATTTGATTATTCATAAATGGCAGTATCTTTTGATGTATTATTAAATCTCATTTTAAATGCAGGGTATCTTGACCAATGAGACAAAATGTTTGCGCTGTGAAACTGTCACCGCAAGGGATGAGACCTTTTTAGACTTGAGCCTTGACATTGAGCAAAATAGTTCTATCACGAGCTGTCTCAAAAACTTTAGTTCGACAGAGACTTTGAATGCCGAGGATAAGTTCTTTTGCGATAAATGCTGCAGGTTTCTTTCTCATCTTTTCTTTTTGTTATTTATCTGCATTTTTGGCTTCTTGCTTAGTAACAAAATTTAATCAGTCAATTATTGGTCTTTGGTCTTGTTGACTTAGTGCTAAGGATCGATGTGCTTAGATTCCCCACAGACATTAAATTTCTTCAATATTATTCCTCTAACTTGTTCATTTAGGTGAAGTTTTGGTGCTTTACCTCAGACATTAATCTTAGCTCATCCACAAAAAGGCGGTTTGAATATAAGATAAAGAGAGCAAAATGTATTTAAAGTGTAAGCGCTGAATAATTACAGAAAATAATGGATTGGATCTTTTCTTTGTCACACTTGAACTCCTTTAGAATCTTTGGCTGTTTTCTTGTGCATATCTGTCCTTGTCTACTCAGGGAATGTGTATTCTGACCTAAGTCACTTAATATATTAATATATATAATGTACCTTGTTTGATAATTTTTACAACCTTGAATGCATATTAAAACAGAGTTTTCCTTGTAACAGAAGTGTTACGACTTCCATCAATATGCAATTATCAACATACATGTAATGATTTATGAAGAATAGGACTTTAACCCAAGAAGCACAAACACTTTTATTTGCTCTCCATGTCTGTGTCCGTGTCCGATGAGCACACTCAGACACTCCGTTTGAGTCAGACACGTATCTGACACACTTCACCCAACATAGCATAGGAGGTTGAGAAACAAGAATGTGAAACATGTGTGGCAATTTTGATATATTTGAGGATACAAGAATATTAAATATTTAAAACCTCTCTCATGATGGATTACAACTAGAATGAGTAAAGGTCCAAATTGATGCAAATAATGAAGTCGGGTATATAAAGTTGGCTTCATTAAAAAGGGGTTATTTTGTATTTCTCAATTCTTGTAGATTGTACTCTTAGTTTTACATATGTATTCATTATGGTTTTGGATGGAAGTTATAACATTTATTTTGTTTTTATTGTACTTTTAAAAATTATGCTAGTACATGTTTCTTCATGTATGTATTAATTAAATTTATAATATCTTGTTTAATACATATAATTAAATGTTTAGTATGAATGGTATTATATTAAAAGATAGGAGAAGAAATGAATGTATTCGTAACAAGTAGATATAGCTCCTATATAAGATAAGATACCAGAGAACCAATTGAGATGGTTTAGACATGTGCAACGGAGACCAATCAATATCCTGATTAGAAAATGTGACAAAATTTATAGTCCATGGTGCAACTAGGTGTAGGAGTAGACCTAAAAGAACATGGATAGAGGCAATTCCGAACGATATGTAAATTGTTGATTTAACCGAGGAGATGGTATTTAATAGAGCCGAATGGAAGAGTTGGATTCATATAGCCGACCCCAAAAAATTGGGATGAAGGCTTGTTATATAATTGATATATCTGTGTCGCTGTGTCTTCTTTACAAACTTGCCATGCCCTGTATCGATCCCAAAAATTTGGGCTGAAGGCTTGTTATATAATTAATATATCTGTGTCACCGTATCCTTTTTACAAACTTGCTATACCCTGTATTTGTGCCCGTGTCCGTATCTCTGTGTCCATGCTTCATAGACTTTCTAACTTATTATTAAAAAAGTCAATTTAAGTTTAGTATATTAATGTGAAGTATCCTAGCAAGAAAACTATTGTTTATGTGCATTTATACTTTCACATATTATAATGGGGTTAATTTGCAAGAAAGACGAGGGGTCTGAGAAAAAGTTCAGCGTAAAACTTAAGGATCCTAAGTCCCATGGTTTGAACTTTGAAATCTTGGATGATCGCGATTCAAGGTGTTGATTCCGATCCCAAAAATGACATTCGAGTTCCGAGACCTCGACACTGTCTGATACCAAGTAATATTGTGTTTATCATTTTATAACGGGTTTTTTGTGTTTTTAAATGATTATTGGGTTTACTATTGGGTAAACTGGTTCATTAATGATTTGATGGGTTATTATGATTAGTTTGATTTAATAGTACGACTTTAGACATCATATATTTTGAAAGAATTTGATAAATTTGTTTATAGTTACTTTAAATGTTTTTAAAAAAAATTAGAATTTTTTCTCCCGAGATTGCCAATTCCGATCCAAAAAATGACCGTCCTATTCACCATCCTATCCTGACGCTGATCCTAATTTCGAGATTTTAAAGCTTGGTCCTGACATGGCTGTCCCATATTTTTAATGCACTTTCAGAAGCTTATCTCTTGTTCTTTTTGTAACTGAACTAACTTAATATATAACAACATACATCATCTCTGAATTCCAATATACCTATGCTATAAACAAAATAGGCTTATTTACTAAAAACTCCTAGCAGGTTTGAACCATTTTAACAAAACTTCCATTACCTTTAAAACTATCAAGAAACTAACATGAGTTAACGCTTCAAGTTAACAATGTTAAAATTCACAGTAAATGACCATTTTGCCCTTCTCATAAAACAAATAATTAATTATTAACTATATTAATAATATTTTTATATAATTATTAACTATTAATTAAATAGATTAGGTTTTTTTTGGGGGGGTGGAGGATCGGAGACGGGCACGGGAGGTCGGGCTAGTGGTGGTGGTGACGATGATGGCGGTGGTGATTGTGGAGGTGGTGATTTTTAGGGGCTAGAGGGAGGGGACGGGGTTGAGAGGAAGGGAGGGGCAGGAGGCGGGGAGGGGGGAGGAAGGGGGCCGGAGTGGGGAAGAGGGAGGGGAGGGGGAGGATGCCGACGGGGGGGATGATGATGGTGGTGGTGTGAAGAAAATGAGGAAGAAGAAGAAGATGGTGGTGGTGGTGTGGATGATGATGATGATGGTAATGGTGATGGAGGTGGGGAGTTGGAGGAGAGGAGGAAGACGGTGATGGTGGTGTTGATGATGGTGGTGGTGGTGGTGGTGGTAGCGATGAAGAAGGTGGTGATGGTGTTTTTGTTGTTGACGATGGTGGTGGTGATGGCGGCGGCAGTAGGAAGAGGAGGAAGGAGGTAGTGGCGGTGTTGATGGCGTTGTTGTTAATGATAATGGAGGCGGCGGCGAGGTGCCGCCATCGCCGGCGGTAATGTACGGGAAGGATGGGTTAGTGAGGTTTTTTTATTTATGTATTTTTTTTTATTTTTTGAAATAAGGGTTTGGGTTAGAATAGGGGTAATTTGAGGTTTTAAAAAAATATTGCTAACGTAGCAACTTAAGTGACGTGGTGATGACGCCGTACAGACGGTGCTGACGTGGCACCATTAACTTTGGTAGTTTCTTGATAGTTTTAAAGGTCATGCGAGTTTTGTTAAAAATGACCCAAACCTGTTAGGAGTTTTCAGTAAATAAACCAACAAAATAGCTATTGTTTTTATGGACTCTACTGTATCGGATTTGAAAAAATGGGGTTTATAATGCACAAGAAAGATGAGGGTCTGAGAAAAGGTTCAATGTGAAACTTAGGGGTGTAGAAATATTTTGCGCATATTTTTTGCGTCAATAATGCACTTCCAGAAGCTGTTATATCTTGTTCTCTTTGTATGTGAAATTTGAAATGAGTACTATATAACTGCAACATTCTCTGTGTTCTTCCAAGTTCCAACATACCTTTTTTTGTGTTGATGAAACAAGTTCCAACATGCCCTATGTGTGCTATCTTATGAAGTTATGATACCTCGGTGTTTGGGATTGGTTCCATGTCTGACACAAAAAATGGACTAAAAGTTGGTTAGTTCATTTCGACCCATTTGCTTAGAAGGTGTACCCAGCAAAAATTGAATACCACATTGCATTCCTATACTTGAATCCTACAATAATGGGGGGAAAACTGAATAACTGAAGTTACTGAATAGAAGAAGACAATTCTGCTGATATCCCTTTTGGAAGATCTCCATATAAACGTACCCTATTGTTGAAGTGAAAGTGTACAATTTCATGCATTTGTTGAAGTGAAAGTGTATAATTTCATTTGTAAACCTCTTGAATAGTGTCATATAATCGGATTACATGGAATTACACAGAAAAGACTTTAATATGCATAAGGTGATTAGAAGAACCTGGAAAATGAGAAAAAAACATATAGAGATGGGGAGAAGGACAAACCTAGGTCCGTATCAAGTGATATCAAGTTTCTGCGTCGTGTTTTGGATATTAAAAGGGTTATGCGCATCGTATATGTGCTTGAATTAGTCTTTTACGATGTGCTTGAATTAGTCTTTTCTCATATTTTGTGTATGACCAATTATGCAGTCATTTCAGTACCAAAAATAATTATGCAGTCATTTGATCTTTTAATATTATGTGAAGTGGTTGCTAGCCAAGTGCTGATTAATTGGCCTTTAAACTCTGTTTTGCGACGCTGGTCCCTATGAGTCTTTATCTCATCATATCTGAGAACAGCATCTAATGCTCAAAAAATCATCTCCAACATTTTCCTTTCAAAAAAATGTGTGAAGATTACCATTTTTTTTAAATTTTGGTTCGGAGCAATTCAATCAATTTAGATGTCCTCAGACATTAACTTTGCAATTCCGTTGGTGGAGCCTTTCATATTGATGTTCTAAACCAATAAGCTTTTCCTTTCGGTGTATATTTTCTGGTCATTTTGCTTCTGAAAAACAAACTCAATTTCTTTTCTGCCATCTTAAACATTAATCTCTTTCATACACCTTTCAATATATACAAATTTGCATATGTTCCTATCGCAACTTCTAACTTTGAAATCAATATAAGATGGGTGAAAGTGAAGTCTAAGTTGCAATAAAAAGGTGAGAATTACATATCGTGGAAGGATGACTCCATTATTTTCTTCTTCTTTTTATTATATAAAAGCACATTTTGAGATCTCACATAGAAGCAACCATCATGGTCATAATAAACCATCTACAATAAAGCTTCTTAATGTCTCGCTTCATTATACCTTCTAAAAGCATCCAACACCCCGCCATTTACCAAAAAATCATATCCAGCATTTTCCTTTGGCTAAATTACACTAAAATACCCTTAACTATCAATATTTTTCACCAAACTTCCTTAAATTTAATAACTACAGTAAACTACCTTAATAGTTGCTTTAAGGGAGTCCCCCTCCCCCCCCCCCCCCACCCCCCAAAAAAAATTTTTTGAAAATAGGCTTAAATCAAGCACTTTAGTGGATCTTATGTAAGAAAAATATTTGAGGTTATTTAGTGAAAACAATTATATTTTTAAGGGTGTTTTAGTGCAATATAGTCTTTTTCCTTTACAAAAATATGTGAAGATTAAATTCTTATCGAGCTACCTAATCCAATAGATATCCTCAAGCATCTAAGATTGCATTGATGTAGGAAGTGCCTTAAGATTTTTCTGAAACATATTTCCCTTTCACTATATTTTTCGATCAATTTGCCTCTAGAAAGAAACTTCTAATATAGTTATCTTTCCATGCAGTTTGCAGGAAGCTCAGAAGCGAATGAAGATAAAGAAGCCACCCCACATCCTAGTCATCCACCTTAAACGCTTCAAATACATCGAGCAACTCAGCCGCCATAAAAAACTCTCATACCGAGTCGTTTTCCCCATAGAGCTTAAACTCAGCACCTCTATCAATGACGCCGACTCTGAGTACTCCCTCTTCGCAGTGGTGGTCCATGTCGGCAGCGGGCCCAACCACGGCCACTATGTGAGCCTCGTCAAGAGCCATAATCATTGGCTGTGTTTTGATGATGAGAATGTTGAGATGATCGATGAGTCGACAATGCAGAGCTTCTTTGGTTCGGCTCAGGAGTATTCGAGCAATACTGACCATGGATATATCTTGTTCTATGAGAGCACCAATGCTAAAAGTTGAGAGATTGGGATCCCCCCCCCCTCCCTTTTCAGAGATCTTTTGTAATGTACAGAAAATAAAAAAAAATGTCAATGTACATGATTGAGAGTTGCAGGGGATATTTCTTTATTCTTCACCAGTGTTGAATATCGATATATGGGAAATGAGGTGCACCTTAGAGGAAATCTGTAATTGTTTTTTAATTAAATAGGTGTTTTAAATTCTGTTTATTTATTTTTTTTTCATTATTTGAACTTGGAACTACAATATAACAGTTTTGTGAATGCCTTGATTAGAGCTGAAGGGATTTTGATGTGATTTTGTTTTGTATTGTTTGATTTTATATGCTTTGGAAATTTGAACGTGTTATTTACGTGTTATAAATGTACCATGTTCCATTTTGTTGTGAGAATATTCCTCATCAAAATACATAATTGTTATTTGTATTTTTACCTTGTTCGTTAAACACACTGAAGGTGCAGCCGCCTATCTTTCTTACATAATTTTACCTGATTCGGCAGATATAAATCGGAAATAGTGTGTTATGCATTTAAGTTTGAATTTTGATTCGCCATTTATAATTCTGAAATAGAGTATTTCTATATTATGGTTCGAATTTTCTGACTTTTAGTATGTGGACCCAAATGACGGCGGCAACAACAACAATTGAAGAAAGTTACTGTTATCAATTTCATACCATAAGATCATGTGAAATATAACTGTTTATTAATCCAATGCAAATCGAAGTAGGGAGTAATTGAGAATCGAAAGCTAGGTGTTCTATTGGCATTGCCAAAATTTAAGTATGTTTTGGACAAACATAAAAAATTTGCTGGTCTCCTCACTAATGTTCCTTAAGTCTAAATTTCACCAATACTGTGAATTGTCAACATTTTTCAGATAAATACAATATACTTACAAGTTTAAGTTGTTTATCACAAACTTTCAATGGTTTTCTATTTAACACTGTATTTTAATTGCAATTGGCATTTAACTTGAAGGTAAATCTGAAAAAGCTTTGAATTTTGAATTGCGAAAAAACATGAAGTTTATTTTTCAATGGCTTAGCTCGTAATAATTATTTGCAATATTTTTTGACTTTTTCAAAAAATTGCAGATAATTTCATAGAACTTTAGTAAGTTACACTAAAATACCCTCAACTATCATGGTTTTTTGCTAAAATGCCGCAAGTATTTTATTACAGCGAACCACCTTAAAATATGTCTTCCAAGAGATTTTATTTCACTAACATACCCTAAAATTAGCAATTAAAGGTATTTTTCTGTAAGGAGGAAACTTTAAGGTATTTTAGTACAAGATCATGGTAGCTAAGGGTATTTTACTGTAGTTTACCCTGAAAAATACTCCAAAATATGGTAGGTATGCTTACCGGAGAGTAGCCCAACCTCAAGTACCCAATAACAAAACACATAACTGCTCAAAAGCATTATCCTTTCTCCAATCCACAAGCAATCATAAAATTCAACAGAGAGATCAGAAGAAGAAGAAGATGATGCTTCTCCTTGGGGTCTCATCACCTCCTTGTTCTTCCCCTTTCCCTCCATCGTCTTCTTCTTCACCCACATCTAAACTCCCATCCCTCACTTCCTCCTTCAATGGCCTCAGAATCAGAACCAGCATCTCAACCCAGACCCCAATCTCTCATAAGAGAATGGTTGTTCAAATGGCGAAGAGGGAGGAAGAGTTGAAGGAGATAAGGGCAAAGACCACAGAGGAGATCAATGAGGAAATTATTGATCTCAAAGGGGAGCTCTTCATGCTGAGGCTTCAGAGGTCAGCGAGGAACGAGTTCAAATCAAGCGAGTTCGGTAGAATGAGGAAGAGGGTAATGATTTGTCACCCATTTTTTAAGAGACCCATGTTTTGTTTTCTTAGTTTTTGCTATATTGCTGGTCAAAATTGAATCTTTGGGAAGAAAACCTATTGTTTTGTGCTTAAGCTTATGCTCTTTTAATAGTCAAAATTTGGTTTTGTTTGAAAATGTTAACCAAAGACGCATAGTAGAACTATTTATTAGGTAGAGATATAGGGTTTGTAAGGTAGAATTTGCTAATGGTACTGGATATGTTTGGCATTGAGGTTATTGGTATGGTAAATTTAGTCCTCGGCTTATTTTAGACAACTCTAGTTAGGTTGAGGTAAGTCCAGTTATCTCAAGTGGAATAGAAAGTTGTACAAGGCGGAGTTTCAATTTTTGAGTTAAGTTACCAACTTAGAAAAGTCTAGTCCATGCCCGATAGAAGCCTCAATTTTAGATTAAAATTGGGAAAACTATTTTTTAATCTTAATATCATGTCCTTTGATTTTCCTTTGTATTTTCCCTTGTATTTTCCCATAGAGAAATCTATATAACTTGTATAATTTGGTTCTCATGCTAATCCCAAGACAATAATTCTAATCCAAATGTGGGGATGGTTGAAGAATTGAATTTTTGCTGAGGAACTTGCATTTTCATTATAATGTATGTCTTAATTCTTGCTTCAATTGTGGCTAACGTTGGATATTTGTTGATAAGAAGGTTTCCTCTCTTCTTTTTAACGTTCACTCCTTGTTTTAAGATAAGAATCAACAAAGTCAATCATTTTGAATTCTTTTTCCGCTCTGGCTTCTATTTGGATTTTACTTCTGATATATTTCTATGCTCTCCTTTGAGTACTTATTTAAAAAGATGAGAACTTGATGAGGCCATTAGGGAAAAGAGATAAGAATTTGAATGCTTTCTTACTTGAACTAGTACAAGATTTGCTACTAAATTTAATACTAAGATATTTGGGTCCATGAGGAATGGGGTTTTCTCATTAAATTCTGAAATATGCTTTTAATGATCTAGTGTTGCTTAATTGTGATATGTTCTTTTAATAGGTTAGAGTTTTTTTTGTTTTTCTTTAAATAAAGATATTTGTTGAATTCTTAAATTACGAACTCATGCTGTATTAGAATATAAAATATTTTCCTTGACCATCGTCTGCTCACCATTAACTTATGATTTATGGTGCAACAACGCATAGTTGAAGATGGCATGAGCATCACTGTATCAGATCAACCCACACCAAAATCACATTAAAAAAGGCACTCTAACTGCAAGGAATTGTTAATGTGCAAGAATGTTTTTCTTAACCCTTGTCGTAGTTTTGGAGTTTTGTTGTCGTGCAACAACAACTGAGCCTTTTATCCCAAGCATATAGGGTAGGCTACATGAACCAACATGAGAATCACGTCGGGTTCAGCACATGAATCCAAAGCCTCCACTCACTCCTATCGAACAATATACTTTTATTGAGGCCTTTGGCAACCATATCTTTTCGTATCACCTCCATCCATATTTTCTTCGGTCTCCCTTTCGCCCTTTTGACATTGCTTATATCTAGAGTATCCATTCGTCAAACCGGTGCTTCCATAGGTTTGCGTCGCACATGACCATACCATTTCAGCTGGTTTTCCCGCATCTTCTCCTTCACAGGTGCTACACCAAATTTTGCATAAATAGACTCATTTCGCACATTATCTTTTCTAGTGTTGCCACATATCCAACGAAACATGCGCATTCCGCTACGTGCATCTTCTGTGTATGATGCTTCTTAGGAGCCCAGTATTCTGTACCATATAATAAGGCATGCCGAATAGCGTTCCAATAAAACTTCACTTTCAAGCTTAACTGAAAGTTATGATCGCACAAAATTCTTGTTGCACTCCTCCATTTCAACCAACCAGTTTGGATCCTTTGATTGACATCGCTATCGATCTCTCCATCTTTTTGGATGATGGAATCGAGATATCTAAACCGATCGTTCGGTGATATCTCTTGCCTATTCAGTGTTATACAACTGTAGTCTCGACTTCTCTATTTGCTAAATTTGCAATGCATATATACTGTTTTGGACCCGCTCAATCCGAACCCCCAAATTCCAACGTTGGTCTCCATAACTCCAATTTGGCATTAACCCATGCTTTGTCTCATTTACTAGAACAATATCATCAGCAAATAACATACACCAAGGTACCTCATCTTGGATAGTTCTAGTAAGCTCACTCATTACGATGGTAAACAGGAATTGACTTAATGCAGATCCTCGATGTAAACCAATTGTAATCGGAAAATCACTTGTTAGGCCGCCGCAAGTTCTGATATTTGCCAATTCTCCATCGTACATGTCCTTGATTATGTCAATGTACTTGACTGGGATCCCCTTTTTCATCATTGTCCCCCATAATACCTCTCTAGGTCCTTGTCGTACGTTTTCTCTAAGTCAATAAATATCATATGCAAATTTCTTCTCCTCTCTCGAAAACGCTCGATAAGTTGAAGCAAATGAATAGCCTCTGTTGTCGATCGTCCAGACATGAGCCCAAACCGGTTCTCTGTTATCTTAACATCCTTTATTAGCCTGTTTTCAATCACTCTCTTCCAGAGTTTCATGGTGTGACACATAAGTTTTATAACACGGTAGTTTGAGCAACTTTGAATGTCATTTTTGTTCTAGTAGATAGGTACAAGGATATTTTTCCTCCACTCATTTGGTATCTTTTTGGTCTCCCAAATCTTATTAAACGGATCTGTCAGCCATTTAACGCCTATCTCTCCCGAGCATCTCCAAATCTCGATAGGAATCATGTCTACCAACCGTTTTTCTTGATTTCATTCCCTTCAAAACCTCTTTAACCTCAGGTATTCTTATTTTATGTATGAAATCACGGTTTATATTTTGAGATTGAATGACAAGTCCATCCAAATTCTTAGTAAAGCTCTCATTGAGAGTTTTGTTGTAGTGCATGGACTTTTAAGTGGTTGATTCAAATTAGGGAGATGATAATTTCCTTTATCTCCATTTTTTAATTCTTCTATTTCTAGTTTAAAAGGAAAGAAAAGAAAAGAAAAATCCGCTTGAACCTGAATTTCTTATCTGTATGCATTGACTTGAATCCTACATGCTTTTTGGATAGTGTGCTCTGATCGAATTTAGATTTTATATGTATTTGATCCGAATTTAATCTTACATCTTCACTGATCACACTTGAGCATGGTAGGAGTCTAGGAGCTAGACAACCTTTTTTTAAACCAATATAACTGTTTGTGTGCTTAAACAGTAAATTTCAATCAATGACTAGAAATTTGCTAGATTAGATGGTAAATTTTATTTAATGGAAAAGTTCAACTTGCACATTACAGAGTTCACTACTTGCAGAAAGTTCAGATTTGATGGTAAATTTTATTTAATGGAAAAGTTCAACCTGCACATGACAGAGTTCACTAATTTGCAGAAACCTACATGCATACTTGTGCTACACACTGCTGTATAGAAATAGAAATTCTCTTGGACTGTGCAGATAATCCAACTGCCTAGTGCCTACACTCATATATCTTGAGTTCTCAAACTGTGTCATGCCAGAGCCCATTGCTGTATGCATTTTAAGTTCAGGAGACACTGACTATTTGATAACATTCTGAACACACTTTAGATCTGCCATCTTTAACATGGGATATGGTGAGTTTTGTATTTCCCTCCTATATGGAATCTAGACCTATGGTGAGAACAACTATGGTCTATGGTATTTCTTTCAAGGAACCGATTTTCCAAGTTATTAATCGGTATTGATCTAACAAATTTGGACCTAACCCCGTAAAATCAGTGAACATAAGTTTTAATGATATGGCCCTAACCCTAAAAGGATGGCCACAACCTGATTGTCTTAATAGGTTGGATTCGGCTCTAAAAACCGATGGCCCCGAAGCTAATTTTGACATTTCCAGGTGAAGCTTAAGTCTGCCATATGCACGCTTGTCTTTGATGGAAGGACGGTATAATTAATCTATTTTTAGTCCACACCAAATTCTACTCAAACAAGATATTTTACCTTCTTGATCATCGTATGAAATTATTTTTATTTACTAATAAACTGTTATTATGCACTCTCTTGAATGCAATCAAAATAAAGGATCTTGCAAGCTTAACCAGAGAAAAGACGGAATGCCGGGAATACTATTTTCTGCAATATATTAGCTTTCGACCTCTGGGAGGTCGATCAGCAACATCCTATCAATTAAAATACAAATTACACATTTCAACTCTGATAGATTGTATAAAAAGATTGTAATATCACTGACCGCTCTAGACCTAGATGCATAGTTTGCATTGAGATGTTGATGATTGTTGCACGTTGCCACACTAAAAGTTTCTGTAAACTAATCTGACTTGCAGGTTTAAAACATAAATTTAAAGCGAATATAGGAAATCAAGCTTAGGTTAAGGCACTGAACATATATACTAAATGAATAACATTGGAATGCACGCACAAAAAAATATTATGGAGTTCCAGTCCCAATATTTCCATGTTAATAGCTTAATACTATGCAAATGATTGTTATTATAAAGTTGAAAAGCAGTGAAAAGAACCACACACTTGCATGGTACTGAAACCTTAGCATTTATCTGAAGCGGCTATATCACTGGTTGAAAAATTATATAATTATTAGTTAAGGCCATTGACAACTGTCTTGATTCCGGTCTTTGTAGGGACTTCGAGTTTGTGTCTGGGGTTTAATAGGCCTCTTATTCAGTTCCATGGGTAACTGAGGGTGTTGCGCTTCTATTTTAGGTTTTTATGCGGCCTTCATGTTAATTTACTTTAACAATTTTACCTTATAGTATTTGGTCGACCACCTGTGACTCCATCTTTATTCTCAAAAGATATATGAGAATGGAAAAGCTGTTCATGCTAAAGTTAGGAAGATAGAACTGCCTCAGACTTGCCTACACATATTAGAGATTAATGGAGGCTTAACAATTATAGCTCTAACCGACAGAAGGCTGTGTTTGGTTACACAACTGAGGTAATGAACATTAATTGTATCTTGTGCTCGAGTTTACTAGGCCATGTATAGCAATGTCTAACAAAAGTTTCTAGTGAACGTGATCTCATATAGATCGGAGAGGAGATGACGATTGTTGTTTATGGGAATAATTATTATAATTTTTTAAATTACCTAATTTATTGTTTTTGATATGTGTTTGCTCTCTGTATTCTAATACTCATTTGGAAATTAGAATAATATACTAGATCATTTACTGTATACTCTATTTTGTTTTCATTTCCCACTAAATCTAACAAATCAATATTAGAGTTAACACTTCGATTATTAAGTTATGTGGTTGGAAACTTGTGTTTAAGCTGATCCTAAGCT
Organism: Agapanthus africanus; assembly: GCA_030015575.1. Lineage (NCBI taxonomy): Eukaryota > Viridiplantae > Streptophyta > Magnoliopsida > Asparagales > Amaryllidaceae > Agapanthus > Agapanthus africanus. Next base: position 633,559,125 of record JASDDO010000031.1, on the reverse strand, counting down.
TCATGAGTGCAATATCTGAAGGAGATGTGCCAAGGTTGAGTGTTTATAATTAACAATGATTATAGGAGTTCCAAAGTTGCGTTGATATATGATTGCTCTGTATATTCCAAATTTCCGATATACATCCCTATATTACATGATAAAATAATAAAGCAATATTTATCAATGGTAAATTTGTTGCACTTTATCGTGTCAACAACGTTGCTCCAACAGTTATATTGTAAGCTAACCCTAAACTAGATGAGAATTTCATCACCCTCACTAGAAGTCTATGATCTGACCGCAAGTATATGAATTAATTGATATGATCAGGCTCTGATTATTCACTTTTAAAATTCAGGTACATACAAAGAAAATAGTCGTTGAACCTAATATATAATACCTGCGTTTGAGAATGATATGCCTATAAAATTTGTCGTGGTTCTATTGTTAAATTTATTTCCATTAATTATCTGCAATATTCTCCTCTTACTATGCCAATTACAGTACCATTTATTTAACTTTGCAACTTAGAAATTTTTATGGTCAGTTGACATAAATTAACTCTATGGACTTCTTTTATCTTTAGATTCGATTCTTGACCAAGTCTTTCCTACCTATTCTATAGGGGGGGGGGGGGATTCTCTATACCTTATGTGAACCATCTTCGAGATGATGATGGTGTTGTTGGCACTATTTTTTGCTGTCAAATTTTCTTCAGGTTATATATGTTTACTTGTGGGATGCGAAAGTTTATTCCTATGGTCGTGTGCAAATTAATATATGCGGCAGCTCATTAATTACAAACACAAAGTCTCTTTCTTATTTTAAGTGCAACCTATTGGGTTATTGGCTTCAGGATTCTTAATATACCCTTGATGATGCTTATTATTAATTAAACGTCAACTAATGTGCAAATCCCATTCCTTACATCATCTCCCAGCCATTCTTGTTAGATTTGCTTATAATTCCCATTCCTTGTGAATGAATTTCCTAGCGCCTTCTGAACCTTGTTAATCTCGTGAGAAAGTCCTGATACTTGGTTGGGTGACAGGAATTTTGTAAGAAATAAATTTCTCTACCACCTTGCCCATTAAACACAAGAACTTTCCCACAAAACTAGAGTTTTTTCTTGAGAAACCTGCAAGACTTTCAACTAATATATTAAATCAATCCTGAATGATCCAACAAAGAACAAAGTTTCTTCTAATTTTTTTTAAAACTATAAAAAAGAAGAAACTGTTCCAGAAGAGGCATATTGTCTGTTTGGCTTTTTGGCTGTGTTTGTGTCTTAGAGTTGAATATAATTTTTTTGATATCAAATTTATCACCTTTCTCCTTTTATAATATTTTCTCCAGTCTTTATTCTAAGGATTTCAATTAATCTTTGGATTATGGCCCTTCTTTATTCATAACTTCATTTGATGGGTAAAAGCTTAGATGATGGTGTACAAGCCACTGTTTCCATAGTCCTTTCTAAGTTTTAATGTATGATTGTAAGCATATATCAGTTTATGATTTTTCTTTGACATCTTTGTTTTTTGTACACCTTTTTAAGGCTAAGTTACAGTAAACTACCCTTGACTATGGCTATTTTACACTAAACTACCTTTAACCTTTTCTATAACAGTGAACTCCCTTAAACTTTGGTATTAACGAAGCCCCCCCCCCCCCTAAAATACCCTTAAGTGTAGCACTTAACGGGTAGTTCAGTGTAATTTAGCCCCCCTTTTAATCGTATTGCTGCCACAAAACCGTAACTGAGCATACCCTCGATTTGTTTTCTGCATTCATTCAGGTTGCACGAATGCTCACGGTAAGAAGGGAAAGAGAAATCGAAGACGGAATTGGGAAAAGGCTATCGCGAAAGCTCGACCGTAAATGGAAGAGGAGCATCGTGGTGAGACCGCCCCCGTCTCTGAAGAAGAAGCTAGAGGAAGACAAAGCCAAAGCCGCTGAGTCCGAGAAATCTGCGTAATATAAATTTTCATGTACTTTTTCTCGTTTCGTCAATTTGTTTATGTATGTTCCTGGTTTTTTTGGCTTTCAATCCAATGTATGTTACTGAAATGGTTAAATGTCAAACAATTTCTTAGCTGATACAGTTTGTGTTGAATGTCGGACATTTTTCCATAGATATTGACTGTGGATGTGTAAATGCTGTCAAATTATTGAACACCATACGCTTGGTTATTCGCTTGGGCGAAAAGGATGCTCAGGCCTGTAAATTTATGGCGGAAATCAATCGACAATAATTCATCTGAATCTACAGTTGACCCAACCAAAAAATTTACTCATCTTGTAGTGTCTCTTCTTGCATGTTTGGTTCAGATACAAAAATGTAGTCATACTGCAGTGTTCTTTTGTTGTATTTTCTTTCTGACTACTGCAACCATGCGCCGAATTATGCGAGTCATATTTTCTTTCATGCCAGGATATATTAGAGATAAATTTATTGTTTCAAGAAGTTATCCCATTCTCTTCAATTCAAGTCTCAATGAGTAGAATTATATACAAAAGAGTCCGATGCTTTTTAGAAGCTCAAACATCCAACATTACTATCTTCTACATCTAAATTGCAGTGAGTTTACAGGATTTCAGGTCAATTTAGTATCCGATACCGAGCCAATAATCTCGCAGAAAAATAAAACTAAAAGCAAACCAATTCATGTAAACACTATTATCTGTAGTTTACTCGCCCGTCTCTTTTTCTAATTTACCATTCGTAGAGTTGAGGGAGCGATGACAAGTGGCATCTTTAGATTAAGTTCAGTTCCTAATATATTTAAATTGATGGAAGCAACTGTGATTCTAAAGAATCTGTTTTGATTACGTGAGCCTCGAATTTAAAAAAGGAATGTTGTATATTCTGAGAGAAATATTGGAATGAATCCATTTAGGTTGTGTTAAGTGAATGATAAAGAGGACAAAAAACTTCCTCGTCATTGGTCTTAAGCTTACCTTTTCTAGTGCTTAGATTAAGTGAGACCTGGTCCAGATTCTTTAGGCTCTCTGTCTTCAAAGAAACAAATGAAAAGAAAACTGAAAAAATAAAGAACTAATTTCATCAGAATCTAGGACGATGAATATGAACCTTGTTCACTTTAGGTACATACATACAAAACATGCAATCAAGCACAGCGGAAATACATTGTATCTATCCTAAAGGTTTATGGATATACCTGATCTGATTTGAATAATTGTTCCTCAACCACGTCACGTTGTAGATCCAAGCGCTTTCGTCTCCACGCAACGGCAAGAGGGAAACCATGCTTGGAAGAAGCGACAATTCCCCACTTGATCATCCCGCAAGTCAATCCTTAGTAGAAGAGAATGAAGAAGGAGACGATGGTTCTTTAGTTTTTCTTTCTAGAAATAACTCTCTATTTCTCTTATGTTTCATGCATCATAACTCATATCTTATGAAAACCTAGCATACTATATATGAATATATAAGGTATCCATTCATATGGGCGGATATTGGACCGGATCGGACCCAATGGCTAACAAACCTCTTAATGCTTGCTGGTTTATAACTTCATAGTTTCGATGCTGTGCTAGGAGACTGTGTTCACATTTCATGTCTGGATACTCTTTATTCTAAGGGTTTCGGTACAAATTTTATCAATACTTCTTCACTGCTGACATATACAACATACGACAAAAAATTTGTTAGATTTTGTATACCATCGCTTTGAAATGTTTGATCCTGCAGAATCACGTTTATAAGATTGGCGTGTTGATTATCCCAAACGACATTGACATCCATTAATACCCAATTGAAATTTTAATAAAAAAAATATATAGAAGAAAGAGAACCATTTCGCCAATAAAATTGGAATATATTATGTATAATTTTTTCTTTTACTATAAGATTCCTAGACTGAGGTTTCATGCTATTCCAAACAATAGCTTACATTTAATTGTTTTTGTTCTATATAAACTTCTGGGTTCTGGTTTCTCTTGTGCTTAAAAGTGTTAACTGCTTTTGTTATTACGATATGGAAAAAGTTGTTTCCCCTTCATTTGAGATATCCGAAAAGATTCCATCGGCAACATATCCTTCTCTAATGGAGAAGGAAGATAGTTCTCCTGTTGAGGAAGAACTCGAGATTCCTCCAACAATCGTTCAAAAGGCATAGCCCCCTCTCTCTGTGCACACGCACAACCCCCCACCCCACCCCCACCCCCCGCCCCGCCCCGCCCCTTCCCTTATTTTAACATGAAAGCTGCTACCTCTATATGAAATGTAATAACATCAGAAAGCTCGCAGCATTTCAGTTCTCTCACATTTAGTCCGCAAATATCTTAAATCATTCTTGTGCTTTCTTTTGTTTCTTTCATTCGTTTATAATACAGTAACATACTCTTTTCTTGAAACTGTACATATCCATGTCTCAAAATACTTACCATTGTGTAAAATGAAGGTAGATATCGATTGAAATAGACGTGGCCAAAAGAGGAGTTGAAATCTTTTACCAATCATAACATAATGACACAAGTTTCTAAGCTAGCAAAATGAAATTTTATCATAGTTCTATTTTTTTTTTATGAAAAAATTTGTTCTTGTTGATCTATTATAGGTTGTAGCAGAGTTTATGGGGACTTTCATACTTCTCTTCATTGGTTGCGGATCCGCGTACATAGACCAGAGGCACAATATCACAATAGTGGGGATAGCGTTAGCTTGGGGAGTGGTTGTAATGGCTATGATATACACTTTAGGCCACATTTCAGGAGCTCATTTTAATCCAGCGGTCACTGCTGCCTTCGCTATCGTTCGTCGATGTCCTTGGAAAGAGGTAAAGGTTAATTAGGCATCAAAGGAGTTTTCTTTCTATTTTAGTGAAAAGTCCCTTAAAAATTTTCTTTCTTACCAATTTTTCTCCGGTGCGATATTTTCTGTAACCAAGTTTTAGTTGAGAATTGAGGAAGGGAGCTTGCTGTAGTACTGACATTGGCTATTTTTCTGACGGGTGAATTATTTAGAGCTATATAATCTTTATATTACCTTGGCTGCGATTACGTTGACCTGTCCAAATCCCCCCCCCCCTCCCTCCCCGGCCCCAAAACAAAAAACAAAAAAAAACGCATGACTAGATTCATGAGCAAAGACAGTCTACAAGATATTTGACGTATCTAAGATTTTAGGCTATGGAGCTCAACATGGACGGCATGTATCTCCAATCATATAATGGAAAGTGGACCTTTCATTACAGTAAATATTAGGGCATTCTTCTTGTGACATGTAAATTTAATTGTCACTTTTTTTTGGTTATTTATAGAATTATAATTTACAAAGTTACATTTCTATATGGTTTCTTCCTTGTTATATAGGCTATTTTCTATGTGGTGGCTCAACTTGTTGGTGGAATTCTTGGGTGCCAGAGCCTCCGGTGGCTGTTCAATGAAGATCGACCAGAAGTGATGCTGACACTCCCTGCAGCCAACACCGACAATATCACAGTGATAGCATGGGAGATCATGGCATCATTCATCCTCATGCTGGTCATTTCTGGAGCTGCCTCCGATCGTAGAGCGGTAAGCAATGTTCAAAATAGCGATAACGTGTAGTATAGCGTTATACTACTGAATAGCGAAAAACACAAATAGCGTTGTGCATAACGTAACCTATATGAATTATTAATTATTATTATCATCATCTTATTTGCAATAAATTATATATTATGAAGATATAGAATAAGCAACAATAAGTAACATGACATTATTTTCTAAATTTTCAATCCCGGATTCATATGTATGATTCATCATTATATTAAACGTATCGAAAATCAATCAAATAATGTCCATTTGAGAAACATGTCTACTAAAATTGATTTCAAATTGAAAGGTTAGAACTTCAATGAGTCTGTCTTCATATAGTTTAGAATTAAATACTGAAATCTTAAGAATCTCAATAGAAAATCTTATGTTAAAATAACGTATGCATAACGGAGCTTATACTATTTGTTAAAAAAACGTAGGCTATTTGAAAAAAATATAAGTTATTTTGTATTTAAGCTATTTTCTGATGCTGTGTAGCGAAAATGTTAAGTTATGCCACATAGCGCAAAATTGGCGGCAAGTGTGTCTATTACATTAATATTGATACCACATTACCGCTATAACGCTGAAAAAATGGGCTTGTTGTATAAGGTTTTAAAGATTTAACTTGTGCTACTAAAAAACTAACAGATATATGCTTGAATATCATTTTTACATATTTATTCTTGATGATGCCTATTTTTTCCAACTTGCACACATCTACTATTGAGTTGTTCTTGCAAGTATATTTTATTCCTATAGCAGTTGATTTGTAATATTTTCTAAACACGTTCCATGCATTTCTGAGTTCCTCAGATTTCATTTTTTTTTATAAAATAATTCTGATGGCTAAGTTATGTGATAAAACAGATTGGTATCATATTTCAACTTTCTATCTTCGTTTATGAATTATTTCGGCTACCTGCATGCAGATCAAAGAGCTCTCAGGAGCAGCAGTGGGAGCAGCATTATTCCTCGACGTTCTCATCACCGGGTAAGCTTACATCGTATAGGTATCTTATTATTTATAAATTAATTTATATGCAGATCACTTACAAGCTCTTTGTTTTAATTGTTGCAGTAAATTAACAGGAGCTTCAATGAACCCTGCAAGGAGCATAGGACCTGCCATTGCAGCGAAAAACTTCCATAAGATCTGGATATATATAATAGCCCCAGTTATCGGTACGGTTGCTGCAGCTGCGCTGTATAATCTCCTGCGATCCCCTAAAAAACTTCAGAAGAACAAAATGAAGAATATAACTAGCAGAATCAAGAGCACTCTCAATCCGGCTTATAATCCAGGTCTCTTATTGCTTAATTTCTATAAACTCTCAACACTATTTTAAGTTAGCATTTTTCCCCCTTTTCCAGCCTGCCCAATTTCTGTTATTCTACCAGTTTCCTTTCCAACGTGAGAGGTTGCAAGTTCGATCCCTGAAGGGGGTTAATTTCAAAAATAATTCGGTTATTCTGCTCTTTTTTTAAATTAATTTTGGTTTATCTTTCTTTATTTCCTTTCAGGAAAGGAGATGGAGCTCCCATAAACCCTATCGTGATTTGCTTGGAGACGGTCAGTTAATGAGTTACCTATATTTCGTACAAATTCAAACATATTGTTCATATGGGGAGGCAGAGATTTATAGGAGAAAATTGGAAGATACTAAAAAATGGCCGCTTTCCCGACGTCATGAGAATGCAAAAGATAATATGCTCTACTACTCACTTTGTACACTCCATTGTAAGAGAACTGAGCATCTTCATTGTTCAGTTGAATGCACTCTTGCTTATGTCACGAGAATCGTCGTTGTTCAGTTTTACGGATAATTTATAAATATGTAGTGATATTGAATCTTGATCTACCCTTTTTATCTATAAAATGTTCAAATCTTTACCAGTTCAAAAGCTTCCTTGCATCCTTGAAGACCTAAACCAAAAACATTTTCCTCCATAAAAAAAGAGAGGAAGAAAAAAAGGGGGAAAAATGGAAAACCTGATGCTAAAATTCTAAGCTTTTACCCATAACCCAGATCATTTACTGTTCTTCTTGTTTTTCATGCTTGCATGCACCTACGCGCACACACAGGTCTCTAAGTAAAGGCGGCATATGGATTTTCGAAAGCATGTCAAGCAAAGTTAATAATGTATGTGAGATTAAATGAAATGAGTGATACTTGACACACAAACCCCTATGTTCCCAGGTACATGGAACGTTCCAGTATGTGGGACGAAGGACTTATACATAATGGTAAAAGCAGCTTTACAATATAGACTGTTTCTTGGACCCTTTGTATATGCAAATGTATATGTTAGCATGTAAGTATGTATCATATACATGTACATAAAATTCAAAATCTTAAATGGAATACACAAGCTGTTGCTCATAAATAAAAAAATTACATCAACCCCAGTTATTCATCCAACCTTTCGACCGGTGCCGACAGCTCTGATGCGCCTAAATTGCTCCGTACTTTGCACACTTGTCCCTTCAGACCCCCTTTAACTCTTTTGCACTGTTTGATTTCTCTACAATCAAACAGAGACCATTCATTTCACCATTTAACATCATTTTAATGTTTTTAATCCAAAATTTTAATTCCCAAACCCTAATTCTTCACTATAAATACCACCCCATACTTTAGCTCTTCACCTTTCTGAAATTCTAGCAAAAATTCTCTTAAAAAGTTCCTAAGTGCAAATGGAGTTAGCAACCAAGCTTTTCTCGTCGAAGATCGAAGCCGATTCCGGAGCTCCCGCGACGCCACGAAGCCCATCTCTTCTTCCTTACTCTTTCCTTGAGATTTTCAAACCGTAAGTCCCTCCCAACTCTCTTTTCTCATCGAAATTTATAAACAAATCATATGATCCGTAAAGTGGAGTTATTCCCGATACCTTTTCTTTTAAAACCTAGAACTCCCTTTTCTTTTAAATCTTGGTCAATATAATTTTACCACACTATTTGTAACTTTAATTACCAATATTTAGATTCAAGTTTAACAAAAAAAATTCATGTGAAACGAACATAATTGAACTTTTTCATTAAAATACCTTGAACTTTATTATCATCTCTTTTCGATTTTGTTAAAACAATACCTTTAGGAAAAAATCATAGGGTAACGACCTACCCCATACGCACACTTAGTTTCATAGCACGATGCCTATATACATGTATAATTGGTTCAAAGAATAACTTTATAATAAAATATCACATCTTTTAAAAATCGGGTTTCTTTTAAAACGGTATTTTAAAAATCCTTGGCAAATACGCCTCTACAACCCTCGTTAGGAGACCCGCTAATGGATGGTGCGGATTATCGCATGTCCTTGGGATAGTAGAGCGAGATGCAGAACTCCTCACGGAGTATTCGGTCTCGAAAGGAAATAAAATACGTTTTTTTAAGAAATGTGACTTTTCTAAATAAAAAATAATTTTTTTAAAAAAAATTATATAAAATTATAAATACATATTTTCATCATATTATGAAACTATATTTTTTCTAAAAATGAAAGATTAAAAAAATGTTAATAAAATACCATCAAGTTACCAAAAAAGACTAGTTTTCAATAAAATACTATAAACTTTTAAAAACTAAGTATTTATCATTAAAATACTCCAATACTTAAAATACATGTTCATGAAAATCCTAAGTAATACAAATCAGTTCGAGGTTTATTTTTAAACTATATTAAAATATTTTTTCATAAAACCCCCTCGAGATATACAAAACAATATTTTAAGAACTTTAGTAAATATAGGTTTAAGCGGGATCAATTCTCTTGAGCCCAGAGAGCCGGAGAAAGTGAGTGTTTGTCTATTCAGGTTAGACAACTTAGCGGAGTTATCAATGGCAATTGTCTTGGAAAAAGACACAAATCATGCCGTCCATGTGCAGCAGTTGCCGATTACTTCCGAACCTAAGAATTCAAGAGTTAAATCAGTTTACAAGTGTCTGACTCAATCTGAGTCCAAACTCAAACGTGAATCAAAAATCAAACACGAACTTGAATACTTCATCATGAACATGAATACTCGATCATGAACATGAATACTCGAATTCAAACATCAAACTCAAACTTGATTCGACTTGACCGAATCATGGTTATAACTTGACATGAACTCAACATGATTACTTGAACACATGATTATATCCTGAACATGAACCTGAACATTTTATATCCATAGTTTCGGCCAAGACCTGTAAACATAATCTATACAATACATTACGCGGGGATAAAGGGGTAGATTGATACAGAACATATATCGTGGTATGAGAGGTCACCTAAAATACACCTACATGAATTCACGTGTCGTTGTCCCGTGGGTTATGACGGGGCCTTGTACTACATATTACCATAGTCCACGGGATAAGATGGACTCCTTTCGTATACATGAATACCTTCCTTATCAAACTATAAATAACTGCATTAGATTAACTATTTTATACCAGTGAACGATCATATACAACTTTACCTGTTCACTTCACATTATATATTATCTCCTATTTCTTCTTTTAAGACTTACCGAGCGCTAGTTCGCTGACAACATTCCTTTCTATTTCTTTCTTTAGAATATTTGTCAGGAGGACTGGACTCTGAGGAGATAGAGCCGAGCGGGAAGGACTTAGACCAGCTTACAGCTCATCCTGACTACCGGTTCTTCTTGCACTTATTTTCTATATGCCATTATTTAGGCATTTGTTTTATATCCTTGTATCTTTTTATTTTCAAACAGTTGTATGTAAAGTTGATGTTTCCTTTTATTACTCTTGTTATTCTTGTTCATTTATATATTGCTTAATTACGCTTAAAGTATTTATTTCATTGTAAATACGTTGCGGGCTTGCCACGTCACCGTTTCCGTCTATTGGGAAGCGGGGCGTGATACGTTTTGTTGGTGGCCCATGCAGGTCGGTTCTGCATGAAATCTTAAGCAATATATTACAAAAATTATAAGAATCGGCAACTATACATTCCTTGCATTTCAAATTCCTTGAATCTATCCTAACTTTCCTTTTTCTATCAAGATAATGGACTCTCCCAACAACACCAACACCAATGTCAATGGCAACACACCGCCACCTACTTTACTATCTCCCCTTACTGTTGTTGCTCCGATTAATGAACAGACAGTGCTTCTAAAAGCTATCAATAAGTCTTCTGGATAGCCAGCAGCAGCAGAGTGCTATTCTTATGAACCGCCCGGAGCCGAAGCACCTGGAGTAAAGCAATTCCGTGCGTTGCATCCTAGAAACTTTTTAGGGAAAGAGAGTCCTCTGGAGGCTGAAGAATGGACCCAGAGTATAGAGGACGACCTGGCCGCAGCACAGGTACCAGACATAGCTTGGGTTCGGGTGGCCAAGCTCCAGCTCACCGACAATGCAAGAGTCTGGTGGAAGGTTGAGAAAAGCCGTCTAACACAACCCATAGAGTGGAAGACGTTCCGCGATCTGTTCGATGCGAAATTCTTCCCCGAGACTGCCTGTTTCGAAATGGAACAACGGTTCATCCACCTACAACAAAATTCTATATAGGTAAAATCAGTGGATGAATACGATGCCGAATTCATCATGCTTAGCAGGTAAAGAATTCGTATCAAATTCTGCTCCGTAAAATACATATCTATCCTGACATCAATATCTTATCAGGTTCGCGGCACATTTGATCCCGACCAATGAGATTCGGGTTAGACGATTCCAACAAGGCTTAGACCCGGAGATTCATGAGGCATTAGCCACAGGCGACTACCCAACTCATGAACTCGTCCTGAAGGCAGCACGTCGTTATGAAGCTGTGATCAAGAAGAAGGGTAAGCCCCAAACAGCCAGAATCAAACGTCCTGCTACCCAGATGACAGGAAGGGCCTATTCTAGGCCGACTTTTGCACCCAGGAGACCGGCAGGATCATTTAATCGGTCCAGTCCAGATTTATATTTCTACTGCAAGAGAACTAGACACATAGCGAATGACTGCAGGCATGCAAATGGTCTGTGTTTGATTTGTGGCACATCCACTTATGCGATAGGAGCATGCCCATATCGTATCAACACAGCCCCAACACCTAAACCTGCAATCACAGCCCCGCAGAGGCCAGCTATCCATGCACTTGCACCGTACCTAGCTCTTCCTGCACCAGCTCCACGTGGACCACCTGCACAGCCTCATCATCAATTCCAACAGGAACAGAGAAACGTGCCTCAAGGGCAAAGAAACATGCCCTAAGGACAGATGAATGTGCCTCCGGCAAGGAGGATTGTATCGAGATGTCGGACTTTTACAATGACGGTCGAGGAGGCCGAAGCCACAGGACAAGTCATCACTGGTAATTCCCCAATCCTTTCAATCTTTCAATCCTTGTATATCACTATACTTAACCTATATCTAAACCCAACCTCACACAACTTAGGTACTATACTAGTAGCCACCCTTCCTGCACTCGCACTTTTCGACAATGGAGCATTACACTGCTTCATGTCACAACGATTCGTGAGAACGCATGCGATTCTCGTGAAGCCACTCATTTCAAGATGGAATGTCAGTTCCGGGAATGGAGTCTTGAAGACAACTTTGGAGTATGATCAATGCCCAGTTGTAGTTTGTGGTCGAAAATTCTACGCAAATTTCAAAGTACTGGACATACCAAATTTCGATGTTGTGTTGGGAATTGATTGGCTGGGAGTATTCTATACTACTATTGGCTGCCATTAAAGGAGGGTGGTATTTGAGATACCAGATCACCCAGTCTTCTATTTCAAAAGTGAAGACAGAACTTTGGAGCCAGGAAGCTACCGTGCTAAACCGAAGAATGTAGAAATGTTCTCTCTACTGGCGGAAGAAGAAAAGCCCGAAGTAGTTCGAGAGTTCGAAGATGTATTCCCTGAAGACATATCAGGTTTGCCTCCCGACCGAGCTCTTGAATTTAGTATTGATTTAAAACTTGGTGCACAACATGTAATCAAAGCTCCGTACCAATTAAGTCCGGAAGGATTGAAGGAGATCCGCATTCAGTTGGACGAACTGCTGAAGAAAGGTTGGATCCGACCTAGTACTTCGAGCTGGGGATCCCGGTACTACTGGTGAAGAAGAAAGAAGGTTCTTACAGGATGTGTGTGGATTATCGAGCTCTGAACGAAGTGACAATTAAGAACAAGTATCCATTACCGCGTATCGATGACCTTTTCGATCAGTTGAGTAGGTCTTGTGTCTTTTCAAAACTAGATCTTCTTTCGGGTTACCATTAGGTGAAGGTCAAAGAGTCTGACATTCCGAAGACGGCGTTTAGAACTCGTTATGGTCATTATGAATATCTCGTAACGCCATTTGGAGTGACCAATACACCTGCCATCTTTATGAACCTGATGAACTAAGTTTTTCGAGAGTACTTAGACAGGTTCGTTGTCATCTTCATCGACGACATCCTGGTATATTCAAAGAATCAGAAAGAACATGTCGAGCACTTACGGATTGTCCTGGAGACATTGCGACAACATCAGCTCTGCGCCAAGTACAACAAGTGTGAATTTTGGCTAGATCAAGTCAGATTTCTCGGACATATCATTTCAGGCGAAGGAATCTCAGTAACTCCAGCTAAGGTGTCTGCTGTCAGTGAGTGGCCGACACCAAAGACGGTGAAGGATATATGAAGTTTCTTGGGCTTAGTAGGATACTACCGACGTTTTATTGAAGGATTTTCAAAGATCGCAGCACCCCTGACCAAGCTCACCCGTAAAGATGAGGCATTCGTGTGGTCAAAAGCATATGAAATAGCTTTTGTAGAACTCAAGTTGAGGTTAACCCCTGCACCTATTCTTATAATACCGGATCAATCTGGAGGATTTGTGGTACATTGTGATGCGTTCGGTAAAGGATTAGGATGTGTTCTACACCAGCATGGAAAAGTTGTGGCTTTTGCATCAAGACAATTGAAGGTTCATGAGCGCAACTATCCAACACATGATATAGAATTGGCAACCGTCGTCTTCGCACTCAAGATTTGGCGCCACTATCTTCTAGGAGAATGAGTGAATATACACACTGACCACAAGAGTCTGAAGTATGTAATTACACAGAAGGAACTAAACATGCGGCAAAGAAGATGGCTAGAACTCATGGAAGACTTCGACATCAACCTACAGTATCATCCTGGGAAGGTGAATGTAGTTCCCGATGCCCTTAGTCGCCGGCCATTAGCAATGAACCTCACCGCTCAGTAGAAGCCACAACAAGAACTGCATGGATTGGAGATCAAAGTAGTTATGCTAGATAACGCTTCATATTTGATGAACTTAGAAGTCCAGTCCACTCTTGTAAATCAGATCAAAACAACTCAAGTAAGTGATGCCAAGCTACAAAAGATCCGAGAATAAGTAGAAAGTGGATTTCGAACTGACTTCATCATTCACGAAGATGGATCCTTACGATATGGAAGCCATTTAAGTGTACCGGTCGGCTCTGTTCGAGAAGAGTTGATAAAAGATGCTCACAGCTCTTCTTATTCGGTACACCCCGGTGGTACGCAGATGTATAAGGATCTACGGCAACACTACTGGTGGCATGGAATGAAGCGCGAAGTAGCTAGAAGCGTAGCCAGAAGCGTAGCCAAGTGTTTGGTGTGTCAGCAAGCGAAGGCTGAACATCACAGAACTGCTGGTCTACTTCAGCCGTTACCAATCCCAAAATGGAAATGGCAGCACATTTGTAACTCTACGGTAGCGCCCCGGCCGTCTTTCAGACGCCAAATGCGGAACAAAAACTTTTATAACTGGCGCTATCGCATACTATAAACCCGGATCTGTCATTAACGCTAAACTAACAAACTACAAAGTGGGTAGAAAGGCTATACCGAACGATCCGAGTCCTTCGTTCTTTAACCATCATCCCACACTCCGTTGCGGCTGCTCCGATATCTTATCTCCTCGTCGAGGTGGCACCACATCTACGGATCTTTTAAACGGGCTCCCGCCTCTATACCGAGGCAACTCGGTCATCAAGTTTGCTAGAAGAGATGACCAAGATTAATGTAGAGAATGAGTAGAACACTTTGTCTCGCTTCATCCAAAACCATGGATGAACAGTTAATGAAGTTTCCTTTTTAATCGGGAAATGATAAATGAACATATGAAATTTCATGAACCAAAACTATCATAATCTTTTTAATCAACAACCCCTATCTTTCTCCATGAGGGGCCGGCCACTATAAGAAGAGGAGGGAGGTGAGTGTAGGAGCAAGGGGTGGTGACCATAAAGGAAAAGATCAAGAAGAAATATCCTAAGCAAAACCAAAACACATTAATGCAATGAATGATTCACTAAACCTAGTCATCCATTCATTTAATGCAAACAATGATTCATAAACCTAGTCACCTCTTCTAGAACCTTCCACACTCATGACTCACCTTATGACTCACCCAAAAGAAGAAAAGATAAATCCGCATTAAACCGAATGTTTAAGACGGGTGATAGAAAAACTGGTAACTTCCAAAAGCGATCCTGAAACGAATTTCAGGATAACCCCGTAATTGTATAAACATACCCGTATTTGTATTACGACCGAATACAAATGCAACTGAGACAAAGATATTATATCTACAAAGTATAATACTCGGATCCAGCTTAAACCAAAGCCCACCAGTATTATCTGTCCGAAATATGACACGTGCGTAAACGCACGTGCATTTTCCGAACCCTGCCATAAAACCATACGGCATCTACAACGTTTCGCCCGAACTTGGGAAACTATCTATGGGGGACTCTAATGACTCATCAGTACCCTGGCAGTGGGTTTAACCACAAGCACGCCAGCGACACTAGCAGTGCGTAACGGTTGCCCATGTACTGACCTCAAGAGAAGCCGATGAGCGAACTCATCCTGGAACCCTACTGAGCCTAACAGTGACAATATACATACAGTCCGGTCCGTTCGTCTATGAGTATCGCATATCGGGCCTAGGGGGCTGGTAACGTCAGACCCCCAATAGCAGTATAAGTCATGTCGGAGACAAGCCTTGAACACCCTGAGAAACTACTGGAATACTTACCAGTAATTCTCACCTACCTTGGCCAAGGACTTGGTGTAATGGCTTTCCTAGACACAGCGCGATCTCACCCCCAATACCGGAAGAGACGAATCCCCTGCCGATCCGCTCACTTGCCTCCATGTGGCTCGGGACTGTACCCAAAAAATACATGTTTGCACGACTCCTTTGAGCCGTG
Organism: Agapanthus africanus; assembly: GCA_030015575.1. Lineage (NCBI taxonomy): Eukaryota > Viridiplantae > Streptophyta > Magnoliopsida > Asparagales > Amaryllidaceae > Agapanthus > Agapanthus africanus. The sequence continues at coordinate 633,543,393 of JASDDO010000031.1, read as the reverse complement.
GTAGGGTAGAAATCAAAGCACAGTGGGAACTCACACGAGACAAATGACGACCTCAGATCAATGAACTAACCTGTGTAAGTCGATGTACAACACCCCACGACTTGTGGGGAGGCGGAATAATGAAAAATGATCTTGTTTAAAGTGTAAACATCGACTAACCGAGAATCTTTGCATAAACAATAACTAACAACAAACATAGGAGTTAACAACTACTATGAAAAGTGATTATACCTTTAGAACCGAGTCCTTCGTCTGGTCGTTCTCCACGTCCTCTCCGGCCTTCTCTAAGTAGTAGAAGATCCACCCGAGAGCTTTACTACAAGCTTCACCTCAAACTAAAGGTAACTAGGTTTCTTAAATCGCTAATCTAAGCAACCTAGGCGATATAGAGAATGGTTAAGGATTAAGTAGTCTAATCTAATCCTTGTACTCAACACATGAGAGGGGAGGATTAGGGTTTGAAGAGGGAGAGCTTGAGCAGAGAGAAAGTGAGCAAAAGAATGAGATGAGATAATAAGCTATCATAATATATATCAAGCATAATGTTTTATCAAACAAAAGAAAATGAAGGATGAATAATCATGCTTCATAAATATCTAATGGGTGATTCATCTCCATGAGTCATTAAGCATTTATGATGCATTAATGACATGGATGAATCACTCATATGACTCACTAATCCCATTTAATACATATGCCACCTTAACCCCCAAGTCACCATCTTCTAGAAGCTTCTCGCGCAATTACAAGAATGCCCCTCCTATCCGTGAAAACACGGAAAAACTTTAGACTGTATAAATCCAATAACCGGATACTAGAAACTGGCTTAAACCAAAGCCTGCTAGTAAAAACTGTCCGGATGTCGTACGTGCGTAAACACACGTATGCGTTCGAACCCTTGTCGTAAAACCATACGACCTCTATATCGTTTCGCCTGGAGTAGGGAAACTCTCTGTGTGGGACTCTAGAGACTCGACTACTACGCTGGCGGTGGGTTTAACCACAGACCGCAAGCGGCACTAGCTATACGTAACGGTCCCCAGGTAGATGTCGATAAGAAGGCCGATGAGGAAACCCATCCGAACTCTTACTGAGTCTGATGTGACAATCTCCGTACAGTCCGGTCTGTTCGTCTAAGACTATCGCATATCGGGCCTAGGGGCGGCAAGCGTCAGTCCCCTAATAGCGGTATAAGTCATGTCGGAGCGAAGCCCATTACACCCTTAGAAACTACTGGAACCTACCAGTAAATCTCGCTTGCCCTGGTCAGGGACTTTGCGTAATGGCTCTCTGACACAGCGCGATATCAACCCCCAATACCGGGAGAGACGAATCATGTCTAACCGCTACTGCCTCCAAGTGCTCGGACTGCACCCAACCGCTACCTGTTTGCATGACTCCTTTGAGCCGTGGTAGGGTAGCAATCTAAGAACAGTGGGACACACTCGAGGCAAAGTAGCAGTGTCAAGTCTGCGGACTATGCTGTACTCATGTCACCTGGGAACTGTTAACTGACGACGGGTATAATACCAACCAACAGTTCCCTGCGAGTCCTGTCCGGTGTACCCGTAACCTAACGAGCACCTGCATACTATCTCCAGTACGACGTACTGACGGCTGTGGGACAGACCATCTCCCCAACTGGGATGAGAAGCGTACACACTAGTCTACTCCGGAGTATCGATGCCCTGTCTCGATAATCCTACGACTAGGGACCTGAATAAGGATGTGCTTGTAGACTACCCAGCCCCCACTACTGTGACTGCCATCACAACGCTGGTAGTCAAGCAAGATCCTAAGAGCTCTATCAATACGTATACTCACATATTAAGATAGAAAAACCAAGTAGCATACTACTATGTTTAGCAAGACTGTTATATACATGTGAATATCCCAAGCTTCCATTAAGTAATATGCAAACTAGTATGATACAATAATGGCCCCTAGGGCATATACACTAACAATCTCCCACTTGCACTAGGGCCATGTACCGGCATATCGTAGACCGATGATCTCAAGTAGCCTCTCGAATTGAATCTGAGATAGGGCCTTCGTGAATGGATCAGCAATGTTCTCTTCTGTAGCAACTCTCCGAACCTCGATCTCCCGACGATCAATGATCTCCCTGATCAGGTGATACCGCCTTAAGATGTGTCTGGACTTCTGATGGGACCTCGGTTCCTTCGCTAAAGCTATAGCTCCGTTGTTATCGCAATACAGAGGTATTGGATCAACTATGGTAGGAACCACCTGAAGTTCTGTTAGGAACTTCTTCATCCAGACCGCTTCTTTTGCGGCATCGCAAGCAGCAATATACTCCGCTTCCATCGTCGAGTCAGCAACGGTGTCCTGCTTGGAACTCTTGCAGCACACCGCCCCTCTATTGAGGGTAAAGACATAACCCGACATGGACTTGGAATCGTCCTTATCACTCTGGAAGCCGGAATCAGCAAAGGCCTCCAACCTGAGGTCTTTTCCACCATAAACCAAGAACATCTCCTTAGTCCTCCTCAGGTACTTGAGAATGTTCTTTACTGCTATCCAGTGCTTCTCTCCTGGGTCTGACTGATACCGGCTTACCACGCATAGTGCGTAAGCTACATCTGGTCTGGTGCACAATATCGCATACATTATAGAGCCTACCGCAGAAGCGTAGGGTATAATAGACACGCGTTCCCTTTCCAAATCAGTCTTGGGAGACATCTCTTTGGATAGGGTGATTCCGTGACAAGCCGGTAGATTACCGCGCTTAGAATCTTCCATACTGAATCTTTTCAGTACAGTGTCGATATACCTGGACTGCGAAAGTCCCAACATCCTCTTGGATCTATCACGATAGATCCGGATCCCCAGAATGTAAGAGGCATCACCCAGGTCTTTCATGGAGAACCTGTGTGACAAGAATCCTTTGACAGATTGTAGCATAGGAATGTCATTTCCTATCAATAGAATGTCATCCACGTACAAGACGAGGAATACGACAGTTCGTGCTACAACTTTACTATATATGCACGGTTCATCTGGATTTTTGATAAAGTCATATTCTTTGACTGTTTCATCAAAACAGATGTTCCAACTCCGCGATGCTTGCTTTAATCCATAAATGGATTTAAGCAACTTGCATACTTTCCCGCTGCTCCCACTCTGATTGAAACCCTCTGGCTGATCCATATAGACGCACTCTTCTAAATTTCCATTCAGAAAAGTCGTCTTTACGTCCATCTGCCAGATTTCATAATCATGGAAGGCAGCAATAGCAAGAAGGACCCGAATGGATTTGAGCATAGCCACTGGAGAAAAAGTTTCATCATAGTCCAAACCAGGTCTTTGACGAAAACCCTTTGCAACAAGTCTAGCCTTATAGGTTTCCACATGTCCATCTACACCAATCTTTTTCTTGAAGATCCATTTGCATCCTATGGGTTTTACCCCATCTGGAGCAAAGTCCAAAGTCAATACTTTGTTGGTGTACATGGACTCCATTTCGGTCCGCGTTGCATCTAGCCATCGTACCGAGTCGCCGCTCTGGATGGCCTGCTGGAAGCCAGTAGGTTCATCATCATTTATGATGCAATCCTCTCTATCCCCATCTATGAGAAAACCGTAGTATCTCTCAGGCGGATGAGACGGCCTACTACTCCTATGGAGGGGTGCGGGAATGTCCTGTTCTTCTTGACCTACTTGTTCTACCAAACTTTCAGTATTAGTTTGTGGTTCTGGAATTTCTTCCAGTTCTATTTCGCTCCCACTTATTTCCTTTTCTAAAAACTGTTGTTCCAGAAAATAGGCATTACGAGAAACAAAAACATTTTGTTCCTCTGCGTAATAGAAATAATATCCCTTGGAGTTCTTTGGATATCCCACAAACTTACATTTTACCGATCGTGCCTCGAGCTTGTCCACATGCTGCTTTTTAACAAAAGCTGGACATCCCCAAATCTTCATATGCTGAAGATGGGGTTTCTTCCCACTCCACATCTGATATAGGGTGGTAGGCACAGTCTTGGTAGAAGCCCTGTTCAGAAGATATGCCGCTGAATCTAGCGCATAACCCCAAAAAGATTGCGGTAACTCAGCATTACTCATCATGGATCGTACCATATCCAATAGGGTTCGATTCCGTCTCTCCGATACACCGTTATGCTGTGGAGTGTATGGAGGAGTAAGCTGATAGAGAATTCCTTTCTCTTTTAGGTAACCTAGGAACTCGGCACTCAAGTATTCACCACCTCGATCAGATCTTAGTGTCTTGATACTTTTGCCGGTTTGATTTTCTACTTCATTCTTATACTCTTGGAATTTCTCAAAAGCCTTGGATTTATGTTTCATCAGATAAATCCGTACCTTGAGTAATCATCCGTGAAAGTAATGAAATAGGAAAAACCACCTCTTGCATGTGTAGACATTGGACCACATATATCGTTGTGTATAAGTCCTAAGAGCTCGCTCGCTCTTACTCCATGTACAATAAATGGAGTCTTTGTCATCTTTCCTTTGAGACAAGATTGACAAGTGTCATAAGTTTGATATTCGAACGAGTCCAAATATCCTTCTTTATGCAACTTAGTCAACCTTCTCTCATTGATGTGACCCAGTCTACAATGCCATAAGAAAGCTTTATTTAAATCTGGAGACTTTCTTTTTAGTGTGTTCTGGACATTGAAAATTTGGAGTTGGTTTAACACATATACCGTTTTCCAGTGTACCGGACCCAATCAAACTATGATTAAGGTGAATGTTAACAACACCACTTCCAAACGTGAAATCATAACCTTTATTTGATAACAAGGAAACAGATATGATATTACACGTTAAGCTGGGTACACAAAAACAGTTATGTAAAACCAAAATGTGTCCACTCGTCATTCCCAGGTGATAATCCCCTACGGACACAGCTCCCACGCTAGCTCTGTTAGCAACCATCAGGGTCATATCACCTTCCTTCAGCACTCTACGGTTTCTCAGTGCCAGCAATGAATTGCAAATATGAGATCCTGATCCGGTATCCAATACCCAGGAAGTAGAGTTGATTGACAGACAATTCTCAATTACAAACACACCTGAAGTCGAAGCCACAGCTTGCTTCGGTTCCTGGTTCTTGGCGTTCCACGCCTTGCAATCCTTTTTCCAGTGCCCTTTCCTGTGACAATAGAAGCATTCATCCTGGACCACTACCGGTACCGCAAACTTTTTCTTTCCCTTCCCTCCCACATTACTTACACCTCCTCTAGGTCTGGGGGCGGCCTTCTTTTTCCTTCCTTTGGCCCTAGCCTTGGACCCGGAAGAAGAAGCACCGCTAACAAACATAGCGGGTGTTTCCCTTTCCTTCTGCAAGGTGCCCTCTGCACTCCTTAACATGTTCAGGAGTTCCGGAAGTTCAACTTCTTTTCTTTGAATGTTGAAGTTCAGGATAAACTGGGTGTGGGTGGGAGGAAGGGACTGGAGAATAAGGTCTGTATAGAGCTCATCATCCAAAGTCGTCCCAAGGTCTACGAGCTCTTCTATATAGCCGATCATCTTTAGGACATGTTCTCCTACCGATGACCCGACAGCCAACCTCGCTCGAAACAAATTCTTTGAGGTCTCGTATCTTGCTATACGAGATTGCTCCCCATACAGATCTTTTGTATGGAGAAATATGGAGTCAAGATCCATATCCTCGTGCCTCCTCTGATGTTCATTGTTCATCGAGGCAAGCACGATGCACTTGGCTTTCGCGCAATCTAAATCCCAGGTTTTGCGGATTTCCTTATCCGCATTACTGGATTTGGGACCTGGGACTGCAGGTGCCTTAGTGGTGAGGATATACCCCAATTTGTCATAAGTCAAGGCCATTTTGACATTCCGCAGCCAATCTTTATAGTTTGGCCCTGTCAGTATGTTTTTCTCTAAAAGTAACTTAAGTCCAGTCATTTTCAGGGTCGCTGCAATTAGGAGAGAGAGAAGAAAACTCTTTAGCATGATGCTCTTACAAGTTTAGAATGGTTTTTAATTTATCTAAACTGGATGGCTCCCGCTGTTTCTCGAATCTTTCCTCAAACCATAAAAGAAGAATTAGCCAGGACTATTCTCACTGTACAATACTTGCTTAACCGTTCAGCCAGGCTGGTGTCGGTATTTCGAGGGAGGTTTTCCAACGCTTTCGCGAAATTCCTTAATTAAATAACCTCTTTTCTCTGGGGGCATAACCCCGCTGACACCTTTCTTGACACCTACTTGGTTTATAGCATTGATCGTTAAGTGACGAATATCCTGATGAGTAGTTTATACTCACAGTAGGATCGGGATCCAAATATCATCGTATGATAATGTTGAAGGAATGCTACCAACATTCATCAAACTCCAAATGGTATGCATCTCTTTGCAAATTTCAGTTTCTTTAGAAATTCCCGATATAAGTTTTTGCCCCATGCTCTTATGACCTTGGTTTTTGTCAAAATGTCATAAGTCACATGTCAAGTTCTACCCATCATTATCTTGTCAATTTGAACCCATCCGTATATACCCCTGACTTTGGTCAAATGATAATACGACTGTCCCAAACCAACTCATCTATCTTATGTAACAAATGAAAACCCAGCAGCTACCAAACACTATGCCTTGACTTTGGCCAAAATACATAGCTTGAATACTACTGAATACCCAAATGAAATGACGGAGGGCTACGAATGGTTTTGGCGAAACCGTGAACGTAGTGAACTTGATATAACCAAAGGAACCTGATAGCTTTTAAAAGGAGTGGTTAAACCTCCGCATTTAAAAAAATATCTGTTTTAAAATTAACCGAGTGTTTCTTTTAAATTGTTCCAATGATTAAACTTTTGGTTTATTTTCTTTGCATTATAAATAATGCGTCCCATCATTAACCTATCATTGCAGAAAACAATGAAAATACAACGTCCTCTTATGCCATCCGCATTCGCCACGGGATCCCGTCATCACCCGTTAGGTTACTTAACTAACGGCAGAGCGGGGGCTAGGCTAGCGCGGGTGTAAAACATAAGTGACGTCTAAATAGCTATCATATATAGATATTGTACATTCGTCAGACGCAATAATAGGCATTCCAGATCTCATATGAACTTTATTAGATTTGCGAGCAATCCGCGTTTGTTTAGAGCCTGCAACAAAAGACGGATTACACAGTTATGATGAATAGCCATTACCCCACCCTAGACCCCTACGGGTACGGCAAACTACCCGCCAAATACCCGAAGTGAAGCAGGCTCCCTCAACAAAGTGAGTAGGCCACTAAACACTTCAAAGTACCCGGTAGTTTGTGCACCCCACCTTGGGTCTATCCTAGGAGCAAAAACAATAAAATGAAATAATACAACGGTGGCTACAACCGCAACCTGGATGTACCCCGCAAAATAATATTACAACATATAACAATTACATTGAATGAATTAAAATAATAACCCGTCATAAACCCCGGCTAATCATCACAACAGTCCAATACAGTTCACATCCACCAACAGTAAAAACCATTACAGAAATGTGCAACCCCCTGCCAACCGTCATACTAGCAGTTAGGGGAGGTTTACGAACACATTATACAAACACAGATATAATCAAATTAGCAAACATCGCAAGATTTCGATCGTGCAAACACATTAGATTGTACTCCAATATTTCTCTGTGAACCTGAGACTTGAGCAGAAAAATAAACATCCCAGAAAACACACAAATACAACATAAGAATTACTGGTGAAAATTGGGTTGAATCGGCCCCAACTCGGCCGCGGATCCGCGGCGGATCGGTGGGATCGGCCGCGGTTCCGCGGCTGTATGGCCGATTCAGGAACCCATTTTTCACCAGTTTTCTTAAAAGTCTCTGTAGGTTATTTTGCAGTAACCTGAAAAAATTTTAGAGCCGGTTTAAAAATCGACAGAAACTTGTGATATCAATGTCGTTTTCTGGTTCGTTTTGCGTTCGAAATTCATACGACTTTGCTAATGAGTTAATTATTGTTTAGCGAGGCTCTGATACCACTGTAAGTCGATGTACAACACCCCACGACTTGTGGGGAGGCGGAATAATGAAAAACGATCTTGTTTAAAGTGTAAACATCGACTAACCGAGAATCTTTGCATAAACAATAACTAACAACAAACATAGGAGTTAACAACTACTATGAAAAGTGATTATACCTGTAGAACCGAGTCCTTCGTCTGGTCGTTCTCCACGTCCTTTCCGGCCTTCTCTAAGTAGTAGAAGATCCACCCGAGAGCTTTACTACAAGCTTCACCTCAAACTAGAGGTAACTAGGTTTCTTAAATCGCTAATCTAAGCAACCTAGGTGATATAGAGAATGGTTAAGGATTAAGTAGTCTAATCTAATTCTTGTACTCAACACATGAGAGGAGAGGATTAGGGTTTGAAGAGGGAAAGCTTGAGGAGAGAGAAAGTGAGCAAAAGAATGAGATGAGATAATAAGCTATCATAATATATATCAAGCATAATATTTTATCTAACAAAAGAAAATGAAGGATGAATAATCATGCTTCATAAATATCTAATGGGTGATTCATCTTCATGAGTCATTAAGCATTTATGATTCATTAATGACATGGATGAATCACTCATATGACTCACTAATCCCATTTAATGCATATGCCGCCTTAACCCCCAAGTCACCATCTTCTAGAAGCTTCTCACGCAATTATGAGAACGCTCCTCCTATCCGTGAAAACACGGAAAAACTTTAGACTGTATAAATCTAATAACCGGATACTAGAAACTGGCTTAAACCAAAGCCTGCTAGTAAAAACTGTCCGGATGTCGTACGTGCGTAAACACACGTATGCGTCCGAACCCTTTGTTTCGCCCAATCAGAGCAAAGCTCTGTTTGAATTCAAAATTCAAATTTTGAAGCAACGCTTCAAGTCTCGGGCGCAACGCGCCGCGTGTCTGGCGCTAATACGTCAGCGCAACGCCCAAGAAGGCGCGCCCAATCAGAGCAGGGCTCTATTTGTCTGAAGCAACACTTCAGTTGCGCTGCGCTCTGCGCTGCACGACAAGTGCCAGCGCAGATGCGCTAGCGCAGGTGCGCTGCGCGACACGTGTAAGCGCAGATGCGCTAGCGCAGTTGCGCTGCGTGACACGTGTCAGCGCAGATGCGCTAGCGCAGTTGCGCTGCGCGACACGTGTCAGCGCTGATGCGCTAGCGCAGTTGCGCTGCGCGACACGTGTCACGCGCTGGGGCATCTGCGCCAAACTGAATTAAGATTTTAAGAAATCTTTTCTGTTCTTGTTAAAACAAGAAGATTTTTTTCCTGCAAAGTAGAAGCCCTTGGATTAAAGATCCAACGGTGGGGAAAATTCCCCAGATCACTCAGAGAATGATCTCTTTAACAAATTTAACTAATTTGTGGGCACTATAAAAAGGACCCTAGGCCTCAATTCAAAGGCATGAACATTTTTCTTGAAAACTTAAGAACTTTAAACAGAGAGAACTCTGAGAAGATTTCAAGAAAAAGGTAAAGAACCTTCATGAATTAGAAGAAATTCCTTCTAATAGATCATTGATCTAAAAACAAGATCAATGATCTCTACATAATAAACAGTGCTTTGCACTTCTTGTGAACCTCCGGTTCTTTAAAAACAATAAAAATAATAATAATAATAATAATAGTGCTTGGCACTTTTATGAACCTCTGGTTCTTCAAACAAAGAAAATCTTATTTTTCTTTGATCTAATTTAGATCAAGAAATTAAACAGTGCTTTGCACTTCCCTTCTTGAATCTAAAAGATTCTTAGTGCTTTGCACTTCCAAACTGCGCCGTTGCGCTCTTAAGAGAGCGCCACGTGTCGGCTATAGAACCGCTTGCGCTAAGCGCCCTTAAGATAGAGCTTTGCTCTCTGGAATTGGCGCAACTCGCTGAGAGCGCGCCACGTGTCGCCAGCGCAACGGCGCAGCGCAGCGCACTGCGCTAGTGCGCTTGCGCTCGCCAGAGCATGACACGTGTCTTCATCACAAGCGCTTGCGCTCAGTAATAGACGCGAAGCGCCTGACAAATGCAAGGCATTTCACTTCCTGAAGGGCCAGGCCCAATTAAAAGGCTTAACAGGCCTAATAAATAAAATGCTGTGCATTGTTTGAAAGGGCAGTGCCCAACTGAAAGGTCCAATGGACCAAAACAAATGATCTGCATCATAATAAAAAGGGCAGAGCCCAGTCAAAATAGGCATAAATGACCTGAAGTAATGCAATGCATTATTTAAGTGGGGGGCAAAGCCCTAGCATAGGTCTAATAGACCGAAAATAAATAAGGGTGTCGAACATTTTCAACTGGACTTAGCCCAATTTTGGCCGTAAGTCCTTAAATTAAATCGGTTGAGCAAAGATTGCTCTCTTAAATCAATCTATATCCGGTTCGAGGGTACATCTCCGAGCTCCTCTGACACCTATCGTTGTAATCCTTCAACGATATCAGAGAGGTGACGGGTCCCAACAACCACATACATTAATATGGATTGCGGGGTCCTTAAACTCGTGGACCGAAACGTCCTTAAACTAATATTGGACCGAAACGTCCTTAAACTAATATTGGACCGAAACGTCCTTAAACTAATATTGGACCGAGACGTCCTTAAACTAATATTGGACCGAGACGTCCTTAAACTAATATTGGACCGAGAGACATCCCTAAACTAATATCGGACCGAAACGTCCTTAAACTAATATCGGACCGAAACGTTCTTAAACTAATATCGGACCGAGACGTCCCTAAATTAATATTGGACCACCACGTCCCTAAACTGGCGATGGACCACCACATCCCTAAACTGGAAAACGGACCACTACGTCCCTAAACTGGAACAATAGAGCCTCCAAACGCTCTTTTGCCGGATCTAAACGGTCCCGTTTAAGTTGATCTTAGCCCCAAACACGGCTAACGTATCCTTAAACATTCAAATGGATTATAAAACTCCCAATCAACTCTGGTTCGAGGGTACATCTCCGAACTCCTCTGATATATGTTGTTGTAATCCTTCAACGACGTCAGAGAGGTGACGAGTCCCGATGGCCATACATTAAGTTAACCACTACGTTAAGTGGATCTTAGTCTAAAACAGGACTAACGTATCCTTAACGAACGCTTAAGTTGATCTTAGCCGCAACGCGACTAATGCATCCTTAAACTAAAAGCACCAAACCCAAATCTAACTAAATACGGATTTGGACTAATCCACGTCCTACGGGCGACGGCATCACTCAGTCTCCGTATACAATCCACGGGCAACCACAAATAAAACAAACACACACGACACGAAGTGAAATTCTGGAGAAGGAGAAAGTTGTTACCGCGACGCGGTAGCGTAATTAACTGCAGGGGCTTGCGCCTGCAGGGAAGAGCGTCCCCACAATCAAAAACCCCTCATCCTGAGGGGGAATCTGACTAAGTCTGCTACATCGGCCGCATCCGTCTAAACCTCTGATACACGGTGCCATAAATCAACTTGGCATCTTCGGAGAGATAGACGGATAAAACCAAATAGCATCTGCCCCGAACCTCAGGCACGGACGCGAAGTCCAGGCCGCCGTCCGGAGGGGAACAGATTCTGGCACGCCCGGTGGGACCTCTTCCTCTTTCCACTCCACACTTCGTGTGTCGTCTTCGCGAACCAATCGCGGTTTGTTAAATGGTTGTCTTCGGATTTCAAGTTACTAAGATTTGGTCTTTTACCTGGCGCAGAATTCAAGATTCAATAGCCTCTAACTGCGCCAACTGCTCGAAATGCCACTGCAACAGACGCTCCACTTCACCAGGAAGTGTGACGTATGGGCCCCAAGCGGCTTCTTTCCTTACTCTGCCGGTAGACCAAGTGACCCAAGCCACCACCGGCTTGTTCTTCGGAACTATGATCACACCTGCAAGCTTTTCTGCACCAATACCTGCACCTGAAGCGGGCAAAAAGTCGGTCTTCAACCGGCTCACTGTTTCGACAGACCCTGTCAACGGGTCGCCCGTCACTAAACCGACAGCCTCCGTTTTCAGCAGGCTAGGTCAGAACCATAAAGTGGCCGTACCAAAGAGGGCAACGGTCGCTGCTCCGGAAGTCGTTAAAGCGGCTTCTCCCATCAGAGAGTCGGTCTTCACAAGATTGACAGTTCCCACTCCTCCCCCAGCTGGTCAAAAGGCATCAGTCTTCGATAGGCTGACATCGGCAGTTACCCCACGCTCAAACAGGGGGCAACAAGAAACCATCTCGATTTCCGAGCCAGTCCCAATGGCTCGTCGTGCGCGGCGTCGCCATTGGCGACGAGTAAGGAAAGCAGGGGGCAACTCCCCCTCAGGGCTAACCCCACCTGCTCCAGTGGTGGAGGTCAACGCTGCTGTTCCAACTGGGAACAGCTTTGAATTGCTGAGGAAGGTGAGAAAGAACTCTCCAATTGCTACATTGAAAAGATCTCCTCCGCCTATGGAAAAAGCTCCGGAGACAAAGCAGGAACAGCCCCCTCAACGGCTGTCGTCAAAAATTTATAAAGTTTGGCGGAGGGTTCAAGACTCCGTGATTGACCCAGACCACTTTCATCGCCAGAAAAAGGCAAAGGTGGAAAAGGACAAAAAACGCCCCATTAAACAGCAGGGGGCAACAAATGCTGGGATGCCCACTTCAACGGCTCCTTCAACCTCAATGGTCCACAAAAGGAAAAGGCCAGAGAAAGCTCCCGTGACACTGACAAAGTTTAAAAGCGGTGAACCTAAACGCCCCAAGTCAGGGGGCATAACAGTTCATACGGTTTATATGGCTTCTGGAAAGGAAGAAAGTCGTACTTCTACGGGTCACCGACCGCTTACCCGATCAGTGACCAAGGCTCAGGAGCAGCAACAAAAGCTCCAGGAGATGATGACTACAATGGATGCACTCACGGAGCCAAAAGAGAACCCTGAGACATCCTTAGATGAACGCCAAGAGGAAGAGACCGACGCCGAGTTCCTCCGCCGAGTACTGGAAAAGAGAGACAAAGAGGCTGCTGAACAAGCAGCCAATATACAGCGTATGGGCCTCCTCTTCCAGGACATGATAGGGATGATGATACAACAAGATCCCCCGACTGAAGAACCCCCGATTGTCCTTGGGGATGATAGGGGAGAGACATCAAACCCTCAGCCCGTTCTATCAACGGCTAAAGAGGATACAATCTCTAAAACTGATCTGGACGAATATATAGCCCAGCAAATAAAGGTTCATCACGCGGCCGAAGCAGCCGGCCACGTCGTAAAAACGGGGCGACCGTATCCAGGCTGGTATGACCAAATCAAATACCCGCCGGGTTACACAATTCCCAAGTTTCATGTCTACAAAGGGACCGGCAATCCCCATCAACATGTTGCCCAATTCAGGGCGCTTTGTGGTAACACCGGCGGCGACGACAAGCTTTTGCTTCGCCAGTTTGTTGGAAGCCTATCAGATACGGCGTTCGAATGGTATTCTGAGCTCCCCAACGACTCTATTAAAATCTTTGCGGAGATGGAGCTGCTCTTCACCCAACGTTTTGCAAGTGCCAGTGAGCGTACCCCGATGACGGCACTGATTAATGCCAGGGTAAAACCCGGCGAGACATGGGTTCAGTACGCTATAGGTGGCGTAATCTATGGTCGAAGTGCGAACAGCGCATAGAAGAAGCTCCAGCGGTGGGAATGTTTATTGGAACCCTTGATCCACAAGCAACCATCTCGCAGTTCATGATGTTCTTCAAGCCGACTACTTTCCAGGCTTTGATCGACAAACTAGCGCAGATGGACCAGATGGGCCATAAACCCCCTCTCCCGAAGCCGGACCTCCGAAACGACAAAGGAAAGGGAAAAGCGATCATTGTCGCTAATGCCCAACAACAACCGAGCGACTCGAAGCCGGTTGCTCGTCCAAACAATACACGCCCATACGTACCCCTTGGGGACAGGATGTGACGTCCTTACTCCTTCCCCCGTGATAAAACGAGGAGGCTATTCGAGCTGGCGTTGCGCAACAGACTCATAAGTTTGCCAGATCCAAAATGCCCGTTGCAACCGAACGACGTCAACGAGCCCAATTACTGCCCTTACCATCGAGTGCTAGGCCATCCCATCGAGGATTGCTACGTTTTCAAGAATTGGCTTGAGAACCAGTACCGTCAGGGCAAATTTGCGTTATCTGACAAGTGGAAGGTGAATCCCCCGCAGCCCCACACCTCTAAGGGGACGAATACACTGGGGGCAACATGCTCCGTCATTGAGGAAGCTCCTTAGGAGATTGTATTATCAGCCAAGACAAAGAGGATGCTAAACGATCTTCAGACCTGTCCAGCGATCAAGTGGAAGAACCCCTTTGAACCGCAGGTTATTGAGGGGATGTTGAAGCCACGTCCTACTCCGAAGACCGATGGTAGTAGTTCGAGCGTTCATAGCCAGCCGTCAAAATCTTCGAAAAAGAAGAAGAAGAAATCTAAGAAGCCCGTGAAGCCTGGCGACAAGCGCACGGACTTACAAAAGCAAATCGACGCACTGGATGAATACAACCAAAAGGCACGGACTCCCATTACGCTCCAAGATTTCCTTGATCACGTCTTTCAAAAAGAAGATGAGGGAGAAAGTTCATCGGATGAATCCGAGGGATATGTGGCGAGCTGTCATATGATCTCCCATTTGGTCACGAACGATGAAGAGACTTCTGGCACTGAAACGCTGGGGGCAAATGCCGAATCAAGAGCTCCGGAGTTATCAATCGAAATGATTGACGCGTTTCTTAGTGAAGCTCGATTGAAAAGTAAAGCTGATCGAGAACGCGAGACGGCTATATTCGAAAGGGCCAAGCGCCAGCGACTTGAGGAAAGAGCTGAGATGATCCCGCTGGAGCAAGATGCCTCCACCGCTGACAAAAGCCAATTCAAGATAAAAAAGAGGTTTGCTAAGGCCATATCAATGGGCATGAAGCTACCATCCTCTGAAGAAAAAATGACTGGTGTGGTAGAAATGCACCCCTCTTATTGTTTATATCATCAGAAGGTCTCGCATCCCACTCAAGAGTGCAAAGCCTTCGATAGATGGTGGCAAGGATGCGTCGCTAATCAACAACGCTTTAAACGGGAAAAGCGTAAAATTCGTCGGGAGCAAAGAAACACGACCGAAGAGCTTGAAAGAACTGCCGGCAATTGTTACATGGTTAACACCGCCGGGTCGCAAGTGCCTACATTTGGGAGCGACTCTGATGAGGAGCTAGAACTTGGCCCCCTCTTCAAAGAATCCACTTCGGGAAAAGAAGAAGAACTGAAGGCTTGCGAAAATATACAGCTACGCAATCGAACATTACCCGAAAAGAATCTCGGACCCTTAAACAAGAAAGACAAAGGGAAAGAGAAGGTCTCTGAAGATATCATCTTGGATGACCGAGTCGCGGAAGAGTTAACCGCCAAGAATCCCCCAAAGAGGAATAAAGTGGATTACAATGTCTTGGCGCATCTGAGAAAGCTACCCTCACAACTCAGCATTCTCGATGCCCTATTACTATCAAAAGAGACGAGGTATTCTTTGATTAAGGCCCTACAAGATCCGGACCAATTCCAAGCTTTCCTGGCCGAACAAAAGATGAAGGATGAATTGGAAGAGGTGCACACAGCCGACGTTGCTTTCGGCGATGAAGACCTTCTCCTCGGGACGTGCGAACACAATCGTCCCCTTTATGTCTCAGGATACTGCCATGACATAAAGATAGGCAAAATCCTGGTCGATAACGGATCATCTGTCAATCTACTTAATGTGCGGGTGTTAAAAGAAATTTGCATGAGCGTCCAACACCTCGCCCGGGACAAGATCACTATCTCCGGTTTCGACTCCCAATCCTCAAAGTCTCTTGGATCTGTGATATTGACGCTACGCTTCGGGTTGCTCGTCACAGACATCAAATTCCATGTTATAGACGCCAAGACGTGCTACAATGCTCTGCTCGGCCGACCATGGCTACACGAGTACAATATCATCCCTTCTACACAGCATCAGTGCATGAAGTATTCTAGGGATGGCCTCGAGTACACTGTGGCGAGAGAGTTGAATCCGTTTTCCGTGAACGAAGTTCGCAAGTATGAAGATGCCAAATACTTCTTACCGAGTTTCGAAGACACGGAAAGGTGTCACAAACCGGAGAACAAAACTAACGCCACCATCCCTGTCTTCGGCAGTGACACCGAGGAGGAGGAGGATATAATTTATTCAGGTCCATCCCAATCCACCAGGCCAGGACCATCCGTTCCTTCATTGATCTTCGGCAGTGATTCAGAGGATGAAGTTCATGCTGTATTCCCTGCTCGGCCTCCAATACGGGTTTCCGCTGATGAAGAGCGAAGTTTGCAGATAACCATGGTGCCGCTTGAACATTACAAAGAACTGGATTCACTCGACACCAACAGCGTAGAAGAATTGCAGACATTCTATATCCCTCCCGGACGAAAAGGCGAGAAGGCAATCCTATTCTACCGTTCTGAAGAAAACAAGGTGGAAAAAGAAATTTGGCATGGCGCGGATCCCACGCTCGACAGGCTTCAGCCTATCCGTCTTCCCAGATATTATACCGAAGGTTTGAAGAAACTGCTGAAACGCCAGGGGATATCCTTCACACAGACCGTTAGAAAGGCCAAATTCTATGACAAGGTCTGGAACGTTCCCGGGACTCAATGCAAACTGCCTAACGGGAGAATAGAAACAAAAGGGCTTGGGTACATCCGGTCAAAGAAACGGGAGCTAGTAAACAGCTGTTATGTCATGTATGACTTCGATGAAGAGGCGGACGCTCAATGGGAGGACGCTAATCCTGAACCAGCAAAAGTTCCTGATACAAAACCGCCCAGTCCATCGTCTGAAGACCAAATGAGCAAACTTATAAGGGATGCGAGTCAAAAAGCCCGAGATGATCACGATCGTGAAATGGCAATCTATGAGAAAGCCAAGACACAGCGTCTCCTTCAACAGGCAGTAAAGAACGAAGATGCTGCCCCATGTCAACCTGATACAAAAAGGGCTCGACGCGGAGGCAGAAATGAGTCAAAGGGCGGAAAAGGCGCTCAACAACCATAAAGCAGAGCTAAGAAACCACGTATCCAAGAATCGAGCGTTATTGACTTAGCCCTCAGGAAGAAAATGGGTCGAGCATACTCATTTCCTCGGAACAAAACAAGGAAGATATTCGATCTCGCTCTAAAACATCAAATGCTTACGTTGCCAGAGTCCAAGCACCCCGAGCACGCAGGCGAGGTGTTCAACCCAAATTATTGCTTTTACCATCGAGCAATGGGACACCCTCTTGAAGATTGCTTCACCTTCAAGAATTGGGTTGAAGATCAGTATCAGCTAGGCAAATTCGCGTTTTCTGACAACTGGAGGGTAGCGCCACCACAGAAGCACGAGCCCGAAGCCGCGAAAGAAAAACCAGTTCCACATTGGGGTTGGCAGAAAATTCGCACCTGTCGTATGATAACGCTATTGAAAGAAGAGTCCGAGGACGTGGATAGCCTTCCCGGGTGCTTCGAAAACAGCAGTGATGAGGTAATCTCAGAATTTCCCCCGGCTCCGAAAGAACTGGAGGATGGAATACATACTACTGCAGATAACCTCAAGAAGATCGAGTTGGGGACGATAAATGATCCGCGACCGACATTCGTCAGCGAGCTGCTGTCTGAAGAGAGGGTGGCTGCGTTAAAAGACGTCCTTGTGCAGCATAAAGATTGCTTCGCATGGAACTATTCCGAGATGCCGGGACTAGATCCAGAAGTTGCTATACATAGACTAGCAATATCCCCGAACATCAAGCCAGTCAAACAGGCGCCGAGAAGGATGCGACTCGAGCTTGAGATGAGCATCAATACCGAGGTCAAAAAGTTAATCGACTCTGGCTTCATCCAGGAAGTTCAATACCCTGAAGGGATCGCCAACATCATCCCAGTGATGAAGAAAAATGGGACAGTGCGCATATGCGTAGACTTCCGGGATCTTAATAAAGCCTGCCCGAAGGATGATTTCCCAGTGCCAGTCACTGAACTAATGATAGACAATACATCCACTCATGAGGTTTTCTCCTTCATGGACGGCTCATCGGGGTATAACCAGATAAAAATGCATCCAGAAGACCAGAAGCACACAGCTTTCAGGACCCCTCTTGGTATATTTTGTTATAAAGTAATGCCCTTCGGTTTGAAGAACGTCGGTGCTACTTATCAGAGGGCCATGACAAAGATCTTCGATGACCTTATACACGAAATCGTCGAATGCTATATCGACGATCTCGTGGTTAAAAGCAGATCATACAAAGAACACCTCGAGCATTTGAAGACCGTGTTTCAACGCCTTCGACAATACAACTTGAAGATGAACCCGCTTAAGTGTGCATTCGGAGTTTCCTCGGGCAAATTCCTGGGATTCATCGTCCGGCACCGAGGTATTGAGATAGATCCATCAAAGATCAAGGCGATCATGGAAATGCCTCCGCCAAGGACTCTCAAACAGCTGCGATCTCTCCAAGAGAAGCTCGCGTATATACGGCGATTTATAGCCAACCTTTCAGGAAAGTGTCGTCCTTATAGTCACCTGATGAAGAAGGGAACCCCATTCGTGTGGGATCAAAAATGCCAAGGCGCACTGGACGAGATCAAGCAATACCTGCAGAATCCGCCGGTGTTGGCTGCTCCGGTTAAGGGGAAGCCTCTCATTCTTTATACAACCGCCCTCGAAGGTTCCTTAGGCGCATTATGGGCACAAGAGAACGATCAAGGGAAAGAAAGAGCACTCTACTACTTAAGTCGAGTCCTGCTGGGGGCAGAAAGCAACTACTCTCCCATTGAAAAACACTGCCTGGCGTTGATCTTCGCAATAACAAAGCTTAGGCACTATGCGTTGGCGCACGAAGTCCGTCTTATTTCAAAAGTGGACCCTCTCAAATATCTAATGTCAAAAGCCATATTGACAGGGCGACTCGCTAAATGGGCCCTGCTCTTGATGGAATTTTCGATAACATATCAACCTCTCAGGGCAGTAAAAGGCCAGGCCATCGCCGACTTCCTTGCTGAGCATCCCATACCTGCCGATTCTCCCTTAAATTGCGATTTGCCAGACAGACATGCGTTTGACGCAATCGACAGTGGTGATACCCGTTGGGAGCTTTATTTCGATGGAGCATCTTCCATGAAAAAGCACAAACAAAGTATGCCAATGATCAAATCGGGGGTAGGACTCATCTTTGTGAATCCACAAGGAGGAATAATGCGCTTCGCCTTCTCCTTAACAGAGCCGAGAACGAATAATGAAGCTGAATATGAAGCTTTGATAGCAGGCCTCGAGATCGCCATTGACATGGGAATTGAAAGCCTCCTCATATATGGGGACTCTCAGCTAGTCGTCAGTCAAGTGAACGGCGATTACCAAACATGCAAACCGGAATTGGTAAAATACGGTGAAAAAGTGCAACAACTGCTAACCCAAATTCCCTCCTATACTTTGGAAAGCATACCGCGCGCGGAAAACAGCAAAGCGGATGCACTGGCCAAACTTGCTAAAGAACTGGCTGACGAGAACCTCGATGACGTTAGAATCGTGATACAAAGCCGTCGAGTGCTCGCCCCAGCAGAAATACCTCCAGAATCATATAAAGAAAAGGGAGCAACTGAGCAGGCGACCCTATAAATAAAAGACCATGAGAAGACCGAAGACTGGAGAGAAGTCTTCATAGATTACTTCAAGTTCCACCGAATGCCTGAAGAAGCGTCCATAAGACATCAGCTCGTGAAACGAGCTCTGTCTTTCGCCTTCGTCAACGATACTCTATACAAGAGGTCAATCGATTCTCTGTAGCTGAGATGCCTAGGACCTGACGAAGCGAGAAGGGTCGTCCAAGAAGTTCACGACGGACTCTGCGGTTCCCATCAAGCAGGCCCTAAGATGAAGTTGAAGATAAAACAGATGGGCTACTACTGGCCCACGATGATGCAGGATTGCCTGGAATACGCGAGGTAATGTCATTCATGCCAAATTCATGGGGACTTCATCCATCAGCATCCCAATCCACTGCATCCAACAGTGGCTAGTTGGCCATTCGAAATGTGGGGAACTGACATAGTCGGCCCCATCGAACCAGCATCGTCCAAGGGACATCGTTTCATCTTGGCGACGACTGATTACTTCTCCAAATGGGCAGAGGCGGTACCGTTGAGGGAAGTGAAGACGGAGAACATCCTCCATTTCTTCAAAATGCACGTCATATACCGGTTTGGAACCCCGAGAAGGATCATCTCTGATAATGGGCCAGCCTACCGAAATCATAAAATTAGCCGCTTCGCACAGCAGCACAATATAGACTGGAGATATTCCTCAGTTTATAATCCGCGAGCTAACGGTCTAGCTGAGGCCTTCAACAAGACCTTGACAAAGATCATGAAGAAAACAGTGTCACGAAATAAGAGAGATTGGCACGAAAGATTGCAAGAGGCTCTTTGGGCGTATCGAACTACATTTAAAACGGCCACAAACACAACGCCCTACGCGTTGGTATTTGGGACGGAAGCAGTACTCCCTCTCGAGATAGAGCTACCCTCTCTACGAGTGGCAGTCCACTACGAACTGACAGACGAAGAAAATGCTCACCTTCGGTTTGAAGAGCTTGACGCCCTTGATGAAATCCGACTCCTAGCGCAGCAAAATCTGGAAGCTTATAAAGCAAAGATGACGCGCTCATATGAGAGACTGACCCGACCGAGGACATTTCGCCAAGGCGAACTCGTGCTAGTGGTCAAAAGGCCTATGATCCCCAATCGCGCCAAGCGAGGAAAATTCGAGCCAAACTATGAAGGCCCGTACATCATAGATAAGGTCTACCAGGGTGGGGCCTATCTACTCATCGACATGCACGGCGAAAGGCCTTTCAGACCAATAAACGGTCGCTTCCTAAAGAAATATTACGCTTAATGAGCCACAGCCTAGGTCAATGATAGATGACGACGACTATGTCCGCTCGCTATCTTCCTAAGCTCGAACTTTATAAGCAGTAGCCCGCCTTCTCAAGTGATGGACCGAAATGTCCTTAAACTAATAGCAGACCGAAACGTCTTTAAACTAATACCGCAGCATCCTTAGGCTGACGAGATATAAAAAAAAACATATAAAAATAAAATAAAATAAACGGTATGTCCATAAGCAAAGTGGGCACGGATGAAAACCCGAAAGGGCTTCGTGAGTAAAAACAGCAGGACTACCGGCGAATGTTTGTGAAAACCCGAAAGGGCGCAACTTCGTTAAAGAACCCTTATAGAGTCCTCTCGACCTTGTAAGGAGAAACCACCTGCGTGAGATCCTTGCGACTCACAAAGGAGCAACACACTTAGGGATCCCCACGATTCCTAAGGAGAAAATACACTTGCGAGATCCTCACGACTCGTAAGGAGAACTCTCTTATGGGACCCTCACGGCTCATAGGATTTGAAAGTCTTAAGTCACAGAGACCTAAACCTGTGCTTAAGCAAACCCCCACAAACTTCCAATATTGCCCTACAAGTGGCTCAGTATTGACCCTTGTATACAATCCACGGGCGCGAATAAACATTTCCCTAACTAAGTCCCATCTGAAACTAGGGATATGTTTGCATGGTAAACAACCCTTGTAAATCCTCTCGACTTACAAGGAGAAAGCCCTCTTGTAGGATCCTTACGACTTACAGAGAAACAAACACTTAGGGATCCTCACGACTCCTAAGGAGAAAATACACCTACAGGATCCCCACGACTTGTAGGGAGAAATACCTTCACGAGACCCTTACGGCTCATGAAGTCAAAAGCCTTAGCCGACAGGATCCTAACCCTGGTCGCTAAGCCTCCTTTGTTCGACAACGACAGAGGCAAATGATGATTCGCTCCTGGTAATATCCCAGTTGCAGCGGTACTGATGCCGAAATCGGTGTCCAATTTCAGGTTTACGGCGAAAGCCAGTAGGCCGCTCATGCATACGAAATAGCCGAAATGATAGGGCAACTTGCAATAAAAAGCAGCAAGTAAAATGTATGCATGCAAAATAGCCGAAATGATGGGGCAACTCGTAATAAAAAGCAACGAGTAAAAAAAAAAAAAAACAAATAGCCGAAATGATTGGGCACCGCGAAAAATAGCCGAAATGATTGGGCAGTCGCGACCTTCGCGATATAAAAGCTGAAATGATAGAGCATCGCGGAAATAAAATAAAATAAAAAGAAGAAATGATAAAACTTTGGCCCTACAGTTAAGATCGCATCGATCCCTGTATACAATCCAAGGGCGTAAACAAAGAATGAACCATACTTTCCCAGCGGACTCCGTCAGACGACGAACCCCAAACCAACGGTTCATTTCAACCGAAGAAGCCAGTGACTTCAGCAAATTCCTCGACTCACGGATACAAACACTCCTTGACGAGAGCTTCCTGATCCGCGTCGACCCGCAGAGCCACCAGAGCCCCCGTGGGAACCCTCGACTCGTTTCAAACCCCAAGGAAACAAATAATCCTTGGCGCTTGGGAAACAAATAATCCCAGCAAATTCCTCGACTCACGGATACAAACACTCCTTGACGAGAGCTTCCTGATCCGCGTCGACCCGCAGAGCCACCAGAGCCCCCGTGGGAACCCTCGACTCGTTTCAAACCCCAAGGAAACAAATAATCCTTGGCGCTTGGGAAACAAATAATCCCTAGCAAATTCCTCGACTCACGGATACAAACACTCCTTGACGAGAGCTTCCTGATCCGCGTCGACCCGCAGAGCCACCAGAGCCCCCGTGGGAACCCTCGACTCGTTTCAAACCCCAAGGAAACAAATAATCCTTGGCGCTTGGGAAACAAATCATCCCTAGCAAATTCCTCGACTCACGGATACAAACACTCCTTGACGAGAGCTTCCTGATCCGCGTCGACCCGCAGAGCCACCAGAGCCCCCGTGGGAATCCTCGACTCGTTTCAAACCCCAAGGAAACAAATAATCCTTGGCGCTTGGGAAACAAATAATCCCAGCAAATTCCTCGACTCACGGATACAAACACTCCTTGACGAGAGCTTCCTGATCCGCGTCGACCCGCAGAGCCACCAGAACCCCCGTGGGAACCCTCGACTCATTTCAAACCCCAAGGAAACAAATAATCCTTGGCGCTTGGGAAACAAATAATCCCTAGCAAATTCCTCGACTCACGGATACAAACACTCCTTGACGAGAGCTTCCTGATCCGCGTCGACCCGCAGAGCCACCAGAGCCCCCGTGGGAATCCTCGACTCGTTTCAAACCCCAAGGAAACAAATAATCCTTGGCGCTTGGGAAACAAATAATCCCTAGCAAAATTCCTCGACTCACGGATACAAACACTCCTTGACGAGAGCTTCCTGATCCGCGTCGACCCGCAGAGCCACCAGAGCCCCCGTGGGAACCCTCGACTCGTTTCAAACCCCAAGGAAACAAATAATCCTTGGCGCTTGGGAAACAAATAATCCCTGGCAAAACTCCTCGACTCACGGATACAAGCACTCCTTGACGAGAGCTTCCTGATCCGCATCGACCCGCAGAGCCACCAGAGCCCCCGTGGGAACCCTCGACTCGTTTCAAACCCCAAGGAAACAAATAATCCTTGGCGCTCGGGAAACAAATAATCCCTAGCAAACTCCTCGACTCACGGATACAAACACTCCGTGATGAGAGCTTCCTAACTCATGTCAACTGTTCCGCTACAACTGCAAACAGATCCCCGATTCGTCTCAATTTGTAAGAAGAAGTCTCAGACAGTAAGGATTGAAAAGCTTGCTTTTTGAGCAATGGGACCCTGCAAGTCAATCCAAACTGGTCTCTTGCATACTATTCACGGGTCTCACTCTCCGAAGTCGAATTTCGACGAGGAGGGAAACAACCACTTACGAATCCTCTCGATTCGTAAGAGGGAAAATTCTCTTATAAGATCCTTACGACTTAGAAGAGAAAACCACACTTAGGAATCCTCACGATTCCTAAGGAGAAAATCCCCCTATGAGATCCTCTCGATCCGTAGGGAGAAAAGTCTCTATGAGACCCTTACGGCTTATAGAGTTGAAAAGTCTTAGGCAGCAGATCTGAACCTGCGGCCTAAGCCATCGTTATTTCTTAAGAAGGTCGGGATACTCGTCCTAATCATCCGTCAATCATGGTTACTAAGGTGGCATACTGATAATAAAAGAAAGAAAAGACGGTGAAATGACACAAGAATTACAAAAATGTGCATCTTTTATTCATAAATATTGATTGAGTTTAGGATACATCGTACTAAAGAATACAAGATATACATATATGTTACAAATACCAACGATACAAGGAAAATTACTGAGAAGGAAGCGTCTTGCACAGATCCAGCAATTGCTCGCACACTTCCTTCCATGCCTTTTCCCGATTGGCCACCACTGCCAACTCCGCCTCCACTTGGGCTCGTTGTTGTGCGACGGATGCAAGTTGATCCCTGACGGCCTGATGAGCAGCCTCACGGCCTGCAATGTCACGCTCGGCAATATCGAGTGCCCGCTTCAGTCTCAGCCCATTTGAGATGCGCTCCAGAAGACCCTCGAAGACGGCCTTTACCTCAGCGGCGTTCGTCTCAACTTCAGCACGCAAGCGAGCAGTGTTGCTCGAAGACTCTTGGCACTCCTTCAGCCTCAAAACCACTTCTTGTTCCAGATGACGGAAATGAGAAGCACTTTGCTCGAGCCATGCTCCCCGTTGAGTGCTCGAAGTCAAAGTCTCAGGGGACAGGCGCATTGACTCTAGCTGATGAAGGCGAGCCTCGATCTCCCGACAATAGTTAACCCAAGAGGCGACAGTACCCTCGTCATGGAAGGTAGCAAATATCGCCAACATCGGGTTAACCGTCGTGGTGAAATCCTCAGCAGATACTGGAGCCTCGATGTCGAGCTCCTCGATGTAGTCGCTCAACATGCGCAAACTATTCGCGGCACCTTTTGAGGACGGGCGTCGCTGGGAAGGGCCGCCCGGTGTTGTAATGCGAGACTCAAAAGGTACCGAGACTGGAACGACAGCTGGAAAAAGACGAAAGGCGATTAGATGATGATTCAATAGATATGAAGGAAGTCATTGATAAGATGGTTTACTATACCGGTGGAGACAGGTGGCAAGGCCGGAAGGGCTGGTGGCGCAGCCGATCTTTCTGCTCCCCCTTCGATTTGCAACGCTGCAGTCAGAACAAAAGAGAGTTGGAAATAATTCTACCGCTAAAAAGACAAAGCTACCAATCGGGAACAGTACTCACCAGCGCCACCAGAGGGGGAGGCGAATTCAGATGGGAAGGAGAAGTGTGGGAGCAACACTTGATAGAGATGATAAAAAAGCACTCCTAAAAGATACAACAGTGTGACTTCAGTACATAAACTGTATATCTGAAAGATAGGATTAATAAGTTATGAACCCATACCTTCCAACATCTTCGAAGGAATAAGAGAAGGTTGAGAGGTGACCACCGCCAAGGCAGTCGTTGAAGGCGCTCCTTCAAGCAGTGGGGCATCAGCACTAGCTGCACCTGCATTACGAAAAATTGAACTTGTCAGAAAAGATTGTAAAGTTAAGAAAGGCAGCCACTTGGGGTTTACCTGAGGAGCTCCCGGCTGAAACGGAGGCGACTCCCTCCTCTACCGACATGAGACCACCGCCCGTGGCCTCGTCACCCGACTCGATGGGGACCGTCGTCGTGCTAGCAAGACCTGGGGACGGCGGAGCGCCATAGACGGGAAGGGCTATGATTAGAGTATTGCCAGATTCCAGAGAGGGAGCTGTCGGCTCATCCTCGGGAATCATGGCCACCTCACCCGCTACTCTCTCAGGTTCAGTAGTTGTGGTTGTATCGTTTATCGTCACCAAGGGACCGCCGACCTCGAGAGCCTCAGCCGCCACCACCCTGGACTTAGTTATAATGGTCATATCATCTGCCACCGCTTCAGGTTCGGCATCAATGACCTTCTCGACGGCAAGCCCCTCAACCTCCACCTCAGGCTCCAAAGCCACAACGACGTTGCCCACCGTCGGCTCGAGTCCGGCAAGTACCGCTTCCTCTATTTCTTTGGGATCAACGGTTTCCGCATCCCCCTTGATCGGACTCGGCCCTGCAAGATGAGGAATATAAGGACCAATGACATTAAAAACCCTTATAATAGGAACTTTGAGAGAAATATTACCTGAAGCGGATTTACTGTTTGCGCTCCAAACTGCTCGCGCCACCTCCCTGCGGGCAGTGGATAGGGCGACAGGGGCCTCTTCGGAGGGAGTATCAGCTCGAGGGGCGGTACTGGGGCCCGCTCCCATAGCCAAGGCAGCCCTGCGCGCCTTCGCCTCACGCCTCAATCGCTTTCTCTCCTCCCGAGAGGTTATGAGGGACCTCTGTGACACCTCCTTCAAGGCATCATCATCTTCATTCAGGGATGCCTCCAGAGCCTTTAAGGCATCTCTCATCGGCTCTTCAAGATGAGCCTCCTGCGGTGGCCCAGAGGAAGCAGGAACGTCGGCCGCTGGTAGAACATCTGCGTCATTTGGAGGGAACGGCATTGAGGTTCCTGTAATTAAAAGGGAAAAGTTAGACCGACCGTAACACAAGAACAAAAAAAAACTTGATGAGTCGAAACTTACTAAGACCCATAGAGGCTCTGAGACGTTCCTCCTCCTGAAAAGTCTTCAGAGAAGCAGCAATGGCTTCTTCATCAGTGACGCCTGTTGGAAGAAAAGAAAGAAAAGCGTTAGTCAAAAATAATGGAGAAGATATGTTGCAGTAAAAAAAAAGCGGCTAGTAGTCACCTGACTGCGCAAGCTTAGCTAACCACGCGTCACGCCTCGCCAACCCTGCCGAAGCTCTGAGAGCAGCCTCCAAGTCTGTATCGTCCGGCGGCGGCATCACCAACCCTGTGTTAGTCCCATATTCGAGCAGACCTTCAGCATAAGGAGCGTGGGGTTCCTGACCGAACACGACGTCCGCAGCGAAGAGCGACTTCTTTTTCTTTCGCCCTCCAGCCCTAGGCTCACGGGGAATCGACTTCCGCTTGGCAGCCGCTTTGGGGCGACGGGTCCCGATGTCCGCACCCACGCCAGACTCCGGCGAGGGTACAACCACTGTTTCCACTGGAGCACGGGGTGCAGGAGGTGCATCCGCGATATCAGGGAGCGACAATTCAAGTGGAGGACTTTGCGCACGTGATGGTCTGCCCCCGGCATCTTTTAAAGGAGCGATTACTGGGGTCCTAGGAACCAAAGGAGCGTTGCGATCGGTACCTGGAAGCGCACCCTTACGATCGACCAACAGTCGCCTTTCCTCCTTTATAACTGCGCCTGTTGCATGATTGTACCAGTCTTTGTACACATTGAGGAGTCTCGGAGCGTAAGCCGGCGCATTGATAAAAAAATGAGAGCTCGTATTCACACGCATAAAATGGTGCAATGCGTTCTCCATCCCCTCTTCAGTGGCAGCGGGTTCCAGCAAGAAGGCTTCCAAGGGGACCCCTTGATCGTAGCCCAGTTGTTGAGCAAAACGATGTGGGTTATACCTCATAAAAATTGCCACACCATTCTGCCTAAAAACTAAGAAACCCGGTCTAATGGAATATAAGTGGAGGGTCTCCCGAGCCGTTAAAACTGAAGCTCCATCCTTAAAGATATCTTGTAATGGCCGCGTCACAGTGGTAGACACCTTTACAACGGTCAATACCTTATCAACAAAAGACATCCCGGCTTCGACGGTATGAGGGCGAAGGAGTAAGCCCCTGGCGTTCCGTGGTGAGAGGTTTACAATTGATGCGCCGATCAGCTGTATAATACGAGGAAAACCGCACTTGTCAAAGAACGAGGGCCTTTTATGCATCCCGAAGACACCCGCTGTGTGTAACTCGAGCCACGATGCAAAGTAATGCATCGGGAAGACCACATGCAGCACCCCGGGCTCGCTAGCATCCGCTGCTCGACTGAGGCCGTGGTATAAGTGTGCCAAGCCGGCGATCCCAACAGCCACCTTCACCCCGATGACCATCCGGTGTACTGGATAAAAGACAGAGGGCCGCATCCGATGAGAGTGCATTGGGATAGCGAACCAACTCAACCATAACCCGAGAAACCCTAAGAAAAAGGCCTCCTCATCCATCCCAGGGGCCGCTACTTATGCAAGAGACATGGTTGGAAAGTTAGGAAGAAAAAAATCCTTTTGGCCTATTTCATTCGCCGGCAGATTATCCAAACCTAAACCGAAAGGGTCCTCAAGGGTGGCAAACTTGGCAGTGGCCGCAGAGAGGGCGTTCGGGTGAAGAAACCGAGCAATGAAATCCTCAAAATTAACTCCTCGACTCCCATGTTCGACGAAGAGAGACTCATATATGTTCAACACTTTAATCAAGCTTGGGAACTGGTGTTGAACAGCAGTATCCGGCGTGACCCCCTTCACCATCGGCCTAGCACCGAAGACGTACACGTCTGTTGGGAGCAGCTCCTCATAATGTTCCCCCATCACCGGTAAACCGGATACCTCCGCAAACTCCTCCAGGGAGATTGACACTTCCCGATCCATGGCAAGGAAAGTGTGGGTGGGAATATTCCATTGCTCCAGGAAAGCTTTAAACCACCAGGTGGGAAGCGTGGGATACTGGAAGAGAGAGACATAGACCGCGGTGTACAGTCCTAATCTTATCAACTGTGACTTCTTCGTCGACAGGATATACCGGGCCCACGGCAGATAGCCAATCGGGTGGCGGGGAATCAGACCAAGGTTATACGATTGCCCCCAAGGTCGCGCTTCACCTTGACAGATACGACGTCCTAGGATGTCCAAAACCATAGGACGCTGAACCGGTATCGCATCTATAGCGGGATGTAGAAAGCCTTTCGATGTCCAGTTCGCCAACTCCACGGCATACTGCACCGAGGGTGGGGTAGCATAATGAATCGCCGTGATGTGCTCGGACGGCACCGCGCATGTGAAGCTGCGTCGACACATAATGATCTGATTGTACCACGACCCCCAAAGGTGGAGACTCTTGTACTCCGGGTCGTATGCCTTGATCATGGCCAGGACCTCACGATCCAAAGGCGCCTCTGGAAATCCCTCCTCCGAGCGGACGAACGGGAATGAAGTATCTTCAGACATGATCGCTGCAAATGAGCAATGTAGCCGTTAGTGTTGTAATCCCAACGTTTGGCATTGAAAAAGAAAATGCATTAATTAAATTAAAACCAAAATTAATTAATTACACCGCACCACAGTGCAGTGAGTATGAGACCAAAGAGGGACCCACAAAATCTAAATGACAATACGTCAGTTAATAAGACAAACTCATCATTGGATGAGATTGTCAGTTGGTCCCTGGGGGGAACATTCCCATTAAAAAAAGGGGGGAAGAATCCCTAGAGACAGGGAGAAAATCTCCTCTTTCAGAGCAAAGCTCTGTCACAGAATGACACTTGTCAAATTCTGGTCTCAAAAGAATAAAATTCCTTAAAAAAGAGCTTAGATTTATAATATTCCATCAAAAAGAAAGTTTTTGGAAAGAAATTCAAAATTAAAATTTCTGGAATCCTGAAAAAAGATCCATGAAAGCTTATAGAAAAATTCTTCATTTTTCAGGTCTAAAAGATCTACATTTGATTCAAGAGCAAAGCTCTGTTCATGGGTTAGAACCCATGAACAAGATCTCTGTAGATCTATGGATTTGTGAGAGCAAAGCTCTGTTGATGAAACCCCAAAGGGAATTTCTTTAGATCAAAAGATCTATGAGAGCAAAGCTCTGTTGGTTAAAATTGATTTAAATTAATTTAACTTAATTTTAAATTAATTATTACCTAAAGTTTTCTAAACTTTGGGAAATGAGAGCAAAGCTCTAGAGTTCTGAAAGCAAGAGCAAAGCTCTGAAATTCTTAAGCAAGAGCAGAGCTCTGAAAATCTAAATCTAGAAAATGGTGGAGAGTTTTCTAAGGGCCAGAGGTCTATTTATAAGGCGCTTGCGCCTCTTGAGCTCATCCCCTTGATCTAACGGTCAGGGGGGTTGGCATCTCTGCACTCACGTGTGCGCCACGTGAGCGCAACGGTGGGGGGGCATTTGTTTCGCCCAATCAGAGCAAAGCTCTGTTTGAATTCAAAATTCAAATTTTGAAGCAACGCTTCAAGTCTCCGGCGCAATGCGCCGTGTGTCTGGCGCTAATACGTCAGCGCAACGCCCAAGAAGGCGCGCCCAATCAGAGCAGAGCTCTATTTGTCTGAAGCAACGCTTCAGTTGCGCTGCGCTCTGCGCTGCACGACAAGTGTCAGCGCAGATGCGCTAGCGCAGTTGCGCTGCGCGACACGTGTAAGCGCAGATGCGCTAGCGCAGTTGCGCTGCGCTCTGCGCTGCGCGACACGTGTCAGCGCAGATGCGCTAGCACAGTTACGCTGCGCTGTGCGCTGCGCGACACGTGTCACGCGCTGGGGCATCTGCGCCAAACTGAATTAAGATTTTAAGAAATCTTTTCTGTTCTTGTTAAAACAAGAAGATTTTTTTTCTGCAAAGCAGAAGCCCTTGGATTAAAGATCCAACGGTGGGGAAAATTCCCCAGATCACTCAGAGAATGATCTCTTTAACAAATTTAACTAATTTGTGGGCACTATAAAAAGGACCCTAGGCCTCAATTCAAAGGCATGTACATTTTTCTTGAAAACTCAAGAACTTTAAACAGAGAGAACTCTGAGAAGATTTCAAGAAAAAGGTAAAGAACCTTCATGAATTAGAAGAAATTCCTTCTAATAGATCATTGATCTAAAAACAAGATCAATGATCTCTACATAATAAACAGTGCTTTGCACTTCTTGTGAACCTCCGGTTCTTTAAAAACAATAAAAATAAAAAAAATAATAATAATAATAATAATAGTGCTTGGCACTTTTATGAACCTCTGGTTCTTCAAATAAAGAAAATCTTATTTTTCTTTGATCTAATTTAGATCAAGAAATTAAACAGTGCTTTGCACTTCCCTTCTTGAATCTAAAAGATTCTTAGTGCTTTGCACTTCCAAACTGCGCCGTTGCGCTCTTAAGAGAGCGCCACGTGTCGGCTATAGAACCGCTTGCGCTAAGTGCCCTTAAGATAGAGCTTTGCTCTCTGGAATTGGCGCAACTCGCTGAGAGCGCGCCACGTGTCGCCAGCGTAACGGCACAGCGCAACGGCGCAGCGCAACAGCGCAGCGCACTGCGCTAGTGCGCTTGCGCTCGCCAGAGCATGACACGTGTCTTCATCACAAGCGCTTGCGCTCAGTAATAGACGCGAAGCGCCTGACAAATGCAAGGCATTTCACTTCCTGAAGGGCCAGGCCCAATTAAAAGGCTTAACAGGCCTAATAAATAAAATGCTGTGCATTGTTTGAAAGGGCAGTGCCCAACTGAAAGGTCCAATGGACCAAAACAAATGATCTGCATCATAATAAAAAGGGCAGAGCCCAGTCAAAATAGGTATAAATGACCTGAAGTAATGCAATGCATTATTTAAGTGGGGGGCAAAGCCCTAGCATAGGTCTAATAGACCGAAAATAAATAAGGGTGTCGAACATTTTCAACTGGACTTAGCCCAATTTTGGCCGTAAGTCCTTAAATTAAATCGGTTGAGCAAAGATTGCTCTCTTAAATCAATCTATATCCGGTTCGAGGGTACATCTCCGAGCTCCTCTGACACCTATCGTTGTAATCCTTCAACGATATCAGAGAGGTGACGGGTCCCAACAACCACATACATTAATATGGACTGCGGGGTCCTTAAACTCGTGGACCGAAACGTCCTTAAACTAATATTGGACCGAGACGTCCTTAAACTAATATTGGACCGAGACGTCCTTAAACTAATATTGGACCGAGACGTCCCTAAACTAATATTGGACCGAGACGTCCCTAAACTAATATCGGACCGAGACGTCCTTAAACTAATATCGGACCGAGACTGTAAGTCGATGTAGTACACCCCAGTACTTGTGGGGAGGCGGAATTTACAAAAACGATCAAGTTTAAGGAACGAACATCGACTAACCGCTTAAATCGAAGCTAAACAATAAATAACCGTACACAAAGATTATCTTATCACTTGTGATTAGGGATTATACCTATCGAAACTAGTCCTTCGTCTTTGTGTCCTCCTTTGTTCTCCTCGACCTTCTCTAGGTAGTAGACGATCCACCCGAGAGCAAAACACCAAGCTACACCTCTAACTTGAGGTAACTAATCTACTTTGATTGCTAATCAAAGAAGAAAGGATGATATAGAGTGAAGGTAATGGATGCTTAAGTCTAACTAAACCTTTGATCTCAACACATGAGGATTAAGGATTAGTCACTTGAAGATGAGAGCTTGAGGAGAGAGAATGTGAGATAAGATAATGAGAAGAGAGAGAGTGTATCATAATATATTATGAAGCATTCTCATTTATCAACAAAAGAAAATGAGTGATGAATAAGCATGCTTCACAAATATCTAATGGTGATTCATTAAGCATGTGTCATTATCATTTATGGTGCAATTAATGATAATGATGAATCACCTCATGACTCACTTTCTTATCCATAAGTAACCTCCTTAGTCACATCTTCTAGAAGCTTCTCGTACAATTACGAGAACGCCCCTCCAATCCGCAAAAATACGGAAAAACTTTAGACTGTAAAAATCCAATAACCGGATACCAGTAACTGGCTTAAACCAAAGCCGACTGGTAAAAACTGTCCGAAAGTCGTACGTGCGTAAACGCACTTATGCGTCCGAACCCTTTGTCGCAAAACCATGCGACCTCTATATCGTTTCGCCTGGAGTAGGAAACTCTCTGTGTGGGACTCTAGAGACTCGACTACTATGCTGGCAGTGGGTTTAACCACAGACCGCAAGCGGCACTAGCTGTACGTAACGGTCCCCAGGTAGTTGTCGATAAGAAGGCCGATGAGAAAACCCATCCGAACTCCTACTGAGTCTGATGTGACAATCTCCATACAGTCCGGTCCGTTCGTCCAAGACTATCGCATATCGGGCCTAGGGGGGCGGCAAGCGTTAGTCCCCTAATAGCGGTATAAGTCGTGTCGGAGGGAAGCCCATTACACCCTGAGAAACTACTGGAACCTACCAGCAAATCTCGCTTGCCCTGGCCAGGGACTTTGCGTAATGGCTCTCTGACACAGCACGATATCTACTCCCAATACCGGGAGGGACGAATCCTGTCTAACCGCCACTGCCTCCAAGTGCTCGGGACTGCACCCAACTGCTACCTGTTTGCACGACTCCTTTGAGCCGTGGTAGGGTAGCAATCTAAGAACAGTGGGACACACTCGAGGCGAAGTAGCAGTGTCAAGTCTGCGAACTACGCTGTACTCATGTCACCTGGGAACTGTTCACTGACGACTGGTATCAAACCAACCAACAGTTCCCTGTGAGTCCTGTCCGGTGTACCCGTAACCTAACGAGCACCTGTATACTATCTCCAGTACGACGTACTGACGGCTGTGGGACAGACCATCTCCCCAACTGGGATGAGAAGCGTACACACTAGTCTACTCCGGAGTATCGATGCTCTGTCTCGATAATCCAACGACCAGGGACCTGAATAAGGATGTGCTTGTAGACTACCCAGCCCCCACTAGTGTGACTGCCATCACAACGCTGGTAGACAAGCAAGATCCTAAGAGCTCTATCAATACGTACACTCACATATTAAGATAGAAAAACCAAGTAGCATACTACCATGTTTAGCAAGACTGTTATATACATGTGAATATCCCAAGCTTCCATTAAGTAATATACAAGCTAGTATGATACAGTAATGGCCTTCTAGGGCATAAACACTAACAATCTCCCACTTGCACTAGGGCCATGTACTGGCGTATCGAAGACCGATGATCTCGAGTAGCCGCTCGAACTGAATCTGAGGAAGGGCCTTTGTGAATGGATCAGCAATGTTCTCTTCTGAAGCAACTCTCCGAACCTCGATCTCCTGACGATCAATGATCTCCCCGATCAGGTGATACCGCCTCAAGATGTGTCTGGACTTCTGATGGGACCTTGGTTCCTTCGCTAAAGCTATAGCTCCGTTGTTGTCGCAATACAGAGGTATTGGATCAACTATGGTAGGAACCACCTGAAGTTCTGTTAGGAACTTCTTCATCCAGACTGCTTCTTTTGCGGCATCGCAAGCAGCTATATACTCCGCTTCCATCGTCGAGTCAGCAACGGGGTCCTGCTTGGAGCTCTTCCAGCACACCGCCCCTCCATTGAGGGTAAAGACATAACCCGACATGGACTTGGAATCGTCCTTATCACTCTGGAAGCCGGAATCAGCAAAGGCCTCCAACCTGAGGTCTTTTCCGCCGTAAACCAAGAACATCTCCTTAGTCCTCCTCAGGTACTTGAGAATGTTCTTTACTGCTATCCAGTGTTTCTCTCCTGGGTCTGACTGATACCGGCTTACCACGCTTAGTGCGTAAGCTACATCTGGTCTGGTACACAACATCGCATACATTATAGAGCCTACCGCAGAAGCGTAGGGTATAATAGACATGCGTTCCCTTTCCAAATCAGTCTTGGGAGACATCTCTTTGGAGAGGGTGATTCCGTGACAAGCCGGTAGATTACCGCGCTTAGAATCTTCCATACTGAATCTTTTCAGTACAGTGTCGATATACCTGGACTGCGAAAGTCCCAACATCCTTTTGGATCTATCACGATAGATCCGGATCCCCAGAATGTAAGAGGCATCACCCAGGTCTTTCATGGAGAACCTGTGTGACAAGAATCCTTTGACAGATTGTAGCATAGGAATGTCATTTCCTATCAATAGAATGTCATCCACGTACAAGACGAGGAATACGACACTTCTGGCCACAACTTTACTATATATGCACGGTTCATCTGGATTTTTGATAAAGTCATATTCTTTGACTGTCTCATCAAAACAGATGTTCCAACTCCGCGATGCCTGCTTTAGTCCGTAAATGGACTTAAGCAGCTTGCATACTTTCCCGCTGCTCCCACTCTGATTGAAACCCTCTGGCTGATCCATATAGACGCTCTCTTCTAAATTTCCATTTAAAAAAGCCGTCTTTACGTCCATCTGCCAGATTTCATAATTATGGAAGGCAGCAATAGCAAGAAGGACCCGAATGGATTTGAGCATAGCCACTGGAGAAAAAGTTTCGTCATAGTCCAAACCTGGTCTTTGACGAAAACCCTTTGCAACAAGTCTAGCCTTATAGGTTTCCACCTGTCCATCTACACCAATCTTTTTCTTGAAGATCCATTTGCATCCTATGGGTTTTACCCCATCTGGAGCAAAGTCCAAAGTCCATACTTTGTTGGTGTACATGGACTCCATTTCGGTTCGCATTGCATCTAGCCATCGTACCGAGTCGCCGCTCTGGATGGCCTGCTGGAAGTCAGTAGGTTCATCATCATCTATGATGCAATCCTCTCTATCCCCGTCAATGAGAAAACCGTAGTATCTCTCAGGCGGATGAGACGGCCTACTACTTCTGCGGAGGGGTGCGGGAATGTTTTGTTCTTCTTGAACCTCTGGTTCTACCAAACTTTCAGTAGCAGTTTGTGGTTCTGGAATTTCTTCCAGTTCTATTTCGCTCCCACTTATTTCCTTTTCTAAAAACTGATATTCTAGAAAATGGGCATTACGAGAAACAAACACCTTTTGTTCCTCTGCGTAATAGAATAGATATCCCTTGGAGTTCTTTGGATATCCCACAAACTGACACTTTACTGATCGTGCCTCGAGCTTGTCCGCATGCTGCTTCTTAACAAAAGCTGGACATCCCCAAATCTTTAGATACTGAAGATAGGGTTTCTTCCCACTCCACATCTGATATGGTGTGGTAGGCACAGTCTTGGTAGGAACCATGTTCAAAAGATATGCCGCTGATTCTAGCGCATAACCCCAGAAAGATCGCGGTAACTTAGCATTACTCATCATGGATCGTACCATATCCAATAGGGTTCGATTCCGTCTCTCCGATACACCGTTATGCTGTGGAGTGTATGGAGGAGTAAGCTGAGAGAGAATTCCTTTCTCTTTTAGGTAACCAAGGAACTCGGCACTCAAGTATTCACCACCTCGATCAGATCTTAGTGTCTTAATACTTTTGCCGGTTTGGTTTTCTACTTCATTCTTATACTCTTGGAATTTCTCAAAAGCCTCGGATTTATGTTTCATCAGATAAATGAATCCGTATCTTGAGTAATCATCCGTGAAAGTAATGAAATAGGAAAAACCACCTCTCGCATGTGTAGACATTGGACCGCATACATCGCTGTGTATGAGTCCTAAGAGCTCGCTCGCTCTTACTCCTTGTCCAGTGAATGGAGTCTTTGTCATCTTTCCTTTGAGACAAGATTGACAAGTGTCATATGATTGATATTCGAACGAGTCCAAATATCCTTCTCTATGCAACTTAGTCAATCTTCTCTCATTGATGTGACCCAGTCTACAATGCCATAAGAAAGCTTTATTTAAATCTGGAGACTTTCTTTTTAGTGTGTTCTGGACATTGAAAATTTGGAGTTGGTTTAAAACATATATGCCGTTATTTAGAGTACCGGACCCAATCAAACCATGATTAAGGTGGATGTTGACAACATCTCTTACAAACGTGAAATCATAACCTTTATTTGATAACAAGGAAACTGATATGATATTACACGTTAAGCTGGGTACAAAATAACAGTTATGTAAAACCAAAAAGTATCCACTCGTCAATCCTAGGTGATAATCCCCGACGGACGCAGCTCCCACGCTACCTCCGTTAGCAACCCTGAGGATCATATCACCTTCCTTCAGCACTCTACGGTTTCTCAGTGCCTGCAATGAATTGCAAATATGAGATCCTGATCCGGTATCCAATACCCAGGAAGTAGAGTTGATCGACAGACAATTCTCAATTACAAACACACCTGAAGTCGAAGCCACAGCTTGCTTCGGTTCCTGGTTCTTGGCGTTCCACGCCTTGCAATCCTTCTTCCAGTGCCCTTTCCTGTGACAATGGAAGCACTCATCCTGACCAACTATCGGTACTGCTTTCTTTTTCTTTCACTTCCCTCCCACCTTACTAACACCTCCTCTAGGTCTGGGTGCGGCCTTCTTCTTCCTTCCTTTGGCCCTCGCCTTGGACCCGGAAGAAGATGCACCGCCAACAAACATAGCGGGTGTTTCCCTTGATGTCTTCAAGGTGCCCTCTGCACTCCTTAACATGTTCAGGAGTTCCGGAAGTTCAACTTCTTTTCTCTGAAGGTTGAAGTTCAGGATAAACTGGGCGTAGGTGTGAGGAAGGGACTGGAGAATAAGGTCTGTATAGAGCTCATTATCCAAAGTCGTCCCAAGGTCTGCGAGCTCTTCAATATAGCTGATCATCTGTAGGACATGTTTACCTACCGATGACCCGGCAGCCAACCTCGCTCGAAACAAGTTCTTAGAGGTCTCGTATCTTGCTATACGAGATTGCTCTCCATAAAGTTCCTTTGTATGGAGAAATATGCCATCTAGGGACATATCCTCGTGCCTCCTCTGATGTTCATTGTTCATCGAGGCAAGCACGATGCACTTGGCTCTCGCGCAATCTAAATCCCAGGTTTTGCGGATTTCCTTATCCGCATTGCTGGATTTGGGACCAGGGACAGCAGGTGCCGTAGCGGTGAGGACGTACCCCAGTTTGTCATAGGTCAAAGCCATTTTGACATTCCGCAGCCAATCTTTATAGTTTGGCCCCGTCAGTATATTTTTCTCTAAAAGTAACTTAAGTCCAGTCATTTTCAGGGTCGCTGCAATTAGGAGAGAGAGAAGAAAACTCTTTAGCATGATGCTCTTGCAAGTTTAGAGTGGTTTTTAGTTTATCTAAACTGGATGGCTCCCACTGTTTCTCGAATCCTTCCTCAAACCATAAAAGAAGAATTAGCCAAGACTATTCTCACCGTACAATACTTGCTTAACCGTTCAGCCAGGCCGGTGTCGATACTTCGAGGGAGGTTTTCCAACGCTTTCGCGAAGTTCCTTAATTAAATAACCTCTTTTCTCTGGGGGCGTAACCCCGCTGACACTTTTCTGGACACCTACTAAGTTTATAGCATTGATCGTTAAGTGACGAATATCCTGATAAGTAGCATATACTCACAGTAGGATCGGGATCCAAATATCATCGTCTGATAATGTTGTAGGAATGCTACCAACATTCATCAAACTCAAAATGGTATGCATCTCTTTGCAAATTTCAGTTTCTTTAGAAATTCCCGATATATATTTTTGCCCCATGCTCTTATGACCTTGGCGTTGGTCAAAATATCATAAGTCACATGTCAAGTTCTACCCATCATTATCTTGTTAATTTGAACCCATCCGTACATATCCTTGACGTTGGCCAAAATGATCATACGACTGTCCCAAACTAACTCATCTATCTATGCAACAAATGAATATCCAGCAGCTACCAAACACTATGCCTTGGCGTTGGTCAAAATACATAGCTTGAATACTACTGAATACCCAGATGAAATGACGGAGGGCTACGAATGGTTTTGGCGAAACCGTGAACGTAGTGAACTTGATATAACCGAAGGAACCTGATAGCTTTTAAAAGGAGTGGTTAAGGCTCCGCATTTAATAATATCTGTTTTTAAAATTAACCTAGTGGTTTCTTTTAAATTGTTCCAACGATTAAAACTTTGGTTTGTTTTACTTTGCATTATAGATAATGCGTCCCATCATTAACCTATCATTGCAGAAAACAACGAAAATACAACGTCCTCTTATGCCATCCGCATTCGCCACTGGGTCCCGTCATCACCCGTTAGGTTACTTAACTAACGACAGAGCGGGGGCTGGGCTAGCGCGGGTGTAAAACATAAGTGACGTCTAAATAGCTACAATAAATATAGATATTTTACATTCGTCTGACGCAATGATATACATTCCAGAACACAGATAAACAATATTGGATTTGCAAGCAATCTGTATTTCTTTTGAGCCTGCAAGAAAAGACAGATTACACAGTTGTGATGAATAGCCGTTACCCCACCCTCGACCCCTACGGGTACGGCAAACTACCCACCCGGCAGTCTGTGTACCCCACCTTGGGTCAGTCCTAGGAGCAAAAACAGTAAAATGAAATAATACAACGGTGGCTACGACCGCAACCTGGAAGTGCCCCGCAAAAATAATATTACAACAAATTACATTTACAACAAATGAATTAAACAATAACCCATTGCTAACCCCGGCTATACACCACAACAGTCCAATACAGTTTATATGCACAAACAGATATAACCATTTCAGAAATGTGCAACCCCCTGCCAACCGACATACTAGCAGTTGGGGGAGGTTTACGAACACATTAAACAATCACAGATATAATCCAATATGCAAATACTGTACAATTTCGATCGACTAAACAACATCAATATTGCTCCAAAATCTGCTCTGTTAAACAGTAACCTGAGCAAATATTAAATATTCCAGAAAACCCCAAATTTCACAGAGAAGCAACAGAAGAAAAATCGTCTCCTGACTCGCCAACTCGGCGGCGGAAGCGCGGCGACTCAGTAGGCTGAGGCCGCGGTTCCGCGGCGAGTTGGGCGATTCAGACGACTGTTTTTCTTGGGTGTTCTACTGGTGTCATGTCAAGCACTCTGAGCTCACCTGAAAAATTTTCTGACATCGTTTTAAATTCGACAGAAACTTGCATTTTTTAGGGTTTTCCGGCTTCGTTTTTCCGTTCGAAATTCGTACAAATTTGCGATTAAGTTATTTAGTGTTTAGCGAGGCTTTGATACCACTGTAAGTCGATGTAGTACACCCCAGTACTTGTGGGGAGGCGGAATTTACAAAAACGATCAAGTTTAAGGAACGAACATCGACTAACCGCTTAAATCGAAGCTAAACAATAAATAACCGTACACAAAGATTATCTTATCACTTGTGATTAGGGATTATACCTATCGAAACTAGTCCTTCGTCTTTGTGTCCTCCTTTGTTCTCCTCGACCTTCTCTAGGTAGTAGACGATCCACCCGAGAGCAAAACACCAAGCTACACCTCTAACTTAAGGTAACTAATCTACTTTGATTGCTAATCAAAGAAGAAAGGATGATATAGAGTGAAGGTAATGGATGCTTAAGTCTAACTAAACCTTTGATCTCAACACATGAGGATTAAGGATTAGTCACTTGAAGATGAGAGCTTGAGGAGAGAGAATGTGAGATAAGATAATGAGAAGAGAGAGAGTGTATCATAATATATTATGAAGCATTCTCATTTATCAACAAAAGAAAATGAGTGATGAATAAGCATGCTTCACAAATATCTAATGGTGATTCATTAAGCATGTGTCATTATCATTTATGGTGCAATTAATGATAATGATGAATCACCTCATGACTCACTTTCTTATCCATAAGTAACCTCCTTAGTCACATCTTCTAGAAGCTTCTCGTACAATTACGAGAACGCCCCTCCAATCCGCAAAAATACGGAAAAACTTTAGACTGTAAAAATCCAATAACCGGATACCAGTAACTGGCTTAAACCAAAGCCGACTGGTAAAAACTGTCCGAAAGTCGTACGTGCGTAAACGCACGTATGCGTCCGAACCCTTTGTCGCAAAACCATGCGACCTCTATATCGTTTCTCCTGGAGTAGGAAACTCTCTGTGTGGGACTCTAGAGACTCGACTACTACGCTGGCAGTGGGTTTAACCACAGACCGCAAGCGGCACTAGCTGTACGTAACGGTCCCCAGGTAGTTGTCGATAAGAAGGCCGATGAGAAAACCCATCCGAACTCCTACTGAGTCTGATGTGACAATCTCCATACAGTCCGGTCCGTTCGTCCAAGACTATCGCATATCGGGCCTAGGGGGGCGGCAAGCGTTAGTCCCCTAATAGCGGTATAAGTCGTGTCGGAGGGAAGCCCATTACACCCTGAGAAACTACTGGAACCTACCAGCAAATCTTGCTTGCCCTGGCCAGGGACTTTCCGTAATGGCTCTCTGACACAGCACGATATCTACTCCCAATACCGGGAGGGACGAATCCTGTCTAACCGCCACTGCCTCCAAGTGCTCGGGACTGCACCCAACTGCTACCTGTTTGCACGACTCCTTTGAGCCGTGGTAGGGTAGCAATCTAAGAACAGTGGGACACACTCGAGGCGAAGTAGCAGTGTCAAGTCTGCGGACTACGCTGTACTCATGTCACCTGGGAACTGTTCACTGACGACTGGTATCAAACCAACCAACAGTTCCCTGTGAGTCCTGTCCGGTGTACCCGTAACCTAACGAGCACCTGTATACTATCTCCAGTACGACGTACTGACGGCTGTGGGACAGACCATCTCCCCAACTGGGATGAGAAGCGTACACACTAGTCTACTCCGGAGTATCGATGCTCTGTCTCGATAATCCAACGACCAGGGACCTGAATAAGGATGTGCTTGTAGACTACCCAGCCCCCACTAGTGTGACTGCCATCACAACGCTGGTAGACAAGCAAGATCCTAAGAGCTCTATCAATACGTACACTCACATATTAAGATAGAAAAACCAAGTAGCATACTACCATGTTTAGCAAGACTGTTATATACATGTGAATATCCCAAGCTTCCATTAAGTAATATACAAGCTAATATGATACAGTAATGGCCTTCTAGGGCATAAACACTAACAGAGACGTCCCTAAATTAATATTGGACCACCACGTCCCTAAACTTGCGATGGACCACCACGTCCCTAAACTGGAAAACGGACCACTACGTCCCTAAACTGGAACAATAGAGCCTCCAAACGCTCTTTTGCCGGATCTAAACGGTCCCGTTTAAGTTGATCTTAGCCCCAAACACGGCTAACGTATCCTTAAACATTCAAATGGATTATAAAACTCCCAATCAACTCTGGTTCGAGGGTACATCTCCGAACTCCTCTGATATATGTTGTTGTAATCCTTCAACGACGTCAGAGAGGTGACGAGTCCCGATGGCCATACATTAAGTTAACCACTACGTTAAGTGGATCTTAGTCTAAAACAGGACTAACGTATCCTTAACGAACGTTTAAGTTGATCTTAGCCGCAACGCGACTAATGCATCCTTAAACTAAAAACACCAAACCCAAATCTAACTAAATACGGATTTGGACTAATCCACGTCCTACGGGCGACGACATCACTCAGTCTCCGTATACAATCCACGGGCAACCACAAATAAAACAAACACACACGACACGAAGTGAAATTCTGGAGAAGGAGAAAGTTGTTACCGCGACGCGGTAGCGTAATTAACTGTAGGGGCTTGCGCCTGCAGGGAAGAGCGTCCCCACAATCAAAAACCCCTCACCCTGAGGGGGAATCTGACGAAGACTGCTACATCGGCCGCATCCGTCTAAACCTCTGATACACGGTGCCATAAATCAACTTGGCATCTTCAGAGAGATAGACGGATAAAACCAAATAGCATCTGCCCCGAACCTCAGGCATGGACGCGAAGTCCAGGCCGCCGTCCGGAGGGGAACACCCTTGTCGTAAAACCATACGACCTCTATATCGTTTCGCCTGGAGTAGGGAAACTCTCTGTGTGGGACTTTAGAGACTCGACTACTACGCTAGCAGTGGGTTTAACCACAGACCGCAAGTGGCACTAGCTGTACGTAACGGTCCCCAGGTAGATGTCGATAAGAAGGCCGATGAGGAAACCCATCCGAACTCCTACTGAGTCTGATGTGACAATCTCCGTACAGTCCGATCTGTTCGTCTAATACTATCGCATATCGAGCCTAGGGGCGGCAAGCGTCAGTCCCCTAATAGCGGTATAAGTCATGTCGGAGTGAAGCCCATTACACCCTGAGAAACTACTGGAACCTACCAGTAAATCTCGCTTGCCCTGGCCGGGGACTTTGCGTAATGGCTCTCTGACACAGCACGATATCAACCCTCAATACCGGGAGAGACGAATCCTGTCTAACCGCTACTGCCTCCAAGTGCTCGGGACTGCACCCAACTGCTACCTGTTTGCACGACTCCTTTGAGCCGTGGTAGGGTAGCAATCTAAGAACAGTGGGACACACTCGAGGCGAAGTAGCAGTGTCAAGTCTGCGGACTATGCTGCACTCATGTCACCTGGGAACTGTTAACTGACGACGGGTATAATACCAACCAACAGTTCCCTGCGAGTCCTGTCCGGTGTACCCGTAACCTAACGAGCACCTGCATACTATCTCCAGTACGACGTACTGACAGCTGTGGGACAGACCATCTCCTCAACTAGGATGAGAAGCATACACACTAGTCTACTCCGGAGTATCGATGCCCTGTCTCGATAATCCTACGACTAGGGACCTGAATAAGGATGTGCTTGTAGACTACCCAGCCCCCACTAGTGTGACTGCCATCACAACGCTGGTAGTCAAGCAAGATCCTAAGAGCTCTATCAATACGTATACTCACATATTAAGATAGAAAAACCAAGTAGCATACTACTATGTTTAGCAAGACTGTTATATACATGTGAATATTCCAAGCTTCCATTAAGTAATATACAAACTAGTATGATACAATAATGGCCCCTAGTGCATATACACTAACAACCTGTACACATGTCACCAGGGAACTGCTATCTGACGCTAGGTTCAATACCAACTAGCAGGTTCCCGGCGAGTCCTGTCCGGTGTACTCATAACCCAATGAGCACCTGTATATATCTTAGGTGATCCAACTGACACCAGTGGCTTGTGAGACCGGCCACCGCCCCTCGTCGGGATCTCGACTGTATACACTAGTCTACTCTGGAGTATCGATGCCCTGTCTCGAAACTCCCACGACTATAGACCACTTTTAAGGATGTGCTTATAGACTACCCAACTCTCACGTATATGATCGCCATCATACTGTTGGTAGTCAAGCAAGATCCTAAGGGCTCTATCAACGTGTAATAGCGATCAGTCACCTGAACCTATATGTAACACCCGAGATCATTTATACCAATTCCAATTTCAGTATTTTACTTATCCATGGTCTATTCCTGATTCAGCGTGTTTGGGTGTGAATAGTACTTTACATGCTACTGGGCATTCGACCCGACCCGCTTGCTTGAACCTGTTTAACTCTCATTTATAGGTTACCTTGACTTGTTGCATGAACTAGTGCATTTCATAATTTAGTATATACTGGTATTTGTCTTGTATCACATCTTTTGCA
This sequence comes from Agapanthus africanus, assembly GCA_030015575.1. Lineage (NCBI taxonomy): Eukaryota > Viridiplantae > Streptophyta > Magnoliopsida > Asparagales > Amaryllidaceae > Agapanthus > Agapanthus africanus. Next base: position 633,499,187 of record JASDDO010000031.1, on the reverse strand, counting down.
TATAACATTTTAAATCATGTAAAATAAATTAAAATTGCATTTCATGGCCTGCATGACACCCCTAACCCTGTGGTAGTGTCCTTGCATTGTGTTATCGTCCCGTTCAATGAAACGGACATGTTTGGATGGTTGCGCGCACGTACGTGCATCCGTTCTTGGGGGCATGCTTCTTAATTATAAAATCCTTCATTTTAATTTTTGGAACCTGCCAATAATTTTCATAGTTCAAATTCAAATTCTTGGACCCAACCCGGGTGCGATTCTGAAATATTGTGTTTTCCACCAAATTCTATTTATTTCAAAATTCTTAAATCTGTTTGAAATATTTTCTCTTCAGCCTATTAAAATTCTTAACCAACCGTAGTATATTTTTAAAAACCTATAAATCTTTTGATAACTTTCCCAAACAGTTTGCATACAGTTTGCATGCCCAAATCTTTCCCCTAAAAATTTCTTTCCACCAATCACAATCTCCTTTTCTAACCCCTGGGCCCTCCACGAGCACTCTCTTTCCTCCCTCTCTCTTCTTTTTCTTCTTCTTCTTCTCCCTCTCTCCCTCTCTTCCTCTCTCACCCCCACTAACGTCCAACTTTCTCTCTCCTCTCTCTCTATCTCTCTCCTCTCGCATCGCTCTCTCTCTCTTCTCGCGGTGAGCATGAGTCTCGTCACTGCCTCCTCGGTTACCGTCACCTCCCTCTTCTTTCCTTCTTCTTTTTTGGAACCCATGCACCTCGCGATGAGATCACAAGACCCTCACCCTAGTCTCGTCGCCATCGTCGCCTCACCCCCGACCACCATCTCCTCCACCTTTCTCTCCTCTCCTCCTCTACCACCTCCTCATCGTCGTCTTCATCTCCCTTTCCTCTCTTCTCCTTTCCTCGCCACGTGAACACTGCAACCAACCCTAGACCATAGAACCTATCGCCTCACCTGCACCCTTCGCCGATGACCTCCTCTACTCGTCAACACCTCACCCCACTCCTTCTCCTCCTCCTCCTCTTCATCCCCTTCTAGTTCTTCCTCCTTCCCGAGCCCTCACCAACAACCTGCGCAACCCCCAACCACTGCAACCCAACCTCAGAAACCCTCGTCGCCGACGACCTCCTTCACCTCGCGATCACCACCACCATTCTCCTCACCTCTCTCCGACCCCGACGCCACCATCACCCACACTTGCAGCCTCGACGAACCCATCACCAGAGAACCGACAGAAAACCATACCCACGCCTGAGCCCTTCCTCATCTCTGCCTCGCCGCTGGCGATCGTCCCTCGCCATCAATATCCCTTGTTCCTTATCTCCCTTCTCTCCTCTACCACTCCAGATCACAATGCTATCCCCTGCAACTTTGATCCCCGACGGCCAAGAACCCATGCACACTGCTACCTTTCGCCGGGGAACCCACACGCCGGCAACCCTCGTCGTCGTCGCCGTTGCCGACTTCCCTGAAGTCCCAGAACCCATGGCCACAGAGAGACCTTCTTCTTAGTCTTCTCTTCTTCTCATTCCTTGTGTTTTCCTCTCGATATATTCACTGTTGTTTCTCATTTGCCGGGATCCGACGTGCCGACGACGATTTCGACAACCCAGTGAGGATACCTGACCCGTGTGATTCCATCGTGCGTTGTTTGGACTCATTCCGTGTACCGTACGCGTGTCGCGACGTTTCCGCCGACGTGAGACGTTCCGTATTCATGTTCTTGATCCGTCCAGGCAAGTTAATCTTGCTACATGCTACTTTAAACTACTACTTATGCTAATTAAAGTTCTATATATATCCCTTGATTGCACGTTACACCTGCAGCTTACATCTAATGCTATAACTTTCCTTGTAACAGTTTGACGTTCCGTTATATCATTTTGTTTCATCGCATGAAACATGCCTTACTGCATTTAGTTCTACTATACATAGTACCCACAATCATAATTAAATCACATAACAATTATTGTATAGTCCACAGTACCCTTTTATGTTTTATACCCTGTTGGACACCCGTGGGTTACTTAAACCGGTTTTAGTTTTAATTGCATCTTTGAACATATTATACAGGTTAGTGCATCTCTAAATTACGTAGTGCATGTTAACATGATTCTAACATCTATATTTGTATACTGTAGATAAGTAATGATGACCGTGCATTAATATCATGTAATATGTACTTATCTGCTTATCATCTTACCTGGTCTAGTTTATTGCTCTGATAATACTCATGCTTGTTCATTTATAATCTTGTTTATGTTAGTTTGATTATGAGCACCCACACGACATCTTGTACACCCTGACGCGACTTGCTACACATATTACTTGACCTGACATGGTACTGTACACGCTTGGCGTGACAGGACACCTGATTACACTACTTGACTTGACCCGATATACTATGGCTTTACCCGTTACCTGATCTTGTGTCTAATGCCAACAAACCTGACATGTAGTCCTTACGGACCGTTCCTGTTGTCTATCCAGACAAACCTGCTCTTACCTGATCCTGTGTTGGCATTAGTTCTTGATTACTGAATACCTGACTTGACATACATAATTTGGGGATATGGGGAAATCAATGATGAAATCATGACTTATAACTCGACAGTTGCTTGCTTTTACTGATCAGTTTTAGAGGCTAGGCCCGCCTCGTGACGATGCTGCTGACATCGTTGGTCAAATCTTTTCCTGTTAGTGCCTAGCGGCACGTCTCGGTTTCAGCCCGAGAGTCTGTAGACCGTGGTCCCGGGCATGCACGGGATACTATTGAGTTACATCGATGATTCATCAAATTGATTTCAAAGACTTGAGAGTAGATAACCCAATAGAACAGTTTAGTTTACTCACTGCACACTACCCCCCACTGCCCTGATTTACATTACTGTTACATATGCTTTTCATTCATGATTATATTTGCATTGCCTGTTACTCTGTTTGTATTTTATTACTTGATGACATGACGCGCTGACGTCTGGGTTTTGTATGGCCCAGATTCTTCTACCTTGTTGCAGACTGATCAGGAGTATTGCCGCTGTTAGACCGAGCGGTGAAGTTCCTGTTGGTACGTAGTTTCACTTCCAGGTGTTTCATTTATTGTACCTTTTGGCTTCCGCACATTGTTAATTCTTGACTCTTTTACTCTGGCTTATGGACATGCACTAGATAGTTGGTTTACTTTCCTGTTCTTGATATCTCTACAGCCGTAATGTGACTGTGGAAGGATTTTTCCTATCCACAGGTAGCATGGTTGGTTATGTCACGTGCCCATCTTAGCGTACTCTGGGAAGCGGGGCGTGACACTATACACGACTGATAAAGGCAAACCAGATAGCATACTATTATCTCGAGTAAGACTGTCCTACCGGTATAGGTCCACATCAATCATTGCAATCACGTGCCTGTGATCCAATAATTGACTTTGAGGGCACTATATCCAACAATCTCTTACTTGCACTTAAGGCTAATTATTGCGATGTCGCATACTCGCAGCCCGTGTGATACCGAATACCCAACTCCTCTACTAATCAGTTTCACAAAGCTCGTTTGTAAAACTCTCGTGTTCGAGAAATAGCCTCAGTGAGTGGATCCGCCCTGATGTTTCTTTCTATGTCTCTCTTAATCTCAAATTCGCGGAGAAACCCATCTCCCGAATTGAGTAATACCTGTCTTAGAATATGTCTGGATATCTGATGGGACCTACTTCATAAATGAACTCCAAATCCAAACTTCTTAGACTGTATTGATCACTGAAACTAATCAGTACCCAGCACCATGCCTCCCACAGTATCCTCTTGGACCACCTGTCCATAATATTGCCCCCTTCATCAGAGGGAAAACTATAACTCTGACAATCACTCTGTCATCCATGTCACCTTTGAAGCCTGGAATGATAACTGTCTCCCGAAAGAGGCTGCCGTCATCAAATCCGTAGAACATCCACTTATGTTCTAAAACTGCTTCCTTATGTTTCTCAAGGATTGGATTAATATAAACTTATTGCATCTAGTGCAAAAACAACATCTGGTGTGGTACTTGACATCTCACGATCGACTCAATTGCCTAAGCAAGTGATCTGCCAATCATGCACATCCCTCTCCCCTTTAGTCTGTAAGACACCTTTAGAGAGGGTGACTCCATCACCTGCAGGTACACCACCATGCCAGGAGTCATCTATTCTAAATACTTTTAGAATACAGTCAAAGTACCCACATTGGGAAACTACCCAAATCTAGATCTAAAACCATAGATCTAGTAACCAGAATGTCTGATATTATATCCATATCCTGTGTGGAAAAACAACTGTGTGATAACCACAGTACAGCCGATCGTAGTATAGGAATTTTACTTCCTACTCTGTGTATGTCATCCAAATACCAGGACATCACACCCTACTACCTTCTTAACCGATCCATCCCCTATTCTGATGAAGTCAAAGCCATGATTGTTACATCAAAATTAGATGATCTATCTCCGCTATATCTGCTCAATTCTATAAATAGACATAAGCTACTTGCCCACTATGCTTCCGCTGCTCCCACTGACCACAACAACCCTCTAACAGAATAATATATACGTGCACTTCTAAAGCTAGTTTAGAACGACGCTATACTTAACTTCCTGCCGGGTCTCATAGCCTGGAACAACAGTAGTGTCAAGTCTGGGTAAACAAGAACCTCCCTGTCACCGTCCTTGAGGCTACCGGAGTACCTCTCGGGTGTCTGAGGTTACCCACCATATCTGCGGAGTAGCTATTGGAATGTCAAACCTGATAGAATCATTAGGTCCTATTAAATTTTCCGTAATCGTTTGCGGTTTTGGAATCACTTCCAGCTCTACCATACTCCCACTACTATTTTCTGAAAAAATCCATTTTACTAAAACTGTGGCGAGTCAAGAACAATATCACTATTGATCTTCCAGATGGTAGAAAGTCAACCCTCGTCATGGCCTAGGCCAACCCACAAACTGCCATTACAGAAACGTGCCCCGAGTTATCCAGAGTCTGGTTTTAAGCATAAGCCGAACAACTCCCCGTATCTTAACATCGTTAAGATATGAACCATTTTATATCCAATATAGAAACTTTGGCACTTATTTAATTGGAACCAGATTCAAATCATGCAGCTGTCTCCAGTGCATATCAACTTAATGGAGAGAGGCTAATCAGCATTACTCAACTTAGAAATCCATCTAATTATGAGTAATCTGAAAGAGAAACAAGTTTCTCAAAACCATTACTATCATCTGAATACCAATCACAAGAATCTACATCTTCGATCTCTTTGAAGGATCCCGATACTTGCGATACCTGGTTCTCTACTTTATTCTTATACCCACAACTTCTCAAAACTTAGACCTTGTATTTCTACGAAACACTTGTCTAAAAACTAGAGAAGTCATAAGTAAACAGAACATAGTACGAGGACCAACCCCTTTGTCCAGATGGACACTGGACAACATACAATACTCTGTATGAGTCCCCTGAGTCGAATAACTCAAAACCTGTGCATCGTAGGTTGAAAACTGTACTTATGGTTAAGAACTACTCCGATGTTCAATGCTCCTTACCCAATCGTCAACTGATATAGGTAAATGTCACTGACATAATTTCAAAAAGTTATATCTCACTTTATAAAAATAAACGTACAGATATATCATTTTGAAATTGGTGCACAACAATGGATACTCAAAACCAAATACATGCCATCTGGCATAAACTCGGGCGATAACCTCAAATATCACCAATTACAACGAATTCCGATATAATGAGGATGATCACCATTTTCCCAATAACCTACTCCCACTCATCATCTGTAAAACCATACAGATATGAGAATGAAACCTGGTAAATACATACTCTGGAGTAAGTATCTAATCGGGAAATCAGTTTTCCTTTAACAATGCACTGAAACATGAAAATGTTTCGTATGGGTATCCTGGTATTCCTAGTAATGCCTCTTCCATAATCCAATTCATGACTATAACTGTATATTTCTTTGTCATCTCTCCAAATCCCTTTATTTTTTCTTTATTCATTTCCTTCTGTACACCCTCGTTAGACTAAATGGTTTTCTTCCTTCCCTACCGTTCGGCACCAGCCTAAGGTTTGGAAGAAGACTATCCAGTAAGCATAATAGGTGTACTCTCCTAAACCAAGGAGTACTCACAACTTGAGAGAAGGTGATGATAAAAGACAACAGAATAATACCTTATTCTATTTCTCCCGAACTGGGGAAAAAAGCAAAGGTGAAATAGGAGTGGCGATGAAGTACGCGGTTTGGTCGTGAATGATAGCAGTCGCAATTTACTTTGCCCTCTTTCTAATCCCTTTATTTTGTCTTTAGTTATTTCCTTCTGTACACCCTACTTAGGCTAATTGGTTTTCTTCATTCTCTACCTTTCGACACCTGCCTATGGTTTGGAAGAAGACTATCCAATAAGCGTAATAGGTGTACTCTCCTAAACCAAGGAGCCCTCGCAACCTGAGAGAAGGTGATAATAAAAAAAAACTGAATAAACCAATTCTATTTCTCCTGAACCTGGATCCATCCTCGAAGAAGTCCCTTCGAGTTCGTATATAACCATACAATGGATCTATCCAATGGAAGTGGATGTCCGTAGTAATACGGGGTGTTCTGAGAAATGCAAAGGGTAAAAGAAGGAGTGGCAATGACTTATGCAACTCAGACAATCCAAAAGCCAGTATTTTTAAGAAGGTCCGGTCAACTTGGTCATTGAGTCATAGTCAAGGGTCGGTCAAAGGTCGCTGCCAAAGAGAGAGAGAAAAGAAATACTCTGCGTGCACTCTAACCTAGATCAGAATGGTTATCACTTTATCTAATCAGGAAACCTCCCACTGTACTGTCAAATTCTCCTCCAAACCTGAAAGAAGAATCAATCGGGATCACCCGAAGAGTAAACTAACTCATCGGTGGGAATCGGGATCCAACTCTCATCTCATGAAAACATGACGGAATCCACTCACGTTATCACACTCCAGAAGGTATGCGCATGCCTGGCAAGTTTCAGTTTCTTTAGAAACTCCCGATATCATTTTTACCCCATGTTCTTATGATCTTGACGAAAGCCAACAAATCATAAGTCACATGTCAAGTTCTACCCGTCATTATCTTGTTAATTCGAACCCACCCGTACATACCCTTGACGAAAGCCAACAAGGTAATACGACTGTCCCAAACCAACTCATATATCTATGCAACAAATGAATACCCCAGCAGCTACCAAACACTATGCCTTGACGAAAGCCAACAAACATAGCTTGAATACTACTGACCATCCATAAGAAATGACGGAGGGCTACGGCTGGCTTTTGGTGAAAAACCTTTAACGTAATGAACTTGATCTCGTTGAAGGAACCTGATAGCTTTTTATAAAAATATAGTGGCGAAAACCTTTGCTAAAGAGGTCACTCCCGGTGAAGGGATCTCGGCTCTTTCCTCTTGGAATGAAGTGCAGGATATTCCAACTGAATACCGCGATGCAAAGCAACATGTAATCGACTATAGTGAAGTTATTACCCTTACGCAAACTTCTGCCCAAGGGGTCACTCCCGGTGAAGGGATCTCGGCCCTTGCCTTGTCGAATGAGGTGCGGGATATTCCAACTGAATACCATTATGCAAAGCAAAAGAAAACGTCTTTGTAATAACATTTTTTAAAAATGTTTCAACAACATCCAAACAGGTTTGTTTTCTTTTGCATTGATCAAAATCAACGCAGTCCTATCAATTAATCACACCAGAAAAGAACGAAAATAAAATGTACGTATATGCCATCCGCATTCGTCACTAGGTCCCGTCATCACCTGTTAGGTTACTTAACTAATGACAGAGCGGGGACTGGATTAGCGCGGGTGTAAAACATATACAACATCTACTAGTATATATACCGATATACAATAATCGCTCCAGGCGTGATAATATGCAACATTACAGAAAAGTAATAAGTATCACATAACAACACAGATAATCTGGGATCCCCGGGTTTCACAGAGCCGCTATTGAAACCCGACATTCCCCTGGTCATGTGGATAGCCTGTGCAATGAAACCTAGACCCCTACGGGTGCGGCAAGTTACCCGCCAAAACCTGAATCAAGGCAGCCCCCTACAGCAAAGTGAATGGACCACTCTCCACTTCACGGAATCCGGTAACTTGAGCACCCCTCCTTGGGTCAACCTGTACCCCCTACGACTGCGGCGAATAGTCTGCCAATTCTAGAGTGAGGCCCCTCTGCCTCTCAAAACCATGAGATGCGGACCCGTTGCCCTTCAGAACCCGGCTATCCGTGCACTCCGTCGCGGGGTAAATCTAGTACAGAAATGAAAAATATGTACAACGGGTACATCGACCTCAGCCCGGTCGTGCCCCAAAAGAATATTATACAAACAGGCAGTGACGGCAGTCCACATGTTGGAGGCTCGCCCCGCAATATCAAATGTACAAATAAATCCAAACTGCACTACCATTGCACACTGCTATCCACAATCCGCAACATCACAGCACAACACAGAATATCAACGCGAATGTCACATTCGCAAACCCGTCTAAAAGAACTATAACAATTAGAAGCGGTTTACCGCTCGAATGACATTCACTGTCGGAGATATAATGTAAGTACTGTAAACTAACACGTTTAAAATTTCGATCGACAAAACTTCCCGAAGTGGGCCCCGCGTACATCTGCTGTACAGTAACAAAATCTGGGCACAAAATAAATATTCTAGAAACCACAATTTTCAATGAAGACCCTACTGTAGAAATTTGGCACAATGAAACACCTAGACGGCCGCGGATCCGCGGCCAAAGCAAGGTATGGGCGGCGGTTCCGCAGCCGTACGGTCGAGTCAGAAGTCCAATTTTCTACAGTGTTCTTCAAAAAGCCTGCATGATTTTCTGAGATACTCAAAATGATTTTTAGGCCTGTTTAAAAATTGACAGAAACTTTGTACAGAAAATTATAGTTTTCGAAATTCCGTTCGATCGATATTTTAAACGTGTTAGCACAAGTTAGTAAAGCTTAATGGTGTGGCTCTGATACCATGTAAGTCTACGGTAGCGCCCCGGCCATCTTTCAGACGCCAAATGCGGAACAAAAACTTTTATAACTGGCGCTATCGCATACTATAAACCCGGATCTGCCATTAACGCTAAACTAACAAACTACAAAGTGGGTAGAAAGGCTATACTGAATGATCCGAGTCCTTCGTTCTTTAACCATCATCCCACGCTCCATTGCGGCTGCTCCGATCTCCTTTCTCCTCGTCGAGGTGGCACCACATCTACGGATCATTTAAACGGGCTCCCGTCTCTATACCGAGGCAACTCGGTCATCAAGTTTGCTAGAAGAGATGACCAAGATTGATGTAGAGAATGAGTAGAACACTTTGTCTCGCTTCATCCAAAGCCATGGATGAACGGTTAATGAAGTTGCCTTTTTAATCGGGAAATGATAAATGAACATATGAAATTTCATGAACCAAAACTATCATAATCTTTTTAATCAACAACCCCTATCTTTCTCCATGAGGGGCCGGCCACTATAAGAAGAGGAGGGAGGTGAGTGTAGGAGCAAGGGGTGGTGACCATAAAGGAAAAGATCAAGAAGAAATATCCTAAGCAAAACCAAAACACATTAATGCAATGAATGACTCACTAAACATAGTCATCCATTCATTTAATGCAAACAATGATTCATAAACCTGGTTTAGGAAAAGAGAGTCCCACCTTATCACTTTTAGGAGCGGATCAAATGCTAGTCAAATAGACTTTTTTCTGACGAGAAGAATAGATAGAGGTTGTTGTATCGACTGTAAGGTAGTGCCAGGTGAGAGTGTAACTACCCAACATAGACTTTTAGTTCTAAATTTTCGATTTAGAAGAGAACCTAGGAAGATTAGACGTAAGGTAGAGCCTAAAATTAGATGGTGGCGATTGAAAGAAGGTAATCAAAAGGCTTTTATAGATCGTGTAGTACAAGAAGCGGATTGGCAGTCGGAAGATGATCCAGACAAAATATGGAACAAAATGGCTAGTTGTATCAAGAAAGTAGCTAGAGATCTACTTGGTGAGTCGAGAGGTGGTGCTCCACCATCTAAGGACATATCATGGTGGAATGAAGATGTAAAGGCTGCTATTAAAATTAAAAGGGATTCTTATAAAGATTTGAAGAAAAGTAGAGATGTGGAGAGATTTGAGAAGTACAAAATGGCTAAAAAGGAAGTTAAGAAAGCTGTTCGGGAAGCTAAATCTAAGGTCTACAAGGAGGTGTACGAGAAATTAGACACTAAAGAGGCTGCAAATGATATATACCGGATTGCTCGAATGCGGGAAAGGAAGACTAGAGACTTATGTGCGGTGAAGTGTGTCAAAAATGAAAATCAGAAGGTTTTAGTTCGAGATGAGGATATCAAGGAAAGATGGAGAGATTATTTTGACAAATTGTTCAATGAGAGCTTTACTAAGAATTTGGATGGACTTGTCATTCAATCTCAAGATATAAATCGTGATTTCATGCGTAAAATAAGACTTACTGAGGTTAAAGAAGCTTTGAACAGAATGGGTTTAAGAAAAGCGGTTGGTCCTGACGGGATTCCTATCGAGATTTGGAGATGCTTAGGCGAAATAGGCGTTAAATGGCTGACAGATCTGTTTAATAAGATTTGGCAGACAAAAAAGATGCCAAATGAATGGAGGAAAAGTATCCTTGTACCTATCTACAAGAATAAGGGTGACATTCAAAGTTGCTCAAACTACCGTGGAATAAAACTAATGTGTCACACCATGAAACTTTGGGAGAGGGTGATTGAACATAGGCTAAGGAAGGATATTAAGATAACAGAGAACCAATTTGGGTTCATGCCTGGACGATCGACGACAGAGGCGATTCATTTGCTTCGTCAACTTGTCGAGCGCTTTCGAGAGAGGAGAAGAGATTTGCATATGATATTTATTGATTTAGAAAAAGCGTACGACAAGTTACCTAGAGAGGTATTATGGGGGACAATGATGAAAAAGGGGGTCCCCGTCAAGTATATTGACATAATCAAGGATATGTACGACGGAGTAGTGGCAAATGTCAGAACTTGCGGTGGCTTAACAAGTGATTTTCCGATTACTATTGGTTTACATCAAGGATCTGCATTAAGTCCTTTCCTGTTTACCATCGTGATGGATGAGCTTACTAGAACTATCCAAGATGAAGTCCCTTGGTGCATGCTATTCGCTGATGATATTGTTCTAGTAAATGAGACGAAAGCAGGGGTTAATGCCAAATTGGAATTATGGAGACAAACATTGGAATCTCGGGGATTCAGATTGAGCAGGTCCAAGACAGCATATATGCACTGCAAATTTAGTAGCCAGAGAAATCAAAACCATATTGGTATAACATTGGAAGGGCAAGAGATATCACCGAGCGACCAGTTTAGATATCTAGGTTCCATCATCCAAAGGAATGGGGAGATCGATAGTGATGTTAATCAAAGGATCCAAGCTGGTTGGTTGAAATGGAGGAGTGCAACAGGGATTTTGTGTGATCGTAACTTTCCGTTAAAATTGAAAGGGAAGTTTTATCGGAGCGCTATTCGGCCTGCCTTATTATATGGTACAGAATGCTGGGCTCCTAAGAAGCATCATACACAGAAGATGCACGTAGCGGAGATGCGCATGCTTCGTTGGATGTGCGGTAACACTAGAAAAGACAAGGTACGAAATGAGGATATCCGTGCAAAAGTTGGTGTAGCACCCGTGGAGGAGAAGATGCGGGAAAACCGGCTTAGATGGTTTGGTCATGTGCGACGCAGACCTATGGAAGCACCGGTTCGACGAATAGATACTCTCGATATGGGTAATGGCAAAAGGGCAAAAGGGAGACCGAAGAAAACATGGATGGAGGTGATACGAAATGATATGGTTGCCAAAGGACTCAATGAAAGTATATTGTTCGATAGAAGTGAGTGGAGACAGAGGATTCATGTGTTGGACCCGGCGTGATTCTCATGTTGGTTCATGTAGCCTACCCCTTATGCTTGGGATAAAAGGCTCAGTTGTTGTTGTTTGTTGAATGATTCATAAACCTAGTCACCTCTTCTAGAACCTTCCATACTCATGACTCACCTCATAACTCACCCAAAAGAAGAAAAGATAAATCCGCATTAAACCGAATGTTTAAGACAAATGATAGAAAAACTGGCAACTTCCAAAAGCGATCCTGAAACGAATTTCAGGATAACCCCGTAACTGTATAAACATACCCGCATTTGTATTACGACTGAATACAAATACAACCGAGACAAAAATATTATATCTACAAAGTATAATACTCGGATCCGGCTTAAACCAAAGCCCACCAGTATTATCTGTCCGAAATATGACACGTGCGTAAACGCACGTGCATTTTCCGGACCCTGCCATAAAACCATACGGCCTCTACAACGTTTCGCCCGAACTTGGGAAACTATCTGTGGGGGACACTAATGACTCATCAGTACCCTGGCAGTGGGTTTAACCACAAGCACGCCAGCGGCACTAGCAGTGCGTAACAGCTGCCCATGTACTGACCTCAAGGGAAGCAGATGAGCGAACTCATCCTGGAACCCTACTGAGCCTAACAGTGACAATATATATACAGTCCGGTCCGTTCATCTATGAGTATCGCATATCGGGCCTAGGGGGCTGGTAACGTCAGACCCCCAATAGCGGTATAAGTCGTGTCGGAGACAAGCCCTGAACACCCTGAGAAGCTACTGGAATACTTACCAGTAATTCTCACCTGCCTTAGCCAAGGACTTGGTGTAATGGCTAACCTAGACACAGCGCGATCTCACCCCCAATACCGGGAGAGACGAATCCCCTACCGATCCGCTCACTTGCCTCCATGTGGCTCGGGACTGTACCAAAAAAATACATGTTTGCACGACTCCTTTGAGTCGTGGTAGGGTAGAAATCAAAGCACAGTGGGAACTCGCACGAGACAAATGACGACCTTAGGTCGATGAACTAACATGTACACATGTTACCAGGGAACTGCTATTTGACGCTAGGTACAATACCAACTAGCAGGTTCCCAGCGAGTCCTGTCCGGTGTACTCATAACCCAATGAGCACTTGTTTACATTTTAGGTGATCCAACTGACACCAGTGGCTTGTGAGACCGGCCACCGCCCCTCGTCGGGGTCTCGACTGTATACACTAGTCTACTCCGGAGTATCGATGCCCTGTCTCGAAACTCCCACGACTAGAGACCACTTTTAAGGATGTGCTTATAGACTACCCAACTCTCACGTATATGATCGCCATCATACTGTTGGTAATCAAGCAAGATCCTAAGGGCTCTATCAACGTGTAATAGCGATCAGTCACCTGAACCTATACACGACTGATAAAGGCAAACCAGATAGCATACTATCATCTCGAGTAAGACTGTCCTACCGGTATAGGTCCTTCTCAATCATTGCAATCACGTGCCTGCGATCCAATAATTGACTTTGAGGGCACTATATCCAACAACATTACCATGGACTTCATGACTGCCCTCCCTCGCAGCACGAAGGGTAATGACACAATTTAGGTTATTGTGGATCGATTCACCAAGTCGGCTCACTTTATTCCATTTCGAGTTGGCCAGTCAACGAGACATTAGCAAAGAAGTACATGAAGGTGAGCATAAATCTAAAGTAAGATTTAAACCTTCAAGATATACCATATTTGATACCCATAAACTCATGCAGGAGATCATGAGATTACATGGAGTACATGTTTGCATCGTCTCCGATTGTGATACAAGATTCTGATCACAATTTTGGCAGAGTTTGCAAGCTAGCCTGGGAACGAGTCTGAATTTCAGCATGGCTTATCATCCACAAACGGACGGACAGTCCGAGCGAACAATTCAGAATCTGGAAGACATGCTAAGAGCCTGTATGTTAGACTTCGGAGGTTCGTGAAAAGATCACCTACACCCTGTGGAGTTTTCATACAACAATAGTTATCAGGCAAGCATTAGGATAGCACCATTCGTAGTACTCTACAGACGGAAATGTCGATCACCGCTAAGTTGGGACGACGTTGGAGATCGTGAACTCCTTGGACCAGAGATGATCGTGGCAACTGTGGATGTAGTTCACACGATCAGGGAAATGATGCGCATAGCCCAAGACCGACAGAAGCATTGGGCAGATGCAAAACGTCGACATCTGGAGTTCCAACTTGGAAACCATGTATCCTTGAAGATCTCTCCAAAAAGAGGAGTGATCTGTTTTGGCAAGAGAGGTAAAGTCAGTCCAAGATATATAGGATTGTTCGACATAGTCGAACAAGTTGGAGAAGTGGCATACCGTTTAGCACTACCATCCTCATTGGAAAGAGTGCACAACGTGTTCTACATATCCCAGCTACGACGATATGTGAACAACCCCAGCCACATACTTGATGACTCAGAGCTCACAGTACAGACTGACCTAACCTGCGAACAACAACCAGTTGAGATCCTGGACCGAAAGGTGAAGATATTGCGGAATAAAGAAGTAAACTTGGTCCGGCTGATGTGGAGAAAGGATTCTCCAGGAGAATCAACATGGGAACGAGAAGAAGATATGCGTACAAGATACCCTTATCTTTTTGAAAATTAGTCCCTATGTAATTGTAAATTTCGAGAACGAAATTTTTATAAAGGGGGTAGAATGTAACGACTCTGAAATCTCTGTACAGAAATTTTCCTGTTAATATACAGAAAAAAGTATTACGGCCTATGTAAGAATTAAAATTTACTTTAGTTAAATAAAAGCAAAAAATAACTTGTAGCTCAACGGTAAAACCTCTACACTACTGTGACGTAGCATATGTAATCGAATCCCATCAGACGCAATTATTTTTTTCTGATTTTTCTTTTTAATTTTTGAAGCCCAAGAGTTGCACGTGCAATACACGGGGAAATAAAAAGTTCAGAAAAATCAAACAGGCACAATGAGGTGTACACACCCTAAAACCCACGTGGCACGAATCTCGAGACCAACCAACGAAATCCGGCCGGCCATTTCATGGTTTCGACTGGCGCCAATGGCTCTGATGCACCAAAATTGCTCCGTACTTTGCACGCTTGTCCCTTCAGCTCCCCTTAACTCCTCTGTACTGTTTGATTTCCCTGCAATCAAACAGAGACCATTCATTTCACTATTTAACATCATTTTAATGCTTTTTAATCCAAAATTTTAATTTCCAAACCTAATTCTTCACTATAAATACCACCCCATGTTTTAGCTCTTCACCATTCTGAAATTCTAGCAAAAATTCTCTTAAAAAGTTCCTAAGTGCAAGTGGAGTCAAGTGGAGTTAGCGACCAAGTTCTTTCCGTCGAAGATCGAAGCCGATTCCGGAGCTCCCGCGACGCCATGAAGCCCGTCTCTTCTTCCTTACTCTTTCCTTAAGATTTTTAAACCGTAAGTCTCTCCCAACTCTCTTTCTTTTCATCGAAATTTATCTCCAAATCATGTATTGGTAAAGTGGAGTTATTCCCGATACCTTTTCTTTTAAAATCTAGAACTCCCTTTTCTTTTAAATCTTGGTCAATATAATTTTACCACACTATTTATAACTTTAATTACCAATGTTTAGATTCAAGTTTAACCAAAAAAATTCATGTGAAACGAACATAATTGAACTTTTTCATTAAAATACCTTGAACTTTATTATCATCTCTTTTCGATTTTGTTAAAACAATACCTTTAGAAAAACCTCACGGAGTAACGACCTACCCAACACGCACACTTAGTTTCATAGCGCGATGCCTATATACATGTATAATTGGTTCAAAGAATAAGTTTACAATAAAATATCACATCTTTTAAAAACCGGGTTTCTTTTAAAATGGTATTTTGAAAATCCTTGGCAAATACGCCTCTACAACGCTCGTTAGGGGACCCGCTAATGGATGGTATGGATTATCGCACATTCTTGAGATAGTAGAGCGAGATGCAGAACTCCTCACGAAGTATTCGATCTCGAAAGGAAATAAAATACGTTTTTTAAGAAATGCGACTTTTCTAAATAAAAATAATTTTTGAAAAAAAATTATATAAAATTATAAATTCATATTTTCATTATATTATGAAACTATATTTTTTCTAAAAATGAAAGATTAAAAAAATGTTAATAAACTACCATAAAGTTACCAAAAAGGACTAGTTTTCAATAAAATACCGTAAACTTTTAAAAGCTAAGTATTTATCATTAAAATACCCCAATACTTAAAATACATATTCATGAAAACCCTAAGTAATGCAAATCACCTCGAGATTTATTTTTAAACTATATTAAAATATTTTTCATAAAACCCTCTCGAGATATACAAAACAATATTTTAAGGATTTTAGTAAATATAGGTTTAAGAAGGATCAATTCTCTTGAGCCCAGAGAGCCGGAGAAAGTGAGTGCTTGCCTATTCATGTTAGACAACTTAACGGAGTTATCAATAACAATTGTCTTGGAAAAAGACACAAATCCTGACATCCATGTGCAACAGTTGCCGATTACTTCCAAACCTAAGAATTCAAGAGTTAAATCAGTTTACAAGTGTCTGACTCAATCTGAGTCCAAACTCAAACCTGAATCAAAAATCAAACACGAACTTGAATACTTGATCATGAACATGAATACTCGAATTCAAACATCAAACTCAAATTTGACTCGATTTGACCAAACCATGGTTATAACTTGACATGAACTCAACATGATTACTTGAACACATGATTACATCCTGAACATGAACCTGAACATTTTATATCCAAACTTTCGGCCAAGACCTGTAAACATAATCTATACAATACATTACGCGGGGATAAAGGGATAGTTTGGTACGGAACGCGTATCGTAGCACGAGAGGTCACTTAAAAGACACCTATATGAATTCACGTGTCGTTGTCCCGTGGGTTATGACGGGGCCTTGTACTACATCCTACCATAATCCACGGGGTAAGATGGACTCATTTCTTATACATGAATACATTTTTTATCAAACTACAAATAACTATGTTAGATTAACTATTCTATACCGGTGAACGATCATATACAATTTTACCTGTTCACTTCATATCATATATTATCTCATATTTCTTCTTTTGGGACTTACCGAGCGCTAGTTCGCCGACGACATTCCTTTCTGTTTCTTTCTTTGAAATTTTCGTCAGGAGAACCGGACTCTGAGGAGATAGAGCCGAGCTGGGAGGACTTGGACCAGTTTACAGCTCAGCATGACTACTAGTTTTTCTTGCACTTATTTTCTGTATGCCATTGTTTAGGCATTTGCTTTATATCATTATATCTTTTTATTTTCAAACAGTTGTATATAAGGTTGAATGTAAATAAAGTTGTTGTTTCCTTTTATTACTCTTGTCATTCTTGTTCATTTATATATTGATTAATTACGCTTAACGTATTTATTTCATTGTAAATACGTTGCGGGCTTGTCACGTCACCGTTTCCGTCTATTGGGAAGCGGGGCATGACAAAGTGGTTTTGCAAACTTATAGTTATGTAAACTTTCGCCCAAGAGCGAACTCCTTGTGTAGGGATTAAGGCTCTTTCCTCATCGACTGGGGTGCGTGATATTCCTAACCGAATACTACGATACAAAGCATACAATACGGCTATAGTGTTTGCAAGTTTATAGTAACACAAAATTTTGCTCAAGAGTGGACTCCTTGTGAAGGGATCAAAGCTCTTTTCTCTGAGCTGCAGGATATTCCTAACCGAATACCTCTACGCAAAGCAAAAGAATTGACTATAATATCAATTTTAGTGACACAAACTTTTACTCAAGAGCGAACTCCCCGTGAAAGGATCAAGGCTCTTTTCTCATCGAATGAGGTACATGACATTCCTAACTGAATGCCTCAATGCAAAACAAAAGAATCGACTAAAATATCCTTTTAGAAAAAGTTTAGTTCCGACAATGTATAGGTTTGTTTTACTTTGTATTAATCCAATTAATACGATCCCAACTTCTAGATAACCATTATCTAGCATTTTTCTTCTCACACAATCTTAGAAAAATTATGAAAAGAAAATAGAATGCACATCTACGCCATCCGCATTCGCCACGGGATCCCAGGTCTTCACCGTAAGGTTACTTAACTTACGGCAAGGCTAGGACAGAGCTAGTGCAGGTGCAAAACGTATATAGAATTTATTTATATATACCATATATCATATATATTAATATATCATCGCATGCAAATAATTACATTACAGCATGCGGGAAAACAACATCAGAGAATTGGAATGGTCGGATCACCTAGGAATCCCGCATTTCGTTCGAGCCACAAATGAAACACGACATTCCCCGATGGCATGAATAGCCCATGTGCAGCCAAAAGCAATATCCCTGCGAGCACGGCGAACCATCTGTCAATCCTAGAAAATGAGACAGCATGCCTCATGACTGTGAGTGTGTCACCCAACACTTTCTTGAATCTGGTAGCTCGGGCACTCCATCGTGAATGCACCTGTACCCTCTACAAGCACGGCGTGTCATCCTCCAATCCTAGAACTAGGCGATCCGGTCTCAATTCCTTGAGATGGTCACTCGCTGCCTTCTAGAATCCGATGACACGGGCGCTTCACCGCAGGACAATCCTAAACCGTATTATTTACAAAGGAAACAACGACCGCTCCCAGGTCGTGTTCCAACAAAATAATAATACAATAAGCAGAAACGGCGGCCACAAACTGGATGCTCATTCCGAATGAATATATATTAGCTTTTGCACATGAATGTAAAGACTATATATAGTACATCACACAATTTCGCACGGGACTATTCATTTCGCGACAATCCGAATCGTTCTAAGCACAAGATATGTAAAACAACATTATCATCACAAATAACTACTGTGAAATTTTGTCTAATTGACATATAGCAAATAGACGACATCACATATCATTACATGCGGAAAAACGACGCTGCAGTTTCGATCAAAAAACTTTCCGAAAAACGATGCTGCAGTTCCGGCATTAGTTTTAAGACATCACGGTCAAGGTTAAGGACATCATGGTCCGTTGTTAGTTTTAAGACATTCCGGTCAAGGTTTAGGACATCATAGTCCGAGGATTTAAGGACTCCACAGTCCGGCATTAGTTTTAAGATATCACGGTCAAGGTTAAGGATATCATAGTCCGTTGTTAGTTTTAAGACATTCCGGTCAAGGTTAAGGACATCATAGTCCGAGGATTTAAGGACTCCACAGTCCGGCATTAGTTTTAAGGCATCACGGTCAAGGTTAACGGCATCATAGTCCATGAGTTTAAGGACCCCATGTTCCCCTCCGAAAGACGGCGCACGTGAAAGTCTTGGCACTGAGGTTCGGGGCAGATGCTATTTGGTTTTATACGTCTACCTCTCTGAAGATGCCAAGTTGATTTATGGCACCGTATATCGGAGGTTTAGACGGATGCGGCCGATGTAGCAGACTTCGCCAGATTCCCCCTCACTTGAGGGTTTTTTTTATTGTGGGGACGCTCTTCCCTGCAGGCGCAAGCCCCTGCAGTTAATTACGCTACCGCAAGCCCCTGCTAGGCCTTGTTGATTTGGGTTCTGTCCCTTTTAAATGATGCACAGCATATGTTTTTATTTGGGCTCTGCCCTTCTTTGCATTGCATTTAATTAGGCCTGTTAGACCTTTTTTAATTGGGCTTGGCCCTTCTGTAAATAACGCAGTGCATTAATTATCTGACAGTGGTTTGTCAGGCGTTTTGCGCCAATTATTGAGCGCAAGCGCACGTGGAGGTGACACGTGTCAAGCTCTGGTGAGCGCCAGTGCGCTACGTCGGTGCGCTGCGCTGTTGCGCTGCTGACACGTGGCGCGCTCTGGTGAATTGCGCCAACTTAAGAGAGCAATGCTCTATCTTAAAAGCGCATAGCGCAAGTGGTTATGGTGCTGACACGTGGCGCTCTCTGGTGGCTTGCGCCAACTCAGGAGCGCAACAGTGTAGATTTGCAAGTGCACGGCACTATTTTAATATCTTGATCCAATTTTGGATTCAAGAAAAGAATTTTTAAGATTCCAAAACCAACGGTTCATAAAAAAGGCAATGCCTTTGTTATTATTATTTTTATTATTTTTTTTATTGAAGATCCTTGATCTTGTTCTTAGATCAATGATCTATTCAGAAGAAATTCTTCTTTTTTATAAAGGTTTTACCTTTTTTCTTTTTTCTGAATTCTTCTCAGAGTTCTTTAAAGGGATTCTCTCTTTGTTGCTTGAGTTTCTCTCTTCTCTGTGATGTTGTTGATGCGTTTTGAAATTGAGGTCTATGGGCCTTTATATAGTGCCCATTAATTTGTTAAATTTGTTAAAGAGATCATTATCTGAGTGATTTGGGGAATTTTCCCCACCGTTGAATCTTTGATCCAAGGGCTTCTGCTTTACAGAAGGCAATCTTCTTGTTTTAACAAGATCAAAAAGATCTTACTGGAATTTTAATTCTGTTTGGCGCAGATGCACAAGCGCTTGACACGTGTCATGCAGCGCACTGCGCTAGCGCAACTGCGCGGACACGTGTCGCACAGCACAGAGCGCAGCAGAACTGCGCTGCCACGTGTCGCGCAGCGCAGAGCGCAGCGCACCTGCGCTGCCACGTGGCGCACAGCGCAGAGCGCAAGTCAGCTGAAGCGTTGCTTCTTTAATTTTTTAATTTTTATTTTAATTTTCAGAACAGAGTCTTGCTCTGATTGGGGGAAACAGAAGCGTTGTCTCGTTTCCTGCCTTGGAATTTGAACAGAGGTTTGCTCTGATTGGGGTAAATAAATGCCCCCCCTACTGTTGCGCTTACGTGGCCTCCAAACGTGAGCGCAACGGTGGCAGAATTCCAACCGTCGCGGCAACTCTTGGAAGTTGAAAGGGCATTTGATGCCTATAAATAGGACCTTTGGTCCCTTAGATGATTTTCATCTCTTAAGACTTTTATTTTCAAAACTTCAAAGCCTTGCTCTTGCCTTCAAGAACCCCAAGAGTTAGAATTTCTTTAGAAGACAATTTTTAGGTAAAATTTTTAATTAAATTAAATTAATTTTCATTGACAGAGCCTTGCTCTCAATAGATCCCTGATCTAAAGAAAACCCATTTAGGGTTTCACTTAGCAGAGCTTTGCTCTAAAAGGATCTAAAGAGAACTCTATTAGAGTTCCATCAATAGAGTTCTGATCTTCTGAAAGGATTTTATTTATAACTTCTTAATTCATTAATAGAGCTTTGCCCCTTTTAAATCATATAGCAGAATTCTTAAAAGTTGCTGATTTTTGTTGATCCCTTTTTATAGGAGTGATGGACGCCCACATGTACGATCTCGACGAGATCATCTCTTATGGGGACATCTGCCGACTCGGACGTTCTCAAAATCGAGAATTCACGAACGCGGAGTGCACCGAAATCATGAGTCACTTCGACGCATATAACGGTCAACTGCTTCCACGACGTTCCTCTCTCTTGAAGCTTATCGTGGGAGCCATCTGGGAAGCGCTTTCCTTATTCTGTACCGGTGTGCCGCTTAGGGCGTTGGATGTCGCTGAGGATAAGGTGCACTCGGTGTACCTGATGAACTTAATCTCGAAGAGACGGCGAGACAATCTTGTCGATCTCCTGCACCGGGCCTTCCAACAGTCCGCAATACTCGCTGCTTATCGGAGGGAGGAGGACATCAGTGGGGACCCCGATGCTCGTGCTCGCTAAAGAAAGCACACTAGGATGGTTCACCAGGCTTGGAAAGTCTTAGATAAGGTTACTTTCGAGTTCCTCAATCCATGTCCTGGGTCTGAGGTTATATCGTTGTAAACATTTGAATAATGCCTTTGTTTATTTCTTTATGATTGTAAGAACCCTTTGCAATATGAATGGAAATTTTTATTTCAGCTTGTCATATTTCTCGTTCTGAGTCTTTTGCATATGCATGAATGAATGTGTCTCGAACGCTTGATCAAATGTAAATCGGATGTTCTTTCTGACGCTTTCTTCTCTTTTTTATTATCAGTATGCTGCCTTAGTAAATATGGTTGACAGATAATATAGCGAGCATCCTGTTTTGGTTTCTTCAAGAGGTAGCGATGGCTTAGGCTGCAGGTTCAGATCTGTTGCCTAAGACTTTTCAACTCTATGAGCCGTGAGGGTCTCATAAAGACTTTTCTCCCTACGGATCGAGAGGATCTCGTAGGTGGATTTTCTCCTTAGAAATCGTGAGGTTTCCTAAGTGTGTTTTCTCTTATAAGTCATAAGGATCCTATAAGAGAATTTTCCCTCTTACGAGTCGAGAGGACCCGTAAGCGGTTGTTTCCCTCCTTGTCGAGATTCGAGTTTGGAGAGTGAGACCCGTGGATAGTATGCAAGAGACCGTTTTGGGCCAACTTGCAGGGTCCCAGTGCTTAGGAAACAGGTTTTTTAATCCTTACTGCCTAAGGTTTTATCTTACGAGTCGAGCCGCATCGAGAAGTTCTCGCAAAGACATCAATTTCTTCACAAGTCGAGACGAATCGAACATTTCTCGCAAGAATATCCTAACGTCACAGTTAACCTCAGCTCTTTACGACAGAAGTCCATTAGGGTCTGTGGTACTTAGGGTTTTGGCCGTCATACCGTCGCATCAGCTGATATATTCCTCGATAGGCAATCGTGCTGTTCGAGTAGCCCTGCGACTGCCGTGTCTCTGATCCCTTCGGGGGATGGACAAGACGTCTTCAAGCAATCTTCTTAGGCAGTTTGACCGTCAGAAGAGCAAGCGTTAAGAATTTTGCCATGCCGTTTTTTACTTGAGGTTAGGCTCATTTTGGAGAGCCCCGATGAGTCATAACCACTCCGCGCTGGTGTGGGATGATCTCCGATAGTCTTTCAGGTTTTATGTGAGTTGCCGTCAAGACCCTGAAGCTAGGAATTTGGCCTTTGCTTCGTTCGCTGGCATTGCGTCTGCTGTATCGAGACGAATGCCGCAGTTGTCTCTAGGTTGCTGGTGAACCGTCAAGGTTTGGAACTAGGGATTTTGCCGTGGCTCCGTTAGTTTGATTGTCGCGTTTGAACCCTGCTGGAGGAAGAACGCTGTGGTGACATCTCGTCTGCTGTATCGAGACGAACGTCGAGGTGGAGCTGGGATTTTTCCATGGCTCCGTTTGTTTGATTGTCGCGTTTGATCCCTGCTGGAGGAAGAACGCTGGGGTGACATCTCGTCTGCCGTATCGAGACGAACACCGAGGTGGAGCTGGGATTTTGCCATAGCTCCGTTTGTTTGATTGTCGCGTCTGATCCCTGCTGGAGGAAGAACGCTGGGGTGACATCTCGTCTGCTGTATCAAGACGAACGTCGAGGTGGAGCTGGGATTTTTCCTTGGCTCCATTTGTTTGATTGTCGCGTCTGAACCCTGCTGGAGGAAGAACGCTGGGGTGATATCTCGTCTGCTGTATCGAGACGAACGTCACGGTTGTCTCTAGGTTGCTGGTGAACTGTCGAGGTTTGGAACTAGGGATTTTGCCGTGGCTCCGTTTGTTTAATTGTCGCGTCTGATCCCTGCTGGAGGAAGAACGCTGGGGTGACATCTCGTCTGCCGTATCGAGACGAATGCCGAGGTGGAGCTGGGATTTTGCTGTGGCTCTGTTTGTTTGATTGTCGCGTCTGCAGTATCAAGACGAACATAGAGGTGGTGACCATTCCATGTTGGTGTGGGATGATCTCCGGTTGTCTTTCAGGCTTTATATGACTTGCCGTTAAGACTTCGAAGCTGGGAATTTAGCCTTCGCTTCGTTTGCTTTGTCATGTCCGAATCTTGTTGGAGGAAGGGCGTGATTGTTGACATTGCGTCTGTTGCATCGAGGCGAATGTCACGGTTGTCTCTAGGTTGTTGTTGAACCGTCGAGATTTGACTTCGCTTTTTGGCGGAGCCTGTCGGGAAGGTATGGTTCCCTCTTTGTTTGTACCCCTGGATTGTATACAGGGATCGACGTGATCTAACCTGTAGGGCATAAGTTTCATCATATTTTTTTGTTATTGTTTTATTTCCGCGATGCTCTATCATTTCAGCTTTTATATCGCAAAAGTCGCGATTGCCCAATCATTTCGGCTATTTTTCGCGGTGCCCAATCATTTCGGTTGTTTATTTTATATTTACTCGCTGCTTTTTTTTTATAGCGAGTTGCCCAATCATTTCGGCTATTTCGTGTGCATACGTTTTTACTTGCTGCTTTTTATTGCAAGTTGCCCCATCATTTCGACTATTTCGTATGCATGTAAGGCTTGCTGGCTTTCCACCGTAAGCCTGGAATTGGACACCGATTTCGGCATCAGCACCGCTACAACTGGGATATTGCCAGGAGCGAATCATCATTTGCCTCTGTCGATGTTTAACAAAGGTGGCTTAGCAAACAGGAATAAGGTCCTGTCGACTAAGACTTTTGACTTCATGAGCCGTAAGGGTCCCACAAAGGTATTTCTCCCTACAAGTCGTGAGGATCTTGTAGGTGTATTTTCTCCTTAAGAATCGTGAGGATTCCTAAGTGTATGTTTCTTTCTAAGTCGTAAGGATCCTACAAGAGGGTTTTCTCCTTGTAAGTCGAGAGGACTTATAAGGGTTGTTCATCATGCGTACATATCCCCAGTCATGGATGGGACTTGGTTAGGTCTCTGTAACTTAAGACTTTCAAATCTTATAAGTCGTGAGGGTCCCATAAGAGAGTTCTCCTTACGAGTCATGAGGATCTCGCAAGTGTGTTTTCTCCTTAGGAATCGTGGGGATCCCTAAGTGTGTTGCTCCCTTGTGAGTCATAAGGATCTCACGCGGATGGTTTCTCCTTACAAGGTCGAGAGGACCCTGTAAGTGTCCTTTAACGAGGTTGCGCCCTTTCAGGTTTTCACAAATACCCGCCGGTAGTCCCGCTGTTTTTACTCACGGAGCCCTTTCGGGTTTTCATCCATGCCCATTTTGCTTATGGACGTACCGTTTTTTTTTTCTTTTTCTCTTTTTTTTACGAGGTCGCGCCCTTTCGGGTTTTCACGAACACTCGCCGGTAACCCTGCTGTTTTTACTCACGGAGCCCTTTCGGGTTTTCATGCGTGCCCATTTTGCTTATGGACATACCGTTTATTTTTATTTTCTTTTTTTTTTATTCTCGTCAGCCTGAGGATGCTGCGGTAGTAGTTTAAAGACGTTTCGGTCGTTTGCAGGTTTTAGGACATTACGGTCCATCATTAGTTTAAGGACGTTTCGGTCCGCCGTCGCCGTATTTGAGGCGAATCTCTAATTTACTGACTTTTCGGTCTATGGGGCTTTCTCTATGACTGAGCATGATGCCCCCGGCGTATCCATCTTTCTCGGAGCGTGCGGTTGTGGCGGGCTCGCCTTCCAGTTTTCGGAGATGACGAACTTGCCCTGTTGGTATTGGTCTTCAACCCAGTTTTTGAAGACGTAGCAATCCTCGATCAGGCGACTTACCGTTTGGTGGTAAGGGCAATAATTGAGATCGTTGACATAGCCTGGCTGCAACGGACGCTTTGGACTTGGCAGGTTGATGAGTCTGTCACGCACTACCAGCTCGAACAGTCTTCTCGTTTTATTTTGAGGAAACGAGTAAGGACGTCCTAGCCTCTCCTCGAGGGATATGCGTGGACGCATATTGTTTTGACGAACAACCGGTCTAGGGCCACTCTACTGTTGTTGAGTGTTGGCGACGAAGGTCATTTTTCTTTTTCCTTTATCCTTTTTGTTTGCTCCGTTGTTTGCGGGGCCGAGATTTTTTCCGAGTAGCGTGCGATTGCACGGCTGAACGTTCTCGCAACTCCTCAATTCTTTCATTTTTCAAATGGATTCCTTGAGGAGAGGGTTGAGGGTAGCTTCTTCGTCAGAGTCGCTTCCAAAGGTGATAATTTGCAACCCCTTGGAGTCGACTATGTGACAGTCGGCGGCGGCTCTTTTGCTCTCACCTATCGCATTTTTCTGACGTCTACGAGCTTCACGCTTTGTCCTGTTGAAGTGTTGCTTTTGAGCGACATACCCTTGCCACCAACACTTAAAGGAGTCGCAGTCTTCGGTAGGATGTATGATCTTCTGATGATATAAGCAGAAGTTAGGATACATCTCTACTCCACCGAGAGTATTTTCTTCCGAGGGTGGTAGCTTCATTCCCACTGATAGGGCTTTGGCGAACCTTTTCCTCATCTTGAATATATTTTTATCTGCAACGGATGACTTTTGATTTGACGGAAGTGCCTCGACCCTTTGGTCTAGTAGTCGGTGTTTGGCTCCTTCCAGTATGGCCATTTCACGCTCTTGATTGGCTTTAACTTTCAGACGAACCTCATTCAGGAAAGCATCGATCAACTCTTCTGACGGCCGCCGAATCTCTGGTTCAGGGTCCGCCCTCTATTTCTCGGCACAAGGAGCCTCTTTATCATCCGCCAATGAGTGAGAGATCACATGACAAGTTGCCCCCGGTGCGTCCGTCTTCTTTGGAGTGTGCGACTGTGGTGGGTTTACCTTCCACTTTTCAGACAGCGCAAACTTGCCTTGTAGGTACTGGTCCTCGATCCATTCCTTAAAGACGAAGCAATCCTCGATCAGGTGACTTACCGTTTGGTGGTAAGGGCAATAATTGGGATTATTGAGATCGCCTGGCTGCAACTGACGTTTTGGACTCGGCAGATTGATGAGTCTGTTGCGCACTGCCAGCTCAAACAGTCTTCTTGTTTTATCCTGAGAAAACGAGTAAGGACGTCCTAGCCTCTCCTCGAGGGATGGGCGTGGACGCACGTTGTTTTGGTGAACGACCGGTTTTGAGTTGCTCGGTTGTTGTTGAGCATTGGCGATGGCGATCGCTTTCCCTTTTCCTTTCTCATTTCGAGAGTCTGGTTTTGGAGGAGACGGTCCATGGCCCATCTGGTCCATTTGGGCTAATTTGTCGATCAAGGCCTGGAAGGTGGTCGGCCTGAAGAACATCATGAATTGGGATATGGTCACCTGCGGATCGAGGGTTCCCACGAACATGCCTACCGCAGGTGCCTCTTCTATGCGTTGTTCGCATTTCGACCATAGGTTCCGCCATCGTGTTGCGTATTGGACCCAAGTTTCACCTGGCCTTATCCTGGCATTATTCAGTGCTGTTATCGGGGTGCGTCCACTAGCACTCGCGAATCTTTGTGTAAACAATAGCTCCATCTCCGCAAATTTTTTGACAGAGTCGTTAGGTAGCTCCGAATACCATTCAAAGGCTGTTTCTGCTAAGCTGCCGACGAATTGGCGAAGCAACAATTTGTCATCGCCTCCAGTATTGCCGCATAAGGCCTTGAATTGAGCGACATGCTGATGCGGATTGACCGTCCCTTTATAGACATGGAATTTGGGAATTGTGTAGCCCGGCGGGTACTTTATCTGATCGTACCAGCTCGGATATGGTCGTCCTGTTTTTACGACCTGACCGGCTGCTTCAGTCGCATGATGAACCCGTATCTGTTGGGCTATATATTCGTCCAAGTCAGCTTTGGAGATAGTCTCCTCCTTGGCTGTTGACAGAGCCGGTGGAGGATTTGACGTTTCTCCCCTATCGTCTTCAAGGACGATCGGGGGATCTTCAGTTGGAGGATTTTGTTGGATCATCATCTCCACCATGTCTTGGAACAGGAGGGCCATACGCTTTATGTTGGCTGCTTGTTCTGCAGCCTCTTTATTCTTCTTCTCCAATATCCGACGAAGGAATTCAGCGTCAGTTTCTTGCTCCTGGCGTTCATACGAGAATGCTTCAGGGCTTTCTTTTGGCCCAGTGAGTGCGGCCATCGCATTCATCATCTCCTGGAGCTTTTGTTGTTGCTCCTGAGCTTTGGTCACTGACCGTGTAAGCGGTCGATGACCTGTAGATGCACGGCTGTACTCTTTACTAGACGCCATGTACACGGTATGAACCACCATGCTCCCAGACTTAGGGCGTTTGGGCCCGCTGTCCTTGGCATTTGCCGCGGGCATGGGAATTTTCTCTGGCCTCCTTCTCTTATGGGCCGTTGAAGTTGAGGGGGTCGTTGCAGCTAGCGCCCTGGTGATGGTCGTCCTTTGCTGTTTGTCCGGACGGTTCTTTTCTTCTTGCACTTTCACCCTTTTCTGCCGACGAGAGTGACCTTGGTCAATTACGGAGTCTTGAACCCTCTGCCAGACTTTATAAATTTTGGAGGATAGCTGCTGAGGGGGCTGCTCCAGCTTCGTTTTCGAAACCCTCTCCGCAGGTGGAGGAGATCTTTTCAGCATAGCAGTTGGAGAGTTCTTACGCACCCTCCTTAATGGTTCAAAGTTGTTCCCAGTTGGAACAGCAACATTAACTTCCACCACTGGAGCAGGTGGAGTTAGCCCTGATGGGGAGTTGCCCCCGGCCTTCCTTACCCGGCTCCAGTGGCGACGTCGAGCATGACGAGCCGTTGGGGCTGGCTCGGCGACAGAGACAGCTTCTTCTTGCCCCCTGTCTGAATGAGGTGCTGCCGGTGTCAGCCTCTTAAAGACTGACGTTGTCCTTTGAGTAGCAGTATTCAATCTGTCAAAGACAGATCCTCGAGCAGGGGCAGGAGCCGGAATAGTCATCCTTGAAAAGACTGACTCTTTGACAGGAGAAGCCGCCTTGGCGACTTCGGGAGCAGCCGTCTTCTTTGGGATGGCCTTCTCAGGTATTATGGGCTTTTTGGCAGGCCCTCTGGAGTTCAGGCTCAGTCTGGTGAAGACCGAGGAGTTGGACGACCCGTTGAGAGGGGCCGTGGAAGTAGCAAGTTGATCGAAGACTGACTTCTTTGGAGCTTCCGGTATGGGTACTGGCATGGTGAAGTTTGCGGGAGGGATCATGGTCCCGAAAAACAGGTCGGTGGTGGCCTGAGTCACTTGCTTCACAGGCATAGTAAGGACGGAGGCCGCTTGAGGCCCATATGCTACACCTTCAGGTGAGGTGGAGCATCGGTTGCATTGGCACTTCGAACAGTTCGAGCAGTTGGAGGCCATTGATGCTTGATTTCTGCACCAGGCAAAAGACCAAATCTTAGTAACTTGCAACCCAAAGGCAACCATTAACAAACCGCGATTCGTTCGCGAAGACGACACACGAAGTGCGGAGTGGAAAGAGGAAAAGGTCCCACCGGGCGTGCCAGAATCTGTTCCCCTCCGAAAGACGGCGCACAAGACTGCGAAAGTCTTGGCACTGAGATTCGGAGCAGATGCTATTTGGTTTTATCCGTCTACCTCTCCGAAGATGCCAAGTTGATTTATGGCACCGTATATCGGAGGTTTAGACGGATGCGGCCGATGTAGCAGACTTCGTCAGATTCCCCCTCACTTGAGGGGTTTTTTGATTGTGGGGACGCTCTTCCCTGCAGGCGCAAGCCCCTGCAGTTAATTACGCTACCGCATCGCGGTAACAACTTTCTCCTGCTCCAGAAGTTTACTTCGTGTCGTGTGTGTTTGTTTTGTTTGTGGTTGCCCGTGGATTGTATACGGAGACTAGGTTATGCCGTCGCCCGTAGGACGTGGATTAGTCCAAATCCGTATTTTCTTAGATTTAAGTTTGGGGTTTTTGTTTAAGTATACGTTAGCCCTATTTAAGGCTAAGATCAACTTAAACTTTTGTTAAGGATACGTTAGCCTAATCTCCAGACTAAGATTAACTTAACAGGATCGTTTGGATCCGACAAGAGAGCAATTGGCTCTATTGTTTAGTTTAATGACGTTGCGGTCAATTTCCAGTTTAGGGACATGGTGGTCCATTTCCAGTTTAGAGACATAGGGGTCCACTGCATGTATGGCCGTCGGGACCCATCACCTCTCTGACGACGTTGAAGGATTACAACGACAGGTGTCAGAGGAGTTCAGAGATGTACCCTTGAACCGGATGTAAATTGATTTAAGAGAGTAATCTTGCTCAGTCAATTTAATTTGAGGACTTACGGCTATGATTGGGCTAAGTACAGTTGAGAATATTCAATGTTTTTATCTTTGGCCTATTAGGCCTGTGCTAGGGCTTTGCCCCTGTTTAATTATGCACTGTATTTTATCTTGGCCTGCTAGGCCTTTTTGATTTGGGCTCTGTCCCTTTTAAATGATGCACAGCATATGTTTTTATTTGGGCTCTGCTCTTCTTTGCATTGCATTTAATTAGGCCTGTTAGACCTTTTTTAATTGGGCTTGGCCCTTCTGTAAATAATGCAGTGCATTAATTATCTGACAGTGGTTTGTCAGGCGCTTTGCGCCAATTATTGAGCGCAAGCGCACGTGGAGGTGACACGTGTCAAGCTCTGGTGAGCGCCAGTGCGCTGCGTTGTTGCGCTGCTGACACGTGGCACGCTCCGGTGAATTGCGCCAACTTAAGAGAGCAATGCTCTATCTTAAAAGCGCACAGCGCAAGTGGTTATGGTGCTGACATGTGGCGCTCTCTGGTGGCTTGCGCCAACTCAGGAGCACAACAGTGCAGATTTGCAAGTGCACGGCACTATTTTAATATCTTGATCCAATTTTGGATTCAAGAAAAGAATCTTTAAGATTCCAGAACCAATGGTTCATAAAAAAGACAATGCCTTTGTTATTATTATTTTTATTATTTTTTTATTGAAGATCCTTGATCTTGTTCTTAGATCAATGATCTATTCAGAAGAAATTCTTCTTTTTTATAAAGGTTTTACCTTTTTTCTTTTTTCTGAATTCTTCTCAGAGTTCTTTAGAGGGATTCTCTCTTTGTTTCTTGAATTTCTCTTTTCTCTGTGTTGTTGTTGATGCGTTTTGAAATTGAGGTCTAAGGGCCTTTATATAGTGCCCATTAATTTGTTAAATTTGTTAAAGAGATCATTCTCTGAGTGATTTGGGGAATTTTCCCCACCGTTAGATCTTTGATCCAAGGGCTTCTGCTTTACAGAAGGCAATCTTCTTATTTTAACAAGATCAGAAAGATCTTACTGGAATTTTAATTCTGTTTGGCGCAGATGCACCAGCGCTTGACACGTGTCACGCAGCGCACTGCGCTAGCGCAACTGCGCGGACACGTGTCGCACAGCACAGAGCACAGCGGAACTGCGCTAGCGCAACTGCGCTGCCACGTGTCGCGCAGTGCAGAGCGCAGCGCACCTGCGCTGCCACGTGGCGCACAGTGCATAGCGCAAGTCAGCTGAAGCGTTGCTTCTTTAATTTTTTAATTTTTATTTTAATTTTCAGAACAGAGTCTTGCTCTGATTGGGGGAAACAGAAGCGTTGTCTCGTTTCCCGCCTTGGAATTTGAACAGAGCTTTGCTCTGATTGGGGTAAACACCCCACAGTCCGTATCAATGTGTGGTCATCGGGACCCGTCACCTCTTTGAAGATGTTGAGGAATTACAACGCCAAGTATCAAAGGAGTGAAGAGATGTACCCTTGAACCAAGGTGGATTAAATAATCTTTGGCCCAATTTGGAACCAAGACCAATTAATTATATTATGAGCCCATTAGCCCAATTAAGTTTGAATTGAGGACTTATGGCCAGCTTGGGCTAAGTACAATAATGTTTAGAATATTGGCCCTCTGTTGGTCCATTGAAGGAGAAGCTTTGCCTCTAGAAACTTAGCCAATTGGGCTAAAGCTAGTGTTAAATACTAGAGACCAACAGTGTTGAACACTGGGAATAAGATTAACAAACTAGTGTTAAACACTAGCAACAGGACTTTCAAATTAGTGTTAAACACTAAAGCAAATCAGTGTTAAACACTGGCAACAGAGATCTCAAATTAGTGTTAATCAGTGTTAAACACTGGTAACAGAGATTTTAATTTATTGCTAAACACTAAGAAAATCAGTGTTAAACATTGCTAACAGAGATTTAATTTAGTGTTAAACACTAAGAAAATCAGTGTTAAACACTGAAAATAGAGTTTTTTCAATTAGTGTTAAACACTAAGGCAAATCAGTGTTAAACACTGGACACAGAGGTTTAGTGTTAAACACTAAGGCAAGAGGGGTCACGTGGTAGCACGTGAGAGCGCCCTCCTTCACTTTATTCTGTTCTGCCAAAAGTATTGAATGCTTTGGAGCATTACGTGCTGTCACGTGATGGGAATTTAAATGTTTGTCTGTTAGAGCTTCAGCCAAGGGGTCACGTGGGGCACGTGAGGCGTTGCCTCAAAGCTCTTTTCTGTGAATCTCTACAGGGGTCACGTGGTAACACGTGACTCTGGTTCTTTGCATATTTTAAAGATCTGTTAATCTTTTAAGAATTAAATTCTTTGTAGGGTTAAACCCTAGCAATAAACTTTAGAGGAATTAAATTCCTATTTCCTTCTGAAGACTTACATTCTTGGATAAGGTTAAACCCTAATTTCTTTTCTGTAGGAATTAAATTCCTCATGTATGTAAAGAATTAAATTCTGGCATAGGGTGAAACCCTAATTTCTTCTTTTTTAAGGGAATTAAATTCCTGTGATTTTGAGAGAATTAAGTTCTCAATTAGGGTTAAACCCTGGTTCTGTCCATTTTGAAGGAGTTAAATTCGTATAATATGGGGTTAAACCCTAACTTTATCTTAAAGGAATTAAATTCCTATAATTCTGCGAGAATTAAATTCTCAAAACTCAGTTCCTCCTCTGTGTTTTAGATCTGCATGGCAGGATCTCAACCCAATGAGAATTAAATTCTCAATTCATACGGAGATGTGCACTTTGTAGATCCTCAACCAGAGAAATAACTATGTTCTTTTATATAAGAGTTAAACTCTTTTGAGAATTAAATTCTCTTTTGAAGCCTATCTTTTCTTACCTAGGGTTTTTTCTTTTGCAGAGAATCAAATTCTTTCTTCTGAATTTTCAGAATTCCAAGGCTCTATATATCTCCCTCTGTATGTGTGTCAAACTCTCTCATTTGGCTCCTATTTATAGGAGAAGGAAAAGAATCAATCTGTTTTAGTGAATCTTTCATTGAAAGATTTGATTTGTTTATTGAGAAATTTGATTTATCTTCATCGTTAATTTGGGCCTTTAGATTATTAGGCGAATTTTATTCACCATTGGATTTTAAATCCAAAGATATCTCTTTGTTATTTCGGTTAGATTTAAGGGGAAATCTTTCCGTGTCCAAGATTTTTCCATAAATTGGTGATATTTAATCACCTTCAGATTTTTAATCCAACGGTTTCAGATAATCCTTTTCCATTTTGGAAAGATTTGAATGATCTCTCCTCAGAATTTAATTCTGTTAAAAAAACAGAGCTTTTAAAGCCGGTCACGTGTGGCCACGTGACTGTTGGTCATGTGTGAGCACGTGACCCCTGGTTACGTGTGAGCACGTGTGAGCACGTGACCCTTGGAATGGGCTTCTCTTCTTCTGCGCTCTGTTCTCTACCGTTGCTTAACCATCACGTGCCAACACGTGACCGCTGGTCACGTGTGAGCACGTGATGCCTCTTCTGAAGCTTTTTTCCTGATTTTAAATCAGGGAACAAATGCCCCCACAGCGTTGTTCTCACGTGTCTGCACGTGAGTGCAACGCTGTCACTTTTATGATCGTCGGATCTATCTTGGGGTAGGGTAGATGAAACGTTTTCCATTACATCCTATAAATGCCCATGTCTTTTCAGAAGCGCCTCCGCTCTTTCCATCTTCCTCCCTTGGCTATCTTTCCTTTTGAGAATTTAATTCTCGTTTCTCAGAGCTTAGTTCTTTGTCTCAAACATTTTCCAGAGTTTAACTCTGTTGAAGGATTCCTTTTCCTCAGGTAATGATCTTTGGATGATCGAAGAACTTCATATAACTTTCTGGATTTTAAATCCATATCAAGGACTTTCCCCTCTTTAATAAGAACTCATTTTTCTTCAAGTTTCTTCAACAAGAACATAAAACCATTTAAACTTCAAATATTAGATCTTTTAAAGTTTCTCTGATCTTTAGAGAGATGATGGTGTCGGTTGTCCTTTCCCTGGAATTTAATTCCATCTAAAAAAAGGATTCTGAAGGGTGTCTCGGGGAATTTAATTCTCCTCTTTTAACAAGGAATTTAATTCCTATGAAGAACTAAGTTCTTCCCAGGGGGCTTCTTGGGTTTTCCTTGCTCTGAGTTCTCTTTCACACCCGAGAGGAAGAAGTTTGTAATGAATTTTCATGATCGTTATTTCAGGTATCATGGATGTCCATTTGTATGATCTTGACGAAATCATTTCTTACGGGAATATTCATGCACTGGGCCACAGCCAAAACCAGGAGTTCACCAACGCTCAGTATGCTGAGATCATGAGCCGCTTCGACGAGTACAATGGTCGGCTACTCCCTCGCCGCTCTTCTCTTCTGAGACTCGTCGTGCTGGCGATCTGGGAGGCGCTCCCTCTCTTTTGCATCGGCGTACCGCTCAGGGCATTGGACGCCACCGAGGATAAGGTACATTCGGTGTGCCTGATGAGCCTAATCTCGAAGAGGAGGCAAGACAACCTCATTGATCTCTTGCACCAGGCTTTCCAGCAGTCAGCAATACTTGCTGCCTATCGGAAGGGTGGAGGACATTCGTGAGGACCCTGACGCTTGCGACCATGAGAGAAAACATACTAGGATGGTTCGAAATGCCTGGAAGATCTTGTATAAAGTTACATTCGAGTTTCTCAATCCATGCCCCTGATTAATCCAAAAAATTGTATTTACCGTAATCAGAAACGGTGTCGCTTTGCAGCTAGCCGGTGAGTACGGGTCGATCCGCAGAGATGTGTAAATTTCTGTTTTTGTGTTATCACGAGTTGATTCCGTTGGTTGTTTGGTTTTTGTCGATTGATTTAAAAACTAATTTATATGATAAGAAAGAACTCATTAGGGTTAGGTCTAAGGTAGGGTTGATGAGATCAATATTGTCACCTCTTTCAATGTCGTTGATCAAAGCTTTTTAGAAAAATTATAACAATTATTAGCAAAGGGGATTAGGATGATTGGGAAGAAACGAAGTTTCTTCCTCTAGATCCTTGTCCGTCCTTTCCTATTAATTGCTACAATCTTCATGGACGTCATGTATGTCCGGCCTTTTATACACGGTTCACCGTTACCTTGTAGGTAGGGTGCCGTAGGGGGCGGATCGTACATGCGTGCATGAAGTTCTTATTTTGAAAATGTGTTGGCATTGAAGGAGGTGAGAGATATTCATATCTCACTCCCTCCTTTGTTCCTAACCCTAACGAGCGAGGATTTTACTCGCTCATTAGGGTGTCTTTTAACAGTGATATTTTAAAAACACTTACCGATTGCATTTGAAAGACTACACTAATTAACTAGGGCAATGAGATGACTTGTCTACTGCAAGATTTAAATGAGAGAACTAGGGCAACAGTTTAATTAACACTACGGCAGAATTTAAAGAAATAAAAACTCACTAAATGATGCTCTTGATCTTCCCGATAATTCTGAATTTTATTGATTCAAAAGAGGCATCCCTTTTTACAGATTCGAGATTACAATTTATAAGAAAACAGGGAACCTAGGGTTACAGATTCTCGAACACATGATTTTACAGATATGCCCACTGAAAATCCTAACACCTGCACCGACGCACCGACACGCCAAATTTGCACCGACACGGGCAACAAACGGCCGCGGAACCGCGGCATAGGGGGGTCTGGGCCGCGGTTCCGCGGCCCTTTGGTGAGATCAGCTCACCAATTTTTCTGGGCCTGTTTGACTTTATCTGTGCTTGTTATTTCCATATCTTTTTTCTCTGTTTGGCTTCTTGTTCTTCTCCAGATCTTCAGTGAAACTTTGTATTGGTCTTTTAACCGTTTCGCTTCGACACGCTGCGTTGCCTTGAACTGTTATTAGTCTGGGCTTGTCTAGGATCTGTTTACTTGTTGGTCAAAAGTCCCTTTCCTGTATCAACTTTCATCTTTTTCACTGTATTCGCTCCAAGAACCTGTAACATGTAACATGTAACAGACATGGGTCAAAAGCACCTATTTTTATTCTTAAATGCATAAGAATGGGGAATATAAAATGCAATAATATGTTATGAACAAATACCCCCAAACTTATCTTTTGCTCGTCCCCGAACAACTTATTATTTTATTTATTCTTGATAAATATCTAACCTAACCGCACTTTCGCAGGGAAACGCGATTGCACTGAGCACGTGCAACAAGCCGTTAAACCTCTAGGTGTCCCTAGTAGGAGGAGTGTTGTCTCCTGAGGGTTTTCAGCGGATTACACCCACAAATTCCTATCAATTTGGTTTCTCGACTTTTGTTCTCCAATTAGGTTTTCTAACAAGGAATTCTATTATCGTTGACCTGTAAATTATCCACCCATATTCTTCACACTTCCTTATCATTTAACTTAAGGTTATATATGTTCTATAGAATTACCTAGCTTTCGACATCTCTTAAGTTTTCCTTCTAGGGTTTTATCTCCGCTTAGGAATTTCTATCAACTCAATTAAAGATACAAGTTCTATTCTTCTTTCCTTTCCCTTATCTAAATTCTAATCACATATCCCCACGTGTATGTAAATATCACCCCTATACTTGGAAATTCAAATCAAGCAATCGTACTCTCATCCATTGTCCAAAGCACTTATTAATTGGTGAATTTCGCTTACACATCCTTCATGCGACCGTTAATACTTCTTGAGGTACCAACAACCGATTACAAGATGCGTTAGCACTTTAAAGCATACTTCCTAGTTTTGCAATACCCAAGGCTTTTAGCAGTGACTCCCAAACCAGTTGGTTTAAGGCACTAGGTGATGAAGCACCCTCGCTAAATATTTTTTTTATATATTTTAGCCTTAAGTAATCACAAAACCAGTGTCCATTTTTTTTCTTTCTTTCACTTTTTTTCTTTTATTTTCTTCGTACTAAGGACTTTAGACAAGAGCAATTCAAGGTCTCTTCTACTATTCCAAGTTTCAAGGTGCGTGATTGTGCAAATTGTAGGGTATATGTTTTCAGACTCTAGACTTAAGCTAGGAATTATTTTTCAAACTTATACTCTAATAAAAGTTTCAATACTCTTCCTTCGTTTCGACTTAGCCCAAGAAGTGAACCCAAAATTTACCTATTTCTAAATAACCTACAAAGACATATACTTTCTACCGTTAAACTCTAAGGAAGGTTATTTTAAGGGTTTTTAATTTGCTAAGTCTAAGATCTAGTTTTTCCTAGCCAGTTAACATATTTATCAAACTCAAGTCAATTAACCAGAATTGAATACATTAATTTTTATAATTTTTTGAAATTTTTCAATTTTTATGGTTTTTTCTTTTTCTAAAATTTTTATATTTTCAAATTTTTCAATTTTTTATGATTTTTATATAAAGATGCAATGCAGAAATTAAATATGCAAAAAGAATATATACAAAATGAAAATATGCAATGCAAAAGATAACTATATACACTACCTTCTCCCCCAAACTTGAGCAAAGCAGTGCCCTCACTGCCCGGCCCCACGTCGCGCTCGTGAGCATGAACGTGATCGTTCCCCTCTAGCCAAAAGTGTTTGGATTCCCCTCTCAATTTCCGTCAACCGACGGTCATGATCTCGTGCAGTCGTCCGAAACTCATCCCTCAAAGAATCGATTCTTCTCACTGTTCTCTGCATCAATTGCGCATGCTCCTGAGGAGTTAGTTCTTCCCCGCTCGAAGTCGAGCTCGGGCTAGGGGTGTGTGCGGGTACATTTTCTGCCGGTTCCGTTCGTGTCCAAATATCAGTGAGTCTAGAGTAGGACGACGTGACGCCCTCTACGAGTGGTCGAATCGGAACACCGTCTATCATGTGTGAGTCAAATTCCTCGACGGGGAGGAAATAACGGCAGAGTTGGGTAACAAGCATGGGACATGGGTATACGGTACCTCGTTTCCCCGTACCTATAGATTGGAGCAAAACCGTGCACATGTCGAACCTTGGATTTTTCATCATCAGTGTGTGTACGACATGTAATGAAGGGGTGAAAAAAGTCGTGTTGTGGGAACTACCAAAGATATTGTTTTGTGCCCACCGGCACACAGTTAAAACGTTCGCGAAAAGGGTTCGTGCTTGGATACCCTTACGCGGCTCTCGTGCACAGTCATTCCCCATCAAGGGTATATAATCTTCGAAGCGCAATGGGTGTTCATGTGCAGGTACACGTGGTATGAGTGTAACCTCGTGTATCATGTCCCTATCGATGTGAATTTCACGATTTCCCCAATTTAGTTTAATGTAACCTAAGTTGTCAAGGCTACTATCCTCCATTGATTCATAGAATAGAGCAACTAGGTTAGGTAGGGAAAACGCAGATGAGTGATTATAGAGCAGGAAATTCCAGCCCCTTTGTTCGATTTCATGTGCGAAATAACTGTCGTATACTTCGTGTGTGAAGACCGGGGAAAAATCCCTCTCAAATTGCATTTTATGTGCCATTACGATTTGTTCAGTAAAAAGATATGCAGGAACAGAGAGGAATTAGACAGAGTTACCTCCCCTGAAATTTTCAGGGGGTGACGACACCAGATGGCGGCGGATCAGCGGTGGGAGGCGGCAGATGCGGCGGAATCGCGGTCTTTTGGCGGCGGCACGGCGGAATTTCTCTGGAGCAAATTGGTGGCGGCGGCTAGGGTTTTTTAGAGAGGAAAAATTTAGGTTTAAGAAAACAGGGGCTTGGGTTCCTTTAAATAGAGGGGGAAATAAGAATATTTGTCTAGAACACCCTCTAAAACGAGGGTTTTATTTGTAAAATCAGCTCTAAATCTGCAAATTTGCAATTAGGTCCAAAAATTAAAAAAAAAATTATTATTTTTTTTATGATATTGTGGAAATATATATACAAATAATATACACACCCCCAAACTTATTTGAAATAATGTTTTGTGAAAAGAAATTTAGAGGTGAAAGTGGAGGAATATCACTCAGTGTAGATCGGCTCCTGCAAGAGCAGGAGCTCCTCCGAAGGGTACGCTGTGAAGAACGGTTTCAGTCGATGCCCATTCACCTTGAATA
The DNA here is from genome assembly GCA_030015575.1 of Agapanthus africanus. Classification (NCBI taxonomy): domain Eukaryota; kingdom Viridiplantae; phylum Streptophyta; class Magnoliopsida; order Asparagales; family Amaryllidaceae; genus Agapanthus; species Agapanthus africanus. The sequence continues at coordinate 633,460,257 of JASDDO010000031.1, read as the reverse complement.
TGGTACTGTCTTCAGGATTCTCAAGATCAACCGCACCGTGCGGATAGACGGTGCGGATTACAAAAGGTCCTCTCCATCTGGACCGGAGCTTGCCGGGATGAAAATGTAACCGAGTGTCATAAAGTAGAACCTGTTGACCAGGTTCAAAAGTTTTTCGCAAAAGGTGTTTATCGTGGAACACCTTAGCTCGGTTTTTAGCAATTATGGCATTATCATATGCCTCATCCCTCAGCTCCTCCAATTCGTTCAATTGCAGCTTTCGATTGCTGCCCGCATCTCCTAAAGATAGATTCAGCTCTTTGATAGCCCAGAATGCTTTATGCTCAATCTCCACTGGGAGGTGGCAAGCCTTCCCGTACACAAGCCGGTATAGAGACATACCAAGATCGGTTTTGTATGCAGTACGGAAATCCCATAGTGCATCGATCAGTTTAAGTGACCAATCTTTACGGTTTTTGGAAACCGTTTTCTCCAAGATTTGCTTTATTTGCCGATTTGAAACCTCGGCTTGCCCACATGTTTGGTGGTGATATGGCGTTGACAATTTGTGGGTGATAGAGTATTTGCGCATTAAGGACTCGAAAGTCCTGTTGCAGAAGTGAGAACCATTATCACTTATTATCGCCCGAGGGTGCCCAAATCGAGAAAATATGTGTTCTTTAAGAAACCGAACGATGACTTTATTATTGTTCGTTCGGTTGGGCACAGCCTCGACCCACTTTGAAACATAGTCAACCGCCAAAAGAATATACACATTTCCAAAAGAGTTAGGAAATGGTCCCATGAAATCCATACCCCAAACATCAAAAATGTCCACAACCAAAATAAGTTGGAGCGCCATTTCGTTTCTCCGCGATATCCGGCCCAAGTGTTGGCACCGGGAGCAAGTTTTGCAATATTCAAATGCATCCTTGAAGAGTCGTGGCCAATAGAAACCACATTGCAAAACATTTTCGGCTGTCTTCTTTGGGCTAAAATGCCCGCCACATGCTTGATCGTGGCAAAAAGACAGCACGCTCTTGACCTCACCTTCAGGTACACACCGACGAATGATTTGGTCGGAACAGTATTTAAAAAGATAGGGTTCATCCCAGTAAAAATGCTTTACTTGGGATAAAAATCGAAGTTTATCCTGTTTCGACCAATCATTAGGTATCAGGCCGGTGGCTAAATAGTTCACAATATCGGCGAACCATGGTTCGCAAGAAACGGTCAAGAGTTGCTCGTCGGGAAAAACATCAGTGATTGGGAGATCGAGCGTGGGCGAAGAAGGAAGTCGTGATAGGTGATCAGCTACTACGTTTTCACATCCTTTTTTGTCCTTGATGACAAGGTCAAACTCTTGTAATAAAAGGATCCAACGTATTAGCCTTGACTTAGCATCCTTCTTCGCAAAAAGGTGGCGAAGAGCTGAATGATCTGTATATACAACGACTGGAGAGCCGATTAAATAAGGTCGAAATTTTTCGAGTGCAAACACAACAGCTAAAAACTCCTTCTCTGTTGTTGTGTAGTTGAGTTGGGCCTCATTTAGTGTTCGGGTAGCATAATAAATCACGTGCGGCATCTTATTAATGTGTTGTCCAAGAACAGCGCCAATAGCAAAGTCTGATGCGTCGCACATGATTTCAAAAGGGTGCGTCCAGTCGGGAGACGAGAGGATGGGCGCAGTGATGAGTGAATGTTTCAAAGACTCGAATACTTCAATGCAAGTGGAGTCGAAAGCAAAAGTTGTGTCCTTAACCAGTAAGAGAGTTAAAGGTCTAGCAATCTTGCTAAAGTCCTTGATAAACCGTCTGTAAAAACCGGCGTGGCCAAGGAAGGCTGATATCTTTGACGCATTTTGGGGTAGGGAGGTTAGAAATCACTTCGATTTTAGCTCTGTCAACCTCGATGCCGTTTTGCGAGATGACATGTCCTAAGACAATACCCTCTCGCACCATGAAATGGCACTTCTCCCAATTCAATGTTAGGTTCTTATCCCTACAGCGGGTAAGAACAGCGTCAAGATGGCGTAAACACTCGTCGAAGGAGTCGCCAAAGATGGAGAAATCATCCATAAAGATTTCCAAGAACTTTTCAACCATGTCTGAAAAGATCCCCATCATACATCGCTGAAATGTCGCGGGTGCATTACATAACCCAAAGGGCATGCGACGATAAGCAAAAGTGCCAAAGGGACAAGTGAATGTTGTCTTGTCTTGATCCTCCTTGGCGATGGGGACTTGGTTATAACCGGAATAACCATCGAGAAATCAATAGAACTCATGCCCTGCCAATCGCTCGAGCATTTGGTCAATGAAAGGTAAAGGAAAGTGGTCTTTCCTTGTTGCGGCATTGAGTTTCCTATAGTCTATGCAGACTCGCCACCCAGTTTGGGTGCGAGTGGGAATTAACTCATTTGCCTCATTGGTAATGACCGTAATACCCGATTTCTTTGGCACAACGTGGATTGGGCTAACCCATTGGCTATCCGAGATAGGGTAAATGATACCGCTATCCACACACTTGACAATTTCCTTCTTAACAGCCTCTTTCATGATGGGGTTGAGGCGCCTTTGTGGATCCCGTGCTGGCTTGGCATCATCCATCAAGTGTATATGATGTTCGACTATGAGGGGACTAATCCCCTTAATGTCCGCCATAGACCAGCCGAAAGCTTGCCGATTATTATGTAAGACCATCAAAAGAGCCTTCTCTTGCTCAAGGGCTAGAGAGGCTGATATAATGACATGTAAGGTATCATTATCACCTAAATATGCATATTTTAGGTGTGTCGGCAAAATCTTTAATTCGAGTTTAGGAGGTGAAACAATAGATGGTAATAATGGGGTAGTTGTTTCAAACTCGAAGGATTCCATCAAAGGTTCGAACCGAGCGTACGCAACAGTGTCGGATGGTTCAACTAACTCATCCGAAAAAGCAAAAGACTCCAATTCAGGTGATGAGTCGTCAAAGTCATCAACGAAGGTAAAGCACTCAAAATCGTTATCCGCTGTGAAAGCTGCGTCGGATTCTAGGAGGAACGCACTAGTGGCGTTAACATTGCTGTGATCGAACAAAAAATTCTCAAATTCACAGTCCTCCTCCGCGATCTCATTGATCGAGCAAACATCGAGTACGCTAGCATTAGGCTCAGCAGGCTGACTTCCCAACTTGAAAATATTGAGCTCAATTGTCATATTGCCGAAAGATAGGTTCATTGAACCATTACGACAATTGATCACTGCGTTGGAAGTAGCCAAAAATGGTCGGCCAAGTATTACCGTAATTTGGTTCCGGGGGTTAGCAACAGGTTGTGTATCCATCACAATAAAGTCAACGGGGAAAATAAAATCCCCTACTCTAATTAACACATCCTCCAGCTCTCCCCTAGGATGGGTTATTGACCGGTCGGCCATTTGGAGAGTACAGTGAGTGAGCTTGAGCTCTCCGACGCCCAATTGCTCGTACACAGAATAGGGTAGCAAATTGACACTCGCACCAAGATCTAATAGTGCTCTATTGATGTTCTTGTCCCCAATTGTTATCGAAATGGTAGGACACCCGGGGTCCTTTTGCTTTGGGGGTAGGGAATTTACAAGAGCATCACTAATAGCACTAGCCACAAAAACTTTCTTTGGCACTTGCGACTTCCTCTTTTTGGTGCATAAGTCCTTTAAGATTTTTGCATATGAAGGAACTTGTTGGATTGCATCCAAAAGAGGGATATTTATGCTAACCTGTTTGAACAACTCTAAAATCTTTTCCATCTGTGGAGTTGGTTTATTGGATCTCAACCGATTAGGAAAAGGAACATTTTGAAAGGTGGTTGAGTCCAATTTTTGCGGATCAGATTGTCGAGTTGGAACGGCACCCCATGTAGATGTGTTCGTGTTGTGAGAAATGGGTCCGTTCGAGCTAGAAGATGTAGAGCCGTGTGAAGGGTGGAGAATAGGCTCTAAAGAAGATGGTGAAGAAGATGAAGGGCCACCGGTAGGGGTGTCATTGTCAACACCCACATTGTTTTGCAACACTTTTCCCGATCTCAACGTGGTCACCGCGTTTACATTATGATTCTGCTGTTGAATTGCAGCATGTGCGTGACCGGGGTTGGGCAGTGGTTGAGACGGGAGTTTTCCTTTTTCACGCTCGCTCAAAACTGCACTGAGTTGTGCAATTTGTGCCTCAATAGATTTGATGCTTTGATCGTATGAGGCACTATTTTGCACTAAAGATTGAATAGAAGTCTCAAGTCTTGCTGTAGACTGTGTAGATTGCTTAAGGAACGCATCTAGACTTCTTTCGAGCGAGCTAACCTTATCATTATTAGGTTGAACATAATTATTTGGCTGGTAAGCATTGTTAGGCACAAAATTGTTCACCTGATTAGGGTAAGGTTGTTGTTGAAATTGTTGCGGTTGAAATTGAGTTTGTGACGGTGCTTGTTGTTGTTGTGGAGGAGGAGGTCTTTGAAAATTGTTATTTCCTTGGAACTGTTGATTTTGGTTCCAAGCGAAATTTGGGTGATTCCTCCACCCCGGATTGTATGTCGAAGAGTAAGGATCGTTTCTTTGCCGTTGCTGAAATGCAGCGTTGACTTGATCCTGTCCTTGAGTAGATGCATTATAAGGACACTCTTCGGTTAGGTGTGATGGATCCGCACAACAAGCACAAACAGTTCTCGGAGGCATAACAGGGGCAGGAGAAGACGACGAGATTTTGGTCTCAATCGCTTCTAGCTTTTCTGTAAGAGCGGCCATCTCGGCCTTCATAGCAATCGACATTTCTACTTGATGTATGCCTGCTTTAGATTGACCACTAGAGGAAGATGATGTGGTCTTGGTACTCTCCCACTGAATTGTTTGCTCACTAAGATCCTCAAGAAATTGCCATGCTTCATCACTAGACTTGGAAAGAAAATGACCTTGACTTATGGTTTCTAGCAACTGCTTCGTTGCCGAGTTCAATCCTTCGTATAATGTTTGGCAAAGTTGCCAACTTTCTATCCCATGATGAGGGCATTGAACTAGTAGGTCCTTAAATCTCTCGAAGCACTTCCAAAATGGTTCGGAAGGAAGTTGTGAGAATTGAATTATTTCATTGCGGATTCTAGCAGTTTTGTGGTGAGGATAGAACTTTTTCAGAAAAGCTTTCACAAACTCGTCCCAATTTCTTATGGAATGTGATGCGGTGTTGTATAGCCACTTCTCGGCTAGGTCACATAAGGTGAAAGGAATGACCCTTAGCCTTATAGCGTCATCACTTAATTGGGTTGTTTTCATCATAGCACACACATTTTGGAATTTATTAATAAAGATATATGCATCTTCAGATTCCAAACCATGAAATTTTGGCAGCATATTGATGAGATATGGTTTTATTTCAAAATTGTCCCCATTCGCCGGTGGGGGTGAAAGACAAGTAGGTAAAGAAGTGCGGATGGGGTAAAAGAGATCCTGGAGCGCAACTCGTGTGGGCGCTTCAACAGGCGGTTGAATCGGGTTATTCGCACCTGGCGGAGGTGGAATCATTCCCGTCGGTAAGGTATTGTTGAGGTTGAATCCCGACATGCCTTCGGTGGAAGAATATGAAGGTGTAGGTAAGAAAGTGGACGGAATGTCGACTTCGGTGTCGAGGGGTTCGTCGGTCGGTACCAACGAAACACGGGCTAATCGGGCGTTAGTATCTCTAGTCCAAAGTGACATACACTAAAAGGGGTAGTGTAGTCAGAAAAAGAAAAAAAAGAAAGACAAAATGTGGGGGTAAGATAACGTCAGTGAGGGAAAGTGGTGGAAGTAAGTTGCAAGTTTTCTTAGCGGCAAGTTGCAAGTTTTGAAAAGATTTTCTCTCTTTTTTTTTTAAATGTGAGAGTTTTGCAAAAAGGTTTTCGAAAAGGGACTCGTGACACAAATGTATCAACCACACATGCACAATCAGGCATAAATCTAGGGTCGCCTAGGTCTACTAGACAGCTCCTAACTAGGGCTAGAAATAGGACCTCAAACCGCCTCTTCACGGACAAGTACGGCCAGGTAAGTGGGAAGGAACCACCACTACAGTGGGCCTAATTAATAACCACTAGCCTAGACACCGCAATGTCGGTTAGGATAAACGGTCGATGCCTATACGAGTCCTTTTCCTATTGAGCTCGATGTCCTTAGGTCTGAGTCTAATATGTTTTAATTACTTGTGGTCAATGCACATGCTTTAGGTGTTTTCTGGGGTCCTGGGAAGGGTGATGAAATCCCCACCCAATCTGAGTTTGGTCAATTATCCCCTTAGAGTCCGATTAAATTATGCAAAACAGTAAAATTCACTTGCAATCAAAAAAAATTTAAGCGCGGTGCAAAGAAACCTGCAGAAAATCTGTTATTTAGAAGGGGAGAGAAGATTTTTAGCGCAAAGAATTCCTGCAGAAAGGTTTTACAGAGAGATATATGGGAGATTGCAGAGGGAAGAAGGAGAAAGCAAACCTTGCAAAATTGATGTGCTGACGTGGCAGGCAGAGAGCGGAACCGCGGTCCTGATGCCCTATATGCGGCGGAAACGCGGCCAAGCAGTGGGATCAGGCTGTGGAAAATTTTGTGCAGCTCCTGTTCACCAATTCTACTCTGTTCTGATGTTCCCTTTTCTATTTTGCTCTCTGTAAAATTCCAGATTCACAATCCCTTGCTGTTCCTGCAAGATTCAAAACATAGAACCCTTCAAACAGATAAAAATCGCTAAAATGTTTTTGTATTTTGTATTTTTTTTATTTTTATGATTTTTCAAAATTTATATCAACCCGAAATCATACAAAACAAAAAAATTACGCCATCCCCGGCAACGGCGCCATTTGATTAATCCAAAAAATTGTATTTACCGTAATCAGAAACGGCGTCGCTTTGCAGCTAGCCGGTGAGTACGGGTCGATCCGCAGAGATGTGTAAATTTCTGTTTTTGTGTTATTACGAGTTGATTCCGTTGGTTGTTTGGTTTTTGTCGATTGATTTAAAAACTAATTTATATGATAAGAAAGAACTCGTTAGGGTTAGGTCTAAGGTAGGGTTGATGAGATCAATATTGTCACCTCTTTCAATGCCGTTGATCAAAGCTTTTTAGAAAAATTATAACAATTATTAGCAAAGGGGATTAGGATGATTGGGAAGAAACGAAGTTTCTTCCTCTAGATCCTTGTCCGTCCTTTCCTATTAATTGCTACAATCTTCATGGACGTCATGTATGTCCGGCCTTTTATACTACGGTTCACCGTTACCTTGTAGGTAGGGTGCCGTAGGGGGCGGATCGTACATGCGTGCATGAAGTTCTTATTTTGAAAATGTGTTGGCATTGAAGGAGGTGAGAGATATTCATCTCTCACTCCCTCCTTTGTTCCTAACCCTAACGAGCGAGGATTTTACTCGCTCATTAGGGTGTCTTTTAACAGTGATATTTTAAAAACACTTACCGATTGCATTTGAAAGACTACACTAATTAACTAGGGCAATGAGATGACTTGTCTACTGCAAGATTTAAATGAGAGAACTAGGGCAACAATTTAATTAACACTACGGCAGAATTTAAAGAAATAAAAACTTACTAAATGATGCTCTTGATCTTCCCGATAATTCTGAATTTTATTGATTCAAAAGAGGCATCCCTTTTTACAGATTCGAGATTACAATTTATAAGAAAACAGGGAACCTAGGGTTACAGATTCTCGAACACATGATTTTACAGATATGCCCACTGAAAATCCTAACACCTGCACCGACACGCCAAATTTGCACCGACACGGGCAACAAACGGCCGCGGAACCGCGGCATGGGGGGGTCTGGGCCGCGGTTCCGCGGCCCTTTGGTGAGATCAGCTCACCAATTTTTCTGGGCCTGTTTGACTTTATCTGTGCTTGTTATTTCCATATCTTTTTTCTCTGTTTGGCTTCTTGTTCTTCTCCAGATCTTCAGTGAAACTTTGTATTGGTCTTTTAACCGTTTCGCTTCGACACGCTGCGTTCCATTGAATTGTTATTAGTCTGGGCTTGTCTAGGATCCGTTTACTTGTTGGTCAAAAGTCCCTTTCCTGTATCAACTTTCGTCTTTTTCACTGTATTCGCTCCAAGAACCTGTAACATGTAACATGTAACAGACATGGGTCAAAAGCACCTGTTTTTATTCTTAAATGCATAAGAATGGGGAATATAAAATGCAATAATATGTTATGAACAGCCCCGCGTCTGAGGTCTTGTCGTTGTAATCGTTTCTTTTTATTTTGTATGAACTTTTAAAGTCTAAGTGATAAGTTTTATCGTGCCCTTCTGTGTTTGCATGCCCTTTTGTGGGATTTTGTCATTTTTGCTATTGTTGTTGCTGATGTGTTTAGCGTGTAGGGCACTATTTCACTTTTCAGTACACACCAAGCATAGTGCTCACGTGCTCCACACGTGAGGCCTTTTTATGGGGCTATTTAATTTTTCATGCCATATTTTCTGTGTATGGCATTAGATGCAGGAAAGGAGCCTTGGAAATTGTTCTCTTTCCTTGATTTCCAATGCCTTCCCCTTTTTGGGCCTTGGAAATAGTTCCATCACGCAATGTTCTCCGCGCGTAGCATTTAGTGCTCCTCTTTATAGTCCTGAGGCCATAGCCTATTTTTTCTTCACAGAGAAACCTATTCTTACTTTGGTATGATTTATCTTGAGAAACAACTGAGTGCCATGGCCTGCAACCGCCCTCATGCTCGTCGACAGCCATGGGAAGTGCCTATCGATGAGATGATTCCTCGCTTTGCCGCATGATTGGTGGATCCCCTCCTTACCGATGACGAATGCGACTCAGCGGCATATGAACTATCGATCCGTAGGGGGTCCCCCCTCCCCATGGGCTCCCTCTGGCTCCGGATGATTCTTGCTGCCGTGCTTGCCGACGTCCCCCCTCACCCGGCGGAGATGACCCTGGCGATACTTGACGCGGCTGAAGAAAAGCTCGAGGGTTTTCACACGGCATGCCTGATTACTCAGGCTTTGAAAGATCGCTCAGTTCACCTGTTGAGCCAAATAAGAGCTCGGCGGGCTGTTATGTCTGCTTTTGCTGACGAACATGGGGCCAATCGGTGGGGAGCGACTCCTCGCTAGAGCCGTCGCTTTGATGTGTTGGAGAAAGCAGAGAGAGATGGAGAATTTTGTTCTTTGTTTTGTTAACCCTTGTGCTACTGATCCTTTGTTTGGTGACCTTTTCCCGCTAGCGTAGTATATTCAAATTAGTTTTCGCATGCTTTATATTGAATTTTCATGTGTACTGGGTACTCGTATGTATGTCTTGCTTGCATAAATGAGCTTTGTATTCTTCCCATGAGAACTTTCTTTAATTGCGAACACTCAAAAAAATTTCTTGTTGCTTCCCATACCAGATGATGTGCGCGTGTTTTAGATCAACTATTGCTATCGACCGGGGGCTTGTTTATACAGTCTTGAGCGTACATGTCCTGTTTCAGAGGCTGTGGTTGTGAAAGCGGGCTTGCGTGGTCTGATAGAGCGATGTGTGGCGAATATGGCATCATGCGAGAAGAGGCTCGGCCGCAAATTCTCGGAAAGGGAGCTGGCCTCTAAGGCATTGAGCGAGCCTCAAACCAGCCTCACAGCTAAATCCAATAAAGCGTATGACCTCCGGCGGGTACTTCAAGAGTCTATCAAAGAGGTGGTGGCTCTTGATAAAGCTGCCGTGTTCACTCGCGAAAGGGTCGAGGCTAACAAGGCTACTGAGAAAGAGCTCGAGGGCCGGCTCGCCTCGTATCAGGCCCAGCAGGCTCAGGCGGAGGCCCGTCTTCTGGTAATCCTAAACATGAAGCTGTGGCCCAGCAGAAGCAGGGTGAGCTAGCAAAATTGCTAAATCGTCCGCCGGCTTGAAAACTTGTATCTTTTCCTTTGTTTTTGTACATACTCCTGAATGAGAGTATTTTCTTTTTGTTCTTTCATGAATTGTACTTTGTATCCATTTTGATTTATGAATAAAGACATATTTTTCTTCTCAATGGTGTGTCTCCTTTTTATTGAATGTGTTCTGCGGACAATTTATCTTGGTCTCTTTGCAGGACAGCGATGGCTTAGGATTCAGGGTTAAGATCTGCCTCCTACGACTTTTGAGCTTTACGAACCGTGAGGGTCTCATAAAGAGTTTTTCTCCCTACAGGTCGAGAAGATCCCGTAGGTGTAAGTTCTTCTTAAGAATCGTGAGGATTCTTAAGCGGGTTTTCCCTTGGAAGTCGTAAGGATCTCACAAGAGAGTTTTCTTCCTTACAGGTCGTAAGGACCCGCAGGTGTCGGGTGCGGTCACCCTTATCCGTGTTTCACGGGGTCAGAGATTGCTTTGGGATGTTTTTCATAGTACCATAGTTTTAAGAAATCGCGGTCAAGTTTAAGGACATCATAGTCCGTGGATTTAAGGACTCCACGGTCCGACGTTAGTTTTAAGACTCACGGTCAAGGTTAAGGACATCATAGTCCGTGGATTTAAGGACTCCACAGTCCGATGTTAGTTTTAAGACATCACGGTCAAGGTTAAGGACATCATAGTCCATGGATTTAAGGACTCCACAGTCCGATGTTTGGTTACTGGGACCCGTCACCTCTTTGAAGACGTTGAGGAATTACAACGACAAATATCAAAGGAGTGAAGAGATGTACCCTTGAACCAAAGTAAAATCAGTCTAGAATCATGGTGGTTGATCGCTAGTTTTAAGACATTACGGTCGAGGTTAAGGGCATCATAGTCCGTGGATTTTAAGGACTCCACAGTCCGATGTTTGCTCTGGATGCTTCGCACGGGTTCACTGCCGTGTTCGGCGAGGACCAGGCTCCACTCTGGGCATTTCCCGCGGGGTCAAAGAGTGACGTTATCCGCGTTCCACATGACCAGGAATTTTGCACTAGATGCTTCACACGGGTTCACTGCCGTGTTCGGCGAGGACTAGGCTCCACTCTGGATGCTTCGCACGGGTTCACTGCCGTGCTCTGCGAGGACCAGGATCCGCTCTGGAAGTTTTCCACGGGGTCAAAGAGTGATGTTATCCGCGTTCCACGTGACCAGGAATTTTGCCCTGGATGCTTCCCACGGGTTCACTGCCGTGTTCTGCGAGGACCAGGCTCCGCTCTGGGCATTTTCCATGGGGTCAAAGAGTGACGTTATCCGCGTTCCACGTGACCAGGAATTTTGCACTAGATGCTTCACACGGGTTCATTGCCGTGCTTGGCGAGGACTAGGCTCCACTCTGGATGTTTTCCACGGGATCAAAGAGTGACGTTATCCGCGTTCCACGTGACCAGGAATTTTGCTCTGGATGCTTCCCACGGGTTCACTGCCGTGTTCTGCGAGGACCAGGCTCCGATCTGGACGTTTTCCACGGGGTCAAAGAGTGACGTTATCCGCGTTCCACGTGACCAGGAATTTTGCTCTGGATGCTTCCCACGGGTTCACTGTCGTGTTCTGCGAGGACCAGGCTCCGCTCTGGACGTTTTCCATGAGGTCAAAGAGTGACGTTATCCGCATTCCACGTGACCGGGAATTTTGCTCTGGATGCTTCCCACGGGTTCACTGCCGTGTTCTGCGAGGACCAGGCTCCGCTCTGGACGTTTTCCACGGGGTCAAAGAGTGATGTTATTCGCGTTCCACGTGACCGGGAATTTTGCTCTGGATGCTTCCCACGTGTTCACTGCCGTGTTCTGCGAGGACCAGGATCCGCTCTGGGCGCTTTCCGCGGGGTCAAAGAGTGACGCTATCCACGTTCCACGTGACCAAGAATTTTGCTCTGGATGCTTCCCACGGGTTCACTGTCATGTTCTGCGAGGACCAGACTCCGCTCTGGGCGCTTTCCGCGGGGTTAAAGAGTGACGTTATCCGCGTTCCACGTGACCAGGAATTTTGCTGATTGTGTCCGCATTTCACGGAGTTGGGATTTGACTCTCGGTGATCTGCACACCGCCGAATCATGGAACTGGGAGTTGCCGCTGCTCCGCTTTGCTTGATGTTGTGTCCGCAATGAGATGAATGTTAAAACGATCTTTGTGGCTCGTTGAGATTTGGTTTTTTCTTTCGATGAAACCTGGGGAGGAGGAGTGTGACTCCCTCTTTGTTTGCGCCCCTGGATTGTATACAGGGATTGATGTAACATCACTTGTAGGGCATAAATTTAATTTTTATTTTATCTTTTTTTCCGCGATGCTCTATCATTTCAGCTTTTATATCGCGAAGGTCGCGATTGCCCCATCATTTCGGCTATTTTTCGCGGTGCCTAATCATTTCGTCTATTTATTTTATTTTCTACTCGCTGCTTTTTATTGCGCGTTGCCCAATCATTTCGGCTATTTTTCATGCATACATTTTTACTTCATGATTTTATCGCAAGTTGCCCCATCATTTCGGCTATTTCGTATGCATGTGTGGCTTATTGGCTTTTTGCTGTAAGCTTGGATTTATACACCGATTTCGGCATCAGCACCGCTACAACTGGGATGTTTCCAGGAGCGAATCATTATTTACCTCTGTCGATGTTGAACAAAGGTGGCTTAGTAAACAGGGTTAGGGGTCTTGTTGACTAAGGCTTTTGACTTCATGAGCCGTAAAGGTCTCACAAAGGTATTTCTCCCTACAAGTCGTGAGGATCTTGTAGGTGTGTTTTCTTCTTAGGAAACGTGAGGAATCCTAAGTGCATGTTCTCTTGTAAGTCGTAAGGATCTTACAAAAGGGTTTTCTCCTTATAAGTTGAGAGAACTTACAAGGGTTGTTCACCATATGAACATATCCTTAGTCACGGAAGGGACTTGGTTAGGGAAATGTTTATTCGCGCTAGTGGATTGTATATAAGGGTCAGTATGAGCCGCTTGTAGGGCAATGTCGAAGGTTGTGGGGGGATTGCTTAAGAACAGGTTCAGGTCTCTGTAACTTAAGACTTTCAAATCTTATGAGCCGTGAGGGTCCCATAAGAGAGTTCTCCTTACGAGTCGTGAGGATCTCGTAAGTGTAATTTCTCCTTAGGAATCGTGAGGACTCCTAAGTGTGTTGCTCCCTTGTGAGTCATAAGGATCTCACGCAGGTGGTTTCTCCTTACAAGGTCGAGAGGACCCTGCAAGTGTCTTTTAACGAGGTTGCACCCTTTCGGGTTTTCACAAACACTCGCCGGTAGCCCTGCTGTTTTTACTCACGGAGCCCTTTCGGGTTTTCATCCATGCCCATTTCGCTTATGGACATACCGATGTTATTTTTATTATATTTATATTTTTTTAATATTTTTTTTGTATCGGCTTTGAGATGCTGCAATCCACCGTAGTTTATCGACATCTCGGTCAACAGCTAGTTTTAGAACATAGTTGTCCATTGTTAGTTTAAGGACGTTTCGGTCCGTTATTAGTTTAAGCACGTTTCGGTCCGTTGTTGAAGAAGGCCAGTTACTACTTATAGAGTTCGGGCTTAGGAAGATAGCGAGCGGACATAGTCGTCGTCATCTATCATTGACCTAGGCCTTAACCTGTCAAGCGTGGTATTTTTTCAGGAAGCGACCGTTTATTGGTCTGAAAGGTCTCTCACCATGCATATCCATGAGCAGATACGCTCTACCCTGGTAGACCTTGTCTATGATATATGGGCCTTCATAGTTCGGCTCAAATTTTCCCCGCTTGGCGCGATTGGGGATCATAGGTCTTTTGACCACTAGCACGAATTCGCCTTGGCGGAATGTCCTCGGCCTGGTCAATCTTTCATATGAGCGCGTCATCTTTGCATTGTAAGTCTCCAGATTTTGTTGCGCTATGAGCCGGGTTTCATCAAGGGCGTCAAGCTCCTCAAGCCGAAGGTGGGCATTTTCTTCGTCCGTCAGCTCGTAGTGGACTGCCACTCGTAGAGAAGGTAGCTCTATCTCAAGGGGGGTACTGCTTCCGTACCGAATACCAACGCGTATGGCGTTGTGTTCGTGGCCGTCTTGAACGTAGTCCGATAAGCCCAAAGAGCTTCTTGCAGTCTCCCGTGCCAGTCCTTTTTGTTTCGGGGCACCGTCTTCTTCACGATCTTTGTCAGGGTTTTGTTGAAAGCCTCAGCTAGACCGTTAGCTCGGGGATTATAAACTGAGAAATATCTCCAGTCTATGTTGTGTTGTTGTGCGAAGCGACCGATCTTGTGGCTTCTATAGGCTGGACCGTTATCGGAGATGATCCGTCGCGGAGTTCCAAACCGATAAATAACGTGCGTCTTGAAGAAATGGAGAATATTCTCCGTCTTCACTTCCCTTAACGGTACTACTTCTGCCCATTTGGAGAAGTAATCAGTCGTTGCCAGGATGAAACGATGTCCCCTGGATGATGCTGGTTCGATGGGGCCGACTATGTCAGTTCCCCACATTTCGAACGGCCAGCTAGCCACCGTTGGATGTAGAGGATTTGGGTGCTGGTGGATGAAGTCCCCATGAATTTGGCACGAGTGGCATTGCTTCGCATACTCGAGACAGTCCTGGATCATTGTGGGCCAGTAGTAACCCATCCGTTTTATCTTCAACTTTATCTTCGGGCCCGCTTGGTGAGAACCGCAGAGTCCATCGTGAACTTCCTGAACAACTCTTTTCGCTTCGTCAGGTCCCAGACATCTCAACCATAGAGAATCAAACGACCTCTTGTACAGAGTATCATTGACGAAGGCGAAAGACAGAGCTCGTTTCATAAGCTGATGTCTTGAGGACGCATCTTCAGGCGTTCGACGGTATTTAAAGTAGTCTATAAAGACTTCTCTCCAATCTTCAACCTTCTCTTGGCCCTTTATTTGCATAGCCATTTGCTCGGTTGCTTCCTTTTCTTCGGATGATTCCGGAGATATTTCTGCTGGGGCAAGTAGTCGACGGCTTTGTACCACAATTCTGACGTCATCGAGATTCTCGTCGGCCAGTTCTTTAGCGAGCTTGGCCAATGCGTCCGCTTTGCTATTTTCCGCGCGCGGTATGCTTTCCAGCATGTAGGAGGAGATTTGAGTCAGCAATCGCTGTACTCTCTCGCCATACTTCACCAGCTCTGGCTTGCATGTCTGGTAGTCGCCGTTTACTTGACTAACGACCAGTTGGGAATCTCCGTATATGAGGAGGTTTTCAATTCCCATGTCGATGGCGATCTCGAGGCCTGCTATCAAAGCTTCGTATTCGGCTTCATCGTTCGTCCTCGGCTCTGTCAAGGAGAAATCAAAGCGCATTATCCCCCCTTGTGGGGTTACGAAAATGAGACCTACCCCCGACTTGATTATAGGGGTGCTTTGTCTGCGCTTCTTCATGGAAGACGCTCCGTCAAAGTAGAGTTCCCACCGGGTACCACTCCCGTCGATCGTGTCAAACGCATGTTCGTCTGGCAGCTCGCATTTCAAAGGAGAGTCAGCAGGTATTGGATGCTCAGCGAGGAAGTCGGTGATGGCTTGGCCTTTCACTGCCTTAAGAGGCTGATAGGTTATTGAAAACTCCATCAAGAGCAGGGCCCATTTAGCGAGTCTTCATGTCAATATGGCTTTTGACATCAGATATTTGAGGGGGTCCACCTTTGATATAAGGCGGACTTCATGCGCCAATGCATAGTGCCGGAGTTTTGTTATCGCAAAGATTAACGCCAGGCAATGTTTTTCGATAGGGGAGTGGTTGCTTTCTGCCCCCAGAAGAACTCGACTTAAATAGTAGAGCGCTATCTCCTTCCCTTGGTCATTCTCTTGTGCCCATAATGCGCCTAAGGAACCTTTTAGGGCAGTTGTATAAAGAATAAGAGGTTTTCCCTTAACTGGAGCAGCTAACACCGACGGGTTCTGCAGGTACTGCTTGATCTCGTCCAGTGCGCCTTGGGATTTGTGATCCCAGACGAACGGGGTTCCCTTCTTCATCAGGTGACTGTAAGGGAGGCACTTGCCTGAAAGGTTGGCTATAAATCGCCGGATGTACGCGAGCTTCCCTTGGAGAGACCGCAATTGTTTGAGAGTCCTTGGCGGTGGCATTTCCATAATCGCCTTGATCTTCGACGGATCTATCTCAAAGCCTCGGTGCCGGACAATGAATCCTAGGAATTTGCCTGAGGACACCCCGAACGCGCATTTGAGAGGGTTCATCTTCAAGTTGTATTGCCGAAGACGTTGAAATACGATCCTCAGATGCTCGAGATGTTCCTCGTACGATTTGCTTTTCACTACGAGGTCGTCGATATAGCATTCGACGATTTCATGTATGAGGTCATCGAAGATCTTCGTCATGGCCCTCTGATAAGTAGCACCGGCGTTCTTTAAACCGAAGGGCATAACTTTGTAGCAGAATATACCCAGAGGAGTCCGGAAAGCGATGTGCTTCTGGTCTTCGGGATGCATATTTATCTGATTGTATCCTGATGAGCCGTCCATGAAGGAGAAAACCTCGTGAATGGATGTGTTATCTATCATCAGCTCGGTGACCGGTATTGGGAAATCGTCCTTCGGGCAAGCTTTATTAAGATCCCGGAAGTCCACGCATATGCGCACTGTCCCATTTTTCTTCATTACCGGGACGATGTTGGAGATCCAATCAGGGTACTGAACCTCCTGGATAAACCCAGAGTCGATCAGCTTCTTGACTTCGGCGTTATGCTCATCTCAAGCTTGAGCCGCATTCTTCTCGGCGCTTGTTTGACTGGCTTGATGTCCGGGGATATTGCCAATTTATGGACAGCTATCTCTGGATCCAGTCCTGGCATTTCGGAATAGTTCCATGCGAAGCAATCTCTATGCCGCATAAGCACGTCTTTTAACGCAGCCACCTTTTCTTCAGATAGCAATTCGCTGACAAATGTCGGTCGCGGGTCGTTTGCCGTCCCCAACTCAATCTTCTTGAGGTTATCTGCAGTAGTATGTATGCCATCTTCCAGCTCTTTCGGCGCTGGTGGAAATTCTGAGATTTTCTCATCGTCATTGTTTTCGAAGCACCAAGGAAGGTCATCCATATTCTCGGGCTCTCCTTTTGATATTGTTATCATATGACAGGTACGAGCTCGCCTCCAGGACCGATGTAGGTCTGGGTCTATCCTCGTTGTATGCGCGGCTTTTGGTTCGTGCTTCTGTGGTGGACTCATCCTCCAGCTGCTGGATAGAGCAAACCTTCCTTGCTGGTACTGGTCTTCGACCCAGTTCTTGAATATGAAGTAGTCTTCGATAGGGAGTCCTATGGCTCGGTGATAAGAGCAATAGCCCGGATGAGAGACCCCGTTAGCTTGCTCAGGGTGCTTAGACTCCGGAAGTGTAATCATTCGATGCTTTAAAGCGAGATCGAGTATCTTCTTCGTCTTGTCTTGAAGGAAAGAATACGCTCGGATCATCTTCTTTATGAGGGACAAATCTGGACCGCGCAATACCCGGTCACATGACTCTTTGATCCTGCGTTGTCGTTGTCGACCTCCTTTTCTGCTTTTTGACTCACTTCTGCCTCTGCGTCGGGCCTTTTGCGCAACGGGTTGACAGGGAGGAGTATCTTCGTCTTTTGCAGCTTGTAGAAACAGACGTTGCGTCCTAGCTTTCTCGTAGATGGCCATCTCGCGGTTATGGTCGTCTCGAGCTTTTTGACCCGCTCTCCTGATAAGCTTGTCCATTCGCTCTTCAAATGACGGACTCAGCATTTTGATTGCGGGATCTAGTCTTGATAAAGGATCGGAGTTTTCTAACAGGGCATCCTCTTCTTCATCGAAGTTATATATAGCGTAGCTACCGTGGACTCGTTCCCGTTTCCCGGCTCTCACATATCCAAGCCCAAGCTTTTCCATTCTCCCGTTGGGCAATTTGCGCTGAGTCCTAGGGACATCCCAAATCCTGTCGTAGAACCGAGCTTGTCGGATAGTCTGTTTAAGGGTACCCCTTGGCACTTCAATAACCTTTTTAATTCATTTGTGTAATATCTGGGCAAATGGATGGGTTGGAGCCTGTCGATTGTAGAATCCGCGCCATGCCAGATTTCTTTCTCCACTCTCGTTTCCGTGGATCGGTAAAATAAGATTGCTTTTTCACCTCTTCATTTGGGAGGGACGTAAAATGTCCATAGGTCTTGCACATTGTAAGCTTCAAGTGCGTCAAGATCTTTGTAGTGCTCCCGTGGAACCATGGTAATTTGCAAACTTGGATCGCCACCAGGGAATGCTTGTATTGACGGCCGACTGGAGAACACAGCATTGACCTCGTCTTCCGAGTCACTTCCGAAGATCAATATGGGGGTGGACGGTCCCGAGTTGTTGCGTCGAGACGGCCCAGCGTAAACTATCTCTTCTTCTTCTTCGGTATCACTCCCGAAAACAAGAATGGTGGCGGCGGCTTTGTTCTCCGGTTCGCGACACCTCTTTGTATCCTCGAAATCTATCAAAAAGTACTTTGCATCTTCGTATTTGCGGACTTCGTTTATGGAGAACGGGTTCAGCTCTCCTGTTACGGTGTACTCGAGACCATCCTTAAAATACTTCATACACTGATGCTGTATAGAAGGGATGATGTTGTACTCGTGTAACCATGGTCGGCCGAGCAGAGCATTGTAGCATGTCTTGGCGTTTATGACGTGGAATTTAATATCTGTGACGAGCAGCCCAAAGCGTAGCGTCAGTATCACAGATCCAAGAGTTCGTGATGACTGGGAGGCGAAACCGGAGATGGTAATTTTGTCCCGATCAAGGTGCTGAACGCTCATGCAGATTTCCTTCAACACCCGAACATTAAGGAGATTGACGGAGCACCTATTATCCACCAGGATTTTGCCTATCTTGATATCGTGGCAGTATCCAGAGACATATAGGGGACGGTTGTGGTCGCACGTCCCAAGGAGAAGGTCTTCGTCACCGAAAGTGATATCGGCCGTGTGTACATCTTCCAGTTCATCCTTCATCCTCTATTCGGTGAGGAAGTCTTGGAATTGCTCGGGCTCTTGTAGCGCCTTAATTAATGAATTTCTCGCTTCTTTTGATAATAAGAGGGCGTCGAGAATGCTGAGCTGCGAAGGTAACTTCCTCAGGTGCGCTAGGATGTTGTTGTCCACCTTACTCTTCTTTGGTGGGTCTTTGGTAGTCAGCTCTTTCATGACTTGGTCATCTAAGGCGATATCCTCGGCGACCTTTTCCTTTCCCTTATCTTTTCTAGTTGCGGGTCCGAGATTCTTTTCTGGGAGCGTGCGATTGCGCAGCTGATTGTTTTCGCAGGCCTCCGGTTCTTCCTCTTTTCCTAAGATGGATTCTTTAAAGAGAGGGCCCAGAGCCATTTCCTCATCAGAGTCGCTCCCAAAGGTGAGAACTTGTGATCCCTCGGCGTTGATCGTGTAATAGTTGCCGGTAGTTCTTTTGTGCCTGTCGGTTGTACTTCTCTGCTCCCGATGAGTTCTGCGTTTCATTCGCTTAAAATGTTGCCGGTGAGCAACATATCCCTGCCACCATTTCTTGAAAGCGTCGCATTCCTCAGTGGGGTGTGAAATCTTCCGATGATATGAGCAGTAATTAGGGTGCCTCTTCGCCCCATCGAGCGTGTTTTCTTCCGAGGGTGGTAGCTTCATTCCCATTGACATGGCTTTGGCAAACCTCTTCCTTGTCTTGAATATGTTTTTATCCGCATCGGATGTCTTTTGATCTGGCGGGAGTGCTTTGACTGTTTCGTTTAGACGCCTACGTTTGGCTCCTTCCGATGCGGCCATCTCACGCTCCCGATCGGCTTTACTTTTCAGACAAATCTCATCCAGAAAAGCGTCGATCATTTCGTCTGTCGGCTACACAAGTTCCGGTTCAGGCTCTGCCCACAGTTTCTCAGCGCCAGGGTTTTTTCATCGTCCGTAAACGAGTGGGAGATCACATGACAACTCGCCACGTATCCCTCGGATTCATCCGACGAGCTTTCCCCATTATCTTCCTCCTGAAAGACGTGGTTGAGGAACTCTTGGAGTGTGATGGGAGTCCGCGCCTTTTCATTGTACTCCTCCAGCGCGTCAACCTGCTTCTGCAAGTCCGTGCACTCGTCTCCATACTTCACTGGCTTCTTGGATTTCTTCTTCTTTTTCTTCGAAGATTTTGACGGTTGGGTGTGAGTACTTGGGCCATCACCACCGATCTTTGTAGTTGGGCGCGGCTTCAGCATCCCTTCGATGATTTGAGGTTCAAGCGGGTTCTTCCATTCGACCGCCGGGCATGTATGAAGATCACTCAGCATCCTTTTAGTTTTTACTGAAAGCACGATTTCCCATGGAGCTTCTTCAATAAAGGAACAAGTTGCCCCCGGTGCGTCCGTCTTCTTAGGAGTGTGCGGTTGTGGCGGGTTCACCTTCCACTTTTCGGACAGCGCAAACTTTCCCTGTAGGTATTGATCTTCAATCCATCCTTTGAAGACGAAGCAATTCTCAATCGGATGGCTTACCGTTTGATGGTAAGGGCAATAATTGGGGTTATTCGCCTCACTGGGTTGCGGCAGTCGCCTTGGGTTTGGCAAGTTGATAAGCCTGTTGTGTACCGCCAGCTCGAATAACCGTTTCGTCTTATCCTGCGGGAACGAGTAGGGGCGCTTCATTTTCTCATTATAATACCGCCGCCTTTCTTCCAGTTGATCCGCTAGCTTTGGGGCACTGGGTTGCTGTTGAGCGTTCGCAACGAAGGTTGCCTTCCCTTTACCCTTGTCATTCCGAAGTTCTGGCTTCTGGGGAGACGGTCTGTGACCCATCTGGTCCATCTGGGCCAACTTTTCGATCAAAGCCTGGAACATGGTTGGCTTAAAGAACATCATGAACTGGGAGATAGTTGCATGAGGATCTAGGGTACCCACGAACATGCCCACCGCGGGCGCTTCCTCAATGCGTTGTTCGCATTTCGACCACAAGTTTCTCCAGCGTATAGCGTACTGGACCCATGTCTCGCCTGGTTTCACCCTGGCATTAATCAACACAGTTATCGGAGTGCGTTCGCTGGCGCTTGCGAAACGCTGGGTAAACAGCAGCTCCATCTCCGCAAATGTCTTAATAGAGTCATTTGGGAGCTCGGAGTACCACTCGAATACTGTATCCGATAAGCTACCGACGAACTGGCGAAGCAACAGTTTATCATCACTGCCGGTGTTGCCGCAAAGCGCCCTGAACTGGGCAACATGTTGATGGAGATTGTCAGTCCCCTTATACACATGAAATTTCGGTATTGTATAGCCCGGCGGGTACTTGATCTGATCGTACCAGCTCGGATATGGTCGCCCCGTTTTTACGACATGACCGGCTGCTTCAGTCATCTGATGAACCCGAATCTGCTGAGCTATATATTCATCCAAGTCGGCTTTGGAGATTGTCTCCTCCTTGGCTGTTGACAGAGCCGGTGGAGGATTTGACGTTTCTCCCCTGTCGTCTTCAAGGACGATCGGAGGATCTTCAGCAGGAGGATCTTGTTGAATCATCATTCCTACCATGTCCTGGAATAGGAGGGCCATTTGCTTTATATTGGCTGCTTGTTCAGCAGCCTGTTTATCCTTCTTTTCCAATATCCGGCGAAGGAATTCAGCGTTAGTTTCTTGCTCCTGGCGTTCATCCAAGGACGCTTCGGGGCTTTCTTTTGGCCCAGTGAGTGCGGCCATCACGTTCATCATTTCCTGGAGCTTCTGATGTTGCTCCTGAGCTTTGGTCACTGACCGTGTAAGCGGTCTATGACCCGTAGATGTACGGCTGTCCTCTTTACCAGACGCCATGTAGACAGTGTGTACCATGATGCCCCCGGACTTAGGGCGTTTAGGTTCGCCGCCTTTGGCATTTGCCGTAGGCATGGGAATTTTCTCCGGCCCCCTTCTCTTGTGGGCTGTTGAAGTTGAAGGGGCCGTTGCAGCGGGCATCTTGGCTGTTGTCGTCCTTTGCTGTTTGTCAGGACAGTTCTTTTCTTCCTACACTTTCGCCATTTTCTGCCGACGAGAGTGATCTTGGTCGATTGCGGAATCTTGAACCCTCCGCCAGACCTTGTAAATCTTGGAGGACAGCCGTTGAGGGGGCTGCTCCAGCTTCGTTTCTGTAACCCTCTCCGCAGGTGGAGGAGATCTTTTTAGCATAGCAGTTGGAGAGTTCTTACGTACCCTCCTAAGTGGTTCAAAGCTGTTCCCAGTTGGAACAGCAGCATTAACTTCCACCATTGGAGCGGATGGAGTTAGCCCTGAGGGGGAGTTGCCCCTGGCCTTCCTTACTCGGCGCCAGTGACGATGTCGAGCATGACGAGCCGTCGGGACTGGCTCGGCGATAGAGACAGCTTCTTCTTGCCCCCTGTCCGAATGAGGTGCTGCTGGTGTCAGCCTCTTAAAGACTGATGTTGTCCTTTGAGTGGCAATATTCAATATGTCAAAGACAGATCCTCAAGTAGGAGCAGGAGCCGGAATAGTCAGCCTTGAAAGGACCGACTCTTTAACAGGAGAAGCCGCCTTGACGACTTCTGGAGCAGGGGTGGCTGTCTTCCTCGGGACGGCTATTTCAGGGTTCATGGGCTTCTTGGCAGGCCCATCAGGGTTCTGGCTCAGCCTGGCAAAGACAGAGGCTGCCGGTTTGACATTGGACGACCCGTTGAAAGGGGCCGTTGTAGCAGTGAGCCGATCGAAGACCGACTTCTTGTTCGCTTCCGGTGCGGGCATTGGTATGGTGAAGCTTGCAGGTGGGAACATGGTCCCGAAAAATAGACCGGTGGTGGCTTGGGTCACCTTTCCACCGGCATGGCAAGGATGGAGGCCGCTGGAGGCCCATAGGCTATACCTCCCGGTGAGGCGGAGCGTTAGTTACACTTGCATTTTGAGCAGCTCAAGCAGTTGGAGACCATTGATGCTTGATTTCTGCGCCAGGCAAAGACCAAATCTTAGTAACTTGAAACCCAAAGGCAACCATTAACAAACCGCGATTCATTCGCGAAGACGACACACGAAGTGTAGAGTGGAAAGAGGAAAAGATCCCACCGGGCGTGCCAGAATCTGTTCCCCTCCGAATAAGCGGCGCGACGGACGTCTTGCCTGAAATTCGGGGCAGATGCTAATTGGTGCTATCCGTATACCTCTCCGAAGATGCTAAGTTGATTTATGGCACCATGTATCGAAGGTTTAAACGGATGCGTCCAATGTAGCAGACTTCATCAGATTCCCCCTCGCTTGAGGGGGTTTTTATTTCGGGGATTCTCTTCCCTGCAGGCGCAAGCCCCTGCAGTTAATTATGCTACCGCATCGCGGTAACAACTTTCTCCTTCTCCAGATGATCATTTTGTGTCGTGTGTGTTTATTTTGTGTTTGGTTGCCCGTGGATTGTATACGGAGACTGAGTTATGTCGCCGCCCGTAGGGCGTGGACTAGTCCAAATCCGTATTATCTTAGATTTAGGTTTGGGGGTTGTGTTTAAGGACACGTTAGCCTCATTTGAGACTAAGATCGACTTAAACGTTTGTTAAGGATGCGTTAGTCTAGTTTTAGACTAAGATCAACTTAACGGGATCGTTTAGATCCGACAAGAGAGCAATTAAGGGAGCCCTGTTGTTTAGTTTAGTGACATTGCGGTCAATAAGTAGTTTTAAGGACATTGCGGTCCAATGTTAGTTTTAAGACGTTGCGGTCAAGGTTAAGGACATCATAGTCCGTGGATTTAAGGACTCCATAGTCCGGCATTAGTTTTAAGACATCACGGTCAAGGTTAAGGACATCATAATCCGTTGTTAGTTTTAAGACATTCCGGTCAAGGTTAAGGACATCATAGTCCGAGGATTTAAGGACTCCACAGTCCGGCATTAGTTTTAAGACATCACGGTCAAGGTTAAGGACATCATAGTCCGTTGTTAGTTTTAAGACATTCCGGTCAAGGTTAAGGACATCATAGTCCGAGGATTTAAGGACTCCACGGTCCGGCATTAGTTTTAAGACATCACGGTCAAGGTTAAGGACATCATAGTCCATGAGTTTAAGGACCCACAGTCCATATCATTGTGTGGTCATCGGGACCCGTCACCTCTTTGAAGATGTTGAGGAATTACAACGCCAAGTATCAAAGGAGTGAAGAGATGTACCCTTGAACCAAGGTAGATTAAACAATCTTTGGCCCAATTTGGAACCAAGACCAATTAATTATATTATGAGCCCATTAGCCCAGTTAAGTTTGAATTGAGGACTTATGGCCAGCTTGGGCTAAGTCCAATCATGTTTAGAATATTGACCCTCTGTTGGTCCATTGAAGGAGAGGTTTTGCCTCTAGAAACTTAGCCAATTGGGCTAAAGCTAGTGTTAAACACTAGAGACCAACAATGTTGAACACTGGGAATAAGATTAACAAACTAGTGTTAAACACTAAAAGGTAATCAGTGGTAAACACTAGCAACAGGGCTTTCAAATTAGTGTTAAACACTAAAGCAAATCAGTGTTAAACACTGGCAACAGAGATCTCAAATTAGTGTTAATCAGTGTTAAACACTGGTAACAGAGATTTTAATTTATTGTTAAACACTAAGAAAATTAGTGTTAAACACTGCTAACAGGAGATTTAATTTAGTGTTAAACACTAAGAAAATCAGTGTTAAACACTAAAAATAGAGTTTTTTTAATTAGTGTTAAACACTAAGGCAAATCAGTGTTAAACACTGGACACAGAGGTTTAGTGTTAAACACTAAGGCAAGAGGGGTCACGTGGTAGCACGTGAGAGCGCCCTCCTTCTCTTTATTCTGTTCTGCCAAAAGTATTGAATACTTTGGAGCATCACGTGCTGTCACGTGATGGGAATTTAAATGTTTGTCTGTTAGAGCTTCAGCCAAGGGGGCACGTGGGGCACGTGAGGCGTTGCCTCAAAGCTCTTTTCTGTGAATCTCTATAGGGGTCACGTGGTAACACGTGACTCTGGTTCTTTGCATATTTTAAAGATCTGTTAATCTTTTAAGAATTAAATTCTTTGTAGGGTTAAACCCTAGCAATAAACTTTAGAGGAATTAAATTCCTATTTCCTTCTAAAGACTTACATTCTTGGATAGGGTTAAACCCTAATTTCTTTTCTGTAGGAATTAAATTCCTCATGTATGTAAAGAATTAAATTCTGGTATAGGGTGAAACCCTAATTTCTTCTTTTTTAAGGGAATTAAATTCCTGTGATTTTGAGAGAATTAAGTTCTCAATTAGGGTTAAACCCTGGTTCTGTCCATTTTGAAGGAGTTAAATTCCTATAATATGGGGTTAAACCCTAATTTTATCTCAAAGGAATTAAATTCCTATGATTCTGTGAGAATTAAATTCTCAAAACTCAGTTCCTCCTCTGTGTTTTAGATCTGCATGGCAGGATCTCAACCCAATGAGAATTAAATTCTCAATTCATGGGGAGATGTGCACTTTGCAGATCCTCAACCAGAGAAAGAACTAAGTTCTTTTATATAAGAGTTAAACTCTTTTGAGAATTAAATTCTCTTTTGAAGCCTCTCTTTTCTT
Source organism: Agapanthus africanus (assembly GCA_030015575.1). Classification (NCBI taxonomy): domain Eukaryota; kingdom Viridiplantae; phylum Streptophyta; class Magnoliopsida; order Asparagales; family Amaryllidaceae; genus Agapanthus; species Agapanthus africanus. The sequence goes on along the minus strand of JASDDO010000031.1, from coordinate 633,434,871 downwards.
ACCTAGGGTTTTTTCTTTTGCAGAGAATCAAAATCTTTCTTCTGAATTTTCAGGATTCCAAGGCTCTATATATCTCCCTCTGTATGTGTGTCAAACTCTCTCATTTGGCTCCTATTTATAGGAGAAGGAAAAGAATCAATCTGTTTTAGTGAATCTTTCATTGAAAGATTTGATTTGTTTATTGAGAAATTTGATTTGTCTTCATCGTTAATCTGGGCCTTTAGATTATTAGGCGAACTTTATTCACCATTGGATTTTAAATCCAAAGATATCTCTTTGTTATTTCGGTTAGATTTAGGGGGAAATCTTTCCATGTCCAAGGTTTTTCCATAAATTGGTGATATTTAATCACCTTCAGATTTTTAATCCAACGGTTTCAGATAATCCTTTTCCATTTTGGAAAGATTTGAATGATCTCTCCTCAGAATTTAATTCTGTTAAAAAAAACAGGGCTTTTAAAGCCGGTCACGTGTGGCCATGTGTGGCCACGTGACCGTTGGTCACGTGTGAGCACGTGACCCCTGAATTGGGCTTCTCTTCTTCTGCGCTCTGTTCTTTGTCGCTGCTTAACCATCACGTGCCAACACGTGACCGCTGGTCACGTGTGTGCACGTGATGCCTCTTCTGAAGCTTTTTTCCTGATTTTAAATCAGGGAACACTACCATAAACACAATAGCTTGCAAACCACAAATAGAGCTAGAACAAGGAGATACAACCTTTGTAGCGCATTGGCCACCTCTCCTTGAACTCCGGCTAAGCTCCGCGTGCTCCAGATCATGCTTGGTTAACGATCGATCTAGCCGAAGATGATCCACGCAAGGGCTTCCAATTCAAGCTTCAACTTCAACAACTTGAAGTAACTCTCATTTCCATTTGTTAAATATAAAGATAAAAGAAGATGTAATTTGTAGAATGCTCATCTTTCTTGGTCTCTCTTCTTCTTTTCTTTTTCTTTCTCATTTTTCTCTTATGCGCCCTCGGATGAGAGAGTGTGTAGTGAATGTTATGGCTAGAACAATACATATTCCTTTCATATCATATATTCCTTATCTTTCATCCAAGTGTTATGTGCATGAGTGTGGAAGCTAAAATCTTCCACCTCGTTCCCATTTCATGTATAAAAAGAAAAATTAGATTAAAATAAAAGACACACACGTGTGTGTGTGAGTATGATGGCCATCATACAAATCAAATATATGTACATGACATGTAGCCTATAAAGAGAGTGCATAAGAGCAAACCAATAATACTAGTTTATATATGCATCATCATATAAAAGTAATATCATTAGATCATAACTTGATTTAATGACCCGGTCCAATCATAAACCGGCTAGTATTATTATCCGTCCGATTAATACACGTGGTATCACATACACATATTTAATTAGACTCCCACATGCATCGCCATACGTGCACTACATCATTTTGCTAGAACCGGAAAACCCTCTGTGTGAGACTCTAAAGACTCGACAATACGCCGACAGTAGGTCAGGATCATATCCGATTGATCCGAAACACATTCAGATCAACCCCCCACTGGGTTAACCTACAATCACATCAGCGGTATTAGCTGTCTGTAACGGCTACCCAGGTATTGAATGAAAAGCTAGTCGAAAAGAAAGCCCATCCATACCCTATTAGAGCCTATCAGTTACACTCACCATACAGTCCGGTCTCTTCGTCTAAGACTGTCGCTGTTGGGGTCCAAAATTGCACATCGGTTGACCAAGTCGAAGTCAAGGTCAACCCCAAGCCAGCGGGCCCAAGCCCAGCTCAAGTGGGCCCATGCCCAACTCGAGCCCCGCGGCCAGCCTCCCCCTATGCCAAAATAAAAATCATGTAATAAATAATTTTGATATAATTTTTTTTATGCATGAATGTAAGCAAAATGGGCATAAACCCAAATTTTTGTAAAGCACATGGCTCATGTGCAAAAGAAATGAGCACATGAGGCATGGGATGGGCAAAATGCCATTTTGTAAAGCCCAAGGGGCTATATGTAAATGTGTAGGCCTATATAAGGCAGCATGGTGATGAAATAAAAAAAATCCATTCTCTCAAACTCTAGGGATTTTGTGTCTCCTTCCCCTTCTTCAAGGTTCTAAACCTTCTTTTTTTTGAATTAAATCAAGAGTTTGACTCTTTCTTTTCCAAAAATAAATAGTTTTTCACCACAAAACCCACAAGGGGAAGCCCAGATCTTCCATCCAATCTCCAAAAGGAGAGGTTTTTAGATCTCACCCTCTTGTCCCCAAGAGCCAGCCAATAAAGAAGCGGAAGAAGGAGACCCACTTCCAAGAACCCCACTTTGGGGAAGATTTTCATCAGCTCCAAAAATATCTTAGGAGTTTAACTCCTTAAAATATATATATATATATACACACACACACACACACACACAGAATAATAAATCTTTCTTTTCGGGAGCACAGCTCCTAGTGCAGGGACCAAGTCCCTTTTTCTGCTGACGCCCAGCGCCCGCGTGCCATGCACATGGGGCGCCGGCGCCCACCGCCCGCGTTCCAAGCACGTGGGGCGCCCAGCGCCCATGTTCCAAGCACATGGGGCGCCCAGCGCCTGCGTGCCACGCACGTGAGGTGCTGGCCCCCACGCGTCATTTGGACGTTTTTTCCCCTTTTTATATATATGTATATATGTATATATATATACACACACATACTCCACGACACTATCCCCGTTAGAAAATTTTTTCTAGCGGAGCGCTGCCCCGCATCCCGCAAGGGGGCTGCTAGCCTCCTTGACCCCCAGCCCGCTATCCGGGTAGAGGGACCCCCGTAAAAACTCTACGGGGCCTCGATATATCCAATTCCCCTCCAAAACAGAAACACTGCACATTGAGTTTGCATGACCCATCAATCGGAGGTTCCCTCGCTCCAAAGGTGAGGGGTAATTAACGGCAGCTTAGTCCGCGGCTGCCGGAGATTCGGATCCCCACAATCAATAAACCCCGGTCTACCCTAGGTAGGGGGAATCTGTAATGCGCCTGACAAGCGCGCGCGTATTCCCATCTCAATGGGGGGACGAAAAACACCCTATAGTCGCATGCCGGGTCTGGGAGGTGGAAGCCGTCAAACTCCCAAAAACTCGATAAGTCGTGCTGACGTCAAGCTCGTGACCACCAGAGAAACTACTGATAACACTTATCAATAAATCTTGTCTGCCTGGGCCAAGGACTTATAGTCATAACCAGCTATGCACTATGCGATATCAAATCTCTATACTGGGAGAGACTAATTCTCTTGATCGTTCATTGCTTCCATGTGCTTCAGGACTGTACCCAACTAAAACATGTTTGCATGGCTCTTTAAAACCATGGTAGTGTAGTAATCAAAGTACAATGGAAACACACACAAGACACTATGGCGATCTCGGGTCTACGGACTACTCTGTACTCATGTCATCAAAGAACTGCTATCTAACGATTGGTATAATACCATCTAGGAGTTCTCGATGAGTCCGTCCAGTATAACTCATCCAATGAGCACATGTATACAATCTTTGGTGTCAAACACCAATGGCTATGAGATCAACCATCGCCCCTTATGGGGTCAAGAAACGTATACACTAGTCTAAACTGGAATACCGATACCCGGTCTCGATACTCCTACGACTTGGGACTTTTAAGGACGTGCTTATAAACTACCTAAGCCCCACTAGTATGATCCCTATTATCTCAGACTCATTCCGCATTAACACCAAACCAAATATCTATTTATAATGATGATTAATACCAATGAATAGGGCGAAGGGCATTTGATATTTGTTCTTTCGATACGTGGTGTCAAAAGTAATTGCATCATCAAAAGCTGTATAGGAAGATTTTGAGCGCGTATCGACGGATAAGAAGGTTTCGATATGATTTTCTTCATTATATTTTACTATATAAGTAAAATTAGGCTTCTCAACTTGAGTGGATTGCAAATAAGCTAAAGTAGTTTGGGCATCCGATACGTCCATAAATTGATGTCAACGTATTTTTCTTAATTCATTCTTTACATCGTTTAGCCCGTAACTAAGATTCTCTATCCCGCCATGACCTTGTCCTAGTATCGTATATGTTTTGCTTGTGTAAGTAGATGCTCGTGCTCATGCCGCTAAGTTGCGGTCAAGGATGAATACAAAACAAAAATTTCTAAATAAGAGCACGAACTTTTACAGCCTTGAATCGAATCCAAACACTAAACTAGCAACTAGAAGGAGTTTAACTACTCGGATAGAATTTAGCTACCACCTAAGAGAACCCTAGCTAAGGCTTTAGCTTCACACTAAAATAACAAGTGAAGCAACTAGTAAACAAAACTTGCTAGGAATTGGTCATTAGAGATGTAGTGGCATTAATTTCTAAGTTTTCTCTCCTTTTCTTTCTTCTTTCTCTACTATAAAAAACTCAAAAGAAAAGGAAGAAGAAGCTAATGGTGATGGTCAACCAAAATGAGCATGGATACTAAAAATCTCTTCTTTCTTTTCTATCCTCTTCATCGCTTTTAAAAAATGGCGTGGATAGAATTATGACTCACAAGATGAGTCACAAGCCCACACTATTTTTGAAAAAGCATGAAGAGATGAGAAAGAAAAGAAGGTCACCTTATTTGTACACATATACATATATATGAATATACACACTAATACATACACCCGTATTCGTATAAAATATGAACATCCGTATTTGTATTAAGATACAAATACTCGTATTTATATCAAGACACAAATACCCCGTATTTATACAAATACCCGTATTCGTATAAATATTGTATTTATGTTAAAATACAAATTCCATAAAAAAGAGATACTAAAAGAGATATATATAATGCTAACTCATATTTTATCCAAATATGATAATCTAGCTATCTTTCAAGACGGCTAGTATTAAAAAAATGTCCGATTAAAAGTACGTGTGCAAAAACACGTATTTAATTGAACCTGGGTATGTATCAAAATACATACACTACATCGTTTCGCTTGAGCCGGAAAACCCTCTGTGTGAGACTCTAAAGACTCGACAATACGCTGACAGTGGGTTTAACCACAAGCACATCAGCGACACTAGCTGAACGTAACTGCTACCTAGGTATTGAACGAAAGGAAGGTCGACAAATAAATTCGTCTGCATCCCTACTGAGCCTGAAAGTGACAATCTCTATACAGTCCAGTCTCTTCGTCTGAGAGTATCACATATCGGGTCTACGGGGTTGGAAAATGTCAGACCCCGAATAACCTGATAAGTCGTGTCGATGTGGTTCAAAACCATCCCGAGAAACAACTGATCTCACAATCAGTAAATCTCAACTGTCTTGGCCAAGGCCTTACGGTGATGACCAATCGAACACAGCACGACATCGACTCTTTATACCGGGAAAGACGAATCCCTTTTATCGCTCACTGCCCTCAAGTGCTTCGGGACTGTACCCAACTAAAATCTGTTTGCATGACTCTTTAAAGCTATGGTAGGGTAACAATCTAAGTACAGTGGGAACACACTCGGGACAAATGACGATGTAAGTTCTAAAGATTAACATGTACCTATGTCACAAGAGAACTGCTATCTAACGATAGGTATATTACCATCCAGAAATTCTCGGCGAGTCCGTCCAGTATAACTCATAACCTAATGAGCACTTATATACAATCTTTGGTGCTGGACACTAATGGCTGTGGGGCTGGACACTAATGGCCACCTTCCCTCCCGAGAATAAGAAAAGTATACACTAGTCTATTTCAGAGTATCGATACCCTGTCTTGAAACTCCAACGACTAGGGAAAATTTAAGGATTTGCTTATAGACTACCTAAACCCCACGAGTATGATCGCCATCACAACTCTAGTAGTTAAGCAAAGATCCCACAGGCTTTACCAACATGTATTCGAGATACGTAATATAAATAGAACATATACACATGTTCAGGTAAAGACAAATCAGATAGCATACTATCATATCGAGTAAGATTGTCATATACATATATATCCCAAGCATCCACATGTAATATACAATCATGTACTATACAATAATGGCCTCTGGGGCATATACATCCAACAACTTGGACCAACCCCACTATCTTTCAAATTACGGATTTGACTTCTGTCGAATTTGGAAATACTTTTATGACAAGATAGGTATTGCACTATTGACTGTGGTACAAATGGATGGTTGTGATTTCTCTTGTAAGAAGTTACTTTCCATCGATTGTTCTTTTTAACAACAAACATATGAGCTTCACACTTGGATCTAATACAATACTTCTCCAGAACGCCGAAAAATATATTTTATGTTTTACATCAGGCTTGAAATGTTTAGGTTTTACGACCTTGTTACTTTAAGCGGCGGTTAAATATCGACCATTGGATTTTAACTGCTTCTTTAAAAAGCGGTTAATGTTGAAAGGTCTTGATGTGTTGGATAAATTTTTTTATCCAACGTTGGACAAGGACTGAACCCACACACGCGCGCATGCGCGTACAAAGTTGATTCTATGAGGCCGGACCTCATTTCTTATTTTGAGGCCAGACTTTCTAACACACAACCTGTCATGTTTTTCGCTGATCCTGTAACGACCCTAAAAGTCCAATACATTTTTATTGATCCAATATTAATAAAAGAATGTATTTCTATCCTAGTTTCGAGTTATAAATTATTTCTGATAACTTATGTATAAAAAAACTCCTTATAGCTCACTGGTAAAGCATCTACACTGTTGCGACATAGCCCGTGTGTTCGAATCTTATCAGACCCAATTATTTTTTAAGATTTTTCTTTTTAATTTTTCGGAAGCCCAAGAGTTGCACGTGCAATTCACAATTCATAGAGAAACGAAAAGTTTTAGAAAAATCAAACAGGCGCAATGAGGTATACACACCAAACTTAACACGTAGCACGAATCTCGAGACGGATCATCAAGATCCAACCGCCCATTCCATCAAAAGGGCAGGCGCTGACGGTTCGATTGAGCCCAATTGCTTCCGTGCTTTGCACACCCGTCCCTTCGACTCCCCTTTAACTTCCCTGCACTGTTTGATTTCCCTGCAATTAAACAATGATCCTTCAATTCATCATTTAACACCATTTTAATTCTTTTAATCCACATTTTTAATTCCCAAACCCTAATTCTCTACTATAAATGGCACCTCATCCCCTAGCTCCCCTCCATTCTGAAAATTTCTATCAAAATCATCCCAAAAGTTTTTAAGTGCAAGTAGAGTTAGCAACCAAGCTTTTTCCATCGAAAATCGAAGTCGTTTCCGGAATTTCCGCGACGCCGCGGGAATCCCCGCTTTTTTTAACCTCTTTCCAACACTACACAGCGAGTAAGTCCCCCTTCTCTCTTCTTCTTTCATCTTAAAACTATCTTCTAAAAACATATCGGAAAAGTGGAGTTAACTCCGATATGTGTAGTTTTAACCTTTGTACTCCCCTTTTTAAAGCAAAATAGGTCAAAATAACTTTCTCACACTACTTGTGACTTTGTTTACAATCATTTAGTTTTGAGTTTAACCAAAATTTTCATGTGAAACAAACATATAACGGACTTTTCATTAAAATACCATGAACTCTAGTATAATCTTTTTCGATAACTAATTTACCTATTTTTACGAAAACTTCACGGGGTAACGACCCTCCCCACACGCAAACTATGGTTTCATAGCACGGTATTCTAAACACATGATTAATTTAAAGAATGACTTTTACATTAAAATACCTCACCTTTTCAAAACGGGTTTCTTTTAATCGGTATTTTGTAATTCTTGGCAATTACATCTCTACAACCCTCGTTAGGGGACCCGCTAATGGATGGTGCGGATTATCGCACATCCTTGGGATAGTAGAGTGGGATGCAGAACTCCTCACGGAGTATTCGGTCTCGAAAGAAAATAAAAATACGGTTTTTAAGAAATACGTCATTTTCTGAACAAAACAATCTTTGAAAAATTTATATAAAACTATTAATCCGCATTTTCAAAAAAAAAACTTGTGAAAATATATTTTTAAAAAGAAGATTAGAATTTTTAATAAAATACCATCAAGTTTCCAAAAGAGCTAGTTTTCATAAAAATACCATAAACTTTTAATAGCTAGGCTTTATCACCAAAATACCATAACAATTAAAATACATGTTCATGAAAACCTTAAATATTATGAATCGCCTTTGAGGTTTAATTTTAAACTATATTAAAGTGTTTTTTATAAAACCCCCTCGAGATATGCGGACAATATTTTTAAGGACTATAGATTAATATACGCTTAAGCAGTATCATTTCTCTTAAGCCCTGGGGAGCCGGAGAAAGTGAGTGCTTGCCTATTCGGGTAGACAAGTGTAACGGAGTTATCAATGGCAATTGTCTTGGAAAAAGACACAAATCCTGCCGTCCATGTGCAGCAGTTGCCCGATTATTCCCGAACTTAAGAAATTCAAGAGCTAAATTATTTCATAAGATATTTACTCTAATATAAATACAAACTCAATTAGGATCCAAATTTTAACATAAACTTGAACTCTTGATCATGAACTACAACACTGGAACTTGAATATCCTAAAACTTGAATACTAGAATACTATGACTTGACATGAACTTAACATGAATATCAGAACACAATGGCTGCTATTGAAACTGACCTGACTCGAACTATGAATACAACTAGACATGAATACATGAACACTTGACATAAATACTTGACATTGATATGAACTCAATCTTGCAACTTGATATATTCATGGATTCGAGTAAGGCTGGTAATTTTAACTACAATTTAGGATACATAGGGTGTTGGGGTAGTTCAAGTGCGAATCCAACGAAATCTCAGGAGTCCCCTAGATCATGAATCCATTCTACTAACACAAGCAAGTTATCATGAGGGCCCGTATTTCCTTACTCTTAGATTATAGCCTGTTGAGTTTGGAATACTTCAAAACTAGATTGAAGTCCTGTTGCTAACACTTTATTTGGGCCCATGGTTCCTTACCCCTGAATTACAGCATGTTGGGTTCAAGAACACTCTTGAGATTGGTTGACATTCATTCTTAAACTTACGTTAAATTAGTTTACCCATGTAGAGAACTTTTAGGACACTTACATGCACTTCATGTTCACTATACCTACACTGCACGACCATACTATACTATACTTATGTTATTTTTCCATGATATATATAGAACTGCATGTTAAATAGAATAGTCATGCTTACATAAAATGACATGTTTAAACACCATATCTCATAATCCATTACTTCATGATATCCATTTTTCTTTGTCATTATACTTTTATACTTCACATCCTTTTTGTCACGCCCCGCTACCCAGAGTGCGCTAAGATCAGTACGTGACAGAGCCAACCATGCTACCTGTGGTTAGGAAATATCCCTCCATAGTCACATTATGGTTGTCTATAAGATATCAAGAACAAGAAAAAATAAAATAAACTATCTAGTACATGTCCATATGCTAAGCAATAAATCCAATAAACAATAACATCTGGAAAGTACATCCCAAATACGGGCTCACATCAGGAAATAAAGTATGGAAATAAAACTAAACTAAACTAATAAGATCCTCACTGCTCGGCCTGACGGTGAAGTACTCCTGATCAGCCTGCGAAAGATACAGAGGATCTGGGCCATGCAAAACCCAGACGTCAGTGCGTCATAATATCAACAATAATAAATGAAATGGATACACGAGATATGCAGGCATGAATATAAACGATGACATGAATATAGAAAGTAAACACAGAAATGAAACAGTAAGGTGTATGTACATGTGGCGTGCAACCTATTTCTGGACTCTAGGTTATCTAATCTACAGTCTTTGAAATCAATTAATGTAATCATCATCGTAACCCATCAGACTATGCCCCGTTCATTCCCCACGGGACCACGGTAACAATATATTCTAGACTATCAGTCTATACCCCGTTCATTCCCCATGCGACCACGATAACAATATAATAGCCCTTTGAGTTACGTTCGGTTATATTCTTGATTTCCCCTTACCCCCAAGGTTATGTGTTCATGTCAGGTATTGATAAATATGAAGTTAATGCCAACACAGGATTAAGCATGTACGGGTTTTGTCTGAATAGATAACAGGATATGTCCGTCGGAACAATAAGTCAGGGTCGTCGGCATTAGTAACAAAATCAGGTATCAAGTCAAGCAGTGGTGTATCAGGTCATATCAGATGGTGCACCGTGTATCAAATGGATGCCCAACAGTAAAATGTAGAAAGTATCGAATCACGGAAAAACACGGATGCACAAGTGTTTATCAGGGATCATATCTACAACTCCATGACTATGTAGGATGCATATTATCAGGCATAGGGTGCCAATGTAACAGTAATATGAAATAATATGATCCGGCATGCAACTAGATGTATAATAAATGATATGGATACGAACGGGTATCGTAAAACAGCAGAACAGTAACATGGGATGCATAACGAAATAAACATGCAATATTTTTATTCATATGGATGCAAAATATATATCATAGCATGGAGCAAGATAAACTTGTATGCAACTAGATATGTAATAAATGATACAGATGCGAACGGGTATTGTAAAACTGTAACATATGATGCACGATTCAATAAACATGTAATACTTTTATTCATATGGATGTAAATATAATAGTATAGCATGTAGCAAGATAAACTTGCCTGATTGTATCTCACGACGGGGTGCGTACGCCACGTCCGACGTCGAGTAAACATCGCAATACATACACGTGCGTACAGAACTGAACCAAGCAAAGCAAGAACGTGACCACGCTGGCTGGAATGTCCACTGGGTTTCCCGGATCTTCGGCGACGAGCACGGCTCCGGCAATCACCAAGAAACGGAATCAAGAAAGTAAAAAGAAGAAAAGAAGAAGAAGAAGAAGAAGGAGAAGAGCTGGGGTTTGGTTTGGCTCTGTGTTTGGGTTATGGGGTAGAGAAGAAGGCGAGGGGATTTGGTTTGGCTCTGTGTTTGGGTTATGGGGTAGAGAAGAAGGCGAGGGGACAACGACGATGGGTCTTGGGTTTTTTGGCGAAGTTTCACGGCAAGGCAGTGGGTTGCGGAGAGGCCGTTGGGGTCGGGGTTTAGTGCAGGGAAGAGCAGGGGATCGTGGGCTTGCAGGGAGAGGATAGGAGAGAGGAGAGAGGGTAGCGGTGAGGCGAAGCTGACAGGGTGATCGGAGCTCCGGTGAGGGTTCGGGCGGGGTTGCAGGGTTCGGTTATGTGCAGGGAAAAGGAGCTCGAGGTTGGCTTGGGGTGTTGGTGAGGAGGAGGGAAATAGATGAGGGTGGTGACGAGGTCGACGAGAGAGATCGGCGGCAAGGGAGAAGTTGACGGAGATGGGCACGTGGGGTTGCAGTGGGTTCGAAGGCGGGAAATATGACGAAAGAAGAAGAGAGAGAGAGGACGTGGGTGAGGACGAGGAGGGAAATAAAGAATTAAAGAATTATGTATATATAAGGTGTAAAGGGAGGATGTGAGTTAGGATAGAACATAAAATATTTTTAGTTAGAATATGCAGAGAGAGGCAGATAAAGGAAATAGTTAGGATTTGGATTTGGAGAATATTTAAAAAATATATATTTTAGTTATGAAAGAAATTAAAATCCTGTGTGTGTATATATATATATTAACACTTAGAAATATATTAAAATATAATATTAGTTGATTTTGAGTTTTCTGGTTAATGCAAAAATATTCCAAAATATATCCGGGTTGGGTCTAAAATTACGGTTTGAAAATACGGATAATATACGTGTTAACCAAAACCAAAATAGGATATCCGAATAACGAAAATTCATATCCCAAAAATGGATACACGCAGTGTGCACGTGTCTATCCAAACGAGCCCGTTTCACTAAACGGTACGAGAACACGATATACGGATGCCGCCACAGGGGTATCATGCAGGCTGTGTTAGATATTTTAAAAATATTTTATTAGATTATAATTGTATTATTAAAAATGCAGATGCCAGATATAATACAGGTATACAAGACATACAACATGAAAGTGCACGGATCCTCATAACTGGCAGGGATAAATCACAAATAGGAATCAAGACGGGTTTCCGACATGCTGGTTTGGTCGGATGCAAACTCAGATACCAATTACATTATTCGCATCCATAACAGCAATAAATCAAAAAATAGACACTCGATATATAAATTAATCAACCAAGTCATGGTATAATGAATTAGGGTGTTACACTTTTTCTTGGAGATTTACCGAGCGAAATTTTGCTGACGGGCATTCCACCCACTTTTGTTTCTTGGAATGTTCGTCAGATACTGTGGAGGCTGAAGATGTGTACACCACCGAGGAGGAGCACGATCATATTGTGACTCAGGCCTAGACCAGTTATCCTCTCTTTCAGTTTATATACCACCTGTTTAGGCATTTTTTTCTTGTATTTTTTTTCCGGTTGAACTCATATATTGTAAATGTGTCAAGTTGAATGTATATACAGTTATTGAAGTTTAAATTTCATGTTAAATTCTTATCATTTTATATTGCTCAATTACGCTTAACGCATTAATTCAGGAAAATGATTTTCTCGAAATAAATATGTCGCGGGCCTCGTCACATAGCCGTTTCCATCTATTGGAAAGCGGGGCGCGACAGATCCGTACCGTTCATTTTGATCTACCTGTTTTAGATAGTCTGTGTATAAAATTTCACTAGAATTTGAGACCCTTAACACATTCATCAAGTATACCAAAAATTCATCGGCTTTTCGGTGAATGAAAAATACGATTAATTGATGGTTTTCAAATCTCATGAAATCTTTTATACAGCCTATCTAAAACATATAGATCGAAATGAACGGTATGGATTGGTGAAAAACACATTGGGTTATGTGTTAGAAATTTTGGCTTTAAACTAAGAAATGAGGTCCGGCCTCATAGGATCGACTCTCCCCCTCTTTCTATATATATATACAGGGAGTCGATCCCATGAGGTGTAGCCTCATTTCTTATTTTGAGGTCCAGTTTTCAAATAACCAACCCTCCGTATTTTTTACCCCACCGCTTCGGCCACCGTGATCTACATATGTTAGATAGACTATGTATCAAATTTTACGAGATTTGGAGATATTTAGCACACCCATTAAGCGATCTTGTTTTTCATGCATCGTAAAGCCGTTGCTGAATGCTGAGGGATTATTAGGTCCCACCACCAAGGGATTATGAGGTCCACGGTGTAGGTCCTTCAATAAAGAAGCATTGTTGAATGCCGAGGGGGAAATAATAAAACAATAACGAGGGATTGCTGGGATTCCCTTGGCGTCCTCCCAACCTTTTCCCCATCAATATAATTTCTTCACCCTCTTTAGGGCCTCTTTGGTTGAAGGATTTCGCAGGATTCTTGAGTTTTGGATTCGAGAATCTTAGAATTCTCAAATTTTGTGTTTGGTTGGCTTGGATTACAAATATGGATTTGTATAGATTGTGTGATGGGCCCACAAAAAGATGGATCCCAAAATCCTTCAAAAATGAAAGGATTCTCGAGGATTTCTCACTATTTGGTGGCCTCCGCGTGTATCTTATTTATTAAAAAATTCCTCCTCTCCCGTCTCCCTTTTTAATACTCAAATCTAAATCTCATTTATTTTTTTCCAACCAAACAAGCATTATAAGGATTTACAAATCCAATATAAGAAATCCAATACCAACCAAACACAAAATTAGCTAATCCAGATGTTTTTAATTGTACTATTTAGGAATCCAAATTTCACAATCCAGCAAGCCCCTTAGGACCTGTTTGGTTGTAGGATTTAGATGGATTTGGATTGTGGAATCCAAGAATTTCATAATTTTACGTTTGGTTGGAGGGTTTGAAATTGTACGATTCCTTTGTTTTTTATAGGGCTCATCAAAAAACAAGGATTCTTGGAATCCAAATTTCTTAATCCTACAACTAGCGCTTAGTGCTCCTAATCCAAATCTCTCAAAAACTTTCTCCATGTCGACTCCTCGCAAATATTCTCAAATTCCAAAGCCTAGCCTCCTCGCCGCTGCTCGACTCCTCGCAAATTTCTCAAATTCCAATGCCCTAAGACTCTCGCCTGCGGCTCGACTCCTCGCCGCTGCCCAATCCCTCTGTAATCTCTCTCTATGTTACTCTCTCTCTCTCTCTCTCTGTGTGTGAATCGATTCTTCATGATCGGTGGGATAATTGGGGGTTTTGTTGAATTGTTGCGGTTTGGTTGAGGAGTTGAGATATTTTGTTGAAAATTGGGGGTTTTGTTGAATTGTTAGAGTTTGATCGAAAAATTGGGAGGTTTGTATAAATATTGGTGTTTTTTGTTAAATTGTTGGGGTTTGATCGAAAAATTGGGAGGTTGGGAAAAAAATAGTAGGGATTTTGTTCAATTAACTGTGTTATTGAATTTCAGAACGAGTGGAACCTTGGAGGATGCATTTCTGAGGGCTGAATTAGAGGGCGATGCATTTGACTTCTGAGGAAACAGATAATCACGTGAGTTTTTTTCCCAACCAATTGAGATCATGCGAATATTTTTAATGATTTATGGATATCTTACAAACTGTATGCTCATTTTCTTGTTTTGAGTATTTTTGCAAACTATATGCCCATATACAAATTGTATGTTCATTGATTCAGTGTAAACATATTAAGGAATCTCTTTCCTTGTAGATTTGCCACCTTCATCAAAAAACCCTTCTCCTCATCTTGTCCTTTAGATAAACTAAGCATTGCTGATGAAAACTTGACTATTTATCTGCTCATTCCTTGCACAGCACAAAAACATGGTAAAGAGTGGAGATTGATAGGAATCTTTGTAACATATATAGCACAAGATTTTAGTAAACTTTTCATTAAGGTGAAGTATGCTGTAATTTTCATAAAGAAAGGCGAAGCATGTAGTAGGAAATTTTGTTGCTTTCTATCTCTTTTTGTTTACATTTCCAAGATTTTATTTAATATTTAGGTAAGTAGCCGTGGGTTTTGTCATATCTTAAGTAACCACTACAATTGCAATCAAGGAGGTAGAAAATTCAAAAACAATCTCAAGGTCATCTTAATCTCTTAAAGTATAACTAGTTCTATGAGTTAAATTGCTTTTACTTTTGCCATTTAATCTGTTGAAGATCGTTTGTAAATTTAGTTCATTTAATTGCCTAAAGTTAATCATAAAATATAATCAAAATGCTTTGCGGGAATCCATGAGAGCTTAACTTATACCCAACTATGTGCTAAATGAATTGACATGATGCTATCTCCACAGGCAATACCCTAAATTGTACAATTATTATTGTAGCGTTGCTGGATATCTAAATTGTACAATTATTATTGTAGCGTTGCTGGATATGAATTATTAACCTATTAACACCCATATATATTTCTTGGTTGGAAAACCCAGATGAACTTGTGCAGCGTATTACATGAACTTGATATGCCATCTTAATTAAGGTATAATTTTTCCCAGCTTACGACTTATATGACTACTTTATATGATCCATTGTTACATTTTCAGGTGATAATTGCAAATTGTTGTGCTCATACACACCACTGTTCATGTTCACTCTGCATAAGGTATTAATACTTACAGATGTATCCCTATAAAGCAATGCGCACATTATTGTCGAATAATCTGATGTGGTTATTATGCTCCAGGCTGAATGTAAAGGAAGAATACATTTATTAATCTTATTTACATAGTTTGTGCAATGTTTTATATGTTCTATTTTTCTAGAGGAAAGATGTGTATCCCGTGGAGCGGAATGAGAGCTTTTCAATAAATTAAATCCTGGACGCGAATTGGGGTGCTCCTTAAGATGAGGATGTAAGTTCTTACTGCTATTTTTATATCTTTTCAATGCTGGTTGCTATCAGTATCATTCTTCTATGGAAACCGAACAGCTCGGATTATATGTAAACCATGCCTTTAATTCCTTTTTTTTAAAAAATAATCTTTGCAATGCTAATTTTTTTCACAAGTACTCAATGGCCTCAATATCTGTAGATTCTCGTTGTTGGCCCAGTTGAGATTTTGTTTTAGAACAACAATTTACATTCAAAAAATTCTAGAGTGTTGATTTCTATCAAGAATCAACCATATGAATATTTCTTGCTATTATTGTGCCTTTTTTAAAATTGAAGATTATTCGAATTAGGATTTAGTTTGTGCAATCTAAAGATCGTTCATTAAAATTATGATTTAATTTAGCGTAGTTAATGCAATAGGAGGAAAGTTCGTTCTCAATTTCATCTCCTTAACATTTTGTTCATTCAAACCTCCAACAGATTATTTGTAGTCTGCTTTCAATGGCTTTATCTTTTAAGTAATTCTTTAATAATTTATTTAATCGTGTTTATGATACTCTCCTTTCGGCCCCACTAGATCGCGGTACTCTTCAGACTAGCACTAGTTCATCATGTAACATCCTTCTTTATTAGGTACTGTGATACTCTTCAGACTAACACTAGTTTGGCATGTGACATCCTTTCTCACGTTATTTCATGGTGTGTCAGTGGAAATGAGGTACATCTAATATCTCCTGAACCGAAGTAACATGCGGTTATTTGCAGAGATCAAATCAGACATTGAGTTACCTATGGAATCTAATAAACATGGTTTTGCTGGTACAACATTCTAATTCTTTTCTCCCCTGAATTTACAATGAAAATGCATTTTAATGATTAAAAATGGAGGATCACGGAGAAGTTTTTAGAGTTTTTTTAAAAAAAAATAAGGCAAGCCTTTTAACCGGAATTGAGATGAATCTCCAAATTCAGCAGGTCTTCTCCCAGTCATTTGGTTACCTGCAATTTTCATGCTCGAGAGATTTCGACAGTTTGCCTTGCCCAATTTGACGAAAGATCATGCAATCGATTATAGCTCAAATCAATATAGTTAAGAAGCCAATACATCCCAAAATTTGAGATATATTCCCACTAAAGTCATTTCTTTCAAGACAGACTCTGATCAACATAGTTCAATTTCTTAAACTCCTTAGGATAGGTGGATTGGAGTGATCCTCCTTTACATATAGCAGAAGGCAAATTACCATTGAAGCGATTGTCAGACAGAGCTAGGGAAACAATGCTTGTAATATTTGGTAGTTCATGAGGCAAAGAACCGGAAAATCAATTAGTTTCAATACCCAGATTAAAAGGATTCACCCCAATTCCACATGGGATAGTTCCTTAGATGTAATTTTTGGGTAAGGTAAAAAGTTTGAAGCTTTGTCAAGTTTCCAAAGCTACCAGGAATGGGGCCTGTTAAGAATTGTTGTCAATTTCTAAATCAATAAGGTTCACCAGGTTTTCATTTTCATATGGGAACATATCCCAAAGAGGTTATTATCATAAAGCTAAGTTTTTAAAAGTAGAAGGAATGAGGCCGGTTAAGAGATTTAAGACAATTTCAAAATCAATGAGGTTAACCAGATTTCCAATTATTTCACATGGTACAGTTCCAACGATTTTATTAAATTAAAGGTACAAGGTTTGAAGCTTTGGCTGGTTTCCTAAACTATAAGGTATGGGGTCTGTTGTAACATTGTTGCTGATTATTAAATAACGACGGCAGCAAGATTTCCAGATTTGGATGGCATGGTTCTGGAGTTGTTATTACAGTAGGGGCACAATGTTTCTATACTAGAAGATCTGTCAGGTTCCTAAACTAGAAGGGATGGTGCTACAGAGATTATTGCTATCGAGATACAAGATCTACATCTCTTGGTGAGATATCGTAAACTGTAAGATATGGAACCATTAAAAATAAACTAACAGGTATCCCTACTCCATATCCAAACAGGTCCAAGAGGCGCATCTCATAAATTTGGGAGTGATTGCATACAGAGAGTGGCAAAGTACCCAACATCCTGTTTCGAGACAAACCAGGGGAGGTGAGATTGACAAGTCAACCAATGCTCGTTGGGATGGGCCCAAAGAGGGAGTTGCGCCTATGGTTGAAGTAAGTTATAGAAGGAAGTGGGAACAAGTGAGGGAATCAATCCTACCTACCAAGCTAGCACTAGTCAAATTAATCTTAGTGACAATACTTCCTCCACACACTATTCCAAACCATGTGCATGGTTCCATGTGGCGAGTCCAGGAACTGATGCTACCATTGTTTCGAAGAGTTGAGTTCCAGTGGAGGAGAGCTCTAGCATCAGATCCTAACAAACAAGTATTCGATGAGTCTACTACTGAATGGATGTGAAACAAGGAACAAAAGAAAAAGAGTAGGCAAGGATACTGGCATTGAGATTAATGGTTGAGAAGGTTGATCCATAGTCATAAAAGAATAACTTCAAACTATAGGTCGTAGCTGTTGGGATGAGATTTAAAGGCAGATGCTGATTTGGCTTTTATAGAATTTCTAATTCTGCCAACTCTATTAACCGAAACACACAACAGACAATAAAAATGTGTAAATTTGAATACATGAATTATATTATGAGTGATATGGTAATAAAGTTTGATTCTTTGACGAGTTATCCAGCTACAACCAAAGTCTCCCTTATTCAATTTCTAACAACTTGCAATGTTTTCTTCCAAGTCATTGTCTCAACAAAAATTTGTTATGTTGTTGCACAAGAATTTAGATAATAGAGAATCTACACAAACATGACATGCAATTTACAGTAAGAGCAAGAAAGAAATTAAACTACAGCACAACAATAATTAAATTGTCAACATCCTCAACTAATTGATGCCATCACTTAAGATGCAAACGGGCACTAGGTATCATGAAGGAACATAATTATGTTACAAAAGTACATCAATTTGCAGGCCATTGATCTCTTTGTGAAATAGCATATGAGAAATTTCCAAATAGTTGAGAAATTTGAATGATCGGATGAAAACTAGTTTTACAACAAAATAATGATGACAAGTTTGTGATGGGGGAATGTCCTCCATTAGTTTGTCTCATGAACTTTTAAGTTTAGAGCTAGAGAAATCATATGATTTTTTTTTTTATAACTACGATTGAAATCATATGATGTAATTATAGCTTTACGCTATCGCCATTTTCAACATTCATGTAATTATAGCTTCACTTGGTTTAACTCCGATGATACATTTTGAGACTCAAGGAAGTACAAAATCCTTGATCTATATGATTGAAAGAAGCTCAAACTTTTACATCAAAGTGTGTTGCATTCATGGTTTCAGATGCTTAAAATCTTAAATTGTTTTCTAACTAAAGATTGATGAATGATAAATACTTCTATAAACTATGACAAATAACTCGAAACCTTAATTTCTACTCAGTGTGTAAGAAATTAAGCAAAAAATAACAATAATAATATTTCAAGACCTTGAGAAATTACGCTCCTTTTGAAGTGAATTCAAAGGGCGGTCAAAGAACATATGTATTGAAAAGATAATCGTTTCTATTCGGAGTCGAATCGAGCGATCGAGAGCACTTTGGATCTTAGAGAGAGGGGGAGAGTTTTCTTGGGAAGTTTTTGTGGGTTATTGAGATATTTCTCGTTATGTAGGCCTGCTTTTGTGGGCTAAAATTTCCATATAGAAAGATAGATTTTAGCCTAATCAGTACCAAATGAAATAACTTTTACAAAAAATTTGTAGTTGTAAAATGATAAGTTAGGCATATGTGATGAAATATGCCCAATTAGCTCCAAATGAAATTAAAAAAAATTGTATTTTAGAAAATTGGTGTTTAGGTAACCGGAGTTTTATGAAGTTATCTAAATTTAACTCCAAAATCAAGCTCCAAATGAAATTTAAAAAATTGTATTTTTAGAAAATAGGTGTTTATACAACTACAAAATTTTTGTAAAAGCTATTTCATTTGAAACTGATTGGGCCAAAATTTATCTTTGTAAATGAAAATTTCAGCTTACAAAAGTTGGCTTATGGTTAGCCCACAAAAACTTCATAATAAAACTCTCTCCTTTTTCTGAGATCCAAAGTGCTCTCGATTCCTCGATCCGACTCCGAATAGAAGCGATTGTCTTTTTTATTACTTGTTTTTTTGATCAGCCTTTGAATTCGCTTCAAAATGAGGGTAATTTCTCAAGATCTTGAAATGTTATTATTTTTGTTGCTTAATTTCTTACGCACCGTGTAGAACCTAAGATTTTGGGTTATTTGTCATAGTTTATCGAAGTATTTGTCATTCATCAACCTTTAGCAAGAAAATAATTTAAGATTTTAAGCATATAAAACTATGAATGCAGCTTCCTTTGATGTAAAAATTTGAGGCTCTTTCAATCATATGGATCAGGGGTTTTATACTTCCCTAGGCCTCAAAATGTACCCTTATTATTATTATTTTGGCAGAGTCAAATCAAGTGAAGCTATAATTACATTAATATTTAAAACAGCGTAAAGCATAGCGCTTCAAGTTTAAATCGCGAAAGACGCAATTAACTTAGCAAGAAGTGCAATCTACACTATTATTAACATTTTGATTTAAAAAATAGATCTGCTGTTTAAAAAAAAATAAAAATAGTAAATATATTCTACAACACAGTAAAAATAGTTAACCATCACTTTAAAATAAACTCAAAGCATTAACTCAAATGCTAGTAGCATGGTAATTGGCCTCAGAAGCTCGCTGGTGGCTGACTCTATATGGCAGCAAAAGCATGCATATGGACTGACGTGGTGAGACGTGGTCACGTGGCTGCTGATGGTGGTGGCAGGGAAGGGGGACAGAGGCATGCCTTAGGCGAGCCATGAGTGTATTGGGAATCATGGTAAGGGTTTTGGGCTTTTTAATTATCGGGTGAACGGGTTTGGATTGTACTTTTCATAAAATATTGTTGCACTATACTGTTAGAAAGCCTAAGTATTCCCGCACTACGCACCGTAGAGGCGTAACCTAAGCTGTTTACACTATTTCAAAAAATAGACTATGCTACGATGTGTTTGCGCTTTTTAATGTGCTACATAACGAAATACCTCGCACTATGTATTGTGGCACGCTATTTTGCTCTAGATGCACAGTTTTTTACGTTGAATTCCAGATGACAAGAGATATCTGGCGAGGCATTTCTTACCTCCTATCTATTACTGTTTTCTTTGACCTTTTCCATTAAAATCGAAGGGATAATGGACTTTTGGCTTAGGCTTTAGTTAAATTGTAAGGGCAATGCTAAATGTTAAATGCATAAATACAGAAGGGGGTCTGTTGTAGGTGTACGAAACTCATAGTTATTTTTCTAACCATATTCTATATCCGATTTGCCATTTTCAATTTAGCCTTCAGATTCATAGAGAAAATAATACAAATAAAAACTTGTTATACATAGTCAGCAAGATTGAATTTCTGATGTTAAGCTTCGAATATGATGAAGATGATGAAAAAACAGTATCTATTATCCATCTAAGTTCGAAACCAGACTCGATAATATTTACTTACCTTCCATCATTTTTTGATGATTACACTTTTAAATATTCAATCAAAATCGATATCATCAATTAATTTGTAGTGTTTTGGTTATCAATCAATGTTGAATATATTGTTTTCATTCTTGAGACAATGCTTTACAATGTATGACTTGGAGATTCCAGTTTTGGGCTGGTCGAAGAGGCGCCTGATAAATAATGTGGTTTCGATGTTCTAACAATGTTATTATAAGCAAAATTATTATGCATGTCTGTTAGGCATGCTTGAATTAATTTGCCATATCATATATATACAACATTCCCTGAATACAAGTTTTTGATAGTTTAAAAGGCAAAGCTTGGAGGATCTTAATGGACATTCCACATGAGGCTTCAATAGAAAAAAAAAATAGAATTGAATTAAAAAAAAGTAGATGTAAGATGCAGCAAATATTTTTGTCAAGAACATTTGTTTTTAATTGAATTTTTTTAAAGACATGTGAGATAAAAGACGACCAGAAATTATCCTTTCAATTCATTATTTTAATTCCTTCTGGTATCTGGGTGGTGCTTTACACCTTCATATTCTGTCTTTGATTATTTTCTTAGAAGGTATTACTCAATGCAGAGCCACTCCATGTACCATGTGGTGTTATATGACTTAATAGGCAATGACAATTGAATTTTTTTATTTTATCTCAGGACTTGATATATTCAACTCACACACTAACTGCAAAAACATGCTACTGTTTTTGTAAATATTTAGCTGTAAGGGATGGGACTGTTTGTAGTCTTTCAGGATTAGATTTAATCATTTTGTGTTTTTGTATCATAAGTATTCTTTTTGTCTAACTAGACAAATAACATTTTTCTTTCTTAAAAAAATTAGAAGAAAGGTAAAAATCAAACTTTTATGGATTTGCTGGTTGCAAGTTATTCTCTACATACTCATTTTGCATTATTACGTCGAACTTGTTCTAGTGGTTAAATGCAATCTCTATCCCCTACCTTTGTGCAGAACAACAGAATGTATTGACAAGCATACAAGCTATTGCTGAGGTTTCTGCTTCCCTTTCCTCTGGTGACGCATATTCAAATTCTTCTCACGTCGAGACAAGTCTTGCAGGTAAAATTAAAATTCTGCTCTACGCTACCCAAAATTATTTTTCCATTTTCTTGGATGTTAGTATGTTACATTTAAAAGCAATTGTTGACACGGTGATCAAGAGTTTGAGCTTTTGGGTAAAGTGATTGCCATCATGGTTCAGATAACCATCTAGTGCACACTCAAATCTTGTCCTAAGGGTTAAAGAAATAATTTGCTCATGTTTGTTGTCTTCAACGTGCATATAAAATAGTCGTCTCAGTTGTTGTATGGATACTGTAGCATGCTGGTAACCACCTCACCTAAAGCTTAAGCTCTTAAGTGGTGGGCTCATAATTAATTTATCCCTCGACACAACACTATCCCTCATGTGGTTAGAGAAAACAAGAGGAAATATTTTGATGTCTCTGGTGGAATTTGACAAATGAATGATAACCACTTATGCTAAGCATAAGCCCTTGAATGGAGGTCCGACAATTATATTTACACTTTAACATGCAACACTCTTAATATTCTATGAATTAATTCCTCACTCTTGAAGCTTTATGAAAAACAGTTTTTTACTCTCGACGAAGCCAACAGAACTGCCTCAAAGGACCGATTTTGAATCAATATTCATGCATATATGGGCTGTCAAGGTTGTATTGTACTAATGTTGGAATCTTCTGGCAGAATCAAAATTCCACAGGGGGCTAACACGTGATTTTGTTTTAGTGGGGGCAAAAATCTAGTCTTAGTTGTGCTAAAGCATAGGAGGTAAGGCATATAGCTTCAATTTTTCTTTTCACCTTTTTTTTTGTTTTTTTGTTTTTCTTGTTTTTTATTTGGGTTGGGGGGGGGGTTTGGGGGGGGGGGTCCACCTCCTTATTTGTATAGTAACTTCCGTCCATGGAAATACGTAACTTAGGAAAATTGACTTGATTGCATTCTCCAATAATCTTTTGAGGGGTCCTGTTCCTTCGAGCTTATCGAATGTGACCACATTGTTACAGTTGATTGCTTGGTTCCTTCATACAATCAGTTCTCTCTTTGTTCCTCGTGAACTTGGAAAAACTAGATAACCTTATGGTATATCACAAATCTCCTAACAGCCACACCCCTTCTAGTTTAGGAAAACTGATACAACTTCACATCTCAAGTCTCGCCAAAAATAACATGTCAGAAACCATCAACTTGACGGATAATCAAATATTGAACTTAATGACAACTATATATCTGGAACCATCCGTTTTCCCTTTTGGTGATACGAGAGCCCCTAAACATTGCAACTTTTGATAATTTATTTTCTGGTCCATTGCCTCTAGAATTGACAAATGCAACAAATCTTAAAGCATATAGGATTTGAATGACAACAGCCACACTAGATGTATGCCACTTGATATATGTAAAAGAGAACCCCGAAGCTTCACTATAGGTAACAACCATTTCATGTGACCCATTCCCAGAAGTCTGAGAAATTGTGCTAGCTTGGTTAGAGTTTCTCTCTCTCTCTCTCTCTTATATATATATATATATAGGGGAGTGATCTATTGCAAACTGGTCCGCGTTTTAAAAAAAAAGGGAACTCTCGATCTATGGCATATTTTAACGACCCGATTCGTTCAAGTTGATCACCAAACCCTCAAATGTACGTGCATGAAAAATCAAAAGATTAGAACACCTTTAACCTATGCATCGGATGTAGTTTATATTGCATAATCGAAAAACGTTTATTTTTGCACCCATCGATGCATAGGTTAGTGGTCTTCAAATCCTTTAATTTTTCGTGCACATTTATTTGAGGGTAGAGTGATCAACTTGAACGAAGCGGATCGTTGCAATATGTCGTGGATTGAGAGTTTCCGTTTTTAAAAAACGCGGACCGGTTTGCAATAGAGCGCTCTCCTATATATATAAATTTAACAAAATCCATTAGAGAATGACAATTTATGGTATTAGAGCAAGGCTGGACCTCGGAAAAAATGGATAAGACTAAAGGAATACTTAAAAAGAATTGTTGTGAACAATTAAATATAGAGAAACCAAACCAAAATCAATAAAACTTCCTTTTCTTTACGATATTATCAGAAGATGGACCTCGAAAAGGAATTAGAGAACATCAGGATAAAAATAAATCCCTACCTAAACATAGGATCTATATATCTAGACCGTAATAAAATAATCATAATAAAAGGAGCAGTACCTGGATGGTCAATATATAATCATATTAATACTTATAATCAAGCTAGATTAGCAAGAATTATACATCCTACCGAGGAGTCGGGAGATTCTGAAAACTTAAATCCCAATAATAAACTAGAAAAGCTTATAATAGACTTCAGCAAAAGGTTTGGAATAGATTTTAATCAACCTACTGAACAAATAGGCCTACCTGCTATGGAAGGAGTATTTAATATAAAAATGAATATTGAACGGATTAAATATAAAGGATATTCATATGAAGAACTCGAAGCCCTATGGAAAGACGCTCCAGGAGATGAATTAAGAGAAATTAGTAAAGCCATGGCATGTTTTACAATACAAGAAAATATAAAAAATACAAATGAAGGACAATCTTTAAATATAACGGAAGAACCTTCAGTTACAAAACCGGTTAGAGATTATAGAAATAATGAAGTTTCTATATCATACTCAAATCCCTATGAAAATATTGAACGATTCGGAATAACATATAACAAGAAAAGACCTTATAGTCAAACTAGAGAAGAGTACGTACCAAAAGAAAAAGAGTTGGTTTTTATGAGATCTAATGGTTTTATTCTAGATAGATTGTGTTAAAAATCCCGAAAAAATTATAGACATGTGGGCATAAGCTTTAATTTATTAGGCTCGGAATAAAACATATACACCAGAACAAATGATAAAGATAATTGAAACAGAATTAACTGGAATAGTTAATCTATGGTATAAAGCTCTAACAAGCAGTTCAAAAAGATTTCTATTAACAGGATCAATTTATGGTGAAAACGTATTAGAAACTATGAAATTAATAGAACAATTTAAAAAACAATTAAACATGAATTCTTAGGATATATTTATGATGAACCAGAGGTAAAAAAACATTACATACTAAAAGGCTATTAGAACATTTATCGATATGTGATATGTGTTAATTTGATGAATACACGTGTGAATTTCAAAAATATTACTATCAAAATAAACCTATAGAAGAACAAATACCTATATTAGAATCATATTTTCTTAAGCTTCCAGAACCTTGGGGAAGACGTCTCCATAATGGTTACGTAAACCAAATAAAAATAAAGTACATATCTTAGGGAAAAGAATACATTATGCAAAAAGGAAAATTAACGAATGGTGTTATAGAAAGCCAATTAATGGTAAGATCTAAAAGAATATATAAACAAGATTTATGTTAAAAATATCAGAACCAACCTAGTGGGGTTGCAAACCCTATATTAGAAAACGATACAAAAATAAGAAACAAGATAAAAAATATAAGAGAAAGTCTAAAAGTAAATATAATCCTAAAAAATATAAATCCGTAAAAAGTAAAAGATATGAACCTTGAAAATCTTATTTTAAAAAGAAAAACACGAATAATCCAAATGACCCTAAAAAATGTAGGTGTTGGACATATAATGAGGAAGGACATTATGCGTATGACTGCTCTAATAAAACAAATCATAAAATGATAAGATTATATGAAGAATTCAAAGAACAATATGAACTCATAGAAAAACAAAAAGACCTTTAAAATGAATACTATGAATTAGTAACCGACAAATCTGAAGATGGGTCGTCAGAAAGTGAGGAATCATATTCTTCAAGTTCGGATGATATATATATATATATATATATATATATATATATATATATATATATTCCTGAAGAAAAATGGGGAAAAAAGACTTCAACTATTATAGAAGCTATAAACACTAAAGGTTCGAATGAAAAAAAAGAGTCATTATTTAAGAGTCCTAAAAAACTAAGTAAAAAGTAGGTCTACGATCATGATAAATACTAAGTTAAAACTAAAAAGAAAAATGAAAAAACATTTACTATAGTAAAACCAAAAAACTATGATAACAGTGAAACCCCATCCATTGAGTCTGAAAAAGATTTTATTAGATCAGGAGAAGATGGTATTGTACGGATGGAATCAACTGTAGCATTTCAAACAAAAAATTCTAATGAAGAGTCTACAGAAATAGAGGAGACAATAGATGACCAGCTAGAGTTAAATAGAACATTAATAATTGATGAAAAAAGTATCAACAAATTAAAAAGAAAGATTTTAATTTAATCTCTGACAAAATATATTCCGTACCGCTAATTGACTTTAAAAGTGAAAATAAATATATAATTAGACATTGGGAAAGATCAATAGACATTAAAACAATTAAAAGGGAAAACCTCACCAAACTTTTAACAAGGGATATAATTAATAAAGAACTAAGATCTTTAAAAAAAACTTGGTAAAATGTTTACATTTAGGAGCAGTACAAATTCTTAAAAAATCATATTTTAGAGAGGAAATAAATGTACCAATAAAAATATGGATTTTAGATCGAATACAGATACAAATGATGCTCTATTAGGAGTATTATATGGTAATCTAGTATATAAAAAATTATTATTTACTATCTTTCCCGACTTTGAAGTCTTCAAGATCAGAATATAGACTTAACATTATCTTCAGGATATCAGTTAGATAATATATAAATGTCATCGGGAAGTAAGGTGTTCAGTATAAGAGCAAGTCTTGCTTATGCTTATTCTACAAGTTACCATATAACAACAAAATATCATAATAAAAAAAATATATATCTAACCAATATTTGATAATGTTTGTGAAGCTGTGGAGCCAAGAAAACTAAAAGGCTCTGAAATAGATATCTCACAGGAAATAACAATAAGTAGAACAAGTAGGTCAAATAAAAAATAAAGAAAATCAATATCAATCAACACCTACAGAACTGAATATATCAAGAGGAAAACAAAAAATATGCGAGATAATAGACCCTCCAAGAAAATCGATTAATCTATTGAGGAATCATAAACAATGCTATATAGAAGGATATTTAGAAGGACAAAAAATTAAGTTATTATTAGACACAGAAGCCCGTCGTTCTCATATACATCCTAGATACATACCTCAAGAAAAATGATTTGTAGTCCCACTTAACAAATTAAAAAATTATGAAGGAAATGTATATACGCTAACAGAAAAACAATAATACATTTAATGATAATAAATATAAAAGGGAAACCTCATATTTATGAGATACAAGTATATATTGATAGTAGAATAGAAGATGTGGGAAATGACTTATTACTAGGAATGAATTTTATAGAACAAGCAGGACCACTATCGGTTAGTATTCAAAACATAAAATTAGGCGAAAAAACTATTTCTAGACACGAAGAATTAAATTATATGCTTGAAAGACTTAGTATTTCAACATCTAGAAACTCCACATATATAAAAGTAGCTATCATATGTGATTACTATAAGCCTGTAACAATTCATGCATATATTGATAATGGGTAGGAATGTCTTTATTCCAGCCATCATTATTACCCCCAAGAAATATGGCAAAAAGACCTTACTAAAAAATTATAGGTCTAGATATTAATGAAAGAATAAATGAATGTAATACATTTATTGAAAATCGATCAATACAAGTCGAGAAGATGCAAATTAAGATACCAATGCTTTGGCGGTTCTCTAGTCTAGCATCAGATATGTTAGGAAATGACTTCCTATTAGCATTTTCACCTTTTATACAAACCATAGAAAATTTAACGACCAGAACACTATGTGAAAAACATATAACTACACCACGATTACATTGATAAAGAACCGTTATTAGTAGCACAAATCTTAATTTTTGAAGATATAGTAAGAAAAATTGAGCTTATTATGAAAATCCTTTGGTAAAATGGAAAAAGAAAAAAAATGCTATAATAGAATTATTGGATCCTACTAAAATTATTTAAGGTAAGCCTATGGGATATACTAATGAAGATATAGGAGAGTTTAACAAACAAATTCAAAAACTAATTAATACGTAAATTATTCAAAAAAGCAACAGTCCTCACAGCAGCTCTGCCTTTTTAGTTAAGAATCATGCGGAGCAAGTCAGAGGAAAAACTAGAATGGTAATTAATTATAAAAAATTTAATGAGGCAACCGAGTTTGATGGATATTACTTATCTAATAAAAAGTATTGCTTAATTCAATCTAAGGATCTAAATTAGATTGCAAGTCTGGGTTTTGGCAAATAAAGTTAGAAACCAGTAGTATTCCCTACACAGATTTTAGTTGTCCTCATGGGTGATATGAATGGAAATTCCTTCACAAATATTCCAAAGAAGGATGGATAATGTTTTTAAACCCTACAGACAGTTTTGTATAGTATATGTTGATGACATACTAATATTCTTTAAAACAAAGTTTGAACATGCTAAACATTGTAATTTAATAGTGGAAAGATATATAGAAAAAGGTATTACATTGTTTAAAAAGAAAGTAGAAATAACTACAAATAGAATAAACTTTCTTGGAATTGTAATAGATAAAGGAAAAATACAACTTCAGCCTCGTATATTAGAAAAACTAGCCCAGTTTCCTGATAAGTTAGAAGATGCATAATAGTTACGGCTGATGTATAAATTATGCAGAGAATTTCATAGAACGCTTAACAACTTATAGACAAAATCTACAAAAGAAATTAAGAAAAAATTACAAATGTCAATGAACAGATACCGATTCCAAAGTTGTATTGAGAATTAAAGAAATATGTAAAAAGATGCCAAGACTTGCTATACCACTAGGAGACGATGAATTAATAATAGAAACCGACGCTTCTGATACTGGGATCAATATTATTATGTAAGCGATAAAATTGAAAAAAATTGTAAATATAAATCAGGAACGTTAAAGAAAGTGAGAAAATTTTTCATAGTAATGATAAAGAATTATTAGCCATAAAAGCTTTTGAAATTTTCATATTAGAACTGACAGTATTATAGCTGCAGCTCGAATAAGGAACATTATTGCAGATACTGAACCAAATAAAAGACTGATTCAATGGCAAGGATGGTTCGGTCACTATAACTTCATCATTTCTCATATTGCAGGGAAAAATGATATATTGGATGATTCACTCAGAAGAGAGATGGCGTATATGAACCAAGATACTCCTTTATTAAAAGGAATACTAAAAGAACTCCAAACAGTTCGTAGTGACATGGCCAAGTTGACATTTCGGCTTAGCAAAATTGAAGAAACAATACAAAAAGCTATGAAAGAAGAGATACGAAATATTATAGAAATGGCGATTACTGAACCAACAGCTGCAGAGCCAGTAGATATTGCCAAAGAAAATACTACAGAACAACGATATGATTTCATTAAAGATTTTACCAAATGGCATGAATTATGTTCCCTGACTATGAAAAATGACGAAGGATGGTTTTTAGGAGCTCGTGGATATTACTATAATTTTTCATATATTTATCAAAACGCAGATCCCTCTGTGGTAAATTCTTTATATGATTATGGCTTAATCCATATAATATATACCTCGGATAACTTCTGAGAACTAGATATGCTACAAGATCTTAAAAATGCAGTCACTCAATTCTGTAATATTATAAAGCATAAAAAAGTTTATATCAAAATTCAAAACGCAATTTCTGAAGAATAAGGAGATTTTGGAGCAGTGTTACTAGCTCTACATTTAGTCGAAATCGGGATCAAAAGTTATCTATTCATACCAAATTTCTCTAAAAGGAAAATAACAAAAGATTCAGATCTACAATAAGAGCTGGGGAGATATGGAATCTCTTTAAGAATGCTGCCAGCAAAGAGCTTGGAAGTTTTTGGGTTTATGAAAAGTACATAAGATTTTATCATAGCACCTACCAGAAACATTAAAAATGCCGAACATGAAAGAAGAAAAGATTGGATACGGAGGAAAAAAGTTGGCCGACTCCACAAAGATAAAGTTAAGAAAGATATTGTGGACCAGAAGACATAAAGTTAAGAAAATTATTAGAAGAAAATTAGTAACGTGTCGAAGACACGAAAAAGGTAGAAGGGCCCATCTCTTAAAAGCTTAAAAGAGAAAGTGATTATCCCGGTATTGTAACAGTAGCCCATGGTTTTGAAAAAAAGGTATGTAGAAGCTCTGAGAATATGATGAGCTGTAAAAAAACCTTTTGAAGAGGCATGCTTCTCATATAAATTGGGACACCCTCAGAAGAGGTAGAGGTTTTGGAGAGAGAAACTTGTAAGAAGTTTATGAAAGACTTTTTGAGTACTCTCTATTCAGTTCTATTATTTTCAATCTACTTCAGTTCTCTTTCATTTTTCTGATTTTCTGGAGGCAGTATAAGTCCCTAAGTCCTAAGGAGAGACAGTTAAGCAATTGCTTGAAAAAAGTGAAAGAAGGGAAGGGTGCTGGACCTAGACGTAGTTTATTTAGTTAGGTTACAGGTATAATCTCCGAAACTTGTATTTAACAATATCCATTAGAGACAGACAATTTATGATATTAGAGCGCTCTATTGCAAATCGGTCTGCGATTTTTAAA
Source organism: Agapanthus africanus (assembly GCA_030015575.1). Lineage (NCBI taxonomy): Eukaryota > Viridiplantae > Streptophyta > Magnoliopsida > Asparagales > Amaryllidaceae > Agapanthus > Agapanthus africanus. Next base: position 633,403,861 of record JASDDO010000031.1, on the reverse strand, counting down.
AACGGGAACTCTCGATCTACTATATATTGTAATGATCTGTTCCGTTCAAGTTGATCACCCTACCCTCAAATGTATGTGTACGAAAAATCAAAGAATTTGAAGACTTCCATAGGCTATGCATCGGATGGAGTTTATGTTACTATATTGAAAGATGTTTATGAATATAGAGGAAAAAGGAAGATTTTTGATATTATAATATATTTACAGTTAACAATATCCCTTGTATGTATGTTCACTTAAGTAAATTGATTCCAATCAATGCTAAGTTTTTAACATGCTAGCCGTTTCAAAATACCATTTTCATTAGAAGAAAATTATAAAGGTGATAATGAACTCCTTATTTCAAGTAAAATGGTTAGTCTAATTATCACTGTTATAAAATGCATTTTATGTGAGGCATATGCATCCGCATATGCGATATGCACCTTTGTTGCGCATATAATTGAGTCGTATGGCTTATTATGCTGGCACAATCTATTTTTTAAAGCTAAAAAAGTCCATGTGAGCATTGTTTAATGCAATAAGGTTGACCTACTATACAAACAATTAAACTAAATAATTCCTAATTTCTTCATCTACTTTTTCTTTCAACTCCTCTTTTGAGGTTTAATATGTTTTTTTTCCATATATCTCAATATTTCGTTTATTTCCGAGGCTCCCTTAATATTTTTTTGATTTGTTATCAATTTCTTTCATTATTCCCATACCTTTTCTTCTTTCTTCTATTTTCTTATTTAGATAAACGATACCGCATATGCATTATATATGGTATGCACCACTCAACTGCATAGTGGTGCATACCGTATCCTATAACCTTGCTAATTATCATATACTTAAAACCCGATACTTGGTTCATGTACCCCTTGATTTTCCGTTTCAGCCATGCCTCAGTGAAGTAGAATCCGATAGTTAAGTTTGCATATATTCACAATGTCATTTTATTAGCATTCGTTATAAAGCATGCTAAATTTTATCATAAGACGCTCCAGACTAAACTTGTTTTGCTTTGCAATTCTATTATGTCAACCCTCTGCTGGATCATGAATTGCCAAATCTGGATGCAAGTAAATGTGGCATTGTTGGAGATATTGATATGAAAGTTTTGATATTTCTTTATAGGGTCCGCTTCTAGGTACAATGTTGGATAAAAAAATTTATCCAACAAATCAGGACCGTTGGACTTTAACCGCTTCTTTAAAAAGCGGTTAAAATCCCACAATCCTGATTTAACCGCTACTTAAAGTAACGGTTAATATCAAAGGTATTTTATCTAACAAATCTGAACCGTGCAAATTTAACCGCTACTTTAAGAAGCAGTTAAGATCCAACGGGTCTTAGTTAACTGCCATTTAAAATAGCGGTTGAAAATCAATATTTAACTACTACTTAAATAATTTTTTTCTGGCGGTTGAGGACCATATCAACTGTTTCTTCCTCAACGAAGTTTTTCGAGGTCATCTGTCGATTTTGGAACCTTGGTTTCCGCCAAAGCATGTCGATTAATGTAGCTTATCAGTGGACTATTCCTGATTATGAAGAAGATGAATGATTAGCAAGTGGAAACAAACATAGATGAATGCTTGAAAAAATTTATTATTCCTATCGACCTAGCAACCCTTGAAGGAAAAAATGTTGAGTTTATATCGCCAACCAGTGGAAGTAAATGTACGAATGTTTCGTTTCCTAAATTTGAGTTTATATCGCCAATTAGTGGAAGCAAATGTAAGAATGTGCCGTCTCCTAATGTAAGTGTTGATGAGAGTAACGAGCGAGATGTAACAAGTGATTTGGTAGGATCTGAAATTGGCATGATATTCAATGCACTAGATGATGCTTATGAATGTTATTCGGCTTATGCTCGAAACATGGGATTTGCTATCAGAGTTCGTTCTACTCGTTGTGCAGTTCGCAGTATTGAACCTATCTCCAGACTATATGAATATAACAAGGTCGCAAAATCTGAACATTTCAAGCCCGATGTAAAACGTAAAATATTTTTTTCGACGTTCTAGAGAAGTAATTATATTGGATCCAAGTGCAAGCTCGTATGTTAAAAAGAACGATCGATAAAAAGTAACTTCTTACCAGACAGATCACAACCATCCATTTGTACCGCAGTCAATGGTGCAATACCTATCTTGTCACAAAAGTATTTCCAAATTCGACAGAAGTCAAATCCGTAATTTGAAAGATAATGGGGTTGGTCCAAGCAAAACATAGACGAAATGAGGACAAGGTCATCACGGGATAGAGAATCTTGGTTACGGGCTAAATGATGTAAAGAGTGAATTAAGAAAAATACATCGAGATCAATTTATGGACGTATCGGATGCTCAAGCTATTTTAGCTTATTTGCAATCCATTCAAGTTGAGGAGCCTAATTTTACTTACGTAGCAAAATATGACGAAGAAAATCATATAGAAACTCTCTTATTCGTCGATACGCGCTCAATAGCTTCTTATATAACTTTTGGTGATACAATTACTTTTGACACCACGTATCGAAAGAACAATTATTAAATGTCCTTTGTTCCATTCACCATTATTAATCATCATTATAAACACAAATATTTGGTTTGGCGTTAATGCGCAATGAGTCCGAAGAGTACTTCACCTGGTTGTTTCAGCAATGGTTAATTACGATGAATATTAAAGCACCGCTATCTATAATCACCGATCAAGATCATGCTATGACAAATGCTATTGCCAAAGTGTTTATGAATACAGGACATCATTATTGCATATGGCATATTAGTCAGAAGCATCTGGAGAAATTGCAGAGTTTATATCATGAGGATACCGGTTTTCAAAACGACTACAATGTTGCGTAGATAAAAGTTTGACGGTTGAGGAATTTGAAGACAAGTGGTCCGTGCAAGATGAAAAGTACCAAGTTAGTAGGCATAAATGGCTTTCAATAATGTATGGTTTACGGTAGAAATGGATACCGGCTTAAAAAAAGAAACTTTTCTGCAGGAATGCGAACAACCGGACATAGCGAAAGTATGAATGCTTTTTTTGATGCCTATTTTAATTGGAACACCACAATTAAAGAGTTATGAAAACAAGAAGTGCACTACGGATACAATGTGAGCACGAGAAAAGAATGGATTTTGATACGCTATGTAAGAATCGTATGTGCGCCATAAATATGCCACTGGAATTAGACACTTCCAAAGTTTACACCAAAAGCATATTTGGATTTTGACACATCCAGAAATTTCAATCATTTAATATAGAGAGTTTCAAAAGTCGACTGGACAACCAGATATAAAGCTTATAACGTACTTCCTGGTCTGAAAAAAGACAAGCAAAGAGTATGTTATGTCGAATTTACGGCAAAAAGGCATTTTTCCTTAATGCATTTGCAATCATTTTGAATCAACCGGACTAATTATGTAGGGATATATATTAAGAGTTTTTGTATCAAACAATGTGAATAACATACCGTTTCAATATATATTGCCAAGATGGATGAGAAATGTTAATCAAAATATTGTCATGACGTGTGTCGTTCCACTTTCTGTACAGAAGTCTAAAACGATACGGTATGGTCTTTTATGTAACGAGTTCAATCTACTTGCCATGAAAAGTGCTGCGTCGGAGAATGGATACAAAATTATGCTTGCGGAAATGTCCAATTTGCGATACGACTATCTAAACTTCCAGTTGAAATACCGAGTGTCAAAGAAGACTTGGTAGATGAAGCAAATTTGAAATCGGTGAAAGATATTTCAAAAATACAAAATCCTTTGCAATCTAACACTAATGGTCATAAAAAAAATCGGATTAAAACTTGGCTTGATAGAAAAATAGTGGAGGGAAAAAGTTGAAGAGGATATGCACATGATGCGGCTAATTAGCATTCCATAACAAAAGATCTTGTCCGAGGAGACGATACATGTAGAAGATATACATTCTGGTGAACCAAGTCCGTCATGGGACTTAAACGAATCGTCAGGTTATTCAGAATAGTTTGTTGTAAATGAATGATATTTGATGTGAATGAATGATTTTTGATGTAAATGAATCATGTTTATTAAACTATAACAATTTTTTTGGGTAAATGAATGACATTTGTTGTAAATGAATGATATTTGATATAAATAAATGATACTTGATGCAATATTCGTTGTTGATATTGGCTGTGTGAATTAATGAAGTTGATATTGGTTATGTCAATCAATTGTTAAATTTGTTGGTGTAGAAAATATAATCTCTATTTTAAGTAGTTGTTACATATGTGCTTAAAAAATAACCGCTTCTTAAATAAGCGGTTATATAATCAGTGAACTCAAATTATTATTAGGTCAAAATTAAACCGCTACTTAAACTAGCGGTTAAATAGCGTGCTATTTGTGAGCTCCAAGAATAACTGCCCCTTAAAGGGACGGTTAAATTGTCAGCCGGCTTAAATTATTTGTAGGTCAAAATAAAACTGCTACTTTAAGTAGCGGTAAGATATTTTCTGGAGTGGTCAAATAGTCGGTGAGCTCAAAAAATAGCCTAGTGTGCTTACAGAAGCGGTTAAATAGCCAGTGAGCTCAAATAATTAGTTGGCCAACATTAAACCGCTACTTAATGAAGCAGTTAAATTTCTACTGGAGTGAGTTCAAAATATAACTATTTTAAGTAACGGTTAAATATATAGCTCAAGTGTATTACATTTTCTCACAAATTTTCATCTACATCAAACAAATATCAGACTAGATGCAAACATTATCACACTTCATATGTACAAAATATCAACAAACTTCAATACACATCATTATATAATTGAAGAATAAAAAAATATATTTATTATATCATTTAGGTAGTGTGTGAAATCTAAAAATTCATTGACCATCATACAGCCACACATAATATACACATATACAATCTAAAATTTATTACATCATTTTGGTGGGTCCAGGTATAGCTTTCTTTAATGTCTAAAGCTTGTCTTTTTATCGCTGGTTTGTTAGTCGTCTTTTTGTCGGTTCCTGTAGAAATCGCCGTAAAAGCCGTGGCATTTGCTTCGGCTGACGTTTTAAATGAAGGGACACCATCTTTGTATGTGTTTGATTATCATTTCTCGTATGTCTTTTTTTAGAGCAGAGCTCGTTCAATATCGGTTACTGGGTTATTGGAAATGAACCAATAACCGATATTGAATGAGCTCTGTTCTAAAAAAAGACATACGAGAAATGATAATCAAACACATACAAACATGGTGTCCCTTCATTTAAAACGCCAGCCGAAGCAAATGGCACGGCTTATACGGCGATTTCTACCGGAACCGACAAAAAGACGGCTAACAAACCAGCGATAAAAAGACAGGCTTCAGACCTTAAAGAAAGCTATACCTGGACTCTAGACATTAGGAAGTCAGAATGAGTGCTCAATTTCAGCTACGTCACAATATATAGATCATTCTTCTTGAAGAAATTTGGATGCAAAGATATCGGTGATGGATTGAAATGCTGGAAGGAATATTACCAGTCGTATTTCTCTGGGGTATCTGACCACTTCATTTCATTAGCAAGAACCACACCTGGCGGGCTCTCAGGCCTAGTCGATTCTGGGGCTCATCAGAGAAACTGGATCTAGATCATTCTTCGCGAGAAAGCCAAAATGTGCACTCATCTGACTTCACACCACATTTTCCAGATCATTCTTCGTGAAGGAGAAACAGTTCTCAATACTATCTGCATGCAACAAGAAGAATCGTTTCATGTTTTGAATGTGAAGGACGTTTAATGTCGGTTATTGGATTCATTTCAGGTAGCCAGTATGAGCGCTTTATTGCTGGATGTGTCCTTCATAAGTAATTTGTCCCGAAGCCATAAGCCAGAATGAGCCTTTGAATAGAGCTCCATGGTACCCAAGCTTTGTAGGAAACACACAGCAGATATTAGAATGGAAAGGACGTTCAATCTCGGTTACTGGGTTCGGTTGAAACTGCAGAGAAACATATAGCAGAGATTAGAAGGAAAAAGTTCTCCATAGGAGTCGGTATACTTAACAAAATGATGATGTTAGTCAAATTCTTGATCCAACATCAGCCTCTTTCACAACAGCAAGTCCTTCCACCTCTAAGGAATATACTTAGTAAAATTCCATAGCCCTAACAAAAATCCCCAAAAAAGCCCGTTAATCCCAATTTAGAACTGAAAACCTTAACAAAAATCCCCCAAAAATTAGCAGACCATAAGACCAAGAACCGGATTATGAATCGAAACAAAAAATAAAAACTATCATAATTGTAAAAAAAATCAAGGGAAAAATTAGCAAATCCCAATTTAGATTTGAAAACCCTAACAAAAAATCCACCAAAAATTATCAAACCAAATACTAATTAAAGTAAATAATTATCTTATAAGATCGATTCACGAATTAAGAGAATTCCAGAAAGAATCATAGTAAAAATCACAGCAAGTATCGCAGTAAAAATAACAGCACGAGTCGCCATAAAAAATGAGCAAACCCTATGCTCTTTATATTAAACAGGAACCGCTGTTTAAAGTAGCTGTAAATGTGAACTGTTAGATCTCGCTACTTTAAATAGCGGATAAAATTAACGGTTCAGATTTGTTGGCAATAATAGTGGATCAAATTTCAACCACTTAATGAACTGATCGCTACTTTAAATAGTTGTAAAATCCGAGCCGTTCGATCTAACCGCTACTTTAAATAGCTGATAAAACTAACGGTTCAGATTTGTTGGAAATAATACTGATTCAAATTTCAACCACTTAATTAACTGGGTTCAAAATATAACCGCTACTTTAAGTAGCCGTTAAATAGTCAGAGAGTCGAAATTTAACTAGCTCAAAATATAACCGCTACTTAAAGTAGCGGTTAAATAATCTGCTCGAAATATAACCATTTTTTAAACTAGCGGTTACTTAGTTTGCTCTCTGTACTTGCAGTTTAAATAATCTGCTCAAATTTTAACCGCTACTTAAAGTAGCGGTTAGTTTTTTCATGAAGAATATAACCACTACTTAAAGTAGATGTTAATAGATTGCTCTATATTCATTTAAAGTTTGCACAAAATATAACAGCTGTTTTAAGCAGCAGTTAGGTTTTCTTAAATAATATAACCGCTTCTTAAACTAGCGGTTACTTAGTTTGCTCTCTGTACCTGCAGTTTAAATAATCTGCTCAAATTTTAACCGCTACTTAAAGTAGCGGTTAGTTTTAAAAAAAAAATATAACCGTTACTTAAAGTAGAGGTTAAATAGTTTGTTCTCTTTTCATTTAAGTTTGCACAAAATATAACAGCTAGTTGAATTTTGAGTAGAACCAAAAAAATATACTTCAGAAATCTTATATCAGAGCTCATATTCATAAATGTACATCAATTACACACAAATATAGATCATTTACAGCCAAATGTATATCACTTTTTCACAAATTTACATCATTTACCACAAATCTAAAATGTCATACATAGATTGAAATTAGCGGTTTAATCTGTCAGTTAGATGCAGATGTTTCGATTTATCTATGACAATTTAGATTTTATATTATTAGAAACATTTTTACTTTGAAATCTGAAAAGAATTAGCTGAACAAACATGTAGGTTCAATTTAAGAAAGGTTTCAAAAATTAGCAGTTGCCGCTGAATAAAATGAGGCACCGCTCGAACAGCTTCAGCACTGTTTCGGCGGTTAAAGGTTTATGGATCCAAATCAAAGGCGATTTTTGCTTTGATTTCAACCGTGATCTTACTGGAATTCTCTTCATTGATATATCGATTTTATCATGTAATTAATTTACTTTAATTAGTATATGATTTGTTAATATTTATACGATATTTGTTAGGGTTCTCAAATATAATTTGGGCTTTTTTTGGATGAAATCATGTAGTCATAATGGCCGGTAAACGAAAATGTACACTCAAAAGGCCTGCAACGAAGAAACCCACACATAAAAGGGCTACACCGACTCTTTCGTCTCCGCCGCCAAAAAATATTCGTAAAGAACTTTTCGAAGAATGTAGCAAAAGAAAGAAAATCCAGTCAAAAGAAAATGTACTTAATTCTACACAGCCATTAGCATCCCATGCATCTCAGCCTTCATCAATTCAATACAAGCCTGGCCCCGTGAATAATGTTGTCTTGTATAATCAAAAAAATCACATTTCCAAAGCTATTTGGAGTGGTAAAGATAGGAGACCTCTTACGGCACTCGAATCGACGAGCATATCTACGCACTGGCCTCTGACTGAGCAACAGATCTAAATATTGGACAATTTGGATTATGGTGTGTATCGTAAAGTTGACCACTACCAACATGACCTACAGTTGATATCTGCATTAGCTGAGAGATGGCGCCCCTAGACGAACAGTTTTCATTTACCCATTGGAGAGGCGTCGATCATACTTGAAGACGTATTATAGATTCTCGGTCTCCCGGTCTCGAGTTCTCCGATTGTTCATGAAGGATGCATGACTTCTTTCTTACATTTTGATTCCGTACTAGGAGTTGAACTCCCGAAGGAGAAGAGGAAAGACGGCGCCGTACTTGCGACGTGGGTGTATGGGACTTTCAGGTCTCTCGAGATCGATGCCGCATACGAGAAAAATGTTCGATGTACAAAAGCTTATGTTTTGTTCAACATTTGCATGGCATTATTCCCTACCGTCCAAGAACCTAGTTCATCTTAAACGAATTAGATTTTTGACGGATGGGGAATGCATATCCGGGTATGCTGGGGGTTAGGGGTTTTGGCCTATTTGATAAACGGTTTGAACAAAGTGGCCTTGTCAAATACGAGAGCTATAAAGGGTTGTTTTATTGTTTTAAGGTATTATATTAGTTTTTTAATCATTTTCCTTTATAATAAAGATAATTGTAGCATATCTAAAATTTAATTTTTATTTAGTGTTGGGCATATACTAGGATATCGGTAATAAGACCGATGCCCCATACTAGCATCAATAAGATTAGACCCCTTGCCAGACATGGGATGTACGCATACATCGAGGTCCGCAGCATCATAAAACTTTCATCCGGGGAAGGCTTGATAATTTGAAGGAGCTACAGGTAATTACTATCTCATTACCTAATTTAACATTTGTTTAATTTTTTATGAATAATGTTAAATATTTTCAACCGTTTCTATACTCACAGTTCACATGGGATCCGTACAGTGAGTATGTCGATGCATCCCAACAATTTTTCGAGCACAGTAGACACGCTGGACTGTTACGCATTCCTCTCATATATTTCGATATTGTCCAGTGGAAATATCCTGATAGGATAATCCGACAGTTCGGCGGTATTTAGAGGGTATCCTTTGAAGTTCATCGTATACAAGCTAAGAAAGAGAAGCCAATCAAGAAGAGGCAAGTATACAATATGGTTTCGGATTATATCAATTTGTGGCTTGCAGTTCAAAATGATACCGCGGGACAAGGAGTTCCATCCGAGGCTCCTACAGCGGAAGGTTAGAATATGGCTGAGGACTACATGGCTTGGTACGCTGGTATTACCAGGAAGATAATACACCACCAGTCAACCAACTACGATCTACGAGCCTAACATCGAGATTAACCGTCAGTTACTTCTTTATTATGTAAGTATTGTTTATGTTTTGTTTTATATCACCTTTAACATATTCGATCTAATTATTGATATTTATTACTTATTATTTGTAGGTGAACGAGGTTGATGGCAAGAAACCTTTGTTGGAATTCGACAATCTCAATAGATTACACGAACAGATCAAAAGAGTGCTAAAGGGTGAGATTGATGAGAAGGGGGAGGCTGTTGATCAAAATGCGGGGGAGAAGATCGTCGGGGAGGAGCCAATGTTGGGGGATGAAAATGTTACTAAGACGGTTAGAAAAACAGTGGAGATGGGGACCGTTATTGATCCTAGGTTTGAGGTTCAAATGAGTGCTGGTTGGGATGAATACTTGTATGCTAATTTGGGAGATATAACCCCCGGAGCTGAAACAGAATACCTTTTGAACAAATCGAATCAGCAGTGATAATTCGTAAGGAATTACCGATCGACAAACCTCGTATTATTGTGAAGGAATTGATGACCCCGGTCAGTCGGACAGACGGCGCGGAAGTAGCGAAAGATATTGATTGTACTGAACGTTTCCGTACAATGGGTGTAGATCTGACTAGTAAACCGGGGCAAGATCTTTTAAGAGGAGAAATTGCAAATGCGAAGAGAGAAAAGAAGCCAAGTTTTTTCTTGATCTCGCATTACACAAATCCATACGAAAAGAAAAAGAAAGGAAAGAAGCCCATACGAGGAATGAAATATCACATTTCGGATTCAAAAAAATAGTATATGGAGGCGAAACTTTGGATTGAACAAAGACGAGAAAAGGAAACCATGGTTTGTCTAATTCTAATGAATTAACAATAATTTCATATTTAAAAGTCAAATACTAAATATTAATGTTTTGATACCCCCCAGAGAAGCTGAATGTGTTCATACAAACGAACTGGAGACAATTGTATATTATTCGACTTTCTCTTTTGCAAATTGGCGAGTGCGTTAGAGGAGAAATGATAACCGCTTATATCAAGACCGCTTATATCAAGAGGTTTCGCATACATGAATCTTCCGCCAATAGCTTCTTTTTTCCTGAATTTTGTGCAAATCAGTGTTATTAACTTTCATTTTGCACATCAGCTAAATAATATTCATTATCGTGTTGTTCATTCTACTTTTTATTCTCTAGACGTTGCTCCGTTATTGTTTTAACGAATACAAAACGAAGAAACTAAAGAGGGACCATAAGTGCCGAGGTAGCTTACTGGAATGGGTTGAATCGAAAAATCCTTTCCAGAAGAGTGTGACACGGTAAGTCTTTATTTTATTTATCCGATTTTCTTTTTATTTGGAACAAATACGATTTATAAAAATGAATTAAAATTTTTATCCCAGATTTATATCTCCACGCATCATGAAAATCATTGGATTTTGTGTGTCTGACATATTACGGAGAGAGTTTGTACTATATGATCCAATGTACAAAAATTTCGGTCGTTTGCATAAGGATGAATGTGATGCACTAGTTAGTCCAATTTTATAACGATTACTATTTTCATTTGTCTATAATCTATAATAATTTTTTTAACTTAATAATTTTTTTGCAACAAAATTATTTTGTCAAGTACATGCTGAGGAAAGTATCCAATCCCCGCAATATTGTTTTAGGAAAGGGTTGGGATTGGATTGAGAATAAGGGTTATCCGAGACAAGACACCAGATCGGTCGATTGCGTTGTATTTGTAAAGAAATATATCGATTGTTTGTCGCGGGGAATTGCACTGAACGACGAAAAATGGAACACAAATACCGTAAATAATTTTAGATATAAGATTTGTTATGAGGTAGCTAATTAGAAACTACCCAAATGATGTAATAAATTATATATTTCGTTTTTATTGTCCAACTATATAGGATGTGGGCTGAAATTTGCTTATATGATGTGTGGTGATGTTTCTATCCGATCTCTGAAATTTGTTTGCTGTAAATTACGTAAATTTGTGAGAAAGTCGTGTACATTTGGCTGTCAATGATATACATTTGTATGTAATTGATGTACATTTATGTATATGAGCTTTGATATAAGATTTTTAAAGTATATTTTTTTAGTTCTACACAAAATTCAACCACAACTTAAAGTGGCTGTTATATTTTGTGCATTTAAATGAACAGAAATCAAACTATTTAAGCTCTACTATAAGTAGCAGTTGAGCAAACTATTTAATAGAGAACAAACTAAGTAACCGCTAGTTTAAGAAGCGGTTCTATTTCGTGCAGATTATTTAACCTCTATTCTAAGTAGTGGTTATATTTTGAGTTAGTTAAATTTTGACTCTGACTATTTAGCCGCTACTTAAAATAACGGTTATATTTTGAGCCCAGTTAATTAAGCTGTTGAAATCTGAATCAGTATTATTTCCAACAAATTTGAACTGTTAATTTTATCCGCTATTTAAAGTAGCGAGATCGAACGGTTCAGATTTACCACTACTATAAATAGCGATTCCCATTTAGTATAAAGAGCATAGGGTTTGCTAATTTTTTACCGTGACTCTTGCTGTGATTTTTACTGCGATGATTTTTACTGGGATTCTTGTTGGGATTCTCTTGATTCGTCGATCGATCTCACAAGGTAAATTATTTACTTTAATTGGTATTTGTTTTGGTAATTTTTGGTGAATTTTTTGTTAGGGTGTTCAGATCTAAATTGGGGTTTGCTAATTTTCCCTTGATTTTTGTTAAGGTTATGGTAATTTTTATTTTTTGTTTCGATTCATAATCTGGTTCTTGGGCTTAGGGTTTGCTAATTTTTGGGGGATTTTTGTTGGGGTTTTCAGATCTAAATTGGGGTTAACGAGCTTTTTTGGAGGATTTTTGTTAGGGCTATTGAATTTTACTAAGTATAGTCCTTCTTGGAGGTGAAAGGACTTGCTGTTATGGAAGAGACTGATGTTGGATCAAGAATTTGACTAACATCATCATTTTGTTAAGTATACCAACTCTCTTCTAGTCTCTGCTATATGTTTCTCTGCAGTTTCAACGGAACTCAGTAACCGACATTGAACGGCCTTTCCATTCTAATCTCTGCTATGTGTATCCCGCAGAGCTTCGGTAACACGGAGCTCTATCCAAAGGCTTATTTCGGCTTCTGGCTTTGGGACTAACTACTTATGAAGGACACATCTAGCAATAAAACGCTCATTCTAGCTTCCTGAAATGAACTCAGTAACCGACATTGAACGCCCTTCACATTCAAAACATGAAACGGTTCGTCCTGTTGCATGTAAATAGTATTGAGAACCGTTTCTCTTTCGTGAAGAATGATCTAGATACTGTAGTGTAAAGTGAGAAGAGCGCTCATTCTGGCATCCTAATGTATTCGCGAAGAATGATCTAGATCTAGTTCTTATGATGGCCCTCAGAATTTACTAGGCCTGAAGGCCTGCCTGGTGTGGTTCTTACTAATGGGATGAAGTGGTTAGATACCACAAAGGAATGCGACTGATAATATCCCTTCCAGCATTCCAATCCATTACCGATATCTTTGCATCCAAATTTCTTTGAGAAGAATGATGTAGATACTATGACGAAGTTGAAGTTGAGTGCTCATTCTGACTTGCTAATGTTTAGCTTTCTTTAAGGTCTGAAACTTGCCTTTTTATAGCTAGTTTGTTAGCCGTCTTTTTATCGCTTCTAAAAAATTGCCATATAAACCGCGCAGATATCAACTGTAGGTCATGTTGTTGGTGGCCAATTTTACGATACACACCAAAACCCCAAATTGTCCAATATTTAGATCCGCTGCTCAGTCAGAGGCTATTGTGTAGATATGCTCGTCGATTCGAGTGTCGTAAGAGGTCCCCAATCTTTACCACTCCAAATAACTTTGGAGATGTGATTTTCTTGATTATACAAGACACCATTATTCACGGGGCCCGGGTTGTATTGAATTGAAGTAGGCGAGGATGCACGGGATGCTGATGGCTGTGTAGGATTGAGTACATTCTCTTTTGACTGGATTTTCCTTCGTTTGCTACATTTTTCGAAAAGTTCTTTATGAATATTTTTTGGTAGCGGAGGCGGAAGAGTCGGTGTAGTCCTTTTATGTGTTAGTTTCTTCGCTGTAGGCCTCTTGGGTGTACATTTTCGTTTACCGACCATTATAACTACATGATTTCATCAAAAAAGCCCCAAATTATATATGAGAACCCTAACAAATATCGCATAAATATTAACAAATCCTATACTAATTAAAGTAAATTAATTACCTGATGAAATCGATACATCAATGAAGAGAATTCCAGCAAGATCGCAGTTGAATCACAGCAAAAATCTCCTTTGATTTGGATCCCTAAACTTTTAACCGCCGAAAGAGTGCTGAAGCTGTTCGAGCGGTGCCTCCTTTTATTCAGAGGTAACTGCTAATTTTTCAACCTCTCTTAAATCGAATCTACATGTTTGTTCAGCTAATTCTTTTCAGATTTCAAAGTAAAAATGTTTCTAATAATATAAAATCTAAATTGTCATACATAAATCGAAACACCTTCATCTAACTGACAGATTAACCACTAATTTCGATCTATGTATGACATTTTAGATTTGTGGTAAATGATGTAAATTTGTGAGAAAGTCATGTAGATTTGGCTACAAATGATCTACCTTTGTGTGCAATTGATGTACATTTTTGTATATGAGTTATGATATAAGATTTTTGAAGTATATTTTTTTGGTTCTACACAAAATTCAACCGCTACTTAAAGTAGCTGTTATATTTAGTGCAAATTTAAATGAAAAGAGAGCAAACTATTTAATCTCTAATTTAAGTAGCGGTTATATTCTTTAAAAAAAACTAACTGCTACTTTTAGGAGTTAAAATTTGAGCAGATTATTTAATATGCAGATACAAAGAGCAAACTAAGTAACCGCTAGTTTAAGAAGCGGTTATTTTCTTTAAGAAAACCTAGCCGCTATTTAAAGTAGCTGTTATATTTTGTGCAAATTTTACATGAACAGAGAGCAATCTATTTAACATCTACTTTAAGTAGTGGTTATATTCTTTAAGAAAAATCTAACTGCTACTTTAAGTAGCGGTTAAAATTTGAACAAATTATTTAAACTGCAGGTATAGAGAGCAAACTAAGTAACCGCTAGTTTAACAAGCGGTTCTATTTCGAGCAGATTATTTAACTGCTACCCTAAGTTGCGGTTATATTTTGAGCTAGTTAAATTTTGACCCTGACTATTTAGCCGCTATTTAAAGTAGCGGTTATATTTTGAGCCTAATTAATTAAGTGGTTGAAATTTGAATCAGTATTACCGTTACTTTTATCTGCTATTTAAAGTAGCGGTTAGATCGATCAGTTCAGATTTAACATCTACTTAAAGTAGCGGTCAGTTCAGTAAGTGATTCAAATTTGATCCAGTATTTTTCCCAACAAATCCGAATCGTTAGTTTTATCCGCTATTTAAAGTAGCGGTTAGATCGAATGGTTTAAATTTAACAGCTACTTAAAGTAGCGGTCAGTTCATCAAGTGGTTGAAATTTGATCCAATATTATTGCCAACAAATCTGAACCGTTAATTTTATCCGCTATTTAAAGTAGCGAGATCGAACGGTTCAGATTTACAGCTACTTTATGTAGCGGTTCCCATTTAATCTAAAGAGCATAGGGTTTGCTAATTTTTTACGGCGACTCTTGCTGTGATTTTTACTGCGATACTCGCTGTGATTTTTAATATGATTCTTGTTGGAATTCTTTTGATTTGTCGATCGATCTCAGAAGGTAAATTATTTATTTTACTTAGTATTTAGTTTGGTGGATTTTTTGTTAGGGTTTTTAAATCTAAATTGGGATTTGCTAATTTTCCCTTGATTTTTGCCATGGTTACGGTACTTTTTTTTGATTCATAATCTGGTTCTTGGGTTTAGGGTTTGCTAATTTTTAGGGGATTTTTATTAAGGTTTTCGGCTCTAAATTGGAGTTAACAAGTTTTTTTGGGATTTTTGTTAGGGCTATAGAATTTTACTAAGTATAGTCCTCTTGAAGATGGAAGGACTTGCTGTTGTGGAGAGGCTGATGCTGGATCAAGAATTCAACTAACATCATCAATTTTTTAAGTATGTCAACTTCTATGGAGAACTTTCTCCTTCTAATCTCTGCTATGTGTTTCTTTGCACTTTCAACCGAACCCAGTAATCGACATTGAACGTTCTTGTCATTATAATCTCTGCTTTGTGTTTCCTGCAAAGCTTCGGTACCACGAAGCTCTATTCAAAGGCTCATTCTGGCTTCTGGTTTTAGGATCAACTACTTATGAAGGATGCATCCAATAATAAAGCGCTCATTCTAGCTTCCTGAAATGAATCCAGTAACCGACATTGAACGTCCTTCGCTTTCAAACCATGAAATGGTTGGTCTTGTTGCATGTAAATAGTATTAAGAACCGTTTCTCCTTTGCGAAGAATGATCTAGATACTGTGGTGTAAATTCAGAAGAGCGCTCATTCTGACAACCTAATGTATTCACGAAGAATGATCTAGATCCAGTTCCTCTGATGGGCCCGCTAGGTGTGGTTCTTACTAATGGGATGAAGCGGTCAGATACCACAGAGAAATGCGACCGATAATATTCTTTTCAGCATTCCAATCCATCACCGATATCTTTGCATCTAAATTTCTTCGAGAAGAAAGATCTAAATACTGTAACGTAGCTGAAGTTGAGCACTCATTCTGACCTCTTAATGTTTAGAGTCCACGTATAGCTTTCTTTAAGGTCTAAATCTTGTCTTTTTATCGCCAGTTTGTTAGCCGTCTTTTTGTCGTTTCCCATAGAAATCGCCTTATAAACCGTGCCATTTGCTTCGGTTGTCATTTTAATTGAAGCGGCATCATCTTTGTATGTGTTTGATTAACTTTTCTATTATGCATTTTTTAGAGCAGAGCTCGTTAAATTCGGTTACTGGGTTCATTGGTGCCGCTTCAATTAAAATAGCAGTAGAAGCAAATGGCACGGTTTATACTGCAATTTCTAAAGGAAACGACAAAAAGACGGCTAACAAACTAGCTATAAAAAGACGAGTTTCAGACCTTAAAGAAACCTATACCCGAACCCACCAAAATGATGTAATAAATTTTAGATTGTATCTGTATATTATGTGGCTGTGTGATGGTCAATGAATTTTCAGATTTCACGGACACTACCCAAATGATGTAATAAATATGTTTTTTATTCTCCAACTATATATGATGTGTATTGAAGTTTGTTGATGTTTTGTACATATGATGTGATGATGTTTGCATCTGAAGTCTGATATTTGTTTCCTGAAGACGATGAAACTTTATGAGAAAATGAAGTATATTTGAGCTAAATATTTAACCGTCACTTAAAGTAGCAGTTATATTTTGAACCCACTCTAGTAGAATTTAACCGTTTCTTTAAGTAGCGGTTTAATGTTGACCAACTAATTATTTGAGCTCACTGATTATTTAACCGCTTCTATAAGCACACTAGCTTATTTTTTTGAGCCCACTGACTATTTTTTGGGTTCACCGACTATTTAACTACTCCAGGAAATATCTGACCGCTACTTAAAGTAGCGGTTTTATTTTGACCAACTAATGATTTGAGCCGACTGACAATTTAACCGTCTCTTTAAGCAGCGGTTATTCTGAGTTTATTGATATCACACTATTTAACCGCTACTTTATGTAGTTGTTTAATTTTGACCTAATAATAATTTGAGTTCACCGACTATATAACCATTTCATTAAGAAGCGGTTACTTTTTGAGCTCATATGTAACCGTTATTTAAAGTAGCGGTTGTATTTTCTGTACTAACAAATTTAACAATTGATTGACACAACCGATGTCAGCAACATCTTTAATTCACACAATCAATATCAACAACCAATATTGCATCAAGTATCATTCCTTTACATCAATGTCATTCATTTACAACAAATGTCATTCATTTACAAAAAAAATTGATATAGTTTATTAAACTTGATTCATTTTCATAAAAAATCATTCATTTACAACAAACTATTTTGAATAACCAGATGGTTCGTTCAAGTACCATGACAGACTCGGTTGATCAGGATGTATGTCTTGTACATGTTGTGTTTATCTATTTGGACAAGTTCTTTTGTTATGAAATACTAATTGGCCACATCATGTGCATACCCTCTTCAGCCTTTTCCTTTCACTGTTTTTCTTATCGAGCCAAATTTTAATCCGATTCTTTTTACGACCCCTATTGTTAGATTGCAAATGATTTTGTATTTTTGAAATATCATTTTTTACCGATTTCAAATTTGCTTCATCTACCGTGTCTTTTTTCACACTCGGTATTTCAATTAGAAGTTCAAATAGTCATATCGCAAGTTTGGATATTTCCACAAGCATAATTTTGTATTCGTTCTCCGACGCAGCACTTTTCACGGTAAGTAGATTGAACTCGTTATATAAATGACTATACTGCGCCGTTTCAGTCATCTGTACAGAAGATGGAACGATACTTGTCATGACAATATTTTGATTAACATTTCTCGTCCATCTTGGCAATATATATTGATACGGTATGCTATTCACATTTTTGGATACAAAAACTCTGAATATATGCCTGCATAATTAGTCCGGTTGATTCAAAATGATTGCAAATGCATAAGGAAAATTGCTCTTTTGTCGTAAATTCTACATAATATACTCTTCGCTTGTCTTTTTTCGGATCAGGAAGCACGTTGTGAACTTTATATCTGGTTGACCCGTCAACTTTTGAAACTTTCTCGATATTAAATAATTGAGATTTCTGAAGCTTTACTTGAATCTTTTTAAATATGTTCTTGGTGTAAACATTGGAAGCGTATAATTCCAGTAGCATATTTGTGGCACACATACGATTCTTGCATAGCGTATCAAAATCCA
Organism: Agapanthus africanus; assembly: GCA_030015575.1. Taxonomy (NCBI): domain Eukaryota; kingdom Viridiplantae; phylum Streptophyta; class Magnoliopsida; order Asparagales; family Amaryllidaceae; genus Agapanthus; species Agapanthus africanus. Next base: position 633,385,431 of record JASDDO010000031.1, on the reverse strand, counting down.
TTCTTTTCTCGTGCTCGTATTGTATCCGTAGTGTGCTTCTTATTTTCATAACAAACTCTTTAATTATGGTGTTTCAATTAAGATATGCATTAAAAAAGTATTCATGCTCTCACTACGTCCAGTTCGCATTCCTGCAAAAAAGTTTATTGATGTATAAGCCAGTATCCATTTCTCCCGTAACTCATACATTATTGAAAACCATTTATGCGCACTAACTTGGTATTTTTTATCTGGCGCAGACCACTTGTCTTAAAATTTTACAACTGCCAAACTTTTATCTACGCAACTTTTGTAGTCGTTTTGAAAACCGGTATTCTGATTATATAAACTCTGCAATTTCTCCGGATATTTCTGACTAATGTGCCATATGCAATAATGATGTCTTATATTCGGAAACATATTGGCAATATCATTTGTCATAGCATGATCTTGATTGGTGATTATAGATAGCGGTGCCTTATTAATCACCGTAATTAATCACTGCTGAAACAATCGGGTGAAAAACTCTTCAGACTCATTCCGCATTAACGCCAAACCAAATATTTTTGATTTATAATGATGGTTAATACTGGTGAATGGGACGGAAAGCATTTGATATTTATTTTTTCGGTATGTGGTGTCAAAAGTAATTGCATCACCAAAAGTTGTATAAGAAGCTTTTGAGCGCACATCGATGAATAAGAGGGTTTCGATATAATTTTCTTCGTTATATTTTACTACGTAAGTAAAATTAGGCTTCTCAACTTGAATGGATTGCAAATAAGCTAAAGTAGCTTGGATATCTAATACGTCCATTGATTGATGTCGACGTATTTTTCTAAATCCACTATTTATACCGTTTAGCCCGTAACAAAGATTCTCTACCCCGTCATGACCTTGTCCAAGTATCGTATATGTTTTGTTTGGACCAACCTCACTATCCTACAAAGTACGGATTTGATTTTTGTCGAATTTGGAAATACCTTTGTAATAAGATAGGTATTGCACCATTGACTGCGGTATAAATGGATGGCTGTGATCTCTCTTGTAAGAAGTTACTTTCCATCGATCGTGCTTTTTAATAACAAACATACGAGCTTCGCATTTGGATCCAATATAATTATTTTTCCGAAACGTCGTAAAAGATATTTTATATTTTACATCGGGCTTGAAATGTTTAGGTTTTGCGGCCTTATTACATTCATATAGTCTGGAGATAAGGTACAATACCGCGAACTGCACGACGAGTAGAATGAATTCTGATTGCATACACCATGTTTCGAGCATAAGCCAAATAATATTCATATGAATCATCTAGTGAATTGAATATCATGCCAATTTCCGGTTCTACCAAATCACTTGTTACACCTCGTCTTTTCTCATCAGGACTTACTTTAGAGGACGGCACATTCTTATATTTGCTTCCATTAGTTAACGATATAAACTCAAATTTAGGAGACGAAACATTCGTACATTTTCTTCTATTAGTTGACGACATAAACACACCATTTTTTCCTTCAGGAGTTACAAGGTCGATAGGAATAATAGGTTTTTTCAAATATTCATCTTCGTTTGTTTCCACTGCTAATTCTTCATCTTCTTTATTATCAGGGATAGTCCATTGATAGGCTATATTAATCGACATGCTAGCATATGTAAACTAAGAAGTAAAAAATTTACCACAACCATTTTGAAAATTTTCGCTGAGGAAGTAGATGCGCTCTGGCGGAAGCTAGGGTTCCAAAATTGACAGATCATTTCGAAAAACTTCGATGAGGAAAAAGTGCTCTGGCGATCTTTAGGATTGAAAATCGAAAGGTGATATATTTTTCAACCACTAGAAAAAAATTACTTAAGTAGCGGTTAAATATTGATTTTCAACCGCTACTTTAAGTGGCGGTGGATCTTAACCGTTTCTTAAAGTAGTGGTTAAATTTGCATGGTCCAGGTTTGTTAGATAAAATATCTTTGATGTTAACCGTTACTTTAAGTTGCGGTTAAATCGGGACTGTTGGACTTTAACCGCTTCTTAAATCCAACGGTTCTGCCTTTGTTGGATAAATTTTTTTATCCAACGTTGTACATAGGACCAAACCCTTCTTTATATTCTATTTAAGCCTGTTCATCTCATTTCCTGCTGAGCTTTCGCAAACAGTGATGGTGACTAAAAGATGTGATGTGTGTTTCTAAAAGGTAAATGTGCCATGTAGTCTAGCAACTAAAAGACAACATGTTTCTTCTTAGAAGCTTAAATCTCAACCCTGTCATAATTTTATATTTGTTCTTTAATAAAAAATTTCCCAGTAGGTAGCGTTGTCATGCTTTGATAATGGTGCAATGTTCATATTTCTTTTTCTCGCTTTGGTCTACCTGTTCTACATTATCTTGGCAAAGCCTTAGTATTATTATCCTAATACTTGTGCAAGTTCAAAGATCTAGTATACCAAGTTGAGTGTATACATATTATCTGAATGTATGCTTCTTAGCTGCTACCCTTATATTGAAACTGTTGTCATGTTCATTGTGTTCCAACTCTATATACTATCTTTGTAATAGATTTTCAATAGTAGTTATAAACATTCATATGATTTCAATGGCAGTTATAAAAAATCATATGATTTCTGTTGCTCTAACCTTAAAAGTTCATGAGCCAAACTAATGGAGGACATTCCCCTACCACAAACTTGTCATCATTATTTTGTTGTAAAACTAAATTTCATCCAACCATTCAAATTTTCGTAACCATTTGGAAATTTCTCATATGCTATTTCACTCACCAAAGAGATAAATGGCCTGCAAATTGATGTATTTGTCTACCATAATTATGTTCCTTCATGATACCAAGTGCCAGTTTACATCTTAAGTGTTACCATTAATTAATTTAATTATTGTTGTGCTGTAGTTTAATTTCTTTCTTGATCTTATCTGTAAATTGCATATCATGTTTGTGTAGATTCTCTATTATCTAAATTCTTATACAACAACGTAACAAATTTTTGTTGAGACAATGACTTGAAAGAAAACATTGCACATTGTGAAAAATTGAATAAGGGAGACTTTGGCAGTAGCTGGATAACTTGTCAAAGAATCAAATTTTATTGCCAAATCACTCGTAATATAATTCATGTACCCAAATTTACACATTTTTATTTTCTGCTGTGTTTCGGTTGATAGAGTTGACAGAATTAGAAATTTTATAAAAGCTAAATCAGCCTCTACCTTTAAATCTCATCCCAACAGCTACAACGTATGGTTGGAAGTTATTCTTTTTATGACTTTGGATCATCCTTCTCAACTATTAATCTCAATGCCAGTATGCTTGTCTGCTCTTTTTCTTTTGTTCCTTGCTTCACAACCCTTCTGTTGTAGCCTCATCGTATACTTGTTTGTTAGAATCTGATGCTAGAGCTCTCCTCCACTGGAACTCAACTCTTCGGAACAGTGGTAGCATCAGTTTCTGAACTCACTGCATGGAACCATGCTTATGGTTTGGAATAGTGTGTGACGGAAGTATCGTCACTGAGATTAATTTGACTAGTGCTAGCTTGGTAGGCATGATTGATTCCCTTGACTTGTTCTCACTTCCTTCTCTAACTCGCATCAACCATAGGCGCAACTCCCTCTTTGGGCCCATCCCAACGAGCATTGGCTAACTTGCCCATCTCACCTCCCTTGGTTTGTCTCGAAACAGGCTGTTGGGAAAATTTACCACTCTCTGTACTCAGTCGCTCCCAAATTTATGAGATCACCTCTTGGACGAGTTTGGATATGGAGCTGGGATAACTGACAGTTTATTTTTAATGGTTCTGATGCAAGTATATTGGGCTAGGAGGTAAAATTTAAATATAGGAGTTGGAGGGGCTATGAAGTAAAATATCCATTTTGGTCTCTATATAATCCTCTAATCAAAGGAAGGAAGAACTAAGCTGAAAAATGCTATGAAATTCTATCTTCTAAAATGTAATTCAAGTTCTTAGATATCTTAATTCCATGTATGTTATTTTCTTGCAATTACTTTCGTATAGCTAGTTGTTATTTTGCATTGATTAGGAATAGGTTTATGCTAGAATTTGGCAAGATTCCTGGCGGAGATGGAGCTCCTACTCCATCTTCATCAATGGTATCAGAGCTCACGATCCCAATATTGTTCCCTGCTTTCTCTACACAACCACCACCCTCTTTACTCGCCACCTCCTTATCCACCACCACAGCATCACCCGCAACATCAACAGTCCATGCCATATCAACTGTTCGAAGAAATGCCACAGACAATCCCTCCACAATACACATCACCACAACCTCACTACTACCAATCTCAACCACCATTTTATTCTCAACCTGAAGCTCCTCCTCATCCTCCAGCAATTCCACCACCTCAACCCCATTTCCAACACAATACACTCCTCTGCAACCACCTCCATTTCAATACTATCCAATCTCTCAACAGCCATAATAATACTATTCACAATTCCCCGAATACATATCCACTCCACAACAATCCTATACTCAACAATCACAAACTCCCTACAACACCACATCACCTCTTCCCTACCCATCTTCTCATGACCACCAACCTCCATTAACCTTATCCCAAACATCATTTTATCCTCACCCTCCTTCATCAATTCAACATTGCATTGATCCATCTCAACCTCAACGCTGCCCACCACCTCCACCATCAGAACCAACTATCCATGAAGTAGGAAGAGGCTGGAAGATCAAATTCATTGGTCCAGGTGAGCCACTGCATGGAATGGTTGCGTTTGGACCTCGGATTAAAGGAGGCCAATGACTATGAGAGAGCCATGTTCGATCACTCACCAGACGTTCGGTGTAATTCTGAAGTGAATACAATCCCTGAAATGATCTCACCTAGTTGCGCACAACCTGCTCGACCTAATGCTGATGTCGAATCAGCCCCAAACATTAGTTCACCACATTGCCTACAACCTGTTCGAGAGAATTACATAATCGCTTCAGAAAAGATATTGGCCTCAGAAGTCAGTGTCTCACAACATCTACAACCTGCTCGATGGAATGTTCAAGTGCAAAATAGAGTTCATGTTACTGATTCAAGGCTCGATGTTGGGAAGTTAAAGGCCGATGTTCAGTTAGGAATGATGAGAGACAAGTTAGAGTTGAATCTCGGCATGAACAATGGCATTGATATAGTGAGTGTTGGATATAATTCATATGAAGCTTGTGCTCTTGGTATCGGCTCTTATTCAAGCTCGCCACCTGCTTGTCATGCTTTCAAGTTGCTAGTGAGTTCTAAAGATGAAGAGATTGCATATGGTGTTCCAGGCAAAGGTGAGCAAGATTTTGGTACTCCATTGATAGCAAAGGATAGAAACAAGCACTCATTTCATTGGCCTATCCTAAAGTTTCCATCGTTCTTTACCTTATAATCCTTATCTCCTTCCTCACCATATTTTCGTAACACGGAGTCCATCGCTGCTAGTGTTTTATTGGCCGCTTCATTTGTATTCCAGCATTCACAACCCGTTCAACGAAATGTCAAGCCGATACGTGAATGGTTTTATTGGTGGGAGGAATATAGCAGTGGAGTTAGTAATGGTGCTCAACCGCCAACTACCCTAGGAAGTCAAATTATGGAATACCTTGATGATGGAGAAAGTGTTTTCGGATTTTTCAACTCAAGAACTGATCCTGTCATGGTCTTTGGGTTGCCTAAACCGTTGACTTTTTATGACCCATATGATGTGTGCACCGATCATGTAATCGAGCAGTGATCAATATTGTCGATTCTTTGATGATTGCGGATTCCTTAAATATCATGTTTTCAATGTTTAGAGCTTGAGAGAAGAAGGATACGGTGAGTGTTGCTAGGAGAACGATTGAGCGCGCTCTTGAAAATGGAAGCATTCCAGATGGTGGAGTTGAGTTCTTTTATGAATTAATCAAGCAAATTGACACAGCTGTGTTAAGTAATTTTATGGGAAGTGGATTGAGAAGAACGGTTTGTTATGATAACGAATTTGGAGAATTTATGCTTTACTGCAATGCAACTTTTTCTTCAGTGGAAGCTCCATTTTGGTTTCTTAATGATTCAATTTCACCTTGTGGGCTAAAGACGGTTATGGAATGGCTTATAGCATGGATTCATCAATGCCTTACACCTGGATTGGCTTCGAGACACATATACAAACTTGGTTCTAATTGTGAAAGCTGGGGGAGCTCAGCTTGGTCTATTATTACTAGAAATAGAGCTCATCCTGTGGAGAATAAAAGATGCTGCATCCTGCGCCCAATTCAATGACCTTGAGGACAAGGTCAGTTTTAAGGAAGGGAGTATTGATGCAAGTATATTGGGCTAGGAGGTAAAATGCAAATATAGGAGTTGGAGGGGCTATTAAGTAAATCTCTAAATAATCGAAGGAAGGTAAGAACTAAGCTGAAAAATGCTATGAAATTCTATCTTCTAAATTGTAATTCAAGTTCTTAGATATCTTAATTCCATGTCTATGTTATTTTCTTGTAATTACTTTGTTTAGCTAGTTGTTATTTTGCAGTGATTAGGAATAGGATTATGCTAGAATTTGGCAAGATTCCTGGTGGAGATGGAGCTCCTACTTTGTCTTCATCAGGTTCCATATCTTACAGTTTAGGATATCTCACCAAGATGTAGATCTTGTATCTCAATAGCAATAATCTCTGTAGCAGCACCATACCTTCTAGTTTAGGAACTTGACAAACCTTCAAACCTTGTACCCATACTGTAATAACAACCCAAGAATCATGCCATCTGAATTTGGAAATCTTGCTAACGTTGTTGTTTAGTAATCAGCAACAATGTTACAGCAGACCTAATACCTTATAGTTTAGGAAACCTGTCAAAGCTTCAAACCTTGTACCTTCAATTTAGTAAAATTTTTGGAACTGTACCATGTGAAATAACTGGGAATCTTGTTAACCTCATTGATTTTGAAATTGGCGTAAATCTCTTAACTGGCCCCATTCCTTCTACTTTGGGAAACTTAGCTTTATGAAAATAACCATTCTGGAATGCTCCCATATGAAATCAGAAACATGGTGAACCTTATTGATTTAGAAATTGACAACGATTCTTAACAGGCCCTATTCCTGGTAGCTTTGGAAACTTGACAAAGCTTCAAGCTTTTTACCTTACCAAAAAATAACATCTTAGGAACTATCCCATGTGTAATTGGGGCGAATCTTATTAATTTAGGTATTGAAAGTAATTGATTATCGGTTCTTTACCTCATGAACTAACAAATATTACAAGAATTGTTTCCTTAGCTCTGTCTGACGATCACTTCAATGGTAAAGGAGCACTCCAATCTACCCATCCCTAGGAGTTTAAGAAATTGCACTAGTATGGTCAGAGTCGGTCTTGAAAGAAATGACCTTAGTGGGAATATATCTCAAGTTTTGGGATATATTGGCTTCTTAACTACATTGATTTGAGCTTATAATCGATTGCATGATCTCTCATCAAATTGGGCAAACTGTCAAAATCTCACAAGCATGAAAATTGCAGGTAACCAAATGACTGGGAAAAGACATGCTGAATTTGGAGATTCTTCTCAATTCTGATTTCAAGACCTTTTTTCAAATCAACTGTTAGGTGGGATACCTTAAAAACTAGGAGGTTTGATCTCTTTATTCAATTTGAATCTGAGTAGCAACATGCTTTATGGAGCAATTCTCTTGGAAATTTATATAACTGAGAATATTGACTTATCTGAGAACTTTTAGTTGGAACAATACCCCTAACCTAAGGGGAGTGCCTCAGTTTACATGCTCTAAGCTCAAGTAGAAATAGGTTAAACTGAATTATTCCATTTCATATTTTGATGCTGAAGGATTCCAAGATTTACTGGACTCGAGTGATAATTCATTTACAGGTAATATACCACCACCGCCAGGAAGTTTGCAAATGTTAATTAACTTTGAATTTTTCCTACAATAATCTATCTACCATCCCCTCTGGGACTCATTCTGAGCTTGCTATCTATTGATTTTTCATTCAACTATTTAGTGGGACATGTTCCAGATAGCAAATTGCTTGAGAAGGCCCCAAATGAATGGTTTAGCAACAACAAAGATTTATGTAGCGTTGTGTCAGGTTTTCCTCCTTGCACTTCATCATCATACATTATGGTTCCTCTTTCATGTGGCTTAGTTATTCTCATTTGAGCGTTGTTCCAGATAGCAAATTGCTTGAGAAGGCCCCAAATGAATGGTTCCCCTTTCATGTGGTTTAGTTATTCTCATTGCAGCCTTGTTTGTTTTGTAAGATCGCTGGAGAAGAAAACCTTTGACGAAACATAGGGTTTGTCATACTTGGAGATTTTTTCTTAGCACTGAGAGTTGATGGCAGTGATGCAAATAATTACATCACGAAGGCTACTGAACATTTCAATTAAAAGTACTGCTTAGGGATGTGAGGCTATGGTTCTGTTTAATTGTTTACAAGGTAGAACTTCCTCCAAAACAAATTGTAGCTGTTATGTAACCCCATTCAATTGAAGGAGTGATATCAGGCTACAAAAGTTTTGACAATAAAATAGAAAAGCTGATTAAAACCTCCATCACAATATAGTGAAACTTCATGGATTCTGCTCTCATGCTCATTGCAAGTTTTTTTTTTATCAATATATCGAAAGGGGAAGCTCAAGTGCTATCCTCTTTGACAGGAAAGATCAGTGGGCCTAGATTGGAGCATAAGAGCTGATGTTATCATAGATGCCGCTCAAGCACTAACTTATATGCATCACGACTATGATCTACCTATTGTATATCGAGATATTACTTCCAACACAAGCATATATCTCAAAATTAGGCATTGCAGGATTTATGGTCGATTCAACAACTGGAGCACTCTTGTAGAAACTAGAGGATATGTTACACCAGGTAAGTTTGATAAACCATTTTTCCATATATGTAAGTACAGGTTACAGAAATGTTGGAAGGTGTCTTCATAACTATGGCTGAGAAACTGTATAAAACAAACAAACAAAACCACTATCTTGAATATGAGTTAAATGATGTATATTAAGTAAATGTTATCTCTTATGTATGTAAGATTGAAAAGTAGACGGATTCATACTACCGTAACTTATTAACATGTTAAATTGTCTGAAATGCTATACTTGTAGAAATCCAATGGGTGACAACAATATTTATATTTTGTGTGGCTAATATGCCAAAAACTTTCTTCGCCGGTCTTTTAAGCAATAATTTATTAGGGCATATTTGGATAGCATTCAGGGAATGTGAAGGCATGATTCCTTTTTTTGCTAAGGATTTGACCAATCCCAACAAAATGCTTGTTTGGTTGTCAATTTGCAATGTTAAACCTGTGGATTGTAATGCCCCAAACATGCCTACTCCTGACGCTTTGAAAATTAGCCAAGGGCTAAATTTTATTTTCCTGATCTCTCTCTCCCTCTCTCTCTCTCTCTCTCACACACACACACACACACACACACACACACAAACATGGGCCCCCATTCTGTTTTTCTTCATCCAGGCCCTTTTGTTCTCCACAGGAACTTCACTACAACCTCTCCCTCTCTCCTCTCTCTCACTCACACACACACACATATTTGACAGCTAGATCATATTTGTGAATGGAGATAAAGGATGTCTAGGACTCTCGATTGAATGGGTTTCCAGTAGGGTATTGTCTAATGGGTTGTAAAATTGGCCATGAAGGAAATGAAATATAGAATTGGTGTAGTAGAAGAAGATAACGAGGTTTAACCAAAATTAGTAGGTGGGGAAACAAGTATGACATGAAAAAATAATAGCAAGTATTTGGGGTTAATTAGATGAAGTAGATGAAATAGCAGACAAGGAGAGGAAAAGGCTAGATTCTATGAGAAGTGGAAATGGATTTTATTTTGTTATTAGAAAACATGAATTAAAAAAAAGAGTCTGGGTCAAGTAAACGTTGGTTTCATGTGATGTTGTATGTCATCCAGAAACAATATATTTCAAGTGTGGCTCTGAATTAGTTTCTAGTACTTAGAGGTTCATGGTCTCATAGAAGTTTTGCTAGTCTTTTGTTTGTGTATTTTTTTATAAAAAAAATGAGAAAATCGATGGGTCTATAAGATGTAGCCTAATAAAACATTTCATTTAAATTATGAAATGAGATAAAATACAAATTACAAATTAAAGAGAAAACAATAAGTATGTTCTAGAAATTTTATCCCTCAAAAAAGGGACAAAATTGTCTGTGTAGAATAACTATAAATTATATTAATGTGTTGTCACATTGCAGGTGATGGATCGAGGAGGGATCTTAAAAAATCCAGATATTTACTGGATAAATAATTGCAGGTCTAAGTTCTTGTCTTGGTTGGTTGTGTAACTTTGATGTTGATGTGGATGAATACATGCATTAATTAGGAGTGACAAAGAGTTAGAGGTATGCCTAAATGATAGACAGCTAAAAGAAGATGTTGGCAGTCAATTTTATAGAGAACATGACCCTACCAGAGCTAAATGGGAGAAAAGAGATTCATGTCAACCACCCCAAATAGTTTGGGATAAAGCCTTCTGACTATTGTCTTTTGTTAGTAGACACGGCAAGTTAGATTCTATTAGTACTAGTCGGTGTGATGATTAAAAATTGGAAATATTATGAGTCTGGCTTTCAACATATAAATCATGTGGCTAAGGTACTTTCTTGATTGTATTTGTTTATGTTAGCTCCTCATTTTTTATATTTTGTTTTTACCAAATTCTACTGAATTTATGTGAAATCGTCTGAAGAAAGAATGGTGTGGAATGGCATGGTTGGGTTCTATCGAATATTCTCTTATTAGATGAAAAATTTATCATTTAGACTTCTATTCTTTTACTTGAGGAAAAATTATTGTTAATTGCATGCCAACCATACTTGTTGAATTTTTTTCATCGATATTTTAGTATCGTCATATGTTACAATTGCAGAAGATATGATTCATTCCTTTTAGAGCATGAGGGCCTTGTCTTGAGAAGTTCTGTTCTTGTTCGTCTACCTGCTCTGCTCAAAGAAAAAAAGAAAAAGAAAAAGAAAAAGAAATTAGAGATCTGGAATTCATCGGTCATCATTCATATCATTTCAAAGATCTAACATATGGATGAATTGATATAACTTTATTCAGAATGACTGCAGTCTAACACTCAACATATTTAAGGGATACAAGGTTTTGTATGAAAAGGGTGTGATTTAATGGATACATCTGGTGTCAACATGAATCCATTCCTTGCCTTGCTCTTGTACATTAGAATTCTGGAGAGAATTTAGAAAGTGAAGAGTGAAACCTTTGTGATTGAGGTCAGAGCCATGATTTAGGGACCATAATATGATCGAGCTAGGTGATCTTCCAAGTAATACGAAGATTGTGATTTTAGGCACTTCAAAAAAGTTTGGACCATGGCTCTTTCTCTTATTTTTGTTTAATTTGTTAGAATATGTTATGTGGTTTATTTGGACAATATTAAAAAAGAAAGGTTAGTATTTAGGAGTTCTGTTTCGGAACATGGTTAAACTGTTCGTTTTTGTGTTATTTCTGAGCATGGCTAAATTGAGTACCATTCTCCTTCAATAAATTCTGGAACTAAAGTTAGAATATATCAATGGATACCATTTGAAGGTTTTTCTGACTCACAAGTCCCTTGCTCTGTAATAAATGGTTTCCCAGTTTGTTTGGTTACTAAAAGAGCCAATAATGGGGCTGTTTCATGGGTGTAATTCATATGCATGTACCTGGGGGTTTAAAACACATGAAGTATATCGATCCTTTAGCAAGTTGTTTGCATTTTTTTATTGGCCATCACCATCAATGAGAACATCAAAGATCCACTAAAAAGCAAATTAGATTGAAAAACTGAAGTGGAATAAAGTGAAAGATAGGAAAATGATAAATTGCACCATTAATAAACTAAACATACTTATAATTAGTGATCTGTAATGTAGATGTGTGAAACAAGACTGCATGCTAGTTTCAAATCTTTTAAAGAATAATTAAAACTCTCAAGTTTTTATAGAGAGGAAGAAGAATGGTGATAGCAATTTATTTACTGACAAGAATAGGAAGGGAACTTTGAGAGAAAAAGGGACATTTTTTTTGTTGTAATTTTTTTTTTTTTTGGGGTGGGGGGTGGGGTGGGGGGGGGGGCGAGTATAGCCATCCTTGTCTCTTAAAAAAATGACAACTCAACCAAAATATAATAGGGTAGTAGGATATATTGCAATCAAATTTTTGTTTGTAATTTATAATCTTCCAAGGGCTTCATCTTATAGTCATTGGCTGCTATTGCATCAATTGCTCCTACACCAAGCACCGCTGTAATTGTTGAGCCCTATGGGCCACCCTCAACATACACCATTCTTCCCTCATCCTCCGTCGAAGTTTAGCTATCCCCCTTCTTTTGCCCCATCCATATTGGAACCGTATTTGGCGGATGTCTCGGCATTGCCGCTGCTTTTCTTTCCATGTTGGGTTGTGCTATTTTCTTCATCTATCAACGTTGCAAGGCAGAAAACAATCCTCCAAACAATAACAACGTCGAAGTCATCGCTGAGGAGACCAGTGACAACAACATCCAAGTCTGTCGTTAATGAGACCAATGTCGATGACGACGGCCAAGTCGTCATTGACAGAGCCAACACCAGGGTTGCTGGGGACTGAACAAATGGCAGAGTCACTGACGTGGCAGGCACACCCCGCAATGTCGAAGTCGTTACCGGAGTTGACAATGTCCCTTCCCAAGCTGAGAACAGTAATGCAAGTGGTAACCCACACGTGTTACATCATCAAGTCAACAGTAGTGAACACTGAAGCATGGAGGTCACTTCTATATTTCTTCGTCCTAGAACCCCGACATCAACGTCCTTTTAGGACCCACTACCAACCCTTATTATAGTTCTAATTAGGTTAATTAGATTAGTAGTATGTTAAAGTGGTTGTAGTACTTAGTAGTTGTGACGTCCTTGTTAATTAAGTTTATAATTTAGTAGTTTATCATGTTAGCATGCGTGCTTAGTTTTAGAGTTAGATTAGTTTTATGTACTAGTTAGTTATGATGACTTGTAGCAGTAATGATATTTAGGATACGTACATACTAGTAATTAAGTTTGCGACGTCAACTCCAGCAACAAATTCGGCATTACAGGTTGCGTCGGCCGCGTAAGTGATGACTTCGCCATTTGTTCCGTCCCCAGCAACATTGGCGTTGGCTCCGTCAACGACCACTTGGATGTCATCGACATTGGTCTCGTCAGCGACGACTTGGACATTGTCGTCGTTAGTCTTCTCAGCGACGGCTTTGACGTTGCCGTTGTTTGAAGGATTGTCTTTCTGTCTTATAATAGACTTGGACACAAGTCCCTTATTTTCTAGACTTATAATAGACAACCTGAATCAGATTTTCTAGATAATCGGCACATGATGCACGCATGATTAAAATAAGACAATGTACTTAAAATGATTATAGAAATGTAACAAAAATTATAAAAAATAAGAAGAATATCAGGGGAAACTTGAGAAATCAATGTTATGAAAAGCTTTTGTTTAAAACCATATTTTGCTTGTTATGGCATTAGTGTTTCAGTTTTTAAATTGGTTTTTCCTTTTCATGATTTATACTTAAGTTGGTAGCTAATGAATACATCTTACTAATTACAATAATCAACAAGATACAAAATGAAACATAAAAGGTTTGAATGCTGATCAAATTGATAGTCAGACGGTGATAATTAATAATCATGTATTAGATTAATGAGTATTAACATATATAAAACGTACAACGACACATACTCTAAATCGGCACCCGAGCAATCTTGATTCAAATCTCACCAGACGTGCATTCAAATAACGGATATACAAAAGCACCGTTGTGCGGATTGGTCTAGATTGTGGACCACTAAAGTGCATTCACCTGCAAGGATTTGTTAGTTAATATGCCTATGTATAGACCTCTATGCCTATGTATACCTCCCTTTGAGGATGGGCTAGAGAGTTTCATAATGCAACATTATTCGTTAAGATTCTTTCTCTTTTCTTTTTTTTAAATTTTGTTTTAAAAACTTAGAAAATAATACAGCCCCCCCCCCCCCCCCCCCAAGAGTTTGAATAAAAATATTAGAGACATTATATCTCAAGATGGTTTACTTACCATCTTCTCATTTTTTTCAAGAAAAAGGTCAAAATAAAAGATTACTAGTGAAAATTTGTTTAGAATTGCATGAAATTTGGTGTAGCTACATCTAAGAGGATGAAGATAAAGATGAGGATGCGGAATGTCAAGAAAAATGGAGGATTGATTTTAGGCCATCGCCATAAGAGGAATCCCCTCCTAGAACCTTTGTTCTCCGTTATTCTCATATATTCATATAAATATGCTTGTGTGCGCGGGGTGGGGGTCGGGGCCGTAGTTGCACATATATATGGCATTTATAAAAAAAAGTTATATTTACAAATCAATGTAAGATCGAAATAAAATGAGATAGTTTTCAAAGTGTCACTATACTCTAGTGGTTAAGGTTTTTTGCATTTAAGAGATCTGGGTTTCAAATCCCAGTTGTAGCCTATTATTAATGTAATCTCTTCCGTTATTATGATTAAAACTTAATATACTTCTAGTGGATTATTTGGGTTGGGGTTATTGAAACAAGAATAGCTCTTTTCTTGATTTGGGAAAATATTCTATATTTATTTTGAGTTAACAGTTGATAATCTCTATGAAATTAAGAAATTGATTTTTACTACATATTCGTAAAAATCTACATTTACCAACCATTATAAGTATCTCCTTGTGAACATGGATGATGAATTCAGCAATGACAAAATGGCGTCTCAAACGACAACCGCCATGGTCGCTTGGTGGTTCATGGTGTTAATGAAGTTTGCGATAGAAAGTTGTAGTCGTCATAGGCGAATAATGCTCCCAAGGGATCCAATTAAGAGACATACAGGTGCGGACATATGTACCATATTCTTAACATCAACCTCACTAGCTGTCCTGATTATGTTAGAATGCATAAACAACCTTTTCTAAAGCTCGATCAACTCTCAAGAGAGTTAGGCCAAATGATCGACACGCCATTTGCTAGTAGAACAATAACTTGTGATGTTCTTGTATATGCTTGGTCATAAGGCAAAGAATAGAGTCATGAAACTTGAGTCCCTTAGATCGGGAGAGACCGTCAGTCGGTATTTCAATATGGTTCTGAGAGCAATTTTCGGCATAAGGGGACGCTTTAAGAAGCAAGCTAGTGGAACCACACCTCCAGAAATAGCGAAGAACGGTTTATTCTACCCTTACTTCGCTGTAAGTGAAGGATTGCATTAAATTCTTTTCCTTCAATTACAAAGTTTTTGCATGAATGAAGAGAGTCCAAATTTTACTTCTTGTAGGATTGTATTGGGTTTATGTGTGGTACGAGCATGTGTCTATGTGTGTGTATCACAATGTGTTATTTAGATGTGGACACCTGTCAAATTTATTGACCTACTAAATTGGGCTAACATAATACAATAACCTAGTGCTGTATTTAAAATGCTTTTCAAGTTTTGGGTGTGCTATATATACATACAAGTTTTAGGGGTGTCAGCACGTTGATATATATTAAAGTAATTGGTGCATGTAAACCTTTTGATTGGTGATCTTAATATTATATAGGAACATCCCAAGTTGAAGGAATACATCAACCACCCACTGAAACACTTCGACGATCTCAAAGCTTATCGTTGGGGATGAGGTGGTTATCGGGAAGTACAAGCAATTAATATTCGATATGTTGGATGGGGGCGTCTCATAGTGTGCGGATGAGGAAAGCAGAGAGAGAGTGACACACCGGTTGAGGTTACACAATCCGAGACCCAAAGCAAGTCGTGGATGGGGAAAGCGTTTCCATAATGTATGAACTTTTTAGGGTTGGGGCTTTGGAAAGCCCCTTTTTTGTCCATATCTACACTAATTAAGATACGGTGGACGTCATATCAATAAACTTTATTATGAAGTTTGGTTTTATTGCGGAACCTATCTTGATGAGAACAAATTTTGATGATTAAAACTTTTTTTTAATATGTAGAATTTTCCATGCATATTGAAAAAATTAACCAGATGATGCCCACAAATTAAGCCAAGAAATTAAATTGATAAATGACAGACACCTTATACAATCATAAAAAGGTACCAATGAGTGTCTACCCTATACTGTAGAAGTTAGTACTGTCTCAGTCTCCCTCTTGATTTTTAAAATATGTACAAGAACAACATGTAAATAATATAATTGATGATTTTTTTTCTGAATGGTTTTCAAATCCCGAAGGCATTTAATCAGATATAGCAACTACTAGAGTAATTTATTAGTCCCCCCCCCCCCCCCCCCAATTTAGTATATTGATGATGTTATCTCCATTAATTGATGTGATGTTATTTTGCAATATGTGATAATCATGCAATTATTGCTCTCATGCACAGGGGAAGAGTTAATTGCACCATGCAAGTGCAGAGGCACCCAACAATTTGTTCATTGTTCATGCTTAGATCGTTTACGCCTAATGAAGGTAACTTTTTTTGACTGTTGGTGATAATATACTAGGAACTTGTGTTTGGTTGCAGGGTTAATGCCTGTTTGTATAAGCATGTGCACAATTGCAATGTTGTTTCTACCACATTTTACTCTCGTAATTTACTTTGGATCATGTAATAATTTTATATTTAATGTTTTACATTTTCACTTTAGACAACCCTGGAAGTTTGGGACAAGGGCTTGTTGTGGTATTTTTTCCACAGTAATTTTTATATACTTGTCTTCTTAAAGAGAGAAGTTATACCAGTATTTACTACCTTGGCAATTTGAAAGGCATAATCCTTGGGACCGGTATTGAAGGTTCAGAACTTAAGATATAATAAAATGTTATTTCTAACGCGAAATCAAAGTTTTCGTAAGAACTTTGTAAGAAACAGTACCGTAGGAGAAAAGAAAAACTATTGTTATCTGCTGATTTGTTTGGATATGAAGCAACAATTTGATGTCAAATATGTAGCATACTTCTATATTAATCATTGGTTTCGTAAATTAATTTATTAGAAACAATCTCCAGTTAACGCTTATTTATAATTCTCATAACTAACAGGAAGGATATGCATTCACCTTTTGCACAACATGCCAGTCACGATATCATCTTCATGAGTTTTTCAGAGGTCTCCTATTCACATATTGTAAAAATCTTTATCTTTATAGCAGTCGATTTCGTCATTGCATTCGTTGTAGCTAATATGGTAAGAGAGCAAATACAAGTTCCTTTCTGGTGTATGGTGCAAGTTTAATTGTTTGCTCTAAGTTTATCTTAATTTTCATTGCAGTTACATACATATAATTGCTTCCTTAAAAAGTAGCATTTTTAAAATGTCCTATATTAAGGAAAATACTATCAGCCCTTTAAGATCTAACACATGTTATGTATTCGATGCAAAATATATCAACATGTATCCTTAATTCCGCAATTTGGTTCTCTTAAAGTTGTTTTAGTTTTCTTTTTTCTTTTCTTTTTTAAACTGTAGTCGACTAAATTGCTCAGCTAAGGACTAGTTCCTTCAACTGTATTTTGATCCATGGTTCATTATTCAGACATGAGCTAAATATTGGTTGCGTCTAAGTAGCACGATTTCAGATACAGATACAAAATATGATAATAGTCAGATTCTTTAATTCATAATTTTCCAAGAGTCAAAAATTTGGTAAAAGGAAAAAAGTAACTCAAAATTTAAAATAAAGTATCCACAAGTTTCCAAATTGATTAGTGTTTGTAATGATTAGTCAGTGGAAATGGTGTAATATGCCTTTTGCTAGCTTATGGTTTCATTCTTTGTTATCCTTTTTTAAAGTAATAACTTTATTCTTCTTTCTTGTAAAGTTTTGTCTTGCATTTCAGATCTCCACAGTTGGCGCTCTTACATACTTGGATCAGCCAGAGATCTTCAGGATGTTCTTTAATCATAGTTGGCTCTGCCAATTTCCAATTTAGTGCGATTTATCCATAAATATATGTTTATGTATTATATTATTTTATTAGGGGTCGAACTATTGTTCTATTTCTGAAACTGTTCAATTTGTGACTGTCGGATAACGAATTCACAATTTTGAGAGAGAACCCACACACAATAATCAAGAAAAACTCGAACTTATATATAAATTAAAGAAAAAACTCGAAACAAAACTAGAAGGATATATGGATTGATAGATAGTAATATGTATATGCATAAACTCCTATTTTTGTAACAAGTTTATTGTACTCACCTGCAAAAGAGTAAATTACATTTGTTTATGAAATGGGACAGGTGCACTGATCCTTTTTGCAATGATGGTAATTACGGTGTTGATGGTACTATTATTTCATTTACTTTATTCGCATATCACCGCAGTTGAAGATGCTCGATCTCGGAATTTTCGGAAAGCTTGTGCTTTTATATTCTTCTATCTGTTTGGTATGTTCGGGCTCTCTCGCCTCCGAAAAATCTGGAAGGGTTATTATGGGACTGAACTTACAAAATCAAAGGCTCTGCACCTTTTTAGCTCCTCTGTTGCGTCTTGACTGTGTTTGGATAAATTACCCTTAACTATCGTCGTTTTTCAGTGAACTATCTTAAAGTTTATTTATTGCTGGAACATTCCCACGCTTTGGTTTTAGGACGTTTTCCACAAAGTGACCTCAATGTAAAACTTTTAAAGGAGGTTACTGCAATAAAACAGTGATAGCTAAGGGTATTTTAGTGAAATTTACGCTTTCCTTTGAGTAATTAATTGTTGCTTGCTTCATGTAGGTGTATATCGTAGAGGACCTTCATGGAAATTACACGGCCCCAATGCTGGATCAAAAACATACAGCGCATTTGAGAAGTCTCAAACTTATGCTGTGAGATCGTTGCAGGAAATTTTTTCTCCGCCCGCTAGACACGCCACAGGGTGTGGGTGGTCTGAAATATGTTTGAAGCATGTGTGTTTTTAGACCATGACCCTTGAAGATATAGTTTTTGGACCATGTCTTCACTCATGAGGATGATTACTCTTGTGCTAATTGATACATTGTGATAGGCTTTGATCTCTGAGAGAAAATATTTGGTTTTTTGATTTAAAGAGGGGAAGTCATGCTCAAATAAATGCAGTGTTAATAGAATCGATGGTGCTATTTGTAGGTCTACCTTGTTGGAGTGGAGATGATTCAAAAATACAATGGAATTCTGGAAGGACAAATTATTGGGTGTGCCGAATATTTCACCCGGGCAGGAGAGAGGAGAAGATAAGAGAATTTCGGGCATTTTTTGGACAGCTCGATGGGGTCCATGTTTTTATCTCTCTCTTATGACCGGTACATTTGGCCGGCATATCATATGTGTTTTCATGATTACAAGATTCTGAAGCCTTATGGTGTTTTCGTGATTTTATTATGTAATGAGGTGTTGTGTCTATCTGGTAGTACTGTGCTTTATATATGTTTCATTTATACAGCATCGCTCGACTCCATTCCCTTGTTGTGTAGGGATATACTATATTTTGCAAATTTTTAATAATAAAGCGGACGGGGTTAATTAAGCATCAAATAGATATTCAATCTACAGTCTTAATTACTTTTTACTACTACTTTACATATGGGTAAAAAAGAATGCAAAAAAATCATAAAATTCATATAAAAAGAAAGAAAAAAACCCATAAAATTCATATGTCCTGATATGAAATAGAGGTTAATGGAGGAAAGAGGCCATGGGAGGGAATTTCCTTCTATGGTGTCGAAAACGATCGGCACCCACCATCTTTATCGTTATCATCTAAGATGTGGGTACACCAAATTTTATGTGATTTTACAACTTTTTCACCGTTGATTTAGTGGGTTCAAAATTAACGGTTTACCGACAATATAACTTTTTACATTGCTAAATTAACGGTGAAATGGTTGTCGAATTACATAAAATTTAATGTATCTATATCTTAGATAATAACGATGAAGATGGTGGGTGCCGGTCGGCGGAAAAAATAAGAAAGAGTATATTTTTTCGACACCATAGGAGGAAATTCCCTCCTATTGCATCCTTCCTCCATTATTCTCTATGAAATATGATACTGCTATACATATGATTAAACAAAACATGGTTTTCCACCTGAAAAAAATCAACTTTATACATTATATTTTGATGAAGAACTTCTTGCCCATTTTATGGAGTTTGTTTTAATCTAAATGGCACTTATTGATTTGGAGAGAATTTTTTCTTAAGTAATCCATCTCAACGGACGTTTTGAAAATGGATTAGTGCTTTGGATGTGCCACTTATTTAATAATTAGATTTTGCACTTATTTAATAATTAGATTTTGTACGTACCAAATAAGTTAATCTCTTTAGATAGCGGGAATGATTATGAAATTGCGGCTATGAAATGTGGTATCTACGGTTGTGAAATTTGGTTTCTCTTGAATTTTAAAAGTTTTTAAATTGATTTCTTTCGGAAATAAAAATACCAATTATCAAATTGATTTCAAAATCAGAGACCCTCTCCTTTTGTCCTAACATTACAGAAGAGATATTTAGAGATTGGATATAACTTTTGTCACAGACGTCGGTAGCTATTGAAGTATTTAAAGATTAATGGGAAAAAAAAATATCTTCGGACTCATTGTGCAAAATGTAAAAACAAAGGGAGCACCTGAGAAACGACCAAAACTTTCCACGTGTAATTTGTCCTGTTCGCTGTCCCCTCCCTCTCGCTCCACGTTTCCCTCATCTCTCTCTCTTTCATCTTTCCCTCTCCTCGCTTCGGATCTATCAACTAAGAAGAACCAGTCCCTGAACAAAACCTAGGGAGAGAAAAAATCGAGAGAGAGAGATGGTGGCGTTGAGGGCGCTAGGGCTCGCCGGAGATCGCTATCCTCCGGCGATCAACGGGTGGTGGGACGAGATCGACGGCTCGGACGAGTGGCAGCGAGGGTTGTTCTACGCTCTCTGCGCTGCTTATTCCCTCGTCTCGCTCATCGCTTTGGTAATTGTTTGATTTTTACAAGATGTTAACAATCTATGCTGTTTTTTGAGTCAAATTTGAGTTTAGGGGCAAATCCTGGTTCAATTGGAAAGTTAGGATTTTTGTTTATTACTGGATCGATCAAATCTTGATAGAATCGTAAGGGGAAATGGGTGCTTGGGTTTTTTTATTGAAGTTTTGATTAGTGTATTTATTAACAAAAAGTTGCGGATTTTTAATGTTCACTTTGTTGCATTTTTGTACTTGATTGAAGTAATTTTAATGAGATTGCTAAGTAGCGTTGTGAAAGTTTAATCACATATATTATTAACTTATGTTTCCTTTTTTGCCTTCTGTTCTCTTTGTTTGTCCGGAAAATGAGCTTGAAAACCGCACTGGCCTATAGGTTTTTTGCTATAACATATTAGGATTCGTTGAGACCCTGAATAAGGCACCAGTTGGGGATTGTGTTAGGTTGGAGTTGGGAGGTCTTTCATTGAGCTTAGTGCTCCTCTCATCTGAAATGGAAAGAGGCATAGGTTGATAAAAATAAGTATTTGGTAGTATTTATAAATTGAGCAGTGGAATCTTTTTTTGGTTGTTTTATTCTGCAAGGTAATTTGAATAGGAATGGAATCGTTGGGAGAACAATAGAAGTTCTTAAGTTTGCTTTCGATTATAGATTTAGTTGGCTAATGATAGTAGGAAGATTTATAGGACTATTAATTGTAGAATAGGATTTTTTTTTCTTGGAGCAATTTGTCGTCTGTACATTTTCCTAGAAAAAAATGGTAGCCGGTGATCAATTGTAGAGAACTCTATATCTTTAGAATTGAATTCATAGAAGTAATTTGGATTTTGGAGTTTGTACTTTGTACTCCTGTAAACTTAAGGAAACATGGATAAATGGTGGATTGAGGTGGATGGGATTGGGAAGAGAAGGAAGGTAATGCTGTTGTTATGTGTCAGATTATTGGAGAGTTCTTTTTCTCTCCCGTTGAAATTGTACTTTCTTTGTTAACTTTATTGTATATATTCTAATCGTAGAAGTGTAAGTTTTCAAAATATAAATGTTTGCCGAGTTGATTTCAAAGTAAAGAGTCAACTATAGAGTAAATAATTGTACTACATGTAAATTATAGTTAGGACTTCATATTCTATTGAACAAGGATGGTTGATGTATTGAAGATCTTTACAGGTACAACTTATCCGCATTCAATTGAGGGTACCGGAATACGGCTGGACGACACAGAAGCTTTTCCACTTGTTGAATTTTGTTGTGAATGGCTGTAAGATCAAGCCTTGTTTACTATATGCTTCTCACTACATTCCTCGACATGCTAACTTGATATATCTGATTTTGCATTGCAGTACGTGCAGTTCTGTTTGGATTCTATCACAATGTGTTCCTCATTAAACCAAAGGTAAGTTTCTCTTTTGTGTCTACCAAACCTCGTTGTTCATGCTTCTTGTTCTCACATTTGATTATAAATGTAGTATCAATATGTTTATTATTTCGGTTCTTGAGCAATAATCTGCAAGAGCTTTGTGTGATCGTTTTGCATTTAGAATATTTAAGTTTTGGATCTATTTTCATTACTTGTCGGCCGTAGCAGGGGACAACCTAATCCTAATTTTGTTTTACCACGTCTTTCTAATTTTGAGGCATGGAACTGTTTTCATTTGCTATCAATTGTTGATATTAGATGACTTTTTTTAATTCTTTGCTTTGTTATTTTTGGTAATAAAGCACACCTCATTTGCTTGTTTGGTGTTCTATCCATCTCAGGAACTCAGAGATACACATGTAATTATTAGATGCTAGAGATACAAAAATGAAAATTATCCCCGAAAATCTTTCTGCTTAATAATAGGATTGGGATTCTTCGCTTTGTGTTTTTCCTTACCCCGTTTTCCCTCATTAACCATCATAAGCTGAGGTTCCCTGTTTTACGCTGATATGGGCCATTGGATTACGACGAGGGAAAAAAGAGAGCAGGGACCCTGACTCCGTAATAATGCATCAATTGAGTTAAGTAGTTGAAATAGATCAGTCTGTCGGAAAACGAGCATTGTTGTTTTGTTTTTGCAAGTTCAATCTATTATAATACCTTTTCAATTGATGCTGAAGAATCCTAACAGGCTTGGTAGAATGCTTAGGATCCACATTGTCTGTCGCATTCTTCAGATCATGTGATGGCTTTTTTCGTCCTTGCTGCCAAGAGAAATTTTCGACTAAATACATAAGTTCAATCCCCCTATATTAATAAAATTTGGTCAGCTATTAATATTTCTTGTGTCAACACTCCTTTATAATGTCTATTGCGGTGTTTTGCTTCATTCCGAGCGTGGGGAGAACGCAGTTGCTTAAGCAAAATAAGAAACTACAGACCACTGCATGATTCCATGCATGACATTGAAATTCATATTGCTTTAGTTTCTTCAAGGGTTAAAGCCCATGTTACAAATACTATGTTTCAAATACTATGTAGGTATAGATTCACCTGATCTGTATGATATGGGGACTGTAAGGTTAGAAGTCACTAATGAAATAACTCTATATTTTGTTCTTCTCCTCTCCTGTGGTCAGATATAGCATCTTGTATGTTCTATTCATATTGAAGTGGGATGTGTTCTTTCATTGGAAAAAGAGAGTAGTTAAAGAGATAAAGTTCTCTGATGGAGCACTATGTGAAGTGTGAACAAAGACATGTAAATACGGAAAAAATAATCGTGTAAGATATAATTGAATGGGGATTTATGTAAAATTTTCATATGGAAGTTGGATCATTTATTTATTTTGTCTGGTGCAAAATGGTCAAAATAACAAGCGACTCTAACTGGATAGCATGACAAGGTTTCTGAAGTCAAGCAAGTTGTAGTTATGTATATATTCGTTCCTTACTTTCAATATATTTTTACGTGTTATTTGTTCTAGGTTGTCTCCCAAATTATCTAACCTTTAACCATTTTGTTGATTCAGGCTCTTGAAATGGCACTTCTAGATTTTCCTGGTTTGTTGTTTTTCTCAACATATACGTTACTTGTTCTGTTCTGGGCTGAGATATATCATCAGGTACTCGTATTTTTTACATCGTAAAAAATTCCATATCCATCATCATTGCATAGCTGAAGACTTATTTTTTTCGTTATGTATTCAGGCCAGAAGCCTTCCAATCGACAAACTTAGACCTTCATATCTGATAATTAATGGGGTTGTATATGGCATACAGGTAAAGCACATGACTCTGATATTATTCCTATAACATTGCTATGTGCTTACTCCTATCTCATGCAGATTTGTATTTGGATATACATACAAGCAAGTTCGGAGCCAATTGCTGTGGAAATTGCAAAGCTCTTCTTGGCAGGTTGCACGCATGATATCATTCGCTTGATGTTACTTCCATTTAAAGTTATAGTGGATTTTAATGGAGATACTGACCTTGATGGGATACCTTGTTAAGGAAACAAACAACAACAACAACAACTGAGCCTTTTATCCCAAGCATATGGGGTAGGCTACATGAACCAACATGAATCATCCGTCTCCACTCACTTCTATCGAACAATATACTTTCATTGAGGCCTTTGGCAACCATATCGTTTTGTATCACCTCCATCCATGTTTTCTTCGGTCTCCCTTTTGCCCTTTTGCCATTGCTCATATCGAGAGTATCTATTCGTCGAACCGGTGCTTCCATAGGTCTGCGCCGTACATGACCAAACCATCTTAGCCGATTTTCTCGCATCTCCTCCTCTACAGGTGCTACACCAACTTTTGCACGAATATCCTCATTTCGCACCTTATCTTTTCTAGTGTTACCGCACATCCAACGAAGCATGCACATCTCCGCTACGTGCATCTTCTGTGTATGATGCTTCTTAGGAGCACATCATTCTGAACCATATAATAAGGCAGGCCGAATAGCGCTCCGATAAAACTTCTCTTTCAATTGTAACGGAAAGTTCCGATCGCAAAAAATCCCTGTTGCACTTCTCTATTTCAACCAACCAGCTTGGATCCTTTGATTAACATCACTATCGATCTCTCTATCCTTTTGGATGATGGAACCTAGTATCTAAACTGATCGCTCGGTGATATCTCTTGCCCTTCCAATGTTATACCAATATGGTTTTGACTTCTCCGTTTACTAAATTTGCAATGCATATATGCTGTCTTGGACTTACTCAATCTGACCCCCTGAGATTCCAATGTTTGCCTCTATAATTTCAATTTGGCATTAACCACTGCTTTGGTCTCATTTACTAGAACAATATGCGAATAGCATACACCAAGGTATCTCATCTTGGATAGTTCTAGTAAGCTCATCCATCACGATGGTAAACATGAATGAACTTAATGCAGATCCTTGATGTAAACCAATTGTAATTGGAAAATCACTCGTTAGGCTGCCGCAAGTTCTGATATTTGCCACTACTCCATCGTACATATCCTTGATTATGTCAATATATTTGACGGGGACCCCCTTCTTCATCATTGCCCCTCATAATACCTTCCTAGGTACCTTGTCGTACGCTTTCTCTAAATCAATAAATATCATATACAAATCTCTTCTCCTCTCTCAAAAACGCTCGACAAGTTGACGAAGCAAATGAATAGCCTCTGTCGTCGATCGTCCAGGCATGAACCCAAACTGGTTCCCTGTTATCTTAATATCCTTCCTTAGCCTGTATTCAATCACTCTCTCCTAAAATTTCATGGTGTGACACATAAGCTTTATTTCAGGGTAGTTTGAGCAACTTTGAATGTCACCCTTGTTCTCGTAGATAGGTACAAGGATACTTTTTCTCCATTCATTTGGTATCTTTTTACTGCCAAATCTTATTAAACAGATCTGCCAGCCATTTAACGCCTATTTTTCCTAAGCATCTCCAAACCTCGATAGGAATCCTGTCAGGATCAACCGCTTTTTTTAAACTTATTCTGTTCAAAGCTTTTTTAATCTCAGATAGTCTTATTTTACGCATGAAATCACGGTTTATATCTTGAGATTGAATGACAAGTCCATCCAAATTCTTAGTGAAGCTCTCATTGAACAATTTGTCAAAATAATCTCTCCACCGTTTCTTGAAATCCTCATCTCGAACTAAAACCTTCTGATTTTCATTTTTGACACACTTTACCGCACATAAGTCTCTGGTCTTCCTTTTCCGCATCCGAGCAATCCGGTATATATCATTTTCAGCCTCTTTAGTGTCTAATTTCTCGTACACCTCCTTATAGATCTTAGATTTAGCGGCCCGAACAGCTTTCTTAACTTCCTTCTATTTTATACTTTTCAAATCTCTCCACATCTCTACTTTTCATCAAATTTTTATAAGAATCCCTTTTAATTTTAATAGTAGCCTTTACTTCTTCATTACATCATGATGTGTCCTTAGATGGTGGCTCGACTCACCAAGTAGATCTCTATCTACCATCTTAATACAACTAACTATTTTGTTCCATGTTCTGTCTGAATCATCTTCCGACTGCCAATCCGCTTCTTGGACTACACGATCTATAAAACCCTTTTGGTTATCTTCTTTCAATCGCCACCATTTAATTCTAGGTTCTACCTTACGTCTAATCTTATTAGGTTCTCTTCTAAATCGAAAATCTAGAACTAAAAGTCTATGTTGAGTGGTTACACTCTCATCTGACACTACCTTACAGTCGATACAACAACCTCTATCTATTTTTCTCGTCAGAAAAAAATCTATTTGACTAGCATTTGATCCGCTTCTAAAAGTGATAAGATGAGTCTCTCTTTTCCTAAACCAGTTCGAAAGAGATTATTTGAGTTATATAGACTGCATGATAAGGATTCTTAAAAAGTTTTTTTCTTAAATTAACTATTATGACCCACCTTTTGCAGTTGTCTCATTCTTTGCTGCTCTGGGGTTCCTGATATACGGTGGAAGGTATAATTTGACAAATTCCTAAAATATTTATAGTTGTGCCATATAATGGCACTGCATGCCATTCTTAGACACTATTTCTCTTTGTAGGTTGTTCTTTATGTTGAGGCGCTTCCCAATTGAATCTAAGGGTCGTCGGAAAAAGTTGAACGAGGTAGTTATAGAAGTCAATAAATCAACTTGGGTCTTGGGTTCATTTTTCTTTGTGATTGATAATTTTTTTTTTTGAAATATTGGCGCATTTTCAATATGTATCTTGCTAGTTTGAAACACGCTGAAAAGGTGTTGTACATCAAGATTGTAAATACCGTCCGAGATGAATCACATATCGAAGATATTGGACCAGTTTTAAGGGAAGGTCTGAATATAATTTAATTTAGCTACATATGAATTTCTGTAAGTAAAATATTAAATTCTTAATTAGTTTAGTGTTACAAGTTGATGATGGTGAAAGGCAAAGGCATCTGAGGCTTTTTGTTTGATCATGATTATAATATTGCCAAAAATAAACGCTATCAAGGCCCTATTTGGGAATGGAGTTTAGATAAGCATGGTTTATTTTTAAGTGGAGGTAGAGAGATGAAAACTGTGGTTTGCAAGCCTCAAACTCCAAAAATGGAGTTATCTAAACTTTGATTAGATTGGAATTTAGATAATTGCAGTTTTCGTACTTTCAAAGGTGAGATAACTGTAGTTATCTTAACTCCAAAATGAGCCCCAAATATGCCAAAGTTAAGATTTTAGAGTTAAGTCTTTCCAACTTTTTGAAACCACAGTTAAGAAAATTGAACTCCATTCCCAAACAGGGACAAATATCGTATATGGTAGTCAACAAGATATGAAATGCCGAACTGTGCTAATTAATTTTCGTGTTAAAAGTTGGATAGTTATTGTTTTTAATCCGCAAATACCCGAAGTTTGATACATCAAGCTGCAGCTATTCAGCTTGGTTGCTAGTGTCAACATTTCGAATACTGAAAGCAGTACATTGCCAATACTGGAACCTATATTTGAAAGCTTGGTTAACAGTATTTGAGAATGAGGAGTTGAGAGATATCTTACCTGGCAATGTCCATTAGTATATCCTAGATTCAGCATCCTTTGGAGTAGAGTAACCCTAATCTCTGTTGTAGAGCCATTGTTGAAATTGTTGTTGAGAGTAACCTTAATGGGGGTTTGTGGGAAGGGTTACGAGGTTATCCTTATTTGACTATATCACCTTTTTTCTTCGCCGCAAGTGCCATTATAGCAAAATGATAATGTTTTTTGTCATTAAGAGGTTCATGCCCCAAATCTTGCTTGCATCTGGTTAAGGCGATTGTCACCTAAAGTAATTGTTGTTGAGGATATCTGTACTTTCAGGTATTCAACCCTGGTGATTTTGTCTAATCAATGAGGGTTCGTGGGAAGGGTCACGAGGTTATCCTTGTTTGCCCGCAAGTGCCATCATAAGGTTGCATGGACAATGGATATAGGGACACGGATACGACGTGACGCGATACGGCAACACGGCAAAATCCCAAAATATAGAATACGGGGACACGGCTATATATATAATGATATAAAGATAAATAAGATATCAGTCTATTATGACAACATTACATAAGGGAAAATTAACAAGTCTAACATGCTATACACAAATAACATACTAACACGCATAAAACACATATTATATTTATATGACATATATACTACGCGTCCGATCCTCGTCGCGCAAGTGACTTGTAAGTGTTGGTGTCCGATACGTGTCGGACACGGATACGGCAACCCATTGGAAGTGTCCATGCAACCTATATGGCAAAGCCTCTTGTCATTACGAAGTTTAGGCTTTGAATTTGCTTACATCAGGTTGAAGTGATTGCTACCAAAAGTGGTCATTTTGTATGTTACCACCTGACCTTTCGACTGGAAGTTATTAGTCATGTGCAACGTCCTCATGGGCAACTATACTTGGTTATAGTATGGTATAATATAAGGACATGTAAGAAAACCTATGTCGGTCATGCAATTCAATAAACTTTAATTTGTTTCCAAAATTACCCAAATATAAAAGGACTTCCTAGCCAAAGTGGTTTTTAGTACGTAAATACTAACGAGGAGTCCTTTCTATATATATTCTCACAATTTCATTGTTGTGTGAGCCAAAGGGACAACAGTTATGTTTCCTTCCCATGCTCAAACATTGGCACTATCCCAAAATCTTAAAACCTTGGCTAGCTGCAAAATTGTTTACTTCATGAGCTTTTGAATATCTTGAAATTCACACATTCTTAACGCCTCAAAATTGGAATCCAAACTTCCAAGTCTAACAATTCTCGGATCTACATGCTTGCATAGCTAAAGTGCCAAGACATTATGCATACACAGGGAGCCGGCGAAGGTTTAACTATCAAACCAATGCATATTGCAAGAAAAAATATCTTCAAATTGTTTAATTAGATGAAGGTCATGCAGTCCAAGGACGATGAATTCATAAATACCGTCTTCAGAGAGGTTATTGGTACTATGAACTTTTTTTTGCCTTAAAGCGTATCTCTGTGTGTTTTAAATATAACTCAAGTTAGGCTATCACACAACATTTTGATGTGTCATCTTTGGACCAGAGATTTACTCAGCTAGTTCAAGACCCTTCTTGAAGCATTTATGAATTGTCCTCTTTTGGTTTCTTGAAGAACTAATAACCAGAAATATGGTTTATTTTCATTTAGTTCCAACTTCCAGAAGAAAGCAACAGAATTTTCTATGTTTAGATCAAAATTTGACATTTTAAAGGTTTATTTTCGAGAATTTAGCATCTGCTGGCATGCTTGTACATAGACAACCTTGCCAGCTTGTATACGTGAAGAAAACATGGGTTTCTTTATGCTCAAATTCATACCTCTTTAACTTTGGTTGTCAATGGAAGCCACTAATAAAAGTCGAGTACCTTTGATCCGGGCATGCTTCTGATCTGCTTCCATCCCTTGCAAATGCAGTCACAAGCAACAACAGCAGTGAACTTCTGATAACAAGTTAATCTAGATAATTTAGAGATCACTAATGAGTTTTGTCTGTATGATGCCTTGTTGTTTTACTCCAAGCTAGAGTTGGGTTTGTTGGTTCTTTTTCTATGTTAGTCGTCTGATTTCTGATATGTATGTTACGGCAGGTTTGTTAACTGCCTATCTAGATTTATTCATTTTAATTTCGTGTTTCCCCATAGTTTTACCAAGTAATTTCTAAAATTTAAACTCCAAGCTATTGGAGTTGGGTTTGTTGGTTCTTTTTCTATGTTATTTCTTCTGATTTCTGATATGTATGTTACGGCAGGTTTGTAATCTACCTATGAAGATTTATTCATTTTAATTTCGTGGTTTCCCATTGTTTTACTTAGTAATGACTAAAAATGTAAACTCCAAGCTATTGGAGTTGGGTTTGTTAGTAATTTTTCTAGATTATTCTTCGGATTTCTGATGTGTATGTTACGGCAGGTTTGTAAATTACCGATTAAGATATTTTAATTTTAATTTTGTGGTTTCCAATAGTTTTACCAAGCAATTACTAAATTTAAACTGTGGCATAGTACTGCGTGCTGAGGCTCAGCTATTCATTACCTTCAATCCCCCCCACCACACCAAAAAAAAAATAAAATTAGTTTACCCTCTATTTCCTTCATTTCATTCTTTCCTACTTTGTGAAAGAGCTCATCTCCCTGGTCTTGAATTATGTTGATATAGTTACGGCCTTAAATGTTAGTCTCGAATTTTCACACTGCTTTTGTACGTTGTTCAGGGTTGACTACTTTACTCATTTCATGTGTATTTGCCAATTGCCGTAGAGCTTCTCTTTCTCAGTTTTCAAATTATTGTTTAAATTCAGCACTGCTGCTTATGGTTGAAATAAAAAGTTAGCAGAGCATGAGGAATCTTTTCTTTTCCAGTGAGAATTAAAAGCTTATATATCAGCCTTTTGTTTGGTTATTTCCCTTGCAGGTTGGCTTTGTAACTGGAATATGCTGCACATGTTTCTTAGTAAGGTGCATTGTGGTAAGATATTAAATTCTTGTGTGCTGCCTACATATATTTCTATTGGTAATTGAGAATTTAGGGGCATTAAAAGTTTAAAGTGGTCATGCCCGACATAAGCGGAAATGAATCTGCTAGGTTTCGATGGTGTACTTTCGTCTGACAGTGATTGTATCTTTAACTGAGCCAATCTCTGTTACTTTAACCATTTCCCATTAAAACTGGTTTGGCGACGGAACAAGATGATATCCTGAGAAAAGACTTTATTTCCCGTTAAAATCGGTTTGGCGATGGAACAAGATGGTATTATGAGAAAAGATATGGTAACTTTTAACGACTGTCCTTAAAAGTGATGTCAAACATGTTTGACCTGGTGTCACATTCCTAGTAAAATGCAACTGTAGGCCATAGAACCTTGTGATTAGGTGTCCAGGTGGTGAATAATTAGGCCGGTCTTTTTGGTCATGCCAAATAAGCTCATAGATTATGAGGAAAATTCCAAATTCATCTTAACAAGGAAAGAGTGTAGAGGAAAACCGGAAAAGGGAGGATTCAAGATATAATTTGCTATAGGAAATAGCATTCATCTCCATATGGAACGTAGGAGCCATAATATTGTCATTCCCATGATTCAAATTTTTTTTTCTTTTAGGGTGTTGCCAAGATACTCTGCAAAATTAGAGCCAAATTAATATATAAGGCACATTGCCAATGTGTATGTAAATCATTTAACTTTTTAGGGTTTGATAAAAAGAATCTACTCTGTAAATTGCCAGATGGCGATTTCTGCATTTGACAAGGATGCTGACGTCGATGTCCTTGATCATCCTGTTCTGAACTTCATCTACTACATTGTCAGTATTGTTCACTCAAAATTCTCACATTATGATAATCAAAGTCATTTCCCCCTAACAGTTTCAGTAACTTAATTGTTTCAGTTGGTAGAGATTCTTCCATCAGCACTCGTGCTTTTCATTTTAAGGAAGCTTCCCCCAAAACGAGTTTCAGATCAGTACCACCCTATAAACTGAATATAAACCTTGGCGTAGCGTTCGATAATGAAAGGTAATATTTTGGCTTGTGATTTTACTTGCAATTTATTTTTCTCAAGTGATTAATGAAATCTCTCATTTATCTTGAGCAGTTTTGCAACCTCAGCTGAGTCTGTTAAATAGCTGGCTTGTTGATATTGATGGCAAATTGACATCCAACTCTATTCAGATAATTCTAATCGATGGTGTCGTTATCTAATGTTTTGAACTGTTCTTTTTCCGCCCTTTTTTAATTTGGTTTGTTACATTTGATAGAGGATAACCACCTAAATAATGTATGAGCTGTTCGCCATGTGAAAAACTTTTCATGGTATTAAGCTAATTAGCAGCTGAAGTTGACAGATTTTGTTAGCTTAGAGTAAGATTACTACAGTACCTGCACTATTTGTCCAAGGATGGGGTGATGTTTCTTTTTGGTATTTGATTTTTAGAGATGGTAGAAGTCTAAAGTTCACGAGCTTTGTATTTCCGCATCGATAATTCTGCACTTTCAGTTATGACAGAAGTTTAAAATTATCTTTGGATAGAATAATGGTGTGTATATTTGTATTTATGGTCTTCGGTGCCGTTCCTGATCATCTCATCTCATCTGAGCGTATATTTTAAGCTTGTGATCCATTAAACATGTATGTTATTGTGGTGTACAGATGTGCATTCATGCTGATTACTCGTCAAAATGAAGTTGTGTGCTTAGGTTTTTCAACTCCATTTTCTTATTATCATTTCCAGAACAAAGAACAGGGCTAGCTGAATGTGGAGAAGCACATTAGGACATTTAATTTCTTCATTGATTTATTAAGGAGATAAAAATAAATGTAGTTTTGTAAGTTTGAATTTGAGGGTTCATCGATATCTTTCTAAAAGCAGTAATTGCATAAAACACCGAGCTATGGTTTACTTTGTATGATACTCGTACTCTAAGAGCAATTTATTAGTGAAAATGCCCCATCTGATCGTCAACCATAATGTTTGGAGACCATTCAGTCTTTATGCCTACCAATGCAAAACAAGTTTAGAGTCAAAACTCCGACAAACATTTGACCGGTTCAGAGTGGAATTTCAGTGTTTTAAAATGTTCTGACCAGTTATAAAGGAGATGTTTGCTTAAACGATTCACTTGTGCGGGGGTAAAAGTGCTATATAAAGTGAACTATCGTTGGGTATTGTGCAATTTAACTGGGTATTGTGCAATTTAACGATAAAATTAATAGCTCAACAAGATAATAATTTCCTTCTGTCAGTCATGGCGAATAGCGCTGTCAGACTGCATTACTATATTAGCAAATGTACATAGTAATTGTATCCCTTTCTCCAGATATGACCGAAAACTATCCTAAGCTTTGCATTTCTGATGCTGCGGAGAACTAGTGGCAATGGAGTGAGCTACAACCGATTTAGCCCACGCTTTAATCACTCTCTTCATCTTCTCCAGATCGAAAGATCGATCGACATGCTCGACTTTGAATCAGGTATGGTATGCAACCCAAGTTCCTTGGAATTAACATTGGAAGTTGTGCTGGAGATAGCTAGAGCTGTCAAAGCCATTTCTTCGGTTATATATTTCTTCTTCTCTACTTGTCTGTTCTTCTTCTCTCTACTTGTCTTTCCTTTGCTCACTGTGATGTGTGTGTGAGTAGTGAGAGAGAACTGGAGAGGCTCGGGAGACATTGAAATTGAAGTGCACCGCGTGCGTGGAACATGTGCCATTTTTATGTTGCTTTCATTTTATATAGAGCACCATGTTGATTTGAAAGCATTAATTTCACTTTGTGAGGTTCTTATATAAATATATAAATAATTATAAGAACTTTATGTCCAAATCACCACGGGCCACTCATTTGCCATATTTTTATGCTGATTAAAAAGTTTTGAACTTTTTTCATTATTTGTCTCCATTTGTTGGTAAACTCTGGGCATTCACATTAATTACCAGCATTTTCCATGGTTTTGAGCATGCGGTTTTGATCAATTGTATGAAAAAGACAAATACAGTTGCGATTGTAGTCTCCACTTGACAAGAGGGCGAGGCTGCGGTGGAAAAAACTTCTATGTAAAGATTTGTGCTATGTAAGTCACTTGCAAACCCTTGATGGCTTCTTTTATATAAAACCCAAAATCATCAAAAGACTTGTAAGCGGCTTGCATACTAGTTTTTTTGAGGGCATGAAAGGATAATGTGAAGAGCAAGGGCTTAGACTGGTTGTAATAAATAACATACAATGATACAAAAGTATAGATATGTAAATTTAATGATTGTACTTCCAGAGCTTGTATTACAAATGTAGCCCCACCATGGGCAATATGTAGTTATGTACCAAGATTATTTTTTATTCTTTAATAAAGGTAACATTGCATGAATTTTTTTTTTGGTGCTTGATTTAGGGAGCTAAAAGATAATGGTTTTGAGAGTAAAAATAGCTAGGGCTGTAGTGGTTCACAGCCAAACGACAGGCGCGACCCTGTTGCTGGTTCCCTGCAACTTAAACATGGAGATCCAGAGGCCGTGATTGTTGTTCACATATACTCCCATTAACATCATAAGTAGTATCGATCGAGTACCATTAATTGTACGTGAAATATGAAGCTTTCTACATTGGAACAAACTTTTTTTGGGTCTCTTATGGGATTATGAAGTCTTAAATGCTTCCAAGGAACTCATGCAATCAAGAATCTAGTCATGAATTTTTTCCCCACTATAATTTGTTGATTACATTTAAGCTTGAAGAGTGAGTTTTCTTTTGTTATTTTTTTAAAATGTAAATATCATGTTGCAAGTTATTAATTGGTTTTCAGAAAAAGGTCTCTCTCTCACACACACAGGAAGAGAGAGAGGTTAATGGAGTAAAGGTGCCATTGAAGGGAATTTCCTTCTATGACATCGGAAAAATACACCCTCCAGATCTTTTTCGACGATCGGCACCCGCCATCTCTATCTTTATATCTAAAAGGTGAATACACCGAATTTCATATGGTTTCATGACTTTTTCACCGTTGATTTAGTACATTCAAAATTAACGGTTTACTGACAATAGAACTTTTTACATTACTAATTCAACGGTGAAAAAGTTGTAGAATCACGCGAAATTTTGTGTATCCACATCTTAGATGGTAAAGATGAAGATGGTGAATGCCGATCGTCGAAGAAATGGTGGAGACTATAGATTTTTTATGCCGCCTCAGGAAAAAGCCTCCTAAGGCCTTATATATATATATATATATATATACACACACAGAGAGAGAGAGAGAATAGTGGAGGACAAAGACTCTAGGAGGGAAACCCTCCTATGGCGTCGATAAAAGTAT